>CM073493.1:550000-2950000 GCA_037074585.1 Biancaea sappan
ATGTATAATATTTTCATTGAGATCAAGCATTCATGACAGATCCACAAAAAACAAAGGCAGCTCGTGGACAGTTTCATTCAGGCTGGTTGGCAAAAATAACACCTAACATCTATATTTTACCCAAAATACAATACAACATCATTAATGTCCTAGCAACTCTGGCACATGATACAAAAACCCAGAGCATATCACCTAATAAAGACAACTTACAATGTTCAAACTTCCACAAACAACATTCACTAAGCTAATACAACACGCTCCTTCATAACTAGATGATAAATCTGATCCATGCATCCTTCAGCTCATCCGGTATAAAGGGCAGTTGAACCAACGGACATTGATCCCTTCCAATCACTACATTAGCTCGAAGTATTTCTACTTCAATGAGCCCATTGACCTTCGTCAAGTCTTTAAATAATCTTTCTCTTCTTTCAAGCATATTCCTCTCCGTCAAATTTATCTCACTGGTCAACCTATCAAGTAATGTGGCAATGCTAGTGGATGCCTTTTGAATGGAATCACTAAGATCAGTCGTTGCAGAAACTTGATCATCGCCATTGCTTCTCCTCCACTTTTTTCCTTGAACCATATGATGCCTCAGACATTTCGACAGTCTCGTCAGGCATAGCAGAGTCAAGCAATAGTTGTTCTTCGATTGGAGTGGTGTACTTCTCCTCTGCAACTTGGTTGTCTAAATCTTGTGTGATGTTAGCATAAGTCTATGCATCTTATCCCGTTGTATGATCCTTCCCAACATGATGCATAGTCGATCGTATAAAGGAAAGCACTTATTCCTCTAAGGTACCTTTCTCTTGTTTGACTGCAGAGGAAAACAATTACAAACAGTTATATAACATAACCAAACACACCTATAGATAGGCATCCCATACAGCAGGCTCAACTACAACACACTTTGACATAAGGTCCCATCCAAACCCGTTAGTGTTCGATGCATGAAGTAGGTTATACATAGCTTACCAGCTGTTCTTCAATGTCTTCATCCGATATAGTATATGGAGGTTTGCTAGAAGCCCATGGCCAGGGGCATTCTTATCAAGTTTCTTCTCTAATTTCTGTAGGTACCCTGACTGGAAAGTCTTTTCACAACAATACAGCTCTCCAACCACCTTCAGCTCCACGAGTGCGTCCACTAGCATTTCATCATCCTTAGGTGTCCAGTGGTGTGCTATGCTATCAAGCAGCAAATAACATATGTCAGGTAATTAAATGCAAATAACTATGAAACTACATCAACCCAATTATGTACAAATACTAATTAAACTGCATTATATGCAAATACTTATCAAACTATAAAAAGATTCCAGTAACTACAAACCCAAGTAAAGTAACATCAAATGTCAGAATATAAAAAAGGCTCAAAATGCACCTTATAATACTACAATAGTAAAACATTAGTACAATTCAATTAATGTCACACTACAATGATCGAATTCTCAAAAGATGGAAAGTTTTTCATCGTCGCCTATGCCTAAACTTGCAATACATTTCATTTGCTAGGTTATCTCTTCACTGACTCCACGCATTGGTGGGCTCAATTACACTCAGATCATCTTCATCGTTGGACAGTTCCGCTACTTCTATTACTGACGGATCTTCAAATGGATCCAATTGATTATCCCGCATTATGAGATTGTGGAGTAGGCAACAAGAAATTATGATCCAACTATGTGTTCTGATCGAATAAAATAAGGGGCTCCTAAGTATGGCCCACCGCCCTTTTAATAACCCAAAGCACTTCTCGATCACGTTATGCGCAGCTGAGTATTTCATGTTGAAGAACTCGCAAGGGTTTGTCAATTGAGAATCGCGTCTCCACTTGTTGAGGGATATCTCTGTCCTCTATAAGGTGCTAGAAACCCCTTACAATTGGTAAACCTCGCACCCACCAGATAATAACACCCTTCATAGATAACAATCTATTAGTTAGTGCTCATACATTGCTACCAACTAGTATTCAAACAATGTCTAATGCTAACCTGAGGGAACTCTCAATCTATTCGTCCTGGAAACTACATCACGAAGAACTCGTCCATCAACTGCAAACCCCTCCCACACAAGCAAGACGAAAATGAATTAGCCATCTTGGGAGCACGCCTAGCACATTGGTTGTAAGCTCCCTTTTTCAATTTCTTTACTATGGTTGGTCCTCTATTGGAACTGTCAGTCTTATATATGTTGCATCAAGAGCACTGACACAATTCTGCAAAAGGACCGTAGTCACGGCTTAATTTGCAATTCATACATAACTTGATGACATAATAAATTGAAAACAGAAGAGTACCTTGAACCATTTTCATCCGGGATCCACTGAATCAGCAGTTTGAAAAGTACTCCTCCTAAACGCATCATCGCATTAAGCATCCTATTAAAATGCCTACTGACACTCTTGCCTGATCTCCTAAATTGTTGTTGGATAACCCTATTTTTCACATGATGAGACAAGATATGTGCAAATATTGCCACTTGCTTATCTACAAGCATGTTTTTAGTAGGCTTAAGTCCTTCAATGGAATCAAGCATCTCACAGAGTCTATTTAGTGTTGACCTAGTCATCCTCGTTAAGTTGAAGCAGGCTACATCACTGCTATATATCAGGCTCCTAAAACGAGTTCTATGAGAGTGGAAATCAACAGTGTAAGGCTACCTACTGATCTGACACCTACCAACCCTATTAAAGAAGATGTAGCAATTCCAAATAGCAATGACCATATAAACCCACCATGACACAACTGAACCAACTGCTTTTGCAATTATATGTTTTCTCAGTTCATCCATAACTGTAACATGGTATCCTACAATTAGATAAAATGTCAACCAAAGATGCTTCATGCTTCAAAGATACTTTCTAATGTTCTGCTAATGTTGTTGTTCACAAAAGAACTAACTACTGCTGTAATGGTAGCGTCAAGGTCTAACAAAGTGCTTGTTCTATGTTCTAAGACAGGAGGTACTTTCCTCTTAGTCCATGTTTGATTGAAGGATACCTAAATCTTCCTATTTCTATCTTTCTTCTCTCTTAATAAAATTCTTTCTTTGTATAAAAATAATAAAAGAAAACTATATATATATATATATATATAAGAACAAGGGTAAATAAAATTGCAGATCGTATATGTCTTGAATCTATGACATATTTTGAGGGAGGAAGTGAAATTTTACATTTTCTCTCAAAGCTATTCGGCCACTACATTATTTTCTTCGAATGCAATTAACAAGGAGCAGTATATCAAGAAAAGAATATCACGACGCTGGAAAAGAGTGCTAATAAGAGATTCTATGTAGTGTGGTTTAACGACAATGACGGATTTGAAAAAAAAAAAAGATTGCTCACAAAAAAATTAGAGAACAAAATAAAAGAGATTTATAAACAATATCACTAGAAAATATAGAGCCAACAGGAAACGTTGCTAACATAAGAAAATGAGAGCTTACTGTGAGATGAGGATTTTCAGATGAAGCGTGTGCACAACCTTCATCGTTGATGAAGAACGATCCTCTCACCGACACTGGAATAATAGTTTGAAAGCTCTAATGGCGACTCGAGACTCACAGTGGGAAGATCATAGTTCATAGCGGCAGCCTCAACCATACACGACCTTCATCAACATTTCTGTAGGGCATCAGGGCATACTCGACATTTCAATGAACAGAGCATGGGTAAATGAGGAATTTCACTTTGGTTTCCATTAAGATGACCGGTTTTCTATCTGAAACGTGAAGGAAGCCAAAATCCTGATTTTGAAAGAAGAGGAAATGCCCAGTTTCATTTCTCGCATCTACAATAAGTTGTACCAAACAATGAATAAAAAAAAAAAAAGAACACAATAGTCGAAGGCAGTTTTCCTTTTCAATCGAAACCAACATACCAAACGGCGTTAAGAACAATTTTGTGCAAAAGGTGGCATTTTTTTGCAAATCAAGAATAAAATAAAATAAGAAGTACATCAGGTTGGCGATCTCTAAATGCGCACTCAAACATAAAATATGAAACCAACAAGGAACAACAAAAATTGGAAAAAAAAAAATCCTAAGATAGATTGAACATATTAGAGCATGATAGAATTAAATAATAAGACATGCGAACAAACCTACAACATAACGCCATGAAGCACGAGATGTCAATGACCTTCGAGGAAGAAAAGGAACTATTGTGATACAAACTTGAATAGTATTTTTAGGCAAAGAAAGAGATAAAAATATCAGTTTTATCTTTCATGTTTGGAATATATTTTAATTTCGTCTTATATGTTTAGTTTGTATTAATTTTTTTCTATTTAACATGTAGTCCATTTGAAACTTTATTATTTATCCTTCAAATTTAAATTGATAGTATATCGCGGTGCCTAACAAATGTTAGGGAGAATTGTGTCCTTGGGTTTTTTGTCCAATTTATTTTCTATATCATTTGGACTCTTTCTAAAAGCCTTGCGGCATACAAATTGTGCAGATCCACTTCATCCTTCCTACTTAAAGCATTGCATGGAATTGTGGCACTAACAGGTACGTCCAAAACATGGGATCAAATGCAAATGTCATCATGCTTTCAAGTCTTGGATTAAATTTATTTGTCGTCATATGCCCGTGGCTTCATAGGTTTATACTTTCTAGGGATATATTTTACGCAAATTATAAATGCGACATGCAAATTATTCGGCTCAGGAATCAGGATCACAGTGACATTAATTTGAATTGGGAATTTGTGATATACGCCCTACCAGTTACAACTGTAGGAAGAAAAACTACCGCTGCCAAGGGCTCAAATTAATGCACTGAGCAAATCAACACAAGAAAGAAGGTAGATACAAAGACAAATGCAGAAGCAGAACTACTCCATCTGCACAATAGAAAATCAAAGATTAATATTATTTTTATTTTTTCAATTTTCAATGCTAACATAACTAGATTTATATATAGTTTTTTTATATCTTCATTATTAATTTCTCCATCAGAAATAAGACATAAAAAATTCTTTAAAATAACCATTAATGTAATGATGTTGAATTGTAAAAAAATAAACAGTAACTTTTAAAGATTATACGCATAATAACAAAAGATATAGAACTTCATATAAGTTTTTTTCTTATTAATATTTATGTTCCCTCAGATGTAAACATACAAGATTTTTAAGTTAATTTCCTTACAAATGATTACGGTGGAGATATATTCGCTGTAATTATTTATACGGTTCAAGTATTGATGCATCAGAATATTCCAATTATCCTTTTGTGATGTTCTAGCGGGTCTGAATACTGATAAGTGAATACTTACTGGGCTTGTCAAGCAGCCGTATCTAAATATGAGCATACAAGTAAACTGAGAAGATGGACATATAGATGTTCTGCTAATTCAGCAACTCACCAAACGGAGCAATAGCTATTTTAAATTGCCAAAGCAGGCTTGATTGCCAAGGTAAAGATATGTTAGGGTTCACTAGACGTGGATCAAACATGCAAGGTGCCTTGTTATATAAGTTGGGGTCCTTACGAATGTATTCCCTAGTGACAAATTTGAAATTTCCTCAAATACATCACATGAGAAGAGCAAAGAAGCAAAGATTCCAAGCAACAGTGTGCTTGCATGCATATATATAATGTCAAACTAATTGGACCAAAAAAAATTGACATATATGATATAGAGCAATTAAATTCAACAAAACAGCATTGAGTTTTATCAGTAATGAATGACAAATGGTTTGTTCAATGTGGGAGAAGCATGTATTATGTGTCCCAATCAAGGAGCAAAGGCTGTGGGACGGGCAATTTGCCAGAAGAAAAAAAGAGGATTACACAGGAAGAGGAACAATTACTATGATCACCTAAGGAGTAAGCGTAAGATGCAAGTTAGAGTCCCAACCTCAAATCCAGAGTGAGGGCGGAATGGTGTGGAAGAGGAAGAGGAAGAGGGGGAGGCAAATTTAAGTCGACACCACAGCCACCTGCTGGCTTTGGTGGAGTGGAGATGGAAGAGGGGTCATTGTCTCCTTTGTCCCAGTGACACCTCTTGTGCCCAGCCAGTGCTTGACCACTCGAGAACACCCTCCGGCATATGCTGCACTTGTGCCCTCCTAATCCTGACACCATCTCGTCGTCGTCGTCGTCATCATGAATATTGTTCTCCTCCCAATCTCCGCCGCTCCTGGTTATGCCAAAACAACCCTTCACGTTCTTATGACTCTCCCTGTGCCCGAAAACCCCGTTGCAACTGGAGCACTCGAAGCGGGTGTTGGAACCAGAGGGACCGGCCTCCTCTTTTTCATGAGTTCCACTGGCGAGCAACATCAGACAGTCCGCCACCTCATGCTCCTCTTCCGTCATATCATTCTGTCGCCTCAAATTCGGGGGTGGATTGATCCCCCGCCATCCACGTTCAGGATGGCAACGCATGTGCCCAAACAGAGCCTTCCAAGACCAGAACTTCTTCCCGCACTCGCTACATGGCAGGGTGATCTTCGCTGCACCTGCCTCGGGTTTCTTCCCATCCTTCGGCTTCAATCCAATGCCATTGTCCACGATGGCCATCAATTTGGCCTTTCGCTTCTTTCGACAGTGCTTCGGCTTCTGAGCACTGCTCCAACCACAGTCGGAATCAGAGTTTGCCATTACGGAAAAGATGCAAGAGAAGGAGAAGGAGAGGGCCTCAACCTCAAGTAAACCAAGCGGTTACTGCAACTATCTCTCTCTGTCTCACTTTGGATTGGGCGGTTTCTTATCATGAGTATTTAATTTATAAATCATTTTGGTGTTGGGAGAGGGAGACGATGAGGATTAAGGAGACAGGGAGAAGCACGGTTAGTTACCGGGGCACGGACTACCCCCACGTGGTGGTTATCCTTTGTATAGTCCTTTTACCAGTCTAATCAAATCATTCTTTTTTTCTTTTTTAATATACGAGACAGTTTGAATTATCGCAACACTATTTACTAATCCTCTCATGGATAACAATCTCACCCAAGTCATAAATTTCATTTGAATAACTCCTCGCTTATCCCGTATTTATATTCTATTATATTTTATTTGGTCTCACCAACTCAGTTACCCCTAACTAAATTCTTGTTTCTGTAATTCATAATTCTTCCTTGGTTGACTCGGGTCAACAGCAAACCTCCACTTTGGTGCAAAAATAAGCGGATCCCCACACCAGACAAAAGGTTACTTTAATATCCTTCATTTCCCGGTCTCATTTAACTCAAGTACATGCGCTTCTACCTAGTTTTGCACGATAACCCAGGGAAAAGACGCGCCGCATTTCCCTCACAATTAAAACATATCCAATTCTTTTTTAGTACTTCAATATTTCCCTATTTCCTTTATATCAACAACAGATTGTTTGGTCACCTACGCACCTCTGATCTACATCGCATGATATAAAATTGGGAATTGCAGAGAATTGAGATTTTGATGAAAGGCTGTGAAAAGGTCGCCAATTGTATAAATAAATAAACGCCAACTAGCAGTCAATCCCCATTGTTTTCCTCTTTTCACAACCAAGAGACTTTCATAGTCAACACAACAAATCCAAACTAATTCCAATTGATCAGCAGAAACACCAAGAAAAGTTTTGGCTACAATGAAATATACATTAGGCATTCCTTATGTTGATCCCTTTGACTTCTCCGAACAGTCAGGATGATCTGCTGGTGCTCTGAAGTTCTTCGGTGATTTTCCCAAGACATTTAAAACACCAACACGCTGCAATTCTTTAGCTGTCATCATTGTGAAAATGTCAGGAAAAAAATTTTATTGGCTCCTTGGTATTTCATTTCAAATATAATTATTTTTAATTGGATAAGAATGCAAGTTTGGCTCCCTGGTCTCAAAATATGTGCTTGTTAGCATTAAAGAAAATCAGGAACTGATTTTTCCCCCATTTCTTGGGATAAGAATGTATGCAAGCAGAAGTTTAAGAATTTTTCTGACTGCGGCCACTTTGCCCAAATGAAAGTATATATTGAGTCTACGGTTGCTTATTTTTCAAAACTAAAAGAAACCCACAACAGAATAAGGGTCAATCTGTCAAAGATTAAACGTCTCGAACTTCCTGAAGTCCTCTCTACTATGACTAGAAGGGAAAATAAAGTGTTCAGGGAATGAAGCAGAAAGGTTCAGTAAATGAAAGTGTAACCACCTAATACACACATCAAGAACGGCACAAATAATTGTCATATCGTTAGGAATACCACATTATTCAATGACTGAAAAAGTGTCTTGATTACAGTTGAAAAAGTGTCTTGATTACAGTTGACGGTAAATATAAATTCTGGAAAATGTATCCCAAGTTTGATGCCAGTTGCTTAATGGGTAAGTGAAAAACAGTCAACACTTTTTGAAAATATATGGAATAAAGCTATTAATTTCCATCTTCATCCATTGACGCTGGTAGCCTTTAATAATAATCATTATCAGAGGAAGCTAAAGGAAGATGATAGATAATTTATTCAACTGGTATCATAATTCAAAAATAAAATCCTAGATATTTGAAATTTTGAAAAATACATTGCCTTGCTCAGTCAACAAGGGATCATTTTTTAATCTGTAAATATAAAAAAGAAACAAATGAAGCAACAAGTTGCATTACCTTCCTCCAGCGAAAGCTGAATTGATCTCTTTTCCAATTCAACAGCGTATCTGCTGAGCTCAATTGAGGAGAGTGACCGAAGCACTATCAAAGAAAGGACAATATCAGATACATAGAATTTTAAAATATCATATGAAAGCATTTGAAGGGGTATCTTTTTATTAATGGGCATACTGTGGATATATTCTTCTTGGTCAGATTGGTCCAATTTCCTCAAAAACATCTGCAATCGATGGTATCGCTCCTCCCAGTGAACATTTTTTGATTCTATCGTATTACCAGTAGTAGGGCCAGCAGAAGCTGTTGCAAAACTGGACTCAACTGGTGCTAACCTCATAGCAGACTTCCCAATGGAAAATGGAACTGAAGGTTTTCCAGATGAGCTCATTGACGAAGCCATTGGAAAAGGTGCAAATGCTGGAAAACAAGAAACCTTTGGTTCCTTTATCTGGGGTTTTGGTTGAGCAGTCTCCTCTTCACTAAGTTGCCTCGAACTAGAAATCGGACAGTAAGCACTACTACTTGGATTCTCACAAGCGGTGCTCTTGCCCAACTCTGCTTCTGATTTTCTACGGACATATACAAGATGTCCATTTCCAGCATTATTGCCTGGAGATTGCTGGAGATGGTGACTCACTGGGTACTCAGATGAGGCTCTCTTGGTGCCAGAAACTCTATTAGATTCAGTACAGCGACTCTTGTCCTTTAAAAATGAAGAGCTTCCAATAGAGGCTGGCACTATGACTTTATTATCGTTCTGCAAATCTCTCAATGCTGTCTTCTTCGCTGTAACTGCTGGTTGCTTATCACAATGAGGCAAGTCCAGTTTAGAATTGCCTGGACCATGCTCAGAGAGTTTAGAATCTACACTTTTTTGAACCATCTCCAGCTGCCCTGATTGAAGGGACAAGATATTATTAGGTAGCAAGGGATTAATAAAACAAAAATCAGATCTCCAATTGTGAAACGAAAATCACATAATTTTGAAGCCAGTGTAACCAAGATAATGTAAGGAAACAGGACATTTCTATAAACAACATATGCCCATGTTTTTGCGAGAGAGAAAAAAAAAATGAAGGCTTATTATAGTTTTGGCCCCTCTAGATTGTGCATAAGAGCAAACCAGTCCCTCTTCTTAGTATTAGAACAATGCTATCATCCCTATTAATTTGATTAAGAGCTTGGTTGGAAGGGGAGGAGTGAGAAGGATTGAAAGGATAAGGATGGATAGGAATTTTCCTAAATTTCCCAAATATCTTAGCAAAAAGGGCCACCATTTAATTGAAAATCCCTTTGGATTGAGTATTGGAGGGTCAAAAGGAAACTTCAGAACTTTCTTTAACAATCTCTGAAAATCTCCAGAAAATGCGCGCTAATAAGATTTGGAATTCATCTCACTTTACCCAATTTTGTAGCCAGATTTTCATGTTTATCATTTAAAGAATCCACAGAATCACTGCTTGAGGGATTAGATAGTAAAGTTGCTGGATCATACATCCATTAGCACCAGATAAAACTTACCCGATATTTTCTATTACTCTCAGAAACCAACGATGCACCACCTACAATGCCACTGATGACACTGATCATCCACGCCCACAAGCAAGTGCCAAAGTGGATAGCAGTGTGGAAATTCTCATTGGCCTTGTGAAAGAGAAGTAGAGGACAATGATTTCAGATTGGAGCAGGAGTTTTAATACTACTGGAACCCAACAGTTTAATGTGAGGGTCTGAGGGATCTATTTGTGTAGTTCTATTCAAACTGTAGTTCTATGAGTGTTTCACCCATTTATTTGCTATTAAGTCAGACTTGCACAATATAACATTTTGACAGAGTAGCCTTGATTGCTTTGATTAAATGAACAGTAGACAAGATTGTTCTAATTGTAAGAAAAGGGACTAAATTGTTTTGATGAGCAAACTAGAGGACCAAAAGTACAACTAAATCTAAGCCCAAAAAGAAATTAGTAACAATCATGGGATTCAGTATTATAAGAAAAATGTAAGAACATACTGAGTTTATACTCAGAGAACTCTAGTAAATTTGAGCCTCATGAATCCCCACAAAGTGCTTTTGTGATGTTCAGAAAGTATTTAAAAGAATCTAAACTGGACGAGAAATTACACAGGTGCAAAATGAGAATTGTACCTCTGGCCAATCTAAAGCATGAGGTCCAAATCAAGATGTACACAAGCTTTCATGGTTAAGTGATGCCATCTTTTTCTACAAGCTTGGGCATAGGTGATTATGTATTACAGACTAGGAGGCTACGCATACAAGCAAGAGTTGTTGGTAATTGCAAGAATTAAACATGTGTCAAGATTAAAGATGATTTAAAATTACAACTAAAAATCCAAGCAAGGTATAAACCCAGCAAAAGATACAGCCATGCGATTGTCAAGACTTCAAAGTATTTAACGTACAAAACTGGGAAATGTTTATATATTTCCCACTAGGTAAAATTGAAAGCAAATGGACAAGAAGTAACAAATGCTAATGAAAATGATTGATCTACTAAAAAAACACAAACAAGAAATAATATGCCAAATGGTCTCATTCTTAGTCTGAAGTTACATTTACTCTTTATAAAAAAGTGAAGACAGAGATTCTAGGTGCAGTATCTGAAAAAATGGAAATGTCATGAAAAGTGGGAAAACAAGTAAAGGTCTAGTTTAACTGAGATACAAATAATATATAAATCACCACCTCGAAAACACCTTCATGTTCACAATTCAACATAGGCCAAATGACCATGCTACTAGGTTTATTTTCTTCATATTTATAGTTTATTCTTTTATTATTTTTTTTTTCCTGGGTGGTTAGATATATAGTTTCTTCTTTGTCTTGTCTTATTCTGTATTGAAAATGGTTTGTTCCCCCAGAAAAGTATGCAATAGTTAATTGCACTGTTTCTTAAGATTGTATATCTCATTATCAAACTGCTTGATGCAAGAGTTAAGATCATAAAAATTCGCTTCAATACATGTTTAATTGGGTAAATATGGATTTACTCAAACAAGAATAATACCAATCACAGAAGTCCTTTTACAATTTTAATACAAAACACTTTTAAAACCAATCCAAAATAAGATTGGTCCCGTGACTCGCAATCATGAGAAGGAATAAATCCCAAGGCTAACCAACATTATATGCTAAACCCTAAAAATCATCCCAAACAATACACAGTAAGAGATTCTTTGATCCCCATTTTACAAGTCTATAAGAGGCCACCTATATAATAAATGTAATTAATTTTTCTAACTGCATACCACTACTTTGATTTGGTGCCTAACAAATGTTGGAGAGACCATAGGCTTCTTGAGTTTTCTCAAGTTTATTTTCCAATCATTTCAACTCAACAAACCTTTCAGCATATAAGCTGTCCAGATCCAATCCAGGTATGTATTTGCATCACCAATGCTGCAGCTCAAACTGAGCACAGGGAGATGACTTCAATAGTCTATATAACTCAAAAGATTCTATCCTCCCACACTAATTTGCTCTCCTTATATCCAAGCATTAGTAGGTATGGCAGCCAAAACATACCATCTTCCAATACAGCAAATCTGTCCAAAATTTTTAAAGACTCCCGTCAATTAATAAATCTTCAAGAATGTCAATCCAAGTGATGGCTTTAAAAATCGCAAAAAATTGTTATCTTGATAATCAACATCAAAATACTGATGTATTATTAAATTAAAAATAAAAGCATTCATTTAACTTGTGTATGCAAATATACTATTCCTTAATCATGAGAGTTCTTGACTTAAAATTCTTATAAGGATACCCCAAAATACAAAATCGCTGATTTATCTGGATATATATAAGAGAAAACTCCTAATATATATGATACATCTACCGGCCTTCAGGCTAAAAATGCTCCCTTTCTCTCCTCCTGGGGTGTCCAACTATTGCCCCTTTGTTCTCGCCCCACAGTTTCCCCGTCTTAAACTATTCTGCTACAAGAAAACCCTCTAACGTATATTCTTTCTTCAATCTCTTTAGATACGATGATAGATAGAATGGAATTTAACCATTCCAAGGGACATTTCACTTCGAAAATCAGGAGTATTAATAAACTGCGCGATAAAAGCCCTACCCTGTGAAAGTCACCTTTCAATTCCTATGGCAAGACAGTTTTAATTATATACAATTAGCCAAAAGCCAAGGGAACTCTCCAAAATGCTAATTGCTGACAATGAAGGGGCTGAGAAAAGATTGGAAATACAATTAATCCGTAACCCACAACCAAAAGAGAACATAAAGAGCTGTAGGGTAACTCGGCCGGAGAGACAACCTGACGGAAGCAGAGCTCTAGGACCGTATGTGGTCTTGGTGGTCCATGATGGTAGCTTTGAGTGGAGAAATTGCTGAGGCGTAGTCGCTGACTACCCGAGTGGCGGTTAGGTAGTATGAGAATGAGAGTAGAAGAAGCAGAGGTGTGGCTTGGGCGAGATACAGCGCGTGCGATGGTTTTGCGAGCACTCCGAATTCCGATATAGGAAGCATCCACTGAAAAAAAAAAAAAATGGGAACTTTTAGTCTCGGTAATTTGATTAAATTTTTATATGGTGCTTACATTTTATTTTCTAAAAATCTGGTTGGTTTCTACAATTACAAAACATTAAAACGGCCCGTAGAGCTAGCGTTCATGAAGATTGAAGATTCGCCTACGTTGCATGCAAATATGAGATGGGCACGGGTTGAATCAGGTCAAATTTTGAAAAGATTTGGATTCGAACCTATCAATTGTGATTGGCATAAGTTGAACTCAAACTAACTCAACCCGCTAATAACAGGTTGGGTGATTAGATTCCTTTTTTTGTTTTGTTTTTGGACATCAGCATGTTAGCACTTATATTTGATGAACTAGAAATTTTTAGTATATGAGCTAGAAAAAATATTTGGTTTTTCATAACTAGAAAAAAATTTTGGTTTTTCATAATTACAAATTTCTGGTATATGAACCAGAAAAAATTTCTAATTTTTACCCTAAATTTTCTGGTTTTGTTTTGAGAGAGAGAGAGACGAAGGCAATAGGAGAGATTGAGAGAAGAGAGATGAACCGAGATAATAAGCTAAGTATTGGCTAAGTCCTAATGGAGTAAAAAGTGGAGACGCTGAGACGGAGTGGTATAGTGAGGAGTGTGGTCGTGCAGAGAGCACTAAGCAAACTGGAGACAAAGGAGAGTGGAGATGAAAAGGAGTACTGAGCATGGCCGAATGGCCGTGGAGGGAGGAGCAAGTGAAGCTGGGGGGCGAGGGCAAGGGCACGCATAGCACAGGGGGATGAATCTATTTGAGAGAGTGAGAGAAACTAAGGTGAAGTGGCACTTGATTGGGGAACATAACACATTAACATTGACTTGTCACTTGTCTATAGCTGAAGCCTGAAGAAATAAATGAGGAGAACTAATATATATATATATATATAGTCAGGTTGGCGAGTCAAATCAGATTAGAATTTTTAATCCCGCAAACCAACCCACACATATCAAGTTCAAAAAATAATAATAATAACCCAACCCAACCTAATTAGGCAGGTTGACCTGATCCACTGCCCACCCCTAAATATGACCAGTTGTTGGCATATGTGACATTATGTGCCATCTCACTTAATTCATGTAACTTTCCACATCTATTTACACATCAAAAAAGAATTTGTTAACTATTTTACCCCTTCTATTTCCCTCCCAAATCCATCATGCCCTACTATACCCCTTTCTACTTGCCATGTCCATTATTGTCGAGAATTAATGTTGTATTGTATATGTTACATGGCTCTAAGAATGAGAAAGGAATTTCATTTATAAAAGCTCTTATTTTCGTTGGGGACCAACTATGGAAGCTTTAGAGAAAAGTGAGGGCGTGATAAAATTGGGCGGGAACTAGAAAGCATAAATTGTCATCTCCTTTTCTTTTCTCATGCTGTGTAAATTTGATGATTTAGAGAGCCTGGTGAATTAAGATGCCACATTATGGCACATATGTCATGTGTTGCCACATTTGCATGCAACAAACAATGTCTTTAGAGACACTTAGGAAAAATGAGTTTTTATCAATATTTCACAATTATAGACTAAGTTAAAAGAAATTTTCCCGTTTAATATGATTTTATCTTTTATTAAAAATAATAATAATGTGTACGGATCAAATTAAAAAATTGGTAAGGCTATAGAGATTAAAAGTTTATTTTAACCATATAAATATTGGAAGCACTAGGATAAAAGCTATACTTTTCATATGTGACATTGGTTCTAACATTGTCACATTAGGCTCTTACCCAAACAAAAAAATACTGATTGTTAGATTAGACCCTAAGCTATAGTAATTAATTAGTAAGAGCATAACTATTTCTTCTTAAGCGCACATAACCTAAACATCACATCTGTCATGGTAAAATTGCTGCTATTAGGTCCAAAATTATAGTAATTGTTCAAGGTGTAATTCTTTCCATTTATAGGGAAAATATTTTTTTAGTTCTAAAAGATACTTAAATTAACTATTTAGTATTTAAAATATCATAAGACGCCATTTATATTTTGGGAGATTTTCAATGTACACTCGTTAATTTATCCATCATTAAACTTCATCATGCCATCTAACATGACATGTTAGTTAGCTCTCGACTCTGGTGTTCTTTAATTGAATGTTGATGGGATACTAACCAACGTCTAACATGTGTGAAAAAATATTATTTAGTCTCTAAAAAAATTTAAATGAAGTACGAAGTAGTCTCTAACGATATATTAATAAAAATCAATACTATCTAGTCATTCAAAGATTTAAATGAAATTCAAAGTAATTAATAAAAAAAATCAATTTTATTTAATGATTTATATATTATCCCAACCATAAAATTTGGCTTGTTTTCACTCTTGTAGCCCTGTGATTTAAAAATTAGCATTTCGGTATTCTATGGTTTAAATTATTTGCACGTTGAACAGCGAAATGTCACATGCAAGTTATGTGACTCTAGTTATTAATATATTAGTGTATCGTAATTCCGATCTATTAGCATGTTATACTACATGGTTTCATTTCTTTACACATTAATACATTGTGGTTTAACAAAATTGGGAGACTTTGCTAACATATGTCACATTTTCTACCAATAAATTGTTTGAGTATAAATTGCAACATCTTTTCTCTCAGATCAGAAAAGCCTTGATAGAGTTTAGGCAATTTTTACACCTTCCCACTTCGGTGAACTTGCCTAAGACAGGTGACATTAAGATAATTAAGCAGCAAAGGTCTCTACCAATCAGTTTCGAGGTTATCATTCAAGATATCAGAAAATTGCTTTAATAGGCTCAATGTGATTTCTTTATAAATGGAGAAGAGGCCAACAAAGTTCAGCGCTATATTTCTAGAATTATATCATCTTCCTTTTACTCGATAGGCAGTACTTTCTGTATCTCTTTGAAATCTGTTTCTTTCAATCAAATAAAAACAAAAAACGAAGCAATTTGGGTTTAACATGGTCCAAGTTTTTCATGTGGCAGCGAAGTATAATTTAGAAAACTATAAATTGAAGCTTTATAGGGACTCTAAAAAGGTCGTCAAAATAATTTGTCAAATTACTCATATTTTTTAGGAAAAATTTTATTTTACCCCCCTAAATTTTCTCTGCAAAATTTCTTGAAGTTTCAAACTTAGCAAAAGACTCTCCTTAACTTTCATTCCGTGCAGAAAACCTCTTCCAGTTAGTTGACTGTCAGTTCAATGTTGATGTGAACTAAGAACTTGCCATGTCATCAATAATTTTATACTTCACATGCTATCTCACCAATTTTTTTTTCAAATCACATGCCACATAATCTCCTACCACCTCATATACGTTCTTCCTTCCCAATTTGTCGCCGAGCTAGCCGAAGATGAGCTATCCTACCAAGGTCCTACACAGAGCAACGCCGTTCATGGCAGAGGACACATTCGGAGTCTGAGTCATAGGCTTCTTTGCACCTTCGTGCTTCAGAGATGAAAAGAGCACCCTGAACTCAGATGGATACCAAAATAGAGGCTCGATGTCGGAGTGGTGAAACCAACAGCGTCAGAGATGAAAAACGAGGGGACAAAGATGAAACCGGAGGCAAAATGCAAGGGAACGAAGATGAAACCATTCCCAGTGTTCCAAACTCCAATTCTTGATCAGATCAAGTACAGAAGGTGGAAGAGGAATTTTCAAATCTCACTATCTCTCTCTGATTTCTACTCTGCATCGTCCGATTTGCCTTCTATTACTCTTACTGTTTTCTCCATTCACTTTAGGTATGGTTTGGGAAGGGAAGGGCCGGAGGCGGCGAAGATGGTGAAGGTGTCAAGGACTTATGGTGCATCAAGAGGCTTGGGGAAGACTACAGTGACGGCTGGGATCTAGGCATCTAGCTCTGCATTGGGTGGGATGGGTTTGGCAAGTTTTGATGACGTGGCAAGAGCTTATGTAGCATTTGATTTGGAGAAATATTTGGTGAGATGACATGAGGTGTAAAATTTATTGGTAGCATGGTAGAGTCCTAGTTCACGTCAGCATTGACTGACGGTCAACTAACTGAAAGAGGTATTCTATACAGAATGAAAGTTAAGGGGGATTTTTTGTTGAGTTTGAAACTTTAGGGGAGTTTTTTACACATAAGAAAAAGTTTATGGGGGTAAAATATAATTTTTCCTATCTTTTACTATTAATTAGATCACTACCGAAGGTTTCAACGAAGGGTGGGCAGAGGATTGAAGCAACTAAAGGTTCTTTGCAATCTGCTACTTCTCCCTTTCACTCGAAGCGATCTTCGCTGACGTCATTGACATTAAGTCGCGACTATTGCCAACAATCACCTCTTCAACTTTGTAGTCATCTTAGTTCCTCATGGTCCTTCATTTTCAAGATCTGATTACAATATGGAGGTATCATATCTAGATCAATACATAACTATAGTAGATCTAGATCTAGTTTATCTAGATCATATGGTGGTTTTCTCCCCCAACTAGTCTTGATTATTGGTTTTAGGGTTTGTACTATCCTTTGTGAGAGTTTCTTTCTTTTTTCATTTGGTTTCTATTTTTCTTTCATGTTGATTTCTTGTTTTGTGTTTACAGTTGTTTTACTTTTTTTCTAAAGTTGATGTGCAAGAGATGGAGAAGTTTTAACATTGTTAAAGCTTAAGATGTTTGGAGTCTGAGGATAAACTTGATAACACGAAGCCCTATTTTAATTAAAAAATGCTAAAGAATTGTTAATATTTGATCCATAATAGAATGGAAGAAAAGGTCATTAAAAATCCAATCAAACATATTGATTTATCTACTTTGATCGACAAATAAAAAAAAATTATTTGTATAAATCTTCAAATAGTATTAATTCAATACAGTAATGGCCTCACATGGCCTTTTTCTGGTGGGAGGGAGGGGGTGAAGGTGATTGCAAACCATGTTAGAGCTTTTAAGGTGACAAAGTAATTAATGGTTCAATTAAATAAGTTAGAGCTTTTTAAGGTAACAAAGTAATTAATGGTGCAATTTTTGTTGTACATGTTGTCAAAAAACATTTCAAGCCCAATACCACCAAGGTAAATTATGTTTGGTTACATGATTGATTTGCTTGCTTCACTCTCATGGTCTTCCATATGAGTGGGAGGTCTTTTTTAAAAATGACAATCCAAATATGAAAGTGAAGGGCTTGTTTGGTTTTATATTTTTATTTTTATTTTTATTTTTATTAAAAATAAAAAATAAGTTTAAAAATGTGTTTTGTTGAGTTTAAATATATTTTCTTAAAAGTATTTTTTAAAATAAGCATAAATCTAAAAATATCAAAAAAAAATTTCAGTGTTTTAATAAATGTATTTTAAAAAATAAGAACTGAAAATGAAAAGAAGAAATGTTTTCACAAATTAAATATGTCCCAAATTTTTCATGCAAAACTAAATAATCTGCTTTTGAAAACAACAATATAAAATGTATTTGGCAAATGAAAAAGCTTTACTTCTGCCTAAAATTTTAATTTGCTACATGTATTGTGATTGTGCCTGCACCTCTAATTTTGTTTTTAGCTACCCATTTTTTAAAATATATTTAATCCTTAGTTTTGAAATATTAAATATTTAAGGGACTAAATAGTATAATATTAAAATTTCTAGAGACTATTTTGGATTATATTTAAATATTTCAAAGAACCAGATATTATTGTTTTTCCACACATATTAGGGTTTAGTCAACACTCAATTAGAGAATAATGTATTATATCACCAATCAACGTGCCACACATGGTGAAATAGCAAAACTTTTTTATAAGAGACAAATAGATTGATATTCAAATTTTGTTATAGATTAAATATCATATTATAATACGGTTAAATTAATCAATTGGTTCTTATAATTTATATCAATTTTTATTGATGTCTCAATAGCTTCAAATTTTTTAATTAAATATCCCTATACTTACCAAATATTTATAATTATACCCTATCATTAGTTTAACACTAACTTCTGTTAATATTATATGTACGTGAATGTTAAGTCATTTTTTCTTCACCCTAAAGTTATTCTTGGGGAATCCGTGGCAACTCAATATAAGGTTTTGGTTCTTGATGTGATTATTAAGGGTCGGAAACAAAAGCATCGACAGGTGATGAACCTTATGATCAAGTGGTGGCAGTTAAAGGGGGAGAGTCAACAAACTTTCAAGAGAAGACTGTTGGAGGAAGGGTCTAAGGAGTTACGAGAAAATGCTAGCATCATGTGGTAGGAGATGGCCAAGAGGATTAGAAAGATAGTTAAAGCAATTTTAGGAGAATCAAAATATTTTAGACAAAGAGATAAGGAATCTTATTGGTGGAATGAGACCGTTCAAGATAAGATCAAATTTAAAAGAGAATACTTTAAAGTTATCAATTTGTGCAATAACTTGAAAAATTGGGTAAGGTATCGGAAGGCTAATAAGGAGACTAAAAAAGCAGTAAGTGAAACACGATCTAAAGCGTTTGAAGAGTTTTACAATGACTTAGGAACGAAAAAGAGAGAACAAAAGATTTACAAGATTGCGAAAACTAGAGAAATGAAATCTAGAGATTTAAATCAAGTAAGATGTATTAAGGATAAAAAGGAAATGTTTTGGTTACAGATGGAGATATTAAAAACAAATGGCAGGGTTACTTTCACAAACTCTTTAATAATGGAGCAAGATCGACTAGTGATATAGAAGATTTAACAACCTTATAAAGAGAACAAAATTTGGTATATTATCGCATGATTAAGGTTGATGAGGTCAATGAAGCTCTTAGAAGAATAGATAATGGTAAAGTCATTGGTCCTGATGGTATTCCTATTGAAGTTTGGAAGTGTTCAGGGGAGGAGGGTACTATTTGGCTAACTAAACTCTTTAATGAGATTTTAAGGTCCAAAAAAATGCCTGAGGAATGGAGAAGAAGCACTTTAGTGTCTATATACAAAAAAAAAGGAGACATTCAGAACTACACAAACTACCTAGGGATTAAGCTTATAATTCACACTCTAAAATTATGGAAAAGAGTGATTGAACGTAGGTTAAGAATTGATACTAGTATTTCTGAAAATCAATTTAGATTCATGCCAGGGCGGTCTACTATGGAAGCTATTTATTTTCTAAGAGGGTTTATGGAAAGGTATTAAAGTAAATAAAAAGATTTGCATATAGCATTTATTGATTTGGAAAAAAGCTTATGATTGAGTATCAAGAGAGGTGCTGTGGAAAGTCTTGGAACTAGAAAGGTGTATGAGTTGCGTATATTAGAGCTATAAAAGATATGTATGAGAGGGTTACAACTAGTGTGAGAACGTCTGGAGGAAAAATAAGAGACTTCCCTATTAAGATTGGCCTACATCAGGGATCATCTTTGAGCCCTTATTTGTTTGACTTCGTTTTAGATATTCTAATGAAACACATCCAAAAAGAAATTTCCAAATGCATGCTTTTTGCAGATGATATTGTCCTCATAGCAGAATCAAGAGAAGAGATTAATTTTAAACTCGAGTTAGGAAGAGCTACTTGGAATTGAAGGGTTTTCATCTGAGCAGGAGTAAGACAGAATATATGCATTATAAATTTAATAATAGACAATCTAGAAACGAGTTGGAAGTTAAAATTGGAGATTAGATTGTATCACAAGTATCAAAGTTTAGGTATATGGGATCAGTTATACAAGATGACAGTGGAATTATTAGAGATGTGGCACATAGGATACAAACTAGGTGGTTGTAGTGGAGAATAATATCAGGAGTTGTTTGTGATCGGAAAGTATCTGATAAGCTCAAGGAAAGTTTTATCGTACTACTAAAAGACCAGTAATTTTATATGGGAGTGAATGTTGGGCGATTAAAGGACAACAAAAACAAAAAATTGGAGTAGCGGAAACGATGATGTTGCGTTAAATGTGTGGTCATACAAGAAGAGATATGATCCGTAATGATTGTATATAAGGTAGAGTTGGAGTGGCACCTATTGAGGAAAAAATGATTGAAAACTGTTTAAGGTGGTTTGGAATGTTCAAAAAAGACTGTTAGAAGTGCCAGTAAGAAGAGTTAAGCAGATGGTTTGGAGCCATATGAAAAAATGTCGAGGAAGACCAAGAAGGATACTTAGAGAAGTTATTGAACGGGATCTTTTGGTAAATGAGATACCTAAAGAGTTGGTCATTGATAGAGTTTAATAGCATCGTGCGATCCATATAACCGACCCCACCTAGTGAGATAAGGCTTTGTTGTTGTTTGTTGTTGCTGTATTAGCATCCACTTAAGCTTTCACATGACCTTCCCCCTTGATGGCTTTAATTTTCCAATCTCTCTTCCTTTTACTTTTTAAGAAAAAAAAGTTTAAAAGGTTTAAATTTGAATACATATTTAAATATTAAGATGTTATCTCTAAGTCTAAATTTTTTTTTTATATATAACTAGGTCTAAATGTTAAATAAGATTGTTTCTCTTTTCAATCTTTATACTCATTAAATGCATATCATTAAAAGATATATCAAACTAAATAATGTCTCTTTACTAAACAAAAACCAAATAATGTTTAAAAAGCTTCTAAATTTTTCATGAGATCTGATTAAATAAAATGTATATAAAGTTATAAAGCAAAATAAAAGTAAAAAACAAACGCGTTTAATAGTCTAAATTCTAAATGAATTAAATTTAGATTCTCATTAGGTACAAACAAATGTCCCTTTGTGCATTAACCTTCTCTCTCTATCTTTATCTCTTTTTGTTTTAATTCTTCCATAAAAGTTAGAGGGTGAGATACCTCAAGCTCCCTCCATGTACACAACATGTGTGAGCAGTCATAAATCCCATCATTATTATGAGGTGCCCTTGAAAATACAAGTTGTTTCAGGAACAAGGGGTTCAAGCTTAGGAGGTGTGGAGTAATATAGATAGAATTAACCTCTGAAACTTTCTAATAAATGAAAAATAGAACACACTAAATAAGCATTGGACAAAACAAGAGATAATAAAATAATAATTGTTCTTGTAAGTTCAATCTTTAGGAAAATAAGTTTGTAGAGCCAAAAAAATCTCTTAAGTTTCATTATGCAAAAGTTTCTCTGTCCCCTCTAAATAATTTATGGGGTGTATTTATAGGAAATGGTTTAACTTGTCAATTGAATGACATGACAGTCATATTCTGCAAACAAAACCAAAACTTGCAAAAAGGGCTGAATTTATGGAAGTGTGATGTCATAAGTGCTAGATGGCTTAAAAAATGGAGAATATTGTTGCAATCATGGGTATGACAATTTTATTGAGGTTGTGGTGTGAGCCAGGTTAGCAAGTTAGATATAAAAGTGAGCTCAATAAAGACAAAAATCATATTTTATTAAGAAATAAATTATTGTCTAGCTTATATAAGGTGATCATGCATGACACAAAGACCTTCCTCTACTTCAATCCTACCAAGTCACTCATTAAGATTGTTCCCAAGAAAGGAAGATGAAAACTACATTCACATGCATTCCCAACATTGTTTGAATTGGGCGTTGTAGATAACACTTACCCTTCACCAAACCCACTCTAACAACATTGATTACTTGTGAAATCAATGTGGCCTTAGCGAATGCTTCCCATATCAACACTGCATTAACTCTGAAGTAGGGAACATTCCCATCACACTCTCTTTTATCTCGAACTTCTTAGGAGGTGCAGAGAGATATTTAATTTACTGTCAAAGGGACAAATTCATTGGGTATTTTGAATCGCTTTGCTCAACAAAGTATGTGCTAGGGGAGGTTAAGCGTCAAGAGTGCTTTGATGTCAAGGTACTTTGTTTAGGAAAGCTTGGCACACCTAGCATACTTAATTGGGCATCTGACATTTATGCATGTGTTATTATTTGGTAGATGGATTCGCTAGATGTTCTTAAAGATAGAAGGCCCTTTTCTTTCTTAGATGCTAGGGGACTCTCCTTCTTGGATGACCAAAGGAGATGCTCCTTCTTGGATGAATCCAAGGAGCTTTTTCTTGGATGACGTCAGCGGAGTATTCTTTTTATAAGATAAGAGCTTTTATATGAATGACACAACTTTATTGAGCAAGGAGAATCCCTTAGCCATTGTGAGATATTCTTTTTCAACAGCTTAACTCTTATGTTAAAGACAATGTGAAAACACAAGCAAATCGATGCTATTTGGTTTTCACTAATTCAGCACAAATGACAAATATGAAGGAAAATGATAACAATTTTGAAATGGGTTTGTAAAGTATAACAATAACAAATATATAAGAAACAAATGCAATAGCTTGAAATAATTATTGTAACTCTCAGCTCTTTGGTTGAGGAAAAAATTTATATGTAGTTCTTTATAGGTTTATTATTAAGTTTTTAATTAAAATTAATTAGTATATAATTTTTTAATCAAATATGAGTTTTAAAAAAAAATAATCATAACTCAACATTAAATAGATGGTTTTGTAAGACAAGTTTGGATCGTCACCAATCTCTGCAATGCTTTTAGTATTACAGAAGATCTAGGTCCATGTAAGACACTCTTTTATGCCTGTTATATTTTTAGTTAAAAAATTTTATAATAAAAATATAAAAATTATATGTCAGTCTTTTCTTTTGGTCGTATGGGTGAGTGAAGGGAGATTAGAAAATTAGAGTAATTAAAGCTGACTTGGACAATAATGGAAGTTAGTGTCAAATTAAAACAAAGAAATAATTATATATTTGATAAGTATAGTATCAAATTAACCTATTTTTAGGGAGTAAATAGTTATCTAATAATTATTCTAAACTAAAGATTACTTCTTCTTTTTTTAAAATTTCATATTATTGTTCGTTGGAATTTCAGATATTTAAATTATATTATTATCAGCGGCATAATTCCGTAAACAGTTACGTCGAGCCAAGAGAAAAGAGACGCCCTGGACGACGAGGAGAGGGGATTGCCGAGCTTGGCCATCGGTCCTAAAGCGTTGCAGAAAAGGAAAACCCTTCCGTCAATTGTTTCTTTTGTCGACGAAGACGATCCAAGTATGATTGTCCAATTTGCTTGTAAACCCCACTTAATCTAACTTGAGTTTGATATTAATTTTCTGTTAGATTGTAGCAGTACTTAGTCTACCCCTTACCACATTTTGTTGCTTCCTTCTTCCATCTTAAGTCTGAACGCCCTTTTGGATGTTAGGCATATTCAGAATTCCATTTTTTCTTTTAATCTGTTTGCATAGCTTTTACTTTTTTCTTTTTCTTTTTTGTTTAATTTATTATTCTGGTTTGCCATGCTTAAGTTGATGAAATTTCATACTTTTTAAACCAAGCTCAAGCTTAGCTCCATGGATAGACTTATTTTATTCTTTTTCTGTTCTCTGTTTTTGACCACGATTAAGCTCAGAGAAGCTTACAGTAAGTTATTGATTAAATTGTGTTAGCATGCATTTAATAAATGGGCATCTTATAAAAGGAAATAGGGGGCGATAGTGTGTACTCTTTTTAAGTAAATTCTTAATGAGTCTATATATGCGTGTGTCTTTTTTATTTTCTTATTCAACTTAAATCAGAGATGCCCATCCTTATTTTTAATCATTTGCCCTTGTACATATCACACGAATAAAATCTATTACTGATTTTTAAGTAATTTTGATTTTATGTTTATGTTTTGCAGAAACAGTATGTTTAGTAGGCCTATGATCATTATCATTATATGAATTCTCATCTTGTAATCCTTTGTGTCAACAGGCAATACTTTTGTTAGTCTTCTTCAGTGGCCAAATGCAATTTCTTAGCAAATTGTAATTCAATTATGCTCATTGCATATGAAGTCCGCTCAGCCGATGAACATATTAGGTTATCTCAACATATCCATCCAGTTGGCCTACTCACCTCCTTTATGGACAACTCTAATTGCTGGTGTCTTTGTCATCATTTCTCTTACTTTGTCAATGTATCTCCTATTTGAGCACCTTTCTGCATACAAGAATCCTGAGGTTCTCCTCCTGCAATGTTTTATTTTAAAATGTTGTTTACCAAGCATGCATCCTTTTTATTACATTATTAACAGTTATTTCCCTTGTCTGTATGTCTCAGGAGCAAAAGTTTTTGATTGGAGTTATCCTAATGGTTCCATGCTATGCAGTAGAATCAGTAAGTTATGTGAATTAATAATTCAGCTTGTCTGGGTGCTGAATTGTTATGCTATCTTCTGAGAAGATCAGCTTGACAAGAAGATAAAAATTTCATTACTATAAATATAGATTCCTGGGTTCAAGTGTTGTAGTCTACTTTTTGTTTTCTTCTTTGTTTTTATGTTTATGCATTAAGCTATTCTGTTTTGACAGCTTCTGACTTAAATTGATGTTTGCAGTTTGTAGCATTGGTGAATCCATCAATCGGTGTTGACTGTGGCATACTGCGGGATTGCTATGAATCTTTTGCTATGTATTGCTTTGGAAGATACCTTGTTGCATGTCTGGGTAGGTCATTACAGTAACTTGCAGTAATCACATAGAATTTAATTCAATAATAGTAATAATTGATTTTAATAGAGTTTTGGAACTAAATTCTCTGATCAGTTTCATTTTTTTCTCTGTTTATTTGCATTTATTTTAAGTAGTTCAGATTTTATCCCCTTTTCTCTTAATGAATATTTTTTTAATAAAAGAGAGATATCTTATTCTATGTGTTTGATTGCAATTAATATCTTTAAGTTTAATACTTCATAGTTATAGTAATTGAGAATTATAACATTTTATTACTTTGGCTGGTGGGTTTATGTTGTGAAACTGCCACAGATGTACTATCTTGGAAATCTAAGTTAATGGTTTCCCTAAGTAGTTTTATAGTTTTTTATATGTTGATATTTATGATGCATGACTTGTATCTTGGCCCCAAAAATGGGGAACTTCGGATGAAGTTTGCTTATGTTTCTTTTAGTGGTGGGGGGAAAAAGGTGAGGGGAAGGTTCTCCATGTTACTGAATCATATACTATGTTGTGGTTACATAACATTTCCTGTGTGGAAGGATGACCATGACCAGGTGATGGTGCTTATCTTCATCATTTCTATTTTGTGACTCTGATACTTGTGTAGGCATTATGGAGTAAATTTGATTGGGTTGATTACACTTTCTAATAATTTGCAATATTTATTATTACTCACATTGTAAACTGATATTCTTGAGGTAGGCATGTAGCTGCTCCTGGATTTCACCTTTACATTTACATTACTTTTTTTGCCCCCTCTGAACGTTAAGTTCAGTTCTTGTATTAACAGCTTTGTTGCTTCCTCCCTCTCTCTCTCTCTCTCTTCTAGGTGGGGAGGAGAGGACCATTGAATTTATGGAAAGAGAAGGCCGTGCCAGTTCTAAAACGCCCCTATTAGAGCATAGTTCCGAGAGGGGAACTATAAAGCATCCGTTTCCTATGAACTACTTCCTTAAACCCTGGAAACTTGGTCGGTGGTTTTACCAAATTGTCAAATTTGGAATTGTTCAATATGTATGCTTCTGTCACTTAAATGATCTATTCTGTTTTCCTTTAAATGTGTATATATATATATATATATATATATTTTTTTTTTTTTCCATATCACATGCCTCCAAAATATTTTCTTTACCTTACAGATGATAATAAAGTCTCTGAGTGCTATTATGGCAGTAATTCTTGAAGCCTTTGGAGTTTACTGTGAAGGAGAATTCAAATGGGGATGTGGGTAAGAAAATTTGAAATGTCCATTTTAGAATATATAAATTTGGTTAATCAAATTACTCAAACATGTTGAAGTAGCTATTGCTCCATGCTGTTTTCTTTATTTCTCTTTGTTTTAAATGTGTTAAAGAACTTGTTTATTTACCTTTATGATGTGTACTTCCCTTTAAACTGGTTATTTCCATAGGATGTATAAATTTTTTTGTTATTATACATATATCCCTTCTGAGAAGGTAGATTCTTCTGACAAGACCTTAAATTCACCATTCCTATTTGTCTGTCATAATTGATGATCGCCTCATACATTTTATGGTCCCCCTTCGTGTTCCAAGTACCTCAACAGCTTGCATTGTAATTTACTTTTGTTTAAAAATTCTGAGATGGTTTCTTGTGTTTAGAAAATTTTGCTTTTTATAGATATAACATGTATGCTGCTTAGTTTTTGTTCTTGTATGATTCTTTTTGAAAGTAATGATGGGGATACATCGATTGGTGATAGAAGCAAAGACTTTTGATCTCTTGGTTGAGCATTCAAAGTGCTTTTTTAAGCTTTCTATCATTGAGGGTGACAGGAGCTTCTTGTATTCAATCTTCTTGGGCAAAGAGGCTGCTTTGTGGTTGCTATGCATGGTGCAGGCTTTATGTGATGGCTAGTGGAAGGGGTCTGACCTAAGAAGATGCAAGGAGAATGACAAAGTGTTTCGAGAAAAGTTGGGAAGAATTTTAGGGGCTTTCCTTTTGGTTATTGACATATTACAAGGAAAGAAAGTTTCCGTGAATGACATAGAGGGTGTAGACGGCGAGGGATGGAGGCAATTTGGGAGATCTATGGGGTTTCTGTAGATCTAGGAGAATGGTGGCAAGCAGCTTGTTGGTGTGATGTTAAGAAGGAGCATTGATTGTTGCCTCCAATGCACGATGGCTGAACAAAGAAGCTGTTTATAATGAGATGGTGAAGGAGAGAGGCTTTAGTTGTCTTATATCACCATCCCATGGTGGTGTTGGTAGTGGCTACTTTGGTAAGTGCCTTGAATTGGGGGTTGGTTTTCGAGAAACTGTTACAGCAAACATCAAGGAAGTAGTTATTGGAAGTAAAAAGTGGGAGCAGAAATCGGGGAGCGATTATATTGGGCCAGGTTCTCTGTCTAAGAGGTTAGTGGGTAACAAAAGGAAGAAATGTTGGTCCTTCAATGTAAGGTTGTCCTAACTTGGTAGCCAAGGGTGGGCCTATAGGGAAAGAGCCTATTGTGGCACAAAGTGAGGTTGACTCTAGACAAAGGGATTAGACCCTTGTAGGGGGAACATGATCATTTTTTTTTTTTTTAAAGAAGATTTTTTGTTGTCCAACTTTGATAATGTAGAATGATTGCTTATTGAACAACTTTGCGGCTCCATATTAATACAGATGATCAATTTCAAACTAGGCTGTCCCATAATGCCTTATCCCTTAATATTTGTGTGATGTGTTACGGGAGTGGATAACATCGGCAATATTATATGGGAGTGAATGTTGGTTAGTGAAAAGACAGCAAGAACACAAAATTGGGGTAGTAGAGATGAGGATGTTGAGATGGATGTGTGGTCATACAAGACGATATATGATCTGTAATGATTGTATACGGAGTGGATTCGGAGTGGCACCTATTGAGAAGAAAATAATAGAAAATCGTTTAAGTTGGTATGACCATGTTCAAAGAAGGCAATCGGAGGCGCTAGTAAGGAGGGTTGAGCAGATGGTATGGAGTCCTATGAAAAAAGACTGAGGAAGACCAAGAAAGACACTTGGAGAAGTTATTGAACAAGATCTTTTGATAAATGAGATACTTAAAGAATGGGTCATTGATAGAACTCAATGGCGTTGTGTGATTCATGTAGCCGACCTCACCTAGTGAGATAAGGTTTTGTTGTTGTTGTTATAGGAGTGGAGTCTAATGGTCATCTCTTTCTGCATTGTGAGGTGCTTGGAATATCTGGAGTAGATTGTTTGGTCTTTGAGGAGAATTGGGTTTGCCTGGTCAATTTGGGAGCTTTCATTAATATTGATTTTAGAGGATTTGGTGGGAGGAAAGACAGTACAGTGTTGTGGAATGTTGCTATGTTCGTGGTGCTTTGGTGATTTGGTTGGAAAGGAATGCTGGAGTCTTTTAAGAATTAGTTCATTACAATGCACTTGCTTTAGGACAAAATTCGTTATGCAACTTCTCTTTGGGTTGCCACCAATGTTGTCTTCAAGGGGATGTCTCTTTTGGGTATTCAAAGGGATTGGAAGGCCTTTGAGCTTTCATTGATATTTTTTTGCGCCAGATTAGACGGCCTTCTAAGGCTTTATCTCCTGATATTTGTGTGATGTGTTTGAGAAATTCAGCGACAAATAGTCACTTGTTCGTACATTGTGAGGTGGCTTGGGAGATTTGGAATAGGCTATTTGCCCTCTTCGAGGAGAGTTGGGTTTGTCCGTATGATCTTGGTGCTTTCTTCGCCACTAATTTTATGGGCTTCAGTTTGAGAAAGGATGCTTTGTGGAAGGCGGCGTTGTTTGCTACCATGTGGTGCCTTTGGATGGAAAGGAATACCAAAATTTTTAAATAGCGGCATCTGCCTCTTCTTTTGTTGTGGGATAGAATCCATTACGTTGCTATTCTTTGGATTTCGGCAAATGGGTTTTTTAAGGGGGTGCCTTTCAAAGATGCTTTGAGGGATTGGAGGGCTTTTATGTTTTAGTCTTGTTTTTGGTCCTTTGGGTTGATTTTGTGTTAGGAGGATATCTTGTCCTCCTTTTGTGTTTTTTTTTTGTTTTCTTTTTTCTTTGTATCCTTCTCTCTTCCTTAATAATATTTCTTTTTCGATAAAAAAAATGTGTGTTGTATTTCTCTTCTTCTCTAATAAAATCTTTCTCTTTCTATTAAAAAAAAAACGAAGAACTTGACGAGGAATTAAGTGGACAAGAGAAGGAAGAGGATGATTGGAGAGACTTTGAAGGTGCCCTAGGTGGTGTAGCTTAGCACTTTGAAGAGGAGGATATGTTTGGGTCACTTGTGGTTATCGTAGTTTGGAGCAAATCAGTAGTAATCTTTTATCTTTTGGGGACCTTGTGATTCATAGAATTTCTAAGAAGCTTGATAGTTGGAAAGGGGCTTACTTTTCTTTCGGAGGGAGAATTACGTTACTCTAGGCCTCTTTATCTAGTGTGCCTTTGTATTTTTTTATCCTTGTTGAAGATTCCAATAGGGGTGGCCAATAGGATTGAGAAGATTATGAGGGTTTTTTTTATGGTCAAATAGAGGGGAGAGTAACAGGCACCATCTAGTTAGTTGGGAGATGTGTTGTAGTAGATCGAAGAAAGATGGGGGTTTGGGTTTTGGTATTTTGGTGTCTAAAAATATTTCCCTTTTGGCTAAGTGGTTATTGCGCTTCCTTTTGGAACCGAATTCCCTTTGGCATAAGGTGATTAAAGCCATGTTTGGCTTACATCGAAATGGTTGCAAACTCGGGGGGTGTCGCTACACATGCAAGTCCCTAGAAGGCAATCTCTCAAGTATATCATTTTTTTTCTCTAATGTTGTTTTTATGTGTTGGAGATGGGTCTCGCTTTTGCTTTTGGGAGGATTTTTGGATTGGTCATTCCCTTTTTATGGAAAGATTTCCTTGCCTTTATTATTTGTCTTCTTTGCATAAAGCCCCGATTGTTGATTTTTTATGTTCTCAAGGGGACCAATTTTCTTGGAATTTTCATTTTTCTAGAAATATCAATGATAGAATTGTGAGAGAGCTTAGTTTGTTGCTGGACATTTTGGGTTCGTTCAGCATCTCTTCTTTCCTTGATAGGAGGTTGTGGAATTTGGATTCCTCGGGCTCTTATTCTTGCACTTCTTCTTTTAATTTCTTGTTTCGTAGCCCACACGGTTTGTTGCGTTTTAAAAAAATCGTTTTGGAAAGTGAAAGTTCCTTCAAAGGTGAAGGCCTTTGTTTGTGTGATGTGTTTGAGGAATTCAGAGACAAATAGTCACTTGTTCTTACAATGTGAGGTGGCTTGGGAGATTTGACATGAGTTATTTGAACTCTTCGATGAGAGTTGGATTTGTCCGTATGACCTTGGTGCTTTCTCCACCACTAATTTTATGGGTTTCGGAATGAGAAAGGATGATAAGGTTTTGTGGAAGGCGGCTTTATTTGCTATCATTTGGTGCCTTTGGATGGAAAGAAATGCTAGAGTTTTTAAGCAGCGGCATTTGCCTCCTCTTCTGCTGTGGGATAGAATCCGCTATGTTGTTACTCTTTGGGTTTTGGCTAATGGATTTTTTAAAGGGGTGTCCTTTGAAGATACTTTTAGGGATTTGAGGGCTTTGATGTAGTAGCCTTTTTTTAGGGCTTTTGGGTTGGTTTTCAGTTCGTCTTTTGTTTTTAGGAGGATATCTAGTCTTTTTGTTTTCTTTTTGTTTTTCTTTTTATGCTTCTCTTCCTTAATTTCTTTTTCGATAAAAAAAAAAGTAATCTTTTTGAGTAATGCTGGTGTACAAACAGTGTCTTTGATCACCTCTTTACCTTCTCAAAATCAATTTCTTTTATCCTTCCATGCCACTCTTTCTGACTTTGTTAATCCTAATGTGCTTGTTAAGTGTTTTGCAAGGGATGCTGGTTGTAACGATTTACCCAAGAATGGTATCCTTCCTTTGTTGGAAGCTTACCAAACAGCCTATGGTGCAAGGAGTTGGGTTGTCAGAGGGAGGTTATATTCACTTATGCCACTTGGGGAGACCCACAAGCCTTGCTTGATAATCTCGATTTTCAATTGAAGGTTAAGTTTGTTTAGAGGGGTTAAAGTGCAATTAACACCTGAGACCTATGAGAGGAAAAATAAAAAGAAAAAGAGTTGAGAACAAGTTGAAAAGATCAACCACATGGATAAATATGGTAGATTCAAGGAAGGTAAGGGTAAGTCTCTTAGAGTACTAAGGTTTTTTGTTGGAATGTTAAAGGTCTAGGGAATTTGTCCAAAAGAAGAAAGATGAAGGGGGTGGTGAAGAGAGCTTACTTGGATGTTGCCCTTTTCCATGAAACTAAGCTAGGGAAGGTTGACAGGTTTTTGGTTGTAGTGTTTGGGACAATTGATTCAAGGATTGGAGTGTATCTCTTCATCGGGCTCTTTGGGTGTATTCTAGTTGTTTAGGACACTAGGGTTGCTTTCAAAGTTAATGCCTTGTGGTTTGTTTCTCTCCTTTTGTTTTGTTGGACATTAAAAGTAGATGGTGTTGGTGGGTTATTGTAGTGTATGGCCCGACAAACGCTAGGCTTAGGAACCTTCTTTGGGAAGAGTTGTCTTATGTTCATGGACTTTGCAGTGCAATTGGGAGAAGCTAGGGGGTCTAGGATTAATGCTAACATGGGAGGGTTTGATGACTTCATTAGGGGTTGTGTGTTGAAAGATCCTCCCCTCTCTAATGGTCAATTTATGTGGTCTGTTAATTGAGGTAGGGTGATGTCGTCTCAGATAGATAGGTTTTTGGTTACACCAAAGTGAGAGGATTTCTTTTCAGACCTCATTCAAGAGGTGTTTTCTCACTCAGTGTTAGATCATTTCTCTGTTATTATTGAGTCTAGCAGGGCTAAGTGGGATTTGACACCTTTTAGGCTTGAGAATATGTGGCTACACCATTATTCTTTTTTGAGTACAGCGAAGAGTCAGTGGGTAAAGTGTTCGGTCTCAAGTTGGGAAGGGTGTAGGTTTATGAAGAAGGAAAAATTGAATGTGTGGAGTTTGGAAGTCTTTAGGAACTTTAAGGTTAGAAAGAGGGAGGTGCTTTTGAAATTAGAAGCCTTAGACAAGTCAGAGAGTGAGGGTGGCTTAGAGGAGCATCTGATTGTCCATGAGGGGTGATCCTTAGGAATGACCTTGTTGAGTAGGATAAGTTGGGCCAGGAAGGTGATGTGAGTGCTAGTTCATTTCCTAAGGTGGTAAGGAGGAGAAGCTTTATCAGAGTTAGAAGTGGGTGGTGGTAGAGTTGCTAGGGATAATAGGGTGATCTCAAAGGAAGTAACTAAGTTTTACAAGGAGCTTTATATTGAGGATATGGAAGAAAGGCCTTTTCTTGAGGACCTAGATTGGTTTCCTTTAGACAGCATGAAGGATAGTTGGTTAGAAAGACCTTACTAGGAGGATGAGGTTGGAAGTTGTATTTGGAAGATGGAGAAGGGGAAGGCTCCAGGGCCTGATAAGTTTAATATGGATTTTTTCAAAGCATGTTGGTCTTTTGTGAAAGATGATTTGATGAAGGGGTTTGAAGAGTTTTTCTTTAATGGTTAGACAATCACTAGTGTGAATTCTACCTTCATAACTCTTGTCCTCAGATTGATCGAGGTGAGGGATTTTAGGCTTATTAGCTTGGTTACTGGTGTTTCTAATATCAATGCTACGGTTCTTTTGTTGGGATTGAGCAAAGTGTTTAGGGATATTATTTTTGAGAACCAAAGTGCCTGTATTGTTGAGAAACAAATTTTGGTTGCTAGTTTTGTGGCTAATGTATTAGAAGCAAATGGGTTTGGTCTTTAAGTTTGATTTTGAAAAATGATAAATTTTTTTTTGTCTTCTTTGCATGATGCTCCCATTGCAGATTTCGTTTGTTTTTATGGGGACCAACTTTCTTGGAATTTTCATTTCTCTAGAAATTTAAATGATAGACTTGTGGGCAATCTTACTTTGATATTGAAAATTTTGGATCCGTTCCGCATCTCCTCTTTCCCTCCTTTAAGGCTGTGGAGTTTGGATTCCTCGGGTTCTTATACTTGTGTTTCTTTTTATAATTTTTTGACCCGTAGCCCACAAGAGCCGACTTTTCTTAATAATTCGTTTTAGAAAGTTAAGGTGCCTTCAAAAGTTAAAGCCTTCGTCTAGATAGCAGTTTTTAATAAAATTAATACTAACGATTTACTTTAGATTAGGAGGCCTTCTAAAGCTTTATCTCCTGATGTTTGTGTGATGTGTTGGAGGAATTCAGAAACAAATAGTCATCTTTTCTTACATTGTTAGGTGGCTTGGGATATTTGAAATAGATTATGGCTTTTTTGAGGAGAGTTAGATCTGCCCGGGTGATTTTGGTGTATTTTTGGCCATAAACTTCTTCAGCTTTGGTTCGAGAAAGGAAAACAAGGCCTTGTGAAAGGCAGCTATTTTTTCAACCGTGTGGTGCCTATGGATGGAAAGAAACTCTAGATTGTTCAAGCATCATTTTTTGCCACCTCACCTGTTGTGGGATAAAATTTGCTTTGTTGCTTCTCTTTGGGTCTTTGCTAATGGGTTTTTTAAGGGGGTTCCTTTGGTAGATGTTCATCGAGATTGGAAGGCCTTGTTGTTTTAGCGTTGTCATTGGGCTTTTTGGGATTTTTTGTTTGTGTTTTGTTCACTTTAGGAGGACCCCTAGTCTTCCTTTTCTTTTTAGTTTTCTTTGTATCCTTTGTCTCCTTCCTTCTCCTTAATAATATTTTTTTTCCGATAAAAAGAAGTTTGATTCGGAAAAATGAAAAGGCATATGAAAATGTTAGTTAGGGGTTCTTGGATAGGGTTTTGAACTAGAAACGGTTTGGTGATACGTGGAGAATGTAGATTAGGGGTTGCCTATCCTTTGTTGCATTTTTTGTTGTAGTGAATGGGCAACCAAAAGATTGGTTTGGAGGGCAAAGTGGGGTTAGGCAAGGTGACCCCTTGTCCTTTTTCCTTATTACCCTTGTTGTCGAGGTTCTAGGTCGCATGTTGAGTAGGGTTTGGGTGTTTTGAGGTTTGATGGTAGGGGAGGATGGGATAGAAGTGTCTCATTTGCAATTCACTGACGAAACTATTTATTTTTCATCCAACGATAAGGTTGTTTTTCAACATGTGCTTCCGCTTTTACAGCTCTTTGAATTCCTTTCCAAGCTTTGTATTAACCTTGCCAAGATTAGTTTGGTTGGCATTAATGTTTAGAAGGGGTTTCTTTGTGAGTTAGCTGAGTTGGCTGTTTGTGGGGTTTTGAATTGGCCTCTTACTTACCTATGTGTGCTGTAAGAGGTAACCCTTATGTGGAGTCTTTCTGGCATCCTGTGGTTTAGAGGATTTCAAACAAATTAGATTTGGAAAGGGGCTTATTTTTCCTTTGGAGAGAGAATAACGCTAATCTAATCATGTTTATCTAGTATATCTTTGTATTATCTTTCCTTGTTTAAGATTCTGGTTGAGGTTGCTCATAGGATTAAAAAGATTATGTAGGACTTTTTGGGAGGTGTGTTGTAGATCTAAGGAGGATAGGGGGTTGGGTCTAGGCAATTTGGTGGTTAAAAGAAAATTTGTCGTTCAACAAAATTCTTGATTCCTTTGTCCTTCCAAAACCCCTCAAATTGTTAAGTTCCTCGGGCTATTTGGAACATGTTATTTGGCTTATTTGAGGAGAGTTGGGTGTGCCCAGCTGACCTTGGAGCCTTCTTAGTCATCAATTTGAGGGGTTTTGGAAGGACAAAGGAGAATAAGGCTTTGTGGAAAGTGGCAATGTTTTCAGTTTTATGGTGTCTTTGGATTGAAAGGACTACTAGAGTATTTAAGCACCAGTTCCTGCCTTCCTACATGATTTAGGCTAGGATATGTTTTGTTGCTTCCCTTTGGTGTGTTTTCAGGAAGTGTCCCTTGTAGAGATCCAAAAGGATTGGAAGGCTTTTTTGTTTTATTTCTCATGTTGGGCTTCGTGAGTCCGGTTATGTTTGAGTTTTGAGCTTTGTTTCTCCAAGGAGGACCTCGTGTCCTCCTTTTTTCATCGTTATTTCTTCCCCTTTTCTAATTTCTTCACTTATTTAATTAATGCTTTCTTTGTCTATCAAAAAAAGAAAAAAGAAAAGTTATGACATGTGTGATTTCTCTCTATCTCTCTTGCTCTTTCTTGCTCTCTCATTCTCACTCTCACTCTCTCTCTTTATAATACACCTTGTATAATTTTATATAAAATCTCAAATCTCTTTTCATTGAAAAAGAAATCTCAAATCTCTATCTTAAAGTTCTACAGAGTCCATTAGAGCGACTAGAGAAAGTTGAATTAAGAAAAGAGAAATAAATTGAGGAGAAATATTTCAAACTTTGGAAGGTTGTATTGGTATTTGGGAATTGAGGTTAGGATTAGAACTTTAGTTGTTAGGGAAGAAGTATTGTGCTTGTTAACCTGAGAATGGCCGCATAAAGAGTAGTTTGTGAACTTAACTTCTAGAAGTATTACTTCTTTCAGCTCTAGGATATTTCAAATTACACTTTTGTATGAGATGCTGATTGCTGTTGATGCTCCTCTGAATCACTTGCATGCAGGGATGTTATTTATACTTTCATTCTTTTTCTATATCCAAAAAATTAAAAAAAAAATATATTCTGGGCTTTTTAGTGAAACATGAGTAAAACTTTCATGTTTCATATCTTCATTGCTAAGTTATATTCAACTGCATGGGCTTTTTGCTACTTTTGTAGGTACCCTTATATGGCAGTGGTTCTGAATTTCAGTCAGTCATGGGCATTGTACTGTCTCGTTCAGTTTTATGCTGTCACAAAGGATGAGTTGGCACATATAAAGCCATTGGCTAAATTTTTGACTTTTAAATCCATTGTGTTCCTCACTTGGTGGCAAGGTGTGGCAATTGCTCTCCTATATGCTGCGGGTTTGTTCAGAAGTCCTATAGCACAAGGCTTTCAATCGAAGTCTAGTGTCCAAGATTTCATCATTTGCATCGAGGTAGATATCCTTCACTGGATTTAGCTTGTACATTGGATGGACAATTAACTCATGAGCTTTAACAGCATATTTATCTGAATTATTGTGTTGTTGATCTGTTATAACTTACTAGTGACTTTTTGTTATAAGGAAATTGACTTGAAATTGGCTCAAACACCTGCTCCCTGGCCCAGGGGTGCAGGGTTTTGTATAGGTGAATATTGTCTGCAAGATGACTTGTGCATTTGAACATGTAAATCTCTCCCGATGCTTTATGTTCATCTATTATTAATTGTTCTGTCTTATGTCCATATGTGCATGCCACTATTTTTTTTTTTTTTTGGTTTAAAAATTTATGTTACAGTGGCATACTGTGGCTAACATTTGTATAATATCATGGTTTTTATGGAACTAGATATTTGCTGTCAACTTATACTTACAAATACTTATGCTTTTGGATGGTAGACACTTTGATTGATCTTATATTTATCAGACAGCCCTTATCTAATTTTTAACTCTCTGTTATAGTATGTTTCATTTTTTTTCAAACACTCACTTTCTTTAATTTGCAATTTAACCTTTTTGGACTATGAAACATCTTCAACTTTCATATCTTCATGATATGTTATATTTCTATGACTGCTTCAGAGGAGGGGAAAAATAAAGTTTAACAGCACTTTGTATTCTTCCAGCGCAGATGGGCATTGCTTCCATAGTTCACCTATATGTGTTTCCGTCAAAGCCTTATGAGCTAATGGGAGATCTCTTTCCTGGAAGTGTTTCAGTTCTTGGTGATTACTCTGCTGATTGTCCTCTTGATCCTGATGAGATCAGGGACAGTGAGCGCCCCACAAAGCTGCGACTTCCTAATCCTGACGCTAATGCCAGGAGTGGGATGACAATTAGAGAGAGTGTTCGTGATGTTGTTATTGGTGGTGGTGGATTTGTAAGTTTCTTGTGTCTTAGTAACACTGGAACCGTGTAATTCTGGGCATGTGATGTGATGCTAATCTGTGGAGTCCCTTTTTAGTCATGGCAAAGAAATCAAATTATCTTTTGCATTCAAATTCTTAAAAAGTAACTATGAAATTGTCTTAATGGGAGGTAATTGGTAAATGATTTACTGTGTGTGTGTGTGTGTCTGTGTGTGTAAAGAAAGAAGTTATTGAAAGTGAAGGAATGTTAGAGAACAGTGTGATTATAAATTTGAAAAATAAGAAACATGGGGATTATAATATTGTGAAGGTTTTTTTTTTTCCCTTTCCTTTTTCATTTCCCATTTTTGGTTTTATTTTCCTCCTTTTGGGAGGCTATCTTATCCTCCTCTCTTGTAATTCTTTCTTAAAGCTTGTTTTTCTATTAAAGACTTTTTGTTGTATTATGTTAGTTGTAGTTACTTTTAGTAATTTAAGCATCATGCAAGTAAAAATAAAGACTTTATGTGAATCTTCAGCACAAAAACCAACATTGAAAATTGTCCAATGTTTTCTTTATTTGTAATGTAGATTATAGATAGTGCCTTCAATGCATTTCATATTAATCTCGAATTCCTCTTTATATTGGATTTGTTTCACTTTTTCTCTTACATTCAGATTGTGGAAGACGTAAAGTTCACAGTCAACCAAGCAGTGGAGCCTGTGGAAAAGGGGTTCACTAGATTCAATGAGAAACTACACAGAATTTCCCAAAACATTAAGAATGACAGAGATAGAAAAAGAACAAAAGATGATAGTTGCATTACTTCATCATCATCACCTGCAAGGAGGGTGATTCGGGGAATAGATGACCCCCTTTTGATTGGGAGTGTTAGCGACAGTGGAGTATCAAGGGGAAAGAAGCACCGCCGGAAAACTGGATATAGGAGTGCAGAGAGTGGAGGGGAGAGCAGTAGTGATCAAAGCTATGGGGGATACCAGGTTAGAGGCCATAGGTGGCTTACCAAAGAGTAACAAATACTCTAGAGGATAGCTTGCGGAAGTTTGGGAAAATTGCTATATTTTGCTGATGAACGAACATGCACTGAGCGCTAATTATTTGCATTCAGTGGGAGGAATTATTTCTATTATATGCTTGGGCTGGTTTTATAACATGCTTGGTGCGTGAGAGTTGCGGTTGAAATTTTTCTTATGTTCGGTGACGTCCTGATGCTGTTCCTGTACCATTTATAGACGGGTCTTCTGTATTTATGTAGATGTTGATTATGGCAGCTTCTAATAGTTGCTTTGTGCCAGAAGAAATTTTATCGGTTGCTAAGATGAGCTACAAAAGTGTTCGTCCCAGGCGACATTTTCATGACATATTCTCTTTGCTTTTGATTGGAATATTAATGATAGTCCTATGCTCTCAACGTTTGAAGGAATAATTTTAGTTAAAGGTCTTCCTGGTTAATGATTGTGGGTTGTGGCTTGTGATTTCATGGGCATTTAATTGTTTATTGTAAAACTCTGTTCTAGAAGTTTCCTAGATTTTTTAATTCATGACATACAACTATATTTTACTGTAAAACTCTTGAGGAACATTTCCCCACTAGGAATTCGAAGGCTTCTGCAAACAGATTTGAGGAGATCTCTAATGCAGGAAGGATGGGGCAATAGGAGATTGTTCAGTGTAATTAGTTGTGCACTCTACAAATAACATTTCTCTACAATATTCCAGGCATCTTGATCTCTATACTCAAAATAGAGATATTGTCCTTTGGTGTGCTTAGACTAGTGTGATCACTGAACTCCAGAGGAAAGAAAATGACGAAAATTTAGAAAGGGTAAGTAGGAAACCAAGTATGGACCCAACTTAAGAGAAATCTAAAAGTTCTTTTTCTACCCGCTGGCTGATTCTTTGTGATCAACCGCGCTATTATGCAGGTCAGACGTACTGGGCTGTGTTCATTTATTAGCATCTGCCATGAAAGGTTGTGGGGAATAAATTTATCATCATGGCAATAACAGTCGGTAGATTCGTTTCTAGCTTACGGTTGAAGATATTTTATTTTGTGCATCTTTTTTTTTTTTTTAAATTGAATACAAGAAATGGGTAGATTATTGGTGGTTTTATGCCAATTAGTACTTGAGACAGGTAAAGAAAGAATTGAAACTCTCTACCCTCTTTTCATCTGACAAAATAAATAGGAATCCGTTGTAATATAATAACTGATTATATATTTAAAATAATTTAATAAAGTAGCTTTGACTTTCTAAATACTATTTCGGTAATGAATATCTATATAATATAGTGGTCACATTTTTATAATAATTATACTTTATGGAATACGAGTAATATATTTTTTGAAATAATAATAAACAATCTCAAAGTTTAGGGTTTAGTTGTTGTGGACATGATTTTAAAACAAGAATTCCCAGTAGAAACTTTAAAAACAAATTTTTACCTAATATTTTTAATAAACTAACAAAATTATTAATCTAGTTCATTTCTCTCCGGTCAGCTCGTAACATTTCTGAACACATGGGAAATAAAAAGGAAAAAAGAATAGATAGTCACACTTCCTCCGCCAAGGAAAAATTCTCTTTTACCTCCTGCACCGACGCAGAGGAAGAATACGAGTTCCAAGAGCTCATCCTGCGAGAATTTGGATTTAAGAGCCATGTCCCTAAATCTTCGTCAGAAGCAAACGGGTAATTCTCTTCTATATTTGGCTATCTGCTTTCTGTGAAAAGATTGAGTGATAGAGAGCTTCAATCTTCTGCTACAACTAAGAAATAATGCTACCAAAACAATTGTTCTCCATCGTCGTAACTGATTGTGTTTTTTCTTTCTTGTTGCCTGACTATTTCTTCTGGAATTGTTTTTGATAATTAAAAGATAAAATGTCTAGAGTTTTTGCTAATTAAAAACTTTATCATTCCTTCCTCTATTTATATTCTGGACGCTGATCTATTTGCTGGGCGATTCAGAATGCATCGCCCGTATGTTGAATCTGAACCAACACATTAACGCAACGGGCACCGCTAGTGAAGAAGTGTACAAGATCTTGATCTACGACAAGTTTTGCCAAAACATTCTTTCCCCGTTGATCCATGTTAGGGACCTCCGCAAGCATGGCGTAACCCTTTACTTTCTCATTGACAAGGACCGAAAACCCGTCCACGATGTGCCTGCCGTCTATTTCGTTCAACCTAATCAATCCAATATCCAGCGGATTATTGCCGATGCCTCCCGCTCACTCTATGACAGTTTTCACCTGAATTTCTCAACCTCCATTCCTCGTCCCCTCCTCGAGGATCTTGCATCTGGGACTTTGAATTCGGATTCAACTCCTCGGATATCCAAGGTGCATGATCAGTATTTGGATTTTGTGACATTGGAAGATAATTTGTTTTCCTTGGCTCAGAAGTCCACCTATGTCCAATTAAATGATCCGTCAGCTGGGGATCGTGAAATTGAGGAGATTGTGGAGAAGATTGTTAGCGGTTTATTCTGCGTTTTAGCTACGCTTGCTGTTGTGCCAATTATAAGGTGTTCGCGCGGTGGTCCTGCTGAGATGGTTGCATCAGCATTGGATCGGAGATTGCGAGACCACATGTTGGCAAAGAACAATTTGTTTACAGAGGGCAATAATTTTGTTGGCTCTTTTCAGCGACCTGTTTTGTGTATATTTGACAGGAATTTTGAGTTATCAGTTGCAATACAGCATGATTTTCGTTATCGTTCCCTTGTTCACGATGTTCTTGGGTTGAAGCTAAATAGGTTGAGTGTGCAAGGTGAAAAAGGTGGAATGAGATCTTATGAATTGGACAGTTCAGACTCATTTTGGGTTGCAAATGGTTCACTAGAATTTCCTGAAGTTGCTTTGGAGATTGAGACCCAGCTGAATAAGTATAAGAAAGACGTAGATGAGGTAAATAAGAGGACTGGAGGAACTAATGGAACGGATTTTGATGGGACAGATATGATTGGTAACACACAGCATTTAATGAATGCTGTGAACTCACTTCCCGAGCTGACTGAAAGGAAGCAGGTGATTGATAAGCATACAAACATTGCCACAGTGTTGTTGGGTGAGATCAAGGAGAGATCATTGGATTCTTATGCAAAAAAGGAAAATGACATGATGGTTAGAGGGGGCATCGAAAGAAATGAACTACTTGCTGTGCTCAGAGGGAAGGGAACAAAGGTTGACAAGCTTCGTTTTGCCATCATGTATCTCATTTCTTCTGAAAGCATTAATCAGTCAGAAGTGGAAGCAGTGGAATTGGCTCTGAGAGATTCTGAGGTTGATACTGCTGCATTTCAGTATGTGAAAAAAATCAAATCATTGAATGTCTCGTTGGCATCTGCTAATTCTGCTAACAGAAGTCATATTGTTGACTGGGCTGAGAAACTTTATGGACAGTCAATTAGTGCAGTAACAGCCGGTGTCAAGAACCTCTTATCGAATGACAGGCAGCTAGCATTAACAAGGACAGTTGAAGCCTTGACTGAAGGGAGGCCTAGTCCTGAAATAGATTCGTATCTTGCTTTTGATCCTCGTGCTCCTAAGTCTAGTTCAGGAGCAAGTAGCAGCCATTTGAAAGGACCATTTAAGGAAGCTATTGTATTCATGATTGGAGGGGGTAATTATGTTGAATATGGCAGCCTGCAAGAGCTTGCACAGCGTCAGCAGCCTGTCAAGCACGTTATATATGGAGCGACAGAAATTCTCACTGGTTTGGACTTCGTAGAGCAGCTTACGTTGCTGGGGCAGAAGATGGGTTTGGGTAATGCTGGTTCTACATCAACTTAGCAGTTCAGATGCGATCGATTTTACCCATTTCAGTGTGAGAAATTGTTCACCACTATACACAGACGTGGAGGTAACACAGGAAAAGTCAATATGCATTCTCCATTGTCTGAACGGATGCAGGATCTTGTGCAATACAGCTTCTTCTTGATTATAAAGAAATGAGACCGCTGCTTGTATTACTTTCCAGTAGCAGCCGTTTATACTTATAATTCATATCATTGCAGTGAAAAGTTTCAGTCGTAGAAAAGCGTTGTCTTAATTAAATTAAGTCTCTGTGATTGGATATATGGTACTCTGTGATTGGCTTGACGCATTCCATTTCTTCCCTTTTTCAAAACATTCTGGTTTACAGATTAATGAGTCTTACTAATCAACTCCTTGGTCATGAGGTTTATGTTTATGAGGTTGACGTCTGTCTGTCTGTTTGTCTCTCTCTCTCTTAATTTCATCTTGTCTAACCGAACATAAAAAATAAATTCCATCAGCCCGCTAAGGTAACAATCGCATAAGCCTGTCATCATCTTAAGCAGACAACTAGCTCTGATTTGAGGTATACAGCGAGAACAAGATGGTGCACCAAGGAACAATGTGATATTTCAAATTTAATTACTTTAGTAAATGAAGCTAAATAAATAAATGAGTAAGAAAATCAGAATAAAATAGTTATTAAGAAATTTTTGAGAAATATAAATAGAATAAAAAGATTTGAGGGTTTTTTATCATTTTCAATCAAAATAAAAAAAATGAGATAGTGATGTGTGTGAGGTGTGCGGTGGAGAAGGAAGGAAATGAGAAAGAAAAGAACGAAAAGAAAGAAAAGAAAGAAAGGGAGACACGTGGGGTAATGAAGAAATAAAATATATATATATATATATATATGTGTGTGTGTGTGTGTGTATGTGTGTTATGTGAGTCACGGTGGAGAAGGAAGGAAGTGAGAAAGAAAAGAATAAAAAGAAAGGGAGACACGTGGGGTAATGAAGAAATATATATATATATATATATATATATATATGTGTGTGTGTGTGTGTATGTGTGTTATGTGAGTCACGGTGGAGAAGGAAGAACGAAAGAGAAGGAAGAAAGAAAGAGGAGAGAGAGAAAGAGACGAGGGAGAGAAAGAGATGAAGAAAGAAAAGAAGAAGAAGAGAAGACGATGGGAAACGCAGAGTAAGGAAATAAGTTTAAAAAGTTAATAAGTTGAAAATCAGATCAGGTAGTTAGTTTTTCATAAAAGCATGATTATTTATGATTTATAATATCTATGTTCATAATCAATTTTTACAGAATTGTATTTATAAATCTTGTTCTACATAGTGAACAAGAGAAATTTAATTGTTATCAGTGTGATGTTATGCTTTTATGGTTGAAATGATCTGTTCATGTATTTACATGTTTTTAATAAAGTGACTAGCTACTGAGATATTTTATATCTCACTTTTAGAAAATTGATCATTTCAGGAAAAAGAGCAAAAGGGAAGGCTTTGATGATATTAATGATGATCTTGAAGTGTAAAAATATATTTTATGGTAGTTTATGATTCAAATATGTAAAGATAATAACAAATATTATGTAAATTATTTTTGTATATATTCAAGCTCAGATATAATTAATGAGAATCTTGTAAATTTTCTGCAAGATTACTATTCACATAAATAGTAAAATTTGTGAATAGTAAAATTTATAATTATTTGAAAGAAAATTATTTAAAAAATTATCCAGTAAACTGATTTAGAGAAAAATTATTATTCTTAAAAAAAAAAATCAGAGTGTTACAAAAATAATAAGTCAGGGTGATATAAACAAAGTTTTGATTTGAGTCTTTCGTTAAACCTGTGGCATCAGCACTTGACTTTGAGTAGTCAATGGGTTATTTTGGATAGGCTGAACCCGTTATCATGCAATCAGCTTTTATTTATTATTTTATTCTCTTGGTATTTTCACATGGTTTATTGTGGGGTCTGCTATGAAGTTTTTGCTTTAAAGCTATCTAGTGTGGTGTGGCAGAATGATAAGGAATATGGAAAGACGGGCAACAATAAGAATTATAGGCTGCTGGGAAATCTCTTGTTCGGTTGGTCCTTCCAGTAGAAGTCGTCTTGAAGAACAGAGTAGAATAGCACTTCATGTTGGTGTGTTCCTCTGCTTACTGCTGAATTCCGGATGTTTGATGCCGGTGCCACTTGCTGGTGTCCCTATTGGTAATGAATACTGGGGTAAAAGTAAATACTTAGTAGCTACAGTTGTGGGCTGAAGCCCGAAGGGGCTCTCCCGAATTCTTTTCTCCCCATTGTTTATCGTGGAGTTTTATGGACACAGTTACGTAGATCCGGAAATATATATAGAGGAAGGGAAGAAAAGTATAATTAACTTTAATAGTTCTTTAAACTAAATTTAATAGTATGTCTCTTCCAATATCTTTAAGTCGAAGAAAATAAGAGAGAAGAAAATGCTTATTTAAATAAATCTAATCAAATAAAATGTCGAAGTTAAATTTGAATTTCATTTGTTTTTATTCTCTCTATCTTCCCTTTGGCATCTTATAAGTTACCAGTACTGTTACACCTTGCTGTGGTCTATCCACATTCATTTCTTGATTGTCCATGAAATCTCGAATGGTAAGAAGCATTTCCTTGGCTTTCCTAAATACAATTTCTATCCAATCCTGGTAATAGTGTTCGTGGAGTACGTGAGAAGACAAATTTGAGTCTAAGTATGAAGCCCCACGTCCACCCACAAAAATGATTTTGCTTTTAACGTGTAAGTTTGAGTGTAAAATAAGCATGGGGATGTTTTCGAGAGTAGGGTATCTAGCCCGTGGCTATGGGAGAGCTCCTCGAGAGTAGGGTATCTAGCCCGTGGCTATGGGAGAGCTCCACTCTTGGTGTGCCTCCCTCACTGAGTGGGACTGGGGATACCCTCAGCAGTCAGCACTCATCTCAACTGAGAGGTTAACGTCAGGTACGACGGAAAAAACAACACAAGGGGCTGCTGTTTAGGCAACCATGTTAACACCACCGCTAAAAACCCTCTCTTTGGGGTTGCAACTGAATCGTGGGCGTGGCTGCTATATATTGCTGCCATCCACTCAATTGCCAATTGAACCATTTCTTTTTTATTTATTTTTCTTTAAATGTCAAAGAAATCGGAAGTAATTCAGTCACAAATTGCTTGATAGCAGACGACTCAATTAATAATTTGGCCGCTTATTCTGTGACGCCAACATTTTGAACACGTATAAATTTAGAATATCTGCTAACAAACAATTCAGCCCTACAAAATTTAGCACTAGACAACTTGTCCGAGACAAAGCAACAAAGGGTTTAAATCATTTTTCCTCTAGGCGCCGCAGTACTGACTCAGCAAAGTTCTGTTGCCTACACAACAACTAACATGGGTCAAATTTCATAAATGAGTTAACAAATCTTATCCCAGCATGAACCGTTACTTGAAAACTCTCACAGGTAATAAGTCAAAACTCTATAAATATACTAATGTCACTAAATAAATTATTAAAGGACGAGCCAAATCATGCAATGTAAGCAATTCTCAAGCTAAATCTAGTGGCTGATAAATCCTATATGTAATACAGATACATTTAATATTGCTAAATGCAATAAACACATTAATTTCTGTGAATTTACAAGTGCCTACACAACTGAAATTTAATTGGTTTCTTTTTCCTCCAAACAAGAGAAAGAATACTCTAATCAACAGATAATGCTTAAATTGACATATGATTCAGACCAACCTAATTCAACTAAATACATCCGTTAGGTTACGAAGGCCATATGACAGCATAGTAGACTTAAAGGGAAACTAAGAAATCGAACTTACTTTCTTTCTCTGTGTTTTGGGCTAGGGCGAGAATACTTCAGATATCCATCCCAAGGAACCATTTTAAGGCCAGCACGATGTGATATTATATCTCTCACCCTGTATCATTGATATAAGGTACAGACATTTCCAACATATAAAAGATGCCAAATATACACACTTATGTACAGTACACACCATGACTCACTGCTTACAGTCTATTAGATGATTAATTACCTCTCGGCAAACTCAATAGGTGTCTCTCCTGGCTTCAGATGTTGTGGCTCCAAGTACCAAACATCACAAACAACAGCCCAAGATGTCATTAGCTGCAGCAGATGCATAGTGAAGGATTGCCTGCGAATCATCAAAATCCAGCCATTACACCTCTAGAACAACAATGAAATAGCAAGTATATTGAGATAGTTAACACAAGCATCTTCTTACTTTCGACTATTCCAAAAAGCATCGACAAAAATTTTATTGTACTTGATCGCTACTGGGCAGACTATGCAACCAAGTTCAAATGCGCCCTAAACATCAGTAAATGCAGAAGGCTTTAATTAGAATCTTCAAAGAAAAAGAGAGTCTATTGCATTTGTAAGACTAAGAGAATATCACAGCATTTTACGTTTACAGCAGTTAAAAAAGTGATGTACATACCTTCTTAAACATGACAGAATAGTGATTATTTACACAAGTTCCTTCAGGAAATATGAGAAGAGGGTTGTTGTCAGGTCCCTGGACATGATCCCTCAATCTGAAGTACCCAAATTCGTGTAAGTAAGAAATAATTAAACCTGAGATATATTTTTCTTTCACTTTCGCTTATACTCACTTCCTTGCGACAATTTCTCTATCCTTTGCTTCTGTGCGGTTGAACCATATACATCCAACACTCTCCAAAATGGTGCTCTGCAATAATCCTACGCAACATCCAATATTTTAATTCATAAATCACACTCATATGAAAGATAAATTATAATATCCACTCAACATTACTAAGCTGCCTGTAAGTTTCAATAAATCATCTTTGATTGTCTGTCATATACCTTAGTCTTCCTAACAAACATTTTAAACCACCCAACTAAAAAGGTGATGAGAATCCGAGTCAAAGCTCCAAGAAAACAAATCTTTATTTCCAAATGAATGACAGAGATACAGTACTGAAAACAAATACCAAGAAGAAAAGAACTATTCCAGAGATTAAATCTCCTAACCCAGAGCTCCAGAGCTCTTCGCCACAGCATGAAAATGCCTAAACACCATTAACAGATATTGCGTATCCCCCACTGCCATCCCCTTAGACTATTTTATAATAGATTCCCGCCTTAGCCTTTTCCTCTAATCAACTGAATCACTAACCACCTAAACTAACCACCAGACAATTACAATTATATCCTCTGACCCCAAGAACCTATCAAAAGGACAGAGTGCCTAACAACGAAGGATTAAATCGAATGCTTTCCATAGGTTTCTTGACTTATTCACTTTATCTAATTAGAAAAACAAACTTCCATTGTGATCTCAAAGTTCTATAACATATCAAAGATATCAAAGCAACTGCATGAAAATTGAGGATGGAGACATATGACCTTCATAATACTATCCAAACACACATGATAGCACTGTATGCTTACCAACCCATCCAGGATGCTTCTGCATAATAACAGCAAATGCAGTCATCTGTTCCAAGATAATGAAATCAATCATAGAAGTATGATTGGCCACAAAAACCTGTTTAACAATGAAGGGAATTAAATTATCAGTCAACAACATTCAATCATACTTGGAAAACCATATAAGGATACATCTGGAAACATCAATATATGTCAGACAAACCTGCTTTGGGCGCCTGCTAGGCCGTGGCCCATGGTACTTGACAACCCCAGTCCAAGATGCAACAAAGAAACTGCACATCATCTCCACCAAACACCTCTGAAGAATTAACCAATAAACAATAAATTTAATATGATGCATAAGAAGTCTATATATAAGAGAGATACTACACAGCAAAGAGAGAAAACAAGGGATGCAATAAGTCAGTAAGAGCCCATATACAATTAATGCTGTGATTCACTAGGGTTGGAAATGTAATTAACTGAAGCACTTGTAGTGCATATGAATAGGAAAAATAAAAAACTATGACAAAAACATTTTAAATTGGGACAAAACACATGAAGCAAGGATGAGTAGAATAGTCACCTCAATCTTTTTCCTCAATTTATCATGCCCCTTCAATAGAAAGTGCACTGGAATGAAGGATGAAAGAAATATTATCCATCCTATTGTCAACACTAAAACCCTGCAGGTTTAACAAAGAGGAACTCATTAACATGTAATGCAGCAAAGAGAGACTAACAGGCCAAAAATGTAGGGGAATTAGATAAAGTGAAAGCTCAAATTCAAATATATCCCAATAATTATTTCTCAATATACTGTCAATCTTACTGCATATGAGCATCTTAGAATAGCCAGGAAATCTCTACAATAACAAGAACTCATAGTTACTGCATCATGCCTAACATGGTTTAACTGAATATGGCAAAGGAATAAGCTAACCTTGCAGGGAATAGAATCAGATATCGAACTAAAACTCCAAAACACCACAAAGGAAACAAATAGACATTCCAGTTCCACGGTTCTGGAGGATTTGACTTGAAGCATCTTGTGAATGAGTCCTATTCAACACAAAATTCTTAATCAGTGAGCAAACCACCAAAGCTAGTCAAGATGCAAATAAGGTAGTGAAAGATATTTCAAAAAATGACAATATGCCTATAACTTCAACACACACAGAAAGCTTGATCTTTTGTACATAAATCTGCCGTCTAGCAAAACCCAAAATCATCCATGAGAACCAAATAGAAAAGTTAAGAAAGAGGCAGTTTGTAGGAACTGGAGAAGATTCAGTTTTAAAACACTCTAAATTCATGACATTTAATGTTGACTTATCCCTTCAATAATTTCCATTATAATCACTTAACTAAAAGATAATTATTGGTGCATCAAAAGCAGAAGAAACAGAAAACAGAAAAGAAAATATAAGGGCAAAAGCTTACATCCACAATAGCACCCGCCGCCTCAGATAAAGTAGGAGAAATATCAAGCAAATCACGCCTGAAGAACAGTTTCCAAAAACCATAAATCTTTGGGTTGTCAAGAATTTTTTGGAACAAGACAAAGAAACTATAAAACTTTGAATTTTACAAGGACAACCAAATCTCCGTCCTTCAATAAGATCAACCAAAGTAAAAACTATTCCTCCCACTGGCCACTATTTTCCAGCATCCAAACAAATGGTAAGAGTCTTAAGGGCAAGCTACAAAATGTGAAGACGTACAAGCTAAGTTTTCCATGAGGTTCTTGTTGGATAGTGGACCCAGAAGGGAGGTAATCTTCAATATTGGGTTGATCTAGGTCCAATTCTGAGCTTGAGGACTTGAGCTTCCCAGTGCTAGTCATCTCTGATGGGTATGAAACCACTTCCGGAGACTTTCAAAGACAATGATGAGACTAAAATGTACTTTCTATCCTGAAAAGTTAACCCACATATCAATTGTTACTGAATTATTATTGTTGAAGTTGAATCCCTAAAACAAAAGAAACATTTTCAATTGGGTCTAAATTTAAACGGAATGGAGAAATAGCAAAGAATAATTGCTGAGTCATTAAGGAAATTGTTGCCAATTGCCAAGTACTAATCTTAATGAAAGTGAAGCTCAAACATCAAAGTTCCTCTCAATTGACCCTATATTTATTCAAAGGAGAACCATTGTTGAAGAGTCAAGATTGAGATCTTCTTTGAGACCATCAAGGAGCTAAAAAGATAAATTTGTGACATCAAATCAAGGATCAAAATATCATACCTTTATATCAGTTAAATGTATAGTAGTAAAGTAAAAGTCACAAATAAGCATAATACCATAAAAAAAATATGTAAAAAATACTCTAAGAATATACAACAGAAATAAATAAGACTCAAAACATGATGATAAAGAAGGCACCTTGCAACAATAATAAGAAGAAATTGCTACACAAAGTTCGAAAATGTGCAAGTGGCGAAGGAAAAAATATAGAGCCAAACCAGACTTCCTGTTAGTTTTAGAATAGAAGCCCCTCCTTTCCCACCCAAAGAACACAGATCAAGCGCACTTGGGATACCCATAAACATTGACAGATATATCACTATTTAAATTCAGCCAAGGCCCGAATGCTCATCATACTGATGTGCGTGTAGATTCAAGAAGGAACAGAAGATCCATCGAAGAAAAGCAGAACACAAGTCCCCATATTCCAAACATGTTAGCAGATGTCATCAAAACTCATCCGATACCTGGGTCTTTGAGCAGAAATCTATTCATCCGTTAACATATTACACATACAATCCCCAATCTCTGAACAAAAGCTTTAACGAGTCCAAAACCCAATGATTCATGGTACAAAGATTAATGACATTTGCAAGAGAAGATAGACTAGAAATAGTATACCTTGACATCCTCTAAGGTGCTTAAGTCGTATTCAATGACAACTGGGCTTGGGAAGGCAACGTGGAGCTTGGGCACTTCAAACAGCAATGAGGAGCAAGAGCAATCTGCGTGTGAGGATCCGACACCATCAGGAGTCAGGACTGAAATAGTACTTGACCCGCCAAAGATCCTCCATTGATCTTACGCTATTATTATTATTATTATTATTATTATTATTTCAATAATTATTACAAAGTACAATAACTCTTCTTTTGTCTCAAAAAAAAAATTTAATAAAAAGTTTAAACAGTTGTTAATAGAACTACTTATATACAATTTTTCTCAGTTAAAGGTTTACGTGTTTCTTAATTAGTTTTTATACATTATCTTAGTGTCTTTGAAAAAAAATAAAAAAGTATTTTCTATAAGAATCACTTATTATAGTATGTTTGGTACCTCCTAAGGAATAGGTGATGTAAGAAGAGAGAGAATGAAGAAAAAAGAGAGATGGAGAAAAATTATTTAAATTGTTCTCTTAAAAAATATTGTTTTTTCTAAATATGAATATTGTAGTAACATATGTCATTTTTATTCTCTTTTTCTTTCTCATTTTTTTTTTGGTATAAAAAACACCATCAATTAGCTTCGGTTTCATTTTGTTGTTTGTTTTCTTTTTACGCTCCTTGTTCTGCTTTTAATTAAAAAATCAACCCTTTCCGGAATCAGGACTAATTGTTGGTTAATCGTATTAATTCTAAGTATTCCTCCTATTGCATTAAAAAAATAATTCCGGCACAGTTAATTATGGTACGTGGATGGAACGGAACTTAAGTTGTCATTAATTCTGAATAATGATTGAATTGTAGTTCTACAATGAATCATTCAATATCTAATCTATCTTTATCCATATACAGTATAATTCTCAATTATTAAATTCAGTATACACTATCTAACATAGAGAGGCCGAAAGAATTGACGTAGACTAAAAGATGTTGTTTTAATGGGTAAAAGATGGTTTAGAGGACTTTGTTCATACTTTCCCTGATGTTGATTTTATACAGGGTTATGGAACGGCTGAGTCTGCCGCAGTAGGAACACGAGGCTTCAATACTGAAAAGTTTCGAAATTATTCTTCGATAGGATTGTTAGCTCCCAGCATGGAAGCTAAAGTGGTTGATTGGAATACTGGTGCTTTTTTGCCCCCAGGCAGTAGTGGCGACTGGCGAGCTTTCGTTGAGAGGGCCTTCAATTATGAGAGGATACTTGAATAATGATTAATGAGAGCACCTCCATTTTTCCATAGAACTTTTAAATTTAAAAATTAATTTTTATTAAAATTTATTACTAAAATTTGTTATATTAAATGTCACACATAATAATGATTCTTATAAAAAAATTATAAAATAATTAAATTACAGTAAATATTAATATAATAAAAAATTATTTAAAACTAAAAATAATAATATGACGTTGTAAAATTATAATAAATAATTTACATGAGATTCATTATTAAAAATACTGTGAAGAAGCCACTTTATTGGCTTGGCTTTGATTCCACGTGCGGATTCTGTATTGGGAAGTACGTAGTACATCCGGGTTTGACCCGAAATGTTTTATTTCTCAAGAAGCCTGTGCAAGTCTGATACAGATCCAAAACAAAGAAGCCCACAGAAATCAATAGGCCTTCATCCTTACTGAACCAAGCTGCGGTTAAGGCCCAACTATACAGTAAAAGAAACTAAATAGACACAGTAAAAAAAATAAAATAAATTACATATATTTTATATTTTATCATTGTTTACTTTGAAATATCAACATAAGAATTTAGGTTATGCAACTTTAAAAGTTTTCATAAAATCATTTAGCTTTTTACCTGTTTTCTTAACGATTCCACATGTATAGCAAGAAAGTAAACTTTTTGTTTTTGTTTTTGTTTTTGTTTTTTTAATACAAAATAACAGAGATAAAAGAAAGGAAATAGAAGGAGGAGTAGTGAAATTAAAAAAGAAAAGAACGCGGGGGGGGGGGGGCGAGGGGGGGTTGATGACATCAATATAAACCCAGTCAGCCACCGTGGCATGTGGGAAACTGTAGGGCCGGCAGATGTGGTATGTCCAAAATGACAGCGCCAGGAACACTTGTAAGAGTAATGAGTTTGCTCGATCAAAATTGATTTAATGATTTTTATTTATTTAATATTTTATTTAAAAAAATAAAATTATTATTTTATATTTATTATTATACTTATAATTATTATTAAATTAGTTAATACTTATAATATTTTTAAAAAAACATTCGATAAATGACTTTCATTAACCCTTACACGTAAGAGTCGATCTAAATTCCATACAAGAAATTTTATTTTGAAAAAGACCAACATATAAATTCAGGTTTAGGTAAATTAACTGAAAAGGTGTCCTGCGAAAGATGAGCATGCACGTGTTGTTTGGAAAGACCACGTTGTGAAGGCAGTGGGTAGATTGGAGATAAGAGGACTGAAAGAGAGTAGCAAGTTTCCGGGAATGCCGGAAGAAGAAGAAGAAGAAAAGATGTAATCCATGAACAAATTTGAATAGCTAGAGCGGATCTCGTATTTGTCTTTTATCGTGGTTAAAAATTTTAACATTAATTTGAATCGTTGTTAAAAATATTTTAAAAAATTACTTTTTTTAACTACGATCTTCATCGTAATTACCATCTCAGCAACGGATCCGCGAGGGTACACCAGTCCTCAGAAACTCTCTCATCAAATGGGTATAAAAACTTATGAAGTGGACACATCGCACGTTGTGGACCGTTTAGGACACCGACAACAGGGAGAAGTTGGACACGTTGCACCAGTCCTCATCCACTATCCATCCGACGTGGCATCGTTGTGATCCATAATCTCTCTTCTTCTCTAGTATTCATCCCTACCATCATCCTTTTTCTCACTCTATCGCAAAATGGCGCTGAGAGTTCCCGCTCACCTGACCGCACCCGCCAGAATTCACCACTCTCACCTCAGTACTAAACACTCTGCTGCAAACGCCCAACTATCATGGCGTCGCACTGTATCGCCCGACACACTCCTCCTTCTCCCTTCCCTTTCGCCTTCTACGGGTTCGTTTGTTTTCCCCCTTTCTTGGTTTACGCGCAAACGTACGCACTCTTTCACATTCGGTAATCTCTGATCCTTCGGGATTGCTCTGAACTATGCGCTTTACGATATTGTTTAACAGGGGCCAGATTGGATAGAGACACCCTGGTGAAATGCACGGCGCAGGTTCAGACGACCGGGGCGGTGAATCTTGCTCCGGGTACCCCTGTTAGACCAACGAGTATACTGGTGGTCGGTTCAACCGGAACTCTGGGAAGGCAGGTTGTGAGACGGGCGCTTGATGAAGGTTACGACGTTAGGTGCCTTGTGAGGCCTAGGCCTGCTCCTGCTGATTTCCTTCGCGATTGGGGGGCCACTGTTGTCAATGTACTTTCTCACCTTCCTTCCTCCTGTTTTCTTCACCTAATTCCCCAATGATTGCTTCTATCTAGAATTTTAGAAGCAAGAGATAAATTGGTTCATGGAGTTCCATGTTGTTTAGGTTCCTCGAGTAAGATGGTGGTTTCATCAGGAATTGCCTATTTTTAACAAAATTACAAGTAGTGTTTCTTTAAGAACTTATTTTGGGTTAGTTTCTTCACGATCCTGAGGTGCCTGACTTGGCTGATCTTGCACTAGAAAAATCCTAATCAACTTGGGCCTCAGCTGCGGGCTATATGTTCTACCGATAAAATTTTTCTTCCAGAGAAGTAGTGCTTTCATTTTTTCAGTTGTCTATTTTCTTATTCCAATTCCTGCTGCAGCGTAGATTTTGTTTTGAGCATTCAGCGCATCTCCCTCAACTGTATTGTATTTTAGCTGTTGCAAGATTTATACAAGTTACAAAGTTTATTGATTTTGAGCAGGCTGACCTCAGTAAACCAGAAACTATTCCTGCCACGTTGGTAGGAATACACACAGTAATCGACTGTGCCACAGGACGTCCAGAGGAGCCCATCAAAACCGTAAGTTTCATATTGACGGTTTTATGGTTTTCTGTCTTTGTTTAGACGTATTTTATCTGATGACTTTGAATGGTAGACTTCATCTATTTATTCTGTTTTAGGTAGACTGGGAAGGAAAAGTTGCTCTTATACAATGTGCAAAGGCAATGGGAATTCAGAAGTATATCTTCTACTCCATCCATAACTGCGATAAACATCCAGAGGTTCCTCTAATGGAGATCAAGTATTGTACTGAGAAGTTTCTCCGAGATTCTGGCCTGAATCACATCATAATCCGTTTATGTGGTTTCATGCAAGTAATTGCCACCAAATTGATGTTTTGGGATTTCTTCAGAAAACTTTTTTATGCGCAATTCAATTCACAATTCAGCTTCTGTTTGATATAATGATATCTCATATAAAATGTCTTCACGGTTCAATTTTATTTCATCTCCTTCATCTCTCAATAGTAAAACGTTGTAACTCAGCTGCATTTATGAAAAAGTATCGTTACCAACATTTTTACAATGATGCTTATTTCAAATAATTTGCTAATATAAATAATGTGTAATTAAGGCATGGATAGTTTCCTGGAAAAGAACTATTAGTAGTAATACATTTTGAATCCCCAAACAAAATGTGGATGAAGATTCATATAGACATATTAAGGAGGAAGATACCAGTCACTAGCTTTCATTGCAGGAATATCTGAGAACTTGATAAGTAACGGATTTGGTTGTTGCGTGTAATGCATGTGGCTACCTGCATATACAGACAATAAAGTTATTCGCCTTTGAATTTCTGCTCAGCTGTTTACTGTAGATGAAAATTTTGACACAATTATTGCAGGGTCTTATTGGGCAGTACGCAGTTCCTATTCTGGAAGAGAAATCTGTTTGGGGTACTGATGCCCCAACAAGAATTGCTTACATGGATACTCAGGTAAACTTATGAACATAACCAGTTCCTTCTTCGCCTGTTTGTTTTCATTTTTACGACTATTGATCTGTTTTTGATATCTAATTCCTCTCCATGTTTTTATAGGATATAGCTCGCCTAACACTTATAGGCTTACGGAATGAGAAAATAAATGGGAAACTTCTCACATTTGCTGGTCCTCGTGCATGGACAACCCAAGAGGTAAACACCAATATTAGTTGGCTAAGTAACGAGCTTGCTTATTTATCATTACCTGACTCCCTTACCCATCTGTCACTTCTTGATTTTAGGTGATAACACTGTGCGAGAGGCTTGCAGGTCAAGATGCTAACGTAACTACAGTTCCAGTTTCCATTTTAAGACTTACTCGTCAGTTGACACGGTTTTTTGAGTGGACAAATGATGTTGCTGACAGATTAACTTTTTCAGAGGTATTAATTTCCCTGTAGCTATGGTCAATGAAGCAAACTGACATATCTCCCATCCCCTGCACTTCTCTTTAAAACACTTATCACTTATTAGTATGTCTGATAACTAATCTTCTGGAATTTGCTTCTTCAAGGTTGTACAATTGTACCGTGAATGCCTATGTGGGTAACTGCTTTATGATTGACAATTCATGTTCATCTCCTTAATATAGTTGATAATAACCTTCCTATTAACGGTTTTTGTCTTTTCATAATTTGCCTCTACGTCATATTCGCCTGATGTTGCCTTTTCATTATCTCAACTGTCACCATAACTTACATATTAACATCGTAAACAAGATTTCCTTGTTGGTAAAGCAAATGAGAGGAAGATTCTAGCTCATTTAAGTATTTATTAATGGCGAATCCTGCTTGAGCTCTTCGATTTACAATTCATTGTATTATTAAATTATAAACCAATAACGGGAGTTTCATATGAACGAGATTGACAGAAGTTTTAGAATGTCAGATGCTCAAATTTTTATTCATTTTTCCGAAATTAAAACAAATTTAAGAATCATGGATATGTATATTGTTTAGCACGGAAGTTGCGCATAGTCCTGTATTTATTACATGATTTCAAAGCCATACTGTGAAGGTCGTAGTTAATAGTTATTGCATGATTATATTTTACATTTAAACTGTCAACTAAATTGCTGCATTTACTTTATGTATATGTAGCACATTGCTTTTGTATTTCTGGTGGTAAAATATATCTATAATGGGGCTAATCATTAATTGGGAAAACATGTAGGTGCTTACAAGCGATACTGTTTTCTCTGTCCCGATGGTAGAGACGTATAATCTGCTTGGCGTGGATCAGAAAGACATAGTTACATTAGAGAAGTATTTGCAGGACTACTTCACAAACATATTGAAGAAATTAAAGGATCTTAAAGCACAGTCAAAGCAAACGGATATTTTCTTCTGAAGGATGAAGTTGTAAATATAGACAAGGTGATTTATGCGGAAAGTTGGATACATAGTTTTTATCCCTCAGAATTTTGAGACAGTGGTTAAATTTTGGTACTTGTACTGCCCCTTCTCTTTCTTCTTCCCCTTTTTAATTCGTACAGAAAGGTCCCCCCCCCCCTCTTTTGTTCTTATTATAGTACGAACTGTAGCATATTTATTGTAAGGAGTTTGGCTGAGTTCTTGGCTTTTCACCCAAGTGACCTGTTGGAGTTTTATTATTATAAAATATCAAATATAAAATTGTTTTAATTATCTATAATGCCATTGGTGGTCTCATATATATATTTGTGTTGCTTTATGTATATTGAATGGTGTATATTTGCTTTATACGTTGGCATGCTTTTATATTACTTTTAAAAGGTTTGATTGGCACATTGAATTAGAGTTAATAGCTTTTATTCTCATTTTGGTGGCCAATGGATTTCTCCCAACGGAAATATTGAGAAGCCAACAACAACTATATACATGTGTTTGTGAAAACAAGTTTGGGTATGAGATAATATATACGAATTTTTTTTTTGGGGGGGGTGGGGGAATAAGTATATGTATTAATGTGATACTTTGGGTAGAGACGGTGCTGAAAAAGTGAGTCTGGTTTATTTTTTACGTGCAGAAGTAGTAAATAAACAGGCGAGTCTTGGGCTGTTAAATTTTAGAGGTAATACGTCTGTGTATCCCTGCACTAGGTAATATAACAAAGTTAACTTGTGAGAGATGTAAAAATTATATTAGTCCAATTTTATGCTAATTATATTTTTACTTTAACCTTTAATTTTTCTATTTTTTGTATTTATTTTTATTTTTTAGGTGTTGCTACAACATGACGTGACATTCTGAGTTGGCTTCAGTTTGTGCATCATTTCCAAGTCCAATGTTGCTTCAACATTTTCCCTTACAAGTACGATCCCGCTTGTACAGTATAGGCTGTCTCACAAATTATTGTTCGTGATTATGAAATTTTTCTGTATATTGAATATATTTGGTGTATTAGAATTTAGTCAATCAATAAATAAGTATGTATAATTCATTTCTATATACACAGAGGATTGAGATCATGTGTTAATCAATGCTTCAAAGTATAAATAATACATAATAGTCAGTCAATTGTTTTTTAAATTAACCATGATTATTAATCAGCCTTCTTTTGTTAATATGATAACTTTATCCTCAATGCTCCACGGCACTGATTAATAAGATTCACAAGAATATTATTCGTAATTAGTTTATCAAATATTTATAACTCTACACTTACAAATAACCTTAAAATGATAAGCAAGCTTAATTTTTTTTCCTTTACAATATTAAGAACTTAAATTGACGAAAAAGCACTCGGAATCGGGGAGAGAGAGAGAGAGAGAATTCACAACTCTGAACAAAATCAATTTCACACTCATAACACAATAAAAAAAATTTATAAATCAACAAAAATGTCATCATAACTCATTATGATATGAACCAATCATAAAACCAATCAATGCTCATTCATTCCTTGCTGTTGGGGACCATCGGAGATGCGACCTAGCTTCTATTCTTCTCGAGCCCCTACTACAGCATTACCACGTCAAAGTGGGAATGGCACGAGCGTGATAGAATTTTAAGGTTTGTAAATAAAAATGTGTAAATTAGCTTTTTCTTTTAAATGTAGATATCACTATTGGTGAATAATTTTTTTATTTCAATTTTAAAAATTTCGATTCTTAATTAAATCATTTTTATTGTTATGTTTGAAAGATTTACAAACTTGGTATATTTAGTATTTTAATTTCAAAACATTCTTTAAAAGAATTGAACCAATGTTGTCAAAGAAAAATATTATGCCTGTAAAAACTGTTAATCTCAGCTATATATAATCATTTTGAACAAGCATATTCACTGTTTTTTTAATCCCTGTTCTTACTCAGGGTGATTTGAATAAGCAATCGAGTGCCCTCTATTTTGTACTGCAAAGCGACGAAGTAAAAAGCGGAGAAAATTATGGTCCTAGATTGTAATAATGATGAATTATACAGGTTAACGACGATGAAGGATCGCTGGTGGTGTGCACGTGATTTCGCGAAACTGTTTCTCTGGCTTTTCGACAAATGAAACTCCAAATGAAATGAGAGATAGTGATAAACACATGAAAGTGACGTTTCAAAGAATCATGGTCCACCCTTTTCCCATAGAGCAAGGAGGTTGTGTTTCAAGGAGCATAAAACCTTTTCCCATATATATAGCAGTAAGAATTAAAATTGGGAATTTTAAAATTTGGTTTGGTAGAGGGATTCATTATAATTTATAGATTGAATCTTGTGTTGTGCAGGCAAAGAGTAAAGACAGGAGGGATATATGCATATGCAGATCACATGCACATGCAGTGTACCCATAGCGTAGGGTATCCCATCCCATTTGAGGCAGTAAGGGACCCCACTTTAATCGTCATTCACTGCTTCCGATTCACCCCCCCAATCCCACTTTCATAATATTCTCTGCATTTTAAAATTGAAATTGTGGAGAGCCTCTCACCTTAATTAAAGTCTAAAGTCTTCACTTTCCCACATTCCTATACACACCATCCATCATTCTGTTTCTTTCTTCAAAACAAGATTCTCCACAAAAGTCCACATTGTTTTTAAAATTAAAACCCTGCCTGCAATGCATATTCTTCACCTGATCCTCTCTGACTTTTTTCTTTTAATGCGCTCCCTCCCTAAGTCCTCGCTTTAGATTTCACTGATGGAGCAAAATATCAAATATTATAAAGAAACATTAAAGATTGTATTGAAAACTGAAAAGAGGGTTTGATTTGAGGAGTGAAAAAGAGCAAGAAAGAAAGGGAAAGAGAAAGTGATAGGTAGAGAGTGGGGAGTGTGTATCTGAATATCATATCTGATAATTTTCATGGAGATGGAGAACAGATAGCTTTTGCTTGAAAAGAAGATATGGGTGTGTCACATTATGGAGGCCCCTTCTTTTCCCTTTTGGAACAGAGTAAGTGCAAATTCCAGAGGGGATATCTGATTCTTTTCAGATTCAGATTTCTGCATTCATCCCCAACAGTCATGGCCTTGTCATGTACGTCCCAGTCTTAATGCAATTGAGAAGAGAAGATCTTCCTTCCTTCCTTCTGCTGCACACTCCTAAATCTCAAATCATCGCATTTTGTTCAAACACACCGAACCATGAATCATGAATACAGGCAATGCAAGGCAAGCATCTTTTTGACATTTGGGACATGAAACGGTGTATGCAGCACTAGCAGTGAAGCTAGGGTAGGTGAAGGGGACAAAAATAGTGATTGATAGATAAATATAGGATAGGGGGAATCTTTAAATCTTATATAGCAGCAGCTCTACATTCCATTACGTTTGCGTATTAGTTCTCTCCTTCAATTATTTGAGACTATTAGTGGCTAGAGACCTAGAGTGGGCTTCACAGTTCACAGGGACTTTGTTGCACAGATTCAAACTCTCATCAATTATTTAATGCTTTTAAATTGGGTTGTGCCGTAGATTTAGAAATTGAAATTCGGGGGAAGACGGGCCTTCAACTTTCCGTCAGACAAAACCCTCTTTCCTCCACCCACCATGCAACATGATGTCTTTGTCAACTTCATTTTCTCAACTTCCAAAATGGAATATTTGGTTCCTTCGCATCGCTTCTCCTTTCTTCTTTCACCTCCTTCGCCTCCAAGGCTTCTCCCTTAATAATATTAAACAATCTTTTAATTATCATAAATAACTGTGACAGAACATATAAAAATTGAATACAAACAAACAAGAAAAATTAGAAAATGGGAATACTTTATTTTACGTTGTAGGAGCGGCACGTACGGTACACAGTATTAACACCGATGCACGACACTAGCTCGCTCGCTCGCTCACTCATAGTTACAGTCACAGTCATAGAAGGCGACGACGAACTCCTCGCTGGCAAAGATTCCCTTCTTCTTCACTTTTCCTTGACAGACCCCTAATCTCAGTCTTTTATTCATTCTGACTAATCACCATTCCCCATCCCATCCCTTCCATATGATATCTCATTCTCATGTCATCTAGTCGCCTTTCTTCCTCCTTTTCCCATTTTCTGAATTTCTCTTTCTCTGATGGGCTGTACCACCTCCAAGCTCGATGATCTCCCTGCCGTCTACCTTTGTCGTCAACGCTGTGCCTCCGTCGACGAAGCTATCCACCAGCGTTATGCTCTCTCCGCAGCTCACATTTCCTATATCAACTCCCTCCAATCAATTGCCCTTTCCTTCCATCATTTTATTCAATTCCACATCCCCACTTCTGCTTCTTCTCCCTCCAAGAAGCCCGAACCATTGGATGCTTCTCCTTCGCCCCCGCGCCTCTCCCACTCCAATGCCGGTTCCCATCTTCACTTCCACTCCGATTCCGATGAAGACGACCCCCACCACCAAGTGCCTTCACTTCATCATTCTGGCCATTCCTCCCCTTTCCACGGTCATCCCGATATCAACCATTCAGATGATCAAGGTCTTGCTTCCTTTCCTGCTGGCGATGGATATATGCACATGAATTATATGAAGAATAAAGCCACGACTTCCGTGGTCTATGAACTGAGGCCTATGAGCTCCAACACTGTTTATATGGGCGAATCTTCTTCTTCTTCTTCTTCTTCCTTATACTCCTATCCACAGCCCAATATGAATCCCAATGCTTTTCCTCATAATGGATATCAAACTTATGGCGGTTGGGGTAGTGGGTATTATGGTTACCCTACTCGATATGGGCCGGAGCCGCCGGTGGCTTCTTCTTCCTCGAAGCCGCCTCCACCTCCTCCGTCACCTCCAAAGTCTTCAGCTTGGGATTTTCTCAACTTTTTTGATAATGATAATAAGTACTATTCTCAATACACACCGAGCCGGGACTCAAAGGAAGTTAGAGACGAGGAGGGCATTCCTGATTTGGAAAATGAGGATTACCGGCACGAAGTCGTTAAACAAGTGCATGATGACCAAAGTGTTGCGGATGATGGAGCAGGGAACCATTCAAAGTCCGCAGAAGAGAACCAAGCTAACAGTGCAGAGACGGTTCTCAGCCGGACGAGGTCGAGCGACTCTGCGGAGAATGATGAGGTAGAAGTGGAATATAAAGTGCATGTGGTGGATAAGAAAGTCGTTGAGAACGACGAGAAGTCCACGGAACGATGTGGTCCACGGAATGCTTTTGAGGTAGCCAGAGAAATCGAGGTTCAGTTTCGGAGGGCTTCCGAGTCCGGTACCGAAATCGCCGAGATGCTTGACGTGGGAACGCTTCCGTATAATCGAAAACACGGCGCTTTTCAAGGTTAGCATTTATATTTTCTTCGGCAAGCCCGTCAAATCACGCTACCCTCATTTTCATTTCCTCTGTTTCTCTCTCTTGGAACGAATTAATGGCTACGCTATCAATTTCTATCTTGATCTGTGTTTATTTTTGAAAATTTCCCTGCTGTTATCTTTGCCCTTCACCAATTTGTGCCAAGCACCATAAATTCTTGGATCATATGTTACATATCCAAGTTACCATGTGACTGACATGAACTTAGTATTTTGATGCTGACTTAAAAAATTCCTGTGCCTGCCCCGGAACTTTGCAATTTACCGATCTCTATGAACCAGCTTCTTCCAAGATGTTACATGTAATCGCTCCCTCATTGTCCATGGTGTCACATCCTTCTGCATCTAAATATGTCGAATCCACATCCACAGTAAACAAGGATGGTCCTAGTAACTTGGATTTTGATGAAGATCTATTGACGAGGTCGCGCAATCTTTCTTCTACACTGCAGAAGCTTCATCTTTGGGAGAAGAAACTCTATAGTGAAATAAAGGTATTTCATCAATTTAAAATTTTCCATGATACTTTTACTGAATATCTTAAGTTTGTTCTAGATTATGCATCTACCTTGGTTTCTTAGGTTAATTTAGTTGAATTTACAGTAATTGTTTTAAAGATCTTTAATTTTCTTGATTGTGGCCTGTCTATTAACTCTCGTGGTATATTATAATTGGCATGAGTCTGAAATTATCAATCGGATTAAGTTAGTTTTCATTCACTTTTATCTTTGGTTGCCCCAAGCATTGCTGCCGTCCTCTTGTGGCACTCAATCTAATCCACGTTGTGCTGTTGCTTTCATCTGGTTAGTTATAGCCAGTATTAAGTTGATATTATGAACTATTAACGTAGTCTTTTTAATGATTATACTTTTCCATGAGGTTTTTTTTTGTTATTATCATTTTTTATATGTTTGCAGGCAGAAGAAAAGATACGGATCATCCATGATAGGAAGTGTCATAAGCTGAAGCATTTGGAGGACAGGGGTGCCGATTTTCACAAAGTTGATTCAGCTCGAACTATAATTAAGAGTCTGTCCACTAAAATAAGAATGGCCATTCAGGTTGTTGATAAGGTTTCTATGATTGTAAATAAGATAAGGGATGAAGAGCTGTGGCCCCAGCTGAATGAATTGATACAGGGGTATGTGAGGTTAAGAACTTCCAGTCCTGTTATTTGTACAGGTCATTAATGTCTCTCTTTTCCTGACTGGCTATTTGTTCACTATCTGACATGAGAGCATTCCCCATGAATTTTGACATGATGTTTGTTACTGTGGGTACTTACCGGTAATCATTTTCTCAATTGCTTTTATTGGTGCCGATCTCAGAATTGCTTTTCTTTTCTTTCTACTTGATAGAATTTAACACAATTCATTGAATTTGTAGATGTCCATATCCCAATGTATCAGTGACATATTACTGGACACATGATGATTGGATGATTAACTTTTAAGCCAAGGTACAGAGAGTGGAAAAATATAGTTGTTGCAGAATTTTAGGTAGGGAGCTTTTAGGGTTGTGCAAGTGTAAACTTGGTTGCGTAATTCCTCCTGTTTAAGATTGTCTGGAAAAACGGTAGATTGGAGATAATATGACCTCATAAAAAAAATTATCTATTCTGATTTCTGAGTACTGCATAGGATCAATTTCCCGGAAGTTGTTATGAGCTAGTCATGAATAACTGTCTTCAGTGCTTAACTGGTTCAGTAGTAGTTGCCCCTTTAGCAGTTTGGGTGTGCTTCCAGGATCACCCTTAAAATATTAAATGTAATGATTGTTGGGAATATTTATTTTGTAGGTTCCATGCTGTTCCTTCAGCATCATTTCCACTTGGTTCAGTCTAATAAAATGAACTGAAGTATTAATACACAACTGCCAGAGTTCTTTGACAGCCATGGTGGACAGAGCATGCTGAGAAACTCAACCACATGCAGTTACACATAATTATAGATAGAAGGAATTCCTTGTGCACTTACAAATATTAATTCTCATAAACTCGGACAACAGTTCTATATAATGTGGTGGTTCCCTGCCCAGGCCAAAAAATTGTCCTCGGCAAGGAAGTACTGAAACCCTACCCCCCAAAGCTTTGCTTAACTGGTATAGGCAGCACCAGCAACCATTTAATTTGGTTGTTGCAAGACAATACTGCTAGGCTGATCAATAGTAGGATGCAAAAGAGTGAGTAGCAGGCAGTGGCTTTGCTTTGTTGTTGACTGTTAAGTGTTTAAGGTTAAAATCAATTGTTGCACAAGAAACCTTTAGTACCTTTTAAAGGGTGGGAATTTGAGAAGGGGTTCCTATGAACTTTGAATTGCTTGCTTATGTTTTAATTGTGGTACCTGTGGAAATTTTATGTGTTTATGGTATAAGGTTTACATTTGAAAGTGGCTATGTTCATGATGAAAGTGTTACGCAATCTCTCATTTATTGTTCTTATGCTTTTTTGGTTTTGTTGTTGTCATTTTCTAGTAACTGACTTTTACATTTCCTTTGGGATATGATGCATGATGTGATGTCTATACAGATTACAGAATATATTCTTAGTTATTATGTTTTGCTTTTTTCAAAAGGTTTGTGTATGTGTTTATGTCTATACATTATGTCTTTTCAGGTTGACAAGAATGTGGAAATCCATGCTTGGATGCCATCGAAGTCAGTGTGAGGCAATTAGAGAATCCAGAATTCTTGGTTCAATTGGATCCAGAGAGAAGAGTGGTGATGCTCATCGAGCTACTAAGCAACTCGAACAAGAGCTTATCAATTGGACCTTCCAGTTCTCTGGCTGGGTAAGTGCCCAGAAAGGGTATGTTAGAGCATTGAATGATTGGCTTCTGAAATGTCTCCTGTATGAGCCTGAAGAAACGTCTGACGGTATAGTCCCCTTCTCCCCTAGTAGAATTGGCGCCCCCCCAATATTTGTCATATGTAATCAGTGGTCTCAAGCTATGGAAAGAATATCTGAAAAGGAAGTTGTAGATTCTATGCATGTGTTCACTATGAGCGTGCTTCAGATATGGGAACAAGATAGGTTAGAAATGAATCAGCATATGACAGTGAACAAGGACATTGAAAGAAATATAGATAAAGATGACCATAAGCTACAGAAGCAAATTCAGGCGTTAGAACGGAAAATGGTTCTGGCATCCGGGGAAGTTAAGAGTCTCTCCATTTCTGAAAATAATGTGCATCAGGGTGACAAAAACAGTTTACAGGCTTGCTTGCAACGAATTTTTGAGGCCATGGAGAGATTCACAGACAGCTCTGTGAAGATTTATGAGGAGTTGCTGCAACGGATTGATGAGGAAAGTGCCATTTGGGAGCATGAAAGAGTTTCATAGGGTGGCGTAGGTTGGTAATACTGGGACTGTCTTTGCCAACACATCTTGCTTCTAGGTCTCCGTTACACAAACAATATTTGGTGAGGAGTTCACTTTTTTCTATTACATCCTGGTACTGGATAGAGGGTTTAAGCAATTTGAGAGAATAGTCCATCAAAGATCCTCTTCTGCGAAGCCATATCTGTGCTTTGGATGCCAAGAAGATGGGGGTCATTGTCAGCATGCGAAAGAAAGATATAGAGTGGTCCAAACTATGAATCACCATGAGATCCAGTTACTTTAGTTGGCTGAGATGAAAACTGCTTTTAGCAGCCTTCTGGAGGAGGAAGACCATGCCCAAACATACCAAACTATATGAAATTTGAGTGGGAAGAAGGGTCTTGGAGAAGCCTACATCAAGGGAATTTCTGCTCTGACTAACCATAGGCTTGAGCAAATTGTTGTCTGGGAGCCCAGGAACTCTGATGTTTTGATGTAGCTTAGCTGGGTTAAGTACAAGGGCGCCTGGAATTATATCTCTCTGTGAGATCTCAGCATTAAAATATATGTTTGCGTGAAGGACTGCGTTTTAAGTGTCCTTTGCAAAATTAGGTCCTCTGAGCAAGTTTTGTAGGGATAGAAGCAAGAGACATGCTCAAATTGATTAAACTCAAATGAACTAGCAATGGAAAGTAGTAGTCTGTGTCGCATGAGGAACTCGGGTTGGATTATGGCTTGTTGGACTTGAAGTTACGCAAGTCACTAAGATGCCTGGGTGGTATTATTATTATTATTTCTTGTATGAAATATTTTACTTCCATAAAAAATATATGTATTGTTAGTTTAATTCCTGTATAGATTACTGAGGATAGAAGATGTATTTGAGATGGGACCGGACCGCCATTTTGAATTTTATTGTATGGCTGAGAAATGGTGAGTGATTAAGTAAATTGAAAGGGATGTGAGAGGTAGCAGAATCTTGTAGGATACCTGATTAGCTTTAGCCCTGCTTTGTTTATGTAAGGCAAGGCAGAGACGATTAGCCTTCCAAGCTGTCAGATAGTGTGCATTTAATAGAGTACTGCAAAATTAGCTTTTGGCGTATAACCTGGAAAGGGGGCGGTAATCATTATTTTTTTTTTTTGGAAACAACTGGACTGGCACTCGTTTTGATTGAAGCTTAGGCTCGACTAAAAGAGTGCACAACATTTGAACATGTTTATCCTCTTACGTGCTGCCTAACTGATGGAGATATGATGAACGCAGGACCAAATTTGACAAAGATATCAAATAATCTAATAAAACTGAAAGGGTTGCTTGCCAATGTTCAGTCCGTATGAGCCAAAAAAAAAAAAAAAGGGAGCTGCAGAACTGCGAAAGTGTGAATGAACTTTAAATAGAAGAAGTTGAGAGGCATTTTCGTGGGGGATGGGATGGCGAAAGCTGCAAACTAATTTGTTTTTAGGGTCCTACCTAATAATCAATGGCTCAGCTGATATGTTTGTTATCTTTTGCCTTTAAGCTTTTTCCAAAAGGAAATTGGATGATAATGCTTCTACAATGGAATTTGGATAGAGAATATGTGCGTTGGTCACAATTGCGCGTAGTAATTGTGTTGGGCTGTATACTAAGCTATAATAAAATAGTGAACTGGACAAGGGAATGACACGTTTAGGTATCTATGTTGAAAAGAAAAATAAGGAAAAGGCGATTGATAAGCTGAATACAATATTATTTACAGTAACTTGGATACAAATCAAATTAAATAGCGTGTGGTGTAGGCACCACCATCCTCCACACGTGATCGAGGGAAAGTCTAAATATTCACATTGGGTTAGCCCGTCAAGTGAGTTGATTGGATTTGGATGCGCTTGGAAGGTTCGCGATCGCGACGTTGACTCCTCCTGAGGGTAATGGGATCGTAATCTCTTTGGATTTCTCCTCCAATGCAAGGAAGTGAGTGGTGGCTCTTCAACTCTTGCTCCCATTCCCACTTGGAAAAGAAGCAAACCCTGTTTCTGAGTGATTGGAATGAATCCAAATATGTTGTTGCGCCGTAGCCCTTACTTGCCAATTATGTTCCCTCACTGAAAAGCTAAAAACATTGATGCCTCACACTTCTGTTATTGCACATTTATTTGGAGAGCTCTAAATAAGGGAGGTAGGAGTTTAGTGGGTACTATTCCCTTTATTTTACCCAATTTTGTTAGTAGGTAAAGATAAAAAATTCCCCAAGATTATGAGAAAAAGTAGCAGAATCTTAATGCACAACTGCTGCAACTGTTTAGCCTTTTTATTACCGCAGTACACCGTACGTGTCCTATCGTTATTGCTACAAGCAACTGCAAAAAAAGAACAAAGAAATGAAAAGATTCAATAGCTGACACTGTAGAGACTAGAGCGGACGGAAAGACGACGAGGGGGTAAAATTCATAAAACAAAAAGGAAAAGAGAGAGAGAGACACACACAACGAGTTCCACTGTGTCTTCTCAGCACAGAACATCAACGACAACAACAAAACCAGGTCGTGTGTGCTTAGCAAATAGCAAAAGCATCGGGCAACAGCTATAAGCCATCCATGGTTTGTCTGATCCCTTAGCAGAGAGCGCTGTGTGTCTCATTCTGAGCCATGGGTTGCTGCCAATCATCATTCTTCGGCCTCGCTGAAACTCACCCTGAAAAGCAGCAAAATCAACAACCCCACCACCACACCCACACCCACCCTCACAACCACATCTACTCCCAACCACACCCACCTTCTCTAACCGCCGACCCATCCGCCGCCGGTGGAGTCCCTTCTTTCTCCGAGTACTCTTTCTCCGACCTGAAAGCGGCCACCAATAATTTCATCTCAGAATTTATTGTGTCAGAGAGTGGAGAGAAGGCACCCAACCTTGTCTATAAGGGCCGCCTCCCCAACCGTCGTTGGATTGCCGTCAAGAAGTTCACCAAGGCTGCATGGCCCGATCCCAAGCAATTTGTGGTACCTCTAATTCTACTTTCACTTTTCCTTCCCACCCCCCCCCTCCCTCGTGCCGTCAATTCCTGGCTGAATACTTTTTTATTAAGTTTTGATATCTATCTCTTTGCCAAATTATGTGGGGTTTTAGGAAGAGGCGTCAGGTGTTGGAAAACTGCGACATCGCAGGCTTGCTAATTTGATTGGCTACTGCTGTGATGGAGATGAGAGGCTGCTTGTTGCAGAGTACATGCCTAATGATACTCTCGCTAAGCATCTTTTCCACTGTATGTATCACTTGTTTCACAAAGCTTTAAATCAATTTAGTTCAGTGGCACCGTATCCCTTCCATTTCGCCTGCCCAAAAATTTATCATCTATTTTTGCCATTTGTGTGATTGGATCTTTCTTATTACTTATCCATTTAATTCCTTTATCAAGCAAATTAGGAAAGGGAATCACCTTGCTTAATGTTAAAAAAAATTTAAAAAAACAAACTGATAACTGTCGATGAGCTGCTGCAGTAGTTGGTATTTCAGGCGTTCGTGTAGGTGATACTAAGATTAATCTAATCTATATACTAACATATTTGCTGCTCACAATGGACCCATTGAGAGTTAAATTAGGTGGATTGCTGTCTATCTTAGTTCAAGCTTCAGTCTTTGTTGTTTACTTCAGGGGAAAATCAGACCATTGAGTGGGCCATGCGCTTAAGAGTGGCTCTTTCAATTGCAGAAACTTTAAATTACTGTAGTTCTGAGGGCCGCCCCTTATACCATGATTTGAATGCTTATAGGGTTCTTTTCGATGAGGTAATGTGTTCTTCTTTTTGTTGTTGCTCCCTATATCCTTTTCCATATATGTTTTTCTCTTTAAGTTGCTTATGACATTTATGATATCTTGAGGTGATTTTCTGATTTGTTGAATGTGTCATTTAGGAAGGTGATCCACGTCTGTCATGTTTTGGTTTAATGAAGAACAGTAGGGATGGAAAAAGTTATAGCACGAATCTTGCTTACACACCTCCTGAATACTTGAGAAATGGTAACTGCTGGCCCTCACTGCCCTGACTTCTATTCTGTACTTTCTCTTTTATCTGTGAAAAGAAATCACAGCAAATATGTTGAATGACCATCTTTCCTGTTATCTCTACGTTAACTGATATAATATACTTATAATTTATCTCATTGCCACTATATTAAAATTTAGGAAGGGTCACTCCTGAAAGTGTCATTTACAGCTTTGGCACGGTTCTCCTAGACCTGCTCAGTGGGAAACACATTCCTCCAAGTCATGTAAGTGGCTCATATCTGCCAAAAAATATTCTGTTTCTCTTATTTTGTCATTTGCCTAATCATTTGTTTGCTATCTGTAGATTTTGTTTTGTTAAGTATCTCAACTAAAGCTTCCATCTAAATTTCTTGTTGACATATTATAAAACTTAATCTGTAGTTTCTCTGGATGGACTTGGGAATTATACTTGCCCTAAGAAAACAGCTAGAGAACATGGATTACTACTACAGATGGTGGGTTGAATGTAGAATGAAAATTTGTGATTACAACTGAATATATTATCTTTATAGTTATTCAATATTCTACTATATTTTGATTTTGAGTGGTACATTCTTTTTGTCTAGCCACCAATATTTCTTCATTTTTTTCTTTTACTATATTATGATTTTGAGTGGCACTTTCTTATCTCAAATTATTGGAAAAAAAAAAAATTTCTTTTACTGAATCAGTTTGCCTTTGTCCCAACAGTTTCAGTAATAGAGACTAGTGAGCTGGCTTGCTGTCACGGAATTATTTATATGATTCCCACTTGTCATTAAAAGCCACGAAAGTCATGCCCCTTTCTCTGAGTTTTTCAGTAATGAGTATAAAGCTCTTGTTTTTGCTTCTTGTTCCATAGATCTTGGTTATTATTTCATGGTCATTATGCCCATATGTATTTAGTGTTGTTAGAGTTTTGACCAACTTATATTGCTAAATTGATCAATCAATAGATGAAAGGTGATGTTGTTGCTGGGTATAAATAAAAACAATATTATTTTACCAACTGGAGAGATTGACTTCATTCCCTTGGTTTGATGGTTGGTGTTACTGGAATTTGCAGTTACTTAGGATATTTATCCATGTTAGAAGTTAATATGTTCTTTCTTACTTCACCTTTTCAGTATTGGTTCTGTCATTGGTAAGTTATCTGATTCTGTCTGCAGGCTCTTGACATGATACAGGGGAAAAACAACATACTCTTAATGGATTCACATTTGGAGGGAAAGTTTTCTACAGAAGAGGCAACAGTAGTTGTTAATCTTGCCTCTAAATGTTTGCAATATGAGCCCAGAGAGCGGCCTGATACAAAAGATTTGGTCACAACGCTTGCTCCATTGCAAACAAAACCTGATGTAAGGATCTTTTCAACCTAAGAATGATATAAGTTTATCACTATCTCAGGTCATTGAACCTTTGTTGCTTCAAGGTATTTAATATTCTAAATCATCTATGTAATTAAACATAAAAAAACACAGGAAGATGGAAAATTATCTTATCTTCTATTCACTAATTAACTAGGCTATATATACAGATTACATGAGTTAAAGAAAGGAAATAAAGACAGAATTCTTAGGATTATGCTATCAAGAAAATCACTAAGGATTAGCCTACAAATCAGCGTGCCTATAAATTAGCCTAAGATAAATATAAGATAAGTCAACTGTATACTCAATATAATCTCTATCATTACCACTCCCCCTCAATCTGGAGCATAGATGTGAATCATGCACAGCTTGTTACACAAATAATCAATTCGCGTCCCATTCAAGGCTTTTGTAAATATGTCAGCAAGTTTGCTCTTTTGTCTTAACATATCCAGTAGCAATCAAGTTTTCCTCAATTTTTTCACGAACAAAGTGACAATCAACTTCAATGTGTTTGGTTCGTTCATTGTAAACAGGATTGGATGCAATATGGCAAGTAGCTTGATTATTACACCGCAATTTTGCTGGCATCGAATGCTTCAACCCAATCTTATTCAATAAGTGATGTATCCACATGATCTCACACATGGATTGTGCCATAGCCCTGTACTTGGATTCTGCACTCAATCGAGATACAACATTCTGTTTCTTGCCTTTCCATGATACCAAGTTCCCCCCAACAAAGACACAATATCCCTTAGTGGATCTCCTATCAACCTTACTCCCAACTCAATCAGCATCTGTAAAGCACTCAATACTAGTATGCCCACGATCACTGTATAATATACCAAGTCCAGGAGCTCCTTTCAAATAACATAGAATATGTTCTAGAGCTGCCCAATGGTTGACTGTAGGTGCAGACATAAATTGACTAACAACACTTACTGCAAAAGCAATGTCAGAACGAGTTACAGTAAGATAGTTCAATTTCTCAACTAACCTCCTGTATCTTTCGGGATCATCAAAGGGATCCCTATCATCCTTTGTCAGATGTGTGTTTGGAACCATCGGGGAACTACAAGGTTTGGCAGCTAACTTTCCAGTTTCTGTAAGCATGTCAAGGACATACTTTCTTTGAGACAAAAATATTCCCTTCTTACTTGTTACTTCCACTCCCAAGAAGTAGTTTAGCTGGCCCAAGTCTTTTGTGTGAAATTTAGTATGCAGGAATGCTTTGAGGGATAAGATCCCTGCATGATCATTCCCTGTAATGATAATATCATCAACATAGACCACAAGAAGGATAATGCCAGCTACTGATTGTTTGTAGAACACTGAGTGATCACATTTACTCTTCTTTAATCCAAATTCTTGCACCACCATACTGAACTTGTCAAACCAAGCACGAGGACTTTGCTTTAATCCATACAAAGATTTCTTCAGATGATATACTTTTCCATACTCCCCCGGAGCAACAAAACCAGGTGGTTGCTCCATATATACCTCTTCCAGGAGATCACCATGTAAAAAGGCATTCTTAATGTCTAGTTGATACAAAGGCCAATTCTGAGAGGCTGCTATAGAAACAAACAATTGGATTGAGGTGAGTTTGGCCACAGGTGAGAAAGTATCAGAATAATCTACTCCATACGTTTGTTCATACCCTTTAGCCACTAATTGGGCTTTGAGTCGAGCTATTGAGCAATCTATATTAAATTTGACTGCAAAGACCCACTTGCATCCCACAACTTTCTTGCCTTTGGGTAATTCCACTAGGTCCCATGTATGATTATCATTGAGGGCCTTTATCTCCTCAAGCATGGCGACATACCAACTTGGATGAGCCAAGGCTTCTTTAACAGTTTTAGGAAGTGAAAAAGAGGCTACAGAAGCAATAAAATAACTAGATGCAAGAGATAAATGATCATATGAAACAAAATTAGCAATGGGATAAGTAGTTTGAGGAAGGGTACACTGACGTTTACCTTTACGAAGGGCAATCGGTATATCATGGTCACTTCGTGGAGGATCTAATGACGAAGAAGCTGGTACTGGACATGTATCACTGGTTGCTTGGCTGTCACTTGGTTGAGGACTCAAAGAAGTCGGTGTATCATTGGTTGCTTGCCTCCTAGAGTAAACTTGAACAATGGGTGGCCTTACAGTGGCTGGAACCTCCTCTGGTTGCTCGACAGAGATACTTGGATATGTGGATTTATAAATCAACCATTCCTCGTCGTTCTCCCCCTGACTTGGGGATGGGAAAGGTACGGAGAAAAATGGTGTTTTCTCTGAGAATACCACATCAACTAAGACCAAGTATCTATTCAAATTTGGAGAGTAGCATCGGTAACCCTTCTGAAGTCGAGAATATTCTAAAAATGCACATTTTAAGGCTTTTGGGTCAAGTTTAGTAACATGAGGCCTCACATCACGAACATAGTACGTGCTACCAAATACCCGTGGTTCCACTGGAAACAATGGCTTGTTGGGAAAAAGAATACTGTAGGGAATTTCACCACCAAGAATATTGAATGTTCGAAGATTAAAAAGGGAGGATCATCTCTACTTTCATGTTCTGCTGTGGATGCCAGTAGAACCTTTGCTGATGTTCTCAAGAACAAGAAGGTGGTGAATGACAATAGTACTCTTCAGATCGGTGATGGCGGACTCCTAGATGCCTCAGGGAGTGTTTCTGACATGCCCAAAGATTTGGATAATAGTGCTGGCAGCAGTTGGGTCAACAGGGCTGCAAAGGGAGGTGTATCTGACTTTGGTGACCTCGGTCAATGTGGCATTCACAGAAAGGGGAAAGTAGTAGCGGCAGAAGTGATGGGTATCAACAAAATGGAAGGCTTCAATAAAAGAGCCCTTGGTTTTGTTTTTTCAAGGACCCTTAGAGTGTTGGTGAAACCTGAGGGAATGAGAAGGGTCTATTGGGCCTTAGTGCGAGTACCCTCTAAGGACAAAGGCCCAATTAGGAGGAAGATAAATCCTTATTTTCATAGGCCCATGCCCTACACAAATAAGATGAGAAACCATCAGGCCAAACGCTTTGGCCCACCAATTGCCAGATGGGTTTCGAAGAACTGGAGGGACAATAAGGCCCAAAACCCAATTCATGAGAATGTGGGTAGATCCACTGGACACCACCCAACCCAAGTAAATCAGGATCAGGCACACCTAACGATGCACGACTGACATACGCTAGCCTCTTCGTCCAGGTCGATGCAAAGGGTGGATGGTGGCCAGACTTGCACATAACCGGCCGACGGTGAGCAAGGAGTGTCGGAGACACCGCCGGAGCACCTTAACGTCCGGCCATCTCCTCTCTTCGCTTCTTCGCGTCATTCTCAGATAGGAGCGTTAAAGACAACTTCAGGCAAGTGGTGGAGGAAGACTCGGGAAGCCATTGTCAACCTAGACAACACTAGTGTCCACACAGAAGCCGACCGGAACACGCTAGCAAATTCCAGCAGCCAACATTCTACACGCATAGCAGATGGAAAATTGTCCTCTATCCAGACAGCATCATTTGGCACATTGGGTGTTCCCACCGAAGCCTCCAACGGTAGAATAGGAGGGTTCTCTGCAATACACCCTCATTTTGATCCCAATACCGGGAATGATGCTGATTTGCACTAGCTGTCTGATAACTACACAGGCTATAACGAAACCGAAGTTATCTTTGGCGGGGAAGAGGAGAATACCTTTGATGAAGATTGCTCATTGTCCGATTTTGACAGCGATGAAGGTCTTCTCATCCAACAAATGGAGCAACAAATCACTGCTTTGGATAATCAAACAGGGGATAATGATGATGGTTTGGAAGATGTTCACAGGCTTTTTTTTGCAAAATAAGGTTGATGAAGTCTCTAAAGGGGACTCTGAATTGTCACAGAATTGTACCAATTTTTTGAGCACTGCCAATGTCCCGGAAGCGCCTCTACTCTCTTCCTTTCCTCCCCAAACAGACAATTTTGTTTCTTCCCATTCAAACAATTCTAACATTGTTCTTAATGCTCTTGGTGTGTCCTGGTTTGGTTTTGTAGGGAATTGCATGCGTAACGACATCGCTCAAGAGGGCATTAATCATTCTCTCGTCCCAAATAAATCTTCTTCCGCCATTGGGGAGGGCAATGACAAAGGGGGTCCTTCCGTTTTCCTACGTCGATTGGGCGGTGAAAAGGACAATCAAGACCCACAAGCCTTGTTAGAATCCCTTAACTTTAAGCTAAGAGACAAATCTGGAAAAGAGGTTAAGGTGCTTTTATCGCCTAGGACTTACGAAAGGAAGAACAAAAAATCGAAAGCGAGATTAAACGGTTGGCTTCCTTGATTAATTATGGGAAACCCACAAGAGGGAAGGGCAAGTCAAGTTCTTTATGAAGATCATAAGCTGGAATGTGAATGGCCTCGGTAACCCACACAAAAGAAAAAAGGTGAAAGAAGTTTTTAGATTGGTAGAGCCAGACATTGGGTTGATTCAGGAAACTAAGCTTGGGAAGGTGGATAGATTTCTAGTGCGAAGCATATGGGATTACAGATTCAAGGATTGGGAGTTTCTGCCTTTCATTGGTGCTTCAGGCGGCCTCTTAATTATTTGGGACACTTGGGTCGCTTCCAAAGTGGAAGTGCTTGTGAGGGTTCTTCTCTCTCGGTGTTACTTAATTTTAAGGACAAAGGGTGTTGGTGGTACACCAATGTCTACGGACCGACGAACCCTCTGCTGAGGGATGATTTTTGAGAGGAGCTGTCGTATGTTCACAATTTGTGTAACCCTCATTGGTGTGTTAGTGGTGACTTTAATGTTGTGCGCTTCCCTAACGAAAAGCTAGGAAGATCTAGAATCAATGCTAGCATAAGAGGTTTTGACTCTTTTATCAGGGATTGCGGACTTAGGGACCTCCCTCTCTCCAATGCCCAATTTACATGGTCAGTCAACAGGGGTCCAGTTGTTTCTTCTCGTCTCGACAGGTTCTTGATCACCCATGGGAGGATTTTTTTCTTGATCCTATTCAGGAAGTGGGCTCGCGCATGGTTTCTGACCATTTTTCCATTATTCTTGAGACTAGCAGAGTTAAATGGGGTCCTAACCCCTTTCAGATTTGAAAATATGTGGCTTCACCATCGGTCTTTTCTAAGCAATGTGGAGAAGTGGTGGTTGGAAAGCACGATACTTGGTTGGAAGGGTTTTAAGTTCATGAAGAAGCCAAAATTTGTGAAGGAGAAGCTGAAGATTTGGAACTTAGATGTTTTTGGGGACATTAGAGTCCAGAAGAAAGACATTGTCAAGGAGATCGATGCTCTTGACAAATTAGAAAGCCAGAGTGGGCTTGAGCGAGTCTTGTCGTGCGTAAAGTGACTCTCAAGAATGCTTTGGATGACATTTGCAAAAAAGAAGATATTAGCTGGCGTCAAAGGAGTAGAATTAAATGGGTTCATGAGGGTGACGTCAACTCTAGTTTTTTCCACAAGGTGGTTAATGGTAACAAGAGAAAGAATTTCGTAAAAGAACTAGAGGTGGATGAAGGCAATATTGTTAAGGATAATGAGGCGATATCTGATGAGGTGACTAGTTTCTTCAAGAAATTATTCTCTTGAGGAGATGCCTGAGAGGCCGATGATTGACGGTTTGGATTGGTCTCCCATTGACAATGATCAGGGGAATTGGATTGAAAGACCTTTTGAGGAGGAAGAAGTTAGAAATGCCATTTGAAAGATGGATAAGAACAAATCTCCTGGGCCTGACGGGTTCAATATGGCTTTTTTCCAAGCCTATTGGGCAATAGTGAAGGAAGATCTAATGAAAGTTTTTGGAGAATTCTTCCATACTGGCCGTATTCTAACCAATATGAATTCTACCTTCATCGCTCTTATTCCCAAGAAAGACAGGTCCATTAAGGTGAGGGATTTTAAGCCTATTAACTTGATTACTAGTGTTTACAAGATCATCGCCAAGGTGCTTTCCGAGAGATTGAGTGTGGTTGTTGGTTATTCCATATCAGAGAACCAAAGTACATTCATTGCTGATCGACAAATTCTCGATTCTAGTCTAATTGCTAACGAGTTAGTTGATGATGTCAGGCGTAGAAAGCAATAGGGACTAGTGTTTAAACTTGACTTTGAGAAGGCCTATGACACGGTCAATTGGAATTTTTTGGACCTGATTTTCCATCGCAACGGTTTCGGTGAAAGATTGAAGCGTTGGATGAATGGTTGTCTTTCTTCAGTGGCTTTTTTGGTTATTATTAATGGGCAGCCCAAAGCTTGGTTCAAGGGGCAACGTGGGATTAGACAAGTTGACCTGTTATCCCCTTTTCTCTGTACTCTGGTGGCCGATGTTCTTTGCCATATGCTGAGGCGGGGTTCTGATAGAGGGATTATTAGAGGCCTTTCGGTAAAAGGAAATGGTTGCGAAGTAACAAACCTGCAGTTCGCTGATGACACAATTCTTTTCTTGCCCAAGGATAAGGAAAATTTTCTTAGAGTGTTATCGCTGGTTCAGATCTTTGAACTGATTTCGAGTCTTTGCGTTAACTTGGGCAAGTGTGGCTTAGCTGGCATTAATATTCAGGATGACTCTCTTGGGCAGTTGGCCGAGATAGCGGGTTGCGAGGTTCTCAATTGGCCTCTTACCTATCTAGGTGTTCCTCTTGGAGGTAACCCGCGTGCAGCTTCCTTTTGAGATCCTGTCATCCAAAGAATTTCCCGTAAGCTTGATAGTTGGAAAGGCTTCTACTTTTCCTTAGGCGGAAGATTGACATTAATTCAGGCATCCTTATCTATTATGGCCTTGTATTTTTTGTCCTTGTTCAAAATTCTGGTTGGAGTGGCTAGAAGAATTGAGAGAATTATGAGAGATTTTCTTTGGTCTGATGGAGGGGACAAGAAGAAGGACCACTTGGTTAGCTGGGAGGTGTGTTGCAAATCTAAGGAAGACGGGGGCTTGGGTCTTGGTAATTTAGTGTCTAAAAATACATCTTTTTTGGCTAAGTGGTTATGGAGATTCCCTTTAGAGTCTAACTCCTTATGGCATAAGGTGATTAAAGCAAAGCATGGGCTTCATCGGAATGGTTGGGATGCTGATTTGAGAGGTGTCGTTACGCATGCAAGTCCTTGGAAAGCAATTTCTCAGGTATACCACCTTTTCTTTCCTTTGTTGTCTTTTATCGTTGGTGATGGTTCCCGTTTTCGTTTTTGGGAGGACTACTGGATTGGTCCTTCCCCCTTTAAAGAAAGATTCTCGTGTCTCTTTTCTTTGTCTTCTTTGCATGATGCCCCTATTGCTGATTTCCTTTGCTTGCAAGGGGACCAACCTAGTTGGAATCTCCATTTCACTAGAAATGTAAATGATAGACTATTGCCTGACCTTTCCTTGATGCTGGACATTATGGATCCTATTTGCCTTTCTTCTAATCCTGATAAGAGAATTTGGAAGTTGGATTCCTCTAGCTCGTACACTTGTGCCTCCTTTCTCAATCATCTCGTCCATAACCCTGTTGTTTCTTCGCATTTTCAAAGGTCTTATTGGAAAGTTAAGGCGCCTTTAAAGGTTAAGTTTTTTTTGTGATCTGTAGTGCTCAATAGAATTAATACAAACGATCTGTGTCAAATCAAACGACCTCTTATGGCTTTATCCCCTGATGTTTGCGTGATGTGCTTGAGACATTCAGAGACAAACAATCATCTGTTCCTTCATTGTGATGTGGCTTGGAGCATTTGGAATAGGCTTTTTGGTCTCTTTGATGAGAACTGAGTTTGTCCAATTGACCTTGGCGCACTCTTTGCGACCAATTTTACTGGTTTTGGTTTTAGGAAGGAGAATAAAATTCTTTGGAAAACAGTTATGTTCGCAATTGTGTGGTGCATTTGGATGGAAAAAAACGCCAAAGTCTTTAATGACCGGGGTCTACCTCCTCACTTGTTATGGGATCGCATTCGTTATGTGGCATCCTTGTGGGTTTCTGCCAATGGGTTTTTCAAGGGGGTGCCTCTTTCTGATGTTTATAGGGACTGGAGGACGTTGTTGTACTAATTTCTTTTTTAGGGGCTTTATGGGGCGTCTTTTGGTCTTAGTTTTTCTCTCTTTTTAGTTCTATCTTAGGAGGATCCCTTGTCCTCCTTCTGATGTATTTTTTTCTTTTTCCATTTTGTCTCTCGCTCTCTTCTCATTAATAACATTTCTTTTTTCTATCAAAAAAAATTTTCACCACCAAGAACCGTAGACGGCATGCGATTGATCAAAAAACTAGCTGTGGAAACAACACTATCCCAAAATTACTTGGGGACCTTCATTTGAAACATCAAGGCACGAGCAGTCTCAAGAAAGTGTTTGTTCTTCCTCTCAGCTACCCCATTTTGAGAGGGTGTATCCACACAAGAAGTCTGATGAATAATCACTTGCTGAATCAAATAATTTTGAAATGATGCGGACATATACTCTTTAGCATTATCACTTCTCAATACACGTATAAAACTATTGAATTGAGTCTTAATCTCAGCGCAAAAGGCAGAGAAATGGGAAAACACTTCGGACCGATTTTTCATAAAGTAAACCCTTGTCATTCGAGAAAAATCATCGACAAAAGTAACAAAATACCTGGATCCTGTTTTAGACTCAATCGGACATGGTCCCCAAATATCTGAATGAACTAATTCAAAGGCTGATTCGGCCCATTTATTAATTCTGGGACTTAATGTACTACGATGATGTTTTGCAAAATGACAGAATTCACACTCCAAAGAGGTTACATCATGAAACTGAGGGCATAACTTCTTCAAGGTAGACAAGGAACGATGTCCCAACCGACAATGAGCATCAAACGAAGAGGTGACACTAGTGCAAGCAACTGACCGAGGCTCCTATGCATCAAGGATGTAGAGACCATTAGATATATGTCCTTTACCAATAATCTGCTTCGTCACAAGATCCTGAAAAATACAATGATCAGGGAAAAAAGAGACATAACAGTTTAGGTCTTTGGTGAGTTTACTTACAGAAATCAAATTGAAAGAAAGACTGGATAAACTTAGAATAGATGACAAGGTAATAGAAGAAGTGGGTTTAGCAGTCCCTAAACCTTCAACATTATAAGTAGACCCATCTGCAATGGTAACAGGAGATAGAGATTTATGTGGCTTGAAACTTGAGAAGATGTTGGTTTTACCTATCATATGATATGTGGCACTAGAGTCAATGACCCATTTATTTGAAGAGGTGATAAGCATGTTTTACCTTGGTCAGTTATTTTTGACAATGCAGAAAATGAATGAGGTGCTGACTGAGACATCTTCAGCATGAATACAAGGCGAGACAAAACTTGAGGTGCTAAAAAATCACAACTGATTTTCACAAACAAGCAGCAAACCAAACCACACTGATATGGTTCAATGCTCATTTTGGCAGCTGACATGCAAGAACGGATGGCGGTGTCACAACTTCGAACCAAATAAAGTCACGAACAAAACCAAAAAATGCTACGAACGGTTCACAACCACGAACAAAACCATGGGTGAACAACAAAAATAAGCCTGTAGCAGAACCCAGATATAGAAATATCGAAAACACAAACTCAAAAGTGGGACCCACAGACTGACAAAGAGGAAACACAACGCAGCCGCAAAGAAGGGATGAGACCCAATATCCAAACGGACCTGAATCACGATTCTGACATCGGGGACAGGCCAGAAATGATGAGTCGGCCCCTGGGAAGAAAACCGCAGCCGGTTGCTCCACCGCACGCGCCGACGTGTGAGGGAGTAGACAAAACTTCAGATGGCGCGTGAGAGACACGCGCGCCTCGAACCACCGCCAGTCCTCGAGGATAGGCTGATCTCGAGGTGGCGCTCCTCCCTGGACTGGCGGTGAGAAAGAAAGGGTCACTTTCCTGAGTGACCTAGTGACACGCACACGCACACTGAACTGACACGCTCTGATACCATGTAATTAAACACAAAGAAACACAGGAAGATGAAAAATTATCTTATCTTCTATTCAATGATCAACTAGGCTACAGATTACATGAGTTAAAGAAATGAAATAAAAGACAGAATTTCTAGGATTATACTATCAAGAAAATCACTAAGGATTAGCCTACAAATCAACCTAGGATTACATGCCTATAAATTAGCCTAAGATAAATATAAGATAAGTCAACTGTACACTCAGTATAATCTCTATCATTAACAATCTAGATAGACCTTGATGTTGGATGTAGAAGTTCTTTGGTGAAAAGGTAAACTGGGTGACCTGCATGGACTCATATTGACTTGGATTGGGGTTTCTTTAGGCCAAAAACTTTAGCACTTACTTAGTAGTAAGTTTTATATAATGTGTAAGGGTTTGTCTAGAAGTGTTTGTTTTTAAGTTAAATGAAAAAACTTCATCAACACAGAAACATCTAAGAGTAAATGTAGTGAATAAACTTTAAACCCACCAAAACACACAACTCTGCATCTTTGACATTAATCTTGGGTGCAAGAACAACCTTTCAAATCAATGGCAAGAAAAACAAAATTGTGTTATACGAAGGTTTGGGGTTGTTATTCAAGTATTACTTGAAATCTCATATTATTTCTGTTACTTCATTTATTTTACATGCTGAAAGTAATTCTGTTAGTTTATTCTAAGGGCTAAATTGTACTAATTGGGTGCAGTGAAGGGAGTAAAGGTCCTCATTGCTTGTAAAAGTTGAACTTCAATATCAATTATCCTAACTAGAGTCTATCGAAGGTTTTATATTCTTCTGCAACTAAAACTCAGTTTAAAATATTTTTATAATCAAAGTATATGAATGAGAATGGGTAAATATTTCTTTCATTGTGTATAGATTTATCAACTTATTGATATGTGATATTTTTTATTATTCTTTATGATTTAATCATGTGATATCAGCATATGAGCTCCACTGAAACCGTTCTTGGTATATGCCTTGCCTCACCCTTCACGCAGCCAAAGAGATTAGCTTTTTTATTAATCTTCTCTACTATAATTCATATATTTGCCTAGTGTTTTCAAAGGATAGAACCCCCTTCGGTGCAGTATGTGATAGTAGGATGAATGAGAATAGATGGAAGTTTGTAGGGAAGGTGTGAATAAAATACTGATAGTGAATATATTAAAACTTAGTCCTTATAGAGTGGACAAGCCTCCCAAGTACAATTAATGCCAAATATTCAACCTCCCTATGCTGAATGCTAAACTACTAATTTATAGACTACGACTACTGTTAAGATAACTATAAAAATATGCTAATAACTAATTAGATAATGCTTAACATTTAATTCATAAATAAATCTAATAACTAACTAGATGCTAATCTATTTAAATTTTAAATAGTAAACAAATCTAATAATAAATAAATCTATGGGATAATCCTTAAATGATAACTAATTCTAATAATAAATAAATCTTATATTTTCTCTTTTCCTCTTTCTTGAATATCTTATTGGCGGTGTTGTATTAGTATACCCCCTTGGAAATTAGACTTGTCCTCAAGGCTAGCAATGGCAGATCTACATCGAAGAGTGTGGGGGCAATTGCGCCCACAAGGAAATTTTTTTTTAGTTAATATATATGATAATTTTTTCTTTGCCCCTACAAAAATGTAAATGTTGTCCCCACATGATAAATTATGACTACTCGTCTTATTAAGATTATCTCACCAAATAAGTTTTTTTTTTACATTGAATTAAAAAATTAGTTATACCCCCCATGACACTATATTATATCTTATGTATTTTATATAATTTTTTATTGCTTATACATATTTATAATATTTTTAATAAAAATATTTATAGACTATTTCTTGCTCCCACTGACCAAAATTTCTAGATCTGCCCCTGAGGCTAAGTATAGGATGTTGCTTCGCTTGCCAATCAAGGATGATGAAATCAAAGATTAGTAATTTCTGGATTAATCTTTGCTACTCTTTTGTTGAGACCATCTGCTCCAGCAACAACCTTAAACTGCAATTATCCATTTTAATATAAAAATGCTTACCTAGAAGATAATGTTTCCATTTTTGTAATGTTAGTATCGAACCAATAACTCTCGATCATATGCTGACTCTAGACAATAGGGAAAATTGGCCCCTTTATGAAATTCGGCCATGGGGTGTTCTAGCTGACACCGGATCACGCCTATGCTTCCAGACGAGGCATTCCACTTGATAATGATGGTTTAAATAATTCTAGTTCAATAGTCATGTTTTGAGTCATAGCTTTGTTGGCTCTTCCTGAGCAAATCCCTTGCAGCTTGTATTCCCTCCCATCAAGGCGAAGGATCATAAACATCTTGTTCCAGTTAGCTTGAATCGTTTGGAGAGATGCCAACAATGGGAAAGGGATAGAAGTCCTATGTAAAAGTCAAGCTGGTAAATTGGACTAAAACATCTGGGCAGATGCGATTACAACGGATGATATCCCCGTTGCCTAATTGGACTAGAACATCTAGACAGATGCGATTACAGTCGATGATATCCTCGTTGCCTAATTTTACTCCCAACGGAACACTTTCCTAGACTGGAATAGCTAGTTCAGCTTTAATGTTCTCGGATATGAAATTATGTGAGGAGCCACTATCAATTAAGGCAAGGACTTGTCGTGACCCCATTTTTCCCTATAGCTTCATCATGGAACCACTAGGCAAGTCCTGTAACATATGCAAGGAAATTTCGTTCATCCTGTTATGTTCTTCTTTGTCGTCGATCTTTGTGTCCTCTGCATCATTAATGTCATAATCTCCATAAGGGCCAAATTGGATTGCTTGCAACAATGGCCAGGAGAAAATTTTTTGTTGGTGCTCAGCTTCCCAAGAACGTGGTTGGGTGGTACCTAAGGGAGCCTTTACTTGTGACACTGGGTTTTGAGTACCCACTTTACTGTTTTGGGCTGAGTTTGATCAAGGGGGGCTAATCTTACTTTTATATTCCAGAGCCAAACTCATCGCCTTATATACTGTGCGAGGTTTATGGATTTGTACATCAGTTCTAAGTTCCTCCTTCAAACCATTCATGAAGACTCCAAGCAAGCAATGGTTCAGCCAGTCGTTCACTCTCACAGACCATCTTGCAAACTCTTGCCGATACTCATCAACTGCTCTGGTCTGGCGTATACTGCACAAATGTTTGTCGGGATTCTAGAACTCTGTAGGTTTGTAATTTTCCTGCAACGCATGAATTAGATCACCTCAATATAACAGAGTACGCTCTCGATTGATCCAAGCGAAGAAATCGAGAGCATCGCCCTCCAAATACATCTCCGCAATGTCGACTTTCACTTCCTCTGGCGTCTGGTAATATCGGAAGTATTTCTCAGCCTTTAAAATCCAATTGCGCAAGTCTCCACCTTCGAACTTTGGGAACTCGACTTTTGCATAGGGTCAACGCACATGTCCGCTCCCCCAACCTTGGTTGTTTGCCTCTTTCTCCTCGTGCTCAGTCCAATGGGAGCGTCTCTGTGATGTGTTATCAGTCTCCGTGGTTCTCCCTCTGCTTCGAATTCCATCGCTAGGTTCGTTGATTGGAGGTACATTCCCCTGCGTTTTAATGGTCTTGATTTCCAAGTTGAGTGCACTGATTTGGGCTGCGAGTGCCGCCAGTTGCTGTGCAATGGGGTCTAGTTGTGTTGGCCCAATGTTGTTCGCCGTTGCCTCTTGTTGCTATTGTACACTACTTGTGCGAGTATTCACCATGATGAAGAGAAAAAGAAGAAAAGAAGAAAAAAAATAACCTGCCTCTAATACCAAAGGATAAAACCCCCTTCGGTGCAGTACGTGATAGTAGGATGAACGAGAATAGATGGAAGTTTGTAGGGAAGAAGGTGTGAATAGAATACTGATAGTGAATATATTAAAATTTAGTCCTTATGGAGTGGACAAGCCTCCCAAGTACAATCAATGCCAAATATTCAACCTTCCTATGCTGGATGCTAAACTACTAATTTATAGACTTCGACTACTACTAAGATAACTACAAAAATATGCTAATAACTAATTAGATAATGCTTAATATTTAATTAATAAATAAATCTACTAACTAACTAGATGCTAATCTATTTAAAATTTAAATAGTAAACAAATCTAATAATAAATAAATCTATTGGATAATCCTTCAATGATAACTAATTCTAATAATAAATAAATCCTATATTCTCCCTTTTCCTCTTTCTTGAATATCTTGTTGGCGATGTTGTATCAGTTTTCATGTATATCGATATAAAATTTATCTAAAAATTTTTATTTGTAAAGACTGTTTGGTGTTATGCTTTTCAATATTATATAAAAATATTCAGTTAGATCAGTATCACCAAGTAACCTGACTGAATCCCAAATTCATCTTGCCCAAGGTTGATGACTGGGACTGTTCTATGTGATGGTGGCCTTTGGCTGGCGTCTAACTGTAACTAGGCTAGCATACCTTATACATAATATTTCTTTCTAACATGAAATATCCTAAGTCATTACATACAAGATCTCTGGTTTCCCTGCCCATTCATAGTGGGCTTTGATCTTTCTAGTGTCATCAGATCAAATTAGTTATCCATCTACGACTTTGATTTTCAGATTCATGCATATCTTTTAAGACTGTTTATTGAAGAAGTGATAGTGCACATGCCAAACTCATTATACACATCTTAATTTGTTTGATGGTCTTTGGAAGCCAATTATCCAGCAGTAGTCCATCCTTATACATTTCAGTAATTACAAATGTGTATAGTAATATTCCTTTGGCATTTGGTCTGTGGATATTTTAATATCAGAGGTACTTTGAACCCTATAGATAAGATATTTGTGGATAAGACACATGGAAAATTTAAGATTTCCAAATCTGATTTGTCATAACCAACCTAGATTTCTTTTCTTCATATGTGATATTCAAATTTCTTACAAATAGGTTCTCGCCTGCTTGAGGAATTACGATGTCCTCTTATCAAACTTTACATTGTTAGCATTGTTGCATATGGCTCAACCAAGTCTACTCCATGCTTTTCGCATACTATTCTGTCATTACTGCAAACTCTCTTTTTTTTTTTTTTTTTGGGAACCTCTTCCCCTTATTGAATATATCTCCAACTAGATCAGGGAATTTGCTTGGCCTGTATCATTTGAGCTATTGGGCAAGGCAAAAATATCTTCAATTAACCTGATATAAATACTCAGCCTTGTTAATTGGCAACTGAGGTGTTAAAGGGACCTAAACACCAATTCTAGTTGATAACAACAAATTTGTGCTTCAGGTTCCTTCTTACGTTATGCTTGGAATTCCAAAGCATGAGGAAGCTCCATCAACCCCGCAACGCCCTCTTTCAGCAATGGGGGAGGCTTGTTCAAGGATGGACCTCACTGCAATACATCAGATCTTGGTTGCAACACACTACAGAGATGACGAAGGAACTAATGAGGTAATTAAAGGGCACAATGCAATAGTATTCCGTCTTCCTATTTTTGCTAAAATGTTTGAATTTGGTATGGTTTAGTTGTCCTTCCAAGAGTGGACCCAACAGATGAGAGATATGTTGGAAGCAAGAAAGCGAGGAGACTATGCTTTCCGTGATAAAGATTTTAGGACAGCCATTGAAAATTATTCACAGGTGCAAATCATCACTTGTTGGACATGTGAATGTTTTACAACTACGTGTTTGTTTGGTGTGAAATTTGTTTTGATATAGAGGTCCCTTTTGTTTGTTAACGGTGCAGTTCATCGATGTGGGAACGATGGTGTCCCCAACTGTATTTGCAAGGCGCAGTCTGTGCTATCTGTTATGTGATCAACCAGATCCTGCCCTGCAGGCACAAAGTGCCCTTAGAGATGCAATGCAGGCACAATGTGTTTATCCAGACTGGCCTACAGCTTTTTACATGCAATCGGTTGCTCTTGCGAAGCTGGACATGCACAAGGATGCCGCTGATATGTTAAATGAGGCTACTGCGTTGGAAGAAAAGAGGCAAAGAGGAGGCAGAGGATCATAGTACAGTAGTACTATTCACTCCCAATTTGCAATACCTAATTTGAGGTTGCCAAACTCTGTATAAAAGCTGAGCTCTCCGATCAACAATTTAATATACCTAAAATTCTGAATTCAACATGTGCCTGCTTAGATAGCACATGTACTTTTCATTCATCAACTCATAGGAATTAACTGTGCATATGCACGCCAAATTGGGAAGGGAATACTGGTGATTTTTCATTATGCAATCTCTTGGACTCTTCTCTGCCGCCCCCTCCCAATATGGACCACCGTCATTGCATGTGGGAAAAGGTGTGATTTGGGATTTCTTCTTCATCATTTTATTTCATTTCTTTTAATCTTGGTGAACAGGAAATGTTCATATATATTTTTTCATATAAAATTGCTTTGTTATAGAAAATGGCAAAACTCAACTTCTAGTTATGGCAAAATCAGAGAGCCCTGTTATGATTGACCTGTAATACTCGAGGCCTCTGAAAATCTCTTTCGGGCTGACATGATTATCGGAGAGGAGCTCACTATGTGGATAAATAATCTCCAAGTCATTAGAGGGTTTTGGTTTGGATGAAAGGAACATAATTTGATTTTTCTTTTGGAAAAATAAAAGGCTTCATGCCCTGAACGTGTCGCAGGTTTTTGGTTTTGCGTTCTGATATTGACTTATGATTTCATACAGGATAGCTTCCACATGCTCAAACTAATGTGTTTACGAGTTGCTGCTTTCATCTCAAGGTGAAGTCGGTTTCCGATTACGAATTAAGATAGCAAGTGTCTGTAATAGCTGTATTAACAAACACTAGCTTGTGTTACCATGTTCCCTCCAACAGTTTTTCCTCTACGTCTCTCCCCCTCTTGCCACAAAAATCAATATGAAATGACTGAAACTATCAGAAGTTATTTTATCGTCAATTATTTCTAGACTTGGTGGCCTTCGACATTTTCCTGACATCACACAGACGAATTGATTCAATTGCCATCCAAAAAATGCCTCAAATAAAAGGTCGATGCTTTTACCCACCATCAACATCTTAAAGAGAATGTTCAAACGAGAGAAGCAAAATAGACGTGGAGGGAGAGTTAAGAGAAGCAAAATGTAGAAGGGAGGCCTTATTTTCTTCTTACTGAGAGAGCTTGAGGGAAAAGAGAACATATTCTGAAAGCTTGAGAAAAGAAAAATCTATTGCAAAAAGGAGAGTGAAGAGAAAAATCGAAAGCGGCAAAAAGAGAAAAGAAAGCTCTCTCTTGGTTGAGTCTTTCAGCACACCTCCTCCCATTTTTTTCATCTACTCCTTCTCAAACTTTTCTCACCTTTCCACCAGCCAAGAAAACATTTGAAAGTCCCCAACACACACACACTAGAGAGACCGAGAGTAGATGCAGAAAAAAAGAGTGCAACTTGTTCTGTTTTTGGTTCGGTTTTCTCTCCTTTCTCTAGTTTTTTCCTTTTCGCTATGGAAGGGAGGAGCATGACAAGGTAAGCAAAATGGGCTGACTATGAATGTTCAGCAACGTGCCAACTTGATTAGCTGAAAGATCGCTCACTGATTTATGACTCGAAGGCATATAGTGAATAAAGGGAGAAATCTCTAAGTGGAGCTATAAAATGTGTCAATATTATGCCAACACACAAAATTTAGAACTGCTTACAAAGCAGGCAATCTCAATTTTCAAGTTTGCAATGAACTGTGCTTATGTAAAGGATTATGAGTTTGTTGCAATTTTTTATGCCAATTTCCAACCAAATCCAAATTTCCTTTGGTTGACCTGCATACTACGAGTGTTTAGATCCAAATCAGTCCAATTTAATCAAACCGATCAAACTAAAACTGACCACTTAAATGATTTTTTTTTGGGCAAAAATTGACCAATTGGTTTAGTTATTGGATGATATCTAACTTCATCCGAATCGAACCAATCAATAGATTAAAATTTATATATATATATATATAATATTAGATAAATTATATATTATATATATTTTATAACATATATATAATATATATAAACTAAATAGATTGTATTATATTTTATAATATCATATATTTTCTTAATTAAATTTTTAGGAGAAAACATAATTTTTTGAATTTTTTTTTGAAAGGCGGCAATATTTGTATTTGTGTAGTAGTGTCTTTAGATAGAAATGAATGCTAGAGTGTTTAAGAAACGGCTTCTTCTTCCTCATATGCTTTGAAATAGGATATTTTGTTGTTTCTCTTTGAATTTCAGCTAATGACTTTTTTAATGAGGTGCCCCTTGTAGAGGTCCATAAGGATTAGAGGACTTTGTTGTATTAGCCCCATTATTGGTTCATTGGTTGGTATTGTCTAAGCTCTGTCTTTTTTTAAGCGGATCTCGTCTTCTTTTTTTTTTTTTCCTTTCCTGTGTAATCTTCTCTCTTCTTTAATAATATCTTCTTTTTCTATAAATTATAATACAGCTGGGTCCAAGAAAGAAATCACTACTAGGCAGTTAGGGACACTACAGGAAGCAAAGGGAATGAGGGAACTAAATCAAAGGATTTGCAGAGCATGTTAATTTCTCTTCTCATGGATAAACCTAGTGGAATGGCTATAAGGGTGTGTGTATCTTAAGCTTTTTTGTACTGTATTGTTTTTACTATCTTTAGCTTGTTAGCTAATCCAACTTTATCTTCTTGACTGTCTGTACGTCGTAGGCCTTGGAGAAAGCTGTTGGAGACATAATTCCGAATTCTTCGAAGAAAATAGAGCCCATTATGAAAAGGTAAGTAGTGGGAATCTTTTGAGGCAATTCAACCATGATACGTACATTATGACCTAACCCTTTCATTTAAACTTGAGCATCAGATTGCAACATTCCAAGCTCCGGGAAAATATATATTGAAACCTGGAGTGGATTTAGAAAGCTTCAAGAAGCCTCTGTCTGAACTTTGGCATCTGATATATGTTTCTTTGCAATGCTAGATATAAAGAATATGTTCAGGAGTATGGTGATAAAGATGATATTTTACTGCTCCCAGCAGTCTAACAATTCAGGGTGTCATTGAACTTTTGCTGGATTCTTAGTTTTTATATATATATGATTAAGCCATCATTTAAACATGCTTGAATGAAAGTCCCAGTTTTAGCCTTGATATAAGTCAAAGGAGACACAATGATGTTGAGTCAATGCGGATATGTATTCATATGTTGATACAAATACAATTTGCTCTCAGAAACAAAGACAACGTCTTGTCTCTGGTGTTGCTGTAAATGCTTAGATCCAAACTAAATGATGGTAGCAGTCATTGATTCTTGAGGTTTCGCCATCATATTCCTCAATGAGTGGCTCAAATGCTTCATCATTAGAAGTAAGCCACGAAATAAGTAGCCTCCATGATTAACATGATTGTGTTGGATATTTGTTTTAGCCTTTTGGGTGGATCTTTGAGCTGAGCAGCCATACAAAGAAATGCACACGTCCACTTTAATCTATTAGAATCTTTATCTTTCATCATCTCCATATCAAGGAAGGGTCACTACTTAATAATACTAAATTTTTATTATTAATTTATTTGGTAAGTATAATGGTACAATTCTACCGAGTTATTTATTATAAGTCTTATAATGTCACATTACTATTTTTTACTTTAAGTAATTCTCCACTACTTTAAATAATTATCTATTTAAATGGTGTAATTCTAAAAAATTCACAAATGAATTCTATAAGTCACAATAAATCTCACAATTTTTCACTATTTTTTTTATAAAAATAAATTTTTATATAAAAATGATTCTTACGTATAGTAGTCACGTTAGTGTATTCTAATACTAAAATTCATTAAGAACAAATTATTATTTTTAACAACTTTTTAAAAACTATAGTAAAATAATGCTCTAAATTATATGTCAAAATGATACTTGAATAACTGTAGTTCCGCCGCATCACTTTGTTAACAATTCCCATGGTCATTTTATTGGTTTGCAAGCCACTGATTTGAAATTAAAAATGATAAACGTAAACAATAATTAATGAGTATAGGAAAATATATCATATTAATAAAATAAGGAATAAAAAATTGGTGGAAGTATGAGTTAAACGAGGTTGAAGTCAAAGCACATGGCCGTGGCCCACCCATGACAAATAGAACAAGAAGGGGCACGTAACGTAACCGAGAACGAATGATTAAGTTTTCATAAATGAATCCAAAGTGTATGGATTACAAGTTACAAGAGTCCAGGTGCACAGCACGTTCGGCACAAAGTACCTTTTTTCTTTTCAATGAAAAAAGGCACAGAGTGCTTGTGTCCAGATTCAGTTTACATATGTTCATTACACATGAATTAGTATATTTATCACGATAAACTGACATACGTTTATTATTAATTTTTACCTCAAGTCTAAAAATAAGTGAGGCAGCACACCCATTTCCACAAAAGTCATTGATGGCTCTCGTAGCCTTAATCCAAAATGTTTATGGATAACCAGTTGGTCATCAAGTGGCATCAGATATAGTCCCTCCCTTTCGGCATACTTTTCCTCCTCCATGTCTTACTTTCATACTTTGTAATGTAAGGTGAAAAAGAAATATATTTGTAAATAAAGAACATGAAAATAAGACTCCTATAATCCTATATATATATATATATATATTGTTAAATCAATCCCAGCGCTGGCAACAGTCAGTAGGTGAGCTGTATAGTAGTAGTGAGCTAACGAGAAAATGGGTGCCCCAAGCTAATTAATTAGGAATTGGTACATCGATGAAGATAATGTCAGAACCCTTCAGCCACCTACGCTTATATTTTATCTTTCCAACCTGTATTAGTGTGTATCATATAATGAGGCACATATAGTCTAGTTTAATTTTCTCCACCATCAATTCTTCTCATCATATAGTGAATCGGCTTTTTTTTTTGGACCTAGTCCCAACATTTGAATGGACCGATTTCACAATTTAGTCAGTCAAAATCCAATCAAATTTGCAAGTTTTTTGTTTACCAACTCAATTCGAGTTAGACGACCTAATCGATTGAATCAGGTTTATTTTCTTTTCAAAAGACTTAGGATAACTTGGTCCAGATGGTAAAGATTTTCAAACCGTGGAATTAGATTTGGAGGCTAAAGATTACAGTGAGGTGTAGGAAGGACTTTGAATAGCCAAGATTTTTGTAACTCACGCAAAATTATAGTTCATTGACTTATTCAAAGGCTTAAGAGAATAGGCTTCTTATAAAACCTTGTAGTGTAAGGAGATAATTATTAAAAAGATATATGCACACATACACACACATATATTATAGTGAAGAGCAGCTGGGCATATACATATATATCGAAAGCAGCCAGGAAGATATTGAAATGCCAAGCAACAAAATAAACAAATGAACAGAGGAAAAAATATTTAATATTATAATTTTTGGCTGTGCAGAGTCACATGTTGTTATGCGTAAACTCTTATTATAAGAATGCATGCAGTGCCTTTCATATCCCTTACCTTACCTCCGGCCAGGACCACCTGCTTTAAACGTTGGATATTATAATTATACAAAGTATTAGACTTATATACAATATCTTATATTCTTGTAATGAAACTCTTCAATTAAAATATAGAAAATATATCAATTTTTTTTTAAAATATCACACACTTATTATATTATAATTAAAGAATTTGATAATAAAAATAGAGCAACTCTAATTTTTTCTTAGAGATTCAGGTTTAGATTTAGATTACAATTGTGCATTTGTGATATGTGGGGTCCAGGTTTGGTGCAAGTTTGAATAATTGGTTCATTCATATCTTTTGAATTTTCAAGTTTCAACATCCATACGCTGCGGGGCGTTCTTATCTGCTTTAGGAAAATATTTATTATATTTTAAAAATAATTACTGTTTTACAAAACCATTTTGAAAATAATAAAATAAAAAACAGAACCAAACATGCTCTAGGTTTTCATATATATATATATATATATATATATATATACAAGTTTAGTATCTTATGAAAAAACTAATTGTTTTTTCTTTAACTCAATTCACTTTAAAATTTTCGTTTAGTAATAAGATAGTTTAATAATAACGTCAAAATATAAAAATTCTAATCACCAAAAATCAAACTATCTTCATCTTCATTGATCAATATTCGTTGCATGCAAAAGCTGGATTACTTTATCGTTATAATTAATTATTCATCATTAGTTTTTACACATATATAAATAAACAAAATTAAAATAACCTAATTACAAATAAAAAAGGTTTAACAGCTTATACAAATATTTGGCATATAAAATAAACTTAAAAAGTGTTTGTGGATAGACATATTGATAATGTTGAGTGAGATATCCTCCCTCGCTTCCGGCATATGCGTCTTCTCCCACCTAATACTTTGACCCTTCAAAATCTAATTTGAAAAAGACATGTCTATAAATAAATTGCTAAATTAGTAAATAACTAATCCAAAAATCATTATTTTATGTTTATCAAAAACACAGTCATTGACTTGAAGTAGTTTTTTATATTGTCGTCCATCTTTATATATTGAAAAATTTACTTTCCTCAATTAAATTTTATAACAAGTACTAATAAATAATTTATGTTTCCATAGATTATTTCATAAATATTAACAAAAGTTCATTTAAAAATACATTTTAATATCAAATTTCTAAAACGGGTCCTAATGATAGGGATTAGAAAAAAAACTGATTAAATGATAATTACTAAAAAATAAATAAAATTTTGCTTTTGCCTCTAATACAAAAAGTGGAAAAAAGAAATTTCAATTTTTTGTTCTCTTTCTACAGTAGGAAAAAATATCTTTAGTACTACTAAAAAATAATTTTTTTTTCAAAAACTTAGTGTGTATTTAGAAAATAGTTAGAAAAACTTAGATAGACAAACTATGATATACATAATTAATTTTAAAGAAACTTAGGACCTATTTGATCTGGGTATTTTTTTTATTTTCACTGAAAATATAAAATAGGTTTAAAAATGTGTTTAGTTGAGTTAACTAAAAATATTTTTTTAAAAATATTTCTTAACATATGCTTAAATCTGAAAATACCAAAAAGATATTTTTAATATTTCAAAAAATAAAAACTGAAAATAAAAACAAGAAATATTTTTACAAACCAAACAGATCCAAGTTTCGACAAACCACAATTTGCAAAAACAACAATTTAGAACTTTCACTAAAATTATAATTTGAGAACAAAATTATATTAATGTAAAATTTCTTAAGTCTGCTACTATTTTGTATCAAAGCTATCTAAACTACATTATCTATAAAAACGCAACGAAAACCTAACACTTACTTGATAAAATACATTAAAACTTGAAATGAAAACTTCATTAAAAATTGACCAAGTTCGACAAAAGGGGAGGAGAATTTGGTGTTAAGAAAAGTAGGGTATTTTTCTCAGTTAGTGACAGTTAAAATCATGAAAAATAAAGTTGTGACTAAAATTTTAACAATAATTTTTTAATTATAATTTTAACTATAATTAAAAATTTTAATCACCTTAGAAAAAACAAGAGAAAAGCAGGGGATTCCAGTCTAGGGGTGGATTAATTAAGTGAGAGGGGCCGTCGGGCGCGATGTCGGAGTGTGATTAATTAAATATTGTTGCTTGCATTGATGAAGATAATGCCAGAGTGTTGAGCAGCCGCCTGTAGGCCCCACCCTTGTATTTTTCTCCTTCACCTTTTGCTTTTATCTAAAGAAATCTAGACAGGCACGTACCCGGAGTCCAGTGTTCCCCATGATCCATTAGTCTATATAAATAGGCGAAGTGATGTGTGAGATGTCAGAAAAGGATGGATAGCATTAAGAAGATGAGGATTGGATTTGGATGGTGTGTAGTAGTTTTGAGTGTGGTGGGGAGCTTCATAGTGGGGAGCTTAGCAGAGCAATGTGGAAGCCAAGCAGGGGGTGCTGTGTGCCCCGGCGGTTTGTGCTGCAGCAAGTTCGGGTGGTGCGGTTCAACTAATGATTACTGCGGCGATGGCTGCCAAAGCCAATGTGGGGGCGGCGGCGGCGGAGGAGGCGGAGGCGGCGGCGGCGGCCTCGAGGGAATCATCTCAAGGGACACCTTCGACCAGCTGCTGAAGCACCGTAACGACGGAGGGTGCCAAGCCAGAGGGTTCTACACCTACGATGCTTTCATTCAAGCAGCAAAGTCCTTCTCTGCGTTTGGTAACACCGGCGATGCCGCCACCCGCAAGAGGGAGGTTGCAGCTTTCCTGGGCCAAACTTCCCACGAAACTACAGGGGGGTGGGGAACTGCACCTGATGGTCCATACGCATGGGGATACTGCTTCAAGCAGGAACAGAACCCAGGTAGTGCTTACTGTTCTCCAAGCGCCCAATATCCATGTGCTGCGGGCAAGCAATACTATGGCCGCGGTCCCATCCAACTCTCCTGGTATGCTATCCATCAATCTATCAATGATCTGTCTCATTAACATCCATTCATTAATTAACACATACGTACTTACAGGAACTACAACTACGGACAATGCGGGAGTGCAATAGGAGCGGACTTGCTCAACAACCCAGACTTGGTGGCGAATGACGCAGTGATATCCTTCAAGACAGCGCTGTGGTTCTGGATGACGGCGCAGTCGCCGAAGCCGTCGTGCCACGACGTGATCACTGGGGGGTGGAGCCCGTCGGCAGCGGATCGGGCGGCGGGTCGGTTGGCCGGGTACGGGGCGGTGACCAACATCATAAACGGAGGGCTGGAGTGCGGGAGAGGGCAGGACGCAAGGGTTGCGGATCGCATTGGGTTCTACAAGAGATACTGTGACATCCTGGGAGTCGGCTATGGCGACAACCTCGACTGCTACAATCAGAGGCCTTTTGGCTCTGGACTTCTTCTCGACTCCATCTAATCTCCCACTTGTCTCTACCTGTAGAATAAAATCTCCACTTCTCTTGTTATACATCATCCTAATATTAGCGTCTTGTCTTAATATGAATGATGTGTAACACAAATCAACTCTAAATAAAACCTACTGTTTGCGATTTATGTTCCCAGACCGAATGCCCAGATTAGCAGGACGCAGCGGCACTCAATTAACACTCATTTTCGTTGATTCACCGTATCTAAAATCGGCACCACTTGAAATGAACATGTAGCATTCGTGGTGAAACTTGACCTCAAATAATTAATACTTGAAATCTAAATCTTGAAAACCTTCACTTTTCAAACAACTTCAAATTATTATCGATCTTGTTGCGTGTACAAATTTGCTAGCTTTACAGAATCACAACTCTTGATAAAATTAATTTGGCGAAAAAAAAAATGGATCTAAGAGCATAAAACTCAAATGACAATCTTCACGGATCAACGTGAACGTGTAGCAATTATCAACTGAACAGGGAATTACAAGGCAAGAGGCCTGTTAGATGAATGTCTAGTATAAAGTAATTAAAGCATTATTAATTAAACATGTGTTATAATATTACAGAGAAAAGAAGCATATCTGAAGCAGTTGGAAAACGAATAAAAAACAATAGATCCAAAAGACAACAAAGTAATAAATGAAATGATGACAAAACACAGGCCTTGACCCAAAAAGAAAAGACATAAAGTAGAGGCATTATAATAATGTTGTTCATTTTTTTTTTGGCCATGACACAGGCATAGTGTGGGAGATAACGATGCATGCAAGGGATTTCTAATCTTAGCACAAATTAGGTACGGAGATTAAGATTAGATTAAAAAAGTAGCCACTAGTCGTACATTTTGTGATTTGTTGTGGTTCAGGTTTGGAGTGAATTTGAATAAGTGGTTCAATCAAACCTTTTCAATTTTTTAGTTTCAACCTAGATTCAGCTTTTTATAACATAAATGATATTATTGTCAATCAAAGAAATTTAATTTATTATTGGACAAATTGAATATTTTGCCTCAACTGAAGTCATCCACATTTATAAATAGATAATGGTGAAATTTTCTTGCTTATGGGCATGCAATCCTTCCCTGCCCTGGTGTAATCTTCAATTCGCATTCAAATTTTACTTACTCGCAATTGATAATTCACATGAACATTGAACCAAAATTAGAGAATTTGATTTTCTTTTTTCCCTTTAGCCGGAAAATTTCAAATTTTTCTAAGCATTTGAGCCATTATCTATTATAATATTATTTTACTTACCCACAATTGAAAATTCACATGAGCAATGAATCAAAATTAGATATTTTGGGCCTCTTTAGTTGGGTATTTTCTGTTTCTATTTTATTGAAAATAAGTTTGAAAATATATTTGTTTGAATTTAATAAAAAAAAATTTTTGAAAACATTCTTAAAATAAGTCTAAATCTAAAAACATCAAAAAAAAATATTTTCAATACTTCAAGAAATTATATTTCAAAAAATAAAAAATAAAAATATTTTTACAAACCAAATAATTGTTTTTGGCCGGAAAATTTCAAAATTTTGCAAGCAGTTGATAATCCTCCTAATCCTGAACATTAATTTTGAAACAGATACGAATTTGTAGCAACATGTGGATTGGAATGGCCCTCCATATACATAGAGGGCCATGCGAAGCCCGCAGTGATTTGATTTGCATGCCCTTCTCTACTCTGTGTTCTTTCCCATTTAGCCTCTTGGGCTTCGTCGTTAGTGTTGTTTGATGGATTAAATTAATAATAATAATTTATACCTCATCCCAAGAAAATAAACTTTGATACCCGTCCTTTCAGCCAAAAATAGAAAATTAAAAGACAGCTGTCATTAATTGAAAAAGTGATCCTATCGTCTGATTCCCGATTGTTAAAACATTTTTTTTGGATGTAATTTTAATTAGTTATTCATTACGTCTCATAATATTATATTATTTTTTATTTTAAATAATTTTTAATTTTAGATTTAAGTTGTCTTAATAGTTTTGAGAATAAGGAGACTCTTTAACTTTCTACAGTTATTAAATGACTGTCGGACTCACTTGAACATGTACGACCTACAGTTATTCAATCGCTATAGAAAGGCTAAGGACTCTCCTTAGCCTTAAAGCGAGTGGAATTGGTTCTTTTAATTTCAATGGTGTAATTTTAAAGAATTCATAAATAGATTTTATAAATTAACTCACATCTTTATTTTTATTTTTAATATTTTTAATGGTTAATTTATGATTTTTTATTAATTTTTTATTATAAAAATTATTTGCTTATATAAGAACTAATTTTTACATGTGACAGTTACGTTAGTATACTCCAATAATGAAATTCATTAAGAATCTATTTTATTTTTAGGCAAAAGTATACTTTATATATCATGTGTCACTATTGCAATGTATCACTATACTATTAGTGCCACATGTCATGATGTGGTTGTGCCACTTGTTTTTTGGTGCCACGTATCATGTCGTAATTGGTCCTACTTATGTCACAAATATTAAATGACCTCAAGGGTACTTTGATCATTTATTAACTTGTGGCCACGTGGCACATGACGTGACAAATATTTTAGTCACGTCATATGTCATGTCAGTATTTCTATTGACCAACTAACGGTGTTAAAAAAATATATATCAAAAAAAAATTTAAAACATATAAGACATATCTGATAAAATAAAAAATTAAAACACACAAATAAAAATATATAAACGTAAGACGTGTAAAGTATCCTTCTACCTTATTTTTAAGAATCCCATCTTAGAAATGTTAATGCAGTGAATATAGATTTTTTATAACGCTTCATTTAGAATAATGAAGTCTTAATTAGGATTAACAAAATTATAGGTTTAGAATAATTAAGTACCACACATGCTTACAGATATAATTGTAATCCTTCCCATCACTGGACACGGATCTTTTTCAAAATACAAAGATTACACGAGACACCGAGAGGTGGGTAGAAATTTTGGGTAAACATAACTTAAATAAAAAAAAAAAAAAAAAAAGCCCTGAATAATGAATGAATAGGGAAGCTGGGGAATAAAGCTGAAACATTCTTGTTGAACGAGGAATGGAAAACATGAAGAGGGAGAAGGTGGAGTAATATATGTACACATAATAATAATGAAGTAATAATTTATGGCATATATATATAGATAGATAGATAGATAGATAGATAGATAGATAGGGGTTAATTTAATTATGCGTGGGTTGGGTAGAGGCAGTAAATGACGAAAGATAGAAGTAATTAGAAATTCAAGATGTTGGGAATGAAAGTTGAGAGCCATGGACTGTTAAGTTGAGACCAGAGTGGGTCTTGGTTCCAGTCAATGTTAGTAACGATGGGAAGTTGGAGGTCCCCCAACCCCAGCTTGTCCTTGCCTTGAATTAAAGAAGTAGTAGCAGAGGAGAGTTTGTGGTGTGCCTCATCCTCATCATGCGACACCAATATTTCTTCCTCTTCTTTCTTCAGAACCACTTGTTTTACATCTTCTTCCTGCAGCAGAGTCTCCGTGGAGGTGCAGGGCGAAATATCTCCCGCTTCCACCTTCATCATCTCTTCTTCCATGGCCGCCCTCTGCTCCAACACTTTGAGCGACGTCGCCTTTCTGTATATCTTGCACAACACTATGTCCTGCGTGTGTGAATATATATTATCAACAATTAATTATCAAGCAAATTAAATTAAAAAAGAGAAGGGAATATAACTATATTAATTAATTACTTTGGGGAACTGGGAGGAGTCGGGGAAGCGGTACTCATTCATAACCCAATCCGTCTTGGATCCACGAGGAGCTCTACCCTGGTAGAAAACGAGGGTCTTCCTCAACCCCATCACCCGCTTTGGCTCCGACAAGCTAATGATTTTGCGGTCTGAACCGGTGGCTTTCCAGAAGCCCTTTTGGGTGGTGCGGTTGGGCCTTCCTCCACCCCCGTGCTTCTTGTCTCTTGGCACGAAGAAGTACCACTCTCTTTCTCCCACCTTTGCCAGCCCTGCATCAATTGTGCACATATATATATTTAATAAAATACCAAATAGCTAGGGATTAATGAAACTAGATTGATTAACTAGCTAGGTACCAACCAGGCAAGTCCCAAGGATCATGGCGATAAATGTTGAGAAAACCAATGACGTCGAACCGCAATTTCTTGCCGACCACCATGTTTTTGAGATAGAAATCAAGCAGTTCTTCTTCGGTTGGGTGGAATCGGAAGCCTGGTAGCTCCATCTCCTCCGTCAATGTCACCTCCCCCATGCATGCAAATCCAGTAATCCACACACACACACACTCCGCTGTCTGTGTAAAATGGAAAATGAGGGAATATTTATAAGCACCAGTCACCGGTCCCCACTTTACCCCCACACATAATTAACAAATATAAGACACACATCAATGGTTGGTTAATGATGATGATGAAAGGCTCTGATTGGCTGTGTGACCCGGTCATTGCATCCAAAAGTCCATCTTTATCTTAGAAAAATGAGGTACAATGATGTGACTGCTGATGTGTAAGTGGCTGTAGGACCCACGCGCTTAACATTAAATCTTCACAGACTCAATCTCTGGGTCCTCCCACCACATTTTCTTGAGGAAGTCCATAGAGTTTAGAGTATTGTTAAACGGGTATGAGATCTTTTTATTATTATTATTATTATACACATATCAAAATGATCTAACAATTTAAAAAAAAAAAAAAACTTACCTCTCAAAATGGTCATACACTCTCTCTCTTTCTTCTCTTCAATTTCTCTCTGTTTTGGACTCTTACCCAGAGTTTCCTCTGCCTCCCCCGAATTCATACTTCTACGTTGCTCTATACTATCAATTTTACTAAACTTACCTTTGGACATTACAATAGGATGAAACTGAAGCCTCATTACATTAACAGTATCCTTTGCTAATGCTAAAGTACAGTTGAAGTTAGTATTTTATTTACCAATGGGTTCGTCCAAGCTTCTGGGTGCTTCACATCACGGATCTCTTTTTCACTTCTTTTTCTCCCTTTGGTTGGTAATGAGAAGATTCGTCTGCCATTCAACCAATACATATTCCATTTGTCTCAAATCTTAATCACCCTCCAAAACGTGTACATAATTTATCTATCACTCTTGCCAGGTTCTTTATAACAACCTGGCTAAGTTTATTCTCGTGTCCTTTTGACAACAACAACAACAACAACATCGAAAACAATTATGATCTTCAAATTTGGGCCAGATTACTGTATTTTATTCATAAGCCAAATTCCTTATATGCTTGAAAAATTTAAGAGGTTACTATCCTAATGTAGACCATTAAATACTTCATATTTAAAGGTTTATATTTTTCTTGTATTTTTTTTACTTTTTTTTAAATTTTACTGATTCTCCAATTTTAATCAACAATCATCAAATTAATTAACATCTAATACAATTTTAAAAATTATAAAAAAAAATATAAACCATTAAATATATATTCAACTATTCGGAGTATAAATTTTATATATTTTTCAAGTATTAGAGAGAATGCGGACAAAGTCAGACTTGCATTCAAATTGCAGAAATTACAACCCAATGGAATGCAACTTCGCTGCTTCTTTATGTTTTTGTCATTTGGAAATTACATTCCGTTCCCGTAAATTTTCTAAATTGCCTATAAGTTGCAGTGTGAACGGTTTAGGCAATGACGTTTTTACCTTTTTATTTCAAAACCTTTTGTCAAAAGAAAGCAACGAAAGGAGCTAATTAATTAGTTATTTAAACGTATAGCAAAACAACGTTTTCAATTGATTTATGACATACTTCTGTTTATGCTTAACTTATCTGTTATATATGATTAAAGAGAAATTTACCATATTAAAGTCGTAATTTTCTTTATTGTTAAGTCAATAATTTATTATAGAATCCTGTAAAGAAGGTGGTTCACACTTCACACTAGAAAAGAAGACATGCTTGAAGTATATATTGATTACATTTGTTGTTATGTCAGACGCAAGGAAATCAACCAGAAAATTCTAAAATAAAAACTGTGATAGTGGACGCATGCTAATTTACTTAACAAATAAGTTTAGATGCAGTTGTTAATTTATATATTTGCTATTATGTTATTCAATCAAAATATGATAAGTATATTGTTCTTTTCTTCTGTTATCAAAAAATATATATATATATGATAAGTGTATAATTCTCTAATTACAATACAAATTTTATGACTTTTTAAAAATAACTAAACATTTTTTTTTATAACTCATCATTGCATAAATAATTTTTTACCAAATTTTACACATGTTTTATTTTGAATAAAAAATTTGATCGTAAAAATATAAAAAATGACGTATGAATATTATTATTTATTTAAAGAGTGATAAAGAAGAGGGTAATGGGCAGAGGGTGAATATTACTATTTGGTGGTTGTTGAGGGTCCATTATTTAAGAAAAGAAAAAAAATAATTAAAGTAAATTATGGATGAGATTGTATGCATGATGAGTGGAAATATGGTAATTAAACAATGGGAAAGGGGAAGAAATTGGCATCCTCTAAGTTCTATTCTGGACTGTTGAATGAGATTTTTCAACGGTATAGATTAATCTTGTGTTTTTTAAAAAATTACATGATTAATTTTAATAAGTCCAATCTATTGTAAAAAATCTAGAAACCAGCAGGGGATTAATCTCAATTTACACTACAGTAGCTTGAATCTATGTGAACTTATGTGCGTGAGAACCCACCTCTTCTCAAACTCTTTATTAGCCTACTAACACATGTTAATATATAAACTCTCTTCCCCTCCTTGCTCCAAGCAATGTGGGACTTTTAGATTTTTCTTTTGAAATATTAAGCCTTTATAAGATTATTTTCACAACACAATCTTACATTTTTTTTATTTTTAAAAAAAACTTAATCAATCGTACAATTTTTTTAATAAATATATATAAAATTAATGTGAATGGGTTTGAGAGAAGGGAGGCAAGGTAAGATAAGCAAAGAGTGGTATGAGTTGACGAAGTCAATTTGTCTCTATGGGGGGAGTCTAGCGTTGAACAGTGATTAATGATCACAAAAGCATAAGACATTAAGAAATAAGAATAGAATAAAGAGAAGCATATGATCCTGGATCAGACTGAGACCTCCACTCAAATTTCATATGATTCCATTTCCACGCGTTTGCGACATTATTTTTTTCTTTCTAATTCTGCCAGTCCCATCCCAGATGATGGTGACAGACGGTTTGACTTGGAAGTCAAGCGGGAAGACCTCCAAGTCTTTCTCCATTTTTAGTGTGTGATTTATTGCAAATTTCCTCAATACTAGTGTTAGTGACCCTGTTTAATCTCTTAGTCTTAGGGTAATAACGCCTTATCAAAGTCTTACATAACATAATTGGAGTTGGAGTTGGAGTTGTATTCTATCTAGTACATACTCGCAACACTTCATTATAAGTAGTTTCCCACGCTATTTCCTCGAATTTTCTTCACTTTTTGTTTCTTTTCTTTTCAAATTACACTATTTCTTAATTTACGCTCAAAATACAACAAACTTTCCGTCCTTCACAGCACTCCATTCAATTGCAATTAATCTACCCTCCTCATTTCCATATCAAACTCAAACTGCACTTCTTTTAATATATATGCCACTCATTTTTTAAACAAAAAACACATGCTATAGGAAATTTCGTGGTAATCAATCCAAAGTCTACTCTCCTACTCTTTTTTTACAGAGAGAGATCGATACGCCTTTCTTTTAGTGTGTGTGTGTATATATATATACATACATATATTTCATTCTCAAAAGATCATTTTCCTCCAAGAGAGATATTTTCTTCCAGTTAAAATGATCTCTTCAAAAAAATTATTAGAAAAAAATTAAAAATTAGAGATATTTTCATTAGAAAAAAATTATATTAAGAATTAATTTGAGAGACTTTATTTTTAAAAGATTAAATTAAAAAGATGATTAATTTTTTATGAACTAATATCAAAGCAATATTTGTGCGATTCAATAAGACAATTAGAGTCAATACAGATTGATTCAATGAATTTTTTAATATTCATAATTAAAAAAAAAAAAAAAAGACAGCTAGCTAGATGGTGAAATTGATGAAACTTGTTTTAAATTTGATGAATAATTGAGTTGACATGCATATCGACACATGTCAATGCATGAAAAAAAAAATTGATGAGTGGACTTAGTCTGGCCAGAAAAGTATTTCCAAGAGGGTACCAGGAAAGGTAGGCCCACCACATGTGCTTTCTCTCGTAAGTTCTACAGGACACTTGCATGATGCATCTCCCACTTTTCAATTAAAGCGTCAATCTTTGTATCGAAAGAATTAAAGCGTCAATCTGAAATCTGAATCCCCAGTTATATATCTTTTATAAGATAATAGGAGGCTGCAAATCAGGCGTAAATTCAGAAAGACTATGGAAAAGACTATGGTTTTATAACTCACTACCCCCACCTATGGTTGTTGTTGTGAAAATTGAATCACGGCTATCAGTTCAATTAGTTTGATCATAAACTAATTAAAAAATTAGTTTTAAATCATTCTTAAAATTGATATTAGTCAAGAATTGATTATATTGGTCTTAAATGAGCCGTTGAATTAGTTCACTTAAATTTTTTAAAATTTTTTTTTTAATTTTACTTATTCTATAATCAAGTAATAAAAAAATTAATATTACATATCAACTAATTTTAGTAGAGATGTCAATATTTTGATATTTTATGAATTTGATATGAGTAACTATTATCTTTATTAATAATATTTCCTTATTATTTGATTAATTTTTGCTATAAACTTTTGATTGTCAATGTTATTTTATATAATTTGACATTAAATCTTATTTTTTTAATTGAATTTGTAAATTTATATTTATAGGCTTTAATTATGTATATTATTTTTTTAATATTTTAAAATATGCCGGTTCAACTACAATTTGATTATACTTTAACCATTGACCCTTGAATCATTACCTCTTCTGGGAGAAGAGGTAGGACATGTTTGGTAGCTTTTCCTTTCCATCAAGGAAAATGGAATTCCATCACTGTAGATAGTCTCCTATGCTTGGTATGATAGAAATTGAAGCTGATGGAAAACATGAATGGAAAACCAATTTCCATTTTCCCACTTTAGCTGTACGGATTTTTCCATTACAAAATAGATGGAAATTGGAAGCTTTCCATAGGAGTTTATTTTTACTAATTTGTTCCTATCCTTCTCTTTAACGAGACACTACTTCTACCAGGACTCATGCTGTCACATCCCAAAAATTGAGCATGTGAAAAGATACTACTCATTTGATATAATTCTCAAACATACGTTATATACATATATTCTGTAAGGTTTTACATTCAACCTTAATCATTCATTCCACACTACAGAATTATATTCATCTGATAAGCAAATATAGACATACATAGTCTGATATTTCTATCTCATCGCAAGCCTAGGAGACCTATAGAAAGTACAGAGCGTTTCTAATGTCACGACCCGTTTTCTGGGCACATGACCGGCACAATGATGAATCTCTCATCACTGTAAGCCTTCCGATAAATATATCAAATTTTCTTATCTGAAAATCATAGATTATCAATTTAAAATACATTATTATACTGACATACAAGCCAAATGTCGAACCCCTGAACTAGATGTCCTAGACGATTACAGAGCAACATAATCTATAACAGAGGTCTACCCGACAACGGGAAGGTACAAAGTGATCTACTCCTCTAGCAGATATTCTTCGATGGCAACCTGATCTGAACAAAAAGGTTGTACAAACAATGTGAGCTTTTAAACTCAATGAGCGAATCGGCCTCGCATTAATAAAATTCAAATACATTACCAGTCATGCAAGCATATCCAAAGGCTCATACTCAACCAATAGACAGAAGATAAAAATTTATCCAATTCAACAAACGTTACTAGTACTCGTCAATGGCAATATATCCCGGAGAGCGCACACAGGCCAGCTCACCAATTATGTATATTTCCGCCATGACGCACAACATCATCCTCTTACATACAAGATAAAAATTCATCCAATTCAACAAACGTTACTAGTACTCGTCAATGGCAATATATCCCGGAGAGCGCACACAGGCCGGCTCACCAATTATGTATATTTCCGCCATGACGCACAACCTCATCCTCTTAGCTAGGGCGCCTCACGGATTTATCACCAATCCGGGCTATATCCCTACTGAGGGAATCGTTGTCTCCACACTCATTGGTCAAGACACCCTGTCAACCGGGTTTTCCGCCTTGCCGTGAGAGGGGGTACTGTCCCGCTCAATCACAATCAATAGCATTTCATATCATAATCAGAAGCTCAATATAATATTCATCCATATAACAGGTATAGTAGATAACTATATTATAGCTTTATAAACCACAATTCAAGAGATTCAATCTTCACATCATCATGAGATACTTGCTTTTTCTTATCCATACTTCTGGATTAATTATCTCATTATATTCGCCATTCTGAATTCAATTTTCCCCTATGAATCTTGGGAGTGTCCTACGACATACTTTTTATCACCAGTAATGCTAAAACTCTATTAAAACGGGGTCGTTTCACTCACCTGGATTCCGTACGAATATCGCTTCTCTAAGTCATTACAGACAAGAGTTCTCAGGTGAATTTCGGTGTTCTGCTACGGAGATTTTCATGAAAGATTAGAGAAAATACGTCAGGATTGTTTTCGTATAGATACTGTTCATATGTACGGTCACTGTTCATATATACAGTTACTATTCATATGGTCACTATTCATACGTACGGTCAATATTCATACGTACGGTCACTATTCATACCAGAAATAGAGAATACAATCTGTAAAAGAGTACACCAGGTAAGTTCCCAGGAAAGAGTGGAGGGTCACACTGGACACACTTAAAAACCAGGTCTTTCCTTAGCCAGAACTTTCCTAGACATGTATTCTTCACAGTTTACATTCTATTTCGGTAATCAGAGAATCAAAATAACATATAAACAGCTAAGGACAGTTTTTCTGATGTGGAAGATCAGCCAAGGCCGCAACCATAGAGCATACTTAAGAAATTAACTTCTAAAATTTGAAAGACATAGAAAGGGCATAGTATCCTTACCTAAGCTGAAAAGGAAAGGCCCAAAATCTCAGAGGCCTAGCTTTGGAGTAAGAGAAACTTAAGCAGAGAAGAAGAGAAGTTGAAGGTGTGAGTTTAGAAGTGAAATGGAAGGACCTATTTATAGCAAAAGTCAAGGGTACTATTTGATACTATGCGCTAATAAAATATTCAATTTACTATTCATGAAAATGACATTTCTAATAATGCAGTTACTGTGCATCTCACGAAAATTATTGGAAACTTAAAAGGGAAAAATATCCTTTCACCTTAAACCTTTAAGTTTCTTTTCAATTCAGTCCTTTCACTTTAGTCCCTAAGGGTATTTTCACACATAAAACGTCAGTTTCTCCTACGAACTTCTTTCTAGTTTTCTCTTATGACCAAACAACATCTAGTACTTGACATTTCGATTGTATAAATGAACAGTATCATATACGTAAATAGTATTATACAGATAAATAGTACCGTATACTGAAATAGTAACAGTAGTTTGTAAACAAATATTTATATTTTATTTTTCTTGGGTATTACATTATCACCCCCTTAAGAGAATTCGGTCTCCCGAATTCAAAACTCATTTCAAGACTGAAATAAGTGTGATTACTTCGTCTATATCTCATTCTTTGTATCTCTTTCTTCCAAAACCTCATCACACCCTTGGTGAGATTTACAAGAACATTATACCATTGACTGTGAACTCTAAACTGCATTATCAATAATTTGCATAAGACTTTTGCCTTTTCTAGACAGCAAGTAATCTCTTCCTCATCAGTTTAATCTTCTCCACAACCTTTTGTACCATAAAGTGTCTCATCCTCATAACCTTTACCAAACTCAAACCACCTAATCAGAGACGAACTCTGTCTCTATGTAAAACCTCAAATAGGTGTCATCTCAAAAGTGGCACGTGGTCTTTCCAGTTCACATTGAATATCAGAACACATGTTTCCACACACATAGCTTATAACTTTTACGAATACAAGCACCCTACCCGAAGGCATCATTTTGGCCATAAGCAATACTCTTGCCCGAAGGCGATCCTTCTACCTTAAGGCGATACTCTCAGCTGAACGCGTTATATAAAATGAAATCATTACATAAATCTCTAGGAAGAACAATCCTAGAAAATATGATAAGTAAATAACATACTTCTTACGCATAATTATATATATGAAAATTCCTCTCACCTCAATGACTCATATAGAGTCGCATCCCTTCAATGATTGAGGCAAACCCATAGTTCTATAGGTTCATAAAATACTTATTCAGCATTCCTTCATAGCTCAGAAGTGCAATGAAATATCATTTTAGTAACTCTGCTCAGTCAAAAAGATATTACTATACTATGCTTTAGAATCAAGTATGAAATATAACAAGTCCAATATCTTCTCATTCCTCAAGTTCTTTCAGTAAAATGAATCACTTCAACAAATAAGATCTAGATACTAACTTAAATTTTATTTCTAGTACATAGATAATTTTAATACGTGAAGCTTACACCAAATGTAGCTTTAGGTACAAACAAAAGAAAAATAAATTAAGGACGAGGAGGCTTTTGAAATGTAAAAGGTGCTCCAGGTCTAGAAGAGGAAGGTGCTTCAGACCTTAAGGAGGAAGCTAATCGTTGCAGCCTAGAAAGAGTTTCTGGAGGAAGCGCCTGAGAAATTTGACGAAGAGCATAAGTTACTCCGTTCATACAGTCAATACACCTTGCTTGTTGGTCACGAAAATTTTGAGTTGCAAACATTGAATGTCTATCAACTCGATTAGCCAGTTCCCCGAAACGACGGTTTATCAGTTTCTCTTGGTTTTCAAAGAGACGACTTATTAGTTGCTTCTGGTCCTCTATCTTGTATTCCAGGCTCTCTATCTTACGTTCCAGGAATGCAAGCTTATTTTCTGAGGATGTTGCAGTACTGTCCTCCTCCAACTCTATTACATCCCTCTTTCTCTTCTTAATTTCTGGTGACCTGTCTACAGGTCTCTTCCCTTTGTTGTTTCCGAGACTTAGATTTAAATCAAGCTCTACATTGCCAGTCTCAAAATTCAAGTTGAAAGACTTATTATCGGCCATTGCTCTAGGGATCTCAGAAATAACTTCGAATGAGAAAGGAATGGAGATTGAGAAATAGGTATGTAATGAAAGAAGTAGGTTTGCTTGGTGCGATGAGTAGGGTAACGGGCATACAAGATTTATAGACAACCCGAAGCCCCTGGAGCTAAAGCCACCACAACCTACACGCCGCTTGCTATAAGGTTTACAGATCACATACGTCGCAATGCCAGCAATTAATGTCGGACATGCAAGTAAATAGTAAATATAATTTAATGCAATTAACATAAGTCAAAGATTTCCTCAAAAAAAAAAATTTCGGCTAATCTTGACCTTTCGCAAAGTTCTGACTAACTACGCTCTTTAGTCTGAGATTTTCTCCCTCTAAACTTGTTTTATTCTGTAATCCTATATCACGATGTCCCTCTATGATTAGGTCGCCTCATATTGGCCGTATCTTAGATTCTAATCGGTGTCTTTACTCTAGACTTACACATAATATATGTATATCAATATATATATTTTAAAACAAAGTTAACTGCTTACGGTCACATGCCTTAAGCATTATCATGATGTAAGGAAATCACTGCCTTTCATTTGCCCACGAGAGCATTATATGTAAGTATATGTAACCATGAAGATATATCATCATCTACACATTTTATTCTATCCAAGTCATTTTGATTTCACATCTCTATGAGTATATGTAGGATCATCACATATTCTCCTTGATCGTAGCCTTCACTCATTATGCATGAATAACATACATAAATGTAATTACAACATGATTCAATCAATTATGTATATTATACTCAACTGAAGGCTCTTAAGAACAACACAATAAAACAGAGAAATGCATTTCAATTCATCATAAAAGCATCTAAGGCAATCTTTAATGGCTATATCGTCAACTTCTTTGAATTTCGAAAAATGCCAACGGGAGAAATGGGAAAACCAAGTAAAATCGGCCGCAAATCCACCGAATACTGACTTTCGTGGTTTTGGCATTAATGCAACGCGCTATCGGTGTGCACGCCTACCCTAGACTTCTGGCTTCCAGCTTGCAGAAATCCATAGGTTGATCGTGTAGGGGTGCGGTGAAGAGATATCTTCTTTGTCTCTTAGTCCAAATTTTTTCTCTATAAAAACCTTCTCAGCGTTCTCAGTTACCACACCACAAAGAGTAATAATCTCCGAGCCTACAATCCCCCAGTATTCCTCTCGCCTCATACTCTTACAAAAATTTCTAAATTTTTCCAAATCATGTCCGCAAGGAAGTACATTGATCTCACAATAGAGGCTAAGGAAGAAGAGCTCGACTTAAACTTAAGTCTGGGCAAAGACAAGGGCAAAAGACCTTTTGAGGGGTCTCCAGAGAAACAGAAGGAGAAGAAAATGAAGAAGATCGAGGAAGCTGAGGAGACTAGCACGGGCCATACCTCGGAGGACAAAATCGCCTATCTGGAGCAGGAGGTGAAAAATCTGAAAAAGATGATAGGAGACCTGGAGAAGTTAACTAAACGCAATCATGCAGAAATGACTTCAAGAATAGACAGGTTCTTCTATTGGTCTACCCAGTGCTTCTGCAATCAACAACAAAGAAGTGTTGATTGTATGAATGGGATTTACACTACCCTCCGCGACATTGCTATGTCCCTTGCTCCAAGGAATGGTCGAGGGGTGATGATACAATACAACCCTCCTAATCCAAGACCACCTCGCTTTTAGATTATTCATGCATGAGTAAACTTCTTCTTTTTTGCAATGTAATCCTTCAGTTTTTTTGTTTTTAATGCGAGTGGTTTCTTTTATTGGCTGGTACCCTAAAATAATATAGCTACACAAATTCAATCATGAATTCAGCTTATAAAATCCACCATATAAAAATTTGATCCAACAACAACGGAATCAAAACAAGTAATAACCTTTCCTTTACTAAGTTCAAAAGTGTGGCCACATCTGTCTAAAACTAAAACTGAGAACATAATTCCTAAGAAGAGATAAGTCTCGGAGGGAAAGGAAATGGAAACATCCTACAGGACCTTCAGTAGAGCCGTCTCTCTATAATTGTGCCCGGGTTCACAACGATAGAGGAGGTCCCACTAAGGTTACCTTGCTCTGTAATCACTAGGAGACCTAACAACCATTGCTCTGATACCAACTTTGTCACGACCCGTTTTCTGGGCACATGACCGGCACAATGATGAATCTCTCATCACTGTAAGCCTTCCGATAAATATATCAAATTTTCTTATCTGAAAATCATAGATTATCAATTTAAAATACATTATTATACTGACATACAAGCCAAATGTCGAACCCCTGAACTAGATGTCCTAGACGATTACAGAGCAACATAATCTATAACAGAGGTCTACCCGACAACGGGAATGTACAAAGTGATCTACTCCTCTAGCAGATATTCTTCGATGGCAACCTGATCTGAACAAAAAGGTTGTACAAACAATGTGAGCTTTTAAACTCAATGAGCGAATCGGCCTCGCATTAATAAAATTCAAATACATTACCAGTCATGCAAGCATATCCAAAGGCTCATACTCAACCAATAGACAGAAGATAAAAATTTATCCAATTCAACAAACGTTACTAGTACTCGTCAATGGCAATATATCCCGGAGATCGCACACAGGCCGGCTCACCAATTATGTATATTTCCGCCATGACGCACAACATCATCCTCTTACATACAAGATAAAAATTCATCCAATTCAACAAACGTTACTAGTACTCGTCAATGGCAATATATCCCGGAGAGCGCACACAGGCCGGCTCACCAATTATGTATATTTCCGCCATGACGCACAACCTCATCCTCTTAGCTAGGGCGCCTCACGGATTTATCACCAATCCGGGCTATATCCCTACTGAGGGAATCGTTGTCTCCACACTCATTGGTCAAGACACCCTGTCAACCGGGTTTTCCGCCTTGCCGTGAGAGGGGGTACTGTCCCGCTCAATCACAATCAATAGCATTTCATATCATAATCAGAAGCTCAATATAATATTCATCCATATAACAGGTATAGTAGATAACTATATTATAGCTTTATAAACCACAATTCAAGAGATTCAATCTTCACATCATCATGAGATACTTGCTTTTTCTTATCCATACTTCTGGATTAATTATCTCATTATATTCGCCATTCTGAATTCAATTTTCCCCTATGAATCTTGGGAGTGTCCTACGACATACTTTTTATCACCAGTAATGCTAAAACTCTATTAAAACGGGGTCGTTTCACTCACCTGGATTCCGTACGAATATCGCTTCTCTAAGTCATTACAGACAAGAGTTCTCAGGTGAATTTCGGTGTTCTGCTACGGAGATTTTCATGAAAGATTAGAGAAAATACGTCAGGATTGTTTTCGTACAGATACTGTTCATATGTACGGTTACTGTTCATATATACAGTTACTATTCATATGGTCACTATTCATACGTACGGTCAATATTCATACGTATGGTCACTATTCATACGTACGATCACTATTCATACCAGAAATAGAGAATACAATCTGTAAAAGAGTACACCAGGTAAGTTCCCAGGAAAGAGTGGAGGGTCACACTGGACACACTTAAAAACCAGGTCTTTCCTTAGCCAGAACTTTCCTAGACATGTATTCTTCACAGTTTACATTCTATTTCGGTAATCAGAGAATCAAAATAACATATAAACAGCTAAGGACAGTTTTTCTGATGTGGAAGATCAGCCAAGGCCGCAACCACAGAGCATACTTAAGAAATTAACTTCTAAAATTTGAAAGACATAGAAAGGGCATAGTATCCTTACCTAAGCTGAAAAGGAAAGGCCCAAAATCTCAGAGGCCTAGCTTTGGAGTAAGAGAAACTTAAGCAGAGAAGAAGAGAAGTTGAAGGTGTGAGTTTAGAAGTGAAATGGAAGGACCTATTTATAGCAAAAGTCAAGGGTACTATTTGATACTATGCGCTAATAAAATATTCAATTTACTATTCATGAAAATGACATTTCTAATAATGCAGTTACTGTGCACCTCACGATGGAAAATTTTTCTGTTATTACTATTGGAAACTTAAAAGGGAAAAATATCCTTTCACCTTAAACCTTTAAGTTTCTTTTCAATTCAGTCCTTTCACTTTAGTCCCTAAGGGTATTTTCACACATAAAACGTCAGTTTCTCCTACGAACTTCTTTCTAGTTTTCTCTTATGACCAAACAACATCTAGTACTTGACATTTCGATTGTATAAATGAACAGTATCATATACGTAAATAGTATTATACAGGTGAATAGTACCGTATACTGAAATAGTAACAGTAGTTTGTAAACAAATATTTATATTTTATTTTTCTTGGGTATTACATCTAATATCCACATTAATAAGTACTGGTGTCCCACCAGACAGAAATAGAGAATAGTCCCAAGGGGCTTCTAATCTTCAAACGGATACTCTTGTTCTTTATTTTCTGTATCTGAAAAAAAAAATCATAGGGAGTGTGAGTTTATTTTTGTCACATCCCAAAAATTGAGCATGTGAAAAGATACTACTCATTTGATATAATTCTCAAACATACGTTATATACATATATTCTGTAAGGTTTTACATTCAACCTTAATCATTCATTCCACACTACAGAATTATATTCATCTGATAAGCAAATATAGACATACATAGTCTGATATTTCTATCTCATCGCAAGCCTAGGAGACCTATAGAAAGTACAGAGCGTTTCTAATATCCACATTAATAAGTACTGGTGTCCCACCAGACAGAAATAGAGAATAGTCCCAAGGGGCTTCTAATCTTCAAACGGATACTCTTGTTCTTTATTTTCTATATCTGAAAAAAAAATCATAGGGAGTGTGAGTTTATTTAAAAACTCAGTAAGTAAATAACTGTACTATATAAAATATCAAAAGTACAAATACCACATTTACTCATATAATTAATTGTCTTATACATCGAGTAGTATGGGACTCTAACCCTTTCAAACTCATGAATAAGATTTCATAGATATACACCGAGTAGTATGGGACTCTAACCCTTTCAAACTCGTGAATAAGATCTCATAGGTATACGCCGAGTAGTATGGGACTTTAACCCTTTCAACTCGTGTATAGGTTTCATAGATATGCACTGAGTAGTATGGGACTTTAACCCTTTCAAACTCGTGTATTAGATCCCGTAGATCTTTACTCATTAATAAAATAGTGAGAATTCATCACATAGTACAATTGTCATGAAATAAATAATTTCTTCATACTCTTATTTCTACTGATCATCATATACTCCCATATGAAAAATTAATTGCTTATTATCCAAATAATATTGTAAATGGGACTTATATTGTACTTTGACTAGTAATATCAATTTAGCTGAGCAAGGTTATTCACTCACCTTGATGTTTGTCCAAGTTTACCTTGTTCCACACTAGAATTTGTGTAGGAAAATTTCCTAGTAAAATATATTACAAGGAATCATAAGAAAGGAAACAAAATCATGAAAATACGTAAAATTTTCTGACTGCTACAGTAACGGTTGCTACAGTACGGTTTGCTACAGTAACGGTTTGCTACAGTGCCGGTTCGCTACAGTAACGTTGACTGCTACAGTACCGTTGACTGCCGACACTACAGTACTGCTACAGTAACCCGAAGAAAATTTTCCAGATTTTGTTTCGAAATTTCTGGTCGCTACAGTAACTCGGTTTTGCAGAATTTCTAACAATTTCATCCTTTCCTTTCTTGTTTGAAAACCAGAATTTCAACTCTTTTAACCGATTATAACTCAAATATAACTTCTAAAACAACTGAGATTCATGAATTATCATTAAAATCTTCAAGAACAAAACCTCCTCTGATCTTCTACATAAACTGAAATTTAAGGAAAATAATCGGATTAAAGCTTACCTTTGATCCTTACAAAGCTTTTGAACCGAACAAATAATCGAACTTCTGAAGATCAAGGAAAGGATTTGAGAAGAGGATGAAGAAAGGAGAAAGAAAACGAATATCAGTTTCGGTTGCGTGAAGAAAAAATGAGGGGGTACTATTGAAACTTTATATTAAATATTTCTAATGAGTTATTCAATAACCCATGGGTATCCATAACCCAACATCCAAACCCATCCAGTCAATTTACAATAAATGGACTAATTGACCATTCTGAAACCACTTTTCCATGAATTTCACCATTCTTAGAATATATCCCTCATTGTGCAAATATTTAGTCCAGTCATTTAACTCAATTTTCATAAATAATATTCAAAGAGAACAATTAAATATGAAAATTAAAAATGACCAAAATAAATAACTAAAGTAACGTTGTACAATTCTAAAATACTCTTAAGCGAATTATATTCTGAAATTAACGGGTATTACACATGCGTCTGTGAATAGAGAGCGACACAAAAACAAACGAGAAGAGAACTACAGAGGGAGAGAGGCGATGAAGATGAAGCTTGGATGGGGATGGAGTTAATTATATTTTATATTTTATTTTTAAAAAATTAATTAAAATGTAATTTCGTAAAATTACTCCACATATTCTTTTTTCTTTCCTTTAAAAAATACATACTAAACAAAATAATATATTTTTTTCTTTAATTCTTTTCTATATTATACCAAACATTTTTTTTTCCATTTTCCCTTTCCCTTTTCCTTTTCGAGCCCGTTTGGTAGGCATTTCTCAATTGGAATGGAATGGAGCTTTCGAGAACTATACACAGTTCTATCATTTGGTATTAGATTTGGCATAGTAAAGCACTGGAGAAGGGAATGTCGGGTTCCTTCTTTTAGTACAGATTTTTTCCATTCAGAACTCGATGGAAAGTGCAACAGGGAAAGGAAAAAGGCAAAGGAAAGGTGAAAGGAGCCATGGGATGCCGAAATTGCCCTTTGTGCGATTTCACCTTCTACCACCAACCTATCCTTGCGGGATTGAACGAGGAGACAGAGGGAGTCCACGAGGGTTGAGCGAGAAGACATAGTGAAGAGAGAGAGAGAGTGACAGAGACGATAATGATGAATATAAACAAAAGAAGAGGGGGTCTGGTTTTTTTTTATTTGCAATTTTTTTTCAAATATAAAAAACAATTTTCAGCCAAGGGCATTTCAATCATTTAACTCTACATATTCTCTTTTCTTTCTTTTAAAAATTACATACCAAACATTCTTTCTTTCTTTCTTTTTTAATTTTTTTATCACGTACCAAACATATTTTTTTATTCTTCCCTTCTTTTTTCTTTTTTATTTTTATTTTTCTTTTTCATTCTTACTTTACTCCGGCTACCAAATAGAAAGGAAAATGAAAAGGATAAAAAAAAAAGGAAAGGAAGGGTGAAAAATGGAAAGGAAAGAGAAAAATGAAAAAGAAAGAAAAGAGGAAAATAGAAAAGAAAAAAAGGAAAGGAAAGTTTTTCTTTTTCTAAATATTTTTTTTGTTGTTTTAGTGTTCAAATTAAATTTATTCTTATTATTATCATCACCACTGTACGATTATATCCTCATTAATTTTTCAGACTTATTTCATTTTCGAAGTTAAATACTTATAAATTTCATATCATTATCCTCCACGTTCTGCAGTACTCCATTCACAGAAAATTATTCTGGGTTACATGCCTCTCTCTGTTCTGCTATTCCACTATCTGAGTTACAAACTTAGAAGGGCTTGTTTTTCCTTAAGGTCAATGTTAAATAACAAGACTTAGGTAGGTTGGTACATCGATTTGCACAACAAAAAATAATAAATATCGGGCTTTTGACCAATGATACGCAAGCTTTGTGGTTGGACCGTAACAAGCAGACCCAGCATCTTGTTCATCGTAACGCAGTGGTAACTGCCATTCCAAGACATGCAAATGATCATATTGTCAAATATGCTATAACTTCATAGATGACATGCTGACACCAGAAGAAAGCACAATGAAACCAGATAAAACATAATTCAATGGCATGAAACAAAGATGATTATATTCAGAATAAAAGTTTCTGCTAACCATGGTCATGTCATGCTGGCAACTTACCACTTTCCTCCCTTTGGTTTGATTTAATGTTGTCCATTATAAAAAAGAAAAAAAATATGAAGCAACTAACCTTATCAATGCTCATATACAGTCAATTGTCTTTGAGGCAAGTCAAGTTTGAGCAACTTGGTGAACTGCGACATCCATGAAGGCAATCATAAATCATGTGAAAAAGTAGAGTGATAGTTATTTCATGCAGCAGATGGTCTGCCCAAACACATGTATACTATTACTATTACTATACCTGAGCTCTCAAGGGCTGAGTTTAAAAAATGCACATCACAAACTCACCTGAGATGTCTTGAGTTCTAGCTCATCCCACTCTAAATAAGGATTGCTTCCTTCCACTATTCCTGTTCCAGCATATATCCATGCCCCCACATCCTATAACAAAACCTTGTCATTATTATCTGAGAACAGTATTTACAAAATCTTGCGTAATTGTGGCTGCTTTCCACAGAGGGTACTATTAGAGAATCAAAAAGGGGATAATTATAAACTTGATATAATATCGAAATATAACTTTTCTACTCAAAAATTTTATCCCTAACAAACTGCTCTCCAAAATGATATTTCACGATCCTCAAGATGCTTTCTATTTAGACATAATAATATGATTATACCAAATATTCTAACTGCTCCTTATGCAATAGTCATACAACTATAATCTATTGTTCTATTTTTTGCGCTCTATATTATGTCAGAAACATGAAGCAGCATCACTTTGGAATATGATCAATACATCATAAAACAAATCAAATCACATAGCTAACCTTTTCAACCAAAGCTGACCTGATGCCAACAGCAAACTCACTCTCTCCCCCTCCAAACCAACCAACAGGTCCAGCATACATCCCACGATCAAATACTTCTGAACATTGTGTTTGATACCAAGACAATTTTGTCCAAGTGAATAAAAGCCACAACTTTGTGAATCAAATTTGAATTGACTAATGGATAGTTTAATTTTGTTTTACCCAACTTTTTTCAAAAGAATTTATACCAAGCTGTCATTGTCACAGGTTTAGTTAAATAAGAGGAACATCTCTAGATACAACTAAATATGACATATGGTGTCTAGAAAATGAATATACCTGTTTCTGCAATTAAAAGTTGTGCCTCTTCTGTTGGGAAACCACAAACTGCAGGACTTGGATGAAGTGATGACAGAATTTCAAACTGGAAAAGAAGATGAAGAGCCAAGTTAAATGATGAAAACTTAACAAGCACACTTCGATGAGTGAACAAATGAATTTTAGAACCTCCTTATGCATATTAAATGAAACTTGAATACCAGCAGTTACCTCGTCTTCTTCACTTCTTAACCTGCCAGTTAATTGAGCATATAAATGTTGCATCCTTGGAAGTTTTCTTACTGATTTCCTTGGTTCGACTAGTACATTCTCACATACTGCCTGGTAAGCAGAATGATAGAAGGAGCACTATCAGGAGGCTAAATCACATACACAGATCATAGGATTCCCCTCATGGTAATCTAGGAAGGTCTAAATTGGCTATGATGGGATGCAGGACAAATGTGCAAATTTAATTAAGTGTATTGAGTGTACCATGAGATAGACCATTGGACAAAAGCAAAGATGACTTTGGCACTATAATGAAGACTATTTCTTATGTTAGTGTTTAATCTTTACGTCAATGGTATGAGGCTAGGCTATCAAGACCTGATTCTAAAACTTACACATCACAACATGCAAACACCTCTGTTTTGAAACAATTCATTTACAAACAAAACCAAACACGCACAGGCAAGTATCTCCTGAAACTGATAAGCAGTCAAAATTAAAACTGAAAGATTCCAAAAATTATTTTACCTCCAATTTACTTCTTATGGTCTCTCTTACTATAGTAAACTCAATATCGTCCTTTGGACTGCAAAAAAGTGACAAAATAGTTCCACGTATGAAATTGGGAATGTAGATAGACTCAAATGTAATTAGCGAAAATAACAGGCATCAAGGGAAACAAGCCTTAATAAGATCTAAGCACAAATAGAACCTGGAAAGTAAGTCTAGTTCAATTTGACAATCTAGTGCTGCTGATGCACCTCTAGCGCGGGTTCCAGCCAAGGCTTCACTAGTTATGTGGAGCCATTTTCTGTGAAATAGTTGCTCTGGCTATTCATGAAGTTCATATAAATCAAAAATGAAAGTATGAAACAGAGGGAAAACAACATATTCATTGCTGATTCAATTCAGCAAACAGATCTTAATATTCTTTTCTAGAGCATAACATCAAGTCATAGTATAAATGATGTATAGAATAGAAAGCAGCACAAGCCCTCTTATTTTAGAGTTAGACGGACCCAGACTTACTGTGTTTCCAATGAAAGCTGGTGAATTTGGAGGCTGCAGCAAAAATTGGTAAGCATTTGCACCTTCAACCTTCAATAGGTTTGGTTCAGATACATGACAATTGTTACTACATGTTATGAAGAAATCAGGGTGCAATTTGCAAAGTAAGATTACGTTCAAATACCTGTAAGCATGCTAACCACGAAAGAGGATCAATATCAGCAGTAGGCACTACTCTGGTGCTACGAGCTAGCACAACCTGTTTTTCCCAAAATGGAGTAGAAACTTGAGTTTCACATGAAATCTTAAGGGTATATTTTCCAAAATAATCGAAACTAACAAGCAAGGAATGCAGAATACCTTGGATAATGACGAGTGGTTTTTATGTATCATCTGCAAAGCTCTGTTAACAGCAAGATCCCATTCGACCTTGCTGGGAATGTTGTGACTGATCACTATGGATGTTCGAGGAGCTTGTTTGGGGAACTTTACAATGAAAGAAGAAACCTGCAGCACAAAGATTTATGATTTCAACAAAATCTGCTACTTCATTTAAAACAGAGAAAATCTAAATGCATGGACCTTGCTAAGTGTTGCTTGGAGTGCATTGATTGCGTTTTCCCATGACCAGGAAAGAGCATTATCCCAGGCAATAGTTGCAGCAAGCATGGATGTTCGTTCAAGCTCATCAAACTCGACCTGTCATTTTTTTTTTTGGGTATCTCTAGATGCTGATGCAATAAATACTAACGAGGAAAGCATCACAAAGATATTGAATAACCATTGGATTGGAGAAAGAAAATAATGCAGGTACCTGAGGAATCATGAAGTAAAAAGAACCAAACGGCAGCCACTCGGACGACACCTCAGCTTTGGCATTGAAACGGATAGCTCCGTATGCTCGGATGAATGGGCATCTCTCAGAAAGAAACCTTAATAAAGAAGAGAAGAACTGAATGGTGAATATACAGAGTTGCTACCACAGGTTATGTATGTAGTGACAAAAATAACCTCTTAATGGAAATCCAGTCGTTGTAAGAAAAGGGATGTGGCTGCCGGAAGAAGACGGCGGAACCGACACCAGCGACGCTGACCAAATTGTGTTTGTGAGCTGAGTTGTTGCCATTTTCATGGGAGGAATGGACTGATGGGCCTGAGAAAAAGCAGCGAGGAAGTACAAGGTCGCTCTGGGAATGCAGCCAATCGATTGCTTCAATCTGCTGTTCGATTTGCACCTTCAAATCGAGTTCATGAAACAACATTCAACATTATCATCGCCTCTTGTTCTTATTGCTTCAGAAAAACCCGTCTTTTACAAAATGGAATACCACATCCTCGGTTTACTACTCATTACTCTGTGTCACTCTAATAATGATCATAATATATGCCTTTTTATTTTTTTAAATTATATTTCAATTATTTAGATCTCGAATCTTTTTTAAGATATGATTTAATTCTTAAAAATTTTTTATTTGCTACCAGTTCTGTAACTCAAAGGAGAGAGAGAGAGAGAGAGAGAGAGAGAGACATGCGTATGTGTTTAAAATAATGAATTAAAAACCTTAAAAGTAAATTCGATGTTTCAAAATTGCGTGAATTAAATAGTTTAAACATGCATTGAGATCAAAATATACATTTGTTGTTATAATTAAGCGAGAGCATATGATATTGCATATTTTCGTGTCATAATTTTTGTAATCTCTATCCTACTTTACTAAAATGTTGACTTTCTTTTAAACAAGATAAAGGCAGGCGAGCAATAAGAATAGAAAATAGAGAATTGAGGGACGTTAGGATGATGCAAAGCAAGTTGATGAGGGTCACGTGGAGCAGTGATGGCCTCATAGTTAGAGATAAGGAAAAACAGGAAAAAGAAGACGAAGAACCTGAAGGCGAAGGATGCCGGAGTGAGAAGAAGGAGGTTGGCAGATGAGGTGGGAGAGGGCGGAATTGAGGGACTCCATTGCCATTGTAGCGGATGAAACGGCACCCAGACTCCGCGTTTCAATGGTACCCACCGCCATTCTCTGATGCCGCTGCGGATGCGGATGCCCTCCTTCTGCTTCGCACCCATTCATACAAAGCCACTTACAGTCACGCCTCTCCCTCTGTATACAGACGCTCACACACCAACACCGTTCTTACTCAGCACGTTACAATGAAGGAAGAAGGTGGGAGTGATTGATGAATTACGTACGTGGAAATAGATGAAGTGAATGGAATGCCTGCTTGAGCCTGACGATATGGTGCTTCTGCATTTGCCTGATCTTGAGCCCACCCACTTGTGCAGTGCTCCTCCGCTTGCCATTCAACTTCCCCCGTGTCTCACACTGCTCAACTAACAAATAATGGCAGCTTGATTTGTCCAATCAGGATATGAAATACATCTGATTGGACTTGGTATGGGCCTTCATTACTGTTTTCTTTTTTGAGGGAAAAATTCATTAAATTAACATAAAATACGTGGATGGAATTATCTCAAGCAAAAATGAAATCTACCGAACGCAACTGAAAGCAAGCAGCCAAAGGATGTTGAGCCCAAGTAAAGGAATGAGGAGGGTATGGAAGGACCATTTTTTTTTTTTTGGGGTGAAGTGGGAAAGTGAAGGCTGTGATGAAGTACGTAGGTCCTAGCTGTGCAGGTTTTGACATTAGAGTCATAGCAAAATAACTCTAAAGCCTTACATAATTAATTTTTACATCTCACAATATAAATGCACTAGATTTCTTAAAATTTAGTATACATATGAAAGATGATCTGTAACAACCTAATTTGTTAGATATCTAGTTAATATGCCATTATTCAACAAGGTAAGTTTCTAATGGAAATTTTTCGAACCTAGAGTTTGTGGACCAATTTTCGGTGAATGACAAATTTTCATTGTGGAAAAACGCTACAAAAGTTCTGTCTCATTAAATATTACATTGACTTATGAGCGATCAATGTGTTTTAGACTATCAAATTTGTAGTTCAAGTAGCATAGAATTTAAGTTTGTAAGTTAGAGGTTAGACCTCTTGTTAAAAAAAAAGAACCTCTATTTTGAAATGACAAGTCTATCCATAAATATTGAATAACAACTCATCTTTTGTTGTTGGACTTGTAACATGCCATGTGTTTCATTTTATTTTTATTTTTTCCTCTTTATATGAGGATATCAAGATTGGAGCCTTGTAATTCTAATAATAGTAATAATAAATTCAAGCTTGATAATTTCTATTCCCAAACTATACTTCTCGTATTATAAAGTAGCATTTTATATTCTTCTCATATATATATATATATATATATATATTAGGTATGTGTGCATAAATGTGTGTATGTACACGCATGTTGTATATATGTTTAATTTTAAGAAAATGTAAAATGAATGAATCCATTAATAATCCATCCATAATCATTTAGTAAATATGTTTGACATCCTGCACTTGTAACTACGAAACTGCAATATTATATTATTTTTTTCATGTTACAAATGGTGAAGAACATTATCATACATGATAGATAAGACAGCTTCGTATTTCACTTTCTGGCAACAAACTCAGAAAAAGGTAGTTACGGATACAACACTTCCTAAGTTGGAAACAGAATACATTCTGCGTGGGATTATCAGTAGAAGCATATATTGAGATTACCATTAGGGTAAAGTTGATATAGAAAGATCAGGTGAGAGGTCAAGCCTTTTTTTTGAGTTAAATCTCTTAACAGGTTAAGCTTTCAATAATGAGATTGGCCAAGCAGCGTCATCACAGCGAGAACAGGCCTCCTGTGCAATATCACTTATCTGAACACCACTGTCATAGAGAACCCCACCCTTCCAATCTGCGGGTAACACCTTCTTTGCCCAAATCCACTTTCCATCATACCCTGATGTCACCACTATCCTCATTTGCAAAGCACCTCTTGGAACCCTACTTGTGTCCCACACTGCCCCATAGTTTCTGCTCATGAAACTCCAGTTTGACGATCCAACCTGCTTTACCAAAAGCCATTTCTCAACAAAACTTGATATACATGAATGAATGTTATAGATCAATGAGAATGGAGTTTGTGTTGCAATTTGATCTTGCGGGCTTACCCTGGCAACATCAACGCTTACTATCTCTGTTTGACCACCTTCATACAAAAATTTAATCGCCAAGTAATCTGGATTCTTGCTTGATTCTTCCACCCGCACAGCCAAATTCTTATTTTTATACTCACATGGTACTCTGCTTCATTCAACCCACAAAGGAATAAAAATCATTACTAGATTGAATATTGAAATGCATATAGTGATCCATGCTTACCTCTTATATTCAACGTCAACAATTCCAAGCTTCAGAAGTTGTTGGCCCATACCCTTTTGAGCCATGGCCATGAAGGCACTGCTGCTGAGCACAAAATCAGTTTCATTATGGTTATTGAGATCAGTCAAAACCACTCTGCTACCTGATTTGGTACACACACTTGGGTTCTTGCATCTTATCTGCCCAGATTAACCACAACCCCATCACAATTTTCATGGTCATAATAGGAGCAATCATCAAAGTAATTAAATTGAAAAAACTAAATTACTAAAAGATTAAGTATCTCAATTTAGTCTCTAAAAAATTATGTTTTAATTTGGTCCCTCTTTTTGTCAAAATGACTTTTAGCAATAAAAGTTTTGAAATTTAACAATGATAAATTTTGTGATTTGATAATGAAAATGATTGATTTAAAACAAATATAATCTTTTAAAAACTGAATTAAGAAATTTAATTTTTCAAGAACTAAATTGTGGAAACTAGTCTTCTCAGGATTAAATTAGTTATGTACTCAATCAGAAAAACTAGGACTCTGGACATGAAAACTACTCACCTGAAAGCACGCACCACAACCTGCTCCATTTTTGTACAGTGAAGGCACCCCAGCAGCAAGGTGTCCATCACCTAGTTCCAACGCCAAGGATCCATATCCACATGACCCAGCTGCATCCATTTCACAAAATAAAGATTACCCATCATAAATTTGGTTAAATTATTTTCTGGGTGTTTCTTGTTTGAAAGATGGAAACTCATAAAGGTGATATAAGCAAATGATTGTTACAAGAGAGAGCAGAGTCTGTGGAGAAAAAGGCAGCCCTGGTTTGGTGGACGCAGCGATCGCAAGCAGTAACAGATGAAACAAGAAAGGAAATAAAGCAGAGGAAGAAAGCCATGTTGCTTGGGAATGTGGAGATGAAGAGAAGGAGGTGAGGTATATATAGCATACGTCATATTGTTTGGTATCCCCAAAAAGCATAGATGGATTGTGATATGATATGTTTTGATTTCAATGTTATGTCGTTGGTAAGTGGAAGTGTTCAGATAAGAAAGAAAGGGAGGCGCATTAAGATAATGGAGTAGTGTCTGAACACACCGGCCATGAGAATCCGCACAAACAGCTGTGAGGCCTGTGTGTATACGACAGCTTTAATTCAGCATTTATTCAAGTGCTTTGTCTCAGTGTGCGGTAGAAGAAAATGATAATGATAATGAGAAAGAGTCGCCAAACGTTTTTGCACTTTGGGAAGTTTGTGTTGTGTCCCACTTCCTTTACCCACAATTTCAAATTAATAATCGAAAGAGACTAGGAAATTCTGTGCAGGAAAAACCGGTATATCTATCTTACTGGAAACCATAATGAAAGATTTAGATCCCAAATGCTTTCTGACTTCAATTCAGCAATAAAGATCCGTAGCATCTATCTTTCCCCTCTTGTCAACGTTCTTTTTAAGGATATATTATACACTAGTGATTTTGCATGCATTAAAATTAATATATTTCATAATAACTTCCGACCAATGACTAAAAATTCTACAACTAAATATATTATAGATATTGAATTTGAAATCTTTTTATTTGAGAAGTTTTGACTCGTTGATTGATCTTCTCAAATAATAGGATTTTTCATTATCAATCTTTGTCTTTTTCATATTTGCAAGATAAGTTGACCGATAAGATTTTTCATTATCCTCCTTCTTAAGATTACTTCAATTTTAATCTTGATGTTTGAAATCGTTCTATGTATACATCTTTGAGTTCATTTGAACGCTTCTTTCCAAATATCTTCGTGTCTAATTCAAATATTTTCCAACATTGTGAGACATAAATCAAAGAATAACTTAATATGATATCCTGATATGATAACATTTCCTTTTAAAAAAGTATTTGATTGAATAAAACTTGTTTAGAAAACTTTTCTTTAAGTTTTTAAAATTAAATGATGTAAAGGATTTTGTCATGTGATAAATATTCCTTTAGTGTCAAAATCAATGAATGATTTTACAATCACAGGAATATTTTCAAAATACTCAATTATTTTTCAAAAATGTAATATTTAAAAAAAATTTGGTTATCGCCAAAGTTAATTGCCAACCCTTGAGACAACATTGTGAATTGTGGTATTAAAGTCTGGATCCGACGTACTCATCCCTTTAACCGTGGTTTAAACTTTTAACAACGATTAAAATCGTAACTAAAAGTGTTTAAAAAAAATATTTTCTACAATACTTTTAGTCATAATTAAAATTTTTAACCATGGCTAAAGAGACGAATAACAGATTTGGACACGTGCTATCAAAATCGCCCATTTGAGACTTTTGTTGCACTCAATTCTGGTGCTCGATGATGCATAAACAACTTCGCGCGTATAATGATAGTGTTGATTCCTGTCTCAATCTATAAGCACTTGTCCAGTTAACAAGTTAACTATTGGCCGAGCCATAAGTAGCCTGAGATAAATTTCCGTTAATTTAGGTAGGAACCCAAGTGGTCAACCCACCAGCAAAACTTTCCTTGTCACCATTCTCTTCGCTCCATCATTTCTTCGGCATTCACTTTTCTCAGAATTACTATTTATTAAATATAAGTTCAACAAGCTTCATCTGAATTTAAATAATCACGACTATTATGGAACAGGGAATAATTATACAGGTTATTAAAATGAACAAGGTTTGATCAAAGCTCCAAATCTATGGGGTAGTACACCACTGTACACTTTGCTTTCATTCATTCACAAAAATTCTAGCTCTCATTTCATCATTTCATGTATTAAGTATAGCATAAGGATTAAGTCCCCGGAATCCCGCTTCTAATTTGATATGCGTCAAAAATCACAAATTCGAATCAAGTGTGTGAATGAGACCTTGTTCTGTCAGGAGAAACAATACTGTACATGATGAATGATCTTCGCAGTTTGAAGGGTCTTCCTCCAAGTTTTTGTCCCTTTTACTTGTGACTTGATCTCCGAAAGCAATGGCTCACTTATTTCTGTGACTTTGGCATAACAAAAGTTGGCAAGGGCGTTTCATCTCAGTTTCCCTTCTCAGAGAGAATAGCCACAAGCTCCGATTTGGCTGTCTCGAGGGCACTTTCCAGTTTCTCAGGCTTCTTCCCACCTGCCTGAGCAAAATTGGGCCTTCCACCTCCGCCCCCACCACATATTTTTGCGATCTGTCCAATAAACTTACCCGCCTGAACTCCCTGTTCAACAATACCTGGAGTGAATGCAGCAACCAGACTAACCTTATTTTCACCAGGACATGACCCAAGTATCACAGCTGCTGGATCTGGCAGTGTTTCAATCAAATATTCCGCAGCGCTTTTTAGTGAATCAGCATCAGCGTCATCCAAGCACTCAACTAGTACCCTGAACCAAAATTTTCAGATATTAAGAAATAGAATCATATATCTACCAACTACAATGCAGTTTGTGTTTCTTTTCTTCTTTTTTTCATTCTTTTTTCTACACCAGTTCAGACAAAGAGAGCTCAGGTTCTAGGCTTCTAGCCACCATTGAGGCATTGATTGTGATAGAACCCAAGTCTCAATATAACTAAAAAACAGATTTTATTTAATATTGGGATACCATTACAGACTCCATAACTAGAAATACAAAGACTAAGAACAATATCAATCTGAAAGAAATTATCAGAATGATCCTTACTAGAACTAACGCCCTCCCAGAGCCAATGCTCCTCAGTAAATTCCCTGCAAGAACCTACTGCCCAACATAAGCACACAGACTAATACTCAGCATACCCTCTCACTCACCCACTACCTCCTTTTATAACAAACTTTGACCGACTGCATTTCCTAAACTACCCCTCTAACAAATCACAGACTCAATACCCCTCTAACAACTCACGCACTCCACCGCACACCACAAACCACACACCACACCACACCCAATTACTGGTACCTATCAGATTGTTGCGTACTTTCATCTATAGCAAATATATTCAGAGCACTCTCTGCTGCTTCATAATTGTCAGATTTCGGTGGTTATGCCATGGAAAACGTGAAGTAAACAAAATTGAGACTCAGATTTGACATACTCCTTTCCCTTTATTTCTGCCATCAATCATAAAAAATTTTCTTGGTAGTTGCTCCTGGGGATAAAAAATTCCTGCCCTCCAACTTGAAGTAACACAACATATGAAGGAAGATTACCTGAACTGTTTCGAAGTTCCCACTATCAATGCTTTGCTTGCTATAACAGATGCTTTGTAGACTGCTGCTTTTGTACGCAAAGCAGAATTTTCAATTTTCGCTTCCCGTAGCTCCTCTAAGAGGTTTTCTACCCTTGTTGTCACTTCTTCAGGTTTCGCCTTCATAAGGAAACATTAAACATTACAACATGCAACATCAACAGCACAGAGCATATAGTATATACAATCAAAGTGCGCTTTAAGGAAAGGAATGATGGCAAGTGTGGAATGATTAAGTCAAAAATGCCTACGGGCTATTTAATTTTATTGAGATATCGGATTAAAATTATAGACACAAAACATCATATACCATGTCTTTCTTATTTACACGCTCGGCTATGTTCCTATGCCTGTCAAATTCATATGCAACAAGGAACCCAAATATACGAGCTCCAAAACAATATCAGAACCATAATCTGTTGTGATTAACCCATTGCAGAACAAACTAGAAGGAATTCTTGAGGGCAGGAAATGCCATTATGAGGCCTATATACTAAATAGGGCTTCCAGATTAAGATATTGTCCTCTCAGGAGAAGCTCTGTAGAATACAAAAAAGTTTACTACCTATAAGTTTGTCATCTAAAGCAGATAACTGTTGTGTCAATCATAGGGAAGAAATATAAATATGCAATATTACATATGCTAGTGTTTAAACAAAACCTTCTGCCTCCTCATCTATTGTGGGTTAGAGTTCACTTCGTTGCTTCTTTTTGGGTTTTAGCTAATGAGTTTTTTAAGGAGGTGCCCTTTGTAAACGTTTATAGAGATTGGAGGAATTTGTTGTACTAGCCTTATTTTTGTTTTTGGGCTTTTCGGTTTGGTTATGTTTTCTGTTTTGTTTTTCTAAGAGGATATCTAGTCCTCCTTTTTCCCTTTGTTTCCTCTTTTTTCTCTTTTTTGTAACCCTCTCTCTTTCTTAATAATATTTTTTTTCAATCAAAAATAAATAAATATGCAATATTACATATTAGGATATCATAACAAGAAATGGCCAAAATGATCACATGAAAATAAACGGTATCACAAAATTCAACAATAATGCACGGTCCATGCAGCTGAATATGAATGCAAACTGGTTCCCCTGCAGACCAAATATAAATTTTTAGAACATAGGAAGGATTGTGAAAAGTAAAGATCAGAAAACATACCTTGAGAGTGGAACATAGCTGCTTAATATAAGAATCTCTGGCAGTGACATATTCAATGAAAGCTTCACCGGCTACAGCTTCTATTCGCCTGATTCCAGATGCAATACCCTGCTCGGAGATTATCCTAAAACCACGAATTTCAGAAGTATTACTGACATGGGTCCCACCACAAAGTTCCATAGAGACACCAGGAACCTCTACAACCCGTACCTGCAATACAACAAATTCATTGAGAACCAGAAGAGTTTGCATGAAGATACCCTGTCAGTGGTAGAGGGGTCCTGAGCATTAATCTTTATTTAGATAGCTTCATTATTTTTACAACCTGCCTTCTCAAAAGCTTGCCAGACTCTAATTCATCAGTCTATCCATTTAGAAACTTCATTATCAATGTATTAAAATGACATATTTAGATGAATCTGTTTCCAACTTACTCAAACTTTTTGACATGATTGGAAGTCCAACGACTGTAAAAATGGAAATTCAAACCAGAAGAAGAACCAGCGGCTAAGGATTAGTTGTATTTTGCAACCCATCATTGAGGTCTAGGACATGACATTCAGACGCATCCTTCATGAAATATGTAATCTAGATGCTTTTTAATGACCAAAATAGAAGCAAAGCAAATCGAAAATTAAAGTTCAATATCAGAATAGTATGCAGGAAAACCTCTTCTCCATATTTTTCTCCAAACATTGCTATAGCTCCAGCTCTTTTTGCATCATCAAGAGGCATCACTTTGGTTTGAAGGAGGGTTGCATTCTCAATCCATCCATTGATTAGTCCTTCAATTTCTGCAAGCTCACCGTCAAGAAGTGGTCTATGGAAGTTGAAATCGAACCTGAGGCGATCAAATGCCACCAAAGAGCCAGCTTGTGAAGTCTCAGGACCAATAACCTTTTTAAGAGCAGCTTGTAGTAAATGAGTAGCGGTATGATGGACCTGCAGAGAACCAATTAAATTTACATGTCTAGAGGAATTAGAGAAATCAATGGCAAGTAGCAATTAAATAGCAAGTAATTTTCAAATCCTTGAGTCTGCACAGTTAGTAAGCTCAAATATAAACATTTATAGATGTAAGGATTTATTTTTACTGCATAATATGAGTATAGATATACTTATGTGCAAATGAAATGAAAAGCCAACTTTTGGTGTACCTTAGCTCGCTGCCTCAGTTTTACATCCACCGCTGCTTCCACTTCTTTGCCAACCTCTACAAATCCCTCTCGGACTGTTCCTCTATGAACAAATATGTTACCTAAAGACTTCTGAACATCTACTATCTCTACAACAGCTTTAGGTTGATTTTCACCCTCTGGAATATATAGAAAACCATGATCACCAATTTGCCCACCTGATTCAGCATAAAATGGAGTCCTATTGAGCAAAACTTCCACATTACTCCCTTCACAAGCCAGTTCTGCTAGATCACCATTCACCACAAGGCTTTCTATGACAGCTTTAGCATAAAGGCTGTTGTATCCAATAAATTCAGTGTCAGTTAAATTTTCTACAATATCTGCCTCATTTCCCACGGCAAGTTTGACAGTATTGTGCGCAGCCTGAGATTGACGCCTTTGCTTCTCCATCTCAATATCAAAACCATTCATATCAGTACTCACACCACGTTCTTCAGCCACTTCTTTTGTTAATTCCACTGGGAACCCAAAAGTATCATACAAAAGAAACACATCTTCGCCAGATAAGCAAGGTACAGTTTCACTTTTTTCTGCACTAGATAAAGCATCAGCAAGCTTCTCCTCAAGCAACTTTTCTCCTCTCTCCAGTGTCTGCACAAACCGAAGCTCTTCTCTCTTCAACTCCTCAAAGATACGGGGTGCTCGGTTCTTCACATCTGAATCAATATGGGTGCTTAATTCCACTACTTTCCCAGCAATGGCTGGTAAAAATGCTCCTTCAGGGTTACCCAAACCATCACCCTTTATACCAAGCAACCTGCCTGTACGGACAACCCTTCTAATAAGACGCCGAACGACATAACCTCTCCCAATATTTGATGGGACAACTCCATCGGATATGAGATATACAATTGCACGCATGTGATCTCCTATAATCTATGATAAGATTAAAAAAATGATGCACTGTTGAAGTAAGAAAGACAACTATTGGTTAAAACCAACTAATTGAAATTGTAGTATAGGTCATTTAAAGATAGTCATACTTTCAAATTTATCTTTGTCTGATCATCAGCAACAGCATATGAAACATTTGCTAATTCAGAGGCCTTCTCTATGATGGGATAAATCAAGTCAGTCTCATAGTTGTTTGGAACCTGGCAAAAACATAAACAAGATAAAAAATGCACTTTATTAGATATACCTCTATTGATGTAGAAATACATCTAAGAAAAGAATTGGTTAATGATATGTTACTATCACACGATGCATGTCAATGGATACCTTTTGAAGGATGCGGGCCAAACGCTCCAGGCCAAGCCCAGTATCTATATTCTTCTGCTTTAAAGGCTCCAGAGAACCATCATCCTTTTTGTTGTATTGCATGAAAACTAAATTGTAGAACTCTATAAACCTTGTATCATCACCAAGATCCTGCTTTCAGCCCCCCAACCCACCCAGAAAATGCAAAATACAGTAAGACATTGTCCAGAAGTAATTTTGAATCACTCTAAACAGTTTAATGCTTACAGCATCTTCATGTCCTCTCTCGGGATGAAAATCATAATACAGTTCTGAGCAAGGACCACAAGGACCAGTCACTCCACTGGTCCAGAAGTTGTCCTCTTCACCCAACTTCTTTATTCGCTTAACTGGAACACCCACCTGCACAGAGACTAAGACCATTTAGTTAATATAACATTCTGCCTAGCCCATTACACTGTATTTATTAAAAACTCATATGCAAATGAAAACTCAAAAAAAATAAATAAATAAAAAGCATTTTGTTTAAAAGATCAGTAAAATCCATTTTAAGCTAACCTCATCAGACCATATTGCAAAAGCCTCATCATCATCTTTATAAACACTAACCCATAATCTGTCTGCTGGCAAACCAAACCTGTAATTAAATGAAGGACATGCTAAATTTTTTTTTTTTTAACACTCTCCAAATACTAGTATTCAAAAAGGCAACATCTTATGATTTTTTATATAAGGAATAACAGATGCATTACAATTAGTTCAGAACAAATATGTGAATAACCAAGAAACATGAGCTTTGAATAATTACACTAATGAAAAATGTCATAATTGATGTTATTCATATTAAAGTCCAAATTGTCTCTAAACCATGTATTTCAAAAAGTTACTGGGTGATAAAAACACAAACAAAATGTACAATTCCCCAGATTAGGAGATGGCCCGTTATGCTTACTCTATGGTTGAAAGCTCCCACGCCCATTTAATTGCTTCTTTTTTGAAGTAATCGCCAAAACTGAAGTTCCCAAGCATCTCAAAAAATGTATGATGGCGAGTTGTTCGGCCAACATTCTCCACATCATTAGTACGTATGCACCTTTGTGAAGTTGTTGCACAAGGTACTTCTCTTGGAACCTAAGCACAATATGCTTATATTGTTCATAAACTTGATCCTACCACTAGTCCTTATAGATGTTCAATTGAAACAAAAGAAATTTGCATTAATATTGTTGATTGCACAATAAAATCCATACCTTCCCTAGGAATATAGGCTTGAATTGAAGCATTCCTGCTATAGTTAGGAGAACTGTGGGATCATCTGGAACCAGAGAAGAACTAGGAAGGACTTTATGACTGCGAGAAGCATAAAAGGTAAGAAATTTATGGCGAATGGAATCTCCGCTCGTAGAGTTGTCCTTCAGTTTGTTCCCTATGAGTTCTTCAGTAACGGGCAAGGATGATGCTGAAAAGCCGCATTGTAACTACTATATCCTTTAAAGATGGAAGAGAAAGAACATTAAGAAAGATTAAGACTATTTACATGATTAACTATAGCAACCTGATGTGCTCCTTGCATGAAACAGCAAACTACGTCGTTCTTTAAGAGTTTGAGTTCCACGCAACAATTTGCTATAAGAGGGAAAAGATAAAGTTTCAGTTACGAAGCCTGCATAGTACCAAAGACTTATATCAAGACGCTGTATCAGCCAAAGAAGCACATATAAAATAACAAAGGTAAATAAAGCAAAGAAGCCCAAAGACCATGCAAGGAAAATGTTTAATTTGAAACCCAGTTTTCCAATAACCACGGTTTTCTGCTCACTAATGACTGAACAAATGCAATGACAACATGAAAGACTATTTGAACAACACATTCATGTACTTAGTGGAACCAAGGTTCCTATTATCTCTCGTGGAGAAAGTTGATAAATGGCATCGTAGAATATGCTCTTATAATTTAAGCTGAACATATCAACTTCGGTAGCATGAGCAAAGCAAGAAAGAGGTAAACAAACTAAATTGACCATGTAGATGTGAGGTTAACTTTAAACATGATGATTTTGATTATTAGTCCCAATATCAACAAGGACATTTTATCATGTCAACTTACAGCATCACAATTTTGCCTGATTACCGTAGAACCCAACTGTAAGTTTCAATTGTATATTTAAGACATCAGAGAGTTGTCATTGGCTGTAGCCAATTTAGTTTTATGGAGCTCATTCAGAAACTCGGCTTTCATGGGAAAAAGGAAAAAAAATAAAAAATAAATGAATGAATAACTACTTCTCATTAATATAAGTCCTTAAAGATCCAGTGAAACTGCTTTTATCAAATTCAAGTTGCAATTTTTAGCATTGAAATCCAATGGTCTCAAAAAGAAGCACCAAGCAAAACAAAGTACCCCTTTAATCCAATGAGCATTCAACAGTTAAGGACAATGGGTTTGCCGCTTATGAAGCAGAATATAGCTCAATCGATGACTACACGTCCTCAGATGCTAGAAAGATAGGTTAAAGAATCATTTCTGATGGAAAACTACAAGGGGAAAAAAAACAACATTTCAGCGCAGAAATTACCAGTGGAAATCCCAATTTTACGTCTTTGGCGGGTAAAAAAGGTTGATATTGGGAATGAAGTGGAAATAGGAAGCGGGAAAAATTCATTCAGAGGAGGACGTAGAACCGTGAAGCCTTCCATGGCTGCAAACTCGAATTTGGGTTGAAATTGGCCGTTACATACGTTGGTATGAAGGAAGAGGATAAGCCATAAGTGAGAGGCGTAGAACCATTTGGAGTTTTGGAGTCGCAGGCAGCTCAAAGCCCAGCATGAGCGTGGCCTCCACCTCACCACACAGGCCTCCTGCCATACATTTGGAAAAAATGAGATGCCACAAATTTGGAACTAGAAAAAAGTCACTATATTAACAACGTGTAGTGTCTAAAAAGTTTTAAGTATATTTTCTGGTTTAAACTCATTATTAATTCAATCTTTTACGGATAAATATTACAAAATAATTAATTTATATCGAGTTTATAATTTTTAATAACTAACTAAACAATAAAAATTATATTTTTTAAGAAATTAATTTATATATGACAAAAGTATTTTTTTTATTTATAACATTTATATTAAATTTTAATTTTATCCTTAATGTTTTTTATCAATTATGTCTTATATTGTTTTTTTCAAGTTTCTCTTTTTTTTTCTATTTTATTGACGAAAAATACTAACTAAAATATTAGTAAAAATAGTAAATTTAAAACAAAAATAAAATATGTAAGACATAACTGATTCAACAAAAAATTAGGAATGTAAAAATTATAAGTTTGAATCCTACATATTTCTTTTTTTAAAAAAAATCTACTTTTTTTACCAATCATTCAGTTAGCATTTTTCATCAATAGAATATATGACGTTAGTAAAAATATAGATTTGAAATAAAAATAAAATTGTAAGACATAACTGATATAAAATACAAATATTGTGGACGAAATTAAAATTTAGTGTAAACATTAGAGATATAAAAAGTATTTTTTACTTTATATATTTACTTAATTAAAAATTAAAGAGTATTATGCTGCTAATCCAAATACTTCTTACATTGCATATATTTTTAATTAATTTGCTAATTAAAAATTTTGACAATTAAAAATATTTTTTTAACTGTAAAAAACTTACTCTTGAAATAATTTTGGACAAACTTGATTTTATACTAATCCATTAAACCTAACTTTAGACTACTTTATCACTATATTATATTTCAACATAATTTTTTGACAAAATTATACTTCATGTCTCTAACTTTTACATTTATTTTCAGTTATACTCTTTAATTTTTTGTTGTCAAGCATGTCCTACATGTTTTATTTGCTTTAAAATATATTCTAAAATAACAAAAATGTCCTTCTCTCTCTCTCTCTCTCTCTCTCTCTCTCTCTCTCTCTCTCTCTCTCTCTCTCATACTTCGTCGGCATCTCTCTTCTCCCCCGCCACTGGCATCTCTCTCTCTCTGAATCTCTCTTTTCCCCTTCGTCGGCATCTCTCTCTCTCTCTCTGCATCTTCCCTTCGTCAACGCCGCCTCTCTCTCTTCTCTGTCTTCTCCTTATCTACTCTCTCTCTCTCTCTCTTTTCTCTGTCTGCTCTCTTTCTCTCTTGTCTTCTCCTTCAAAGGCTAAGTGGAAAGGAATTTAAATTCATGTGGGGGAGATAATTGGGTTTGAGTTCAATTTCAGCAATCAAGGATAATTTGTGAAGAAGCTAATTGTCAGTGCCATATATTGTTCCTTGGAGGTTCAAAAATGGATTTTACTCAAGCTTTTTAAATATTAGATTATTTGTAGATTCCCTTAGCCTTCTTTAAATTTTCCTCAAAATCACCATTCCCTTAGAGTGAGAGAGTAGCGTTTGAGGGAGAAGATGAGAGAGAGAAAGAGAGCAAATGTAGAGAAGACAGAGAAGAGAGAGAGGTAGTGCCAGCAAAAGAGAGAAGAGAGATTCCGAAAGAGAGAGATGCCTGCAGCGATAGAGAAAGAGATGCCAACGAGGTCGGGGGGGAGAGAGAGAGCATTTTTGTCATTTTGGAACATTTTTGAAAATAAATAAAATATATAGAACATGCCTAACACAAAAAAATTAAAAATAGATGTAAACGTTAGAGATATAAAATATATTTTTGTCTACTTTTTATTACGTTTGTTTCTATAACTTGATGGATCTCTCACTTTTAAATTTTATTTTAAGATACTATGGTTTATATTTTTCTTATAAATCAAAACGAATGCATTTTTTTTGGTATAACTAATGGTAAGAAAATGTACTCAAACCTTTTTCTACTATTTTATATCTAATAGCTCACTATAAAAAGAAATTATTTTTAATAGATAAAAGGAGGTAAATTTAAAAATGTACTTGTGAGTGACGTACACTAGCAAGCGATGAAGTTAATAATAAACTTTGAAGACATCAACTTCATTCGAGGGTTAGCAAATTTTTTTTCATGTAAATGTAATGAAAATATACAAAACTTTTAGAAGCATAAGAATTGAAAAAATACATATAATAAAATAATAAAACAATTGTAATGATATTTAAATTGAAATAACTATAGTTTTTTGACCCAGCCAAGTGGGTTGAACCGGTGAACCGATCCAGGTCAAGTTTTTGAACTGATGTAAAATTGATTCGGTGATGACTCGGCCATTTCGGGCTTTGACCCGGTGGGTCAACTTGATTGAACCATACCTCTTTTTTTAAAAAAAAAATCAAATTTGTAGGAAAATTTAGAAAAATTTGTACTTACCAAGAATCAAACTTTATCCCTCAACCTATAAGTTGTGTTTCTTGCCATATTGCTATCAATTTCTTCTTAATTTATATAGGTGAAATATTATATTATATATATATATATAAGGTGCTAAAATTATTATAACTCAAAAACTAAAATATGCATGTGGAAAGGTGACAAAAATTAAAATGGAAAAGACATTTAAGCTAACAAAAAATAAGTATATTTTTTATAATAAATTAGGCGATAAGAAAAAAATATATATTATATAATTATTTGATGTAAAAATAAATAAATCAAGAAAAATTGAAGAGCATGAACAAAAAATTTTATATGATCATCTAATTTAAAAAATAACAATAAAATATTTTTAAAAATTATTTGCAATTTTATCACAAAGAATTTATTTATGGATATTTGTATTTTAATTATTTATGACTAATGATTATGATTTTAAGATTTTAAAGTGTGAAATTTGCATATAAATTATTTATTTTACTTAATTTTAAATTTATTTATAAACAAATATATATATATATATATATATATATATATATATAATTTTTAATTTATTTTTTCAGTTCAATAATTGACCAAACGATCTGGTGATTGAACCAATGACCTGATGATTTAGATATTAGCTCGAGTCAAAGACTAGACTGATTCTAAAAACATTGAAAATAATTAACTAATCATTAAACACTTCTTAACCCATTGTCCTTAAGAATTGATAAGAAAATTCTATAAATAAATGCTCCTTTTACTTTTTGGCCTGATGCCTATATTAATGTATAAAATATTACAATTTTGAATAAATTATCGTTTTGGTCAGATATAATTTTTTAATTTAATATTTAAAAAATTATTTATCTCAATTTAATTTCTAAAAAATCATTTTTTTAATTAATTCACTCCTTATAGCTGAAATATTAACACTTCATTTAACTCCGTTAATGGCATGGTAATATGGTATTTAAGTATTGACATGAACTTGACTTGAACTTTTTTTTTGGTTCACTATTTTTTTTTAATTTATTTACTGAGTGGACAAGTTTATGCCAGGAAAGAAAAAGCCTAATCAGAAAAAAGAAGTTTCATGTCAACAATTAAAGATTGTGTCATTAATGAATTTAAACGGAGGGTTAATTTTCAGCTATAAGGACTAGATTGATTAAAGAATAATTTTTTTTAAAATTAAATTGAAATACAAAAGTTTATAAAGATCAAATTAAGAATAAGAACATACCAAAACGTTAGTTTATTTTAAGGATTTATAGTCATTAGTTTTAGAGCAATATACTAATTAATATCAAAATAAAATTATGATATAATAAAAAAGTCAACAGATCTGCGAGCAAGTAGAAAGATAATTACCTTTTAACTACTTTTTACTATTAAAAATTATTATAATATAATTTGTATTAAAAAATTGCCAAAGCGCCAGTAGGGTATACCTATTACAATTTTCAATTTTTAGTCACTTATACATAAACAGGTCTTTAAATCTTCATAACCTAAAATTACACCCTCGACTATTATAAAATATAATCTAACTAACTTTGTTTGGTAGCTTCCAAGGAATAAGTGATGCAAGAAAAGAGTGAGTGACTAAAAAAGAGAGATAATAAAAAATTATCTAAATTATTTTCTGAAAAATATTAAGCTTTATCTTTTTTTAAAAAAATAAAGTTGAATATTTTAGTAAAATATATCATTTTTATTCCCTTTTCTTTTTTTTTTTCGGTATTAAACACATAGTAAGTTTTTTTTTAATCTTTCCTTTTAATAATATCAATTTAAATGTCACATCAAACTCTTTAATCGTTAATCTGATAAGTTCTTACATGTTTCTATAATGATTTTCTTTCTTAGTACGAGAATGGTGACGTGGAAAAAAGAGAAGCGGCAAATAATTAATATAACGAATGAGTTATTACTTATTGGTATTTTTTGAGCTCTAAAAATAAGCTGAATAATATTATAGTGACAAGTCAATGAAAACAAACTTTTTTTACTTCAGAAAAAAGAAGTACATTATTTTCTGAATGCCAAAAATGGACAGATCACAATTTTCAGACGACTCATGTTTGGTTCGGACAGTTGTATGGATCATAATTCCCAATCCCAAATATAACCTCCACAGGGCACAGAGCTTCGCGGCAAGCAACGTCTTGCCTGCACCACATACTCCTTTTAGCTTGTTACCAACCATGCACATGTTTCCACCTCAGTTTTTTAAGTCTTCTCAATAAATTTTAATCGTCCATTGATGAATTACTCTTATGGTTCAGAAGATTTATATCTTTAGAATTACATAATAAATTTTGATAGATTGTCAAAATTCGTTTAAAAAATTTTAGTATTAAAACAGATCCAATCCCACCAAACATATACATATGCCCACAACCCTAACCCTTTTATGTGAAAAATAAATTACCCTTTTTTTTCATGAAAAAATATGTCTATTTTATAATTTAAGTCATCTAATTTTTTATAGATAAAAGTACATTTTATATCTTTAACATTTATACTAAATTTTAATTTTATCTCTAATATTTTTTTTGTCAGTTATATTTTATATATATTTTATTTTTATATCAAATCTATTATTTTTATTAACCACTCAGTCAGCATTTTTCATCAATAAAATAAATGATATTAGTAAACATAATATATTAAAATAAAAATAAAATATATAGGACATAACTTACTCAAAAAAAAGTTAGAGACGAAATTGAAATTCGATGTAAACATTAAGAACGTAAAAAAATTAGTTTTGCCAATTTTATAAGAAATGGTCTAGATTTTTTTTTTCTAGTATTTTTTAATTTAAACTTTTTGTTATAAAATTAAAAAAATAAAAGCCTAAAAATGCGAAATAGACTATCTTTTTTTGGGAAACAAAAAAAAAAGAAGAAGAAATAATTCATTTCCTGATCGGCCAACCATTTCACATGGGCATGCTCCATATCACCACAACACTTAATGACAACACAGTACATGGGGTAAGCTGCCTGATTCTGTGACTCTATATATATACCTGAACAGCGATCACATTGTATACACAACACCTGAAGCAGTAATTGTATACATCAAATTGAATTTGAATTAGAGTTTCCAGGTTGTGGTTGAAGGTTGAAGGCTGAAGACATGATGATCAGTGCAAAGAGGCTGGTAGCTATGGCGAGAAAGTGGCAGAAAATGGCAGCTGGTAAGCGCAAGAGAATATCGTATCCAAAAGACACGCCTTCTCCACCACCAAACAAAGGTCACTTCGCGGTCTACAGTTGCGATCACAAGCGCTTTGTGGTTCCTCTCAAGTATCTCACCAACACCGTGTTCATGGAGCTGCTCAAATGGGCCGACGAGGAGTTTGGGCCTGCTTGTGATGGGCCCCTTGTCCTGCCCTGTGATGCCGTCTTCTTGGAGTATCTGATCTCGTTGCTGCAACAAAGTGTTCCTGAAGATTTGCAGAAGGCTTTGATCGCTTCAATGGCTATGTGTCACGGCTTGGCATCTGCTTCTGCTTCTTCTGTTAATGCTCTGACACAATATTCACACCACCAACCTGGAATCCGTGGCTATTAGAGGGATTTTGAGATTTGGGTGTCTAATGTAAGACTTGTAGGTCGCAAACTCATGCAACTTGATCACCTGCTGCTACATCAAACCAGTTCTGCAATAAAATTTCACTTTCCTTAATATCTTTGCTCTTATCAATTTTTGTCACTCATTGTATTTTCCTGGTTAGAATTATTACTAGTTTTTCAAGACTTTTTGAGTTTCGATCAATTTAGTTTGAATTAAGTAAACTCTCGTCACAATATTTATTTTGTCCATTTACAAAATCTAAACTTAAAATTTAAATATTAAATCACCTAAACAGGATCTTAGTAGTTATAATAACTTTTAAATATCAACAAGATCAATAATTTTTTTTTGATAAAATCTATGGGGAGGTCGATCTGTAATCTCTATAAAAATCGACTTTCCCCCACCTCTTTTTTTTGGAGGCGTTGAATTAATAAATTTTTTTTTGATCACCATAAAAAACAATGAGAGAGGGAAAGATAGAACAATTTGATTTTTATAAAGGTCGTCGTAGCACAACTTTTTCTTTTTTCAAATCATTAGATGAGATGTCAATTTGTTTTTATTTAAGTTTTGTTGCTTCTTTTATTTGACCATTTAGCTTCTGCGATCTCAATAGCTTTTGTGTAGATATGATATAATGTAGCAATATAATTTATCAATTTGTACTTATTTCAATGTTATTGTTGAGATTGAAAGATTTTTATCTTTAATTTTGATTTTCTAAATTTTAAGGCTTCTCACTCCCAAATATTAATTTTTTTTCTAGGGCAATTGCATATATAGATCATACCATTTTGAGGAATCATTTATAGGTATAATTGTTAGATTAAAATTTACCAAATTTATAAATTACTTGACATGTTCTAGAATACATTATTGATTTATTTCAATTTGGTGGTTTTTGAAAGATAAAAATAAATAAATAAATAAATAAATTTAGGTAATAAAAAATTATATTTGTTTTAATTTTATATCTCTGTGTCAAATAATATTTTCAAACATTACATTTGATGATTTAACCAATGGAAAAAAAAATCAAATTGAAGTATATTTTGTGATATTAGATGGACTAAACTAACTGATTAAGATTATTTATTTTTTAGAGATAAAATTGAAAGAAACATAATATTCATAAACTAAATTAGTAACTCGCTCTATTTTTATTAATAAAAGGAATGATATTTTTAAGACATGAACTGAGTTGTTCTTCCCCGTACAAGTGGATATAATTTGAGACTTGAAACACAACGTACAAAGAATGGAGTGTTGATGAAGCGAGAAATACATAATAGAATGTCAGATAAATGAGGAACATTTTGGTAGCAACATGCTGTATTTGTTTGTATCACATATTCAATGGGCACCCCCATTTGTTGTCCGTATGCGGCTTAAATGCTTGCAAACTTCATAATTAGGAGCATACTCACATGCTTTCTCATTTGCACACATATGCGTCAATCCAGTACGACTTTTTTGTTTAGCCATACGTCTAATAAAATGTTAGGCGCTTCCACGTCATTTGATTAGTATAAAACTCATATGTTTGTGTGAAGTTTATGTCGATCAGAATATGTGAGAGCATCTAACACTCTATTAGGTGTACAATGCCCAATAGAAAATTGTTGGGCTTGTAAATCTAAGACCCTAATTCTATTGCACCCTTTTCTTACTCAATTATTAATGTAGTCCTTACAAAAATTATAATTATTTTAGTTTAATCTTCAAAAAATTAACTTGACAATTTAATTCTTAAAAAATTATATTTGTCTCAATTTAGTCTTTATATTTGTCAAAATGAGTTTTTGGAAATTAAAAATTTGCGATTTAACAATAATAGATATAGTGATTTAGTAACGAAAAGAATCAAATTGAAACAAACGCAATCTTTCAAGGATTAAATTAAAATACTTAATTTTTTAAGGATCAAATTAAAATAATTTTAATCTTTTAGGAACTAAATCAGCCATTTACTCTTTTTTAACCATCAATATCCAGAAATATGCTGAATTCAACTAATTTTGTTGATTTAGCTAGCTCCAAGTTTACTTAAGGAAAAAAAAAAAAGGGAAAGAAACAGTACTAAACCGGATCACCCTAAGTAACGTTGGTTCATTAAGCCATTTTATAACGTAGCAAGTGGGATCCCTTGTGCACAAAAACTACCACTAATTCATGATTTGATTGTAAATAGAATTTTGATAGATAAATTAATAATAATAATAATAATAATTCGTAAAATAATAGAGAATAGTGTGCTTTAATTCATAACAATCGATTTCAAGATATGTTAAGCTCTTTAAAATTAGTAAGAATGATTTTTCACAAATTAAGTTTTGTCTAATAAATATTAGGTCACACATTCACATATATTTATAGGTGTTTTCAAAACCTACAAATCAAATCCTTATAATCCTGAGAACTATAATTAACTTATCAAGTCCAATGAGTTGGCACAATAGGTTGATTCAATTTACCATTTATAATTTGGATTAAGTGTTTATACATATTAATTATATTTTTAATTCATAAATACCCCAAACTAACTTTAATATTTCGAATAAGTCTAACTTAAAATATACTTAGTAACATTAACATATATGTTACAATATATATATACATATATAATAATTAATATGTAAGTTCATCCAAATAATTGTTAACACTTAAAATATATATATATATATATATATATATAATAATGCTAACACAACATCTTCATATATATATATATATATATATACATTTCTCTATCTATCTTCTATATAGGACAGTCAGAGAATGATTACGAAGAAGATCATCCAACTATGGGGAGGGAGTGGCAGAAGCAGGCCATGAAGCGAAGGAAGAGGATTCCATGGCCAAAACCAGCTCAACATGATAAGCACTCGAAAGCAGAGAAGGGTCATTTCGTGGTGTACAGCACAGATGAGAGGCGGTTTGTGGTTGCGTTGCCATATCTTAACAACAAAATATTCAGAGAGATGCTGGAGTTGGCAGAAGATGAATATGGGGCTTCCACGAATGTGCCTCTTACGTTGGCGTTTGATGAGAGCGTGATAGAGTGCGTGATGAACGTGACCAAGGAAATCCAGCAAGCTGTTTTAGTGTCAAATGCCTCTGCTCGTCGCCAATCTTCTTATCAACGACCACACAACCAAGTCTCTGCGCCTTCTATTTTTCAAACTGAAATCCCTTTCATTCATTATTTATGGTTTCCATTGCTAACCACTATTCAATTCATGATTTTTGATATCAAATAAAATAAACATTGCTGGCCTCATTCAATAATTTATTGAGTTTTAATTTCTTTGTAGTTGTTGATACATGATAGTTCATTGCTTGAACTGCCCTTCCTGCATTCCACAAGCTGGTGGCCATGGGCTTAAATTAAAGAACACCAAGCACCAAGAAACAGCGATCTCTCGTTTTCTTCGGAGCAGAGATATAACGAACATGAAAAATGTCTAATATAAGCTGTAATAAATGCGTGCAACATGGGAGAGCAAAAACCGTATAAAGAAATCCAAATTCATTAGTTGTCCCATGACATTTTCTCCAAACCCGCCAGTCGTTACCTGCAATATAATATCGTGCATTTTTAATATAATTATATGCAAACTGGACCCATAACCTAACATCCTTCTGGTTTTGGTGATGGCATATTGAAACCCCAAAGGAAGAGGTATTGGAGGATATATTATAGCATCCAAATTTGTCTAAATTATGCATTAATTTCCTTCCTATAATAAAATTAGTTAATAATATTAACTGTCATATATATTAAGAGTAAGATCATAGTTCTGTAGGTTAAAGTTTAATGCAAATTAAATTACCTTTATTATCATATTAAAGTAAAACTACAATATGATATTATGAAAATAATGAACTTATAGGGAGTAAATCGAAAGGAGTGTTTTAGGATTTTAGCAATATGTGCAAAATATTTTTTTTTTAAAAAAAAAAGCGAGTGTCAAATTTAGAGATTGGACTTCCTTCCTTGGCTTTTGACTAAAAAGACCCCATGGCATGCTCAAGTGAATTTCACAGCCATCTAATAGCTAGACATGTCATACAATTAATGAGGGACTCAAAATCTCAAATTTAGGGAGTAAATTGATTTGGAAGCGGAAGATCCCATGCAAATTAAACTGAATAAGGAGAGGAAGGGCGGTGTGAAAGAAATAAATGGTAGCAGCTGCACTTGAGACACAATTAATATATATATATATATATATATATATATATCATAGCATATCAATTATTTGTCTTTAAAAATAAATAATATACTTGTCTTTATGAACAGTTGAATATAACATTCAATAATTTAAATTTTAAGTAATAATTTTTTATTTTAAAAAATATTAAAATTTAAACCGTTAAATTTTAAATTCAACTATTTATAAAAAGATAAATATGTTGTTTGTCTTGAAAGATAAACTAAGAATATGCTTAATATATATACCAAGTAACATGAATTGGTGAGAGCTGAACAGAAAAACTGATGCCTGGGTTGTGATTGAGAGTGTGGGTTTTTTACCATTTTTTTTCTATTTGAACTTTTAGCAACAATTTTTTTTGTTGCTAAAAATTTTAACAACAGAAGATTTTATTATTACTGTTGCTAAAAAAATAACCCTGCTATACTAAAGATATGGAAGAGATCCCACACCCTGTGATTGAAGTCCATACTGTTTATATGGGGATCATGTGAGGGTTATTCACCTATGACCTATCGTTGAAGTTCTTTGTCTTAATGCCACATGGTTGGACTTTTAACAATAATTTTTTTGTAGCTAAAATTTTAGCAACAATATTTTCTGTTGTTATAAATTTTAGCAACAGAAAACTGTTGCTAGAAAGAATTTAGATCCAATCCAGGGTGGTATGCTGGCACCCACTTTTTGGGGTTTGGAAACGAAGGACTCGAGGGTTCAGACTTCAGAGGCGTGGCCTCCCTTCCGTACAAAATGCAGATTTGATTTATGATGGGGACCATGCTCATGCTCTAGTTCCATGCTTACGCATGCTTGCACCTGACCTGACCGCTTAATTAAACAAAATTAATTAGGGGCATGACTTACGAGATTAGGTTATGGAAGTTACATAAAACAAGGAGTGATTAATTAATGAGACTGGAGAATGAATACCGATAGTCCACAGGTGAAAACGACAAAACGAATGAATGGAAAAATGGAGGAAGAGACGTAGCGTGAGTGGCGTCACAAATTACGTTCCAGCTCACTCTCTACGCCCAATGCCACGCTACAAGAACTCCTTCCAACTCAAATTCTTTGAATACTTTATCTAAAATAAAAGATAAGTCTATGCAAAATTCTCGATAGAAATAATAGTACTCAGTCGTCTATTTTTTAGTCATATCATTTATTGTACTTTAATTATATTAATATTGTCACATTGTAACCAGTTTAGTTATATTAATTATTAAAACACATGGACAGTTAGGAGATAGTTAACGTATTCCTAAACCTTGTTGTATATATATTACTGTATATCAGTAATAATATTAGAATACCTTTACCTATTTCCTTCCTTCTGTAAAACCTTATAATTCTCAACTCTTTCATCATTAATGAATAATCCTTAGATCTATGTAAAGTATTTTTTTTATTAGATTTTAAGATAATTTAACAGTGAACAAACTCAAAACCTTCTTAAAGTCAAGCACATCATCGTATACTTTCTTCATATATAATGTTTTCAAAATTATACTATCCACTTTTATATTTTTAAAATATACACTTTCTCTTTTTATAATTATGAAATTACTATACTTTACTCAATTTTTATATGTTTTATATAAAGAGACACTACAAGGAAAAAGAAAATAAATATGAAAATTAGCGACTAAATTCTCTTGTCTCAAATTTTACCTCTAATAAGTTTTACAGACAGATTTGTTTCCATCGCTAATCAGCGACAAAATTTTCTATCATTGATTGTTCTATTTCTTATAGTGAGAGTTTGTCGTAGTCATTTTTTAAATCTTTGACAGCTTAATACCACATTTTTTTGATTAAAAAGAAAAACATCGGTTAATCTATACAAGTATATATTGAATATTTTTTAAAAATTGAATAATATATATATATATATATATATATAACATCTTAATTATTATGAAATATCAACAAAGAAGAGTATTATGAAATATAAAAATTAATCTTCTTAAGATGATAAACAAATTTTTTAGTTAAAAAAATATGTAGCACTAAATTACCAAACATCTTAAAAAGCATGGTGTAAGGAGCCTCTTTAAGCAGAAAATACAAAATTAAACTACAATATAATATATTTTATAATTATATAAGAAAACAGAGTATATTTTAAAAGCAGAGAAAAAAAACATGTAATTTTAAATCCATAGAAAGGACAAAAAAATGTTATAGCATTTTTAATATTTATTAAGGTAAACCCCTTTTTGATCTGCATCTCGTGTACCTCACCCAACTTATAGCTTAATAAATAGTAATGCACCATTCAGGACGTGGAGGGCCAAGCCAGTCCATATATACTCATTTCTTCTTCCTCCATTTCTTTTAAATTTGTCTGTAAATCTCAAAGCCCCAAAAAGTCTTAGTGTTGCCTCAACATCAACATGATGACGAAGGTGGTGCCATGCTTATTGCTATTGGTGGCGTTGGGTTTCGTTGCTGCAGAGGATCCCTATAGATTCTTCGACTGGACCATCACCTACGGCAACATCTATCCTCTTGGAATTCCACAACAGGTTTCTGATCTTCTCTCCATTATTGCTTTCCTCATTGCATGCATGCATATATATATATATATATATATATATATATATATGTTTATATATATACACACATAAATACACAGACTATATATAGCCTTATCTCTGAACACTGCATATTGCAGGGAATTCTCATAAATGGGGAATTTCCAGGTCCTGAAATCTACTGTGTGACCAATGACAACTTGATCATTAACATTCACAACAACCTGCCTGAACCTTTTCTTCTTTCATGGTGACAACCTACAACTTCCTTTCTGTATCTTTCTGTGTTTTCATTCATTTAATAATATTTGTCAAAGTATTGTAATCGTAAAGAAGGAAACATATGAAGTTGCACACTTCCTTAATTTCTGTCAATATCTTCTCATCTAACAAATGCATAATCAAATGCGGGATACTTAACTGTACCTAATTAACTTTGCCGTATTATTGCTTTCTTAAAAGTGTATATATATATTATCAAAAAGAAGTGTATATATATATATATATATATATATGTATGTATGTATGTGTGTGTGTGTGTGTGTGTGTGTAATTTTGTGTTGGTACAAAGTAAACAATATTTGCATTAATAAAGTTTTCACTTTTCACTTAATAAGTCGAAGAGACTGTTTGATTATAGGTACTATCCAACTGGCAATGCGGTGGACTTTGATCCAAAAGTTTTGGAGTTGGGTTCTATAATAAACCAAATCTTGTTAAATTAAAGGCTAAGAGGGTGTTTGATTCCATTTTATCTGGATCTAATTTGGTTGGATTTCAACTCATTAAGTGTGATTTTTTTTAAGTGTTTATTTACTTTAAATACATTTTATTGGGTTGGATCCTTTGAAAAGTTTTTAAAATTTTTAAATATTAATTGTTTTGAATACATCTTTATTAACATATAAACATACAAATGATTAAATAAACAGTTTTAACAATTTAGTGTTCAAATTTAAAGATTATCTTAATAATTAAATACGTATCCAAAAGTCCAAATCTTGACCTCTTATTTTTTTTTAAAAGTGCCCTCTAGATTATAATTACCTTCAATATCTAATTTATTTTGTCATTAAAGTTATTTTTTTACACAATATATGTTCCTTCAAATAATAAAATTATCTTACAACACTTATTGTCATATTAATAATAAAATCACAATTTTAATTTAATTAAAGCTTAACATCAATTTTTAATTATTCTTACTGACATATCATGAAAAATGTTAACTTGTTTAACAAAAAGTGAATCAAATGAAATATGTGTATTAAGGTGTGTTTTGTGTTAAAAAGTGAATCAAATGAAATATCTCTGCAATTTGTATTAATTAAAGTGTGTTTTGTGTTTGGTATTTAGGAGAAAAATGACAAGGAAAAGAAATAGAAATAAAAATAGAATATTTTATTGAAATACCTCAACTTTTTTTAAAAAAAAAAAGAAGAAAAAAACTTAATGTTTTTGAAGAAGTTAATTTGAATAATTTTTCATTGTCTCTCTTATTACCTTACTATCTTTCCCGTTACTTTTTTACCTACTAGACAAACTCAGTAAGTATAGTTTAACTCATTTTTTTTAAAAAAAGAAGAAAGAAAGAAATTAGAGTAGTTGACCATAAATAAAAACGTGATTGCTTAACCTTTTAAAGGCTCCGTTTGATAAAATTAGCTTATAAGTTAGTTGATAGTTTATAAGCTAATTTTTAGCTTATAGCTTATAACTCATAAGCTAGCTTATTTGAATAAAAAATGTTAGGCAAAAATAACTGTTGAAGTAGTTAAAAAGTGTAAAATGATATAAAATGGCATATAGTTTTTAATTCCAAAATAATATAAATAAATATATCATTTTTGTTTTTAAATAAATTAATTTAAATTATTATAAATATAAAATTCATTAAAAATATATATTTATATATTTTATATATGAAAAATATATTTTCATATATATAATCTATTTATATATTTTATTATATATAATAAAATATATTTACATATTTTATTATTTATATATATATATATATTATACATATTTATAATATTTTTATATATTTTTATCATATATATATATATAATATTATATATAAATATAAATATAATAAAAGATGAGTAAATATGATATAATAAAGTAATGGGTATAATGGGTATTTTGAAAAAATAATAAGGGCAAAATAGGAACAAAAAACTTTAAATTATAAGCTACTCAAAGTAACTTATCAGAATAAGTTATAAGCTACTAAAATAAGTTCGTTTACCAAACACTTTTAACAAACTTATAAGCTAGTCAAATAAATGATAAGCTAGCTTATAAGCTATAAACACATTTGCTGAACAAAACTAAAATGTTGATACTTGAAATTCACCTTCCTCCAATCATATTCTCTGTCTCCCTCTATATTTGTGTTTTTGTACTTTGCCTATGGAGACTCGTTGGGTAAGCTTTGCTTTAAGTAGAATTAATTTCTGTAATTGATTTTGAGTAAAATTAATTTTATATAAATATGATTTATATTTAAAAACTGTTATCAGATAAATGATTTTAGAAAATAAATTTTGTTTAGATATTAGTTAAGAAAAATATTTTTAAATGTGTAATTATCAGAAATAATATGAATATTATATTATATTATTTATTTATCCTTATTTAATTTTTCATAACATGTTAAATACAAAAAAAAATAATTAAAAAATAACTTATTACAAAATGATTAATTACAAAATAAATTATTGACTAATTTTTAATTAATAATTAAGTTTTAAATAAAATAAATTAAATATTCATTATAGTTAAAATAAACTAAGTATCTATCATAATTAAATTTTAAACAAAATAAATTAATAATTTATACAAAATAAACTATTCATTATTTAAAACAAAATGAATTAATAATTTAAACTAAATTTTGTTTTAATTTCACTATTTATCCAAATTTTTTTTATTTATTCACTTAGGTCTTTAACTAAAATTTTTCTTTGTCATTTGTTGATATAAACTCTTCTATTACTTCATCTAAATCCCTAGTTTAAGAATATATTTTGTTCTTTATTAAAATCAATTCTTATAAACTTTTTAATTTATTCACTTTGGTCCCTAGTTAAACTTTTTTTTTTGTCTTTTGCTTGATATAAACTCTTCTATTACTTCATCTAGATCCCTAGTTTAAGAACATATTTTATTTTTTATTAAAATCAACCCCTATAAATTATTTAATTTATTCAAATTGGTCCCTATAAAGTGCAAACATAATTCTCAAATTTTCACTACACTCTCCATACTCTCCTTCTCCCGCACACAGATTCACACACAGAGACGCAGAGACACCCGCGCACAGGGGAAGTCCCTCGGTTCTCTCTCTCTCTCTCCCTCTCTCCCTCTCTCTCTCTCTCTCTGTTTTGAATGCCGAGAACAGAGGGGAGGATGCTAGTCTCTAAATGAAGGAGAACCAGCAGCGAGAACAGAGACAGGAGGAGACTGCAATGAAATCAGAAGGGAGCATTGAACTAGAGAGTAGTAAAGGAAATGAGCGTTGAACCAGAATCGATTTTGGACATGGAATCGTACTTCTTGTTCTCTCCAAACGCAGAACCAAACAGCCACTTCATTTTTCTTTGGGCTGTTGGGTCCTTAAAAACAAGTCACGGATCAAACCCACCTCACCAACAATAACTTAAACCAACATGATATCTAATTGCATAATGAAGCTATGATTTTTGTGTCCAGCAATCATCTGCTGTACCCGAAGACTAGTTCACCAGTTTCGTCCCACTTATTTCAATTACGCATGGACTCAATCTATTTTGTCATATCTTCTTATGTCTCTTGTTAATCCATCCATTACCTTACTTTTCACTAATTTTCTTCACTGTCACCATTTAATATTATCAACCACCTCTATGTACTTTCATCACTCATCACATGCACTCAACAGAGATCCCGGGCTCGATTTTTGTTCTATTCAACAGACTATTATACTGATATTTGATACTGTAACAGGAACGGAATTCAGCAAAGAAAGAATTCTTATGAAGATGGAGTTTATGGAACCACATGCCCCATCCCTCCTGGGAAGAACTTCACTTACAAACTCCAAGTCAAAGACCAGATTGGAAGCTTCTTCTATTTCCCTTCTCTTGCTTTCCACAAGGCTGCTGGTGCCTTTGGAGCCATCAAAATCCTCTCCAGGCCCACAATTCCCGTCCCTTTCCCTCCCCCTTCTGCTGATTTCTCTCTTCTCATTGGAGATTGGTACAAAATCAATCACAAGGTAATCAACCATATTCATTTGCTTTACTATATCTATCTACATATATATATATATATACTCACTGGATTCATATGATGTGATTTCAGATACTGCAAGTCCTTCTAGATCGTGGTCACAGGCTTCCTCTCCCACAAGTCCTTCTTATTAATGGTCGTGCAAACGCTACATCTTTCACAGTTGAACAGGGTATGCGTATATGCCTTTAATTTGCTTTCATGTAGTTGGCTTCCTTTGTCCACAAATAAACACACGTCTTCTTGTTACAATGAACAGGAAAAACATATAGGCTTAGAATATCAAACGTAGGACTTCAGAACACACTCAACTTCAGAATCCAAGGCCACAACATGAAACTGGTCGAAGTTGAGGGAACACACACTGTACAGTCAACCTATTCCTCAATAGATGTTCATGTGGGACAGTCTTATTCAGTGCTCCTCACGGCTGACCAGGCTCCTCAAGATTACTACATTGTGGTGTCCACTCGTTTCTCTCACAGAGTCCTTACCTCCACTGCCATTCTCCACTATTCCAACTCTCACCGATCTGTATCTGGTCCTATTCCTGATGGACCCACCACCCAAGTCGATTGGTCTCTTAAGCAAGCTCTTTCTATCAGGTAAGCTGACTGTCACTTTCTTGGTGAGTTGGCTTAAAACCCATTCTTTAAATAGATTATTAAATCATTGATGTATTGCTGTTTCGCAGGACTAACTTGAGCGCGAGTGGACCGAGGCCAAATCCACAGGGCTCTTACCACTACGGTCTTATAGATATAAAGAGAACAATCATACTAGAGAGCTCAGCAGCTCAAATTCAGGGCAAGCAGAGATATGCAGTAAACAGTGTGTCCTGCACTCCAGCTGATACTCCACTGAAGCTAGCAGATTACTTCAACATTGATGGTGTTTTCAGAATTGGAAGCATTCCAGATGTCCCTCCTCATAAACCCATGTATCTTGATACGTCGGTCATGGGTGCAGATTACCGAGCATTTGTGGAGATCGTGTTCCAGAACCATGAAAAAATTCTTCAAAGCTGGCACATTGATGGATACTCTTACTGGGTGGTAGGGTAAGATTAAGAGTTCTCATATAGACTTTTACACGAGCTTTTCGTTTCGCTGATAAAATATTACTGAGAGTGAAATTATAACGTCGCATTACTGATGCAGTATGGATAGAGGAGAGTGGACGCCTGCAAGTCGCAACCAGTACAACCTCAGAGATGCAGTTTACAGGTGCACTGCACAGGTTGGTTTCGCTTTGCTCTTGACTTTCCTTCCTAGAATAAACAGAGTTCGCTTGTATTACATTGATTTATTTTTTGGTTTCTCAGGTATATCCCAAGTCATGGACAGCAATCTATGTGGCACTGGATAACGTGGGAATGTGGAATGTAAGAAGTGAATTTTGGGCAAGACAGTACCTTGGGCAACAGTTCTATATGCGAGTGTATACACCAGTGAAATCCCTCAGGGATGAATACTTAATTCCAGAAAATGCTCTTCTCTGTGGCAGGGCTGCTGGCCGAACAACTAGATCACTGAGCATGAAAGTGCTGTAGAGGATACAGAATTAACAATGTGGGGACTGCCTTCGCCCCATTCTTTGCAAATTGCAATTAAATCTTGGCCTCTCTGCATAAACATCACTGCGTAATTGTAATAAATTATCCCAACTGATCTTCTTTTCCTCAAGTTGTATTGGTATAATGATGCATTTCTCTGCTCGAAAGAGACGATTCAAACTTCATTATTCCTAATCATGGATATGGATCTCATCCAGCGCACTGGAGGGTCCGGCTTCTCCATTTATCCCAAACTTCTTTGCTTCTCTTCTCTTTCTTCAGCCATGTATTGTTATAGCCATCCTATATCACTGGAAGCGACTGCAAAAGAAGCACAATCCTTAGCTGAAGCGTTGGACGGTGGTGCTCTTCTCTCTGCTCAGCATCGCAATTGTGTGTTCTTTTCAGTTTAAATGAAAATTTTCAAGGATCAATATTCAAGTATTGTAAATGATGGGGAAGGGAATGCATGGATGAAGTAAATAACAGGTGGCATAGGATTAAATGAAGGTGTGAGCCTGTGAGGTGATTGAACGAAAAGCAAAGAGGTTTGGGATAAATGGAGGAGCCCGACCCTCCAACGCTCTGGAGGGCATCCGTATCCCCTAATCATTGGCTACTTTTCTGCTGTCTTCACATCTTTATAATCATAATATTCTGCTGTGCATAAGACGCATGCAAAATTGACATCGTTTTCAATCTGTTCTATCAAACAAGTGCTGACCAACACGCAGCTACACAGCTTAAAGTAATATTATCAAATACAGATCAACAAATCAACGTCCCTTTATCAGTTTACAGTCTCTCGATAATTAATATGAGCTCCTGTTGGATTTAAACTATGTCACAAAGATATTTTTTAATATTAATATGAATAAAACCTAAACCTTGTAGGATTTTGGAACGGTCTATCAATAGCAACGGATGTGAAGTTTATAGCGACTCCTAAACGAGAGAACTAAAAATATTCGGTCCCTACAACTAGTCAATTGCGGCTTCTCTAAAACTGTCGGGCCACTTGGAAAAATAGTAAAGTTATCAAAATACGAGTCCATTCATCTCCATCAAATACTGCTGATAGCATCAGCTTCACTCATCCACAAAATGACAGTGAGTCTAAAGAAGTGGGGGCGGAGAAGAAAACCATCCCTATACCATAATATCGTATTAATATTAAGGAAAATGGCTGTACCCATATTTTGTGACAATATTATTTCAGCGTTTACACAAGTCAAAATAATGGAAACAAAGCTCTACATAACATGCTAGACAACGGTGCAATGACATAACAAATGCAAAAGTACAAGACAGACTAATTTCTACTTGACTCTGAATCTCAGGTGAATATACAAATTCTGCACTCTATATATCACATATAAATGATATATTTATGAACTGCTGATCCGATCTAACCCATGAAAGCTCTCTACAAATCTGCTTTCAGTTACAGCCGTTGATCATTCACTCAGCAATCTGGACAGGCAGACAACAGAGATAGCCAGTTAAAGTTATGCCACACCAGACTAATGCGGTTTTAGAACAGCCACACACGCCATAATGAAAATTTCCTCGCAACACAACATCACAATCAAAATTCTACCAGCAATCGAAACATGGATTAATATTTTGAAGTATCCAAAATATCATGAAATGCATGGCTAATAAAGCAATTTTTACTTACTTGATTCAGAGGGTTGTCAGGAGATTTCTTCCATAGCTTCCATATCATGTCCTTATATTGAGTGTGAGTAAGGCCTGGTTTCTCTTCCTTCAACTTAGGAAGCTCAGCTTCTTCAAAGGCCTGCAAAGGTGCAAAAGTAACACAAAAGATAAAAACAAGCTCAGAGATTTACAACATATGTATAGTCCGGCAAATCTCATCATAAAACACATCATGATGTAGCCAGTCTAATAAACAACTTTCCAGCAGAATAGTGTTAAATGTTGCTAGTCAGAGAGAAAAATAAACCAAAGCTTTTGTGTGCAGATTAAATTGCATTCATAAAAAAACAGATGAGAAGATTTTTCATCCTCAGATATTAAGGCAAAAAAGATCAGTCCAGGCAGTACCGAGATAGAACAATAGGAAGGTTGAAATTTTAAAAAAGTGATAGAGACATGGAATCACTGTTCCCACCACAAATATCACTTTGCTGTCAAATGCAAGATTGTGAGTACAAACATTAAGCACTCAGAGACAGTTCTTCCAAACACACATGGCTAATTACTCTCAAATTGGATTGCCCAAACCACAATTCAGATCAATGAAGAAATTAAAATTTAGTAAACTTTTCTACATTCTAAAATGTTGTTTTAAGCAATCACTATTCACTGTATATAATTTTATTTTTATCAGAATGACAGCTTTCATAAAATTAAAACTTAATAAACTTGTCTATATTTTTCAATCATCACTTACTATGTGGCAATTTATCTTTATTAGAATGATAACTTCAAAGTTTTCTCCCTTCTTAAGTTCATTCCAAGATCCTGTAGCATTTCATCATTGTTCAGAAATACAGCAAATCAACAATGTCTAAGTAACTTAGTCTACACCAAAACCAAATTCATGGAATCCTGCATGCTTGCACCACAAAACACAATTGTTTAATTACTCATCCATACTATTTAGGTTTCCAGCCATAACTAATACTAATCCCAAAATGTCTCTCAAACATTTCAGAACCCACTTAATCTACCATCTACTCTCCTAGCCAACAAGTAACAAGCTACCAGTTAACAACTTATCACTTAAATAATTTTTGTAAAGAAAAATGACAAGCTTGTCTTTTTTCTCACGTAAGAAATAAGATTTAAGATCAAACTTCAACTGAAAAAGTATGCCCAAGAGTCCTCGTAAATAATTCTTTCTTTTCCTTTACTAAGAATCTAAGACTCAGTGATGAAAAAGTCAAGAATTATGCTGCATATCAACTGAGAAAAGCGAACCCTCGAAAAGAGAAAAGCTATGCTAAAGAATGTCATTAGCATTATGTCCAGCTTGAGGTCAAGTCGTTTCTTTGTCCTCTATTTTACAGGAGAGGGGAAATTAATCAGGATACATTTACTAGTAACTAGGTAAGGGTATTTTACAGGAGAGGGGAAATTAATCGGAGGATACATTTACTAGTAACTAGGTAAGGGTATAACTGCAGCTACCGATTAGAAATAGTTAGCATTGTCCCATCAACAATTGCAAAGAGAACTAGTCAGATTGCTTCACTGTATATCACTGAAACCATCCATTAAATAATCAGTCGTATCATATTTCTGATCATATAATACCATATTGCAGCGTTAGGTAAGTTGGTCTAAGCCCATGTTCATATAGATCGCAAAATTAGATTGTGAAATTGCGAACCCATAATTTACAGTTGGGACTTGGGAGCAATATTAGATAAAAGTCAATACTAGTAATACTGAATAACTGAATAACTGAATATCAAACAAACCTTGAAGGAGGCCTTGAGGCGCCTCTCCGGATGCCTATCGACGGGCAAGTTATCAGTGACAGTCATCTGAGAAATGGCATCTTCCACAGACCTTGCTTCGATGATGGAATCGTCGCGATTGGTATTCGTAACAAGCACCATTCTCTCGTATTCTTCCTCCGCTGCAGTGCGAGCCTGACGTTTCTTAGCCTGCTCCGCCTTCTTCTGCATCTCAGCCTGCTCTACCTCCCGCTGCTTCCTGAGCTCAGCCTCCGTCACCTTCGGCACCGGGATAGAGACCCGGTTAGCCTTCTTATCGGGCTTTTTCATCGACTTATCGAGTTCCTTCTCCTCCTGCTCGGCCAAGCGACGCGCCTCAGCTTTGCGTGCGGCTGCCTCGGCTTTCTTCTCGGCCTCTTCCTCCCGCTTCTTGGCGGCGCGGGACTTGGCACCCTCGGCTTCGCGCCAATACTGATCCTCCTTTTGGCGAGCCTCGTGGTCCTTACGCTCGGCTTCAACGGCGGTCTTACGAGCCCTGGCCGCCTCGGCCTTGCTGTTAACACCCATCTTTTTAGGCATCGTTACGGCTTTAGGATTCGATCGCGACCACAATCACCGTGAAGCACCCGATAACTGAGCGGCAGCGATTTGAAGCGCCGATGCGTGTTTCACGTTGCTTCCTCTTCTAAATCCGAAACCAAACCAAAACATACATATAAGGAGAGGTTGCGTCAGATCAGACCAGGGAAAAAATCAGTAATTATGTTGTTGATGGACGAGAAGGAAGGGTAATCTCTCTTGGAATGATCCAGAAAGAAAGATTGTATATTGTATATGGGCCTGGGCCCTCTTTGTTTCTAACCAACAAATGTTACATAATTCAAAGTCCAAAATTGATTTAGCCCAATTTGACAAATGGATCAAAACTGAAAACTGATCACCAATACCACGTAGCCTTCTCCCTGCTACCCAACCCAGTTGAAGATTAGTCAGTTCCCCCCCCCCCCCCAAAAAAAAGATTAAAATATTCGGGCTTCGGGTGATAAAATAACTAAACATTTTTGGCTTACATACATTGTTTCTCTCTTTGATTGTATAAAAGAATAATTTATAATAGTTATCATGTTGACTCTAACCAATTTTAACTCCTTTTTGGAAAAAAAAATAAGCAAAACAATTATATGCAATTTTTTTTTATATTTTTACAATTAAATTCTCTAATTAAAAATACAATAAGTGTATAAATTTTTAATTAAAATAAAAAAAATTATATAGTATTTAAAAAAATTATATATTTTTTATAACTCATTGTCAACCCTACTTAGTGGGATAAGGCTATGTTGTTGTTGTTGTATAACTCATTGTCATATGATTTGTCTTTTTAAAAAAGAAATTTACACATATTCTATTTTTGACCAAAAATTTTATAGTAATTATATAAAAAAAACTTTATATAACTCTAATTCAAAAATATCCAATTTTACCTTCTCTATTACATCTTTGTTAAAACTTTAACTCCTACCATCTAGTTATTATATGTTAAAATTGAGAATGATTTATTTCTAATTCAAAAAATATTATGCTTTAGTAGTAAAATTTGAATGACTAATACTATTGCGCTTGTAATTTAAGTGATATAAGATTGGAGTATTTTGAGTTAAAGGCCAGAGTTCAAACCCCTTCTTCTAAAAAAAAAATGAACGACTAATTTTATAGATAAGCAAAATTAGATCCTTTAAGAAATATAATAATGAAGCAAACTTTGTGCATGGAGTGGTACAGCAATATGGTCAACTTGTATTGAATATTCGTGGGTCCTAGATGGACGGAAGCAAGGCAATGAAGAAAGCTTTATAACTCACTTTATAAGAAGTTTATGATTGATGTCACAACTCACAGGCAATGTCAAAGCTGGGCTTGTGATGAAGGGTGGTGATTTGGTTAATAATTTTGAGGAACCACTGCTCATACAATTACAGATGGTCCCTCACGCAGACTGCTTTATTTACTGAGGTCACCCGACCAGCCGACCTAGTGGCTAGTGGCTTGCCCCTCTCTAGTGCTGTTATTTTTTGCACTCTCTGTTTTCGCACACATCTATTATAGTTCTTAGAATATTTTGAAGAAATATTAGTTGTTCACCGACAATTTATCATACAATTAAAAAAAAAAATGCTTTTTAAACTATATGATGAAATTTGATTAACTATCAGAATTCACTCAAATGACTCTAATGTTGAAGCTGATTCGGATTTAATATTCTCGCCATTTCACATGAACTTCTTTTTTTTTCCTATTGAATTCAGTATTCACGAATAGTCATGCTCAGGTATTTCCAGCCATTCACCCATCACTTACGTAGAAGCAACGTATAATAATAATAATTGACCTGCCCATCATTATAGTTTCAAGAAAGTTGTTCTAAAGATCAATTCAGAAATGGTGAATAGGTATAACAATAGTAATAATAATCCTCTTTCCTTTTACTGTGAAAATGTAGCTTGTTTATAAATAACGGATTTTTTGGCTGATTGCTTTCCAAACTAACTTATCCTTCCTTCCTTCATATACGCCCTCAGATAACAAAAAGGAAAGCAAGCACTTATATTCGATTCATGGTTCTCTTCTCTTATTCTGACCCCCTTTCTCTCTCTTGATTCAACCGTGAAGTCTCCAAATCTTGCTTCTATAGGCTTTTTAATATTTCAAAATTGAGACATAGTAGGTTCTCCTTTTTGCACTTTCCAAACATAAACATTCTTCTGCTTTAAACTTTCTGGTTATTCTTTTTCCTTCCCAATTTGGCTTCTTTCCTTTCGGGTTGTCTTATTTAGGGTTTTTGAAGATCGCACAACACAAAAACCCAGTTGTTTCGTGATTTGTTTTTGAAAGGTGTGATATTTGGTACTATTTTCCTGATCTGGATCTTGTCTATTTTTCTTACCAGGCTTTGGTATTACAGGTTTGTGAAGAGACTGAAATCGCAGAGACGCATCAAGGTGACCATCTTTATTTTTTTGGTAACTAGGTAACTTATGTTCTCTTGTTTATTGCTTCTGTATATAGAAGTTATGGTACATTGCACTTTAAGCTTGCCATGTTTGAATAAATTAGTATAATTGATTTTGAGAAAACTTTAGCTTAGACAAATTATGGTTAATTTGAGAGTAAAACTATGTTAATAAAAAAACTTTTAAATATATTATTTTACAAAAAAAAACTATGATCAAAAACTATCGTCACAAAAAACTCCAAACAAAAAAGAAATAAAATTACAGAATGCACACATATCTTTATAGTTTAGCCAGAAATTTCTTTTTTACTCTTCTAACAAATTGTTACAAGTTAACTTTTAATGTAGGAACCTTCCTAGAAATTCGTACAGCATGAATAATCAAATTCTATATTTAACTTTTAATGTGAAAGGTTGAAAAATAGATCTAAAGCGAAACAAGAGTTCAGTCCAACATTTCACTAATTACACATTATTAAATCTGCATTTTGCTACCCCACCACCATCACCGCTCAAATATTCTCCCCAAAACACCTATCAATACTTATAAATGGTGCATTACATAAGTCATCAAAGTAAGTTTGTGAGCCCGATAAGTTTGTTTTACTGCATTAACATTTTTGCAAATCATCTCAATTGCTATTCGTATAACTTAAGTGGCTTATAGAAAAGTTATACAATGCTTCTAAAGCGGGGCATAATATTTTGGTACAATGCCCTAAAACTCAGAAGAATTCTTTCTGTTTACGCAATGTCAGATTGGTGCGCGCCCTCCTCGAGTTTCTTTCCAGTGCGTTGAAGGTGTATTATAAGTTGGAACACACGTCCCACAATCCCACACTAATGTACATTTCTCTAATTCCAATTATAATCGTGAAACGTCGTGAACGTGATCTGGCATATAGAATTGGCACTTCCCCTCTGAAACAGAGGTGGTCAAGGTCAACAAACCAACAACATCCTCCAATGGGATGGTTGGGAAAAAGAGCCTATGCTTGCTTACTATGAGATTGGGCACTACATGAATTTTTCTCTCCCTCCCAAGGAGCTTTACTGTTAAGTTAACCGCCGTTTCGATCAACGGTCTCTCGCAACTCGCAAAGCGGCCCCACACCCCTACGTCAAGGCGTAACCATATCCTATTTAGCCTTTGGAGTCCGGTCTCGTGTAGTGTGTGTATGCACATGATGTAAGACTAACAACGTACTGAGGGTGGGGCCCACCCGAAAGGCCGTGTCGCATGGTGATGCCAAACCCTGCTGTCACGGAAATACAACCCCTGCAAACGCCGTCGCTTTTGCTTTTGCTCCCATCATCATCACTCCCACCACCACTCCCTCCCTGCTCTTCCCTACCACCACAACACCTGCAGTGAGAGAGAGAGAGAGAGAGAGAGAGAGAGAGAATGGGTCTGTAAAGTGTAACCTCTGTGAAAGAGTAGGTTCAGAGTTAAGCCGGTAGTGCCTTGTCTTCTTTCATCTTATACTTTACTGATTACCAATTTAGCTCATCCACCATTTCTGTTACCCAATTCTACTCTGCCTTTCATTCTCTCTCAATATCTTTGCCTCTCATCTATCTCGAATGCAGATCGTTCATCAATGGCGAGTGTTTCATCTGATGATGCCTCGGACCAGCAGAGTGACCGCTGTGGCAGCTATAGCTTGAGTGCTGATGTGAGTGAGTCTGAGAGTTGCAGTAGCTTCTCCTGTCGGCGTTTCGATGCAGAGGGAGCTTCCACTTCTGTAACCTTGTCTCCTCGTCCGATTGTCGCCCCCCATTTCAGTTTTCCAGCTCAGGTTATGTTGCCTGTAATTGGCGGCAAGGATGTGGTCATTCGAGATGTCAAACCTGACAAGCGAGATGCCGATTTGTCTGGTACTCATCTTCGCTTCTCTTTCATGATTTGGAAACCGTTAAGGAAACTAGTTCATTTTCGGCCGCAATTTACTGCACTTTTCGTGAGATTCTTGGGAACGATACAGAGGAACAAGCTTTATAATGAATTTTGAGGACTTCTTCATATTGTCCGTTCAATAAGTAAATTTTTTTAAGCCAGTATCCTAAATTTATACTGACCATGGTATCATCTATGGATTCACTAATTCGAAGGGAACTTACAACAATTATTAGCTACTGTATTGGACTATAACTTTGTCCTATGGGCCATGGGTTCTCTTCATTTTACATATTTTAATGTCGTCTCTATTTTCTCCAATTTTCCAGAGGTCGAAATGATGAAGGAAAGGTTCGCAAAGCTACTTCTTGGGGAAGACATGTCTGGTGGAGGGAAAGGGGTCTGCACTGCCCTTGCAATCTCCAACGCTATTACCAATCTCTCTGGTTTGTCTTTTCTATCTTGTCGTATATATGTATGTTAGTTTCTATGAAATTGTCTGGGTCTTAAATTTGACATGGATCAAACGGCAGCAACTGTGTTTGGCGAGCTATGGAGATTGGAGCCGCTGGCACCACAGAAAAAAGCTATGTGGCGTAGGGAAATGGAATGGCTCTTATGTGTGAGTGATTCTATTGTGGAGCTTGTACCATCTGTGCAGCAGTTTCCTGGTGGTGGAACATATGAAGTCATGGCTACACGTCCACGTTCAGATTTGTACATGAACCTTCCAGCTCTGAAAAAGCTTGATGCAATGCTACTTAGTATGCTAGATGGCTTTAGTGAAACAGAGTTTTGGTATGTTGATCGGGGAATAATCTTAAATGATTCCAAAGACTGTGATGTCTACATGCCTGGAGGTAGGCCTTCAATCAGGCAGGAGGAGAAATGGTGGCTTCCCTCTCCTAAGGTTCCACCAAATGGCTTGTCTGAGGATGCTAGGAAAAGGTTACAACAATGCAGGGATTGCGCAAACCAAATATTGAAGGCTGCCATGGCAATTAATAGTTCTGTCCTTGCTGAAATGGAAATTCCTGGAATGTACTTGGAATCGTTGCCAAAGGTACTAAGATATAATGCAAACAGAAAACAGCTCACAAGTAGAAAAAACCTGCTTGAATTGGTTTGGTTATAATATGACTACATCTTGAATTGGTTTGGTTATAACATGACTACATCTTTGAGTTGTCCATCTTCAAATTCTGGAAGTCCATATAGATGTGTTAGCAAAACAAATATTTTTGTCTAAAATCATGCCCCGGTGCTTTCCCTGCCTCAATATATAGGACTAAGGAGTTAATAATATATTTCTAGTTGAGGAATTCTTGAAGATAAGCTGATTGTTGCTAAAATTAACATTTCGTTGCCCAGCCCTTTTATACTATGGTGTTTTTTTGTTCTACTTCAAATGCAGAATGGAAAAGCTTGTCTGGGTGATTTAATCTATCGATACATAACAGCTGACCAGTTTGCTCCTGAATCCCTCCTTGATTGCCTGGACCTCTCTACAGAGCATCACACTCTGGATATAGCCAATAGAGTTGAGGCTGCAGTGCATGTGTGGAGGCAGAAAGACCAGAGGAAACATCCAAACTCTGTCAAAGGCAGACGCTCTTCTTGGGGTGGAAAGGTTAAGGGCCTTGTTGCTGATAGTGAAAAGAACCATTTTCTTGCACAACGAGCTGAGACCCTTCTACAAAGCTTGAAGCATCGTTTCCCTGGCCTCCCACAAACAGCACTGGATATGGCAAAGATACAATATAATAAGGTGAATTACCTTAATCTCAAGCTTGTTCTGAACACATAATTTGTTACATTCTACAACATGGCTGCTGCATAGGATAATTTTTAACTTAGAATGGTTTGTGTCAAGGTAATATGAAAGTTCTATGTGAAAGTGGGTGTGATTGGGTAATTCCTTTGCTAGTGCCAGTTTAAACTTGAAATTATGAGCGACTGCACCAAAATAAATTCTGAGAGCTGCACTACTAGAGTTACTAGTTAGATGTGTGCAAAATATTAAGGATATTTTTAACTATAATTTTTTTTTCCTTTTTGGAGATTTTTTTAATGCATTATATATAGCATTTTTTTGGTACTATAATAGCATGTTTACAATTTCATGGTCAATATGGATGTCTGATAATGGCTTGACAATGAGGTACAGTTTGTGATTTCCCCTAACTTTTAAGTGAAACCAGGTCAGAAGTAACCATTTCTACCGACTCTGGTCTTGCAAGCGTTTGTAACTAGTGCTCGTAAAGAGAGGATTACAATTGGAAGAATATGGTTAAGAATCAAATCAATAAACATCTTATTGTAGATTTTTCATTTCCTTGTAGGATGTGGGACAGTCAATTCTTGAAAGTTATTCAAGGGTGACGGAGAGCTTGGCCTTTAACATAATGGCCAGGATTGATGATGTACTTTATGCAGATGATACCATTAAGCGATGTGCAACTGCAGATTCTGTATCTCTTTTCAGCAGGGGAGGTTTCGGTGGTCTGCCTCTTCAGAAGCGGATGTCTCCCAGCCCCTTCTCTATTCAACAATCCCCATATGGCTCTCCATTTGCAACTCCAACATTCTGCTCCTCCTCTCCCATTTCTGGCAGTCCTTGCAGTCCCCAAAGGACACCTACTGTAAAGCGAAATGTTCAAAAGGAGGAAACAGATTCAAAGTCTGAGAAATTAGTCACAACTGATTTTGAGAGGTTATGGTCCTATACGGGAAACCTCAGTTCAAGAAGAGTTGCTGCGAATGCTCCAGAAAGGGACTGAACTCTACAATTATTATGACTTGCATTTATAGCAGGTCTCAATCATCAACAAGCGGAGCTGGCATAGGCTTTTGTTCCCAGTCCCACTTTATATATATGAGGGGTCTAATATTTGTATATTCTTCTTAGGCAGTAGAAGTAGGGTATCTTGAATGTTTTTGCCTATGAATCATCAATTAGATAAATGAATTGTTTTTTTCAAAAGGGTTCCTTGTAATCTTTGCATTAGGCTGGAAATAGGGATAGTATTTTAGTTTTTGAGTAGGCTGTGACTTCCTGTAATCTCTTTGCTAATTGATTCTCCCAAGCTGAGATATGATTAGTAACTTTCATCACATCTTATTGCAATATTGGGCATGTCCAATATAAGCATTAGTGCTCTGGAAAGTGTTAGGAACTTGGGATTAATATTTTGTCTATTCTGGAGAAGACAGAAGTGTCGATGTTGAATATGAATTTACTTTGTATTGGTAATCTTACATGTTACTCGTGTCAATTCTATTTGGCAGGCTGCAGATAATGTTCCTGAACGTAACTACCTTTGGACTTACGAGGATCCTAGTGCAGATGGTTACATAATCAAGCATTGATACTTTAGATGTTGCTGTTGTTGTATCTTTCAGTGAGATTTTGCCTTACTTTAATGCTTACAGTTTGCGTGAACTTGCATGAAATGTTCATAGATTTTGTATCTAAATTCGAGATAGATTTATAGTGAGTTTCTACCTCATCTTTTTATGTTACCTTGTTTTAATATCTGCTGAACTCTTATCTATGCATGATGCATTACACAATATTTGCAAAGACCAAGTTGGGCATATATGTTGAGAAATGAAGACAAAATTGAAAAATCTATGGACTGATAGGTTGTCTGGGCCTTTGCACTAGATCCTGAGCCTGAGCTTTTTTCATTTAGGTAAATATTGTCTAAAGCCCAAGTTCTTGGTTTCATCCACCACCCGTAAGCAGGCTTGGAAAGATGTATAATTGTGATTTCGGTTGCCATAGTGAAGCATTCATCTTCAGGTGCATGCGCAATATTCAAGTTCCAAAGGCGTGTATTCAATATTGTGTGCAGATTTGTTGTTGACAATGTTGATATCCTTCCTTACGTGATAAAATCTGTCAGCCTTTTCAAGGTGAGAAATAGTTTTCTTCTTTTTCTTTCGACACTTATGATCAGTAATATCTCAGCATTTGCAATTAGAGAACTTAGGCATACGTTTCTAGTTTACAATGAATACCTAACTTCAGGCTAGGACATTGCATTTATATCAATGTGCCTCCTCCATTGATCACTGCGTAAATTTAGGTAAGGAAACTTAGGTCAACTTTCTGACTATTGAACAACTGCATCTCTGAAGCTCTGCATTCAATATGGAAATTGTCTATACTATATAGCACTTTTCAAACACGTTGCCTGCCTTCTGTTTGTGGTTAAACCTCCTTTTTTTTTTTCCCCTGGAAATCTCATTAAAAAATAATTGCTGGATGAATTTGCTTAGGTTTCTAGAGAAGCTTACCTTGTTCTCGGGAGACTCTTTGGCTAGAATATTTCCGAATTTCCAATCATGACAAAAGGATTTTGCTATTCCAAGATCCTTGACTACTCTTGTGGATGTCTGCAGCCGCCTTTCGCATGCTCTTCAAGGGGCTCAAATGGACGCCAGGGGATACCATCACTCATGGTCATGGGCTTGTGCTGTTTATTCCAGATTGTCCCAAAGAAATGACTTGAGTTTATTGAAAATGGGTTTATTTCTCCCTTGGAATATTTTTAAATATTCTAATGGAGGTGAATCTTCATTCAGGAACAATTTTTTTTTTGGCTTTATTTCTTTTCTTTCATTTTTTTTTTGGTTGAGGGAATAGACTGATTACGGAATGCCTTTAGCTCCTTGCTTGCCTAAATTGAATGATCAAGATTATCATAATTGATAGCTGACCATCCGAGACTACCTTTTTATCTTTCCTTTTTCAAATTCTGCTATAGTAGAGACTAGAGATTGCCATTTAACTTCAACCCAAAAAAAAAATAAATAAAAAATTATTCCCAGTCATGATGGCTTAATAGATATTTCGTCTATAGTTAAAAAATCTAAAACACATAATTTTTACTCTTTATCAAATAACTTAAAAGAGGAAAATATAGTTGCCATCAAAGTACTCCCTTATAAATCGCGTATTTGGACATTTCACCTCTGCTGTAGATTAAAACTAAATTTTCCAAAAACATAATCTACTTTGGGGGATAAGAGGAAATGCGTTAAAAAAATCCTAATACATATATGATATTTTAGATTCGAAAAAAAAAATGTATCTTATTCCCATAAAGTTTGTTCTATATGCAAAAAATTTCTATAAAATTTAAAAACTAAGCAAAAGACTGTTATGAACTTTCATATTGTGCCAAAAATCACCTATAAGTTAATTGACCGTTAGTCAATTGACAATCAATACTAATATAAACACTCAAGCGCCACGTCAACTCTCTACCACTCAATCACCGTATCTAATTAAATTGTAACATGTGGCAAGAAAAATCAAAGTAGTACATGCATAGTAGGATTCGAACTTGCGTTTGGATAAAAGAGAGAATAGCTCTCTACCATTTAGGCACTTATACAAATCCAACATATATTTGCAAAATTTAATATATATATATATATATATATATATATATATATACAACAATTTATATTACGCATATTCAAAATTATTTTTTAATATAAGATTTGATATTATAATTTTTAGTAATAATTAAATTTTATAATATCAAATCTTATATTAAAATTTTATATTACAATGTCAAACCATTTTAAATTATATTAAAAATTAATTATTATTAAAAAATGTAATTTTCAAATCTTATATGAAAAATAATTTAATATGCATAGTATATTTTTATAATTATTTTTTAATATAAATTTTATTTTTATTAAGTATAAATAATAATTAAATTTATATGATAAGATTTGTTATTAAAAATTTTAAATTTTTATATAATTTAAAATGAGTTATGTAAAATAATAGCATATTTTTTTATTATAAGATTTATTTTTTAAACATAAAATAATTAGTGTATATTGTTTTGAATTTGAATATAATAACAAATGTTTTTATATATATTAAATTTCGCAAATATAAGTTGAATGTGTATTAATGACTAGATGGTAAAGAGCCTTTTCCTTTTCTATTCAAGTTCAAGTTCAAATTCAAATCCTACACTTTAGTATCCATGTCAGCATTAACTAATAATCAACTGACTGACAGATATTTTTGGTATAATATGAAAGTTTATAAAAAAATTTTGTTTAGTTTTAAACTTTATAAAAATTTTTTGCACATAGAATAAAATTTATAAGGTAAAATGTATTTTTCTCTTCTTTTTTTTTAAATCTGTATAAAATAATTCTATAGTGGTCACGGTAGATTCTGGTTTTTTTTTTTTGGTACATAAATTCCGGTGGTTTGAAAAAATGGGAAAGAAAAGTGTCAAAAAGTATTAAATATTAAAGATAGCACTATGACAAAAGATAGCACTATGCTATAACAGGCGATAACGGTGATGCCCGCTGCTCGTAGAGCAATTTCCATGGCTTCCTTTACTGCAATGGTACCCTCTTCTCACCTGTTGCTCCCCTGTAAGCCCCCGAGATTTTTCCTTCCCGTTCGCGCTTCTTCTTCTTCGGCCTCGGTTTCTTCTACTCAGTTTGATTTGAAGACGTATTGGGCTTCTCTTATGGCTCAGATCAATGTCAAGCTTGACGAAGCTATTCCAGTTCAGTACCCTCCCCAGATCTACGAAGCTATGAGGTATTCTGTCCTCGCCAAGGGTGCTAAGCGATCCCCGCCTGTTATGTGCATCGCCACCTGCGAACTCTTCGGCGGCGACCGCCTTGTCGCTTTCCCCACCGCCTGCGCCCTTGAAATGGTTCTCTTCCTTCTTATTCACATCACATCTTTTGATATTCTCAAGTTACTTTAATTTTACCATTAAACCATCCCTTGATTCATCCACTCTTTACTCATTTGATATCAATTGTGTGTTCCAGCCACGCTTTTCGACATTTCATCTTAGGTTTATTGTCATTGGATGTTTGGGCGACAATTGCCACTCATATAGTCTCAACAATCAATTAAAAATCTTCGGTTATTACAATATTCTGTGTTTATATCGTTGTGAACAAAATAGTATCCCTCAATTTGTATAATTATAGTTTGATTTGTGAACGAAATTCAATTAATAAGAAAAACAGAACTGTTGAATTTTCTTAGCATAAAGGGGGCTTTAAAAAAATGAATGGATGATCTTATAGTTTAGTTTCTAACAGGTTCATGCGGCTTCATTGATACATGATGACCTCCCCTGCATGGATGACTCTCCCTCACGTCGGGGCCAGCCCTCCAACCACACCATCTTTGGTGTTGACATGGCCATTCTCGCCGGTGATGCTCTGTTTCCCCTTGGATTTCGTCACATTGTTTCCCACACTCCTTCTGACCTTGTGTCTGAGACACAGCTACTCCGTGTGATCGCCGAGATAGCCCGCTCCGTAGGCTCCACTGGCATGGCTGCTGGGCAGTTCCTAGACCTCGAAGGAGGGCCAAACGCAGTTGGATTTATTCAAGAAAAGAAGTATGGTGAAATGGGGGAGTGTTCTGCAGTATGTGGAGGACTCCTGGCTGGTGCTGAAGATGATGACATTGAGAAACTGAGGAGGTATGGAAGAGCCGTTGGGGTATTGTACGCGATTGTGAGTGATATTTTAAAAGAAAGAACGAAAGGTGAGGAAGGTGGTGAGAGGGAAAAGAAGGGGAAGAGTTATGTGGAGATTTATGGGCTTGAGAAAGCAGCAGAGATGGCTGAGGAGCTTAAAGCAAAGGCCAAGATAGAATTAGATGGGTTTCAGAAATATGGGGAGCGAGTATTGCCTCTACATGGCTTCGTGGATTATGCTATTGATAGAAGTTTCAGTGTTGTGGACGCAAGTGGATGATGGATTGATTCTCTGAATTTGATTCTGTGTAGTTCTTTGATGGCTCTGCGCAGATGAAAATCGCCTAGCCCTCTCTTTGTCTTCTATAGAGAACTTCACTGTTTTTAACAGTGAACGGTACCAACATCCGCTAGCATTTGGATCCTAGTTTTCTGCTTGGACCTCTGCTGGGGTTGACCAAGTTCTGAATCTAAATTTGTCGTTGATCGTTATTGTATTGCCATCATAGTTGTAGTGTTGCACGATAATGAAGTATTATCCTAATATTAACTTAATTTCGTGTTATTATTAACATACAAAAATCTATTGATCCCAAGGTTGTATTGAATATGTAGACTATTATGGGTTTTGTCTTTGGTTGGTTCTGTGGGCAATGCTTACTTTATGTGATTTTTTATATTTTTTAAACAATACCTGATATGATTACTCAAATAGCAATTCTTCGGCTTAGAGAGAATAGACAAGAGAATCAAAACGGAGAAATCAATGTGATGTAATTAAAGGTTTTAACGATTGAATATATGATTCTAAATTTGGTTTTCTACATACTTTTCTTTTTCCTTTTAGGCTACTTTGACCGAACTTCATTTCTCAATGGGCCTTTTCAGCTGTGCTAGCGGATATGGGGCCTGTGCATAAGATATTCGCGTTTTATTTGGTTATTGGTCTTCCAAGAGACCCAAATAAAATGAAGCGATGGATCTATATTCTAGGTTGTAACTCCAAAATACAACACTTTTTTGTTTTTGAAATACAACACTTTTGGTTTAATGCTTCCCTTTCCTTCGTCCAAAAAAAAATGCTCCCCTTTCCAATTTTTTTTATTTTTTTTAAATACGAGGAAGTAAGAGTTTAAATTTATAATTATTTGTTAGACTATTCACACTTTTTCAAGTAAAAGCGGCTAATGATGAAAACGAATGAAATAAAAGAGCTTGTGAATTTACGTTTTATTGTCAACTATCGTTTCCTTATTTGATGAATGTGTTGTGAGTAATGAGATCGTACTACTAAGTATTAGGCACAATATTTTAATGTCTTTTTCTAAAGTTTGAGGAGAATATTAATTTTGTTTTTATCTTTGATGGTTATATGAAAAAGGAATTAACAAACTCTGTTATCAATTTGAATGATATTAATAATTATAAAGATATTATAATATATATATATATATGAAAAATTAATTTCAAAAAATATAAAAAAAAATTAAATTATTTTTATATTTAAAGACCCTAAAAGCTACTCTGAATACTTATGGTCTATTTGGTTAGTAAAAATATTTTTTATTTTCATTTTCAATATTCATTTTCTGAAATACTGAAAACATCTTTTTTGTATTTTCAGATTTAGGCCTATTTCAAGAAAATATTTTCAGTCAACTAAACCAAACATATTTTCAAATTCGCTTGCTATTTTCAATGAAAATAGAAATAGAAAATGCTCAAACCAAATAAGTCCTTATATGTGTATTAAAAGGATGTTTAGTTTATTCTAAAGGACTTCCATGTAAGGTTGTTAAAATCGAGACTTTACTTAAGATCGGTTAAGGGACAAAATAGATCATCGATGATCGAAAGATTCTACTTTTAAAGAAACAAAAAAGAACATTTTGAGTGATCTCAAGCCAAACAATCAAGAATTATAGAAACACAAATGCATAAAATATTAAATCTATAATCTTACTATTTGTCAACCTTGATAAGCAACAAGAACACGAATTAATAAAATTACGAGAGCATACATTGATCCATCGTGAACCTGAACAATAAATCAAATGGTATGCTCCAGTGTTATTGGACTCGGGCCGGCCCGACGGGTCGACCTTGGACTTGGCGACCCAAGGCCTGAGCCGATATAAGTCACTCTTTTGGACCATTGTGCAAGTGGTCCGACTGTGACCTGGTTGACCCGGGCAGGTCTCAGCCGACCCGCTGACCCAATGACCCAAGTTGGACAGGTTTAATTTTTTTTAACATTTGCCATCCCCCTTATCCCCGAACTGCCATCTTTGTCACTCATCTGTGCTTAGTAGGAGCAGAAGAAGAAGAAGAAGAAGAAGAAGAAGAAAAAGAAAAAAAAAAAGAAGAAGAAGAGGAAAAAGAAAAAAGAAGAAGAGGAAGAGGAAGATACTGAACTCTGAACCATGAGAACCAGCATTGGTGAAGAGAAAAGAGGAAGAAGAGTCTGAACCATGGAACCAGCGTTTGGTGAAGAGAGAAGAGGAGAAGAAAGAAGAGGAAGCTGAACCGAAGAGGAGAAGAAAAAGGTTGTAGTCTGAACCGTTGAGACTTTAAACCATAGAGGAATTGGGGAAGAACTGAAGAGTGAAGGAGAGAGACTGAAGGGTTGGAGGAGAAAACGAGGTGATTGATTTAGTCATGGGGTACTTGGTGTGTAATGGTGGATTGCCAAGATTGGTGGTACTAATGAGTAGCCTACTGCCTTATGCCTAGTATATGTATTAGACTATTAGTGTATATGAGAATTTATTGTAAGTATTGAGTATTTGAATCTTTTATTAAAAAATATTTTTTTAGTTTTTATATTATATACATAAATATAAAATAATATTTTTTAAAGTATAAAATTTACATATAAATTATTTTTTTTACTTGTTTTTAAATTTATTTGTAAATATGTGTATATATATATAATTTTTATTTTTTTTATTTATTTACTCAGTTCAACAATTGACCCGATGACCTAGCAATTGAATCAATGACTCGGTGACTCGAAGGTCAGTACGAGTCAATGACTGATTGATAACACCAGTAGGCTCTTCTAGGAAGATATAAGTGGCTCTCTCTCTTATCTTTAGTCTAATGGAACACAAATAACACTATCATATCTATATAACCTAAGGAACCACTATCATATCCATCATACCTACTGGTTGACCCATGGGTTGACCTTTTTTATAATAACATTTAATCACTATTATTATTTAGAGTCAGGCATCTACACATAAAATTATTTTTACTAACACTCAAAACCAAAATAAATGTATATCAAATAGGTCCATCAATACAAAATTAATAAATATCTTATAACAGACCTAATTAAAGAAAACATTCAATATATATGACCCAAAAAATATGTTGACATATAAAATATTTAATATGTCAGTCCACACATATAATTGTCAGCGTTAAACTATTAATAAGTAAATATAATATATATATATATATTAAAATAATGCTAACAAAACAAAATAATTTAAAATATATCATAATATTATATTAAAAGTAATCAATCAATTTATAATTTCAATAAATAAGACCAAAAATATAATAATAGAAAAGCCTGTAACATCCCAAAATTTCTCCTATAAGTTATAAAATAAAGCATGATTATTTCTAATGCTTAGAAAGAAAATTTCAAACGAATTAGAAATGATCATGAAAATATAGCCAAAGAGTGGAAGAAAACTGAATTCTGAGAGGACTTGTAGACTTCCTATAGCCAGCAGTCGATTGATTGCAGAGAAACTAGGAAATATTAACTATTATCTGTAGGCGGTCGACTAATATCTCTCTGAAAGTTAAAAATCTTAAACTCAAAAGCAATCAGTCAACTATTGACTTCCCAGTAGTTGACCGGCAGCTTTCTGAGATGCGAGATAAATACGATTAAGGCAGTGGAAAGCTAAGATTTTAATATAAGAATTGACCAAAATACCCCTATTATGTCTAAGAGAGCTTAGAAACATTTTAGGAAGGGTAATAAAGACTTCTCACCTTGGAAGCTTGTATGATACTCTTCAAATTAGAGCTAAAAGGGACATAATATCATATTTTTGTAGAAAAACACTAGGAGAGAGAGAGAAAAAAAAAAGTGGAGGAAGAAAGAAAAGAAGGAGAGAAAGATCTCTAGCTTAAAACTTAGTAAAAAGCTATGCTTCTGAAAATCAAACACCGGAACGGCTAGTCAGATCAAAAAATTAGTGAATCAGCCATGGTTTCGGTCTGGAATAGCCAGAGAATTAGGAAGCCTTCGAACAAGTCAAACCGACCTTGAACTGGCCGAATTGGTAAAAATCGGATGATTTGTGATTTTTACCAGTTCATGATTTTTTTTGGTTCGAGAACGATGTCGTTTTGGCTTGCTAATAAGCTACCCCTTTAGCCTTCGATCTAGCAACGCAACTTTAGTTAGAGCCAAAGAAGAAGAACAATCTAAAGAAGAAGAAGAATAGCCACGAAGATTGAGTCACCACATTGTTGGCCGACGAAGAAGAAAAAAAAAAAGGAGAGCTTAGTCGCTGAGTCACAAACTCTGGAGAGCTCCACCCAAGGGCAAAGGCAAAAGAAAGCCAATCACTTAGGGGAGTACTAGCGTCTGAATATTGAATAGCTTCTGAATGCATTTGTGATTTATCTTTTCTTCTTGGGTAGTGCAAAGAAAGACAGGGAATGCAATGGGCAATACACCTTCTTTTTCCTTCTTAGATAGTGACTAGTCATATGTGATAATTAGTAATATAGATATTTAATTAAAATAAAATTAATTTGTAAAAATTATGTTATTTTTTAGTAGAGATGTTAATATTTAATATATTGAATATTTTACAAATTTGATATGAGATAATGTTATTTTAATTAATAATTTTTTTGTTATTTGATCAATTTTTGTTGTGAACTTTTAATTGTGAATGTTATTTGGTATAATTTTATGTTAAATTTTATTTTAATTGTATTTATCAAATTATATTTATAGTATTTAATTATATATTTTAATATATTTTAACTATTACCAGTTTGACAGTGATTTAATCACGGTCTGACCATTGACCCTTAAACTAATGTCTCGACTGATTCAATGATCGATCTGATTTTCTGAACTTTGGTAAAAACAACATCAAGGTAAGTTATTTAACTTATTTCCTGAATTTAGAATCCCTATTAAGAAAGAAATCTTAATAGCATGGTAATTTTCAGAATTAAGAAGATAGAAAGATAAGGGTTTTGGAGTTGAATCAAGTAAACACTTGCTAAGGTAAGTTATTTGACTCATATCATTCAAACATAATATTCTTAATAGCAAGTAATAATCTTAACATAGAAATTTGAAACCAAAGGAGCAATAATCTGAACACTGGTCAAAAGTGAGAAAGACAAGAGGAAATCAAGAATTAAGAGATTTCAACTCAAAAAAGGATTCAAGGTAGCTAGTTTTTCATAAAAATAATTGATTATAATGATATATGTTTATATCATGATTTATGAATGATATGAGAAGGATTTATGATGAATTTATATGTTTATCATGAATTATGAAAGACATGATGATGATTTCATGATGAGTTATGACAAATTTTCTATGATTATATGAGAAAGTATTTTTATGAAAGTAATGCATTGCAAACCCATATGTTGAATAGACTCATAGTGCATTAAAAACTCTTGTGATGGATAGACTCACAGTGCATTATGAGCCCATGTGTTGGATAGACTTATGGTGCATTATAGACCCTTATGAATGGTAGACTTATGTTGCATTGTAAACCCTTATGAAATAGGTAGACTTGTTGTGCACTAAAGGAAGAACAAGAATGTTATGTTCTATGATAGTGTCTATATTCACATAAGTAGTGGTGATGGATTACATTGCTTTCATAGTTGAAATGATTTCAATATGTTTTAAAAATATTATACTAACTACTGAGATTTATGTATCTCATAATTTATGTTATGACAAAGGAGAAAGCTTGATTATTTTCCTTATGTCTAGAAAGTAAGACCAATGTAATTTTACTTGTATGACTTAAGACCATCTATGTAGACACATGTAAATGTTTGGTTAGATATACTTTCTAAGCTACATATGATGTATATTGTGGCATGTAATAGAATATATATGTTCACAAGATTTTCAAGTATGTTTAGAACTAATTTGTATACTTTAGTTAAGAAAGGTGTCAGAAATTCTAAGAAAAAAGGCTTATTTCATGATCATTAAAGGAAGACTACAAGCTACCAATTGACCACCACATTATAGGTAGTCAACCGATACCTTACAAAACAGCAACAAATTGGAACAGCAATCTATCAGTCTACTGCTATCTCTTTGTCAATGTAATACCCATGAAAAATAAAATATAAATATTTATTTACAAACTACTGTTACTATTTCAGTATATGGTACTATTCACCAGTATAATACTATTTACGTATATGGTACTGTTCATTTATACAATCGAAATGTCAAGTATTAGATGTGGTTTGGTCATAAGAGACAACTAGAAAGAAGTTCGTAGGAAAAAATGACGTTTTATGTGTAAAAATACCCTCAGGGACTAAATTGAAAGGACTGATTTGAAAAGAAACTTAAAGGTTTAAGAGAAAGGATAGTTTTCTCTTTAAGTTTCCAATAGTAATAAAAGAAAAATGTCTAGGAAAGTTCTGGCTAAGGAAAGACCTGGTTTTTAAGTATGTCCAGTGTGACCCTCCACTCTTTCCTGGGAACTTACCTGGTGTACTCTTTTACAGATTGTATTCTCTATTTCTGGTATGAATAGTACCCGTACGTATAAATAGTAACTGTATGAATAGTATCCATATATAAAAATAGTATTCATACGTATAAATAGTGATCATATGTATGAATATTATTCGTACGTATGAATAGTGATCGTATATATGAATAGTGACCGTATATATGAACAGTATCTGTATGAAAACAATCTTAACTTGTTTTCTCTAATCTTTCATGAAAATCTCTGTAGCGGAATACTGAAATTCATCTGTGTACTCTTGTCTGTAACGACTTAGAGAAGCGATATTCGTACGGAATCCAAGTGAATGGAACGACCCCGTTTTAATAGAGTTTTAGCATTACTGGTGATAAAAAGTATGTTGTAGGACACTCCCAAGATTCATAGGGGGAAATTGGATTCAGCATGACGAATCTAATGAGATAATTAATCCAGAAGTATGGATAAGACGAAACAAGTATTTCATGATGATGTGAAGTTTGAATCTTTTCAAAAACAGATTAATTGTTATCTTGATTTGTGGTTTATAAATCTATAATATAGTTATATACTATACCTGTTGTATGGATGAATATTATATTGAGCTTCTGATTATGATATGAAATGCTATTGATTGTGATTGAGCGGGACAGTACCCCCTCTCACGGCAAGGCGGAAAACCCGGTTAACAGGGTGTCTTGACCAATGAGTGTGGAGACAACGATTCCCTTAGTAGGGATATAGCCCGGATTGGTGATAAATCCGTGAGGCGCCCTAGCTAAGAGGATGAGGTTGTGCGTCATGGCGGAAATATACATAATTGGTGAGCCGGCCTGTGTGCGCTCTCTGGGATATATTGCCATTGATGAGTACTAGTAACGTTTGTTGAATTGGATGAATTTTTATCTTCTTGTATGTAAGAGGATGAGGTTGTGCGTCATGGCGGAAATATACATAATTGGTGAGCCGGCCTGTGTGCGCTCTCCGGGATATATTGTCATTGACGAGTACTAGTAACGTTTGTTGAATTAGATGAATTTTTATCTTTTTGTATGTAATTTCTAACTATGTTTATTGGTTGAGTATGAGCCTTCGGATATACTTGCATGACTGGTGATGTATTTGAATTTTATTAACGCGAGGCCGATTCGCTCATTGAGTTTAAAAGCTCACACTGTTTGTACAACCTTTTTGTTCAGATCAGGTTGCCAGTGAAGAATATCTGCTAGAGGAGTAGATCACTTTGTCCATGTAATACCCATGAAAAATAAAATATAAATATTTATTTACAAACTACTGTTACTATTTCAGTATATGGTACTATTCACCCATATAATACTATTTACGTATATGGTAATGTTCATTTATACAATCGAAATGTCAAGTATTAGATGTGGTTTGGTCATAAGAGACAACTAGAAAGAAGTTCGTAGGAAAAAATGACGTTTTATGTGTAAAAATACCCTCAGGGACTAAATTGAAAGGACTGATTTGAATTTTACTGTGCAAATCGCGGCAACGGCTGAAAAATTTTTCTTTTATTACTATTGGAAACTTAAAGAGAAAACTATCCTTTCTCTTAAACCTTTAAGTTTCTTTTCAAATCAGTCCTTTCAATTTAGTCCCTGAGGGTATTTTTACACATAAAACGTCATTTTTTCCTACGAACTTCTTTCTAGTTGTCTCTTATGACCAAACCACATCTAATACTTGACATTTCGATTGTATAAATGAACAGTACCATATATGTAAATAGTATTATACGGGTGAATAGTATCATATACTGAAATAGTAACAGTAGTTTGTAAATAAATATTTATATTTTATTTTTCATGGGTATTACAATATCGACAAATAAAAAAAGACAAAAATTCAAAATATTATAGGTCAATAAAATCATAAAATTATAAGATTTTTAAATTTAAATCGATATATATCTACTAAAATTCTAACAGATTTAGATCTTTTATAGGATTGGGATCATTAGAGTTGTTTGGAATCGTAAAATCGTAAAATTTTAAAATTTAAATCGAGATTTTGACAACCTTACTTCTATGACATAAAAGAATATTCCTAAGTGTTTAAAATCCAATAGTATGTACATCCATAAGCACTAGGCACGGCCTTTACTATTTTTTGAAAAAACAGTATAAGTGTTAAGAAGGTTTCCCAATACCATCCAATGACTATAAGAGGTGGGACCAATGTGGATCTCCCCAGCATCCAACACCGTATAATATAGCAGAAAATTTCAACTTCTAGGCATGGGAGCAGAGCTTGTCTCTGGTACGCTAAACAACTAAACGAGTGTCAAGTGTAGTGCCTTTAAAATTACCTTTAAACTAAATAACCAGAGATCTTGGTAAAAATCATTTCGCAACTAAACTATGTACTAAAAACAGTCATTTCCTAGTAAAAAAGATATTATACTAAAAGTTGTTCTTTTTTTTTTCTTTGTCTTCCAAAATCATATCAATTTTATTTTCAGTTTTTACTAACGCCAATGCAGTCCAGCTAATAGCTAATGACAACTCGATTATCACAATTAATTCGCCATTGACGAGTGACATTTTTGTTTGTTTTGTGCTGAATGACATTGTTTATAAAAAAATTAAATAAAATACCTTTTGAATAATGAAAAAAAATCATAAATTAAATTTGAATTTTGTAGAGTATGAAAATATTTAACATGTGGATCCTAAAATGTCTTAGTTAGAATCTTAAATTTTCATATATATATATATATATATATATATATATATATATATATATATATATACATGACTCTATAAGAGTGGCGTATTTTAATTACATGAATACCTTTACTTATTTGAATGTGATTGAATGACCACTTTAGGAAAATATAAAAGACGTATTCAATTATTCATGGAACACATTTTAAAAAATAAGATACATACAAAGTTGCATAATGTACGAGCTAGAGCTCATATTTTGTATTTGGATTAATTATTGTGTATAGAATATATATCTTATCTCCCTTAAATAATTATAGTTTAAGACGGATATTATTATTAACTCTAAATCAATATGTATATTTTTATTAGGTATGACATCAACACAAATTAAATACTTATATTATTCATAATAATTTATCTTTATCCAAATTAAATCTATATAGTGTGTTATTTTATAATAATAAATGAGAGATTGTTACAATAATACTATAAAAGGTATGAAGAATGTTTATTAAGCTCCTTCCACTGGGTTAGTTTTCTTATAACCGTTGGGAAGCTTTCAGTATTATTACACTTTCATATTCTTTTAATACATATTAACGTCGACACCATTAATTAGTTTGACATGGATATTAGCCATCTTTTGCATCAAATGGTCTTAATTTGTGTGTAGCCAACGTATTTTCCAACGGGTAGAAAGGCTCTCTCTCTCTCTCTCTCTCTCTCTCTCTCTCTCTCTCTCTCTCTCTCTCTCTCTCTCTCTCTCTCTCTCTCTCTCTCTCTCTCTCTCTCTCTCTCTCTCTCTCTCTCTCTCTCTCAATATGTGTGTCGTTTAATTTGTTGATACGAGGTGCATGAAAAAAAATGTGAGAACCTTTTATATTACTTGTGTGTATTGGAAGGCATTGAAAATGCTAACATGAATGGTGCCAACGTTTCAGGGTTCAATATTTGTGAACCAAAGTCCCAAATTCACCCACTAGGCCCTCTTAATTGGATATAGATTTTTTATTTGACTTTGAAAGTTAAGTAAGATGCTTGATTTATTTATACTGTCATATTTCAGAATGTTATTTTTTTAAAAAAATCTTAGAATATAAATTATTGATTGTAAAAATTATTAGTCTAAATGAATCAAAAGCCCTACTTATTTTTCAAAGTCAAGATAATTTGTTTTCCTTTTAATTGGCGTCCCTCATGTGCTTCTTTTTTATTTTAAGATTACAATTAAAGTGTGACATGTTAGACAATCCAAACGCATGATCACCTTGAATCAATCTAAACTGTTACAGGCAACTATGATGAAGAAAAGGAGGAAGAAGCCCTGTCAGTGTTATTTGTTTTTCCTTTCACCTACAATGCAATTGGTTGGATTTAACCAAAAAAAGAAGTTGTAGCTTCGCGGTTCACCCTAATGCTAACACCACTCACATTAGATAATCCGAACGCATGAAAAAAAATAAGTTTTGTTTACTTTCTTTATGTAAAGCAATAAATCTACAAGTATCTAAATTATTGTATAATAAAAATAAAACATCTCTATATCAGTTGATATAACAAAATTGTCAATAGAAAACCTAGAATTACCTTTAAAAAACGAAATATTCACATTTCAACCCAATACTATATATATGTATTATTCACTAACATTTGTTTTTGTTTTTAGCTATATTTCTTGTTTTTAAATTGTTGAAACCAACATGTGAAAATTTTGAAATTTTCAGAAGATCAAGTTTATTCAAGATAAAACAAAAGGGTGAAAGTAGTAGGACATTAGAACTTATCTGACACTTGTACTAATAAAGTATTCAACAATAAATAAAGAAATACATTAATAAGTCATATAAAGCACAAGATAAAACAAAAGGCCAAAAAATCTGAACCATTATTTTTTACATTCGGACTTGTCTCTACGAAATCGCCAATGGATTCACCTTCATTCATATGTTCTTAATTTTCTAATATTAATACCGTTCAATTTATTGATGAAATTAATTGAATCGCTAAAGATATAGTTCTTAAATGTTGTAAACATGATATTATATTGCTAACATGAACATCTAACATAATATTTTATAAATTAAATTATATATTTATATTTACATCCTTCAATGGTTTAATTGATTATGCTAACGATTTATATGATATTAAATATTAAAAATATTTTACAATGTTTCATAAGTTTAAAATTTTGAAAATAAATAATGGACCCTCGATTACAACTTAACAAGTAATTAATAGAGTTAATTCTCTTTCTGGAGGGATCACGTCCATGTTCAATGACTTCACGAGGTTGTCACCATTCAACGAATCTCCTGACTTCTTGTGGGACGCACGTTTTTAAAAGAAATTATTTATAAGCAATTATATTGTCTTACATATAATAAATTATCTAGTAACAAAAGTCATGGAAGTATTTTTTTAAAGCATGTTTGAGATTGTCAATAACGAAAAAAAAAAAAAGAGGAAGCACATTTCACTCTTTTTTTTTTGGTTGATACAGGCATTTTAATCTTTTATAATTTCATCAAGAGGTTGATTTCAAACGTAAGTCTTACAAAAATCTTTTTTGTTTAATGCACAGTTTTACAAAATTCTAAACAAAAAGAAGGTAACACTTTGGGAAAAGGGAGTAGAAAGAGAGCATAAAAGTGATTAAACCTATAATCATCAAAATTTTGAAAAATTAAGAGTTTGTTTGGTTTGTGAAAATATTTTTTATTTTTATTTTTAGTCTTCATTTCTTGAAATATATTTTTTAAAACAATGAAATTTTTTTTTTATGTTTTTAGATTTAGACCTATTTTAAAAAATATTTTCAATAAACTAAACTAAACATATTTTCAAACTCGTTTTTTATTTTTAATAAAAATATAAACATAAAATATCTAAACCAAATAGACCATAATATATTGAAAATATTTGAGTTGAGTCTTTTTGGTAGTGCTGAAAAAACAAGGTGGGCTAGATTGATTAAAAGGCAACCTGTTTAAAATTTGGCCTAATTGGCATGGCCTACCAAACTCTTTTTTTTAAATATATATTTTACATACATACATATATATATATATATAATTTGAATAATATAAATCGAGTAAGATACATCATTTAAAAATAATTTTATATAAAATTTAGATAATCATTTAATCTTAATTAAAGAGTAGAGATAAAATAAAAAAAAAAGAATAATTCAAAAATTTCCATTTTTAGCATTTTTTTAGTTCCAATTTTTCAAATCTATATCTTTCTCTCTTTTTTAAACAAAGAGACTATTTTTTTCAATTATTTTTTGGTACTAAGAAAAAGCAAAATAAGGTGCAGACTGACAAGCTAGTCCATTTGGTTGCTAGCAATGCCAATTACGCTCGATTCTAAACAAAATTTTTTGAATTATTTCTTTTTTTTAGTGTTATCTCTTCTCATTAATTATGATCAAATGATTATATAAATTTTATATAGAATTATTTTCAAATTATGTCTCTTACTCCATTTGTATTATTCAATTTAATATATATATATATATATTATTAATATTTTATATATATGTGTGTATATATATATATATATATATATATATATATATATATATATATATATATATGTATGTATGTATTTATGTAAAATACATTTTAAAAAAATCAGCTAGACAAGTCATATAAATTAGGCCCTATTTTAAACACGTTGACTTTTAGCCAACTTAGCCCACCTTGTTTTGTCAACACTGACAAGTTAGCCCATTAAAAAAATTGAGCCAATCTGAACGAGTCAGATTGACTCGTTTTGACATATTTATTTTTTTGTTACTATTATTATAGTGTCATATATTAAAAATAAATTTGTGACTTTTCATCTTTTTAAAAGTATAAACAAAATTAAAATGAATTAAAGAGATAATTAATGTACACTTTAGTATCATGTGGAACAATTGCTATACTTATATTGAAGTAATTAATATCATACATTAAATATAAAAAATATAATTAAATAGAATTTAATTTATTTGATAAAATTAATTTTATCATTTTAATATGAACTTTAATTGTAGTGACAACGTGGATTAATAGGAATAAGCTAGCCTCCTGTGCGTATGAGGTTATTAGATTAAGATCATGAGAGCTGTTAGATTTTGATTTAACGATTTCTATTTATCTATTTTTTTATTAAATTTACAATTATCATTTCATATTTATTATTATACTTACAATCATTATTAAATTAGTTGATACTTGTAAACAAATTTTTTAACTAAAATATTAAAAAATATTAGATAAATAAAAAATATTAAATCAAATTAGTCCAACAAGTCTTGAATTACTTCATGTGCAGAAAGAGCCGAGGTTATATCAATAGATATCAATCTATTGTGATGGTTATAATAGTTCATCTAGTTTTTGAACTTTTATCCATTAAAAGATTAAAAAGGTATGAAAATCTGTCATGATTATGATTTTCATTTTCTCTCGTCCCAAAAAAAAGATAGAAAAACACTTATCTTTCTACATAATTATTCCTTTCATGCATCTTGAAAAACAAAAAGAAAGAAGATAATTTTATGATTTTATTTATATGATGGGTTAATGTTATACAGGGGTGTTCAACTCCAATCGAATTTAATTCTAATTGAACCAATATAATTTAATCTAATTAAAATTAACAAAAAAATTGATTAAATAATTAGATTGATTGAATAAATTTTTTTCAAAATCAATTTAATAAGAGCAGATGATTATAATAATCATTTAATTCAATCGATTATCTAATTATATATTAATATATTATTTAGATATTTTATATTATATATATACAAATATATTTCATATAATATATAATTTTTTTTTTGTTTTGTTTTGCAAGGTTTGTGGATGATGAGTGATTTTAGATAATTAAATTTATGATTGAATATTAATTATGTCATGACGTTAGATTTGGATAATTATATGTATTATATTATTTTTTATCAGATATTTTTGAAGAGACATTTTATGTATTATATTATGATGTTGAAAAAATGTTATTTATATTGTTAAAAATGTCTTTTTTTTAATTGTCGAGATTTATAAAATTAATAAAGTATAATGTTACTTAAAAAAATAACCATTCAATCCAAACTAATTATGATTAACTTGGATTGGGTTGATTTTATATAAAATAATTAGATTTATTGTATGAAATTTTTTCCTATTGAATTAATTAAATCTTTGATCACAATTATCAAACCAATTCAATCAAAACTGATAAATAGTCCTAATGTTATATTTTGGTGTACATTGCTCTCCTATGTTTAGAGATGTTTAAATAATAGGCCTTCTATTTTATTACAAATATAGCGTGTCCCATAATTTTAAGATAAGAAAATAAATTTTTTAATAAATTACATATTCTGAATTTTAGTTTAACACAACACAGGTATCAATCAAAAATAGGAATGAATTATTTATACACAAACATCACACTAAATTCCAATTTCGAATAATTTAGTATAACCACCGACTCACCACCTACTTCAATATTCTCTTCCCTCTCTTATGATTGAGGAGCCATGTGATCTTCTCCATCTCTACACGTGTCTCGTCTTATTTCTGTATTTCACACTCATATGCTCTATTTTTTTTTTTTTGTGTGAATGGTCCAGATCAGCACCGCACCCTTATTTATAAATTTTATTTTGACCATTCTGACCCTCAACAGCCCCCGACAATTCCCTTCCACACACTTCGGATAAGATTACCACATTACATTATCACACACATATCCAATTAAATACCTTATTTGTTATCATTTTCCATTTTACGACTTCCCATTTCCATGACCATGGTCCATGGGTGCTTTTCTCTCTCACATGTCCCTTCATCGCCTCCAAGGGTCACATTTTCCACGTCACCACCCCCTTCCCACACGGCGTTTTCTCATTGTCCCACGTGGATTGGCGAGGCCGGGTTTCCTCGTCCCTACCTCTCTCCCCATATTCTATTCATTAGTTATTCCAATTACTCTTCATTCTATGTGATAATGTTCTTAAATCAATCCCCACATCCTGCTTTTCTATGACCATTCCCTCGTTTAATGCCCCTCTTTCCCGATTAATTAATTACCACCAACATTTTATGCACACACATTTGTTAATAATTCCCTTAATTTCTATTCATTAGGGCAGGACCCAAATAGGTGAACTAATGCGAGCGAGTCAAGCAAATTTGTTTTGGAATAATTTATTTTGCAAATTTCGTTTTAGCTAAAAATAAGTTAAAGTTGCTTCACTCAAATAAGAGTTTGAAAAAATCAACGAGTCTTGAAAGGAGAAGTGAGTAACAAATCAAAATAATTATTTTTATGTCTAAAAAGAGTTTGAATTTTATTCATTTTTTGAGGTAAGTGGAGAGTCTAATTTGTCCGTTTTGGATCAAAAGCTCACAATTAAAAAAGAAAAATAGTAATATTTTGTATTGGTTCTTTTTGTTTAATTATAATAATCTAATTTAAAATAAGTAATTATGAATTGTGAGTTAACCCTTCATCTAGGGTAAAAAATAAAGAATCAAAACTCATTTTGGAGTTCAAACTTAAGTTTGAAGATATTCAAAAGCAGGAAAAAAAAAAATGCAATCCAAGCTTCTCCAGCATGCAAGATTGAAGCATGTCAACCTTTTACTTGAATTAAGAATCAGAGGACAAAACAGACTTTGCAGTGGATAGTGGGCCCTCTGATCAGAATATGCCATTTTTTATTTTCGTTCCCTTTCACTTAATAATTTAATTTTATATTCTTCCCGATTCCCTGCCCTGCCAAGGTGTTAAATCCGATTGGGCAGATGAATTGGTTGTTGGGGTCTCAGGGGCTTCTCAGTCTTCACACTCGCAAATTCTAATTAACCCTAAACACATACAATCAACATTCTAATCTGAATCTGCTGTACCTGTCCTTTACGTGGTTAGTAAAATCAATGCGATTTGATGCCTTGATTTGATGCTCACACATTGACATGGCGAAAGGGTGTGGTGGGGAATTAATACTGAAATATATAGTGATCAGTGAACACCGACGGGAATTAGATAAAGCGATGAATAGAATCCACGTTGGTATAGGCAGTTACTGACTAGCTAAGCACGACGCCGTTCCACATTTCGCCTCCGCCAGCGCATACACTCGCTGATGATAATATTAAATAATTTCTAATTAATAAAATTTTTCATATTTTAGAAATATTTCGTCGGGTTGGGTATTTTCGTTTAGAATCTGGGTTCCCTTTTAAACCGAGCTAATCTCCTGCTTTTTAGTTATTATTAGTGTTACTCTTTCTTTCATTTTTCCCCCTTCCCCATCAACCCACCACCTTCACGTAAAAGTGTAAATCACCTTTGCTTTTATTTCCTTTGTTTTATTCTTTTGGTTAAATAATCCTCCGTTTCTTTCTGATTGGATGGCGATGGAGGATAACGAGAGCTGTGGGAGTAAAGTGCAGGATACGTCGTGGTCGTCACCGGCGCAATCCCGGCAACAACGGCAGAAGCTCGAAGTGTACAATGAGGTTCTTCGTCGCCTAATGGATTCCGACAACGAAGAGGCTATGCAGCCTGGCTTCGACCAACAGCTCTGGGCTCACTTCAACCGTCTTCCAACACGGTCCCTACATTTTTCCCTATCCTAACCCCTCTCTCTCCTCTCCTCCTGTTTCTACTTCATCTTTTCTCATCCTTCTATGTTCTTGTTTTTCTCATTTTCTTTTATCTATCTGTTCAAATCTAGTTAGGATGTTATTCGTACACTGGCTTCTTTTAAGCTCACTTCAAAATTGAATAGTAATAATAATAGTTAACAAAAAGAACGATGGAGTAGAATTTTCAACTACTTCTTGACTTTAATACGTGAGAGTCGATTTAGTTTTTCTTTTGGATCCTGTTGTCTATTTCTCTTCCAACCCACTGCTGGATTGTTGTGGTTCTGTCTTCTTGTTGTGAAATCACTGATTGGCTCTATACCTTATGTTATCTTTTGAGAAATTTGGTGGGATGCATTGCACAGGTATGCACTGGATGTGAATGTGGAAAGAGCCGCGGATGTTCTAATGCACAAAAGACTACTGCATTTGGCACACGATCCTGCTAACAGGCCTGCAATTGAAGTTCGGCTGGTCCAGGTGTGCGCTGATGATTTAGTTCATAATAGCCCATGTGTTCTTGATGCTAGGAATGGATGTGCAGTGCTTTCATGAGGTCATGCAGCATTATTTTATATAATATGCTGTAGAGTGTAGACTGCATAATATTCATAAGTTATTGTCTGATGCAGTTTAAATATATGCCCGAGGTCAATGTATATTCTCCATTTACTCTGGCATACTTTAGAAAAGCTTTTCCTTCAGAGTGATGCTATCTCATTTTTAGTTGAATATATTCAGAATTGGATTATAGTTGGGCACTGCACATAATATGATTACCTCCCCTTCAAAACATATCACTATGACCAAAACCTCTCAAGTATACGAATGTTATTGAGCACCATGTGGAGCAACTTCATTATGCATTATAACCTTAAAATGATTCTTGTAGTTTGGAATGAGCCATTTATGGTCACATTGCAGCTGAAGTACAAATTTGTATATAGTTGTCAAAGCAATACACCCTACAGCATTTAAAATCTTCCAGAACAAATTTGTCAACGCAATATACCCTACAAATTTTCTTTCATCTGTGATGATAAAAAAAAAAAAAACCTTTCAGCTGTAGCACAAATTTGTATATAGTTGTTAAAGCAAAATACCCTACAAAATCTTGCAGAACTAAAACCATTCTATCTTATATTGATTTGAGGTTTGCATGCTCACGTAGTTGGCTGAAGTCTGCTTTGGATATTAAATCTAAGTGTTGCTCTAATTATAATGCATTTGTGAAAAATTTGCTTCACCAAGTTTGCCTGAACTAGTGTACTTCTGTTTAATATTTGATCTGAATTAACTAGTTTGCATTTAGTATTTAGCATAATGGTGAGAAGGAAAAATCTGAAGAATAGAAATACAAAAGTAACTGTGAAACAAAGTAGGAAACACAATTGTGAAAGGGTTGTCTACACCTGAGATTGTAACTGATTGCGGCTTATTAGCTTTGGATGGATTTTATTGTCATGAGCACAAAATGAAATTACTTAAGTATAATGGTGGCATATTCTAACCAGGACAAGATTGTGTGAATTTCATCATGTGTACAAATAGCATTGTCGATGGTGCATTTGAGGTAGTACCTGTACCTGCACAGATGAATGTAAATAAGTCTCTTCATTTGCATGCTTCATAAGACTCATGGCTATGTCTTGGGATATATATTTTGAGCAAATTAATCATCATCTGTCTAGTTGAAGTGCTATGGAATTTTCTCTAGTAAAGCCATTAAAATATATAAAAAATTGTCTATTCAACTTTTTTAGATTCAGTTTCCATATTTTTGAGTGGTACAATTTATATCATTTACCTCATTCTGTGCGGGCAATACCATTTTGGGATGGATTCTTGGTGCAGGTTCAACCCATATCTGATGGAAATTTAGCTGACTCTGTCCATTCAGAAGCTCCTTGTAAAGAAGCTGGTCAAATCTCTTCAAAGACATCAGGGAGACAGAGGTATTAATGTAATTTTTAACCTTTTTGTTAATTTCCTATGTCTATTGTGGAATTTTCAGATGCAATTATCATCAAAGTGGAGTTAAATATCTGTATCAAGCAGTACTGATTATTATTTTTAGAGCTGGATGCTTGTAGTCAACAATCCTTATCTCTTTTCTTTGGCTTATTTGTTGATAGTATACATCCACCTCCTGCTTTTGGTTCTTCTCCTAACCTTGAAGCCCTGTTACTTGAAGCAACTAAATGTGAAGATTTAGAGGAGGAACACTCTGTGCATGCTGGTGAACAATATTCGCGGTAAATTTTTGTCTCAAGATATGTTTAGGGTTAGGCTTGGTTAATTTTTTGAGCCACATCCAATGTTACTTATGTTTGCCTTTTATATGATAATGTATCTAAAGATGATACTTAGCTAGTATGTCAGAACTTTCATATATTTAGTTCCAGTTATATAACAAACTCTTTGACTTACGTGAGGTTGAGGTACTGATAAGTATTATTCATCTGCCTGTTTGGTCAGAAAGTTTACATATTTCCAACAGTCTAAGCAGTATAATATAAAAAACCTAAGAAACTATCTAAGATATGCCTGTATAAACTTGTTTCATATATGAACTAATGCATTGACGATATGATAAAATTGTGATCATTCAGTGAACTTTCATGTAGGCCTATGCATGAAATCACCTTTTCAACAGAAGACAAGCCTAAGCTTCTCAGCCAGGTACATGATAACTTTTACAATGAAAATAAGGTGTATGTCAGAACTGTCTTGAACCGTTAGCAGAATTTAAGAGGGCATTCTTCTCTGTACATGAATTTGCACATGCAATGCAACATATTATAGACAGTTGTAAACAGTATGCGTTGGTTGGCACAAACATTTAAAGATTTCACAGTTGAAGTAACACATAATTACCATACCTGATTTATCTTAATTAAATTTGAACCCCATATGATGAATGGGAGAATATTTTTGTATTTGAATTTTCACAGATCTCATTTGATCTGCAGTTAACTTGTTTGCTTGCTGAGATTGGACTGAACATTCAAGAGGCACATGCTTTTTCCACAACTGATGGTTACTCATTAGATGTGTTTGTCGTTGATGGATGGCCCTATGAGGTATGTTTAGAATTGTATGCTATCATTTGGCTAAGATGGATGCATATATTTGAAAGGATGAGCGGAATCTTCCCAAGTTTGATGCTGTTGACCCTAGATTTAGTTTTAAAATGACTGTAATGCTTGCTGGAAAAACATAACTATAGGATCCAGATTCATCTAAGCCATGTTAATAATTTATCAGTTCACAAGCACCAACTTAGCTAACTTATCAGCTCAAAGCTGCTTCTTTTATATTCTGTAATATTACTACCTGCTATTACATCTGGTCTCTTTGTTCCTATTTAAGACTGTTAAAGTGTTCATGCAACACTGCTTGCTTGACACACTCAGTGTACTAAAACAGGAAACACAGCAGCTTAAAGCAGCTCTGGAAGAAGAAGTTATGTTGATTGAGGCAAGTCAGGCATCTTATTGTGTTTTTAGCTGATTGCTTGACCAATGATCAGTAATTGAAATCTTCTTTTGCTTGCTCGCCAAGTTGTTTCACATTCATATTTTCTTGTGGATTTCAGTTTTTTATGTTTTGATTGAGTCAAGCATAAAGTTACCTTGGTGTTGGTTTCAGAGGCAGGTATGGCCCATTCAACAGTCAGTATCTTCTGTTTACGAGCCTGATCAAACAGGGGTGAAGTGTGATCCTGATCATCTGACAATACCTAATGATGGGACGGATGTTTGGGAAATAGATCCTAAACATTTGAAATTTGGAAGTAAAATTGCATCTGGATCATATGGTGATCTGTGAGTATAGCTATCTAAATATTTTTGTTGGTACAAATGATTTTCTGATTATGTTCAGATAATTTTTCAATTAATGATCAATTAACCAGCACTTCTAAATCAGATTTAAAGGCACTTATTGTAGTCAGGAAGTGGCAATTAAAGTTCTCAAGGCTGAGAATGTAAATTCAGATTTGCAGAGCGAGTTTGCACAAGAAGTCTTTATCATGAGGTTTGTTGTATTGGATTTCGGACTTGTTGGCCATTGGAGATTATCTTCCTATTTGATGTGATAGTGTCAATCTTGCAACTGACAGAAAATTCTTTTGCACTTTAGAAGTTGATAATGGAAATTTCCTGTGCTATTGGAGCCCTGTGTTTAATCTAATTTCTTCTATTTTAATACCACTACATCCTTTGACAATTTAAAAATAATATCTATTCATTGTGACGGTAGGGTCAAGGCTCAAGGTAAATGAGCAACTAAAACATACAATTATTGTTGTTCAAAAGATAGAGAGCAAAATTTAAGGAGAAATAGAAGGGACCGAACAAAATATATTGAAGTACTTATTGGCAATGTATACAACTCTTGTTTACAACCTCTGTTTATACTAATGCTATTATAAGCATACGAAGACACTTTTACCCTTTATTTGGGTCCAATACAAGTAACTATTCCCTTAACTTACTAGTAGAGTTGTCAATTAGGGCCAGCCCAACTAGCCCTATAACCTAGCCCTAGTAGGCCCTAATATTTTTAGGGCTTAGATGTGCAAACATTTGTCTTCAAGACTTCAACCATAAACAATTCAAATATTCAAATCAACCATACGCAGAACAAAACATGGATTTGTCTAATTGTCTTAAAAGCCAACATATCAAATAATTAAAATAATAAATAAAAGCATTAATCGAATTATCTAAAATAACAAATATAAGCATTAGTCTAACATTTAGACTTTTTAACCTTCCACAAAGAAACAACCAAGATAATCATTAAAAAATAGTAAAATAATAAAATAGCTAATAAAATGTGAGATATGAGGGGGCTGGGGTAAATAGATAGGGAGGAAATGACAATTAATTATGAAAGATTAAATGATTTAGCATTGAAAGAAAACTTGGCTTCATGTGTCCCTAGGGCTAAATAGGGCTGGGCCAAAAAAGCCCTAATTAAAGATGGGATGATTCTTTTAGGCCTGGGTCTATCATCTTTTTTTAGGGTTTAAAGGGATAGGCCAACGGGTCTTGTCCATTTTCACATCTTTACTTACTATAGTTTTTATAATTGTTAGTACCTCTTAACAAGGCAACTCCTTTCTTAATCTACAAGACTTGCCTTGGCACCCAACAACACATTATTCCTTTACTAGGGCCAAGGTATTCAAAACACTGTCCGAAGCAAATACATTTTTGAAGTGATATCTGCGAAAGTCTCCATGATTCACACATTATAAATGAAGACTATGATTCACACAAGCATTTTGCAGAAGTCCTCTCGCTTCAACAGTTTAATTTCTGATCCTTTTTTTCTTTTGTTACTAGCCATCATATGTCAAACTTTAAAATCATGAAGTAACTAACTAATATAACTCCAGGGGAAGGGAGGAATGTGCAATGCAGAAATTTGGTTATAGTTTTGTTTTTTCATTCTTCCATTTTATTCATTATGGCATATAATCTTATTTATGGAGCTTGCAGGAAGGTTAGGCACAAGAATGTTGTACAATTCATAGGAGCATGTACCAAGCCCCCATATTTGTGCATAGTAACAGGTGAAATCCAGTGAGTTACAGTATTTCATTCACTACAATATTGGAATAGACTTTTGTTATCTTGAATATTTAGTAATTGTCACCCTTATTAATGATTGTTTCATTTTCCAATTCCAATTTCAGAATTTATGTCCGGTGGAAGCGTGTATGACTACTTACATAAGCAAAAGGGCATTTTTAAATTTCCATCCCTGCTTAAAGTTGCGATTGATGTCTCTAAGGGAATGAACTACTTGCACCAGAATAACATTATCCATAGAGACTTGAAGGCTGCAAATCTTTTGATGGATGAAAATTGTGTATGAAGTTCCTCTAACTTTATGATTATGATGATCTAATTAATGCTTCTCTCTCACATGATAAACCATGTTTTTGGTCAAGTACGGCCATTAATTAAACTGGACATGCAGAATTGAAAATTTTGTATTCATATCTTTTCAGGTTGTCAAGGTTGCTGATTTTGGGGTTGCTAGAGTGAAAGCTCAATCTGGAGTCATGACAGCAGAAACTGGAACATATCGATGGATGGCTCCTGAGGTATATAATATCTAATATTCTCATAATACGGACATAGGGTTGTCCAAATCATTTGAAGACATGATCTTGGTCATTTCAACGCCCATTTTTCTGTTTACTTGTTATATTCCTACTGAAATTTCAAAAAGTATATGGTGATTTTGACAGAGCAATTATCTTCTGTGTTCTTATACTTTTTATTCCATGAATAATCCGAACATCTATGAGGATAACTTTTGATGCCTGTGGTGTGAGAAAAAAGGAATGCTGCAGCATTATATTTCATAATAACCATAATTGTCAAGTTATTCTACTCGATAGAAATTTGGTATAAATGTGCAAGTTTTGCTAGGTAAAGGATTTTTTATTGGCTGTATTATGGCTGCCATAATTCTTTTCTTCCTTGAAGCATTTAAATGTGCTCTTTATGTAAATATAATGCTTATTGCTGAATTTTCCTTCTTAAAGGATTTAAGGCTATAGCCTATACAAATATATTCCTAAAATTATAATATTGACCCACTTAAGTGTGCTCTTTAGGAACTTTCCTTTTATTGTTTAAATATAAAAAATGTTCATTTTTCTGGTGGGAGATAGCTCATGTCATCTTTTCTTAACACAGTTCTTTTGATTTGAAGGTTATAGAACACAAGCCATATGATCACAAGGCTGATATATTTAGTTTTGGAGTTGTTTTGTGGGAATTGCTGACTGGAAAGGTATTTCTTGTCAGTACTACCCTCTGAGAATCACCATATTCTTATTCCCTCTTTTATTTAAATTATTGTGTTTTCTTGCAGCTTCCATATGAGTATTTGACCCCACTACAGGCAGCTATAGGAGTGGTTCAGAAGGTAACTTTCCAACCTTCTTTGAGTTTAGTCTGTAGATTTAACTCAGATGAAGTTTTGCTTCTTTTAGAACTACTTTCTGGAAACTTTAAAGAAAGAAGCGTAGGAAAGGTATGGATGGTCACTGTATTCACTCTTGCTTTACATGCATTTCAGGGTCTTCGGCCTACCATCCCCAAGAATACTCATCCAAAGTTTGTTGAGCTTCTTGAGAGGTGTTGGCAACAAGATCCAACATTGAGACCTGATTTCTCTGAAATTATTGAGATCCTACAACAGTTGGCTAAAGAGGTATATAGAGTATGACTTAATTGGACATTAAATTGATTTTTTTCTTCCTTTATCACTTTTCCCCTGGTCAGCGTTAAGGCTGCATCAATAATCAAAGGTCTCAGTTGACAATCACTTTGTATGTGAAGCAGGTGGGAGATGGAGAGGATTCGCGCAAAGAAAAATCTGGCGGGTTTTTGTCTATCCTCAGACGAGGCCATAACTAGGAACTAAAGGGAGAAATGATGCTGTCCATAGGATTTAATCAAAAGGCCCATTTCCCGATTATTTATTAATTGACATGTACAGTCTTTTCTTCACAGTATCTCATTGCTCTTAACTAGCTTCCCCACGTTGCAGCACTTTCAAAACCAGGAACAGATTTCTTCTAGTTCTGGGACGGCTTTCATATCTGTAAAAAAGAGGTAATTGTATTATTATTCACGAGCATTGTAACCTGAACAACTCTCCTACGGCTTTACAATAACATGTTATTAGCGTGGAATTTATCTGGTTCAATCATCAGCTCATCCAAGCATAAGACTCGTCATTTAGCTCATATTCATCGTCCATAAATAATTGCTCGACCCCGTCAAGAAGTAAAGCTGCATGTTCGTAGGTAGCGCCATTACAAGTAATATGCTTGCTTGCAATCACATGATTCCCATTCGTCTCTGATGGGCTCGTAAATAATTTCTCGAGGGATCCAAGGCTTTTGAATAAAAGGCTTTCACAGTCAGAAGTCCATTCGTTAAAGACTGAACTTCGAATATTTAGTATTTGAGGAAAGGCTTTGACTGTGTTTAGAAATTCAGTTAGAATAAATTTAAGATTTAGCAATTGATTTTTAGAATTGATTGAATAAAATTAATTTTTTATGATCGTGATTTATATTTAAAAATTGTTATTAAAAAAATAATTTTAAAAAATAAATTTTGATTGAATATTAATTAATAAAAGTATTTTTGAATATATAATTATTAAAAAGAGTAAAAATATTATATTATTTTATTTATCCTTATTTAATTTTTATCAATATAAAAATATAATAAAATATAGTTAAAAGTATACTTCATGTCTTTTAACATTTATATAGATTTTTATTTATGCCCTAAATTTTGTTTTTGGTCAAATATATTTAACATATCTCAGTTTTTGTCAAATTGTGAAAAACGTTGATTAAATTATCACGTGACAAAAATTATTTATTACGTTACTTGTCACGTGTATTTATAATTTAAAATTACAAAAATATCTTTAATAATAATTACAAAATTCACATTCTTTCCCCCGTCTCTCTCTATCTCTCTCTCTCTCTCTCGTGTCTTGTCCTGATTAGAAAACAGAGAGTGCAGTGATGGATAAAACCAGAAATGTAATTGTAACATCGATAGGTTTTAAATCTTTCCTTGGCCAAATTCCTGTGTGAGAAGTCATCATCTCTCCAGTAACGCACCACACTCCTCCCTGGTTCCTCCATTGCTACCCATGACCCTATCACTGCCTTTCTCCAGCCTCCAGCATTACTCTTATTTTCTTCTTGTCAAGCCTATAAACAATTTTTTCTGCTGGTTGATCTTTAGTGTCTTCTTGTCAGCCCTTCTTTTTGAAGGATTGTCATTGAATGTTCTTATTCAATGGTCCAAACTTTCTTCCATTGTCCTCCTAGATTAATGGTGTTTCGTTTTTCTTAAAATTAATGAATGTGCATATACGTTGCATAATGTTCATATATTCTAATTTTTCTTTCCATATGCTTATGCAGGGAAAGAAGTAATGCTTTGCCTCTTGCCTCTTGCCTCTTTGTTTCTTATGATTTAATCCGGGCAGACATCGTACTTGAACTTGCCTGGATGAACAATATGATTGACTTTGCCTTCCCCTACCTCTTGCGTGTTTATATTCTGTTTTGCTTCTTTATCACATATGATTCAAATGACATGTATGTTCTTTTATGGCAAATCTGTGATGTTAGGCGTCAACACCTTAGACAAAAACAAGATGGTGCCCCTCTCCCCATCAGTGCCCATAACTCATGCTGCGTATTATTCTCCTCTGCTCGAGTGAACTTGAGTTTTCTGTAGAAATAGAAGTGTAGGATTTTATCAATTAATAGTCTTAGAAATATATATCATGGCTTTGAAGTTTGAACTAATTTCGGATGAATGGATGACAAGATTTGATGTATCTGATCCCTGTTATAGATAATAGGTGGTGAAAGTAACTATGCATAGCTCGCGTAGGATATTTACTTTTGCACAAACAAAACCTACTGTTACATCAGTCTTGGATGGGTTTAATGTCTGCATTTTTAGTCAAGAAAACAGAGCATGGTTTTCTTTGTTCCTCTTTGGCCAATTGACAAAATTTGCAGAAGGAGAAGGAGAAAGCTCATGGAATGAAGATTCACTCTGTTTTCTTGCTCAGAAAATAGAGTTTGGGAACTCTCTCTCTCTCTCTCTCTCTCTCTCTCTCTCTCTCTCTCTCTCTCTCTCTCTCTCTCTCACACACACACACACACACACACACACACACTAATAGAGAATGGGATGGAGAGGGAGGAGGCTAAGGGAGACAAAATGAAGGGGAACTCACTGGTGAAGAGAGAGGCAAAGAGACGAGAGAGGGAGAGATATGGAGAGCGAGAGAGCTATCTCTTTTGTCAAAGACGTATTTTTGCTAGTCCTTAAGAAATGAATGGGACTGAGCTCTTTTGAGTCTGCAGTAGGCAATGGAGGTGAACATTCTCTCTCTCTCTGCTGCCTTTCCTATCTTTTTCCATAGGACCAAGGGCCTTCGTTCACGGGTCTTTGTTTGGTTAGCTTAGCTTGGTTAGTTTAACTTGTGTCAAGTGCGAACGCTAAAGCGCTACATAGAATTTACAGGAGGTTCGTTTCGATTGCTTTTCGCCAAAGAGCTTACCTTCATTCCCTGGTGGTGGATTTGAAAAATGCCTCCCTTCTCGGATAAAGGGCTGACCAACTGACTGGGAAGCTCCCCTTGGGAGACAGATGCAAAAGGAGGTGATGATGTGATTCCTTATGTACCTGTGTCTGTGTCTGTGTCGCTTGACAAATCTACCTCTGAATCTATTGGCCCATCTGTATTTGATTATTCTGTTAAGAAAAGAATTCGTTACAAATAAGGTAAAGCTAGCTGGCTCATAACTTGAACCTTGAGGTGAAGGGATTAAATTACACGTGGCAAGTAATGTAATGGATAATTTTTGTCATTTGATAATTTAATCAATATTTTTTGTTAACTAATTTGATAATATTAAAAAATGATATATTTGACAAAAATTAAAATATGTAGAATATATTTGATCAAAAATAAAATTCAGAGTCTAAAAGAAAATCGGTGTAAACGTTAGGGACATGAAATATACTTTTGTCTAACATAAATTATATTAGTGTTTTAATTATAATTTTTTAACTATTGATACTAATATTTGATTTAAAAAATACATTTGTAAATGTTGCAATGAAATTAATTTATTTACTTTATCTCTAATTTTTATTTAATTTTTTTAATAATTATTTAAAAATTACTCTTGAATTTAAGTAAAATAAGATCAACAAACTCACATAAAAAATAATACAAGTAAATATTAAATTAAAATTTAAATAGAAGTACATGGTTTGAATAAAGTATAAATAATTGTCAATTATTTTATATATGTTCTACAAATTGATCATGAATAGCATCTCGAACATGATTCATTTTTAATGAAGATATCGTGTTTAGGCTTCACAAGAAATCTGAATCAATATGGTCATCATACTCTTCTAGAAGCACATTTTCATCTTTTAAACAGTAAAATTCAACATTTGTGTTAGTATTTCTTTTAATAAAATTGTGAATAATCATTGTTACACGGACTAGTTAAACTTGTGTTTCAATTTTAAACTTAGACATATGGTTCAAAATTGTAAATTTATTCTTCTATACTCTTAAAGTTCTTTTAATTGTAGACCTCAAACTTGAATAATATTAATTTCAATAACCTAGTTTAAAAAGTTTTAATTTCAGTTTCAATATTATTAATCATCTAGTTAATTTCACCCAATGTTATAGGAATCGGCCCGACTTTTGACTTGGACATGCATTCGGGTCGCTGAGTCACTGGTTCAATCATTGAGTCAATAAATTAAAAAAATAAAAAAAAATATAACTATATATCTTTACAAATAAATTCAAAAACAAGTAAAATAAATCATTTATATACAAATTTCACCCTTTAATGTCATAAACATTCATTATAATTCATAAACATGTATAATAATTCAAACATAAAGTCATAAATATCCATAATAATTCATAAAATCATAAATAATATCATCCTAACATAATAATTTATACATTAAAGTCGCAAACAAAAAATTTTCTTAATCAAAATTGATCTCAAAGTTATTTATAAATCAAAAGTCTTAATTTATATCACTGAAATCAAACAGTATTCAATATCATTTAGCATTCCCACAGCATTCAGCACGCAAACCAAAAACATTATTCAAATTCAAACAGATTCTTGTTTTTCAGCATTTGAAAATTAAAAACGCCTAATCTATTTAGAAAATAATTATTCAGCATTTGGAAATTAAAAAATACTAATATATTTATCATTTAGCATTTATTCTGCATTCATCTCTCTTGGCCAAACCCTAATCTATTCTCAATTATAGTCGAAGAACCTCACATTTAATTTTACTTATCTGTTGTAGCTTTAACTCTATTTCTGCCGTGGAAGAAGCTCTTTGTGGATGCTATCGTCGAAGAAACTCTCGTGTGGGTCGGTGGAAAAAGCTTCGGCTGAGGCTGGTCATGGAACTAAGGCACAGTAGTAAAGCATTAGAGAGAGAGAGAGAGAGAGAGAGCAACAATACTATGGGTCACGTCTTCTGCATCAACCGAAGCTATGGCAAGGGTGTGCGTCTTGGTCTTGGCTGTGGGTCACCCTTGCGTCTTGGTCTTGGCTGTGGGTCTTAGGTAGTGGCTAGGGTGTTCGTTATGGTGTGCGTCTCAGGCTCAACTATTTGGAAAAGTAGATTGAAGGAGGAAAGCAAAATGGGAACCAAAGTAATGAGCTTTAAAAAAAAAAAAAAAGAAAGAAATCAGGTTGACTGAGTTTGCTGAGTCAACTGCGATCCAGTTCATTTGCTTGGACCCGCTTGGGCTGGTTTGAGTCCTATAATCATGATTTCACCTACTTTAAATAGTTATTAATAACCTAGTTTAAAATATTTTAATTTCAGTTTTAATATTATTATTAATTCAAATTAATTTCAAATATTATTTTTATTAATTTAAATTTCAATATTATTATATCAAATTAAACCCATCAATAAATTAATTTCAAATATTATTATTATTAATAATTTAAATTAATTTCAATTCCAATATTATTATTATATCACATTAATTTCATCAATAAATTAATTTATAATATTATTGTTATTTTATTAATTCAAATTAATTTCAAATTAAATATTGTTATTATATCAAATTATTTCAACAATTAATTAACTTCAAATATTATTAATTCAAATTAATTTCAATTTCAATATTATTATTATATCAAATTAATTTCATAGAAAAAAGACTAGAAAAAAAAGGCCCAAAAAATTTGCAACCATCTATATAAAAAAAGCTCCAAAAATTAGTGTCACGACCCAAATTTCGGACACATGACCGGCATGCTGACACAAATCTCGTGTCATCGTAAGCCTAATTGACATATCAATTTCTACCCATTTTTTGTTTATTTATGAATATTTATAACGAAATAAACAAAAATAATTCTTATAATTAACAAGTCTAAATAGAATGTATTATTCAAATAAAATAATCAATTTACCCCATACCCCCTAGATGTCCTAGTTGACCACAGAGCTTCCTAATGTTTAATAAAATAAATACCAACATCTCGAGACCCACCCAACAATGAGATAGTCCAACGACGAACCTAGTCTTCTACGGATACTTCTTTTTTGCTACTTGATCTAAAAAAAAAAGGTTAGATTAATGAGTGTGAGATAAATATCTCAGTGAGCGAGCCAATCCCCGCCTTAATAAAATCTGCCATGAAAAAGTAATAAAATAAAAGCATAGGCATAAATCACAAATCACAGAAAATATACACATCAAAGAGTTTGCAGGTCAATCAAACAATTTAGACTAACAGAACTAGTACTCGTCAATGGCAAAATATCTGGGAGCGCCCGTAGGCTTGCTCAACCAATCTCATCATACCTAAGAGCGCCCGTAGGCTCGCTCAACCAATTTCATCAATCTTATCAAAAACCTACCATGACGCACAACCCCATCCTCAACGGTCAGGGTGCCCTACGGATTAAACTGGACTTGAGGTCCTACCAAGGGAATCGTTATCTCTACTCTCAGAGGTCAAGTCATCTTGTCATCCGGATTTCCTGCTTGACATGAAAGAGGGTACTATCCCGCCCAAACACAATCAAGGTTCAAATAATTTCAAATAATCATCAACATATTCATCAATATAATCGTCATTATGATTTCTACCGAATAACCATAAGTATCCCAAATTACAAATAATTGTATTTGCCTCATGGACCATGTCTCTTTCCTAACATATTTCATTAGCAATATCATCAATATTTGAATTAAACAAAATTCTTAAATCTCGAATCCCTTAATTAACCGGATTCTCCCTTTCCTATTATGATTGTCACCTATCTTATTATTCGATCACTTTAACACTTAAGATAATATTAAAGAAAGGTTAGTTCACTCACTTGAATTCCGATGAATCCTACTGGTCAAACCCCGATCCAATCTTTTGATGTGAAAAAGAATTTCATGTACTATAGTATATTATTTTTTTTAAAGAAAAGAAAAAAAAAGGAAGAAAAAGAGTTTAGATTAGAATTCATGTTCTTGTTATTACTTGTAACCAAAATGAAAAATATTTTTAGACTTACCTTGGACCTTGCTACAAGGTTGAATCACAAATCAAATTGTTGTGGAAATTCGGGCTATTTTCCATCAATAATAAAATTAACAATACCCGACAAAATAGCCTACCATATAGGAGGCAAATATAAAGCAGATAAATAAAAAGCAGAAATTAAATAAAGAGAACACCAGAAATTAACGAGGTTCGGCTAATTTTGCCTACGTACTCGGACACTACCAAAATATATTTATAAGAGAGAGAGAAGAGAAAACTAAGCCTTAGAAGGAATATTATGCTTTAGTTTTGGGGTGTAGAAATACATAGGAGAGCTTCCCTTTTATAGCCAAAGGAAGCCCCCCACTTCATTATCCTACTCAATGTGGGACTAAATGAGGCACTATTCACAAATCTCCACCTTGCCGAATTTCAAGTCCCAATACAAAAAACTCTCACTAAAAAATTTTCAAAAGTAGTGTCTTCAAATGCGCCTAAGGCGCTATTCATCTTCAAATCTTCACAATATTAATCAAGTCCAAGCAATGTTGAAACTTGATTGATGTCACAACTTTGGTCATCATGTCTGCAGGATTTTCAGCTGTGTGGATCTTCTGAAGTAGTAATTCTCCTTCTTCAAGAATTTCCCTTACAAAATGATATCGGACATCTATATGCTTCGTTCGTGCATGATAGACTTGATTCTTTGCTAAACAAATAGCACTCTGACTGTCACAATGCACTTTGATGTGCTTCTGACCAACACCCAAATCTTTCAGCAAACCTTAAAGCCAAATAGCCTCTTTAACAGCCTCTGTAACTGCCATATACTCTGCCTCTGTGGTAGACAAAGCAACTATTGACTGTAAAGTAGACTTCCAACTGACCGGTGCCTTTGCAAGGGTAAACACATAACCGGTAGTTGATCGACGTTTGTCCAAATCACCAGCATAGTCAGAATCACAATATCCAACTACGCAATGACCCGCTTTTACATCCCGCTCAAACACTAAACCAACATTCACGGTGTTCAGAATATACCGCAGAATCCATTTGACAGCTTGCCAATGTCCTTTTCCAGGATCATGCATGTACCTGCTCACAACCCCAACTGCCTGTGAAATGTCAGGCCTTGTACACACCATAGCATACATCAAGCTACCAACAGCATTTGCATACGAAACTTTTGACATATATTCTCGTTCAGCATCATTCTTTGGAGATAAATTAGCACTAAGCTTCAAATGAGGAGCAAGCGGGGTACTTACAGGTTTTGTCTTTGTAATATCTCAAGAATTTATATGAATATTTAAAGTCTAATTTGAAATTTAGTGAAAAATTTAATTACGTGAAAATGTGCTTTTTGAATTAGTGAAGAAAATCTGGGAATAGAAATTTTAATTTTTAATTTAGGAAATTTTTACAAATTCTCAAGGACTAAAGTGAAAAGAAAAGAAAGTATAGAGGACTTTTGAGAAATGACCAAATAGAAACCTGAGAGGAAGAATAAAGCTTATGAGAATGAATTATGAGTCCGGTACCGAAAAGATGATGGATTCGAGGTTAAAGTGGTATGTGAGACATCGAGAGGGATTAAAGTGAACAAATCTTATAAGCTAAGGTGGCTATGAGCGATTTTATCGAAAAAGAAATTAGTGGGGCCCACACATACAATTATTAGTTTTTCTTCTCCTTCTTCCTCCCGAGGCTTCATGTTCTTCGTTCATTTCCATCTTCCCTTCTTCAATCATTTCTCAAATTTTCATCCGGCGATCTTGTATTTTCTAACCATACTTCCGATTCTCAGGAGTTCTAGAGGTAAAGAGGTAAGTTTTATCTACTCTATTTCTCTTTTTCTCCATTTTCGGACCTATGGAAGAAAATTAAGATTTTGACTTTTAATGGATGAATTTAAGTGTGGATGTTAATGTAAAACATTCTTAGGTGGTTTATGATGTTATTAGAACAAGAAATTTCGTAGAATTTGGATATTTGAAAAAGTTAGTGTTCTTGATGAAAATTTGAGATTTGAGCTTGGATTGTTGGTAGAAATTGGGGGTTTTTGTGTTAAAACACTCCTTAGACATTAAGGATGAAAACCCATGGAAGAAATCAAAAGAAATGTTGTTTTAGATATGATTTTAGGATTTTTGGATGAAGAACACGAAGAACATCGAAAATTTTCCCCAGAAATTACTGTTCACCGAGAAAATTTTTCCAGATTTTCTCGTTAACGTTACTGTAGCTGCGTTGACCGTTGACTATTACTGTAGCATCAGTTTTTTTTTAATATCGTTGAAAAGCTCTTTGAGTCTAGTTTCCAATGGTATAAGTGTCATTTAGAAATTCATTACCGGTTAGGAGTTATGACTTAAGATGTGAGTAAAGGTCGAGAGTAGTGATAGGAAATTTCTCTATTTTGTAACCCTAATGGTTTTTACCTGGTTACAATAGGGATGATTGGAGCGCAAGGTGGGAGCGCCGAGAGCGTGGAATCCAGGTGAGTAGGCAACCTTGCAAAATTAATTTAATAAATTAGTCAAAGCACAATATAAATCCCATTTGCGTTATTTGTGAAATTGAGAATATTATCAGTGTGTGTTCAGGTTGAGAAAAAGTATAATATCATTGGAAGGTATTTTATTACCTTTGAGAATTGATTTCTCTAGTTGACTAAAGAACTAGATGTGATTGTTCCTTGAATAAATTGGAACATTTTGTAAGTGAATAACCTTACTAAACTAATGTGATCTTATTAGATAAGGTACAATACAAGTCTTGTTTATAACATTATTGAAGTGAGAAATAATCAATCTCGCTGTTGATAATATATGATGATTGTTATGGTTGATGATAGACATTCAAGGGAATAAAAATATGTGTAAATTCATTTATTTCATAGTAATTATATTGTGATAAATTCTCACTATTTTATTGATGAGCAAAAGATCTACGAGATCTAATACACGAGTTTGAAAGGGTTAGAGTCCCATACTACTCGGTGTATAAATGTGAAAATCTATGCACGAGTTTGAAAGGGTTAGAGTCTCATACTACTCGGTGTATAAATGTGAAAACCTATGCACGAGTTTGAAAGGGTTAGAGTCCCATACTACTCGGTGTATAATTGTGAAAATCAATACACGAGTTTGAAAGGGGTTAGAGTCTCATATCACTCAGTGTATAAATGTGAAAATCTATGCACGAGTTTGAAAGGGTTAGAGTCCCATACTACTCGGTGTATAAATGTGAAAACCTATGCACAAAGAGTTTGAGGGTTAAATTCCCAAATCACTCAGTGCAAGTATTTATGGCATATAATACTATAATTATTTAAAATAAATGATAGATTGATTGTATTAGTAAATGTGGTGTTTGTGCTTATGATATTTTCATGTACAGTTGTTTACTCACTGAGTTATGATAAACTCACACTCTCCATGATTATCTTTTCAGATACAGTGGTTGAGGAGAAGAATTTATAGCCTTTAAGGATATACTCCACTTTTGTCTGGTAAACAATTGGTAAGGATTAGGAAACGCTCTGTAATCTAGTAGGTCACCTAGGCTTGGGAGGTTGTATAGTACTGTATAGTGTTTGAAAGTTGAACATTTTCTGAATATGTATACAAAATATCTTTCTTGGAATATTTATGATTCACATAATTATGGATATTAAGAATGTTCACAGAGATTATGGGGTACCACGGAGGTACACCCTAGGTATTTTATGTTTATATCACATGTAAGTTTTGGGATGTGACAGTCTTATCATTCATGCCAAAACGTTTCAGTACCTTTCTCAGATATTGTTTCTGAGTCAGACAAAGTTGCCCCAATTTTCTGTTTCTGCTTATCTCCATGCCGAGAATCTTCTTAGCTTCTCCTAGATCTTTCATTTCAAACTCTTGCTTCAACTGTGCCTTTAACTTCTCAATCTCTCCTTGATTTCTTGAAGTTATAAGCATATCATCAACATATAGGAGAAGATAGATAAACGATCCATCTTGTAGCTTGCGCAAATACACACAATGGTCGTATTTGCTCCTTGTGTACTTTTGCCTCAACATAAACTTGTCAAATCGCTTGTACCACTGTCTTGGTGATTGCTTCAATCCGTACAAGGATTTTTCAAGTTTACAAACCAAATTTTCCTTACCAGCAACCTTAAACCCTTCTGGCTGAGTCATATAGATTTCCTCCTCCAAGTCTCCATGCAAAAACGCAGTTTTTACATCAAGTTGAACTAGTTCCAAATCTAACTAAGCTACCAAGGCCAATATGATTCTAATGGAGGAATGTTTCACTACTGGAGAAAAAACTTCATTATAATCAATTCCCTCCATCTGAGCGTAGCCTTTAGCCACCAATCTCGCCTTGTAACGAATGTTTTTCTTGTCAGGAAATCCATCTTTCTTTGCATATACCCATTTGCATCCAATTGCCTTCTTTCTCTTCGGTAGACTTGCTAGCTTCCATGTCTGATTCTTCTGATAGACTGCATTTCCTCAATCATAGCATTCCTCCACCTTTCATCTTCTGAACTTTGTACTGCTTCTTGGTAGGTGGTAGGAATTTCATCATTAACAATTATAGATGCATAAGCCACCATATCATCGAATCGAGCAGGCTTATGTCTTACTCGTTGTGGCCTTTGTAATGCAATTGGTTTTTGTTGCTGTTGAGGTTCTTGGGTTGGAACCTCCTCTTCTTCTAACCCCTCTTCTGCCATAGGAGTTTCATCACCTTCATTACTGATTGTTGGGTTAATTCTTCTACTTTCAAACTCCACCTGCTTTGGAGTTTCCTCCACCTGCTGTGGTGCACCATTGATCTGTTAACTATTATCTTTTGTTACCTTTTTCAACATGGCAGATTCATCAAAGGTAACATCCATGCTAAAGATTATCTTCTGTGTTTCTAGACACCATAGACGGTATCCTTTCACACCAGTAGTGATCCCCATAAAGAGCGCCTTCTTTGCTCTCGGATCTAATTTTGATTCTTTAACGTGATAGTATGCAGCGGAACCAAACACACGTAACGAATCATAGTCAGTAACAGGTTTTCCAGACCAAGCCTCCAGAGGTGTTTTGCCACCAATAGCAGTTGATGGCAAACGATTAACAAGGTGACTTGCATATCTCACTGCCTCAGCCCAATATTGTCTGCCCAACCCAGCATTGGACAGCATACACCGAACTTTCTCCAGCAATGTTCGGTTCATGCGTTCAGCCACCCCGTTCTGCTGTGGTGTATTTCTAACTGTGAAGTGTCGAACAATGCCTTCATCCTGACAAACCTTGTCAAACGGATCACTCCGGTATTCACCACCGTTGTCTGTTCTGAGTCGTTTGATCTTTTTGCCAGTCTGAGTTTCTATCATCTTTTTCCACTTAAGGAAACAATCTAACACTTCATCCTTTGACTTCATAGTGTACACCCACACTCGTCGAGAGAAGTCGTCAACAAAAGTAACATAATAATGTTTACCTCCCAAAGAAGCTGTCTTGGAAGGTCCCCATACATCAGAGTGAACATAATCCAAAATACCCTTGGTATCATGGATTGCGGTGCCAAATTTCACTCTCTTCTGTTTCCCCATCACGCAATGTTTGCAGAAATTCATCTTACAGGTTTGTGCACCTTTCAACAATCCTCGTTTCGCCAAAATTTGTAAGGATTTTTCACCTGCATGCTCTAACCGCATGTGCCACAACCTAGTTGCATCTGACCCATCATCATCGAGAGTAGCAACTGCAGCTGTCCCAACAATTGTATTACCGTCGTAGTAATACAAACTATTCTTTTGGGTACCTTTCAACATCACTAAAGCTCCAGAAATGACTTTTAGAACTCCATCTCGTATCGTCACTGCTAATCCTTTGGATTCCAAGACTCCCAAAGAGATGAGGTTCCTCTTCATGTCTGGTACATATCTAACTTCTGTTAGAACTTTAGTCGATCCATCATGGTTCTTTAAGTAGATTGAACCAATACCAGTTGATTCGCAATATGTGTTATTTCCCATGTAAATAACACCACCAGCTACTTCTTCAAATTCAGTGAACCATTCCCGAATATGACAAATATGTTGGTTACAAGCTGAGTCAAACATCCATTTGTCAGATCGCCTTGTTGATGTTGTAGCAACCAGTGAAAGATCTGAATCTTCATCACTAAATTCAGCTACATTTGCTTCTGATGGAGGTTTGCTTCTATCATCTTTGCCTTTATTTTTCAATTTTGGACAATCCTTCTTCCAATGCCCCTTCTCTCTGCAAAAGACACATTCGTCTTTGCTTGGTCTGCCTTTTGACTTCGATCTCCCTCTCCTTCCTTTCATCTGGCCTTGTGGTCTGCCTCTTGCCACTAGCGCTTCTGCAACCACCTCTACTTGCTTGCTTTCCTCTCGATCCTTCTTTCTTAATTCATGACTGTATAGAGTACTGCACACTTCACTGAGGGAAACTTTCTCTTTCCCATGAAGTAACATAGCTTCTATAAATGCATACTCGTCAGGAAGAGAAAACAGCAACATCAGGGCCAGATCCTCATCTTTGAAAGTCTCATCAACGTTCATCAAATCAGCTACTGCCTTATTAAAAGCAGTAATATGATCATTCATGGTGGTACCGGGTTTATAACTAAACCGGAACAATTTCTTCTTCATATAAAGCTTGTTGTGCCCGCTCTTCTTTAAGAATTTGTCCTCCAATGCCTTCCATAACGTACTAGCAGAAGTTTCCTTTGCGAACGAATACTTCTGCTCTCTGGAAAGACATGATCGAATAGTACCACATGCTAACCGATTGATGGTCTTCCAATCTTTTTCATCAATTTCATCTGGTTTCTCCTCTTCAATAGCAATATCTAGACCTTGCTGGAAAAGAGCGTCTAGAACTTCACCTTGCCACATGCCGAAATGACCTGTACCGTAAAAAATCTCCACCGCTAATCTTGGATTTGGCGCAGCAATTCTCGTAAAAAATGACGACGAAGAAGCTGCCGACGTTGTGGTGGAAACAGTGGTTCTCTGCTCCTTATTATCTGCCATTTTAACTTCCAAATATGAAAATTACTAGTAATACTCTAGTCCAAAAAAAATGCATCAGGAAAATTCCCAGGAAAGAGAGGAGGGTCACAACGGACACACTTAAAAACCAAATCTTTCTTTAGCCAGACCTTTCCTAGACATGCACTTCAATTAGACAATATATTACTAATAATTTCACCCAAAAAAAATTTCAAATGAATTCTCAAAAAAATTTTTCTGATTGTGGAAGATCAGTTAAAACTGCAACCACAAGAGCATACTAAAATTTCAAGAGTTTTCGCAACCTGGCCTCTGATACCAATTGTTGTGGAAATTCGGGCTATTTTCCACCAATAATAAAATTAACAATACCCGACAAAATAGCCTACCATATAGGAGGCAAATATAAAGCAGATAAATAAAGAGCAGAAATTAAATAAAGAGAACACCAGAAATTAATGAGGTTCGGCTAATTTTGCCTACGTCCTCGGACACTACCAAAATATATTTATAAGAGAGAGAGAAGAAAAAACTAAGCCTTAGAAGGAATATTAGGCTTTAGTTTTGGGATGTAAAAATACATAGGAGAGCTTCCCTTTTATAGCCAAAGAAAACCCCCCACTTCATTATCCTACTCAATGTGGGACTAAATGAGGTACTATTCACACAAATGAGGTGCCTCGGTTTGCGTTTTGGGGGGAAAAGGCGTTGACGTCGTGGCTATGTGAATGGAGGAATATATGTGATTGAAGGTTTGAAGGTTTGGGATTGAAAGGGAGGAGCTTTGACGTTGGAGTTTGAATGATGATGGTGTGTGTAGAAAGTGCCAAGAGGTTGGAGTTGAATGGAAATAACGGAAATTAAGGGTGTGAAAATTAGGGTTTTCTAATTGTCTTTTAAATTAAGGTAAATTAGTCCAATTAAATTGAATGATTGCTTATCCACTTAAAGTTAATTTAATTTGAATTAAAAGTCTTTTTAATTAAATTGTTTATTAAATAAGTATTGGTGTTCACTTAAACTAATTTAAGAATTACGTAAAATTTCCAAATTGTATGTGTGTGATTTCGTTAGTTAGGAAGTTTTAATATATTTACTCAAATTAAAACATTTAAATCTGACCACACTATTATGTTTCCTGGATATATTTATATGTTGCGCTTTTTTTCTTAAAGCCTAGATTTGCTACTTAGAATCTATTTGATTAATTCACTAACTAACTATATTCTTTTGTTTAATTAATTTTTTTCAAAAATTAACTCATTATGCCAACATAGATCTACGTAAAGGAAATATGAGGTTTAAACCAAATTGGAGTCTGGGAGATGCAAATTCAAATTTATTCATTTAAATTCAAGTGTAAAAGTTATACCAATCCTGCTTCAAGTCTAAGAAAAAATAATAGATATGGTTAGTTAGATAAATAGCAAATTCATTATTTAATCATTTGCATTATCCAACACTTAAAATTATTATTTTTATTTAACTGTATAATCTATCTAATTCTAGAAACACTGTACTCGCATTGTTCACAACTTTCACTTATTTTTATTTTAAAATTTCTTTTATTTCTATAAGCCATTTAATAAATTAATTATTCTCCTTATTTCAAAAATTAATATCTTAAGATTGAGAAATTATTTTTCACTTCCTATTTCATATCAAGGTTCCCTATAATTTTCTCCATATATTCCTATACTTTGTACTTTTTTTGCTACACCTCACAAGATTCCAAAATTTTTCATTTTAGTCCTTAAAATTTTTGCTGTAATCCCTGTACGGCCTAGCATCACACGTTGCTAGCCTACAGTCTAAAATCACATATCTAAGTATCATTACATCATATTATGATATCACACACACATTTAGCACAATATTTTCAAATCAATAATTGTGAAATAAAATTTATCAAATTAAACGAAAAATAAAAAATAACGAGTATTACAATTAGCCTCTGAAATGAAAAAAAAAAAACATAAACATTCGTCACTTCATCGTCCCAGACTTTTGGGTTGTGCAGGATCTGATAGTGCAATCTTGTATACAAACGACGAAAAGACGTTAGAGTGGTGCATCTCGCCATTCCTAGTGCCAAACAAGAAGAGGCAAGCAAGAAACATAGAGAACCAGCAAAAACATAGTCGAAGAGGAACTGCAACATATCAAGGGGCAAAGCGTCCAAACAAAACATCAAAATAGAAACAAAACAAAAAGAAAACTAACAAGAAACCAAGAACAGAGAGACATGAGGAGACAACAAATTCCTCTTATTTGTCTTCCTCCCCTATCATATGTAATAACTAATAACTAAATTGTCCAAGCAGCTTGCTTTTGTCTTCCATGTCTTGTTTGTTACTTTGAAGTGGCCAAGTGGCTAAGATAGAGTGAAGAAACAATCATAAGGAGACCCATCGATGAGCCACCTTGAACACGCAGCGTGTGAACAGAAAATAGCGGCACAAACGGTTGAAAAGCTTAGTACATAATTACAAGTTGACCGATAAAAATGCCAACCATGATCCATGCAGAGCCTGAGCTGGATATCAAGTGGCCACAAGAGACAGGGATCACTACTGAACAATTATGACTTGAAGAAAATAAATGGGAACGTTTGAATTCTGATAATAACTTTAGAACTTATAAGCTTAAATTCTAACTCAAATTAAAAATAAAATACCGTATCTCAATTTATAAGATTATTTTATTTTTAACTCGTGACTACTCAAAGTTCCGTTGAGGTGACGTGGTCCTCTTATCATCATCAACAAAATACACTTGCTTGGGGCCGAATATTCAGTTTAGAACGCCCAATGGCCAATAGAGACATTCCTTTTGTTATTATTTGCTGATGCATGAATTGCATTATTATATTCATTCCGAGTGTGACTGCGACCTTTTTTTTTTTTTTTTCCTGGTATAATTGACGGTGACTTGGAAATCGCTGATCCTCACCCATTACTCCAAACCCCACTAGATTCGTTCCACGTGGCAAATTCTTCGTTCCAATCACATCCCTTTCCCAGCACTATTGGCCCTCCTGGCAGTGGGGTGTCCATATATTTGCTGTGTTTTTAAGCCAAATTTCCTCAGAATTTCTGGTGCCGAGTGCCATGAAATTTATAAGAGTAAATTATGGATTAAACAATTCTCTTTAATTTAGTTTTTTAAACAATTTATTTATCTCAATTAAATATTTTTGTTCATAAATTATAAAATTTATTATTACTAAATTTTATTTTTTTGTTATAAAAAATTATTAAAAGAAATGATTAAATTAAAACAAAAAATATTTTAAAATTAAATTCAGACATTTAATATTTTTACTTTTAGAATTTGGAAACTAAATCAATAAATTATTGAATTTATAAATGACAATATAAATTAAAATCAAACACCTTAATTTAATATTTAAAAAGTTCTATTTATTTTTATAATAATTTTTGAAAAACAAATATAAAATTTATGAACAATAAATATGACGATTTAGTAAAAAAAAATTGAAAAAAATTAAAATATATAAATTTTCAAAAATTAAAACAGTAATTTACTCTACGTTCTTTTTAAAAATAAAGAAAGAGAGAAAATTTTTCAAAATATTGGTCAATGCGGTATGGTAAAAATCAAGAAGGCATGAATCTTGTTGCTGCGACGTGTCGTATTTGGCTTCTACAGTACGGTAATGCTGCTAAGCTGTCATCCGAAATACGCAATTAGTGGAGAGAGTACGGCAGAACCAACGGCGGAGATTCTCGCGCGCAAAGTTCGAGGTAACTTTTTTACCTGCCCATTTTCGCCGCTTGGCGTCACCATTTCACTTGCTTTCACACACTTTCACAATTATTTTAAGGCAAGCTTTTATTCACTAACTCATAATCCTCATTCAATATAATGGCGTGCAAGTTCCGTCCTCCTCATCCTTAACGCTAACTCAAAAAAGATAATGAAATCTTTTGATTCTACTACTAAGGTATTGATTTTTTATATTGATTGTTGCTGATCAGATAATTAATAGTAAATAATTTTTTTAAAAAATTATTACTAATTATTTAATCACAATTCAACTATTAGTGTGAAAAAAATAATAGTTTCAATATTGAGGCTAACTCATCCCTAAAAAGACAATCCACGTATCTTAGCTGAACTTCGGTGCGTTCGTTCACCAAATTTTGAATCTTCCTTTTGTCAGCTCTCGTTTTAATAATCAAGCCAAACTTTCATGCTATTCGTTTCTAAAATCTAAACTACAGAACCAATCATGCATATAACTCGCCCACTTTCTTTGCCTAATCTCAGTTTGAGCTTATCAGTTTCTATGTTAAAAAATTGTCTACATTACTGATGTAGTTTATAAAATATTATAATTATTTTAATAGAAAAAAAATATATCTTTATTATCAAATTCTATAAACTTTTAAAACTAATCAATTGCACATTTTTTACAACCTATCTTTGCATAATTTGTTTTTTTAAAAAATTATTATATATATATATATATATTATTTTTAATTAAAAACCTGATAATAAAGATATAGATATATATATAAAAGTCCAGTCGTATTTTAATTTAGTTTATGAAAATCAAGTATTTTAATTTATTTTTTACTGTTAAATTGTTGAAAAATGAAAGAATAATATTGACACGAATGAAATATTTTGTAGATTAATTTAAAACATTTCATTTTTAAATATTATAATTTAAAAAAACTAAATTTGTAGCCCTATGATGCCCACCATGGAGAAAAGATTCGTGCTACATTATTTAAGTTATGTAATTAATGTTTATCCACGACAAGTGTTCAAACATTTCCACTGATTATACCACAGCATTACATCATTGCCGCTTCATAATTCACATCAGGCACAAGTGTAATAATGATGTGTAATAATGATACGTAAAATGTTAAGGATAAATTATAGTGTCCTTATTATTTAATTCATCTATATAATTTAAAAATTTATAATTAAATCCTTATAATTTTGTAATTTTTGACTACAAAATCAATTATATATCATCTTAACACTCTCAATATAAATGAGGATTCTTTTCAGATATTTGACAAATTGAAAGGGTTCTTATCCATTAAATCTAATGATCTAATGAGTTAAAAAAATGATCATTTTTTTATCAAGATAACTACGTACAAATTAGGAAGAAATTCTCTGAAAGGGATCTAAATTCCTTTCAATATACATAATTTAACCTAATTTATCATAACTATTTAACATAAATTACATTATACATCATATAGTTAATATCAATTAATTATCTACTATTTTCTATTGTCATAAGCTATGTGTATTTAGAGTATTAATATGCATATAATTAATCACATTATCAAAATTTAATGAAATATAGATAAAAACTTAATGGTAGTGGCTAATTTAAAAATTAATAAAATTATAAAAACTTAATTCTAAATTTTCAACGACAAAGATTAATTTAAAAATTAAGTAAAACTATATACACCAAAAGAATAATTTAACGTTACATAAACTAGTAATTTAATTCACACAATTTTTTTACTGATGAGTCAAGAGTTAGGCTAAGATTATTATTAGCTAGAAATACGGGGGTGTTTCCGTAAATTGGAAACAGCAAAAGCTAAAGTTGCCACCTTTGTAGCGAGTGTGTCTGCGTGTGCACGGCGCTATCCCGCGAGTTCTCTTCCCTGTCTCTGAGGTCCCTCACTGCCGCACTCACTCACTCACTCACTCACGCCCTCTGCAATTTTGTACATTTTTCTTTGTGAGGTCCTCCTTACGTGTCTATCAACTTTTTTTCTCTCGAGAACCTTCAATTTCAAAACCCCAACTTAATTTTCTGGGACACCAAACATTCGCTTTCCTAACGACTTTCCTATTTAATTCTAGTTTATTAATTTAATTCCCACAAATCTTGCTTTGCTCGCGCCCCCTAATTAAAACTCCCTATGGATTCGCTTAGAAAGTCCTTTAAATCCTATTACTCTTACAAGCATCCCAGAAAGATCCCCACCGGCATAAACCCAGACTCCGGCCACGAACAGCTCCCCATTCTCTTGGATCAAGAAACTTCTTCTGAAGATCATCCTCCTCTGTCATCGATGAGCTCCTCTACTTCCACACACCGGCCCGAAGTTATCGTTAAGATCGACGAAGGCAACTCCAAAGGCCCCGTGGGGCAGCAAGGTAGTAAGATTTGGAGAGAATCTAGCTACGATTTCTGGAGTGAAGGACCTGCCCGTAAGAGTGCCAGTGATGGGGGTGCTACTGCTAGTGGTAATGACGACGAGGATGGCTTTGATTTCCGGCATCGCGAGCAGGGTCCTGAGGATCCACCTTCCATGCTCATTGGTAAGTTCTTGCACAAACAGAAAGCGTCCGGTGACGTGTCGCTGGATATGGATTTAGAAATGGAGGAGCTCCAGCATGACCACAAATTGTCGCCGGTGGAAGAGTCTCCGCAGCTCAATCGGATTTCCAAGGACCTCAAAGTCTCGTTCGAGGAACCAGCTTCCAATGTGGTTGAGTTGGCACCCGATTCCGTAAGACGAAGGCATAAGGACTCGCCGAGTCACATAGAATTTCAAAAATCGCCGCAGCACGATCATTGGGGGTCCCCTGGTGTAGCTCAAAGTGGTAACGCTGGTGGTGGAGATGGCGAGGTAGTGAGATGTACATCAAACGCTTCCTTTGAAAGAAACCTTTCGATGAGGAAATCTGCTTTGCTAAAGGCCAAAACTAAGTCAAGGTTGATGGATCCACCGGAGGAACGGGACCGGAGGTCTGGTCGGGTGCCAAAATCAGGGAATATGATATCGCAGTTGTTGGGGAAGAAAGGGGATGATGAGGAAGACGATCCATTTTTGGAAGAGGACGTGCCAGATGAGCTTAAAAAGACACATTTTAGTATATGGATTCTACTTGAGTGGTTGAGTTTGATTTTGATTGTTGCTGCTCTAGTATGCACGCTGTGTATTCCAATTTTGAGGAATAAGAATCTCTGGAAGCTTAAGTTATGGAAGTGGGAGGTTATGGTCCTGGTTCTAATTTGTGGTCGATTAGTTTCTGATTGGGTAATCCGAATACTGGTGTTCTTCATCGAAAGGAGTTTCCTTCTGCGCAAGAGAGTCCTCTATTTTGTATATGGTGTGAGGAAAGCAGTTCAAAATTGTCTATGGTTGGGATTTGTTTTGATTGCTTGGCACCTGTTATTTGATAAGAAGGTTGAGAGGGAGACTAGAAGCGACTTCCTTAAATATGTCACCAAGATCTTGGTCTGTTTCTTGGTGGGTACTTTGGTGTGGTTGGTGAAAACGCTCGTGGTTAAGGTTCTGGCCTCCTCGTTCCATGTAAGCACATATTTTGATAGGATTCAGGAGTCACTGTTTAATCAATTTGTGATCGAAACTCTGTCTGGGCCACCCCTGGTTGAAATTCAGAAGTCAGAGGAAGAGGAGCAAAAGCTTGCTGATGAGGTTCAGAAACTGCAAAATGCTGGGGTTACCATACCCCCTGATCTCCGGGCAACTGCCTTCGCTACAACTAAGAGTCCAGGGGTGGCAAAGAGTCCAAGGGTGGGAAAGAGCGGAGTGCTCCAGAAAAGCCCTCGTCTGATAAGTGGGAAGTTTTCTCGGCCACTTTCCCACAAGTCAGATGATGCAATTTCTATTGATCACCTGCATAAGCTGAATCCCAAAAATATATCTGCTTGGAACATGAAAAGGTTAATGAATATGGTCCGACAGGGCACTCTTTCTACACTTGATGAACAGATACTTGATTCAGCTCAAGACGATGAAAATGCCACACAGATTAGAAGTGAAAATGAGGCCAAAGCTGCGGCAAAGAAAATATTTCAGAATGTTGCGAGGCGGGGTTGCAGGTTATTATTGCTCCTTAATAATTACAAATTAAAATATATTCTTCTCTCTTTTCTCCGTGATCTTTTATGCATCTGCAATCTTTATCTCTGACGTATATATATTATATATAGTATTCTAGTCCGTTAAATGATTATTTCTTTGGTCGAAATTAGAATAATATATTTGAATGTCTAACTTTCTACTACATTTTACTCTCTTGATTCCCTTCTCTTTTGAATGAAGTATGAAACTTTTCATCGAGTTGATTAATGTTACTATATTTTGTTTTGGTGGCTTTTTTCTTCGTCTTTTTGATTCGCAATCTTCGTTTGCTTGAGGGTTTATATTAGGTCTGTGTTTTTAAACATTGTGAAAGAGTCTGCAAATCAAATTATATCTACGTTTTGTAAGGCGAAAAAGTGAAAAAATTTCGTATCTATGTTTTGGTACTTAATGAAGATTGGGCCAAGTTTTGGAAGCTTTTTTGACAGCTTGACAAAAGCATGCATATATGTAGTTATCTCTATTATCATAGAGAAAACCTTCCCTAACATGGGACAAAATTAATCGATCTAGTGTTCATGGCCAATAAGTGAATGAATGTGTCTTGTATCACAGCTTGTTTTAGTCCTTGATTTGTAGGCAATAATAATTGAACTTCGCCATCATTTATATCGCTTTCTTCTGTGTCATATTTTTTACTAATAAAGTTTATTGCTTTATTTTTTGCAGGTATATTCGCCTGGAGGATTTGATGCGTTTTTTGAGAGAAGATGAAGCTGAAAAAGCCATGAATCTCTTTGAAGGAGCGTCTGAGACTGGGAAAATCAGTAAACCTGCCTTGAAGAACTGGGTGGTAAGAATTTATCATCTGAAACCTAATTTGGAGAACTTGGGGGATTTCTGTTCTGAAACACTAGGTTATCTATGTGCATTCTTTCTCTTTACAATGATCATGTGTTTGAATGAATTTATCAGTCTTTGTTTTATTGATGTGTCGTTCCAATTGATATTTAGATTCAGGTTTGTGTTATTTTACATATTACTTATGCCAGTATCACGCACTCTAAAATTGCAGGTTAATGCCTTCAGAGAGAGGAGGGCACTTGCTTTGACATTGAATGATACCAAAACAGCAGTGAACAAACTTCATCGAATGCTCAACGTTTTAGTTGGCATCATTATACTGGTTATCTGGCTCTTAATATTGGAAATTGCAACTACCAAATTACTTCTTTTTGTGAGCTCACAGGTTGTCGTGGTTGCGTTTATATTTGGAAATACCTGCAAGACGGTATTTGAATCCATTATTTTCTTGTTTGTCATGCACCCATTTGATGTGGGAGATAGGTGCGAGATTGATGGAGTTCAGGTAATCTTTACCTTTACGCGTTTACAGAAATTTTCGTCTTCATTTAATCAGTGTCCTAACTCTTTTCTTCTCCTCTTTGCTAACTAATTGCAGTTGGTTGTAGAAGAAATGAACATATTGTCAACCGTATTTTTAAGATTTGACAATCAAAAAGTTATTATCCCTAACAGTGTCCTTGCCACTAAGGCCATCAGTAATTACTACCGCAGTCCTGACATGGGAGATGCTATTGATTTCTGTATACATGTATCTACCCCACCTGAAAAGATTACACTTATGAAACACAGAATACAGAGGTATGTGTAGAAGACAATCTCCTTTATTTTGTTTGCAGGCAAAAGTATTACCTTCGTACTCAAATTTTGACTTAAAGTTTTAATTTTTATCCAGAATTTGATTTTGTATCAATTTTGTTCCATCTTTCCAATTAGTTTTTATTTAGTCCTTGAGTTCAATGTTGTTTAAATTGTCAATGGCAAGCAGTGATGTGACTCAAACTTATTTAGTTAGACACTTCTTACGTCTGATATTCTATTAAAATGACAATTGTTTTTCATTTTTACTTTGTACTTTCAATTATCTTCTCTTGAATAATAAAGGGCGATTTTGTCATTTTAAGAAAATATTTGATGTTTGCTTAGCTAAACGAGTTGGTACTAACGTATGCAATAGAGGTGGGCTATATTAGTGTTTTTACAATTTAGATAGCGTTGTGTTTAATGACAAAATTGAAATTGATTGAAAAGATGTAAAGTTTTGGAATAAAATTGAAACTAGTAAAAAAGTTTAGTGACAAAAATGGTAGTTTTGCCTTGTTTATATCCTTGTTGGTGTATCTGTGAACTCTGATTGGATGAAATTTGTAATGACTACAATGCAGTTACATCGATAACAAGAAGGAGCATTGGTATCCTACAACTTTCATAGTGTTAAGGGATCTGGAACAGTTAAACATGGTAAAAATATCAATTTGGCCAACCCACACAATGAACCACCAAGACATGGGAGAAAGGTTTGTGAGGAGATCCCTTCTGCTTGAAGAGCTGATGAAGATATTCCGAGAGGTTGACATTCAGTACCGTCTTCTTCCTCTTGATATTAACATCAGAGGCATGCCTACCACCTCTGAGCGGCTTCCTCCTAGTTGGACCACGATCACAAGCACATAAGCAACCAGTTCAAGTCCTTAAGCTGTATCAATTATCTGCTGGAAGGTGTTGTTTTTAGCAGATTACGATTCTGTAAAAAGAGTGAGTTTTTCCCTGTAGTAATTGATGTTGTTGTATATTAGTTTATGGAGCTGATAGAGTGGATCATATTCATATGTCATGTCTCACGCCACATGCCTTCCTTTCTTGTTTTCTTCCTAAAATAAGCAAGTAGTAGTCGCTCTTTCATTCTCAACTTTCACATCAAGTCGCCTTTCTTAATCCTTAGGCTAATGGCTCCTATCCACGTATATATATGTATCTATCAAAACATTCTTAAGCCAACTTAATTGTATGATTTAAAGAATTTCACAGTCCATAAACTGTAGTCTGATTTGAATTTGAAAATAAGCGGACGATTAAATTAATTAAAAATTGGTTGAAAAGATAAGAACAGTGGGTTTGACAATTTAATTGTTGCAATTTTTTTGAATTTTTTTAAATTTTTATTAAATATTATTATATATTTTTAAAACAATCTTAAACAATTATAAGAGGGTTCAGGATTAGTAAATATATATATATATATTTATAATATATTTTAAATATTTTAATATATTTTAAATATTATTAATTTAATTACAGTTTAATAATTGATCTTTGAACTACGATAAGCTCGGTTTATTTTTTAAAATTTAATTTATATTTACTATGTGACAAACATGTAGTTATATTTTGGCTTTCAGATTAGACGTGGCTAATTCTACGAAGTTTAAATGGCTGATGATCTCTGTCGTCAATTAACTAGTCAAGTCATAATGAAACAGTCGTAGTAATGAATCTATGTCTCTCTACCAACGTAATACACATTACACGTACACATATATACATCCATTATTTAATTAATTTTATTACGCATTTGTCTCATTTGCAAATTTTAGCTTAAGTAATGAGATATTAGCTACTACAACAACAACAATAACACAGCCTTATCTCACTAAGTGGAGTCGGTTACATGGATCGCACGACGTCATTGAGCTTTATCAATGACCAACTCTTTAGATATCTCATTTATCAAAAGGTTCCGATCAATAATTTCTCTAATTGTTCTTTTTGGTCTTCCTCGACCTTTTTTCACAGGGCTCCAAACCATCTGCTCAACTCTCCTAACTGGCGCTTCCAACAAAATTTTTGCATATTCAAATCTAGTTAAATTTGTATTTCTTATTATTATATCATTTTATTAAGTAATAATCTTATGCTATTTTTTGTCAGCAAGTAATTACAAAATAATTACTTCAGCTCAATTTTAATTTATTTTACAATATTTTTTTAAAATATAGCAAAAATTATAATAACTTTCTTATCATATTTTAAAAATAATTAAAAGCAGCAATGATTTATTTTTCTCTTTTATATGTATTTTAACTCCTTTTATTTATATTATATTTTCTATTTTATTTTATGTGTTTACTATATCATATGATTTTAGAGATTAGTGACTGACTACTGACCAAAATGTTTCAAAATCATATATACTAATATAAATGACAATAAAAACATTTAAATTAACCTTAAATTCATGGATTTATTGGGCAAAAGATTAATTTTATTAAATTAAAAATAACTAGTGTGATCTCTCAAAGTAAAACTACTTGTTTTCTACTAAAATCTAGCTATATACATCCTTGCATAGTCGACAGTATATATACATACAGCATATGATTTTCTCCCCGGCTTCCGAAGCTAAAAAAAAAATATATATATATATATATATATATATATATATATATATAAAGCTAAAAGATATGTTTAATATTAAACAAACATATTATCTCACTGAAAAAAAAATTAATGTCACTACTTGTCAACTGCATGGCGTATGAAAAATATTGGGTATTAATTACAAACCTCTTTTCCCCCATTAATCTTACAAGTTATAACTCTAGGCAACAGATGTGGTTCCACATATCAATCAGAGTTAAATTTATTTTAATCACAACATAATAATTAATTTTTATAAAAATTATATAATGAATAAATAAGACGAATTCATCATAATAAAAGTATAATCTGATTATAGTATCACTTAATGCCAATTTTGTAAATTAGAAAAATCAATACATAATTATTGCTGCATTTTAATCAAAGGCTAAATTATAATCTTGGTGCTTATAGTTTCTCTCAATTTTTAATTTGGTTTTTATAGTTTAAAAATTTATAATTTTACAAGTTTTTATTTTTATCCCTATTATTAAAATATTGTTAATATTCTAATAAATTTTAACTAAAAATCAATTATATATTATCTTAATATTGTAAATATACAAAATTTAAGTTGATTTATTTAACATAAATTACATTATATGTCATATATATATATATATATATATATGAGTTAATATCAATTAATTATTTATATATTTTTATTGGCATAAATTATATATATTTATAGTGTTAATATGTATATAGTTAATTACATTATCAAAATTTAATGAAATACTGATGAAAACTTAATAACCAGGGCTAAATTAAAAATTTGTGAAATTATAAAAATTTAATTACAAAATTTTAAACTACAAAAACTAAATTAAAGTTTAAGTTAAACAATACGGACTAAAAAGAATAATATAATCTTAATTAAAAAGCGTCTCGTTTTCTTTCCTCAAAACCAAAAAAATCACAATCGAGTGTCACTCAAGTGCGGAATTTGGCGCGGTTTTTGAAGCTCTAGCTAGCAGAAAGACGAAGAGGAGGAGTTTTGTCGCAGTGCTTCAGAAGCCATCGTTCGTTAAAAACACATTTTTGGATGAGTAGGAGAAGAGGAAAATGAAATTGAAACAGTGAAGATGGCTAACCTTTCGAGCCTTGTACACGAGCTTCGAGAACGCATAGCAGCTTCCTCATCCACGCCTAGCCCCAATAACGCTGATGACGACGCTTTGGAGGTCAGGTTCCGGGCCGTCCTTCCAAATCTTCTTCATGCTTATGTCGTTCCTTCTTCCTCCGGTATGCTCCATCTCCTTCTCCGAAATCTTCGGAAAACGATTCTTTTAGCATTTGCGAGGCTTTGCTGCGTTACCAAGATAATTTTTGTTTTATGCATTACCAAATCAATAATTGTTGGAAGCCTTATTTAGAGCTTAGTAAATGAGCAATTTAAAATGGTGGTGCCACTTTCCTCGACGCAATATGAGCTTGAACTACAATAATTTACTTCCTTTCGTGCCGAGACATTTGGAGTTTAAACTTGACTTAATGTTTGGCAGCAAATGAGAGAGAAGTGATTGCAGTGGTGAAGCTTATCTCTCACACCGCTAGGAATTTTGCTGGAGTCTTTTACCATGGTAAAGCTAGTGCCATAATACCAATCATTGGTCGGATATTGCCTTTCTTTGCAGAACCTGCATTTCGGTGAGTTATTTTTTGAGAAATCTCCAATTGTTATTGGCATGGCTATTAGTTGTTTGTGTAAGAAAGCGCAAGAATGATTTTATTGATGTCTTTAACACACCCTCTAGAGCAAAAGTCCTTCTGGACTTGAATGGACAAATTATAGGCCTATTGTCTCCTGTGCTGAAATTTAATTTTAACTACGAAATGGGGTGGCAAGAATCGACCTTTTTTTTTTTTTGGGGCGGGGCGGGGGGGAAGCAGCATGAATCAAACTATTGAGTGTTCGGTCATAGAAACTTATCTTTTTTCATGAATAATTTTACTAAGATCTATACCTGTTACTGGGAAGTTGGAAGGCTGTAATCTCAAACATCAGTTTGATACTGAATTCCTTTATTTTCCCCAGCCAACGAAATCTTCTTTCAACTTTTTGGTTTTAGAAATCCAGATATTGGCTTCTTCATTAAAGTTTGGTATCTCTTTGTACTATCTAAATTTTGACAAAAAGTGCAGTCATTGGAGATGTAATAATGCCATTCACTGAACATTTGTTTCAGGTGCATAAACTTAGAATTTGTTAAAGGGGCTTTAGTTATTAGGGTTATTCAATATATTAACTATTCACTGTTGTATGAAGTTGAAAGGATTTATTGGGTTACATGAACCTGATGTGGGGTTGCATACCATGAAAATTTAGTCTCTTTTATGTTTTAGATCTGATATATAATAGAAAATCGTTTGTCTACTCATTTTCTGTTAATAGCAACTATTTCCTGTCTTTCACTTGTATAGCTTTTCATTTCTCAATTAATTGCTGCTAAAAAATGATATAAATTTCAGATCTCGTTATGGTGTAATTTTTGAAACACTTGGATCACTTTTATCTTTGCTTCGGACTGGAGCGCGAGATGCATATAGACAGTTCTATGCTGATGCCATGTTAGTCATTGAAGGTAAGAATGTGGATATAATGAATAACAATATGTAGTGATCACCTTTTCTTAAATAGCTAATTGGTCTTTTCTTGTTTGCGGCCTTCCCTGTGTTAAAATTATGGGTTGCTTTCATTAATCTGTTGTTAGTCTCATTTCACGAGGTAGGAAGTTTTCCCTTTTGGGGAGGGGGAAGGGAATGGAGGGGACTTTGTACTACATCTTTTAACGTTGGATCTTTCTATAAAATACCATTTCCCTAATTAATTTCAAATGGTAATGTTGAAATATATTTTGTCTTCACAGATATTATACACTTGGTCTCTCAATGCCTTCACAATGCAAGCATTGCAGGACCCACCAAGCTAACGTTAAAGTGCTTTTGTGAGTCCTTTACTGCAATTGTCAGTGATCCTGCTTGTATAGGAGATCTCCCACCAAGTAACAAACCAGTTGATGGATGCGGTGTATTAATTGACCTAAGTGGCGAGAAGCGATGGCAACCTTTTGCAACTTGGATTTTAAAGCTTCTCAGTAAATGTCTAACAGAAGGAACACTGTATGTTGAAGGATTGGTCAACCTGTCATTTGTTTCTGCTGCATGTTCTCTTTTATGCTATGTGGACGCTGATCTGCATATGGTGGGTAACTGTTACTACAAATTTTTAAATATTTATCAGCTGGGTGATAAAATTTGAAATGGAATTTGTTCACCTAAATTTATTCAAACTGTCTGAATTATTAGAGCTGCAAATTGTCTGAGTCTAACAATTATGGCTTTTTGGAAGGCATGTTTTGACCTTGCACGCATCATTGGAACAGTGACAAACTATGATGTCATACCCTATCAGAATTTGATCCAGTCAATATCTACTATATTGAGTGTGGACAAAGAGAGGCTTCCTGTGTTCAGGTTTGACACAATTTGCTTTGTCTTATGGTTTCTTACGACTGGGCTTTAAATAGTAAATATGAATGTCTACTAGGTTGTTGATTTTCTGCTAGTTGTCTGCTTCCAATTTCAATAAAATTTCTACTTTTAATGCTTTACATTTGAATTTTGATGATTGTTTGGAAAAAAAATTATGTGAAAAAAAAAAGTTAACAAAAAAGTATTCATTTAAATTTGCTCACAACATTAACATAGGATTCACCTGCAGAAACATGGCTTATGATTCATCCATGGGTATTTGCCTCAGTGCACTCTACTCCAGTTGTCCGGAAGCTGTTGTAAAATCTACAGCTGCTGATCTAGTCAATGTGTTCCTGCAATCATTGTGGAGAACAAAAAGCAAGGAACTCAAGGTTAATATTAAGACTTGCATTTCCTTAGAACAGCTTAGTTAACTATGGAGCTATTAATCTTTTCTTGTGGAAGCTGATAGATTGAGATAGTAAATTGTTCAAGGGGTTCTAATAGTATTCATCTCCAGGTTGCATTATGCAGTGCATATGCGAGGATTGCTAAAGTTTGCCCTCCTCATATCTGGCAGCCAGAATCTCTCATATCTGCACTTCATCATCCAGAACCACTCTTACCCTTAATAGAGTGCTTTCAAGTAGCTCTATCTATTCTTGGTCCACATCTTGTTGGGGGAGTGCAAGGGAACAATAAGACATTGACCATGTCAACATATGAAGATAGGTCAACTGAAAACATGAGGCTTGGACAAAAGAGGTCCATTCAGGATGTGGATCAATTAAAGATCAAACGTCAAAAATTAAATGAAGATATTGTTATTACGGATCCCAATGTTGAGGTGCAATGCAAATATCTTCCTATAGTTACTTGTCCAGGGGGAGAAGATTATGCTGACAATATGAATAAGGCTCTTCTCGCATTTGTTCAAGTTTTAAATGCTCCTTCTATAAAACCTGGTCCCTTGAGGCCAGATATAGCATTATCAGCACTTAGCATGCTATGCATTGTCTTCTTTATGTATCCAGAGACCAATATGTCACTCAGCATCTTTCAGCAGATGCTTGCATGGCTTCCTTGGATAGTTGAGCAGGTATATAGGTTGCAGTTTCTAATTCATGTTATCTTAAATGTTTCTCTTTTAATAAATTGGGTTGTCTGTCAATATAGGCAAACCATGAGAAATCAATCACTGTTAATATCTCCACTTACCTGGAAGGAATTCACAACATATTGCTTTTGCAAAGTAAGCTTTGAGCCTATCCTTCGTTAAGACTGTTGATTGAGTTTTATACTTTATTGTTCTACTTCTTTCTTGGGGGATGGACTTATTTGCCTTTGATTTTTGTTTGATGCCTGCTAAATCATTAGAATGCTGCCATTTTCCTAATGGTAGAAATTGTATTTTTTGACTTATAGCTGGTAAAGTTTTTGATAGGTGAGTAGTCTATATAAGCCTCATTCTTCTAACACCTCAAAAGTCATGAACACAAAGTATAATGGTTTGGAAATCAAGAGGCTTCTTTTCCTCTATGATATATTTTATTTGAATCTATGTTATTATTGAGAGGCTTACTTATGATTGACTTACCAAGTCTTCCATCACATATATGGGTTCTTATTTTTTTTAATCATTGGTTCTTCTAGTGCTGCAGACTGATGATAGACAAACAGATATGTTAATTTTTGTGGATACACGTTCCTTTAGATTACTTAAACTTCATATTTGTCACATCTGCTATTTCATGCTTATTAGTTATATCATTTTTTCATATTATGACTCCTGAATCAGGTGCCTCTTTCATAAAGAACAATTTATTGCAACATGACAATCATGATAGAAGCTTTATACATGTAGTGCTGAAACTTCCCTGGAGTCATACGCTTCTGACTATGGATCATCACTGTCTGTGGAAAACAAAATGTCTTTCTCTTCAAGTTGCATCTAAGCTAGGTCCAAGTTTGAACCGTGAAGCTATTCTTGAGGTTTTAGATTTGGGTCTTCGTGATGAAGCTGAAGAAGTTAGAATTGAAGCTGTCACTTCTATTCCAGTGATGGTTTTGTGGTCTGGTCATGATTTATTATCTCCAGTCTTTAAAAGGATGGAGTAAGTATACAGTTGAAATTGAGTTTTTTTTTTTTCCTTTCAGATGCATGATTTCAGTATATCTGATTAAAATTTGTCATTTGGTTAGTTTGAATACAGGGCTGTGAATTATGATTGCACTTGGGTTTTCTCTTGTATTAGTTTCGATGACAATTATAGAGATTATGTTCTCACTTGAGCAATTTTCTTTCTTATGATTATATAATTGAAGTGTTACCTGTCAATTCCATATATCTTAATGGTTTTTCTGTAAATAAAACCAACAATATGTATCAAAATGCTTGTATGAACAATCATTCAGATTTAATGATGTGATATCAATCTTCAGACTGGAGTGCAAGATTACTTAGATATGGACCTTGCTTTTGTAGTCCAGTCTGATTGAATATGATGCATTCAATTTTAAATGGTGGGAACTTATTCCTTGGAGTGATCTGTTCCATTGTATCAATATTCTCATCAAGGCTCTTTGATATGGTTTTCATTAGTCATCAACACTTCCTTTCCTGTTTCATATTTGTGACCTAGTTCCTATACAGCTTCTTGTTGCCGGTAGAACTATCAGTTTCTGGTATTTTTTCTTGAGTAGTTTTATTCACAGTGGATATTCTTTTATCCCAAAAGAAGTACATCTTACCAGGACAACTTTGCTAAGTCCCCCTCCCTTTTTCATTTGTGTTGTGGATGGATTTGCTCCTAATATAAACAAGTAGCAATATATGTGCTGTTGGGTTTTAATGATGAATGGGGATTTTAATTAACCATTTTAGTTGATCATACTTCTAATTTAGATTAGCTTCCTTGATATAGGATCCCCGCTTAAGTTATATCATGTGCTAAATGAGTCTAGTATCATCCAAAGTTATCTGTTTTACTTGTTAAAGGCACAGCATAGTCTAGGCGTTTTAGTTTGCTACAGAAGTGTTTAAGTATCAAGATAAAGGAAGTATTAGTTCTGATTCATATAAACAACTACATGCAGTCAATTGACATCTAAATGAAAATTAACGGGCATGACCACGTGAATTCTCATTTTCCATTAAGGTTTAGTTTGAAATCTTGAACTATATTTTATGCTACATCTTTTGTGCTTTAGATTTCTGATATCTCATCCATGTGTCAACAGCTGCTCTATTTTAGAACTTTTCATGCTGTATTAGCATGGAGGCTTATTCTACACAATTTAAATTTTATTATTTTTTTACTAGGATTTTTTAACAATATTATCTTTTGCCTATGTCAAAGTTGATAAATGCAAAACATGTTGTTTTGCTTTAAGTCCATTTTGTGGGATGTCTAGACAGATGTGAAATCCCCATCATGATGTCTCATGTTTTATGGAGATTGAATTTTCATTGTTTAGCATGTCATATACGTTGGATGTAGAAAATTATTTTTTTCCACTCTCTTATGTAGTTTGTTTTGTTGGTTAGTTATGATATTTGCAGGCTCCTTGTAGAATTATTTAGGTGTTTAATAAGCATAACATTAGATGTACAACTTTTCTTTAAATTTTAAGCAAAATCTTATGTTTGTTTACTTTCTGATATCTAATCCGCAGGATCTTAAAGAGAGATAATGAGAAAGTAAAAAAATTTCTTCCTATATGTCTTGGTCTTTTGTCATGCCTTTATGGATGCAGTAGGGCTGTATCTGGTTTATACTTAAATCAATGCAAATTATATCTAAATCTGAGAAGTGAAAGTACTTGTTGGACGGTGGATAGTTTAGTGCAAGGTTTCAGATGTTCAAAATGCGACAGAAAATTAATTTTCAATCCTGATGAGCAGCATCCTACTATCGTCCGTCAATCTGAGGTGCATGGAGAAGATGCCAATTTAGATGGCATTTTCATTCAACTACAGTCTCTATTTTTTGAACTTCTTTTTGATGGATCATCAGAAGATGTCCAAGTTTCCTGTGTGGGAGTTATTCACCGGATTCTTGCACATGGATCCCCAGACATTTTGCTCAAAACAAGGTCTGAGTGGATAAAATGTGTAGAGTTTCTACTACTTAGCAAGAGCAAGGACTTAAGAGAAGCATTTTGCTGTCAGATCAGTTCCTTTGTGGAGGATCATATATTGAGTTTAATTTTTCCTGGAGACACTGACAAAAGTAAGGAAGAAAGATTATTGGATATGATTAAACATGCCATGGAAGCCGCTGAAAGTCCCCAGATTTTAGAGACTCTTATGGAATGTGCAGCAGAGATAATGGTTGCTGTTGGTATAGATAACCCCCTTTTCTTGTGTTCCCTTATGCTAATGGTTGATCAGCTTGATAGTTCACATGTGACTGTAAGAATGAATGCCTCAAGGTTGATCCACAAATCCTGCTATCTCCATCTTAAAGGAGGATTTGAGCTAATTCTTTCCAAAGATGTTCATATTTGTACTGAGATCTTTAATTATCTCTCTGAGAGACTTGCCATCCGTCCACTCTTGGTAAGGGAGTTTGCTGAAGCTGTTTTTGGTGTTGAGACTGAACAACTAGTCAAGAAAATGATTCCTTTTGTTCTACCAAAGCTTGTGGTATCTCAGCAGGATAATAGTCAGGAAGTTTGCATCTTATATGAGTTAGCCAAGTGTTTGAACACTGATATGGTGCCTCTAATAGTTAACTGGCTGCCAAAAGTGCTTGCTTTTGCTCTTCATCAAGAAGATGACCAACAGTTACTTGCTGCTGTGCAGTTTTACCATGCACAGACTGGTTCTGACAAGCAGGAAATATTTGCAGCTGCATTACCAGCACTTTTAGATGAACTTGTATGCTTTGTAGATGGTGGTGATTCAGATGAGATAAGTAGAAGGTAACTTGAGTGACTTTCTGGGACTTGATCTTAATTTGGTTCTTTTTTCTTTTTGGGTTTTGTGGATGTGATAGGGGTGGTTGCGAATATCAAATAAACCAGAATTAAAAATAGTAGCCAAATAGATTGAAGAAGTACTGCAAGAATCTTAAACAATGTTACTCCAATCTTCAGTCTGTGTAGAGAGGACTAAACTCCAGAGTGCAAAACCAAATCTCAAAATCAACCTCTCTTGGCTAAGAGCTAGAATCCTAATTTATAGACTTAAGCTACTGACATGATAATTATAAAATAAACTGGATAAAGCTAATTTACTTATGGTTTAAAATAATGAAACTAACTAGATAATGCTAACTGACTTAATATTTTAATGATAAAAAGATAAGGCTGAATTAAATAATAGCAACTTAGATAACTGACTCTACATTAATAATAAATAAAACAAGACAGATAATTTTCTGCTGGTACTGGTTGGGTGTATGTAACTTTGTTAATTTTTTTGGATTGTGAGGAATTTTGGGTACTATCCTGTTTGAAAGCTCATTGTAAGCTTTTAATTGCCTCAATTTTAAATATATATAGGGTTATATTATGTCTTTTTTGCTCTTACTGACTTTTGTCATTGAGTAGCAAAAAATGCATAGATTTGCTGTGGCTATCGACTGGCAACTATTAAGTCCCACACATGCAATTCTTGTATATTACACCTCTATGATTGTATTGAAAAAAGTGGCAGTTTAGCATAGAGTGAAGAACTATCATACGGAACAAATTAATGTAACTTTTAGACTGCATGAGTTTTATTTGTCATTCACGACATTCTTGTATTTATTTAACAGGTTAGCAAGAGTTCCTCAACTGATTAAAGACATTGCTAAAGTTCTGACCGGTGGGGAAGATCTTCCAGGATTTTTGAGGAATCACTTTGTTGGCCTTCTTAATAGTATAGATAGAAAAATGCTCCATGCTGATGATATTTTTCTGCAGAGACAAGCTTTAAAGCGTATTGAGATGCTGATTAAAATGATGGGTTCTCATCTTAATACTTATGTGCCAAAACTGATGGTTCTCCTTATGCATGCTATAGATAAAGAACCACTTCAAGAGGAGGGTCTATCTGTCTTGCATTTTTTCATTGAGCAATTGGCTAAAGTTTTGCCATCTAGCATTAAGCATATAATTTCTCAAGTATTTGCTTCCCTTCTTCCCTTCTTGGAAAGAGACAAAGAAAATCCTTCAATACATTTGGACAAAGTGGTAAAAATTTTAGAAGAACTTGTACTGAACAACAGCGTCACTCTGAATCAGCATATATGTGAGTTCCCTCCACTGCCTAGCATACCTGCTCTGACAGAAGTGACCAAAGCAATTGAAAAAGCTCGTGGTTCAATGACTTTGAAGGACCAATTGCGAGATGTAGTTGAGGGTTTAAATCATGAGAACTTGAATGTGAGGTACATGGTAGTGTGTGAGCTACGCAAGCTTCTGGACCTGAGATGGAAGGATGTTACAACTCTCATCACCGCTGAAGCTGGTTCAGACTTGGATGTCTTGAGTTCTTTGATCACATCCTTACTGAGAGGGTGTGCAGAAGAATCAAGAACGGCAGTTGGGCAGAGGTTAAAGTTAGTCTGTGCTGATTGTCTTGGAGCCCTTGGTGCTGTTGACCCTGCCAAAGTAAAAGGTTTTTCATGTCAGCGTTTTAAAATTCAGTGCTCTGATGATGACCTCATATTTGAACTGATCCACAAACATCTAGCTCGGGCATTTAGATCCGCACCTGATACTGTAATTCAAGACTCAGCTGCATTGGCTATTCAGGAACTTCTAAAAATGGCTGGTTGTGAGGCATCACTGGATGCAAATGCATCAACTTCTACATTACAGGTACACAAGGATAAGGAAACTTGGAACGCTGTTGCATCTGGGATTAAGAGTACTGACAGCAGTAGTGGAATGAATAATAGGGGTCAGAGATTATGGGATCGATTCTCTAATTATGTAAAAGAAATAATAGCTCCATGCCTAACATCTAGATTTCAGCTTCCTAATGTGGCTGATTCAACATCTGCTGGCCCTATCTACCGCCCATCTATGTCGTTTAGAAGATGGATATTTTTTTTGATAAGAAAACTAACTGTGCATGCCACTGGATCTCGTGCCATCATTTTTAATGCTTGTCGAGGTATTGTGCGTCATGATATGCAAACAGCAATATATTTGCTTCCCTACTTAGTTCTTAATGCTGTCTGTCATGGTACTAAGGAGGCGCGCCATAGCATATCAGAAGAAATCCTTTCTGTTCTTGATGCAGCTGCATCAGAGAACAGTGGTGCTTCAGTTCAAGGATTCACTGGTGGGCAAAGTGAAGTTTGTATTCAAGCTGTTTTTACTCTTCTTGATAATCTTGGACAGTGGGTGGATGATGTCGAACAAGAGCTTGCTCTTTCCCAGTCTTCTCAGTCATTAGCTAAGCAACAAAAATCAAAGGATCAAAGTTCAAATTCCTTGACTGATCAGGATCAACTCCTTGTACAGTGTAAATATGTTTCAGAGCTTTTATCTGCTATTCCAAAGGTCACTCTTGCTAGGGCCTCCTTTAGGTGTCAGGCATATGCAAGGTCTTTGATGTACTTTGAATCTTATGTGAGGGAAAAGTCGGGTGCTTTCAATCCTGCTGCTGAGAGAAGTGGCACCTTTAAGGATGAAGATGTTTCACATCTTATGGAAATTTACTGTTGTTTGGATGAGCCAGATGGACTATCTGGCCTGGCACATTTACGTAATTCTTTGAGGTTGCAGGATCAGCTATTAATAAATAAAAAAGCTGGAAACTGGGCTGATGTTTTGACTTCTTGTGAGCAGGCATTGCAGATGGAGCCTAACTCAGTTCAGAGGCATTCAGATGTCCTTAATTGTTTACTAAACATGTGCCATCTTCAGGCAATGGTCACTCATGTTGATGGTTTAATTTCTAGGATTCCTCAGTACAAGAAAGCATGGTGTATGCAAGGTGTGCAGGCAGCCTGGAGGCTTGGCAAGTGGGAATTGATGGATGAGTACCTTGGTGGAGCTGAAGAGGAAGGTTTACTTTGTAGCTGCTCTGAAAGTAATGCTTCATTTGACTTGGATGTTGCAAAGATTCTCCAGGGAATGATGAAGAAGGACCACTTCTCAGTTGCAGAGAAACTTGCTTTATCCAAGCATTCACTAATTGCTCCCTTAGCTGCTGCAGGCATGGATTCGTACATGCGGGCTTACCCATTTGTTGTAAAACTTCACTTGCTACGGGAACTGGAGGACTTTCATTCTCTTCTGAGTGGTGATTCTTTTTTAGAGAAAACATTTCATTTGGGGGATTCAGCTTTCCCTAAAATGATGGATAACTGGGAAAACCGACTCAGATTTACACAGCCATCACTTTGGGCTAGGGAGCCACTTTTGGCTTTCAGGAGACTGGTTTTTGGTGCAAGTGGTCTTCGACCTCAAGTTGGGAATTGCTGGCTTCAGTACGCAAAGCTATGTCGCTTGGATGGTCATTATGAAACAGCAAACAGAGCAATTTTAGAAGCACAGGTTTCTGGTGCACCTAACGTCACCATGGAAAAAGCTAAACTTCTCTGGAGCACCCGGCGGTCTGATGGAGCCATTGCGGAGTTGCAACAGTCTCTCCTTAACATGCCTGTTGAGGTTTTAGGCTCAGCAGCAATATCATCCATTACTAGTCTTTCCCTAGTACCACTTAATGCACCACCGCTAATATGTGATAGTCAGGCTGTAAATGAGAACAAACATATAGCGAAGACCCTTCTTTTGTACTCAAGATGGACACATTACACTGGGCAGAAGCAGAAAGAAGATGTAATAAGTCTTTATACCAGGGTGAGGGAATTGCAGCCCAAGTGGGAGAAAGGATACTTCTATATGGCTAAATATTGTGATGAAGTGCTTGCTGATGCTAGGAAACGCCAGGAGGAGAATTTTGAACATGGTCCTAGACTTGTTTCTTCAGCAACTTCTGTTGGCTGTTCCAATTTGAAAGTTGAGAAGCGTTGGTGGTCTTACATGCCTGATGTGTTGTTATTCTATGCAAAAGGGCTTCACAGGGGGCACAAAAATCTTTTCCAGGCACTTCCAAGGTTGTTAACCCTGTGGTTTGACTTTGGGAGCATGTATCAAAGAAGTGGTTCTTCAAACAACAAGGACTTGAAGAGTATACAAGGGAAGGTGGGTAGAGAGTTTCTTTCTTCTACTTCTGTTCTCTTCACTGCATCAAAATTCTTCCTGTGCACTGCATTTTGCATTGATGCTATTGCCTTTTGTTACTTAACTTTGGTAGGTAATGAGTATTATGAGAGGCTGTTTGAAGGATCTACCAACGTATCAATGGTTGACAGTACTACCTCAATTGGTATCAAGAATTTGTCACCAGAATGATGAAATTGTTCGATTGGTCAAACTTATCATTACCTCAGTTCTCCGCCAGTACCCTCAGCAAGGCCTATGGATAATGGCAGCTGTTTCAAAATCAACTGTTCCTTCAAGGCGGGAAGCAGCAGCAGAAATCATACAAGCTGTACGTAAAGGTTTCATCCCTGGAAGCAATGAGAGCAATTTGTTTGTTCAATTTGCTAGCCTGATAGACCATTTAATCAAGTTGTGTTTCCATGCTGGCCAGCCAAGAGCAAAGACAATTAATATCTCAGTTGAGTTTAGTGCTCTAAAAAGAATGATGCCTCTGGGAATTATCATGCCAATTCAACAATCTCTTACTGTTAATCTGCCAACATATGATGGGAACCTAAGTGATTCATCTACATCTAATATCTTTTCTGCCACAGATCTTCCTACTATATCAGGCATTGCTGATGAGGCCGAGATTCTTTCTTCTCTTCAGCGACCTAAAAAAGTATGTTGAATGGTTCATATATATATATATAATAGCATGCATAGTGTGGTTCAACACAATTCTGAAACTATTTCAGTTGAGTCGGCACAATAAGACCAAATTACTCTACTGCTAATTGTATCATAACAGTTTCTAATAAAAAATAATAAAATGGAATAAATTCTAAGTTAATGAAGTAAGAAATCCTCCATTGCATTCATTTGTCCTAAAGTTCTACCTTTTTCATTGAAGAATGATGTAGCATCATTGAGGAAAATGCATTCATGAGGAATGTTTCCTGAAAAAAATTACATGTTTTATTGTATCATTTTTTAGTGTTTGGTAGCGAATGCAGTAGAGACAGATATTAAACATTTGCAGGTTGTTTAACAAATAGACAATCATTGTGGTACTTGACACCCTGAGGGTGCAAATGGACAGTAGACGGGGGAAGTGGCCTAACACCAGAATTAGGTGGTATTTGATTCGGGGAGAGTATCTCTGGATTCAGAGCTGCTTGGATTAGGATGTTGTGTTACTATAAAAGTTCTCAACATTGAGAAAATTATTATCAGCCTCTTTAGGGATTGCTTTCCATTCATTGTGATGCCAAATCTTAGAAAATGTTCCAGAAGTCGTAGTGCTGTACCACCCACCAAATTTGTCTGTACTTGATAGAGTGATCCATTTTTCATATTAATGTATATTAGTTTAAGAAAATGGATAGGCTTTCAGGAGTACCCAATTGGATGTTTCCAGCTTGTTAAATTAGTCAATGCTATGTGTAGTATGTATCAGTATCATCTCAGTAATAATTGTGTATTTTGTGTTTCAGATAATTCTAATTGGAAGTGATGGTCTTGAGCATCCATTTCTTTGCAAACCAAAAGATGATCTCCGCAAAGATGCCCGCATGATGGAGTTTACTGCAATGATTAACCGTTTGCTATCCAAATATCCTGAAAGTCGTCGAAGGAAGCTCTATATTCGTACATTTGCTGTGATTCCTCTTACAGAGGACTGTGGTATGGTAGAGTGGGTACCCCACACCCGTGGACTTCGGCAAATTCTTCAAGACATATACATTACCTGTGGAAAGTTTGACAGGTTGAAAACGAATCCTCAAATCAAGCGAATATATGATCAATGCCAAGGTAAAATACCAGAAGATGAGATGCTGAAGAACAAAATTCTTCCAATGTTTCCCCCAGTTTTCCACAAATGGTTCTTGACCACATTTTCTGAGCCTGCTGCATGGTTCAGGGCCCGTGTTGCTTATGCTCACACTACTGCAGTTTGGTCCATGGTTGGGCACATTGTGGGACTGGGTGATCGCCATGGTGAAAACATTCTTTTTGATTCTACCAGCGGTGACTGTGTTCATGTTGATTTCAGTTGCTTATTTGACAAAGGTTTGCAGCTGGAGAAGCCCGAGCTTGTGCCCTTTAGGCTAACCCAGGTAAGAGAAGCACAAAATTAGAAGTATACTTAATTTAAATGTGTTTTCTGAGACTCCGATGTGTTTCTTATCCCCTATTTACTACATTTTCTCTACTCCAATGAGACTTGAGTTATCATTGGCTATTCAAGAGTTAGTGACAGTAATCCATAATTTTTTAATACTTTCATGTCACTTAAAAAGTTTGGTACTTTCCCCTCCCGAGAGATGCCTAACTACAAGCCCTCCCCCCTCTATTATGAAAACGTGCATAAATCCCCCTATGCCAAAATATAACCATAACATTGTCAAGGATAATCTTAAATTCTTTTACAAAGTATAACTTATTAAAAAATATTTCAGTGTTATTTACCCTGTTTTGAGAACCACAAATTTAATTTATTATAAAATTTAAGAATTGATTATTTTTAAATTAATCAAAATATCAAATATATATTTAATATTTGTTATATTACATAAATGATAGATATCAGGGTATTTGGTCAAAATAAGTGTAATTGTGACTTATCTTTTGTTCCATGTCTGGTGCATATTTTAATTTCATCAGAAGTGAGTGTACTTTTTCAAAAGAGAGCGGAGGGATGAGGGTGTAATTTAAGTGCTAAAAGTAATTATTTTGATGCTAAGTATTTCTGTTGGCTCATTTCTGGAAACTGATATTTGTTTTTATTGATTCTGTGATACAACCGACAGAACATGATTGATGGGTTAGGCATCACTGGATATGAGGGTATCTTTTTAAGGGTTTGTGAAATTACACTTTCTGTACTGAGGACACACAGGGAGACTCTTATGAGTGTGCTTGAAACTTTTATCCATGATCCTCTTGTGGAGTGGACAAAGTCTCATAAGTCAAGTGGAGTAGAAGTTCAGAATCCACATGCACAGGTTTGTCTTCTGTTTTTCTTTCATTAGTATAACAAGTTTGGCCTTTGAGAAATTTACACTTTTTCACCTTAATGGTGACACTTTGTTCATCAAATTACTGGGGCCAGTTTAAATTTTTCCTAGCCCTTACCTATTTACAGCTCATTTAGTAGATAATTTCACAATTATCAGTAATTTGGAGTAAATAAGAATTTAAAAAGACATCAATTAACGTGCCTCTGCTGATTTTTGCAGTCATTTCAAGAATAAATACTAGATTCCTTGGTTGTGGTTTGCAAAAAATAGATTGAGTAGCATTGTTCTTGTTATAACCTAAAATTGCTATTATTATGTCAATTTGATCAGCGTGCCATCAGCAATATTGAGGCAAGGTTACGAGGAGTGGTTGTTGGTGTTGGGGCTGCACCATCATTGCCTCTTGCTGTAGAAGGTCAAGCTCGTAGGCTAATTGCTGAAGCAGTCTCTCACAAGAATCTTGGAAAGATGTATATATGGTGGATGCCATGGTTTTAAGGAATTGAAAGATTATAAAGATCTTCTCTAATAATTCAGACAGGTATGATGTTATCAGTTTCATTTCCTTCCCTTAATAACTTTGAAGTGTCATTGACGTGTCTTTTTACAGAGCAGTGATATGTCCTTTCACGTCAGTATCCTGTGTTTTGCTGTGTCTTACGCTTGATAGATGTAGAAGTATTATATAGTGGTGATTAACTGATTATTTCTTATACGTACCACTGTCAGTTGGTTAAGACATTTATATGCTCTATATATGTTGACAGGATATGTTCAGTTTTTTTGTAACTGATTAAAAAAACAGTGGGTTTTTACTTTAGTTTTTATGGATGGATGTGCTGGGAGCTTGGAGATAGTATGCAAGTTCAGTTTGTTACTGTCATTCAACTAACATATATTGTGTATCACATTTGCAGTACATATCTACCAGTCTATTGCCGTGCTTTATTGGCTTGATGTTGTGGAGTAATTAGTACAATGGTCCATCTATATATTTCTCTTTCTCTTTTTTCTTAAAAGTGAGAGCAACATATCTTATTATAGCAGGATTTTAATCACATGAAAGCAGTCTTTACCCATGAACAAAGTATCACAAAAATAAATATTTAATCCTAGCTACTTATTTCATATTGTTGATGGTAAGCTCTGTTCCTACTGCAGGGTTGGTAACATCATCTTAATTTGGATTAGAAGTGAGGGCTTCGTTAATCTGCCCTGAGCTAAGATCTTATAGTTGCTTCCTTGCTGGATGATATAGGAATGAGTGGATTATATTTTGTCATGCAAGACAAAGTTCTTGCCTTTGGTCACGCCATTAGTATGCAGGGATTGAATGAGTCCTCCATATAACCGCATTCCAGAGATTCAACCAGTAAGCAGAATGAAGCCTGAAGGTAATCTAGAGTCAGAGGGAGCCATGAAATGCTGAATGTGCCATGACATGGATAGGGAATTCAATAGCCAAACCAAACCTTGGAATGCAGGTATTTGAGTTCGACTACATTTTGATGGGGGCAGAGCGCAGAATGAAACTTTTGTGTGGCAAGACGTGACTGAATGGAGCTTGACGCTGTGTGTTCTGCTTAACAGAGATCCTTTAGAAGCATGCTTGTTTTGCCAGGTATATTGGTAGTACAGTCGTGGTGTGTTCGTTTGTATATATCTTGAGTGCGGACACACACATCTTCCTTTACATATGATATATAGAACGTAACATTCTTGCTTGTACCTCATATTCTTCAATGCTATATTATAGGATGAGCCTCAAGGGGTTAGCTATTTTATTATACTCTTCTGGTTACAAACCGTAGTATCCTCCGAAGTCCAAATGCAAGCAAGCACGGACATTTATCTTCAAGTTAGTGAGTTGCCAGTTTTCCCAACATGATTTTTTTGTTTCACAACGTTTATTAAACTATAGAAATTAAGATAACCACTCATTTCTTTATAGTAACTGAAGGGGTGAATTTACAACCATCAAGATGTTGGAAAAATTGACGAGATTATCAAGACAAACATAGCCTGAGTCGTGCTCTGGTTGACACTGTGATTAAGGAAAGATTCGTGGCTTTCCTCTCAGGATAAAACAGACCCTTATGGGATGAAACCCAGGTCACAGAACAGCAAACAAAGAAAAGTTGTGTAACACAAAGGTTAGGTTAGAAATCTCAAAAACTAGAAGCAAGATATAGGGGATAAATATCTCAAAAAGAGACAATTAATTTATAATTAAATATAAAAAGATAATTATAAAAATTGATCATGGGATAGTGGAGATAGTGGGTGATGGTTAGTTATAAAAACAAGATTATAATTAAATTTAAAATAAACGGATAATTATGTATAACAAACATAATTCCCACCATGTCAGATAAGTATGAAAATAATTAAATAATTTTTCTAAAATTATTTTCACAACAATTTAAAATATTCTTTTTGAAATATTCCATTTTTCACAACAATCCCCCACATATTTCAAAAAGATATTTTCAATAAAATAATGTTATGGGTTACACATATGGGTATAGATGCTTCGAGTCTGGTGTCTTTTAGACTATGAACCAGGTCTAGATAAATAAGATATAGCTCACAGAGTCAGTGGTGAAGCATATAGCTTCTATGAACCAACAAACTCTTATTGTAATCTAGAGATCTTATCAATCACATCACACCCCCACAATTTCTGCTGTTAACGCCGTTGTGCGCGTTTTCGGCCGTGCGCGTGCCTGGTGTTCATGAATGCTCAAGAGATTTCGCCAATATCTCATAGGAGCGGCCCCACTCCACATTCATATAGGTTATTTCATCAAGTATATCTGCAATGAATACACCACCCTTAATGGCTATGAAAATCATTAAGAGTTTCGCTCAACCTCTCAATCAATGAATTCTAGTACTTCCATACTTACACCATAGGAAAAGGACTAAAATATTAGTACTAACAGAATTAATAGATGATTTGTTATTACCCATATGAACCTTCTTCATGGGGTCTCCAATCACAAAGGTTGGGTTACCGTCACTATTAATTTCAATCGGCTTAAGTCCATTTCCCCTCGGTGTGTGAAGGACTTATTTCCTTCTTACATGTATGTCTAGTCAAAGAATTAGCCAAATTCACTTTTGGCCTCACATAACTGATCAGTATCTCTTATTTCATCTCTTAGTAGCTACTAAATAACTTTATGTCACAAACACAAGTGTCTGCTCTTACCATTAAAAGTTGTACTCTTTACAATGGTTATTGCCACTTAGCAATCTCATTACAAACATTATTGGGCTCATACCCAATGGATAAATTTGCTAAGAAGTTTGTCAACCACTTAGTCTCATTTTTAACCAACTCTAATTTTAGAGTAAGTCTATAAATTTGTACAATTGTTCTCTTAAAAATATCGTTTCACCACCAAAGGTGAGGTTTAACAATTAGTGAATTTTTTTTTCTTATCTGAATTCAAAGATTCAGTTAACATCATTGTATTCTTCTAATACAACGGAAAATCCACTTTATATGATATCATGATTCATGATACCTCTCATCTTTTTATTAGGATTGTGTATCTAGACATTCATCTGACATGCAATATATGATATATCAGGCTATGTGAAATTCATTAAATATAACAAATTTAACTCTGTTCTTCTTAATTTAGTGTTAAAATCATAAGAGATATTCACATAGTTTGTCATAAAAATGATCAACTTTTTGAACATAATATTTTTGTGACAACAAAAAGCTATCACCTTTCTTATGATTTCAACTCTCAAGTCACACTTATTTCACCCCATGTCTTTCTTAAACAGGTCATCAAATATCTAAACTAGATATTGGCACCTTTTCACAATTTAAAGTACTTTTCACAAAGTACAATTGTTCACATCACTTTATAAAGTCTACAATAGTAAGAATAAAATTAAAAAAAACTCTACTAACCCATTTTGATTTTAATTCTTTTGACTATTCACCAAAACTTGAAATGTAGAATTAAAAACAAGTTCACAAAGTGAAAATTTATATTTCACATAGCTTTAGAAAGCTCACAGTAATATTGCCATAAAACTTATATTTTAAAAGGCTCATAATAATATGACCAGAAAATTTTATTGTAAAATTTCAAAAATTTCACAAACACAATTTTCAACATTTAAAAGGTTGAATATTCACATATAAGGTTTAAGAAAGTCTTTTCACATTATCAATAGTTATGTCAATAGAAATTTATAAGATATTCTGAATATTCAAATATATTAAACCTATAGAATTTCTATTAAACCACAATAACATTAACTATTGACCAAAACAGTTTTACAAAAATTTGTATAGTCTAATAACAACATACTTACAAATCTCACACTTGTTGGTATAAAAGAAACACCCAAAAAATCTTTTCATAGAGCAAACTATAAGCTTGAAAAATACCCCCACACTTTTAAATATTTTTAGAATTTGAAGGAGTATAATATCACATCTTGTATGTACTTAATTTAGTACATAATTAACTAATATAAAGTCTCAAAATTATTATAGGTGGGTATCCAAACACACAATATATATGCACAAATATATTCATCCATCGTATAATAATATTATATAAGAAAATAATTACACATAATTATTTTGGAACTTCTCAATTTTAAAATTTTTGTGACCAATAACTCATCACTATTGTTCCTCTTTGCACAATAAAAATGTTGTAAGAAACTAGCATTCATAAATGCTTACTCCAATTCTTACTTATGACATATCATCATCTCAATGAGATGGCATTGTCAATTTACAAATTGACCTAACATATTAAAATTTATTGTGCCTCTTTGTACAATAAAAAAGTCATAAAAAATTAGCATTTAAAATGCTAACTCTAATTTTTACATATGGCATATCATCATCTTAATGAAATTATTTCCTCAATTTGAAAATTAGCGATATATCATCATCTCAATAAGATTTTTTTTTAATTTCCAAATTGACCCTCTTATATGCCAATGTTCACAAGTTTGGTCACAAACCCACACAAATTTGGTTCCAAAATGACAAATGTAATTTATAATATTGTTTAACAATAATAATAATTTAGGTGAAAATATTTTGAATTTGTAAAATTTATAACCCCCACATTGATGGTCATAGTGCCATTTTCAAGAATTTCACAAATTTTCCTTTCACCTAAAATATGATATTCTTATAAGGCCTTTTAAAAAAAATCACATATAAAATCACAATTTTCATATATGTGAAATTACTCAAGGCTCATAATTTTTATTTTTGTATGTATATATTTTCTCAAATATTTCACAAATATATATATATATATATATATATATACACTTTAACAGTCTCAATAATGAAGAAAAGGCTAACACACAAGATAACATATTTCATATATATGTGATTCTCTCACAATATTATGTACCATTTTCCTCATAATAAATAACGTTCAAATAAAAATATTATCATGTTAAAAAACACCATTTAACATAAAAGCCACTTTAAAAAATCATCATCAAAGATACCACTTTTATTTTGTATATATATATATATATATATATATATATATATATATATATAACTAATATACAAATCATATATATCAAAATCGCACACCCATATATACATATATATATATATATATATATATATATATATATATATATATATATAAGTATAATATTCCACAATCTCAATTAATGAGAAAATAAGCATGCAAGACAACATATAGACCGTAAGATTTTCTTTAGAACTCCACAGATCCAGAAATATCCGATCACGAAAGTAACAACTCATGATTTTAGGAACTGTATTCTAAGAATTCAGAATAAAAAAAAATCATATCGTGCATCCAGTCAGATGACTAAATGCATGAAAACCCAGATAAAAGAAATCACATTGAACTATGCGCATCTATTTAGAGAGAGAAAGAGCATACTAACCAAAATCAAGAAATGAGTCAATCACATGACTATCTTGCAATTCAGCATCAGATGCGATTTAAAATCAACGATCTTTCTCAACCTTTGTCAACCAGATCTCAAAATTAGTGACGAACCTCGAGTGCAACACGATGGAGCGACCGATGGAATTGATCTAGTCCTCCTTCTCCTTCTCAGAATCGACGATGAAGTACATGGTACCAGAGCGCGTAGAGAGCTCGAAAGCGTACTGCCTATTGAGCACGTCTTCTGCGCCTTTGACTGTGAGGCAAGAAGCCACAGGGATGGCGCCATGTGGCTTGGAGGTGTTGGTGACGGCGGAATCCTTGAACCAGAAGAGCTTACCCTGCTTGAACAAAAACCACCGGTGACACTACGTCTTGATGTACTCGCCCTGCTTCGTGAGCCATTCGGCGCACTCAAAGTTTGACCAGAACTCCACGACATCATAGATGTTGGGCTTTTCGGTCGACCTTGTCCCCGGCCACCATAAGAGGCTTCGACCGACTTCGAGATTCTTTCTCAACTGATGCGTCGCACTCAATTTTTCCTTCAGTGAAATTGTCCTCGTAACGATGACACGCATCTTTCCTTAAGATTGTTGAAAAAATTGAGGAGATTATCAAGACAAACATAGCCTGAGTCGTGCTCTGGTTGACACTGTCCTTAAGGAAAGATTCGTGGCTTTCCTCTCAGGATAAAACAGGCCCTTCTGGGATGAAACCCAGGTCATAGAACAGCAAAGAAAGAAAAGTTGTGTAACACAAAGGTTAGGTTAGAAATCTCAAAAACTAGAAGCAAGATATAGGGGATAAATATCTCAAAAAGAGACAATTAATTTATAATTAAATATAAAAAGATAATTATAAAAATTGATCATGGGATAGTGTAGATAGTGGGTGATGGTTAGTTATAAAAACAAGATTATAATTAAATTTAAAATAAACGGATAATTATGTATAACAAACATAATTCCCACCATGTTAGATAAGTATGAAAATAATTAAATAATTTTTCTAAAATTATTTTCACAACAATTTAAAATATTCTTTTTGAAATATTCCATTTTTCACAACACAAGATTCTTTAGAATTTACTTTCTGGGGAGATACCACTTAGTTGAGGTTCTTGTTTTCAGTCCATTGTTTTTATCAAAGGAGATCATGATGTTCAAAACTCAAATCACACATTAATTTGAATTTGAAGTAAAAATAAAAAATAAAGACAATCATACAAAATATCTATCTATAATAGAATTAATTAAAAGCTTTTGATGCTATTTTTTAAAAAATAGAAGTCTTCTTGAATTGATTAGGCCTTATCCTATTAGGTAAGGTTGGCTATATAAGGTTGGCTATATGAATCGTATGATGCTATTGAACTCTATTATTAATCAACTTTTTACCAAAAGATTTTATTCAATGACTTTTTTAAGTGTTCTTTTTGATTTTCCTTGGCCTTTTTTTATAGACTGAAAACCATCTACTCAACTCTTCTTGTTGGCTCGTCCAACTGTCTTCTTTAAACATGTCAAAATTACTTTAAATGATTTTTTACCATTTTCTTCTCAATAGGAGCCATGCCAATTCTACCTCGTACATAAATCATTACGGATCATATTTTTTTTTGATATTACTACACATCCATCTCAACATTTTCGTTCTTGCTACCTTAATTTTTTGTTCTTGTTATTTCAATGTCCAACATTCACTCTCATATAATATTGTCGGTTTTATAGCAATTTGATAAAACTTTTTTTTAAACTTATTAGGTATTTTCTGATCACAAACAACTCCTGATGCCTTTCTCCATTTCAACCATTCAGCTTGTATCATATTCCTATGTGTAATGTAACACCCTGACTATTTATTTCCTTTAAAAAAATAATAATTTTTCTCTAAATTAATTTCCTTTCAAATAATTACAGATTTTACTATTCACGAATTTTACTATTCATGTGAATAGTAACCTTGTAGAAAATTTATAGGATTCTCATTAATTATATCTGAGCTTGAATACATACAAAAATAATTTACATAATATTTGTTATTATCTTTACATATTTGAATCATAAACTACTATAAAATATATTTCTACACTTCAATCTCATCATTAATATCATCAAGCCTTCCCTTTTTGCCCTTTTTCCTGAAATGATCAATTTTCTAAAAGTGAGATATAAAATATCTCAATAGCTAGTCACTTTCTTAAAAACATGTAAACACATGAGGAGATCATTTCAGCCATAAAAGCATAACATCACAAATATCACACTGATAATAATTAAATTTCTCTTGTTCACTATGTAGAACAAGATTTATAAATACAATTCTATAAAAAAAAAATTGATTATGCACAAAGATATCAATAATCATAACTAATCATACTTTTATGCAAGACTAACTACCTGATTCTCAACCTCTTAAACCTTCTTGCTCATATTTACTCTGCGTTTCCCATGTCCCTCCTTCTTCTTCTTTCCTTTCTTCGTCTCTTTCTCTCCTCTATTTCTCTCCCTCGTCTCTTTCTCTCCCTCGTCTCTTTCTCTCTCTCCTCTTTCTTTCTTTTTTTCTCTTTTTGTTCTTCCTTCCCCAACTCGCATAACACACACATATATACATATATATTTTTTTAATATTTTTTTCTACTATTCCAGCCTCAAATCAAACATCACTTTCTCTTTTTTATTTTTTATTTTTTTTTGTCTCTTTATCTTCCTTTCCATCATCTTCTCCTCTCTTTCTTCCCTTACACCCCACGACTCACACCACATTCATATATATATATATATATATATATATATATATATATATATATATATATATATATATATATATATATATATATATATATATATATATTATTTTATTAATCAAACTTCACATCTCCCTTCTGTTTTTTTTTTTCTTTTTCTTTCTTTTCTTTCTTTTCTTCCTTTTCTTCCTTTTCTTTCTCACCGCACACCTCACACACATCACTTTCATACTTTTTCTTTTGGTTGAAACTGATAAGAACCCTCAAATCTTTTTATTCTATACAAATAGGTCCCTACTCAATGGATAAAATTCTATTTATATCACTTAAAAATTTCTTAATAACTATTTTATCCTTATTTTCTTGCTCATTTATTTATTTAGCCTCATTTTCTAAGGTAATTAAATTTGGGATATCACATGTAACATCTCCATTAATTTCACCATTATCTTATATAACTGATCTCAAATACCTGAACTTTGATATTTGTTGTATCACCTGACTTCCAAGTTTAACCTTCAACTCATTTTTAACTTGCCGCTTGTTAAACTTGCAGTGTATATATTCTGTCTTATCCTTACTTAGACGAAAACCGTTCGATTCTAATGTACATCTCTATAGCTCGAGTTTAGAGTTAATCTCTTCCCTTGACTCTGCCATAAGAACTATATCATCTGTAAAAAAGCATGCATTTAGAGATTTCTTCTTGGATGTGCTCCGTTGGAACATTTAAAATCAGGTCAAAGATGATCCATGATGTAACCCAATCTTTATATGAAAGTATTTTGTCTCCCCTCCAAATATTCTTACACTAGTTGTTGCCCCCTTATACATATCTTTTATAGCTTTGATATACGCAAATGGACACTTTCTTCCTCAAGACTTTCTACAGCACTTCTCTTGGCATTCGATCATAAGTTTTTTTTAGATCAATAAAACCTATATGCAAGTCTCTTTGTTTACTCCGGTACTTTTTCATCAATCCTCTTAGTAGATAGACAACTTCTGTAGCAGACCGCTCTTGTATAAATTCAAATTGGTTCGCTGAAATACACGTCTCAATTCTTAACTTGTGTTCAATCATTTTTTCCCATAATTTCATAGTATGGTTCATAAGTTTTATTCTTCGATAGTTTGCATAGTTCTAGATATTTTCTTTATGCTTGTATATAGACACTAAAGTACTTATTCTCCATTCTTCAGGTATTTTCTTGGACCTTAAATCTCATTAAATAGTTTAGTTAACCAGTACCTTCCTCCCCTAAAAACTTCCAAACCTCGATAGGGATACCATTAGAACTAATGACTTTACTATTATCCATTCTCTTTAGCGCTTCCTTGATTTTGCCAACCTTAATCCTATGATAATAAACCAAATTTTATTTGTCCTCTTGAGTTGTTAAATTTTTTATATTATTAGTTGACCCTACTCCATAATTAAAAAACTTGTAGAAGTAACCCTCTCATATGTTTTTAAAATCTTTATTTTTAACCAAATTTTTTTTTCTTTATTGTTAACACTTCTTACTTGATCCAAATTTCTTGATTTCCTTTCTCTATTCTTCACAATTTTGTAAATTTTTCGGTCCCCATATTTTATCCCTAAATTCTTGTAGAACTCTTCAAACGCTTTAGATCATGTTTCACTTACATTTCTTAATTTTTCATGTTATTGGCCAAATGTATAACTTTGAAACATTCTCTTTTATATTTCACCTTTTCTTGTACGCTCTCATTCTACTACTAAGATTCTTTATCTATTGATCCAAAACCTTTTGATTTTCTTAAAAGTGTTGTAGCAACTTTCCTAACCTTCTTAACCATTTCATCCCACATGGTATTAACTCTTTTTTGGTGACTCCCAAGCTCCTGCCTCCAACAATTTTTTCTTGAAAGTTTGTTGTTTCTCCCCTTTAACTGCCACAATTTGATTCTAGAGTTCATCATTTGTCGACATTTTTGTTTCTAACCCTTAATAAGCACATTAAGAATCAAAACTCTATATTGAGTTGCCACTGTTTCTCAAAAATTATTTTATAATTTTTACAGATTTTTTTTATTTGAATTCTTTACCAAAATGAAATCAATCTGTAAATCTTAAACCAATATGTTCAATTAAAAAAAATGGTAGATCGACCATTTATTTGATTCGTTGATCCAGGGAATTATTTTTTTTAAAAAAAATAAGTTAAAAAACTGAAATAAGCAGCTGGGTCAATTGTTGGATTAGTTATGCGATTTTTTTTATTTCTATTATATGTCTTTTATGAATGTTAATGGTGCTACTCATACTATTTTGTAGCTTTTTTTTGTTTCCAAAAATTTACTCTACATATTGAGATTAGATGTTGCTACTAACTATTTACTATTACCAGCTTACTACCATTTAACTACTATTAAATTATTTAATCTTAAACAAATAGTTTAATTTTTTAATAGTTAATACAAACATATCAAACTTGAAGAACACGAAACAGAAGAAACGATGAATGTTGTATTCTGTGGCAATCCTATTTCTATTTGGATTTGGAAGCTCACGGGCCCAACGAGTTTCAGAACTTGGGCATCGCAGAAATTGGAATTCACAAATTGATTAATTATGAGACACGTGCGAAAAATCCAAGGACCACGTTTCTGAATTCTGAAACGTTCCTATAAGTATAAAGCCAGTGGCCGCGCTAGTCGCTGCAATCTTACTCACTCTGCCAAAAACCGATCTTCCTGCGTAACGTATTCCCGTTATTTTCTCAAGGTATCTACCACGATCCCTAACCCTTCTCTTCTACTTCTACCTACTCTGATATGTCCATTTAGTAATCATCGATCGTCAATTCATCACCCTCTCGGCTTGTCAGCCAATGCAATTTTCATAATTTCTTTCGTATCTCATCGAAATTCTAAAACTTAGAATCTTGCCTGACCCCAATTGTTGTCTGGTCCAGAAGATGAACAAGAGGCCAAGAATCAGCTACAACGACAAGGCCGTAGTCGATGTCTGGCGGCGAGAGTTAGGTCAGCTATCTAGCAGAAATTTCGCTCACCGCCTTGGTGCCTCCGAGGTCTGATTATCCAGAACGTTCAACTCTTGGTTTCCCTCTTAACTTACCTGGCATTTAATAAAGAAAATTGTATTTTTTTTTTTTTGCTTATTGTGCGTTCTTGTGGTGGCAATGCTATGGTTTGTTGAGTGTGTCTTGTGTAGATTTTTTTAGTTTGTTTCTTTTAGAGTTGAATTATTATAATGCGTATCCCCTCTCTGTTTTCGACTACTTTGATTAGTCCTTTTGGAGTTTTAGAGGTCATGTCTCTGGTGTTAGGTTGAGGCATTGAAAATTTTCTTTTTTTGACATAGTGCCACTGACCGTAATTCTACTTTTTTTTTTTCCATATAATTATTGTTAGGCAGTGGATTGATAAACTGTTTGGTTCTCGGGGATGTTTAATGTGAAAGATTCATTACTAATGGAGACACTTTAAGAAGATAGTGTGAAATTGAAAATGCAGCCTTCTTCTTGTGAAAGGTGCGTTTGGCTGCGAATTAAGGTAGTTGCTTTTGGTGATAATCAAGCTTATCTCTATCTGAAGTTGGGTTTTTACAGACATATGGATCCAAATATAAACCACCAATGAATAAAAGTTGATGGAACTGAAGGCAATTCAAAATATTATTCTGAGCTCTTGGATAACACTTATGAGCTGTTATACCATTCAAAAAAGTATACTTCTAACTGTTTCCATGCACGGACATGTGCTTTAGATTATGATGCATTGATGATTACCAATGGTTACTTGTATTAAAAAACATCATTCAGTAACACCACAATGGCATTTAATGTGTAGATATAAGTTTGTATTCTATTTATGATATGCACTATGCTGCCATTTAGAAGAGAGTACAAGTTCTGTATTACTTTTTCAGACCATTACAACCAGAAGCATATGTTTGATATCAGTATTATAAATTTTGTTCTCTTTCATCAATAAAATCTCGTTTTACCAAATGGAAACAAATATTGTAGATATGAAAGTATTTTAGATTAACACTTTACTACTTGGTCAATGAGTCATTAGGATTAGTAACATTTTTTTATCATTGTGAAGAGCCGATTTATAATGGCTATTTTTCTTCCTTTGATTATCCCTCTTATTTGAATATAAATTCATTTCATGTTCTTTAGGCCTCCTCCTATGTCATCTTCCACACGCTGATGAAAAAAGAAACCTCTTACAAAAGCATGTGTGCAGAAGCTCAAAGATCTAATCTTATTGATGTTATTTGTTTCAGGATCTTGTCCTCCGACTTGATATATGCAGGAAACTTGAAAGGCACAGAGGTTGTGTAAATACTGTAAGCTTCAATGAAGATGGAAACATTTTGGTGTCAGGTTCTGATGACAGGAGGGTTATTCTCTGGGACTGGGAAACTGGGAATGTCAGGTTATCTTTCGATACTGGCCACAGTCACAACATTTTTCATGCAAATATCATGCCCCTCTCAGATGATAGAAGTATTGTGACTTGTGCTGCTGATGGGCAGGTATATCATATCTCATCATGATAAGGATCATACCTACTGTTTAAACAGTCACCAGTTATGTTAAGTCTGTCTTATCATGATTAGGGCCATTGTTATATGAATTTAATCTGCTATCTGGGGTTTATTCTAATCATACTATCAATCCATAATCCAGAACACATAATTACTGAGTGATGGATCCCTTAACTTTTGCATTTGTTTTATCTTGAGGATCCACAAAATGAAGTTTGGTTTCAAGATGGGTAATTTATCTACAAGACCTATTCATCTACTTTTACACCATTAGAAATATAATGTTGTATTTGTTATAAATAATTATAAATCTTTTTATGTATCACCTAATAGAAGAAAGGTGATTCCTTATGTTTGTATACTATCAATTATAGGTTAGGCATGCTCAGATTCCGGAGGGTGGAGAAGTGGAAATGAAGTTACTGGCCAGGCATCATGGACGGGCTCATAGATTGGCTGTTGAACCTGGTAGCCCCCATACATTTTATACCTGTGGTGAAGATGGATTAGTACAGCATGTGAGTGAAATATCTCCTTTGCTTTAGTTCATTGTTTATCCTTCAGTCTTCTTTCAAAGTTTTGCCCAGCCTTTAGCTATTAACTTCTTTTTTTTTTTTTTGGGGTGTATGGGCAACAAAACAAAAACATACTACCGGGAAGAGGGGTTGGAGATTTTATAAATGTGACATGCTCTAATGTTGGTTGGTGGACTCTTATCTGAGAGATGCATATAATGTTGTTGATGTTAAGATTGTGCCCCTATATCTTGCCATGACTACACCTTTCTCTCTGTCTTTCTTTTTGAATTAGAATATAATTATTTACTATTATTGCATAGTCAAGTGATAATAAGCATTGTTACAGTTTGATCTGAGAACTGGGACTGCAACAGAACTTTTTACTTGCCAGCCAACTAATGATAGAAAGTATTACCTGCCGTTCATCCATCTTAATGCAATTGCAATTGATCCGAGGAACCCAAATCTTTTTGCAGTTGCTGGGTCTGATGAGTATACTCGAATTTATGATATTCGCAAGTATAAGTGGGATGGATCTACTGAATTTGGTCAACCCACTGACTTCTTCTGCCCACAACACTTGATTGGTGATGAACGAGTTGGAATAACAGGCTTGGCCTTTTCTGAAAAGAGCGAGCTGCTTGTGTCATATAATGATGAGTTCATTTATCTTTTTACACGAGATATGGGTTTAGGTCCTAACCCAGTTCCTGGGTCGCCAGCTTCTGTAAACAGCGATGCAGCTGGATTGGGAGGTGATCATGGCTCTGCAGCATCTCCATCTATTATAGGTGCTGATGAGAACACTACTGCACAAGTTTATAAGGGGCACAGGAATTGTAGAACAGTGAAGGGTGTTAACTTTTTTGGTCCTCAATGTGAGTATGTGGTGAGTGGGTCAGATTGCGGCCGGATTTTCATATGGAAAAAGAAAGGTGGCCAGCTTATTCGTGTCATGGAAGCAGATAAGCAAGTTGTGAACTGCATTGAGTCTCATCCTCATATTATGGTTCTTGCAAGCAGTGGAATTGATAATGACATCAAATTATGGACTCCAAAGGCCCTTGAGAAAGCTACTTTACCCAGAAATATTGAGCAGGTATGAGCTTTGTCTTCTTGGGCTTATTATTGCAAGTCAGAACACACAAGGACAATATGATATTATGCGGCATGCTTTTTTTATGTATAGAGACTAGGTTTTGTTTAGAATATTAACATGTGACCTTATAAAGCTCTGGGACCTGATTTTTATCAATTTTTTAAGGGTTCAAACATAAAGCATGACAAATATCTATCTGAAATATAGCCTGAAACTCTTCCAACTATCAGATTTATTTCTAATTAATCCAGTACTTAGGCAGTATTTAAATAATAATAGCAGAGAGAGTCAAATGTGCTAGTAGAGTGATATGGATAATCATGAAGGTTTTTCTTTTCTTTCTTTCTTTTTTTTTTTTAATGGTAAAAATTATGAAGGATGTTGGGTTGGGAGCATGGGGAATTCTTTTACTGTGTGCTGGAGTAGATGACATTAAATCCTTGAAACCAATTAAATATGACTTCTGTTGTCTTGGCCAAATATATATATATATATAGTGGATTTGTTATTCCAACTTAATTTCATGGTTGGTGCTCTCCATTTTGGAGGAAAAATAATCTTTGAAGGACTAATGTTCTTTGCTGAGCTTCCCTGGTTGAGCAGTTTACTGGGAATTCTTCTTGATTTAAACTTGCTAAATTTATTTTTATTCTGTTATATAAAAATGGAAGAAGTGGTAGGTGTTTTTTCTTTAGTTATTATACAAGTAGTGTCTTTTTCCCCCTTGTTTTAAATGATTGGAAATCCATTGTCTTCTTGGTGAAGAAAACTTACTTTTGACAACGTAAGGTGGAAAAGACCTTTGGTCAGGCCTTAGTGGTTTTTCCCATTCACTTTATATTTTAGTTTTGTGGGTCAACTTGCTTTCGATTCTGTACTTACCTACGCTGCTTGCTTGTAAACATTGTGGAACGGCAGTGAAAGGGGGAAAGGGATGCTAATTTTCCATATATCCTTTACTATCCCATAATCTGGGATTTTGATCAGTCAGATCCTTCCTCCATCTCCTTAAACCTCGTTTTTAGGGATTGAGCTGGTTGTGGAACTTCATGTGGTGGATCAGAGCAGCATAGGATTTTAGTTCTTTCAATTGGTTGGGCAACAGGGGAACTAATTTCTCTACTGTGAATTCTATGAAGAAGATTCCCATTTTTGATGAAATTTATTTGTTTTCAATTGATGATGATGACAACAATGACGACAATGATGTTGGTGATGTTGATAATGATAACGATGGTGATGACAATCATGATGCTGATAATTATAATAATCATAATGTTGATAATAACAATTGCAACCGGTGATTATTTTGCTGGTGGTTGCAATGATGCTATTGATGATAATTTTGTTTCCAACAGAAACCACAGGCTAGGCGTCGGATATACCGGATAGCTTCTCCTCAAGACTTGCGTCTATTTTCACTTCCAAGGCCTAGGATTAGCATAGACAGCAATGAGCATAACTTAGCTCTACAACGGGCATTTTTTGAGTTGATATCGAGATTCAATGCTGATGAGGGCTCCGACAATGATGGGGGAGGAGGTATAGCCAGCTAGGAGGACTGTTTTGGTTGAGTAACACTCCTTAACTTAAAAGGAAAGGTGGCAATTGTATATAGCCTAGGATTTACAGGAAAGCGCAATTTTGCATATTTGTGTGTATAAATAATCCTGCGTACCAGTGCGCTCAACGCTTATTTTATTTATCATTTTTTCTTTGGTTTTAATTTCTGGTGCGTACAGTACAGGTTTGTGCTAGATAAGTATTTTATGTAGTTTAGGGTCGGAATGCCTTATTGTTTTAAAGTAAAACTATTGTACTTGCTGTTTACAATAATCGTTTTTGGAAACAGTTCTTAGATTTCGGTTTATATTCATTGTATACTGTTAGTATTTTGTTCCTATATCAAATGGTCTTAACATTCTTCAGGAATAGTAAAATTGCTTCTATTGGGTCCTATAAATTTATATTGTTTTCAGTTTCATCCATGTCATCAATTACACATGAACGTTTCCCCTGTGTTCCTCTATTCTGTGGGATCATATTCACTGTGCTATAATCTGAGTTCAACTGCTAATCTTCCTCGTCTGCCCTAGTCCTTATTCCTCTTTGTTTCCTTTAAGAATATCTTACTTTGTTTTGATGGTATTATTACTATCAATGTGAATTACAGATATGTTATGCATAATTGGAATTATTACTCTCTCCTCGTGGATTCCCCAAATGTTCCGAGTTTGATGCCTTCTCAAACCTGTATCATAATTGGTGGCATTTTAGGTCTAATTAAAATATTAGCACTTGAGATTCTGCGGAAAGAACGTAGTGATGTTATATGCAGAGTGTGAGTGTATGAAGATACATATAAGGATTCCAATCCTTCATAATCAACATTCCTCTCCAATCCAGTATTTTGGCCAGGTGATTTCCTCTCTAATCACTGTGATCCCCTAAATATCTTATTGATTTACCTTAGGATTTACCCACACCAATTTTGCTGAGGTAGCTAACTTGATGCATAAAGACAATCTTCGATTGCCAAAACGATAATACTTCAGATGCTACAGGTGTTATTGTTAATTTTAAGGAACAACTCGGATCAACATACTCTTTAACAAATGCAATCATCTGCAATTTTCAAGACCACATCAAACAACTAATTAGTAAGTGACAATCAAAAACCGACTATCATAAGAATTTAATTCCTAAATGATACAAACAAAACCAGTTAAATTTAGACAAACCAAAAGAGTAAATTAATTAAGTTATTGAAAGAGTATAATTTTTTTCATTTTTATTTTTGAAAGATGAAATATTTTAATTTAGTATTTGAAATTAAAAATTTTATCTTTTAATTTAGCCATTTTAGTTGTTAAATTACAAAAATTATTGCTGTTGAATCCAATATTTTTTTTTGTTGAAAGTCATTTAGTTATAAAAAGAGATTTTATTAAAATGAATATAATTATTAAAAATTAAATTAAAATAATTAATTTTTTTAATGACTAAATTAATATGAACGTAATATTTTAGAATTAAATTAATAATTTATTAATAGATTCAATCCCACCATGCAACGATGATCAAGTTATAAGTAAACTATTGCTGCTTGATCCGTATTCTTGGCAGCTAAAATCATACAGACGCTATTGAAGTGATTTTCATTAATCTTCACCGCTCGTAGTCTCCCTCACCGCTCGTCGTCTTGCTTGTCGTCCCCATCTCCCTCCGCAGCTCTGCCTCACCGCTCGTCGTCTCCCTCAGTGACCGCTTGTCGTCTCCCTCCCGCTTGTCGTCCCCATCTCCCTCTGCAACTCTGCTTCACCGCTCGTCGTCTCTATTGCCATTTGGGAGCCAATTTGTGTTTCGAAAATGAAGAAATTACCTCAAACCCAGAATTTTGAAAGGTCGATGGGACGACATTTTCCTTTCCGAGGAAGCTGGAAGCAGTAGAGCGTTTTGGTCTCTTGGATTGAGAGTGATTAAGATTGGAGGGCTTGAGGGTTCTTGTGAGCAAAAGGAGTTGTGAGAAATTGCTGTCTAGGTAAGAGGTATCTGAAAATCATCAATGTCATCTGAGAAGATAGGAAAATCGAACTGAGATTTGCGGTGAGGCTAATTACTAAATCCGTCCATGCATGGCTGCGACGCTTGCCTTTCGTCGCAATTTCTTCCTGAACTCCACTGCTCCGGGGAAGTACTCGCGGAAACAGGTCCACGACCGAAAGCCCCACAAGAAGTTTGACCTCGAGAATGAGCTAGGGTGCTCTGAATTACAGCTTCGCAGCAGGAAATCAAAGAAGCTAAAAGCTTCTACGAAACCGTACAATCCCTTTCTCACTGGGGCTCTCATTGATGGTGTGGTTTCTGGGTCTATGGAAGATGCACTCAGCCTGTTCGAGAAATTGAACCACTTGGACACTTTTATTTGGAACGTGATGACTAGAGGATATACAGATAAAGGGTTGTTTAAAGAGGCACTTAGCTTGTATCGCAGAATGGAACTCGATGAAGTTCAAAATGGATCATCTCACGTACCCATTTGTGATTAAAGATGGATTGTTGGCTTTGACACAAGCAGAAAAGATTCACGGTAAGTTGTTTAAGGTAGGATTAGACATGAATCTTTATATTTGCAATGCTCTTGTTACCATGTATGGGAAGCTTGGACACGTTGATTTAGCGCTCAGGGTTTTTGAAGAAATGCCTGTGAGAGATTTGGTTTCTTGGAACTCTATGATTGGCGCATATTCTTTGGTCAAAGAACCTTTGAAAGTCGTTGAAGTGCTTTGCAGAAATGCTGGAAATTAGGATTCGACCTGATAAGTTCACCATAATAAATGCGCTTGATGCATGTTCTCTTGGTGTTTCTTTGTTAGGGGGGAAGAAAACACATTGCATCGCACTCAAATTGGGGTTTGAATCGGATGTTATGGTTCAGACATCTCTTATTGACATGTACAGCAAGTGTCGAAGGCTAAATTATGCTGGGAGGGTTTTTGACAGAATATCTCTACGAAATGTTGTGGCTTGGAATGCAATGATTGGTGGCTATTCACTGAATGGTCAGCCACTTCAGGCTTTGGGTTGGATGAAAATGATGCTTAAGGCTGATAACTTGACAGTTGATATTATTACACTCATAAACTTAATTCCTTCTTGTGCCCTGTTAGGAGCTAATTTGCAGGGTAAGTCTATCCATGGCCTTGCCATTAGGAAAGGTTTTCTACCTCATCCAGTATTAGAAACTGCTTCGCTTGGCATGTACGGAGAATTTGGTATACTGAAATTGTCAGAGTTAATTTTTAATCAAATGACAGATAAGAACTTGATAACATGGAATGCTATGATTGCTGTGTACGTATAGAATGGGTATTACGGGGAGGCCTTAAAACTATTTGAAGAACTGTTGAGCGAAAATCTCAGACCAGATACATTTACTGTTGCAAGCATCCTTCCTGCCTATGCTGAATTGGCATCATTAAGGGAGGGCAGGCAAATTCATGGTTATATCATGAAATTACAGTACCACTCAAATACATTTGTTTTGAATTCTATTATTTACATGTATGCAAGTGTTGGAGATCTAAGTACAGCCCGGAAAATTTTTGATCAAATGTCATGTAAGGATATCAAAGAGTTGGTCATTGATAGAGCTCAATGGCGTCGTGCGATCCATGTAGCCGACCCCACTTAGTGGGATAAGGCTATGTTGTTGTTGTTGTTGTTGTCATGTAAGGATATCATATCATGGAATACCATGATGATGGCCTATACCGGTCATGGTATGGGGAAAATGTCCATTGAACTATTCGCTGAAATGAAGAAACGAGGCATCCTCCAACCTAATGATAGCACTTTTGTTTCTCTGTTATCATCTTGCAGCAATTCTGGCATGGTTAATGAAGGGTGGATGTACTATATTGCGATGATACTAGACTATGGAATAGAGCCTAAGATAGAGCACTATGGATGCATGCTTGATCTGATTGGTAGAACTGGGGAAATGGACCAAGCCATGAAATTTATAGAGGAAATGCCACAATTGCCTACAGCCCGGATATGGGGATCTTTATTGAATGCCAGTAGAAAAACAAGGGAAACATAGAACTAGCTGAACTTGCTGCTGAGCGCATCTTGTGGATAGAGCATGATAATACTGGGTGTTACGTCTTGCTTTCTAATATGTATGCTGATGCTGGGAGGTGGGATGATGGAACCCGGTACTAATTATATTTCAATATTCAGAAAACAGAACCAAGCAAGACAACAATAACAAGAACAGCACTGATGAAATACTCATAAAAGAAAATATCAGGTTAAACAACCTGCCCAGAGCCTAAGGCTCCTACAGAGAATTCCCCCTGGAATAATCTGTCCAAGTACATCATAATATTTTCCATCGTACCCCTTTCTATCATCTCCCCTCCTTTTATAACCAGCTCTCACCCCCAAGGAAATTATCTCACTACCCTCATGACAAACTCACGCATTACACACGCATTCAGTCACACACTAATTACACACACTCAGTCACATACTACAGATACCTATCATGGGAGAATGTGGAACACATAAAATCTATTATGAAGAAAGAAGGATCAGTCAGAACAGTGGCATGCAGCTTAGTAGAGACTAAACTTAGTCTCCACAGATTTACAAATGCAGACAGATCTCACACTGTCTGACATGATCTATAATGTTCGAGATATCATATCAAGGAATACTGGTGGTAAAAATTGCCTCTCTAGTCTCACCAAGTTCAAGCCATCAGACTTGGCCAGCAAAAGAGCAAGTTTATCAGAGTACCACAGTGTAAGATTGGCAATATGTTTTGGATTGATCTCTACGACAATTGGAAATCCTGTTCTCATGAGGAAAAACACGAGAATATGTGAAGATTGCCATGTTGCAGTAAAGAAGATTTCAGATGTTACCAAAAGAGAAATTATAGGAGGAGATTCTAAAGTCTTGCATCACTTCAGAGACGGGCACTGCTCCTGTGGTGACTACTGGTGACTATGGTTTACATATGCCTTTTCTTGCTTTGCCACAAAATATATGATCATAGTCGTGGAGAACGTTTTGCATTTATCGCAAAATCATTTGTATACTTATCTGTCTATAGGTATTACACAATTACTAATTAACAGAACCAACCAGATTTTTCTAAGCTGCTTAATCTGCAAATATACATTGTTAAGTTTTTTAAACCAGTTTTTTTTGTTTTATTCTATGTATATGGGCGGAGGGTTGGGGCATGTATTATTCTCAGACCAATGCACTCTTCTTCCAAGTTATCATTGTCCCCTCTTAACGATTGGAGGTCATTTGAAAAAATAGTTTACTGTTCCAGAAATCAAAAAACATAATAATTAAGACAACACAAAGCAATCCATAGGGGTAGGCGGGGGGGTGTCTGTATCCAGAGAAAGTGGGATTGGAATATTTTTTTGTATTTTAAATATTATATTGTAAGATATCATATAATATAAGAGGTAAATTAATTATGACATTTAAAATATTACATTGGTGGTAATCAAGCTTATCTCTATCTGAAGTTGGGTTTTTGCAGACATATGGATCCAAATATGGACCACCAATGAGATAAAAGTTGATGGAACTGAAGGCAATTCAAAATATTATTCTGAGCTCTTGGATAACACTTATGAGCTGTTATACTATTCAAAAAAGTATTCTTCTCTTTCCATGCACGGACGTGCTTTAGATTATGATGCATAGATGATCACCAATGGTTACTTGTATTTAAAAACGTCATTCAGCAATACCACAATGGCATTAATGTGTATATATAAGGTTGTATTCTATTTATGATATGCTCTATGCTGCCGCTGAGAAGAGATTACACGTTCTGTATTACTTTTTAAGACCATTACAACCAGAAGCATATGTTTGATATCAGTACTATAAATTTTGTTCTCTTTCATCAATAAAATCCCGTTTTACTAAATGGAAACAAATATTGTAGATATGAAAGTATTTTAGATTAACACTTTACTACTTGGTCAGTGAGTCATTAGGATTAGTAACATTTCTTTATCATTGTGAAGAGCCGATTTATAATGGCGATTTTTCTTCCTTTGATCACCCCTCTTATTTGAATGTAAATTCATTTCATGTTCTTTAGGCCTTCTCCTATGTCATCTTCCACACGCTGATGAAAGCATATGTGCAGAAGCTCAAAGATCTAATCTTATTGATGTTATTTGTTTCAGGATCTTGTCCTAAGACTTGAAATATGCAGGAAACTGATGGGACTGATAGAAGTTGGTCATTGAGGATTATAATAGGAGAATTAGATAAAAAGGGAGTGACACTTGTAGGTGTTGGGTTGATAGTTGTAACCAACATTACAGTTATAACTATGGGATTAAGGGGTCTTTATAAGGTGGTGATGGCTGAGTGCGACGGGGGGGAGGATTGTGGTCAGTCCTGGGAAGAGTGCTAGCCTCTTGAAAGCTAGGAGTTGTGTACATCTTACTGCTTCAGTCATTAATCAATACTTACTATTCAGTCTCGTGTTTTATTCTGGTTTACTGTGTGGGGGTTCATCAGAAGCTTGAGAAGCACAGAGGTTGTGTAAATACTGTAAGCTTCAATGATGATGGAAACATTTTGGTGTCAGGTTCTGATGACAGGAGGGTTATTCTCTGGGACTGGGAATCTGGGAATGTCAGGTTATCTTTCGATACTGGCCAGTCACAACATTTTTCATGCAATTATCATGCACCTCTCAGACGATAGAAGTATTGTGACTTGTGCTGCCGATGGGCAGGTATATCTTGTCCCATCATGATAAGGATCATACCTACTGTTTAAACAGTCACCAGTTATGTTAAGTCTGTCTTATCATGATTAGGGCCATTGTTATATGAATTTAATCTGCTATCTGCGGTTTATTCTAATCATACTATCAATCCATAATCCGGAACACATAATTACTGAGTGATGGATCCCGCATTTGTTTTATATTGAGGATCCACAAAATGAAGTGCGGTTTCAGGATGGGTAATTTATCTACAAGACTTATTCATCTACTTTTTCACCAAGAGAAATATAATGTTGTATTTGTTATAAATAATTATAAATCTTTTTATGTATCACCTAATAGAAGAAAGGTGATTCCTAATGTTTGTATACCGTCAATTATGGGTGAGGCATGCTCAGATTCCACAGGATGGAGAAGTGGAAATGAATTTACTGGCCAGGCATCATGGACGGGCTCATAGATTGGCTGTTGAACCTGGTAGGCCCCATACATTTTATACCTGTGGTGAAGATGGATTAGTACAGCATGTGAGTGAAATATCTCCTTTGCTTTAGTTCATTGTTTATCCTTCAGTCTTCTTTCAAAGTTTTGCTGACAGACCACAACTGGGCAAGCCTTTAGCTATTAACTTTTTTTTTTTCTGGTGGATGGGCAACAAAACAAAAACATACTACTGAGGAGAGGGGTTGGAGATTTTATAGATGTGACATGCTCTAATGTTGGTTGGTGGGCTCTTATCTGAGAGATGCATATAATGTTGTTAAGTCTGTACCTCTATATCTTGCCAACTGTCAGATTTATTTCTAATTAATCCAGTACTTAGGCAGTATTTAAATAATATTAGGAGAGAGACACAAATCATGAAGTTTTTTTTTTTCATGGTAAAAATTATGAAGGATGTTGGGTTGGGAGCATGGGGAATTCTTGATGCATAAAGACAATCTTCGATTGCCAAAACGATAATACCTCTTCAGATCCTACAGGTGTTACTGTTATTATTGCCACTCGCGTTAGAAGGGACAGCTCGGATCAGCATACTCTGAATAAATGCAATCATCTGCAATTATCAAGACCACATCAAACAACTAATTAGTAAACTATCTTAAGAATATATTTCCTAAATGATACATGAATTAATTGTTTAGTCCTAAAAGGTTTAGTCTTTAAATGTTATATACTCATTAAATAGTATTATTGAGTCAATTCTTTCAAAGATAAGTAATTGCACAATTTAGTCTTATAAGAAAACAAATTTATATTAAGTCTATCAACACCATCATGATGAAACCGGAGTCCTGTTTTATTAATCCTTGGAAATTTATCATATATCAAAATCATCCGAAAATCTAGACAGGGGCTCAACTTGAGTGTTGTTAAATAACTGCCATTTTTCTGTACTTACCAATAATAGCCCAAGGCACATAATACTGAAGCCTGGAAAATAGAAGGGTGCTTCATCTGACAGGAATAAGGCTGCATACGAAAATGATGGACAAGTTATTATGTCTCACAATCATTTTTTGTTTCAAATGTATTTTTTCCTTTTTTTCATTTCATAATGATCATTCAAATTGAAAAAAAGAAATTAAAAAAAAAAAGAAGAAGAAAGAATATGGTCTGTTATAAAAGCAAAGAGAAATGAATAGCTCAAGTCGTGAGACAAACTCTTTTTCCGGCCAAAAAGGGCGACAATCTGTTTTCAATTTTTTTTTTCCTACAACTTTTATGTGCCCTTAGATTTAACACCTAAATATACCCACCTGTGAGTGGAGTGAAAATTAAGGGAGAAATGACGTTGGCGAAGGAACTAACTCCTGAAAGACATCCCTGAACCATCCCCTGAAACGGAAGACTAACAAATTAGAAGATGAAGCTCAGAGACGTCCTACAAAATCGAAGTCTAAAATTCTGAAAACAATCCACTACCTGCTCCGTAGGTCCAACCTGTTTAGATACAATGCTGCTTATCTGTGCAACACACAGCTAGAGTGATCAGAATACCAAGTCCAAGCAGTTTAACCCAAAAAGAAGAGAGTAAATTACTCATTTAATCCCTAAAAAATCAAAGTGATCTCAATTTAATTTTTAAAAAATTATATTTATTTAAATTTATTTATTTTTGTTGCTATAACATCAAACATAACGTTGTTAAATATTAAATTTTTCATTATCAAAAGTCATTTAAATTGACATAATTATATTCTTTTACAACCTGAAAAGGAAAGATGGAAGAACTTTACACTTGGGCGGACAACATATCCAAAAACAGAGAAGACTGATAAGGCATATGGAACCTGCAAAGTTTTTATGCAAATGTCTTGAAGAATCAATTATTTATTAAAAAAAAAAAAGCAAAGGTCCAAGTGTTTGAAGTAAGAGTACCCATGGGGCCCAGGACATGCTGTAAACTGAAAGCTGCAAAAGTATCATACATTGTGAAAAGATATTAGCACATGTCTCTCCAAGTGTTTGTGTTAGCGTGGCTTTAATCACAAGAACTTGTGTGATGACTGAAACTTACAATGATGCACCCAAAAAAGAGGCCTGTTGAAACCAACTTCTCCTCTCCTATAACAGGTACTAGAATGGGCATTACTACTAGCTGCTCAAGTTCAAACAAAGCCAGTTAAATTTAGACAAACCAAAAGAGTAAATTACTAATTGAGTTTCTGAAATATTACAATTTTTTTCATTTTAATCCTTAAAAGATGAAGTGTCTCAATTTAATTTTTAAAATTAGAAATTGTATGTTTTAATTTGATCATTTTCGTTGCTAAATCACAAAAATTATTTTCTTTATTTAAAGTCACCTAAACAAAAATAAGAACCAAATTGAAACAAACACAATTTTCAAGGATTAAATTAAAACACTTAATTTTTTAGTTACTAAATTGATATAACTATAATTTTTGAGGAAACAAATTAGCAATTTATTGATAGATTAAGCATACATACTTGTGCTAGAGTTGCTTCAATCCCACTAATCAGCATCAAATCAGCGAACTGGTTCTTACTGAATTCAAAACGAGCCTTTAGATAGTACTGCAGCTCATGCAAACATGATTTAAGTTATAATTAAATTGTTGCTGCTTGATGAACTGTATTCTTTTCAGCTAAAATCATACATACGCTATTGAAATGATTATCTTCACTGAAGTGAAGGAAGGGAAGGAATAAATTACCAGCATTGAAACCTGCATACCACCATCTACAAGACTGTTGAAGAAGGAGACGAGCGCTGCCTGAGAAAATGTGGGACTGCAAAAGCGAAGCTTTTTACATCAATCTGGAACGGAACTGGGGATGCAAAGTTCACTCTCTAATTGTATTGTATCAATCTAATATGTTGCTATAGTTTGATACTTGGTGAATTTTAATTAATTTGTTGTCCTTATAATTACGAATTACCTAGAGTTGAGTAAGCAAATGAGATCCCCGAGTAAAGGCAGTCTCTTGAATAATCCTCTACTCCTTTCTGATGACTCTAATTTCTCAGTTATAATCTCTTTAACATTTGCCTCTCCACCTTCTTTCAACAATGGCCGCTTCACCCTTCCACCAATCACACTTTCTTCCACAAACATTCTCATGTAAACCGCTGAACTCATGGAAAGTAATGCTGCAACCTACCAAACCAATCATATGTATTATATATATATATATATATATATATATGTACATGGAAAAAACAGCATAATATAGGGAAAAAATGCAATTAGCTTGCAGATAGCTTTTTAAACTTTTACATTCATATCGACAAATGGACCTTTTTGATTCTGCCCAATATCACATTTGGAAGTCTAACCTAGCTTTTTAAGAGCGCCATGTCACGTACAGAGTACTCAACATGGGGTTAATTAGAAGATTTTAGAGAACTCTTATACATTTTTTTATTTACTTGATGTATATAGAATGTTACATGTTTTTAGAAAATTCTAGGATTGTCTAGGGTTTCTTAGATACCTCTAGGATACTTGGTGGTTGAGCATTTATGAAGAAGTTCCTAAAGATGTGATCATAACCGTCCATTGAGGGACACTTGTATAAATCTTTTAACACATGGGAGGATGATAGAGACTATAAATAGGTGGAAGGGTCATTTGTTTCTATCCAAATCTTAAGAGAGAGTTCTCTTGTAAAGTTCTTTAAGAGCAATACACATGTATTTTCTTAAGTGTTATTTGTTATTCTCTAAACATCTTGTCATATTTCTCTCTCTTGATAGTTTAGTTGAGTTAGATTGACTTAGCCCTCACATCAGGTTGTGAGTAATCTAGGTGTACACGAATGTGTGTAGAAAAGTTTCAGCCTGTAACAGCCAGCTCATTTACCATTTTAAAATAAATATATATGAATTAAACTTTTTAATGCAGTAGAGTCAAAGTTGACATTGAAAAATTAGAAGTGGTAAATGAACTAACATTTCTACAAAGAAATTAGACAAAAGAACCTATTTACTTAAATAATAAAAATTCAAGGACATAACTGCAAATATTGAATGTTTCAAAATTTAATTGAGTGGATTTTTTTGCATTTTGTTCTGTAATATAATACTACAAATAATTAGTAAAATAATGAGTTAGTGAAAAAGATGAGTTTATGAAGAGTTCAATCTCTAAAATTATTAAATTCTTTCACTATTAAATCACCTCGAAACTTGTATGAACTATTTTTTAATAATCATATATACTGATCTTAAGATAATTTAATAGTAAAAAAATTTAACTTTCCAAAAAAGTAAAACTCTCCATAGATTTTCCTTGGTGAAAAATTAACACCTGAAAAGTTAGGGCAGTGGAAAGGAAGCGAGCAGCTATGGTTCCGCAGACAAATGATGCTGAGCCTACACTTGCAAGTATTCCGAATGCATATGCTCGTTTTCTCTCTTCAACCTTGTCTGCCTAATCATAACATATTCAATTATCTCAGTGCACTGATATATATATATATATATATATACACACACAAATCCATGATATACACTACTTTATTTTCTTTAATCTTTATAGAATATATATAAACGTGTATATGTGTTTGCATATATATTGAAGGGATTTGGAAGTTTACCACATAAGCAAGAGCGAGGCAGTTTACAGAGCCTTCGCCTATAATGGCAGTGAGAGTCTTGACCCCGTAGTAGGCGTAAAAGAAGCTTGTAGTCCTGCTATATGCCAATATCACTGCAATTATATAATTCCAACAGCATTTAGTATGTGTATATATATATATATATGTCTTAATTAGTTAAGCAGAGTGAAAAAAATGTAGAACCAACTCAGTTAATTCCATTTTATAAGAAGAAGGAGCTGCTGCAATGTAGTTTGAGGCAGTTAAGCAGGTGTGAAGTATGGTTGCATGTGGTTACAGACAACAGAATTTAGTTATGCAGATAGGACACGTGTACGTAGCCTTGTGACTAGTTTTTCCATATGCATAGTTGTCAAAGCCTCATTGTAGTATAAATAAGCCCTGTGTAATTTAATACAAATACAGGACTATTTATAGGGGTGAAGAGCCGCACATATACTATGATACTATGTAAGGCTGTTGTGGAATTGTTTGAGTAATATATATTAAGGGGATACATTCAAGAGAGCTGAAAGGCACTCTTACGTACACTGTCAAACTGTTTCTCACTGTATTTAATTTTCTGACTCGTGAAAGACAGGACATGAATATATATAAAAATATATATTATAACCGTTTTGGTTGGTGTTGGGCAAAGTGGTGGCAGATGTGAGCATACACGCGACACAATTGCATCAGTTTTTTTTTTTAATATTTTAAAAATTAAACTGATTGTCAACTTAATAATAATTAAATATATATGCAACAAATAATTATATTTTATAAATAGTAAATTTTTTAATAAAAACAGGTTCAACTTATTTTATTAATTTTTATTAATTCAATTAATTCTTGATTAATTTTTTAACTAATTAATTTTTTGACTTACTTGAGCCAGTTAGCCTAATTCCGTTATGTAACGTATGGTTTTCCATGTCAAAATGGTGGACCACTTGATGTTGTTGCTGATGAATTATGAACAAGATGGTAGAGGCCAAGGGAATGACAACAAAAATGTTTGGAACAATAATAAATATATGAGAAATAATTAAATATATACGTGAAAAATAATTATATTTTATAAATAATGAATTTTTTTAACAAAAATCAATTCAACAAATTTTATTAATTTTTACTGCTTTTTTTATCAATTCAACTAATTCTTAATTAATTTTTTGACTAGTCAATTTTTTGAGTCAATCAGACTAATTCTTAATTGAATTGCCTACTTGGATTTTATAACTTAGGGTTTTCTATATATGTCAAAATGGTGGACCCCTTGATGTTGTTACTGATGAATTATGAACAAGATGGCCAAGGGAATGACAACAAAAATGTTTGGAACAATAACAATTATATGTGAGAAATAATTAAATATATATGTGAGAAATAATTACATTTTATATATAATAAATGTTTTTAAACAAAAATCCGTTCAACAAATTTTACTAATACTTTTATTGATCTTTTATCAGTTTAACTAATTTTTAATTAGTTAATTTTTTAAATCAATTAGACTAGTGATCAATTCTTAGTTGAAGCCTAATTTAATTACGTAACTTATGGTTTTTTATGTCAAAATGGTGGACCCTGATGTTGTCATTGATGAATTATGAACACGATGGTAAAGGCCAAGGGAATGACAACAAAAATGTTTGGAACGATAATAATTATATGTAATAAATGAATAAGAAAGATAATAAAAATTTGTTTGAATTGTCTTTCAAAAGCTAAACTTTTTTTTTTTAAGTTGAAGCATTTTATTAAAATATCCTATTTTTTATTTTTTTTCTACGTACTAAACTTACTTAAAAATAAAATTACAGGATCCACTGTTCCCACAACATGCAAGTGACAACATATTATCATATAATATTGTATCAAAAAAATATGATCTTATAATAATTATTTGCTACAATACAATATAATTATTTATACAAACCTAACGGAATGATAGACGCCGTGAGTGGAAGTGTGAGCAACGCTTTCCTGCCGTACTCGTCCGATAGGTTCCCTATTAACGGCGTCATCACCGCTGCTCCCACACCCGTTATCTGCATTCCCCCATTAATTTCCATTATATCTTTTTTAATGTGATATATAATGTGAAAAATAAAAAAATAATTATTGTGGATCATAAATTAGTAATTTAAATTGACGTAAAATTTATTTACATTATATTTCACTTCAAATGGTTTTATATATATATATATATATAGCAAACAACTAATTTCTATATCAAGATAATTACAGTTGAGTTGGTCTACACGACGTATAAGTGTGAGGATCTTTGATAAACAAAGAAATAAGAATATCTACAATGATAATTTTTAAAGAGTTCTTAAATTTAAGAACTGGTTTTTATTTCAGTTTATCACTGTAGTTCGTCATTTTGACTACTACGCGTAAGAATAATTCTTATATAAGAATCGATTTTTATACAAAAAGTAATATAAAATAATTAACTTACAATAAATGTTAGTAGAATTAATGGAGAATAATAAATACTGAAGTAGTAAAAAATTGATTATAGAACCTATTTATAAATTTTTAAGAACTCACCATTGCAGATGCTCTAAGGAACTCCCTACATGTTCGGTATAACTAATTTAGGTTGGGATTCCAAGGATACTTAGGATTTGGCTTTCTGGAAAAAAAAAACAATGATTTATATATTATAAATTCAACCTTTTTTATTAATTCAGCTTCTGTGCGTGTACACATTGGCTAAAAATGAAGGCTGCAGGTATCGAAAATTGAACAACACATATTATGCATGAACCAGAAAAACAAAAAAAGACCAACGAACTTTATTCACCAAAAGCAATTTTTATTTTTGTAAATAAAAATATATATATATATAGCAATTTTTATTACACATTGGTGCAAGTGTTCTCGCTATAGAGGTGGTTTGGCTATTACAGCGGCAAGGCCCAGGCTAAAAATTTGAAAGACTGAACTTGCGAAGCATGGATAGTAATGCATAGTCGTTCGATTTTATTTTTGTAATCTATTAGCTGTGGCTCCAACTGACGTGTAAAAATGTGTGTTTTGATAGTTCATCCCCTGACACTTCACTGATTGGGAGTTAGAGCCACTCTCTTAAAAAATCTATGGCAAGATGGAGCCACTCTCTTAACGAGTCCATGATAAGATGAAACTTAAGAACCTCTATTCATATGGATTAAACGATTGAATTCCTGCCGCTTGATAGTAAGGTGGGGGTATTGCACTGGTTAATCTCAGTATCAAATTTATAAGCTCGTGACAAGCAAGTGACAGAGAGTAACATTTGTTGCTCTGCTTTCCCCCGCGGCAGCAACCAATTAACTTATTTTATTATAAAATTAATTTGTTTTTCTTATATGCTATTTTTTTATTAAAAAAAAAAAGACCATATATCGGAGAAATTAAGGTTGGTAGTGTACAGCTTGACCTCTTCATAGATCTGAGCTTCGATCGAGGTCGAACTCATTGTGGACTTAGCTCTGTGCGTGCATATATATATATATATATATATACATATATATAAAGATATGTATGTGGATTGTGAGGAGGGTTGAAATATATACTTACTGCTTGCTGAAATCCGGTGAGAAAAATAGCAAGAGAACAGTGGAGTTGACCTGGGCAGAGTGCAGCCATGGTGACGTCGGTGATTGCCGGAAGCACCGTGAAAGTAGCCAACCCCGACATGAACACTGTCACAAAAAGGTGCTTTAGCTCCATCTCTCTCTCTCTCTCTCTCTCTCTCTATACCCTACACTCTCCAATCAATGATAAACAATTTTAGATTTTTTGGAAGAAGATCACTACACAAGAGCTTTTGTACTGAAACAAGCTCTGACAAATGTTACTATTTTGGATAAATTATATTAATCTACAGTATTAACAACTTCATCTTTAAAAACTACGCGTGTCAATATATGTTTTTAAAAAATTTAGATATGCTTTGTGAAAATATTTTATATTTTGATTTTTAATTTTTATTTTATGAAATGTATTTTCTGAAACACTGAAAACATCTTTTTAGTGTTTTTAGATTTAGGCTTATTTTAAGAAATATTTTCAAGAAAACATTTTTAATTAACTCAACCAAACACATTTTCAAGTCTATTTTTTATTTTCAGTAAAAATGAAAACAGGATATGCCCAAACCAAACAGGTCCTTTACATAATTCATGTCTCTCAAATATCTTATTATATTAGTACATAAATAAATGTGTAATTTAGTCATATAAAATTATGAAGTTTATAATTTATACTTAGTGGCTAGCTAAAAGATAAAAATTATACCTTTTATAGGTACCAGTTCATATGTTTAATCTATATTAATCCCTTAGCATCTCTCCAGTTTTAGATATTATAATTGATTTTTTTATATTTTCATATATGTTGCAAAATCCTTACCAATTTATATTTCATTTGTAACATTGTAGTAAAGACACTTGAATTAATATTAACATCTAATATAAAGCTATAACTTTATTTTTAATATCACAATAAAAACTATTAAGTAACTTTATTACCAAAGGGAATTGTTGATTTCAATTCCAATAAATAAATTAGTGTGTCTAGTTTTTTGTTATGTTTCTACAAATTACTACATTAATATAATTTTAGTGTAAAATAATATATTTGAAAATCTTTATATTAACGTAATTTTACTTTTAAATTATAATTTTGGTGAAAGCTGTAAGTTTTTATTTTTATAAACTATGATTTATCCAAATCTAATAGTTTTTAAAATTAATTCTACAAATTATAATTTACTCAACTGACTGTTTTTTAAACACACGTTATAAAATTTGAAATCGAAAAGGGTATGAGGATTCCGGGAGAAAAAGAGGAGATGAATTGACAACTAATTACATAGAGAAAGAAGATTCCATAAGATCTTTCGGGATACTAACCCAAAAGATACCAAATGAAAGGAAAAAGACGAAGGAGGCGTAAAGCTTGCAACTTCCAAGCATGTGTGAATTGGGATATTTAAGGGAGATTAATCATAGAACCCACATCAAATTAAATGAATGCTTTTCAAAACCAAAGATATAAATCTAGATTAGTCACTCTGGTTAAGGAGTAGATAATGGACCACAGAGTGACTAATCTCTTATCTCATAAAATTTTTTGAATGGATCAAGTTGACTTAACTCAATCCAAGTCTTATAAGAACAATAGTGAATATAAGTTAGATTGAGTCAAACCTTATATAATTCATGATTAAAAATTTTAGTCAATCATGGGCCATGAGCTGACATCATGGACTTATTTATCTTGTTTAAAAAAAATAAAATTTTAGTTATTTTAATGATAAAAACTAGATGTTGAAACAATTAAATTTTAAAAAATTAAATTAAACTTCTAAAAAAATTATCCAACCTTAAAATAGACCATTTGTTCTTTTTTAAAATGCAATTTAGTTATTTTGAATGACAAAAAATTAAGTATTGGAATTATAAAACTTTAAAAAATATGCAAGAGAATAAGAAATTATTTGACTTAATATTACTTTTTTTAAAAATATAAATTTAATTATTATTATAATTTAATTTTACATTTTAACAATTTATTTGAAAATAAATCAAAAAATGTCAAACTAGTATTATATTCAATACTCAAAAATTTTTAGAATAACTAATGCTCATCTACGTTTTAATATCTTTTTCATGTTTAACTTTTTTCAAAATATTTATGCACCCAAAATAAAAAATAAATTACTTTAGAGATTTGATAGCAAAGTATTACTAAAATACCAAATTATTTATACACACAACAAAATATGCATTCTTTTAGAATCATGAAATTTTAATGGCAAAACATTCTTTGCATATTTATGACATCTTAAAATTAACTGAACCGACCGAACCAAATTGCATTGCAATATATTTGGTTTGTTTCAATTTGATATGTCACATATAAACCGACTAAATCAAATTACTTGTCAATAATTTAGTTTGGTTCTATTTGAAATATGTTTACAAATCGACCGAATCACACCTGTACACACTTCTAGAAGTGGTGGCAGGTTGATATCAATTAATTAGTTAGGGGGTCATCTTCTATCCACAATTAAATGCTTAATGATGTGTTATTATCTGTCAAGTTGAAAATAATTGGATGGGGATTGTGATCGAGAAGTGTTGGGTCAAGGGTCTTTTTATTAAAGCCCAAACATTTTTGATAATCATATGAGCCCAAAATAAATTTTAAGTCTTGGCCCATGCATTCAATAAACATTTTCTTTCTTTTCTAAGGGGCCGTTTGGTACGTTAGTTTTTATTGGAAAGGAAAGTGTTTTTCTATTATTGTGTCTTTTTTCCATTGTTTGGTATGGCTCACTGTAGCAGTAGGAAACGGAAGCCGACATTCCCTCTTCCTTCAAAATCTTGATATTCAATGGAAAATTGATTATGGAAAGAAAAAAAGGAAGAGAAATGTCGAATTTGTCCACGCTCTACTCTCGCGTTCTGGTCCTCCTGCACCTTCTATTTCACATTTTCATTCTCAGCCATCTCGCACTCGCACACACATTCATATAATAAATTAAATAGTAGCATCCTACAAGACTGCAATATCCTTCGGCGTCGTAAGCACGCTTCAACCTCTCATTGATTTGCTTTTGCTGTCTTTCTTCCTCATGTTTTGAATTGTTCACAGTCACAACAATGGCACCCAACAAGCAAGATCCAACCCTTCTTGAGTCAGTATGGTGGCACCAAGCAATTGGCTGGCTGGCAGCAGGCTGTCGACCGGCCTACAACAGACCAGTCGACAGGCCTGCAGTAGGCCGGTCGACCGGCTTGCAGCATCTGATCGACCAGTTCTTGGCAGCCGGTCGACCAGCCTTGCTGAGGGCTATTGAATTAGTTAAGGGCAAAATAGTAAATTATTTTTATATTTATTTTCTATTATCTTTTAAAAATATATAATAATCTTATTTTCTTTCTTTCTTTCTTTCTTTTCTATTGCATATCAAACAAATTTTTTTCTTTTTCCTTCTCTTTTATCCATTCTCTCTTCCTTTTCATTTTTCTATATTCTTTCTATTCCTACTCTTTTTTAGATATCAAAGAGCCCCTAAATCTTCAACAATCATTCCCATTTAAGTAAACACATTAAATTGTTAAGAGAAATTCTCGAGTCTCAAGTAGGCCCATGCAATGGCCCATTCAGTGGGGGCTACATGGTTGAAATCACCATAAACAAGTATCAAGTGAATCAAGCCTTTGTTATATAAATTTGTGATTTATTGATTTTAGCCCAAAAAAAAAAATAATAATAATAATATTATTATTATTATTATTATTATTAAAGCATGCTGAGAATTTAAGTTAAAAGACAGTATTACTTGAATATGGACAAAAACTTTGGTTAGCAATATAAATAAAGACCCTACGCGGAATTGTAGAGTCTAGAAGTGTAAGACGCGTGCGAACGTGGTGGTTCTTAAAGTATGGTTTCAATTCCAATATATAGTATTTACACCAAAAATAGAATTAGATCTTCTAACATTAGATTTCTTAATATTAATAATATTATATTTTAACTGTTAGATCGTACAGAATGAATGACATCTCTCACGCTCTAGGATACACTGTGTAGGATGTCGTTCATTTTATACGATTCAATGGTCAAATATGATATCACCAATATTACAAAAATTTAATGTTAGAGGATTTAATTCTAAAATTATATAGTCTTAGCCTCTCATTGGTAACCAGATTGGCTTCATAATTGGAGCTATTGATTTTTTTTCCTAACTATCTGATAGCGCGATTAAACATATATCGATAAATTTTTTTAAATTAATCGAATAACTGACGAGAAAATCGATAACTACAGTAGAATCAATCCAATTCCCTCTCATTGCCACTTTGGCCATATAATGACATTCCTTTTTAGTGTAAGGCAAGTGGCAACTTTGTCAATCTTGTCCTCTACTACATTTACTTCATCCTTCATCCTTCATCCACTACGATCTAATTATATACATTATTATGTATAGGATTTTCTGAAACATCGATCAAGTAAATTTTGTGAACTCTTTGGAATATCTTCAATCAATTGTTGAAAAGTTGAAGACAATTTTTTTTTCTTTTTCCAATTACTAGTATCGAAAATTTCATTGAGTACCGATTAATCTAATTTGACGATAAGATTATAAAAGTGTAAAATTCTCTTAATATTTTTTTTCAAGTTATTGACTTGATCCCTAAAATATAGTTATTGAAATTTGATCTTTAAAAAAAGATTAAATGTCTTAATTTAGTCTATGAAAGATTGTATTTGTTTCAATTTGGTGTTTTTTATTACTAAATTACTAAATTTATCATTGTTAAATCTTAAAATTTTTTATTGCTAAAAGTTAAATAATTTTTTTTATCATTGATCCAAATTGAGATAAATATAATTTTTTTAGAGAATTAAGACTTTAATCTTTTAAGTACTAAATATACTACTTTATTTTTTATTTTTAATTTACAAGACTCGAACTTCAGATATTATTTAAGAAAAACAAATATCAAATTATTTTGGCATGTTTGCGCAAGAATTGTCAAAAACATAATGAATTTAGGTTCATGTTATCACCTAAATCTAGCTAAAACCTGGAGAAACTGACATAAAATTGCAACCCAATTATTACTCAAAAGGAAGAAGAAGAATAAAATTGAACAGCTAAGAAAGCCCCATGAATTATCCTAATCCTGCGTTTGTTGAGTGTACATCTGTTTTTGCTTCTTCTTCGTCTTATTCTCTTCTTTTGTTTGTCAACGTATTAGCTTGAAATGTAACAGACTTGAGATTTCTGTTGCGTATATAGTAGTTACGCTTAATTCATCAGATTAAGCTTTATTAATGGCATTGACATATATATCATAACATTAAATCTGTTAATCCCATCAATCATATACATTGTTGATAATATGTTAATTTATTTGTAAGGTACTAAATTGAGAAATATTTATTTATAAGAGACTAAATTAAAAAAATATTTTATTTATGAGGGACTAAAATAGAATTATAGTCTATTTAATAGTAAAGAAGAACGTAACAGGTTATGAGCAGTTGAAGAGAAATTCTATAAAGCAGAGGTATTCAGCATACAGTTAATACAGCTCAACCGTTTGACCAAAATCGTAAGGTGGTAACCACCATATTCCCTAAACACTGCCAACTGGGATTCGCTATTCTATGATAAGGTTCAAAGAATTTAGCGTTCCTACCTTGCAACTCAACTTCTTTCATGCATATATATATATATATATATATTTCAATAGCCAATATTTAAAAATTCGTTGAGTTTCAACTAATCAAGTTTGAGCTAATAAATCCGATTTTTCATTAAGATTTCAAATAGTATTATTGGATTCAAGTTGATCATCACTACAAAAAAATCAAAGATCAGAGACGAAAAAATTCGTCTTTGATTAAGTAAAAATTCGTCTCTAATTGATCAGAGATAGATTTAAAGATGAATTTTTTCGTCTCTGATCTTGGAGTCTCAAACAAACTTGAGACAAAAAAAAGATTGTGTCTCAGATAGATTTTTCCGTCTCAAAATTAGAGACAGATTTTTTTATCTCAAATCAAAGACGAATTTTTCCGTCCCTATTTCCACCTCTAATTCTCTGAACAAAAAAAAATTTTCTAATGGATTATTAAACAAATCAAATTTGGTCTCTCAAAAAAATTTTAGCCACATTAAATAATATTAAATTAGAAGGCACATTTATTTATTAGTCTTCTCAATACAAAAGTATTCAATGAAGCATTCTATATAGGAAAAGGAGGGGTATTGCACTATATATAGGAAAAAGTGAAAGATTAATTTTCTGAACTGGGCAATGTGGGACTAACAAAAATTTGTGTAAAATTTGAGACGAAATTTAATTTTCTTCTCTAATCTAAGAAGGAATTAGAGACTTAACTAAGACAAAATTTAAATTTCTTTTTTAATGTAAGACGAAATTTGAGACAAAATTTTTTATGTCTCAGATTCCATCTTGAAATCCATCTCAGATTTTTAGATTAGATTTTAAAAATAAAATATATTTCGTCTCAGATTTTCAGATTAAATTTTGAGACGAATTTTTAATATTTTAAAGACGAATTCTGTCTCTAATTTTGATTTTTCTTGTAATGCATGTTTTGCCTCTTTCTCAAAGAAAGATAATGATCAAACGATTTCTAATCATGAACTTTGTAAACCGGTTCATCTCAAAAAACATGCTCATAGTGGAAGATTCTAAATTTGAGACTTGAATTTTCTTAAACAACAATATTCATTCAAGGTATAAAACTTTTTTAGTATTAATTTTTTTCATTCATAAAATTTGAATTTAAAATGTTGCTTAAGAGAAATAAGTATCAAGCTACTTGAACAAAGTAACATTAATATTATATATATATATATATTAATATTAATACATGGAGCTAAACATGTTGAGTGGCCCTTTCATGCAAACGCGTCGTTGTCAATAAACTTGGCATAATGTGATGGTGAGCTGTTGGTGTGCTTTTCCTCAATAAACTAAACTACCAAACTAATAAACAAAGGCTTGGGTTTGTAATTTTAATAAACAATAACTGTATCATTGCCTCCGTTGACATTTACGTAGCCATTGACTCTCGTCTAATCATTATAAGCTCATCACAGCGCGTAAGCTCCAAGTGAGCGGCCAGCTATGCATGCTTCTTAATATTGCCCATTATATTCCAACAAACTCAGCTACTTACGTACTCTAATTTCTGATTCCTATACCATTACTTTAATACACACTAATCAGCAATCACAGTATATATATATATATATATATATATATATATATATATAACTGGAAGCAGCTTCGAACACAGAAAACATTGAAAATCATATGCAATTACGCAAAAGCAAATTAAAGTTTGAAACTTTTGAGTCTTGAAGGAGAGATGGAATTGAAGCTTGTGGGGAAGAGAGGGTTTGGGTTGCTCAGAAGGGGGAATCAAAAGCAGAGAAGCAGGAGTAGTACTACGAGTGTGCTGGAAGGCATAGCGAAGGCAAATGGGGGTGGGGGTGGAGCAGTTGTGTCGTGCAAGGAGGAGGATGGTGTGGTGAGGATGAGGATTGTGGTGAAGAAGAGCGATCTGAAGCAACTGATAAACGCCATGAACGGAGGGGCCGGCAACTGCCCGACGGCGGAACAACGATTAAATGCGTTGCGGAAGAAGCATATATCCAAAGGCAACGCTGCTAACCGCCGCAACAAGTGCTGGAGTCCTGCCCTTTACAGCATCCCTGAAGAAGAGCTCTGACCTTATTACTTGTTACCCTCTTCATTTTCTCCATTTGCTTTTAGACTTAGGCCAAGTTTTTTCTTCTTCGTTTTTTTTTTAAATCATGTTTATTTTAAATTTGTTTTTAGACCCTATTTTTTTCATCATTAAAAGCAAATATATTAGCTTTTTTGGTGATTTAACAGGGCCTGTGGAACGTATTTTATATTTTTCCCAATTAATGTTGTCAGCCAAATGGCTTGTTGCTTTTTTTACCTTCTAATCACTTGTGTATTTATTGTCTGATGACTAGTTTATGCATTTTTCCTTTTTTTTTTTTACAAAATGAGAAAAAAATCCCTTTATCTCAAATAAGAAGAGTAATTTGATCTAAGCAGGATAAATAGCTAATTGGCTAATTGAATTTTAAATTTAAATTTAACATTCATGGACGATAATTTGATCGGTGACCATTTAAAGTACAGAGAAGAACCTCAACAAATGACGTTAAAGAAAAATCCATCAACTAAAAGTGTGATCACAATTGAACAATGACACTTGTAAACACAACTATGATACTTTTTAAAGAAAATATATTTATAAGATACTTAATTACAAAATTTAGCTTAATAGATATTTTCTGAAAAAGAATATTCCGTTTCTTCATTCATTCCTTTTTTTTTTTGGGTCAGCTTATATTGTTTTTTTGGACACCATGTTGAAAATTTTTCTTTTGGGGTTAGTAAATAACTAAATATGGAGCTTATCAAATAACAGAAGAATAAACGGATCATTTTGTGAATGTTCACTGGGCCTGGCCCAGGCCCAGGCCCGAAAATAAAGAAATATCTAGAGTAGAACTGGCACGTAACGTAAGTTCGGATTTGAGACAGATCTATCATCTAACATCTATCGTTAATTTAAGGGCGGAAGGTAGTTAATAATACTATCAAATGTTTAACGGTTAACCGTCGTATTTCGCCGGAAACAAATGACTCGGCGGTGCGGCTAATTACTGAAACCATCCATTCATGGCTGCGACGCTTGCCTTTCGTCACAATTTCTTCCTGAACTCCACCACTCCGGATAAGTACTCGCGGAAACAGGTCCACGACCGAAAACCCCGCAAGAAGTTTGAACTCGAGAATGAGCTAGGGTGCTCTGAGTTACAGCTTCGCCGCAGGCAATCAGAGAAACTAAAAGCTTCTACGAAACCGTATACTCCCTTTCTCACTAGGGCTCTCATTGATAGTGTGGTTTCTGGGTCTATGGAGGATGCGCTCAGCCTGTTCGAGAAGATGAACCACTTGGACACGTTTATTTGGAACGTTATGATTAGAGGATATACTGATAAAGGGTTGTTTAAAGAGGCACTTAGCTTGTATCGTAGAATGGAACACGATGGGGTTCCAATGGATAATCTCACTTACCCATTTGTGATTAAAGCTTGTGGTGGATTGTTGGCTTTGACACAAGCAGAAAAGATTCACGGTAAGTTGTTTAAGGTGGGATTAGACAGGAATGTTTATATTTGCAATGCTCTTATTACTATGTATGGGAAGCTTGGACACATTGATTTAGCGCTCAGGGTTTTTGAAGAAATGCCTGTGAGAGATTTGGTTTCTTGGAACTCTATGATTGGCGCATATTCTTTGGTCAAAGAACCTTTGAAGTCGTTGAAGTGCTTTGCAGAAATGCTGGAAATTGGGATTCAACCTGATAAGTTCACCATAATGAATGCGCTTGATGCATGTTCTCTTGGTGTTTCTTTGTTAGGGGGGAAGAAAACACATTGCGTCGCACTCAAATTGGGGTTTGAATCGGATGTTATGGTTCAGACATCTCTTATTGACATGTACAGCAAGTGTCGAAGGCTAAATTATGCTGAGAGGGTTTTTGACAGAATATCTCTAAGAAGTGTCGTGGCTTGGAATGCAATGATTGGTGGCTATGCACTGAATGGTCAACCACTTCAGGCTTTGGGTTCGTTGGAAAAGATGCTTAAGGCTGATGACTTGACAGTTGATATTATTACACTCATAAACTTAATTCCTTCTTGTGCGCTGTTGGGAGCTAATTTGCAGGGTAAGTCTATCCATGGCCTTGCTATTAGGAAAGGTTTTCTACCTCATCCAGTATTAGAAACTGCTTTGCTTGGCATGTACGGAGAATTTGGCATACTGAAATTGGCAGTGCTAATTTTTAATCAAATGACAGATAAGAACTTGATAACATGGAATGCTATGATTGCTGTGTACGTACAGAATGGGTATTACGGGGAGGCCTTAAAACTATTTGAAGAACTGTTGAGCTTAAATCTCAGACCAGATACATTTACTGTTGCAAGCATCCTTCCTGCCTATGCTGAATTGGCATCATTAAGGGAGGGCAGGCAAATTCATGGTTATATCATGAAATTACAGTACCACTCAAATACATTTGTTTTGAATTCGATTATTTACATGTATGCAAGTGTTGGAGATCTAAGGACAGCCCGGAAAATTTTTGATCAAATGTCATGTAAGGATATCATATCATGGAATACCATGATGATGGCCTATGCCATTCATGGTATGGGGAAAATGTCCATTGAACTATTCGCTGAAATGAAGAAACAAGGCATCCAACCTAATGATAGCACTTTTGTTTCTCTGTTATCATCTTGCAGCAATTCTGGCATGGTTAATGAAGGGTGGATGTACTATAATGCGATGAAACTAGACTATGGAATAGAGCCTAAAATAGAGCACTATGGATGCATGCTTGATCTTATTGGTAGAACTGGGGAACTGGACCAAGCCATGAAATTTATAGAGGAAATGCCACTATTGCCTACAGCCAGGATATGGGGATCTTTATTGAATGCAAGTAGAAACAAGGGAAACATAGAATTATCTGAACTTGCTGCTGAGCGCATCTTGTCGATAGAGCATGATAATACTGGGTGTTACGTCTTGCTTTCTAATATGTATGCTGACGCTGGGAGATGGGAGAATGTGGAACACATAAAATCTATTATGAAGAAAGAAGGATCAGACAGAACAGTGGCATGCAGCTTAGTAGAGACTAAACTTGGTCTTCACAGATTTACAAATGCAGACAGATCTCACGCCGAGTCTGACGTGATATACAATATTCGAGATATCATATCAAGGAATACTGGTGGTAAAAATTGCCTCTCTAGTTTCACCAAGTTCAAGCCATCGGACTTGGCCAGAAAAAGAGTAAGTTTACCAGAGTACCACAGTGTAAGATTGGCAATATGTTTTGGATTGATCTCTACGACAATTGGAAATCCTGTTATCGTGAGGAAAAACATGAGAATATGTGAAGATTGCCATATTGCAGTAAAGAAGATTTCGGGGATTACCAGAAGAGAAATTATAGTAGGAGATTCTAAAGTCTTCCATCACTTCAGAGACGGACACTGCTCCTGTGGTGACTACTGGTGACTATGGTTTACATATGCCTTTCTTGCTTTGCCACAAAATATATGATCATAGACGTGGAGAACGTTTTGCATTTATCACAAAATCATTTGTGTATTTATCTGTCTATAGGTATTACACAATTACTAATTAACAGAGCCAACCAGATTTTTCTAAGTTGCTTAATCTGCAAAATATACCTTGTCAAGTTTTCTAAACCAGTTTTTTTTGTTTTACTCTATGTTTATGGGCGGAGGGTTGGGGCATGTATTATTCTGAGACACATGCACTCTCCTTCAACTTGTCTTGTTATCCATAATGATTTGAAGACAATGCCATACTGTGGTGGATCTTAGCTGGCAATTCATGCAGGGCAGGGACCTCTTTTGGTGATTCTCGTTGCAGAACTGTGTCCATTTTAAAAGTGGATACACTAATTTAATCTGAATGTTCATAAGTCAGTCTACATGTCATCTGTCAAAAAATTTTAGTTTTTGATTATCAGTACTACACAAGGAAACATTCATTTGAAATTATGTAATTATAGTCCTGAATAAGAATTATGACATTTCTCAGCATTTCTCAGCAGTCCCAAGTATCTTATAAAGGTCATTTCAGATATAAAACATAGAATGGTAGAAGAATAAAATAAAATGCTTAGGTCAGAGTCAATGTTAATTTTCACACCCTAGGTAGCATGAAAGTAGATTATAGTATAGAAAAGTAAAGTAGAACCAACTTGTTAACCAAACTTGCTAAAAACTTCTGTTGGGATCAACTTTAAGCAACAAAAAGAATATGCTTGTTTTTGTTCATGACTCATTTGTCCCGGCCCTTCAAGGCCGAATCATGGGTTACTACTCTTTTATTGTACCCGTAGATTAATCAATCATCGGTCTATTATTTACAAGTTACCTACCAGGGAAAAAAAAAATCCTTGAAAAATATAATTTAAAATCAAGGGGGGAAAAAATATCACTATTTACAGTGGACTGAACACTTCATCTACCGGTCAAACCGAAGGTTCCAAAAAAGCAAAATTTCCCGTGTTCCGTCTCTCAGTCAACGCCCTCTTCCTCCTCCTCCTCATCCTCTTCACAGTCATCAATTCCTCTTTTTCCAGAAAACCTAAAAAGAAATTCAGCGACACTGTTAAAAAAGACGCCGCTCAGCCACTGGAAGCACCCCATCTCTCCTCTGCTTCCGCAAAAGCACTTCTCCCTCAACACATCAAGGAGGCCCTTATTCGCGACGTCCTGTGGCGTGGACATGGGGTGGAGATACGCCAGAGCCGCCTGCTTAACGAGCGGGTTCTTGATGGGGATCTCATGCCAGCTAGAATTGTTGACCGGAGACATGATAGCCGCCGCCGCCGCCGGGGGATTGACCGGCATGATGTCGCGGAGACTGGTGTACTTGACGGCGGGTATGGTAATCATCTCTATGTCGGAATCCTGGAATTGAAGGTGAGGAAAGCCGTGGCGGAGAAGAAAACTGGAGGGATGACAATCAGAGAAGAAATGAGGGTCTTTTGTGTGTTTAATTATAGGAACTTCCATTGGATCTTTTGGAGGGATTGCGCCGTAATATTGGTATGATTGTAATGAATCGCCGATCGTAAATTAGAAGGGTGAAAATGGATTAACGAAGTGGAAGATTTTGCTTGTTTGATTGTTAGTGAAAGAATCTAGAAGATTGCCATACAAATGGAATGAATGAAGAAGATAGTGTTAAGTGATTGCAGTGAGAGAGTGACTTAGTGAAATATTTGGAGAAAGCGGACGTCAATTTTGGAGTGACGCAAAACGGAGTGTGCACTCCATTACCTAACTTTCTCTTCTTTGTTTAGCCATGGATGTTAAAAAATTTATTTTTTTAATGCACAAATTAAATTAAATAGTTTTTTTTAAAATTTTTTTGAAGATAGTAATTACTTCTTCAATTAATAAGTATTAAACGCATTTTTGGAACATGTATAATATTTTATTAACTATTTAAAACTAATTGTATCAAGCTTTCTTTTATCAAAGTGTAGAATTATCCTCTTAACTTTCTAAGCCAAATATTTTCTTATTTGAATTGTTTTAAAATTAACGATCCAGATTTTATGATTTTTATTTATAATTTTTTTTTAAAAAAATAAAAGGGTTCTTTTGTGATCATATGGGTTGTTAATATCTAGATCAACAATCTAAGTATCATGAGGGTCTCTTTTTTTAAAAGAAAAATCTTGAAATTTAAGTTGTTGATATTTAAAAATCAACGACAAGATGGGCTAAGTAGGGTGTTTGAAATTTAAGCCAATATTAGGTGATTTTAATAATTTAGGATCCTATCAATGATTTAACTTTGATTTTATAAATTTTAAAATTACTTTTCATAAATGATAAATTAAATTAAATAGTTTCTATTTATTGCTAAAGACATTAATTACTTTTTCAACCAATAAAATTTAGACATTAGTTTTCTATAATGTGTGATCACTACTCTTTATCTCAATTTAATCTCCGTTATTGTTAAATAGCCAAATCTATCACTACTAAATTATAAAATTACCATTGTCAAAATTATTACTTTGACATAAAAAAAGAAAGAAGATAATTTTGAAACAAATAAAATCTTTTGTATTAAATTTTTTGAAGAACTAAATTCATGTGAGTTCTAGTAAACCTAGCAACTCATACTGTCTATGTAGTAGCCATTTTCGCGTACGGGTTGCTTTAAGTTCTTGGCTTAATAACATGCCATTTTCTATATTTTGCAAAGCATTTGGCTAGTATTATAAATTTCTATTGAAAACGAGAATTTTAAATGTAAATTTTATTGCTTTTTACACATTTATGAAGTCAATGATTTAAGTGTCGATTAATTTACCCTAACCTAGGTGTCATTTTTAAAACATTGCCTAATACAAACACATAAACCTATATTGTGGTATGAAAATCTTCATCTTCTGAAGGCATATAAAGGTTTGGTTTAGGTTTGTGTTTTTTAAACAAAAAATAAGATTTAGATTCTCTATTGTATACATTGAATTTAAGTCGTTCCATAAAAAGATATACATAATATTTCACACATCTATATATGTATTTTTTTCATAAATAAAGATCAATATGAGCAGTTCATATCCTCTGATCAAATGGTTAAAATTTAACGTTTTTTCTACATCATATAATCAAAATTCCAAGAAATGCATTTCCCTCACCATCAAATCGAGACATGGTGACAAAGCAGTTTGTTTGGACATCATAATTTGTCAAAATATCATGAGCTTCCACGTCTTTAGATCAAGAATTGGAAAACACACCACGTGACGCTTGACTATGACTTACTACAAACATTTTTAGTGATCATTGGAGGCTGCCTTAATTCTACTATTTCAATCATCCTATTATGTCTCCATCACTTACTTACTCAGAAAATTATGTTTCCTTGCTCACTTAAATTGTATAGACTCATAAAACGACAAGCCGTATGTTGATTGAGATTTGTGGAATCATACCAGTTCAATTAGCAAACTTGAACAGAAAATGTAGTTTAATTAATTGTAAATTAGGGTTAAATAAGGGCAGGCCAAAACTGACTTTTTTTTTTAAAACCTAACCCTCTACATTTTAAGAGTTGCACAATTCAATCACTAATGTATGACACATTTTGATATTTTTATTAATCAAATAAACACTTTGAAGTTGCTAAGATAATTAAAAGTGTATGATCCTAGCTAAGCAAAAACCTTTTTTTTTTTTAGTGTTCCATAAAGCTAATGAATAAAGTTAGAAAAACAGACTCAATCCAGCATATTGTACCCATTTAGTCTGTTAAAGAATCGGGTCGCCAGCTTGTTTAGAATTGGATTTAACTGACCCAACCCGTGTAACCCTTTTTTTAAAATATTATATATATATATATATATATATATATATATATATATATATATATATATATATATATATATTAAATATTAATGATATATGCTAAGTTGAATAATACAAAGAGAGTAAGAGACGTTATTTATAATAATTTCATATCAAATTTATATAATCATTTGATCTTAATTAATGAGAAAAGATAACACTAAAAAAAAAATAATTTTATTTTTAGATTTTTTTTAAAAATTTCAAATATCTAAATTCATATATTTTTCTCTTTTTTAAACCAAATGGACTATTTTTTATTATTTCTATTTAAGAAAAAGCAAACAAATTTTTTTGAAAAAAATATGTGGGCTAACAGATTGGTCTAATCTGCACGAATTAGGTCAGCATAATGCAGGTTCGTTTTGTCAACTCTACTTGTAACATTTGTGAAATTAAGGATGAAGTACTAAGTTGTGTAGCATTTTGTCCACGTATTCAAACATAGTAATTGGAAAGAACTAGGTGTAAACTGAATCCCATTCTCGTTCTATCTTCTTGTGCTTAGATATTTCTCTAGTGATCATATAAATCCTAGTTTGACTTCTACTGATAAAAAAGATGATCCAATATGACAATTCATATGTAGAATGAAGGCATATTCCTACTAAAAGCAAGTCCAAGTGAATTTCAGAATGGTCATATTATGAATCACAAGCTCGCAACAACAACAACAACAACGATTCGAAAAGCACAAGGTTTTATCTGACATCATCTTCTCCTATCTTTCCTCGGAGTTACATACCATCATTGTCTTTAAGATCCACTTATATGTGGCCCCATCCCTATGGCCGTCCATGCACATGCACCACACTTCATAAAATCTTCTCTGCTTCACTCATCAATACACTACATAGCACGTTCATTTCATTTATTAATATCCACTTTGTCTGTTGTTTAACTTTAATCCACATCTCATAATGCCAATTGCCACAACCTCTTGATGACAACTAGGTTTATTTGTCAAGAAAAGGATTTTCTTCGTCCTTAAACTTTGATTTAAGTTTAATTTAGTTTTAAAATTTTATTTTGTGTTAATTTTTTTCATATCTTTTTTTTCAAATTTTATTTTTGTCTCTGAATCCAACATTATATAAAATATTAATTAATGACAAACACTTATTATACACGTTAATACTAATTTATTCAATTAAACACATTTCATATCAATATTCTTTTAAAATGATAAAAATGTCTTCTATTATTTAAAAAAATTAAAAATAAAATAAATAATAGAGGACAAATTTATTATTTCAAGAGTAATGGGGCCCTGGGTATTTTCAAAGGAAAAGGAGCTTCATGTTTTGATCATCAAAGCCATCGATTCAATATAGACAACTCTAAATTTTTAGACTTTTTTTTTTGGTTAATTTCAAAATTTTTTAAAAAAATCTTGTACCCTCAATCACGATGATTGACAGTTTAAATTGAAACAAGAGGTTCTTGTAACAATCCACTCCATATTAAATGACGTGAAAATATGTCTAGTTAGATGAATTGTCACTGAAGTATGCAATTGAGGTAATTAATCAATTTTTATCATTAATAATTTAGATAATATTAGGTTTAAGGATAAAATTGAAATTAATTAAAAAGAAGTGGGAAAAATAGGCATAAAATAGAATTTTGGAATGAAATATAGTAATTTTACCTAATTAACATGCCTAAAAATTCCACGTGGCATACACGGAGATGGAAGGAACAGAAACTACGTAGGAAGATACCTTCTTGTCACAACTGTGCACTTATGCAGTATGGAAGCTTTTAAGCTTCCAAAACCCATCGTTCATCCCAATGCTTCTTCCTTGTGCATCACCATCATCTGCATTCTGCATCGCCGTCTTCGTTCTTGGTTTTCTCACAAAGCCAAAAAAAAAAAATACAGTGAAGTTGAATGAAGATACCTAAATTCTCTATCTCCTTGGCTCTTGGGAGAGATATAAACAGAACGCTGCCAAAAGCTCCAACTAAGGAACAGGGGAGAACAGAGGAAGAAGAAAGTGTTATGGGTATCCACAGAAACAATGCAAGTCCAAGGAAGAATTCGACCACACTTCAGATCCTGTTTGAGAAAGAGAAGTCTCCTTTTTCCAACAACAATGGCATCCCATCTTCTCCCACTTCAGAAAACGAAGAGACTCTCTCTATTATTTCATTCTGCAAATTCGTCTTCACCTTCACCGACCCCTCAGAGTCTCCTTCCCAGCGAGACTTGAAGCGCACCCACCTCACCAAGCTTCTCTGCATCGTAAAATCATCCAAAAAGCCTCTTCACGGGCAGATTCTAGAGCCTCTGGTTTCAATGATCTCCGCCAATCTCTTCCGGCCACTCCCTCCTCCGGCGAACCCCTCCGCCGCCTCAGACTTCCCTGAGGAAGAAGACCTCATCTCCGCTTTCTCCCCCATGTGGTCACATCTCCAAATTGTGCACGAAATGCTTCTCAAACTTGTCATCAACACAGACCCAAAAGTCCTCATAGAGTACATAGACCACTCTTTCCTTCTCAAGCTCATAGCTTTGTTCCAATCCGAAGATCCCAGAGAGCGTGAGAGCTTGAAAAACGTTTACCACAATATATACTCCAAGTTCACCTCAGAGCGTTCCTTCATGAGGAAGTCAATGAACGATGTGTTGCTGAACTACGTGTTTGAAACAGAGAAGCATCCTGGGATTGCAGATTTGCTGGAGATATGGGGAACCATAATCAATGGCTTCACAGTGCCATTGAAGGAAGAGCACAAGCTGTTCTTAATGAGAGTTCTGATTCCTCTGCACAAGACCAAAGGGATGCACATGTACCATAAACAGCTTGCTTACTGTGTGTCACAGTTTTTGCAGAAAGAGCCTATGCTTGGAGGGGTTGTGGTGAGAGGGATTCTCAGATATTGGCCTGTCACTAACTGTCAGAAAGAGGTTTTGCTGATTGGGGAGTTGGAAGATCTGGTGGAAAATTTAGACCCAGATCAGTACAGAAAGCTGGCTTTGCCTCTATGTACCCAGATCACCAAATCCATTAATAGTTGGAATTCCCAGGTAAAGTTTCCGTCTTTCTCATGTTAATGTCCACAGATTCTTCCAACTCCCTCGTTTCATGCCAAAAAATCCGAACTTTCTTCATTTAAGAAACCTTCAAAACATATTCCTTGCTCAATATTAGGCACATTTAACATACATTTTTGCCTATAAAGGAATCCGAATACTTTATTTGTATTTGATCAATCATAACCGCTTAATCAATCAATGTTAACACGTGAGATTCATGTGAATTTTATACATGATCGAATGACTTGTTTGGAGAATATTGTAACTTCTTTCTTAATAAATTTTTCATCTTTCTCTTGTTCAAGTCCATAGATTTTTTCACTATGTTGTTTAACTAGCAAAGACACGAACTTATTTTATTTATCAAAGATTAAGAACGTATTCCTTGCTCAATATTAAAACATCACTATGCACTTATCGTATTTTAATTAAAAATTATATAATTGTCATATTCTAACTAAAAAACCTAAGAGCAAAAATGTAAGAAACTATATAAAATTTTTCTTTATCTCAATTTAATTATTTTAGTTATTAAATCTCATAATCTTCTTTTTTAAAACTTTATAGTTACCTTGACCAAAAAAAAAAAGAATTAAATTGAAACATACAATGACAAATTGAAGGCACTTATATTTCAATAATCAAATTGAAAAAAACTGTAGAACCAAATCAGTCATTTACTATTATATATATGTACCTTAATAGTATTTCTCCAAATTACACTTGGGAAAGCATTTAAGGCCATTATGGGCAAATTAGTACTAAAGGGAGTGTTTTCATGGACGAAACATAACATGACTCAGGTAGCAGAGCGAGCTCTGTATCTATGGAACAACGAGCAGTTCGTGAAAATGGCGTCGACGGCGATGGTGGAAGTATTTCCGGTGATAGTGGAAGGGATGGAGAAGAACCTCAAGTGGCATTGGAGCAATAGTGTAAAGCAATTAACAGAGAGTGTGAAGGCGATGCTTGAAGATATGGATCCTCTTCTGTATTCCAAGGGCCTTCAGGACATGAAAGCCAGAGAATCAGAAGCACAGAAGGAAGATGAGAAGAGAAAGCAGAGATGGGAAAGATTAGAAATGGCAGCAGCACAGAATAAATTCCTGAACCCTCCACATATGATGTGTGTCTCTCACTGAACAACATTGTATGCAAATTTGCGTTGGCAATCACAATTCAAGCTTTTGAAAAATGAGAGATTAAATTAAAAAAAATATAATCTTTTAATAACTAAATTGAAATAAATATAACTTTTGAAACTAAATTAGTAATTTACAAATAGAGCAATAGTGAATATCCAGAGAAAACGATCATTATATGAGGCCAGCCTGACCTTTATCAATTGCAAATACATTAATCGTGGTCATGATTGGGATCAAAAATATGATTAGGTTGCTACTTACTAGTTGTCGAAAACGACAAATATTAATAATTGAACAAACGATTGCATAATACAAACTTATCAAATAAACTAATGCTTCCAGGGTATCATGAGAAACAATAGAACTTTCATGATCTCGTCCCCCACATTCATTTAAACTTTTAGTTTTGGAATCATTAATTTTCTCCTACTTGTATGTTTACACATTACAAAAATCTATTATACTGTCATTTTATTAGATAGTATGTCCGTTGTAAGCACAGGGTTAGTTTTGCTTGTATGACAACCACCAAGGGTCTACCATGGGTGATTAAATTTTATGTTTAGATTTTTTAAAAATCTATTTGAATTGCAAGTCGTAATTTTAAATACAAAAACAACTAATTGATTTGACTTCATTCTCTTCTCTCAAACTAATTTTTTAAAATTTTAGATTGTTTAATAATTTTAACTTACCTTTTAATTAAAATCAAGTTTTAAACCATTACAATGGGGCACCCAGATTTGGCTCCCAAATTCTTTATTTAACTAAGTAAAATCATCTAATCAAGTGAAGCACTTACCAATATTAATAGAACGGCCTTGCTTAACCAAACAGAGGATATGGCTTTCAAGATTTGAGGTCACACCAAGAAAAAGTAATTGCAGAGAGAATTGCTTTTTTTTTTTTCCTTCTTTTGGTTTAAGGTAGCAATGTTCAATAAAGAATTACATAAGCTCCTATTTATTGCTTCATAAATCAAAATCCAGCAGCTACACTTTCCAAGGCAGCATTATATATGTACCTGACCTCCGTTTGAAAATAAATCTTACAACTTACAACCAATGTGATGGGTACAAAATCTCTGAAATTAAGACGCAAACCTATAATTTTTTGAGACGCTCAAAACCTATCACCTTGAATAACTATTCAAACACTAACGAACACAAGGCCAGAACAAAAATTTTAGCCTTTAAACATAAGGACAAAACAAAGAATGCAGCACTTAAAAAAGTTTGACAAACTTCCCCTGTACATCACAATGCGTCCCACCATCAACAGAATATCTCATGGGAAACAACACCATCAACTGATAAGCTTGAGGAACTACATCTAATCATCTCAAGCTCAAATGAATTGGATGAAGTACTGATGCCGGTGACTAAACTTGCACAGACAAGTCCCAGCTTAAATTGAATCATCACTCCAATGTTGCCGGACAGCGCACATTTACCAATAAGGCCGATGCAGATAGAAAACTCACAAGACGTGCAAACTGGTTTTCAGTGGCACTAAAAATTTATATTGAAAATAACACTATACTTGATACTTTGAAAGCTTGTCTTTTACTGGGGGCTCCAAAGCAGACATACACTGGTCCCAAGCTCCATTGCGTAGCATCTACCATTTAACATATCCCTCACCGGTTAGTTCACATCATCTAGACATACATAACATATCTAGCGAGAGAAATGCTTATTGTGTGAGGTGAGAGTAGCTGACAACAAAATTTGGTTAAGATTAGGACAAAATTGTTAAGGTTGAAAATGAAGGGGAATGATTTTCAAACATGCAGAGTTGCCAAGGTGCTCTACACTGCACCAAGAAGGTTTGATCTTGACCATCAACATAAACAGTTACATAGACAGCCATATGGACATATGTGTTCTGTTTTTGTGTGTGCGCGCGCATCAGTCATGTTTAATACTTCCAAAACAAATGTGTGACTGGCAGAGAAGCAACACAAACCTGTTTATATCCAAGCAAGACCTGGCAGACTTCATTGTGTAAATCTTCACTCCTTATTTCCTATATACATACATAACGAACTTTTATTACAAAATCCTTAAAGCATATTAATTTTAAGATGACGGTGATGAGATACATACATGCCAACTTGCAATGGCCTTGCACATATAAATAAGCGAACTTAAACCTCCAGAAGGATTAGCTCTGACCTGAAAACAAATGGAAAACTCCAATCACATGAGCAGTCCACATATCACAAATTTAATAAGTGAATAAGTGCATACCATAGCACATAGACCTCTAAAAGCATCCTCTTTCTCTATATCATCACGTATCCTGCCACAAATCATTTATGAGAAATGAATAAACAAGATAAGTGACAATGAAAAATGGACATCTAAGATATTGCTCAATTAGTTTCAAACAAACAAAAATACAGGTAAAAATACCATTTACCAGTTTTCACAAGCAGAACAACTGGGCTGGATGTTTAATACGGCAAAGCTAAGCTAATAAAAATGGAATGGTAGTCAAGCTGATTAACTTGCTCATAAATGGGGGAAAAAATGCATTCACATTCTAGGTTTTCTCACAGGATCCTTTAAGACCTATAGAAAGACAGGCTCTGGAAGTACTACATCTTTTTAGAGTGTCAACTCTTATTTTGAATGAAGTCTGAAGTTGTCATATGGTCAAACACCATTTACATTCTCATGAAGGTCCAACCTCTGAAGTCAAGAAAACTATATCAAGATGTTGCTTTGCAATCCGCGATGTATAAATTTGACAGCAGAGAAGTTTATCCTATCCAGCTATCAATTCTTGTAGTGTATTAATTTTACATTAAACTCAACGAGATTAATGTTTACTATAAAGTTTCAGAAAATTAGGAACAAACTTGGAACCAGATTTTCATCAATTCCCCAATGATACATCAGTTGATGCATCTCAACTGCTTTGTAGACTCCAAATCAAATCTTCTCCAATCCCTTCTTACCTCCTTAGAAAATTATCGCTCTCAAGGACAAAGCAATTTAACCATTTTTTGAAAACTAGATGACTGAAAATAATCAACTTTGGATGCTCATGCCCCACTTGAACATATGGGACGATTAAAACATGAACCAAGTCCATTTAAGATGAAACAAGCAAAGAAGAAAAGAGACACAAACTTCTAAACGAATGAGTATGATTTATTCACCAAGCATTTGTTATGTTTCATGGAATAAGATAGCATCTTTAAATTTCAAAAGATAATTATGCTAATATGAAATTAAAGACAGGACAACTCTATCTCTTAAATGATCAGCGGTGCACTTCATGACAAGGTTGCAGATATGTAAGGTAATTGTCAGTGACTTACATTGACAATGCCATGCACCAAGATTGCATGAAATGCTCCATATGTGGTGATGCAAGCTCTGGACATACCCATGCAAGCCTCCCCAGCGTTATTGCACTATTTTCTATAAGTGACTTGTTAAATTTCTGATAAATAGCAAGACATCAGCAACAAAACATGACATGAATCAAAATTGCCGTGTATGATAAGACAGTAACCTCTGCATGCTGGAGAACTGGGACCAAGCATGAAATGACTGTCAAGACAATGGGAGAAATCTCTTGTCGAACCTGAAATTTAGATTACCAAAACAAACAGTTAAAAATTTATATATAATATAACACAATAGTTCTATACTTCTCTGCGCATTTAATTTCTGCAACTGTGCTCTTAATGAAATTTCAAGAACAAGAAAATTTAAAAAAATTATAAACATCCAACTGCAGTATCATACGCTATATGCTTAAACCAACAGCCATGGACTAGACAATATACCATAACATGCCCGCCAAATATTATTTGCTAAACTAAAAGCCTGATAGGAAGTAGGAACCTTCAGAAGAACCAGACCTCTAAAGCCAGCTCTCTGGACACAGGGTGCTTCAGATTATAGAACATGCCTTTTTCAGGTCAAAAGCATCACATAGAAACATTCATGAAGGCATGAAGTTCCATCAAAGAAACTAATATGTATAGTAATAAAAGATTATTAATATATTCGAAGTCAAAATTAAATTAAAGCTGCTTAATTTAATTGCCAATTTTTGTTGATTATATACTTGCTTCTGTAGAGGGCGAGCCTCGGCGCAACGGTAAAGTTGCTGCCATGTGACTTGGAGGTCACAGGTTCGAGCCGTGGAATCAGCCTCTTGCAAAAATTGCAAGGTAAGGCTGCCTACATTAGATCCACAAAGTGGATCCGGCCTCTCCCTGGACCCCGCGCATAGCGGGAGCTTTGTAGCACCAGGTTTGCCCTTTATATACTTGCTTCTGTAACCTGCTCTTCATGAATATAGCTTTAGTAACTGGCTGCTTGACTTTGCGTTCCTCCTCCACATTTTTTTTTTATTTTTTCCTATTTTAGAACTCATTCATGCATCTTTAAGTTCTAGGGAGCATTGTCATTTTATATATTGAATATGCATCTTTTAGACTAGAAAATAAGGGCATTCATCAGATCAGTTCAATCAAATTTTGGACATCCGCCAAACTATTCAATTTGATAAAATATTGGACCTATCAGTTCAGTTGGTCTGGATTGATCATCTTAAATCAATTTTGAGTACCCCTAACAGTGGCATTAGAAAATAATAAATACTATCTGTGACCTCAGACCTCTATATGCTTAAAATTATAAAGGATATCATGCATCTACTATTGCAACTATCTGCTCCGTTAAAAAGTCTATCACAATGAAATCTTTGAAATCTGTGACATTTTAATGATTTCTTTTTAATTTATTTGGGGGTTGAAGACAATAACAAGGATTTAACTAATAAGAAACATTAAGTAGCTGTTAACAGACTTAGACATAGCAGAGAGTAAAGCAAATGTGAACCTACAGAGAGTAAAGCAAATGCCAACTAAGTTCCAGTTGCCAGACAGTCCTATCCAGCTTCAACAAAATGTAGCATCTAGCAATGACATACCTTAACTGCTAATTCTCCAATAGCCCAGCATGCATTGTTTGCTACTGAAACAGCTTCTTTTACCTTGGAAATTTCCTACACAGAGAACATGCTAAATCAACAAAATGGTTGAATAAATGCATCCCTACAACTAATTTCTATACCAAGTACCACATACCAGCTGCTTGGCTGCAGCCTCGAGAAACTGAGACAAACGAGGATGTAAATGAATTGGGCAGACCTAGGCAAATTACCAAAGTTAGAATACCAACAATCAACATAAAGAAGAGCCCCCCCTCCTGCCTTATAAGTTCCACAAACTGAGATCTAATTAGTGGCTAAATGGGTTAGTATGTTCCTTAAGTACAAAGTAGGAGCAATATACATTCAACTTACTCTTGCAAGGTCACCAAGTAAAGCAAAGGCACTTTGTCGAACATCAGGGGCTTCATCCACACAACAATGCAGAAGTAGATCCCTCAAAGAACATTGTGAGACCTGCAGAACAATAATCATGGTAATGTCAAGTAAGCATGCAGTCCTATTTTGATTAATATCATGCAGATATCTAGTTGCCAGACAGAAATTTGACAACAGAACATCATCTGATTTAAAAAATAAAATTTCGGAAAAATTACCAAGCTCTCTATTCCGCTGCCAAGAGCCTCCGCCAGTCCAGAAAGCAGATCAAGTGAGCATACAATAAATTCCTTGTCATACTGAACACCAGCTGCAACGGGATCAACCTGAAATGAAGTATCCAATCAGCTTACTGAAAAATAAAGTAAAATCTCAAGTTCAGTCCCTAATGTTAACAATTCATGAAGCTAGCAGCAATAGAGAAAGTAAAGGAAACCAAACTTTCAGCTTCAAACACAAACACAAACCAAACATACAAACACTAAGCTATCTAATAGGATATAGCAGCTTCACCAATTTCAAAGTCCATCTATAGATGTAGTCCCCGGCACTATACAATGAATATAAGATAAACATGCAGAAGAAATAACAGCACATTCTAGCAGTAATAAAAAAAAGGGCAAACCTGGTGCTACAAAGCTCCCGCTATGCGCGGGGTCTAGGGAGGGGCCGGATCCACTTTGTGGATCTAATGTAGGCAGCCTTATCTTACAATTTTTGCAAGAGGCTGATTCCACGGCTCGAACCTGTGACCTCCAAGTCACATGGCAGCAACCTTACCGTTGCGCCGAGGCTCACCCTCACATTCTAGCAGTAATAAGCTGTTTAAATCATAATCACTAACTATAGTCTCCTGATAGAATATATACTCATGAACACACAGTAGACAATAAAATGATGAATGGCAAGTATTTCAGGATCAATACTCTGAACCTTCTATTTCCATTTAAATCTATGGAACATAACAACAGATCTCTACAAGGATTTCTACACAAGAATATTCATTTTAACTACTGAGCAAATATCTTCCATCAGCACAGAAAATGTTGGTGGAACATCAATCTTTGATCCAGGCACCAACACGTGACATTTGGAACTAGAAGAAAAACATGAGTAAAAACAAGTAACAGCAGCACAGACATAAAAAATTACAGGCAGTAACAACTTGTATAAAGACAAAAAGTATAAGAAATTTCTAGAAAGAGATAACATATGAACTTAATTGAAAAGATCCAGTAAGTCAAAGTAGCACGAACCTTTGCAAATTGTTGGGTCTGGATTATATTTATGCACCTTCTAAAAACAGGTTCAGCAAATTGAGCAAATCCGACACCCAATGCCTGAAAGAAGTTAAATGTAATACTTCTATAGCATGAGAAGCATCCAAAATAATATAAATAGGTTCCCACTGTTGCATGTACAATTAACATTTAGAGAACAAAAACCTAACTTCTAATACAAGGATAAACTTATGAACAATAATTTTACATGTGCGAAAGCTATCTCTATGTCAATATGTTCAATAAGAAAGAATTTTCTGTCAAGTTTAACAGAAACCTTGTGAACATTTCAGTGGTGCTACGGCTAAAACATTCTATGACAAAAGTAGGTATCCTAAAGATCAAAAAATAGAAAAACCTAGCCTCTAACACTCCCATTTTAGACATAGAATACTACTTAACAATATCAAAAGCATTACCCAAGCTCTATAAGATGTACAGTAACTTTCAAGTAGTGAAATAATTGGAACCAACATGTCGAGCAACTACAGTAAGGAAAAATAAACTGCACATGTGGCAGTTTAGTAATTTAATCTTCCACTTAATTACAATCAAATTATGCATTGACATGTCAGAACCAGAAATTTATTGATCGCAGAGCAACCCAAGGTTACAAGTCTGCCAGCATATTGGTACTGAAACATGTACATGTGCGATAAATGCTTTAAAAAGCAAATAATATCACAATCAACATCACAGGAAAAACAGGAATTTCCTTTTTTTCATAGAAAACTGGAGAAAAATGAGATGCTTACATGAGCTATAGACGTGAAGCATTCTAGCAGTGGAAATAGATCTTTGTCTGAATCTGAAAGTTGCTGCCACTTCTCAATTAATGGTGGCATCAAAATGTCAAGATAAGCAGGCTGCAACGAAAGGACAGATATAGTCAGTATGGAGGCTTACACAACAAATGACAACACTTAAGTTGGGAGGAGAAGAAGATAGTTAACGGTTGGGGAAGGTTTTCTACAATATATCATTATCAATAATGGCATACCTGATTTAGCTCACCTACAACAGCCTCAGCTAGAGTTCCAATAGCATCATAGACAATTCTGAGATTTCTTCTCTAGAATTAGAACAAAGAAATATAATTAATAATGCCTGAGGTTAATTTTGATGGGGAGAAGCATAATACAGTTATGAACCCTATAGACCATCCCCATGGGAGTGGCAAAGGGAATACAATAACAATAAAGAAGTAGCCTTCATTCACACAGTTCATTTTGAAAGGAAAATGAAAAGAACTACGTATTGTAACTGCAATTAATTACTTTAAAGAAAAAAAAAAAAAGAAAATCACCTGATATTTCCCAAATGCAGTCATAAGGTGCTTCAATATGATTTCCAAGCGTGGTGCCAAATCTTCTGCAGCCTCCTGTATAAGTAAACCACATTTCAGATATATATAAGTTGCAAAAAGAAAGGAAGTGACCGATTCCCTTCTTTTGAGTAGTAATGAACAGAAATTGCGGCCAGAACCTCTTCCAGTGTTGCAAAAGCGGAACAAGCTGCCTCTTGCACAAGCTTATTATCATCCAAAATTCTTCTTAAAAGACCCATAAGAACATTGTCAAATTGTTCATAACCGTTTTGATGCCCAATACCCTAACATAGAACAAAAAAGTGTATATATCAGTATTCAATTAACACAATCTTTCACGGCCAGATAAATTTTATAGACCAAATCATATTTGTTCAACCATCAGTTATTGAATTTCAATATCTGTAGAGGTATCAATGAAGAATCTTTGCTCCAGGTTTTGTTAATTTTCTAATAATCTGGACAAAAAAATCCCACAACTTTCATAGGAACAAAAAGGAATAATTGGTTGAGAATATGTGTAAGGAAATTTGTCATATCTGTAAGGATTAAGGACTTCGTAATTATGATTTTTTTATAAGGTAATTATGATATTTATTAGTAATTGGGGAATATTAGCATCATGTAAAAATTTTTAGTTATATGACTTGTTTTGGTAATTAGGACTTAGTTTTGCATATTGAAGGAATGCTGCGCACTGTGTACTTTGGTTTTTTAGAATATCATTACAACAACAACATAGCCTTATCCCACTAAGTGGGGTCGGCTACATTTTTTAGAATATCATTAGGGAAATAAAATTACTATTAACTATTAAGTTATTAATTTATTCTGTTCCCCCTTTGCCCAATTCCCTCCCCCCCCCCCCCCCAAACCCCGGTTTTTCTGTTTAGCATGTCATCCATCAACAATACTTTGCAAGTGACTTGCATACCTGAACAATAAATTTGCTAAAACGAGAGAGTGTCCAGCATGAAATGCTTCGTATCAGAGGGAACTTATCATCAAGAAGAGGGATAAGAAATGCCACAACCTACAAATGCAGAATAATGAGTGATTTAATATTCTGAATTATAAGCAATAAAAATGATCACTAAAGAATGCAAAGTATAAGGAAACAAAAATAAGTGTATGAACAAAGAAAGTAGATCATAGGAAAGTCACTTGAGAAAATACTATGTCTGAATGTTATCAGACAAATAATTCACTTTGTAGCATAAGGATACATATAGGCAATTGAATTATTATATGCTGCATGTCTCTGTGTGTGTTTTTGTGTGTCTTATGAAACAAAAGAGCCACAATAGCACAAAGCATTTTACTGACCCACAATACCAAGGGGATCAAACTTATTATTAATACAAATGCAAGTAGGGGACGCTGCAAAGAAGTAGGTAGAGAAAGGAGATGGAAACAATCATGAACTTATTGTAATTTACAGACTACTGGAGTATCCATATCACAAATCAATTCAGCACAGCTTAATTAAATTCAAACCAAGTTAAGCATTTTCCTTAATTAAGCATTCTACTTTGATTAAGGTCATCAGATATTAGAGAATACCTCTGGCAAATGAGGGTATAGACCATTTATGCAACCTTCACCTATAGCACCAAGAGCCAAGACAGCAGCCTCCCTTTCTTTCCAAGCATCATCACCACTTGTTGACAACTTGGACTGCACACATTCTCAGAAATTAAAACATAATCTTGGAATAGGAGAGTATCTTGTGGAGAAAATTAAATCATACAGTCCTTTAAAAAAATTATGGAGAACCAGTTTAACAAGAACTCACTCCCTAGGCATTATGAGATTTCAAAACTTGTCTTCAAAATTGAAAACAAGAAGTTCAATCACCTGAACAAATGGCATCAACGTTGGAAGGATTTCATCTCCAAACACATTTGAGATAATATCCAGAGCAGCTGCACTGCATTTCCGCAAATTCCATGTGTTGACAGCATCGTCATTCTATGAATATCACCAAAAAACAAAAAAACAAAAAAAAAACCTTTGATCTCAGTCTTATCTTTCAAAAACTATGAACTCTAATCAGCAAAATTAAATAGTCAATCAAATAAGTTAAATAAGCAATCACAAAAGCAAATATGTAATGACATACATCATCTTCTATATCATCTGATCCATGGAATCTTGATACATGAAATCGAGGTTTAAGATCCTGGATTGCAAAAGATATATGATATTCAAATTATAAAACTGATAGTCTGAAACCAAAGAAAACCCAGTAACTCAATAAAAAATCTTCAAACCTGATCTCGATCAGGTAGGGAACCATCTTCCTGAAAGAAACAATGTAAAGAAGGATGAATCTATGTAAACTAGACTAATAAGGATTAATTGAAAGTAATCTACAAGCAATAATTAATCCAGGAGAAAACCTCAGCTTCAACAAGTGATTCATCATCATCAGCATAAACCATGTTTGACAACAATACCTATGAAGATGCAACAGATAAACTTGGAAAATTACAAGTCACTCAAAGTACAGCATTTATATAAAAGAAAATAGTTGTAATTAGATTTACTGGAATAAGACGAGGTAAAAACTCTCTCAAGTTTTCTGGAGGCAGTTGAGCATCACAATAAGCAGACCTGCAAGAATAAATTGCATAATTATAAATAAAAAAAAATTTTATGTCTATTATGCAAAAAATAAAGTAGACAGATTTCAGTACTGTTTTAAATTATAAAATATACACTCTTATTTGCAAGAACTTGATAATTAGAGAAACAGGAAACCGTTGGCCAATACACTATCAGATTAACTAGGGTCAGATTAAATGAACCTCATTTCCACATAGGACATCATCTCAGACATAAGTTTAATACAAAAGTATATGTGATCGGACTGTCAAATATATGCGTTTGTTATTGGAATGGCTTGGACAGGTTAGAAAATATCAGGCTGGTTGCTACAGCAGGCCTGGGTTCTAAAGCCATTTGAAACTGGAACAGTCTAAGGATGAAATTGAAAAAGTGGTCCAAACTTAGGGACCAAATTTGTAATATTTCCATAATACTATCATTTAAAGTATATTCCATTTTACAATAAAAATTCCTCCCAGCCCCCAAAAAATAAATGCACACAGATTGAATACAAGTCCCAGGCATTCATGCAACTCTCTCCTAGATTAGTACCAAAATTCACAGGCTTCGAGAGCCACTTCTTCATCACTGTCCTTGTTGACTTGTAACATGTATTCAATTACATTCCTCAGATGCGGCTGCATCATAGTCAGCAAATGAATCAGACAAGAAGGAATTAGAGACCAAAAAAAAAAAAAGAATAGACAATGATGCTGTGACAAAGAGTAGACCAATAGAAAGAAAGTGCAATGTTTTGATTATCAGTGTAAAATTATAATGAACCCGGACAAGATCTCACCTCTAAGAAAGATGGACGAACTTCAATTAGCTGAACGAATGCTGAACAAACCTAGTCATCAGTAGCAAACAGAAGGACGGATTCAATATTGAACATAATCACATAATAGCATCCATAGCCAAGTCTATAGTTCAACCATTGCATTAGTGAAACCAGTTAGCAGCAGTTTCTCGAACTATGGATGAAACAGAAAAAGTTTTTCTTTGACACACTCAGATTCAATCTAGCAGTCCACAAAATGCCAAACACACTGTTGTTTAAGTGCAACCAAATTATCAGTTGCTCAATAGACTTAGCCAGAGTCCTATTCCTATTGTGCTAGCTGAGTGAATCATGATATTATTACCAAGTGAAACCATATATCGTGAGCAAAGGAATGTAAAAATATGTAGCAAAAACATCCAGTCTTTGTCCAGCAGTAAAAATGAGTGAAAGGAAAAAGAGATTGCAGCTCTCAAAAAATGTTGTTCTCAATATCAAGCACCACCAAATTCCGGATGATAATAAGCTCCCCAAAATAAAATAAAATAAAATAGCCACCAAAAAAAATTGTCAAAAAGTCTAATTTTGACTATCAAATACTTTCTTTTATGGTCATGAAATAATACAATGTTGTTTTAAAAAAATTAGAAAATTCACGACACAAGGTGAGGCTAAAGGGGGAAGGCCTTAACTTTAACAACTAACAATTCAAAACAGTAAAAATTACATTAATCAGAAAGAATTATTTTAGCAACAATGAAACACTTTAAAAAAATGTTTTTTTTATTGAAAAAGTATTTTGGTATTACACCAGATACTTGCCAAAAGATAACAAGACAACAAGAACTAACCAATTTCCGCACTTCTGCAGTAGGGTCATTTGCAAGAATAAACAAACCCTGAAGATATTGATCCATGGATGTGTACAATGCCTATCCAAGAGCAATTTAGACTATTACTATCAATTTCAAACGGTAATATTACATTCCAAGACTGAGATGACAGATTCTCATTATATACTTACAGAAGGCATCAACATAATGTACTGATTTACGGAACCCAATGAAAGCTTTCTTAATGAAGCATGAGGTGACTGGAAAAACTGAAAGAAAAAATAAACACATCAAGAAATAGCAGGAGGATACAGTTTTTTTTTTTTAAAAAAAAAAGGTGCAGGATAACAAATATTAAAAGAAAATACTAATGTTACCCGAAATAATCTGGGAAGAAATATGTTAATAGGACATTCTGCTAACCCAGGTATGTCTGAATCAAGTACTTGGGGAATATCCTCACATATCTGTATTGAGCAGTAATAATGAAAGTGTTAAAAATGTTTATGTTATATAATGCTGTGAAATTGAAAGAGTACCACTTATAAATCCAGCACATAAAATGCACCAGCACAGCTTTCATTTATTTAAGTTTAAATGTCTTGGGATAACTAAATGAAACAGTTACTCACTGAGAGTAGACAAAGTTTAAAGGTTTTGGCAGGAGTGAGGAGGGCAGAGAGTTATGGTAATGTACTAATGTGCTTCCATTCTTAGGTATATTTGGTTGAGGTGGGAAATTAAATTTTTAAAGGAAAACCTTTATCATTAAACTTGCTTTGTGACAGAATTCTTTCCATAGCTTCTCCATGGTGCTTATCTAAGATATTCCTTTGTAAGCATGCAGAGTGGAAAAAACTTCTACATAAATGTCTAACTTTTTTTTTACTTTATTATTTTTGTTTCCATCTCGAAGGAGGACATCTTATCCATTCTCTTCCTTTTCTTCTTTAATTCAACAATCAAAAGGTAGTGTTCCCTTCCCTGTGCAGAACTCCAGAGGGGAACTCAGTAGGACCAATGAAATTTTGCTACTGAAACTATAGATGCCACGGAATAGACCTATAGCAATTTAGATGAAGCCTTAGAACATAATGACAGAATCCTTACTTTCTAAAAGCTACTATTTTAGCTCCAAAAGCAAATTCAACCATATTTTACCGACTCAAACTCAACAGTGCATACCTTGGATAAAGCATCCATAGCACCTTCCATGTGATTTAGATCGTTACTGTCCAAACAAGTTACAAGAGCTTGCAACAACTCAGGCCACCCCGAAACTCCTCCTAGTTGAATAACAACACTAATAATCGTTCCCACTGTAGACCTGATGTGCCTATCTGCGGCTCCAAGACAAGGCAGCAACTCTGATTTCACGTATTGCTGGTATTCTGGAAGCATAGATTTATATGAGGTTTTTAGGTTATTCTTCAGAAATAAGCCTGCAGCCTGCCGAATCTCAACTGACTTCCCCTGCTTAAAAGCACAATTTTCAGACTAGCATAATATTTAACCCAATGCCTAGAGTCCCATCAGCATGTAGATGGTTATATGCTAGACAAATGTACTGGAGCATAATGTTATCTTACAAAACTGTAATGACCAGATCACACTTCACAAATAGTCATAAACATATATTGCAAGCAATGTGATACAGATAAACCATTTGAATCATTTTAATACAATTGAGATATTCTTGTCTATTTCAAAATGATAATCATGTACAGGTTGGTCAATGTGAGATGAGGAATCTCATCAATGCCATTGGCCGTTGGCCAAAGATTATGGTGCATACAAGAGCACATCACAGTCCTCAAGCTTGACTTTGCCACTGGTTACAACATCGCCAGCTCAACTTGATGACCCTTCCCAAGTGATGAACAATGGATAAAATGATAGAACAGATACAAATCAAAACTTTGATGTTTTATCCCTGCGAAAGCATATCCTCTATGAAACCGACATACACTTTACATTTAAGGTTATCTTTTCTTAGGAAGCATTTAGCATCAGCTTCATCAGTCTAAAATCTATTTATAGTAAGTGAATACACTATGCCATCAACTCAACCAACCCAATCAGAAACGTAGACAATATAGAGCACCTAAATCCAGAGTTAAATCTCCCATGGAACCAAAACAACATAATGCGACCCTCAATTTTACACTGCTGCTGAATATATATCAGGAACAAGTTTCCATACTATTAAATCAAACAAGTACTGAATAAATAAGGACCCCTATTTCATGAAGAAAAAAGGTGTCCTGATAGAGCCAGATTACTATTGAAACAACAACTAAATCCACTCAAATAACACTCCAGGAAAGAAGCAATTGAACTCTACGGGGGCACAGTGGCAATTGATAATCAGTAATCACCTCGGCACGCGCAAGAATAAAAGCGAGATAATTGTTGAAGTCAGGCAACTGGGAGAAGTGCTGGAGTTGCTGCCAAATCTGAGACTTGTCAGCGGAAGAAGAATGAGAAATCTGCTGCTCCAACAATCCACAGATCTCCTTGAAGCCCTCTTCCTGGGGCTGCCACGAAGCAGTCGCCGCCATGTCTAGCGGATTCCGACAATGAAAAAGCTTTGAATTTGCGCTGAATTAAAGAGAGCGAGAGGCGAGTTTAGGAGAGGGTGAGGGATTTTGGTGGGCGGTGCAGAGGCGAGGCGAAGAGGAATACAACACAGCCTTTTTAAATCAAAAAAAAGATGGCAGCGATTCTCGCCTGCAATTCCACAAGGGTGACTCACGTAAATGGGTTTCTCCTTTGCAAGGTAGGGATGTCCATGGAACTTGCTAGCTTGGACTTCCAAGACTTTTTTCTCCATTAAAATTAATTAAAAATTAAATACACACAGAAGGAGGCCCATATCCATTACATTACTTGCCTCTATTCTATTACATCATTATTTTTCGTGCATGTAATTTTTAACCTTAAATCTTCTTCCCACTGCTTGAGAGTGTGTCTACTGATTCAATTACCTCAATTTTTTTACCTTTCATGTAATTAGGAGTATTACCAAATAAAGCTAAAATTTAAGCAAGAATAAGAAAATCTTTCAGCTCATTACTGATTAATGGAAATGTTGCAACAAGTTCAGCAGAATCTTTTTCTTTTTGCACCGGATGGAAATTTTTGTCTCAAATTAAACAAAAATAACCAATCATGGAAGATTTTTCAATGCTATGCATGTTCAAATTTTCATGATAATTGTAAATTTTTGTTATTCATTCCCCATAGTAACTTTGGTACTAGTGTCCAAAAAACAATAATGAACCGAATGAATTGTTGAGTTAATTCTTAAAAGATTGTAATTTTTTTAATTTAATCCTTAAAAAATTAAATATTTTAATTTAATTTTTAAAAAATTACATGTATCTCTATTTAATTTTTGTTATTGTTAAATCACAAAATCTATTGTTAAGTTTCAAAATTTATATTACTAACTCAATTTAGTCTTTGGCAAATTACATGTATCTCTATTCAATTTTTTTGTTTCTAAATCATAGAATATATTGTTAATTTTCAAAACTTCTATTACTAAAAATCACTTTAACAAAAAGAAAAACTAAATTAAAACAAACATAAATTTTTAATAATTGAATTGAGACGATTGATTATTAAAGATTAAATTGAAGTAACTAATATCTTTCAGTAACTAAATTAGTAATTTACTAAAATAAATTTGCTATTCTAGACAGACCCAACTCCCCTTTTTGGTGCCCTACGTTAAAGAGATTTCTTGACACCCACAGCTCTTAAATGTTTGTGGACAGACCATATAACTATACCTTGGCCAAGAAAAGGAACGACGTCCATTCTAGACGAGGCACTTTTAGAACCCACCTTATACTAGTTTTTAGCAAAGGTACATTCAGTGAAACCCGGCACTACGCTAATGCTACACTTACCAATATAGCCATTGAAGTTTCGAACTCAGAAATACTAATTGCATATATTATACTAATTGCACTTCGTAACACCTCTTTGTCCTGGTTAGGAGTAAGCTCTAATTGAACCTCAAGATTCCCAAATGACTTCAATGAAAAGAACCAAATATGAAAGTTCCAATGCCGTCATATAGTTAAAACACTCAGATGCTAGCACACGACATTATGTTCAAACTCAAATTATCATGCAATCATGCGACTGTTTTGCACTTGGCTTCTGACTTTCCATCTGGTAGCTTTCTTTTTCATTGTTCACAGGCAAAAAAGCCTGAGCCATTGACTCGATAAGAGGTGAGAAGCACGTGAGAGCTTTAAACTCTGGGTTTTATGAACATCCATCAAAGGCAATTCTTTTTAATTGCGTCATTTTAAAATTTAAAGACTAAATTTACAATTTTGAGAGTTATGTAAAATTTCTCAGGACATTCTCTCCTCTTTGGAACACAATATGGGAACCAACCATGCAAATGAATTGACAAACGACTGGAATGGTCTGAGCAGCGTCCTTTGTACACCCAAATACGGTTCTGAATGCAAGTCTTCACAACAATTTTCAAAAGCTTGTTTCACTTATTAATCGAGTAAAACAAATGAATACATCAAGGAAGTGTCCAACCTGATTATAGATATCCATAATGATCAAAATTACAAGGCAGATAGAATTATTAAACGAGCAACATAAATAACAAGGCTTCTCAAGTCCTCAAAATCCTGACCATGGTAACAATATCCCAAAATCCAATCGATGACATCCCCAGACAGGATAACATAACCAACCCATTTCACACAGCTAACCCATTTCTTTTCCCAGAAGCAAATGGCAAAGAAATTGCAAGTTTAATATTGCCTCCATTCTGACTAACCGTGTAAGTTGAAATATGAGCACTAGACAAACTTAAACCTCTAATGGAGAGAAGAAATATGGACTTTGGTTGAGAAATCAAAGGAATAAGTAAACTTCCCAGGTCATGATGAGCTGATTAAGCAGGAGAAAAGGTATTTGAACTTTGCTTAATCCATCAATTTCCAGCATCCCGACTATAAAATTGATCAAGTGTCTTTGCTGGTATACGGTGAAGAAGCTCACGGGGGAAAATCCGAAGCAAAGTCCATGCAAGATCTAGTGACTGGAAGATATTGCGGGTGTCATAAGCTCCTTGGGCAACAAACTTCCTCTCAAACTTATCCAAAAATTCCAAATACAGCTGTTAAACAAAAAAGGAAATCTCATTAGTACCACTTCAAGGAAATGTCACTAATAAAGAAAATATAATTAGAAAAGCATCAGAGACCAGATCCTCAGATGAAAGTGCTTCTTCTCCAACCACAGCTTTCATTGCTTGGACATCCTTTCCAATGGCATAATTAGCATAGAGCTGAAAGGAAATAACATTACCAATTAGGTGGCTTTTAGAAAGAAAAGAACAAAATGATAGACGAACTTAACCAACCTGGTTGGACACATCAGAATGATCCCGTCGAGTCATTCCTTCACCAATGGCACTCTGCAAAAGAGACCAGAAATGCATCATATAACAGTGTGAACCACACATTTTGGTTTTTGTTTATAAAACAGCTAAAGGCCATAACAAGACAGCAACTTGAAATCCAGCAAACCACAGGATTATCCTCACCTTCATCAACCGAGACAGTGATGGAAGGACATTGATTGGTGGATATATCTGCCCAATTCAAAAGGAATTTGAATGTTCAGTTTCAGTCTAAAAGTACTTAAACCAACAATACATATATCATCTAAGCAATTTACCAAGTTACTTCTTATGGAGCACCTTTCTAAATGAACCACGAAGTAAACAAGTAAATCATGGGAGAAAAAGAAAAAAGGGTCAATAATGCCAAGAGGATTCTCCTAAGATTTGACAATTGGCATATAAGCCATAGAAAGCTAGTTTCCTTTCAGCAACAAGCCAATAATTCTTCTAGTAATATCTTGTGTTGTAATGTTTAGGGTTAAATAGCATTCTACACAAAATTCTCTCCTGTACCTAATCCAGATGACTGATCCAACGTGTTGTCATATATCCATCAAACCCAAGGCTTAAATTTAATATACCTGTCTGTTATACAGTTGCCTATCAATGTATATCTGACCCTCGGTAATATATCCTGTAAGGTCAGGGGTTGGATGCGTAATATCTGTACAAAAGAAGTTCTACAAAGATTAACATTCAGCATTAGGAAAGCCTCATGCAAGATAGCTAGTAGAGTCTAACATCTGTCCAAAAGAAGTTCTACGAAGATTAACATTCAACATTAGGAAAGCCTCATGCAATATAGCTAGTATAGTTTGATAAGTTACTTACCATCATTTGGCATGGTTAGAATTGGAATTTGTGTAATGGAGCCTTTTCGCCCCTCAATTCTTCCAGCTCGTTCATAGATTGTTGCAAGATCTGTATACATGTAACCAGGATACCCACGCCTTCCAGGCACTTCCTCTCGAGCGGCAGATACCTATAGGAGCTCAAAACAATCAATACCTTGTGTCATGCATATTGTTCCAGAAATACTCAAACCAAGAGAAAGAGAGATAAGCAATGTCTAATTCCAATATTTGTGTGCTCTAGTAGACATAAAGAAATGAAAATCACAACAGAATGTTAGAGGCTATAACAAATTTCTCATCCTTATTTTTTTCTATGATACATCACAATTAACTTACATTACCTCACGAAGAGCATCAGCATAAGAACTCATATCTGTAAGTATCACAAGAACATGCTTCCCACATTCATATGCCAGATATTCAGCAGTAGTAAGAGCAATGCGAGGAGTGATGATACGTTCAATGGTAGGATCATTTGCCTGCAGTAGATTACAGCAAAAAACGAACAAACATTCTTAAGGCAGTTTCTTCATTCAAGTTATGAAAAAAAAAGTGTAAGCAGATGTGTCATTTAAATTTAAATTTTAGCCTACAGGCCTGTGCTCCTCAAATTTCAATAAGATCATTCATTTCAAGATTTTTAAATTCATGCCTTTTGTAAAATAAATGAATAAAGAATAAAGAATAATTTAAAAACTTTTTTACTACAATTTAGATATGTACTTATTTAAGCTTGACGATTGTGTTTCATGGACATATTACCACTATAAGAAATGCACTAATTAATATGTCAATATGTCAAATTTAAAGATAAGTAAAAGGATATAATACTTTGTAATGAACTGAACAGTTTGGGTTGTAGTAGTAACACAACATAGAAAATTGAGAATAACAGTTGAAAGTATATTTTGATGAAAAATAACAGAAAAATATAGTTTTAGGAAGTGCCAAGCACTTAATGCCAGACAGTATTGGCACAATGCAAATAATTTCCTTGCAACAAGAGAATGTGCAGACATAACTACACAAAAAGGAATAGGGAAAGCAGAAAAAGAAATACAGGGAGGAATAAAAATATGAAAGTATACCAATCTAAAAGATTACCAGATTAAGAAAAAGGGTCACTCTCTCCATTGAGCCATTCTCCTCAAAGTCTCGCTTAAAAAACTGGGCAGTTTCCATGTTAACTCCCATAGCTGCAAATACAATGGCAAAATCATCCTCTTCCCCATCCTGTATATAGATAAGATTTCTTATAAAATACCACCCTAATGTAAGAGAGAGAATAAAAAGATAATGAGTTTAAATTATCAGATAAACAAAGCAGAGCCTCATTAACTTAAAGCCAATAAGAACCAAAACATCTGTAAGTAATAAAAGTATAAACCAACAAGTTAGATCACTGTAATCTTTTTTTTTTTTTTTAAACTTCTTTATTATAGGATTTTCAAGGATAAAAATCACAAAAAAAGAAAAAATTCAGCCATTTAGTTATCTATTTTGTTAGAACAGAGATCCTCAAGACCTAAGACATGGGGGAGAGCAGATAGCGCAATAATTGAACCCATGACATCAAGCTCACCTCATTTTTAAAGAAGATCGCCTTAAGAGAGTATTAATAGAGAAAATAAGGAATATCTTAAATGCATTTTTTACCATTATCCTAACCATACTTCAAATCTCCTAGAACATTTAAAATATTAAACCACATGCAACCAAATACATCAGCTATACCTCAAGAAGATTATCAGTTTTCTCCAATCGCTTGACTAAGCCAGCTTGACGACATATCTGAGCAGCAATCTCATTATGGGGAAGACCAGCAGCTGAAAAAAGGGGAATCTTTTGACCTCTGGCAATAGAATTCATGACATCAATTGTGGAAATTCCTGTCTGTATCATCTCCTCTGGATAGGTTCTCTCACTAGGGTTGATGGAACTTCCTGATTTTGGGGGAATTATTAGAAACATAAAAGATAAATAAGCATCCGAGTAAAAAGCACAGAGAAAAAAAAAATTAAATAGTTAATCGCTTCAGTAATTCACTAACCTGATATATCCAAGTATGCCTCAGGCAATATGGGTGGACCATTATCAATTGGTTTTCCAGAACCATTAAATATACGCCCAAGCATGTCCAGTGAGACAGGAGTTTTCAACACCTGCAAACATAAACATGAAAAGAGAAAAATCAGAATTGCTTCTATTTCTATTAAAGGTTACTGTAAAAGAAAATATGATAGTTTATACCTCTCCAGTAAATTGCACAGTCGTAAATTTATTGTCAATCCCAGATGTACCTTCAAAAACCTGGCCAGTAGTACAACAATGTGAGTAAACTTTAACCTGTTAATTATATCAGCAGCCGATGGAAAATATACAGTGACCAAGTCATTTGCTATTAAAATAATTACAAATACATGAACAAAGTTGAAGTACACGATAATGAAGTTACAAATATGGAGAAAATAGGTAGTCTTAGAATACTTTAGTTATAAGAAAAAGAGTAAGACCTAAAAAGAAGTATCCCCTAATATTATAAGGAACTATACTCCCAAAAGAAGCACAAGGGATAATAATGGATGCCACAAGCACTCACCTGAATAACAGCCTTTTCACCATCAACTTCTAGAACTTGCCCACGGCGAGTAGTTCCATCTCCTAACCGAATATTAACAATCTCTTGATATTTAGGTCCCTGGTGCAGTTCATGTATTTAAAATTTAGTCATAACACGCAGAAAGTAGGACATCCTCATTGACGAAGCTCAATAAGTAGATTATGCAATAACCATCGCAGAAGCATGTGGTCATTACCTTAACTTTATCAAGAATGACCAACGGTCCAGCAACTCCAGATACAGTTCTATATTCTGCAATATTAATGAACATATGCATAATTTAGGGAGAAAATAAACGGAATGCCACATCTTATCAATGTTGATTGATCAATATAACAGTCTAGCAAAATCCTATGGTTTGTCCATAGCGACATGCATTAGATCTAATGTCATATTTATTCAAGGATTACTTCATATATGATATACCCACTGGCAATCCCAGCATAACAGATAACTAAGAAGACAAGTAAAGCTGTATCATACGTACCCATTCCTATCTCCAAGGTTCCTTCCTCCATATCGTGATTGTTTTGCTCGGCACCCATATTTGAGCTTCGAACAAGCAGACAAAAAGGAGGGGTAAAAAGAAACAAAAATCAATACATGCCAAAACACATAGACAAATGAAAACTAATATTAAAAGGAGAGCAACTCTGTTAAGACTTAAGATTTAAGACAAAGCAAAATGAGAAACCACGCTGCTAACCAGCAGAAGAAATAAACTTTAGAGACGAAAAATATAGTCCAGGTGGAATAATCCAAAAACTAACGATCAATTTACATAGCACTCTATTATTCGTACTTCAAAGTTAAGTGCGCAAATGGATTGAAAAGCCTTAATTGGCTCAATCCAAGTCAGTCATTCGAGAATTAAACCATCGAACTCAGCAAAACTTCCCATTTATCTCTTCAATTTCGACGAACTCAAATTTTTTTCACTTCGTAACTGACCAGATTCTGAGTTACGGACCCAGAAAAGGTCTGGTTCAAGCCTCAAAATACAGAAAAATTAGACTATAATTTCCGCAAGACCCCGAAATAATAAGATAGTGAACATCAAAATTTGACAAGAAATCCACGGATAGAAAACACAAGCTTCTAATCAAAATTAAGATCGAACTGAAAGAACTACAATTGGACACAATCAAGCGCTTGAAGCTGTTTGGATAGTCATCATAGAATACCAGAAAAAGCATTCAACGAGAGAGGCTCACCTCTTTTTCTGATCCGAAGATGAGATACAGCGAAGTGGGGGGATTGAGAGAGATCTACTCTAATAGACTTAACAAAAACTAGCAATCAAAAAATAATAATAATAATTTGTCAGAGACAATGATTAAATTATTTTCTAAAAAAATAATAAATACGGAGCGAATAATGTAAGAAATAGACAAAGGTAATTTCCTTTTAATCTTATCGAGAGTAATTAGTAAGTAGCATTTCCCTGTTTGGCAGAAATTAAAATTAAATTAAAAATATGGTAAGTTAAAATATGAAAAAAAAATCAGAAAATTTTAAAGATTTTACATATAGTATAATTGGTTTATACAATTATCATAAAATTAAATTTATGAATAAAGAAAAAGATTTAAAGAAAGTAACCAAAAAAAGATACATTACGCTTGCAATATTTATCAATTTACATAATATTGTTTTAAAAAAGTTATAAAAATATGAGATATTTTTTAATAAAAATATTTTAAAAAATTTACCAAAAAATTATCAGCAGTTAATCATTTAATTAACTTAATATTTTTTATAAAGTACATACAGGCCAAAATAGACAAATATAAGCATAAAAAAATCAATCGTTTATTAAATAAGCTAACCTGCTTAAAAATCATTTGTTAACATGTCTCTTTGAAATAAATGACTAGACCATTTTACAACTACATGCGATAAAATATTTTTAGATATATACACACTCCTAAATTCAAATTCATACTTAGTTTTTATCTTCATGTCTAGATCTAAATAGATAAAATTATATTAAGATCATTCGTATTTCGTTACCAGAATTTGAATCATTTCTATTTTCCTTTTAATTACAACTGTCAATTCCAAAAATAAAATTCAGAAAACCTAAAGCTTCCATAACAATCAAGTAAGTACGATTGCATAAAAAATGAAAATAAAAAGGTATGATTAAGTGACTATGATCATGGAAATTTTAATTTCAAACCAAATTAGTAATTTCAGACCCTTGTCTTAATTTGACATTTTCTTTGTTAAATCTCAAATTCTACTTATGTCAAATTTTAAATTTTTGTGTTATTAAAATTTACTTTTATAAACAAAGAAATAAAATTGAAATAAATATATCTAATTTTTTTATAGTATTTGTATCTTATGCAAATATTAATATAATGAACGATCTCTAAACATACAAATTTTTAAACAACACTAGATTGTTTGTTATTCCATACCATAAATTAAAGTTGAAGATGGATGTTCCAATAATATTACTTAGAAATATTAACAAATTAATTGGTATTTGTAACAGTAGTAAATTGATTGTGTCTCAACTAGGTAAGTATGTCATCAAATCAACAATTGTCTCTGAAAAAAAATATTAAAGAAAAAGTTATGATTTATAAGATGAGAATTGTTCTATCATATTCAAAATTGTCTTTTTGACTTAGAAGACTACTATTTTTTGATAATATTATGCTTTGCAATGATAATCAATAAAAGTCAAAGTCAATTACTTTCAATAATTGATTTGAACTTAGCAAAATATGATAGTTTTAAGAGTAAAAAACATAAATGATTTGAAAATTTTGATAATTGACAAATATGGTAATTTATTATAACAACATCAAATGTAATATATAAAGAAGTTTTTAATAATTTGTGTAAAAATAAATAAATATATAAATTTAATTATATGTGTTATGTTTATATCATGATAAAATGTATGTACATTGTATTACATGACTATTTTTTAGGGAGCAAATCAGTAATTTATTTTTTTACAATTTAGTATCACATGACTATTTTTTAAAAAATTTTAATATATGTTCTATTTTATAAAACATAATCTAATAATAAAAAGCACTTAAGTAATTGTGAAAGTTTAGGAGACTAATTTATAATTTTTGAAATAAAAAAAAATTGAATGCATTTATATTTTTCCCATCCCAAGACCCATGTATGAAGCGGCAACATTTTGCACACAGGGGTCCACACTCCCCTGGCAAATGAATGAATGCCAGTCTCTTTCAAAAAGAAAAAAAAAAAAAATCTGCCTCAGTCACTCCAGAGCAGCCTCACATTTCTCTCGCAATATGGCTGCCTCCCTCTCCGTCCGGCCCCACCGTCTCTCCCCCGGCTCCTCCTTCCCTTCGCCGCCGGTCAGGCGACTTCGCTCTCCTCTCATCGGAAACTCTACAATCGGCCAACCCTGGCGAGGGTCGCTGTTACACTGCGGACGGGCGCTAACGAGGACCACCGCGCCAGTTCAGTCAGGTTCGAGAGCCGATGACTCGGCGCCCTTCGAGATGTCTGTCAAGAACGCGCTTAAGGTCCTTGGAGTCTCTGAAGGAGCTTCCTTTGACGACATACTCCGCGCGAGGAACTCGATCCTCGCCAATTGTAAAGATGATGAAGAATCGATTGCTCAGGTTTTCTTATCCTGCTCCTTTGCACCGGATTGAATTCTTTGTTTCGATTCTGTGAGAGCTTCGGTGAATTTATATGTAAACTGGATTCCGTTTCTCCTATCCATCGCGGAGAGCAGCCATTCATATGATATGAGACTTAATTCTTTATATATTTTCTTTTTACAAAATCTTGCAATCAGACCTGTTCGTATTATATGTAAACTGGATTATATTTTTGTTTGTGGGTCTGCTTTATGGTGAATTTGCTATTAGTACATTGTGAAACTGAAGCATACTCATTTTGTTTGAATAATTTAGATTATTCCCTGTTATTTGTGCATGACTCATACTTGGTCATCCACTGCCTGGTCCTCCTTTGGACCAACATAAAATACACTTAATTAACAATTTCCTAATCTTGTGATCCAATTGGATTCTGACTTTTGATTATGGAAGCATACGTGGCTGGAAAAAAAGGTGTCGTATGGGTAATGTTTCTTCTTTTAACTACAAATATGAACATACAGTTTCACGTTCGCTGTTGCTTAAAAAAAGATAAGGTTCAATCCAAACTCCTAGCGGTTTCCTGCTAGTTAGCAATAGCAATTATTAGATGAACAGATGTTTATATCCATAATTAACTACTTTTATAAAGTCTATTCCCCTCTTGATGCCTCTGGTGTATGATATTCTAGGTTGAGGCTGCGTACGACATGTTACTTATGAGGAGCCTAACTAGGCGGCGAGCAGGGAAAGTAGTGAATAGTAGCATTCGTTATGCTGATGTCAAACATTTTAAGCCCCCCGGTCTGAAATCAAGACCTCAATGGTTGCAAGCAACCATGAAGAATGCACCTGTTTCAATTGAGACACCTTCAACTAGTGACTTAGGTGTACAAGCTGGAGTATATGGTGCCTTGATGGGTTTAACCTATATCAATGGGGTTTCTACAGCCTCTGCGCCTTATGCTGGGGCTGATGTTCCTGGACTTCTCTTGGCTGGCAGCTTTGGAGCTTCCTTGTACTTCTTGACCAAAAAGAATGTTAAGTTAGGTAAGGAGCTTTCTCTTGTGTATTGTGCACTATTTGTGGGCTCTTTACACTGCAACTGAGTTTTGGTTTAAAGTGATAAGGTATTTCGTTGATACTTAAATATAAGGTCATAGTAATAACTCGTGTTACCGCCCATACATTAAGAAAGTTACGCTGGTCATTATTTACATCGTTCAGTGGGTTGTCTTTATTGACATAGATGTTGGAAAGGTAGAGAGAATGGAAGACCATAACAGGTGGGGAAATGAGTAAGAAAGAAAATAAATAAGCAAGTTTTACGTTGTTTCCTTCATTTAAGAGAACTGTATCATTTGATGGTAGATAGATATACAGGTGTGAAACTGTTAATGGGCGGCATAAATTAACCTCATATATAAGTTTCTATGATTATAACTTGGAAAAGTTCTAGATTATTTCCGAGATAACGCTAATTACAATAATTTTTCAGAGAAGGCTACTGAGTTAACTTTTACTTCATTCATCACGGCATACTGCGTGCTGAACTATCACTATGAATATGATAGCTAGAGCAAGTGACTGCCAAGTTTACTAATACGCCAGAATTGCAAGACCAATTAGGCCCTTTTACCTGTCGAATTGACATTACCTCCCAGTATTAAAGTTTGATTCTAGGTTAAAAGAAAAGATGATGTATTTTTTATGCTGCTACTCTGGAATTGGACGCTACTGCTTCTGTTTATTTCCCCTGGGCCGCCCCTTTTCATTCCCCAATCTTTGTAACCCGTATCCCTTTCCTTCTTTTTTCTCTGATGTCTTAGATTAGCAGAAACTTTCTTATTGGGTATTTCCTCCTTTTTTTCTCTTTCTTTCCCCCTTCATGCTTTCAAGCTTGATTTAAACTTTTGATGGGCTAAAGCATGTTACTTTTGCAGGGAAGGCCACTTTCATAACCATAGGAGGGCTCATAGCTAGTGCAGTGGTAGGTTCGGCTGTAGAGAGTTGGTTACAGGTAGATATTGTACCATTTCTGGGCATACACTCCCCCGCTGTTGTAGTAAGTGAAATCATAATTATCTCTCAATTCTTGGTTTCCCTGTACCTAAGGTAGACAGGACAACAAAATGATCTTAAAAATTGAATCTTGTAATTATTCATCTGCATGCAGCATGTTCATACCCAAGCTTTTTTTTAGGTTGTGAATTATTGCATATTGTACAAATCTCTGAATAGAATACAGCTACTTATCTTGGCAAATTTGAAACATGAAACTTATATTGGACAGACGCAGATTTATATTCAGTGTCAGTCGGTTCGCCAGACGTTGGTTATAATTGCACAAAAAGTGCTTCAAATTTTTGTTTCACAAACTCATTGCCTCACTTGGAAGTGTGCTTCAAATTTTTTTGTTTCACAAACTCACTGCCTCACTTGGAAGTGATTTCCCTACTCATGTAATCATGTTGGGACCTTTTTGTGGTTACGTCTGCGCTTTTATAAGATCAGAATCGATTGAAATGTTCCACTTGATCATGCAAACTTCTTGCTTGTTTGCACTCTAATATAATAATATGTAACTTCACCTACTTTTTGGCGTTAATCAGCTAACAAAATCAAAGTTCTGTTTGCAGTATTCATCAGCTCAAAAACTTTAAACAAATTTAAATTCTCTCCAGTTACCTTATACTACAGGAGAAAGTTATGGAAGAAAGGTTTCTCATAACTAGACAGGAAAAAAAAAAAAAGAGTCCGCATTCAAAAACTAATCATTTTTTTTCTCATGAGATTTTTTTTACCTCTAAAATATTTTTTAATCTTTAATTGTGTTGTCTGTTTAAAAAAAACTAAACTTTATAATTTTGACGTCATCAGCAAAGAATCCAGATCCATGACATTAAAGAATACAATTCCATGCTCTACGAATCCCATCACCTTGTGACCTCAAATGTTGATCAATTGAACAACCTGCGTCTTCTTGGCTCTTAACAACCAGCAAAATACAGAAAACAGGGAAATGTACAAAACTGACAAACAAATATTTGGCCAACCAAATCCAATACCTTGAAAATTACAAGTGTCTCAGCGAGCTGCTTCGACACATCAAATACAGAATAACACAGATCACCCGAAATCCACAAAGACCTCAACACCAATACACCATTGTCATATATGGCTGTTGTAGTTTTCAACATTGCAATCCTCTATATGAGACATACCACCACCCTTCTCAGCATTTTCACTGTATGTCACAAGGTCATTGTACATTTTTTGGGATGCTTTGGAGAACTCTGTAAATGATTCAAAGACTAGAGAAAACCCTGATTGCAATCCATGTAATGTGATCCTCTGTGTTTCTTGCATGCAACTATGGTGCTTCTCCTTCTCTACCTCTAGTTTTCTCCCAAGCACCTCTAACTGATCCTTCTTCTCAATCATGTACTCTTCTTGATGCTCCTCCGTTCCCATCTGTGATTTTTGGTCTGTGACTGTCAACTCAAGCATCTTACTTTTAACCTTATGTAAACCAGAATGCCTTCTGTCCAAATCTTTTGATAGACTATCTACTTTCCTTTTCTGCTGCTGCTCTTCACCTTGCTGATGCCACAGAGCTTTCATGTCCTTCACAACACTTTTCAATGCAATTGTCACCATTTTATCAGGCAATTTCTGCAGAGATGCTAACCAGTCATGGCAAATCACGAGCAGTGGTGGCCCGTTGACTTGATATGGCATAGCAACATTTTTGCTTCTGGAGTAAACTTCAACTTCAGGGACATTGAACTTACTGAGCCATCCATGCAGAGCTTCAACATATGCCTTTTGAGCTGTAATATACTCTCTGAAACATACGTGCCAATTTCGAAGCTGAGTTTCAAGCTGAAGGGTTGCCAGTCTGTGAGACTCATTGCAGAATTTCCCATATGTAGGGCAGGTGAAAGATTTTACTTCTGAGAGAACTTTGTTCTGTGTTTCGTGACATTCCAACATAATTTTCCACGTTTGTGTTAGGCTGCATTAGGAAACAGAAAAATAAGAAACCAATGAAACTCAATTATAGTTGAGTCTGTTTAGTGTCTAATGCTATATCTCACCCTTTTAAAAGTTCAACAATTTGTGGCTGCAACTCTTCATCTCTTATTTTCTGAATTCTCTTCGAGATTGACTCTGCACGTCTAATTGCAACCAAGATCCCGGCATATAAATCTTTCACTGCAGCTCTTGTTTTGTCCATACTCAGTACATCATCTCCTCTAATATCCTTGTTTCTCAATTGTGCACACCTTTTCTCGTAATTTTTCCGCGTGCTATCTCCAGCCTATGGTAAGGAAAAAAACATTTCAACATTGAGAGAAAGATGGGGCTAACAGGAAACCAAGGCCATGCTTGCAAAATGTAATACTGAGAAGGCGGCAATAAAAGTCCCCGATTTTGCTTAAAAGTTTATGAAGAGAACTATGTTAGTTTATACGTGAAGTTTTGGCAGTTCATCTCCTAATACACAGAAATTTATTGAATTATTTGTTAAACATATTATGACTACATTTTTAGCAACGCAAAAGTACACTAGTGTCTTTAATCATAAGTACAATGGTCAAAAGCAAGAGGCAATCCACTGTCAAATAAGCAGTGTATTTCATATTTCCCTCATCAAATTTACACATTTATTCTCCAGTATCATCTGATATAAACATTTTTTGGTATTGGCACTACAAAAACAGCTAATGATTTCATTTACAAATTAGTACCTTAAGCTATATTATTAAATGTTTCTAATCAAACTGGATATGTTTTCATCACTGATCTGATTTTGCCTTTTATGGAAGCATAACATGCAAACAATATTACTATAATTGTAAAGAAAATAAACAAGGTAACTGCATTGTGTAAGGGAATAATAAATTGACAAGAACAGGTGTAAATATCAAGTATCAACTTCATGACACTAAGCTCCAATAAAGCGAAATGCCCAGAGGTGTGTATTGATATCTAAGGCTCAGCCTTGTCCTTAATCATTCCAGAATACAAGCCGAAGAGCTGCTGTGAAAACAGAAAACATAAATTCAACGAAAAGGAATTAAGAACCCAACTTACCTTAACCTCCTCATACAGCTTTTTTTCCCACGCGTATAGCCTTCCTAAGGTAGATGAATGGCTTCCTGAATGCATTCCTCGACAATCATCAAAAAGATCATTATTATATTCTGTCCAAGTTGCAGAACTTTTTGCATCAGATACCACAAGACTCTTGCATGATGATATCTTAGAAGCAGAGCGATGCCATGTTATTGCATTCATGAGCTTGATCGAATTTTCTGCATTGATATCACATGAATCAGATTCTCTGAGGCTGAAACTGAAAAGTTCAGGATCAGCTTACAAACAGACAAGGATATTATGAAGTGCATGAAGGATGGAGTAGATACAGTGCATCAGTGTAAAAAGAAAAGATATATGGAACAAATATCACTGGACAAGATATTAACCATTGACATAGTATTGTTTATGCAGAAATTCATTCCAGTGCTTTTGAAAATAATATTAAGCTCCCAAAGAATGAAAAGTATATCCTAATTAGTAGCTGATTTGAGCAGGAAAAGAATGGAAATGGATTCAGAAATTGAGAGTCCATTTCTCCCATCTAGATCATACATTTCATAACCAACGGTTCAGATTCAAAGTGTCTGATTTTTTTATTTGCCTATATTAAAAAAAAAAGATCTTCTTCCAATTTGGACCGGGGTTTAGGGTCCATATGGAGGAATTGGACTCACAGTTTTTGGATAGAAATTGAGAGAATCCATTTCCGAAGAAATACCAACAGATGGAAAAGAACAGAATTTGGTAATTAGTTCATAATATGCAGTAACAAACATAGACCAACAAAGTTAGGGCAAATCTGAAAGCAGATAAAAGATCAAATTGAACTGGATAAGGATTATCCCAAAAAAGAAAGGATGAACTAATCCCTACAGATATTGAACTTGATACTTGCCTGAGTAGAGTGGATATCATAATATAGTTCTCTGGGAAACCAAGTATTTACCTTTCTGCAATTATTAATCATATTATTACTCAAGAAACTTGACTGCAACTTGAATTTGATATTTGCAATAAGGCATAAAATAGTTACACAAGCATAAAAATTCTAAAATTTTAACAGGTTACAAAGTACTTAGAGCAAGACTCTGAAGACACTATGAGGACCCACCTTTTATTTCCTCAAAACCAGACTGAAGGGGAATTCTATTAGCCTCCAGCATTCTGGTCACATCCTTACCAGAATCATATGCCCTAATGAAATAATCCTCAATGTCTTTTAAAGCTTCTAGCAATTCCCTCCCTTCCCCTGGTGTATCAATAACAGTTAGTCCCCTCTTTTCGCTATGGTTTTCACTTTCAGAAGCCATATTTACTACATCAACCGTTTCAACATTATTACCACTGACATGCTCTGCCACACCTTCATTTTCCTCCAAAGTCACCACCTTTTCAAAATCATCCCTTTCACCTTCCTCCTCCAGCTCTGGAATCCCCTCTTCCTCTCTCACTACCCTCAAATCGTCGTCTGAGTTTCGACGATACCCACTAATAACCTCTGTCCTCACACCCTCAAACGGGTTAAAGAAATCCCACCCAAAATCTCTCTGTGGCGATGGCATCGATGGTGGTGGAGGTGGTGGCATATGCATGTAATAATACCCAAAAGGCTGTACTTGTACTTGTACTTGTTCAACTTGTTCTTCTTCTTCTTCATTTTCTTCTCTCTTATCTTCATCTTCTCTCTCCCCTTTTTCCTCAGAAGATTCTGACTCTGATTCTGATTCTGATTCTGATTCTGAAGTTGTTGAACAACCACAGGACTCACAAGCAATGGCTTCATGCTTGGATTCACAGGGTGTCTGCTGGAGGAACATGGGGTTGTTTATCACATTTTTGGATTCTGAAGGTGCAGGGCACGTAGGGGGTAGAGTTATGAGGAAAGGTGAAGAAGGATATGAATGGCGTGCAACGAAGAGCTTTATGGCTGCAGCTACAGCATACAGAGAATGAAAATACTTACAATGTGCTTCTGCAAGAGCGTACCTTCTCTCCACAGCAACTTTTAACTGCCTTCTTCTCTCTCTACAGATAGCCACCACTTCTTCTTCTTCCTCTAGCTTAGAGGCAACACATCCCATGTCTCTCACTGATTAGTGGCTTTATAGCAGAGTTTGAGAAAGGTTCTAACTTGGAGGTCTGTGCGTATTCTTTTTCTGTTACAAAAAAGAAAAGGCCTTTCTTTCCCAAATGGAAGAAGCAGAAGGAGGAGGAGAAGGTGCTTGCTTTCAACTGGGTTTTCAAGAAACACGCTAAAAAGCTTAGCTTTTTCCTCTTTGTTTCATGAAAGACGATTTTGGGGTAGAAATGAAGCTATTTGAGAAGCTTTACAGCAACCCATTTCACAGCACAGAAAGAAAACCAGATATCAGAAAATACTATTCGACACTATGCAGACTGTCTTAATGATAGCAGAACTTAAAAGAACTGTAGCATTAACATGGATAATATTAAAACCAGAGATGAAGAGGGAAGACTGAAGAGGGAGAAGGAAGAAGAAGAAGGTAGGGGCTCGAGAAGGAGAGAGAAGACAAGACAGCATCCTAGTGTTTGGCACTGTGCAGCCAAAGACTAGAGTACGGTCCTGTCTAACAGGGACTAAAAAATTAATAAAGAAAGAGGAGAAAAGTTTAAGGGAGAATTAAGTGAAGGAGGACATAGAAGCAAACTTGTGAGTTGTGAGTAAAACGAGGAGTCAAAGACAGTTTTAAAAAATGACAAGAATATCATTCTCCTCATCGTTTCAAATGCATGCATTAGTGTGAATTAAGCATAACTTACATTATATTTTTTTAATTACCAAATTATCATTTATTATTTACTTTGTTTTATCCCTTCCCTTAAATAAAAAAATAATAATTTTATAATTTTAAAAAAAAATATTTAATAAGATATATTTAGTTGAATGAGTTAACAGTAATATATGTAACAAAGATAATTATATCAATATTTATTACTAATTATTTAAGTATTAAATTTAAAAAAAAAATTAAAATAATTAAAAGATACGCCATAAAATTAACATAAAATAAAATTTTGGATAAAAATAAAACGAAAACTGTCTTTTTTATAAATATGTATAATAGTTGTAAAAAGGGCAGTGGTTGTGACCTGTGCCTGAGACCAGAACAGAGGCAGAGGGAGGACTTTGTCAGTGAGTAACTGTTGAGTGTGGGTGGGTTTTCTTGAAGTATTAAAAAAAAGGAGAGAATAATTGTGGGATTAAATTTTGGTTTAAGTGGGTTTTTGAAAAACAATCGGCGCAAATCACAATTTATAAAATTGATTTTAAAAAAGTTAAATTTAAACAAATTATAGTTTACAGAAATAATAGTTTAAAGTTTTTATTGAAATTATACTTTAGGAATAAAATTATGTTAATATAAAAAATTTTAAATATATTATTTTATATCAAAATTATATTAATACGATTTAAACTATTGTTTGAAGAAACGGATCATAATATTATGAATACATTTTGTAAGGGAGGTGGTGAGGTGTGGAGTGTAGTACTATTGAGGAGGATCCATCATCAACTGCTTTGTCACTGTCAGTGACCTCAAAATTCACATCAAATCGCCACTTCATTTTTATTTAAAACAAAAAATCTTACCTATATTTTTATTTTATATATATATATTAGTCTCATTTAATCTTAATAATTTATTATTTAGGTATAATAATAATAAACGTTTATATATAATAATAGTAATAATAAACTTTTTATATATTATTATATGATATTAGAATATAAGTTTTATCGTCCAAAAAAGAAAGAGAGCTGCATAGCGAGAAGACAATGGGGATTAGATTTAGAGAGTAATTTGGTATTAGGATAAATTATTAAAAACATTTTTATCTTTTTATATAATTATAATTTTTCTTTACTCCAAATTCTTTTATTTTTGAAAGAGAATGAAATAAAAAGTAAAAAAAATTTTTTCACCTCTATTTTTTCTTTTCTCTTTTCTAACTTATTAGAACAAATAATGTTATTTATAAAAAAATCTCTCTCCTCTCTTCCATTCTCCTCCAACCAAACATTATCTAAAAAAACTTTTGTCTATATTTAAAACGGGCTAATCTACATGATCATAATATTATTAAAACTATGCCAAAACAACTTATTTTGATACCTATTGTTTTAATGATTTTGGTGGAAAACTTTTTTCTATAAAACGAATTTTTATATCATGAAAATAGGGTGGCAAATAGATTATTGACACCCTGGTGTGTCCAAATTTGTCAAGTATGATCATCTAGTTAGCCCTGATAGATAAAATTTATATGAATCTCATCTAATTGGGCAGTCTTATTTGACAAAGTAAGGTGACAACTAAGCAGTAAGTATATCTTCAACAGTACAACTCTAATGAGTTGTTTATTGTAAATCCTATTACAATGTTATATCACTATTTTTTACTTTAAGCAAATTTCTATTTTAATGGTACAACTACAAAGAACTCATAAATAAGTCTTATAAATTACATCACGTCTTTATATTTTCACAATGGATCCCACAACTCTCAACTATTTTTGTGTAAGAATCAATTTTTACATATGGCAGCCACATTAACGCGTTCTAATAATAAAATTCAATAAGAAAAAATTATTTAAGAACTATCATTGAAAATACTCTCAATTATTGGGCTTACTTATTGGACACTAACTCTATTTTTCATATGCATTAGATTAAGTTGCATTTTTGTCCCATTAATTACAGTATAGTTTAATATGTCTAATGTTAATTGAAATTAACATTATTCTTTAAAAATTATTTCTGTCATACGATTTCTCTCATTGATACTAATAACATTTCCAATTGTGTAATTATAATGAATTGCTTATTATAGATTTTACTATGTCTCATCACTACTTTTAGCTTTAAGCAACTACCAACTCTAATGTTACAACTTATAAGAACTCACAAATAGGTCTCACAAGCAATTTTTCACTATTTTAATTAATGTAAGATAATTAATATAGATATATTTAATTTTTACTTTTTAATTTTTTATTAATTTTTTTTGTTAAAAACCGATTATTGTATAAGAACAGTTTTTACCTGTGGTAACCTCGCTTGCGAACTCCAATAATAAAACTTAATAAGAACTGCATTTTATTTTTAAAAACTTTTATTGAAAACACCCTAACAAAATTCAAGATTTAAACTTAAAATCACCAATACCCATACTTTTCAGCGCAATATTTATAACATTAATACTAGAATAACAAATGACAATTCTAATTCAAATATTTGTCAAATAAATAAATTCCATAATTTGGCCTCCTTTTACGAAGTCGAAATGTCACTCGTAATATTGCCCCAAAACGAAACAGTTTCAAATGTGTCTTAGAACGAAACTACCATGTGGGACACAAAAAAATACAGATCAACAGAATTGTAGTGACATTTTATAGAAAGACGTCAAATTATCAACTTACAATTAGAGGGGTTAGAGCCCACTTTCAACCATTCTTAAAAGACATATAAAAGTATGAAATAAGGCTGTGTTTAAGATTCCAATTATTCATACAAACTTTAAAAGTTCAAAATTAAAGTTTTCATTGGACCCTTTTTTTGTCTACCTAATAAAAAATGGTTGAATAGATGGGTGATTGAAAATGGCCCAATGATGTAACATGAATCCCCGACCGCCCGATTGTGTAGAATAAACGTTTAAAAAATGTCAAATACGAACACAAAAGATATCATATTTTTTATACAATCGAACGATTAAAGATCCATCATAGTGATGTTATATTAGTAAATCCAACCATATAACTTAATTAGTCACTAGAAAATGTCCATAAGGAAGGTGCTTTGGTACCAATGGCTTAAGCAACCATGCAACTTCACAGGAGTTTCTCTGTAGTCATTCATTTTGCACCGGCGGGCTCATATCAACGGAGAAAGGATCAGCCACTGGTATAAAAACAATCAACATACCTATTTTCTGTGCATCGTTAGACGTAAAATTCATCGACTCAAATTTTAATATCTTTTTCATAAAAGATTAATAAAATTACTTAAAATTTAAAATGTTATATCTCAAATCTAATAGCCTACAGAAAAACAAGCATATTACTTGTCTCCTGAAGCAAATTTAAGGGTTGTGGACAAACAAAACACACCTTCATTTGATCTGAATCATCCAATTCAAAACAAACAGTGCAAATATGATGACTAGACTCTAATTCTACCCAAATTGCAAAGAATCCGGATTCAAGAGACTGAAATGGGGTTTGGCTCTGTTCAATCCAAGAATCAAAACATCAACAAAACCTAGAAAACGCCATTCATTCAACTTGTTTCACAATCAAGACCTCAGACTGATCTTCTCCACAGCACCTCCTCCTGATAACCCACATTCCAATCCACACAATGATGCAAGGGAAAAAAAAAAAAAAAGGTATCTAAATGCTGCTAAAGCAACTCTTATAATGGTGATCAGAAGATGTCTCCTGTTCTTTGTTTTGGGCTTGTGGAAAATAAGCTAAACATTAGTAGTAGAAGTAGTATTCTAGTAAAGTTACAGTTCACATTTTAAAGAATTGAAGTACTGCTGATCCTCCTCCTCTCATTGCTATCTGGTATTCACACTAGAAATTAATACATAGAGAACGATTAAAGGATACAACTTAAATCAGGTACCGCTGCTGCCGCCACCGCCACCCTCAGTTGGTGTCGTACAAGGTGCCAGTATGTTTGAAGGCAGGGTGATACCACCCCCTCTAACCGATACATTAGTGAACTTGACAGAGCTTGATTTACTCACGAGATTTGAGTCGAGGAACACCACGATCACTGTGATATCGTCATGGAAATGTCGACGAACCCCTCGGTCAATTTTCTTCAGGTCTGAATATCTCATTTCTCTCTTCTTTGCTGCTTCTTGAAGGGCAGCTTTCACCAGCTTCCTTGCACTTCCCTGAAAGGATAGCAGATAAAATATAAACCCATTTTTGTACCGGGATTTCCGCCTAATTTTAGCATATCATTCATATTTGAAGTATAGAAAACAAAAACAAGAAAAAAAAAGAATAAATTACTGTTTTAATCCTTGAAAGATTATGTTTCTTCAATCTAGCCCTTTAAAGGTCAAGTGTCTTAATTTAGTCCTAAAAAAATTGTTTTTGTTTCAATTTGTTCTTTTAGTTGCTAAACCACAAAATTTATTGTTACTAAATCTCAAAATTTGTGTTGTCATAAACCACTAAAGGAACCAAATTAAAACAAACACAGTCTTTCAGAACTAAATTGATACACTTGATCTATCAAGAATTAAATTAAAACTACTATAATTTTATGAAGACCAAATCGGTAATTTACTAAAAAAGAAAGTTAACAGACTATTTAGAAAGGAAATGCTTTATGTTCCATAATAGATTTTCATATAATGAAAACATCATAAAGAAGAGATTATGAAAACTAGATACAGCTGGACAACCAAAAAATCATAGAAATTATAATCTTCACATGAAGAAATGACTTTCCTTTAACTATAATATAATTTCATTTATTACCTAGGAGTACTTCTCAATAGTAATTTTTCTTTTAACTATTAGAAATGGATTTTTTTATGTATTACTGTGAGCATGACTCCACTACTTTCAATCAATTCCATTACAACATTGACCACTTGACTGCTTCTGTCATCACAAATGCAACATCACTGGAAGATACAGATATTGCATATAAAATATTCAGAACCAACAAAAATTTCACATCAATTTCTTCAAGTTCAGTCTTGTACGGCTATAATCTATCCACTGTAATGTTACTGACAATTGGCATAGCAATATCCAGTATAATGATATTTAAATTTATATCTTACGCTGCGAGGATTATTTTGAACTATATCAACCGCTTCTTGATTGCTAAGGTGTTCCCAGAGTCCATCAGACGCGAATATAACAAACTGATCAAGCGGCTGCAACTGATCCACTGATATTGATGGTTCTGAGCTCAGTATTGGTCTTTTGAATGGCTCACGAAGTCGAAATTTAGCATATAAAGGTTCTCTGTTGAACTCAGCCTTCTTCAAATATACATCCCCAATAGATCTAGAAACCTGCAAGATAAAAGATACTAAAAGTCAAGAATTAATGCTATTACAGAAAACTAAGACATGAAAAAAAAAATTGCATCAAGTAAAGTCATGTTATGCTGACACGTTTTGCAAGCAGCCATGGAACTTACAGCATGTTTGGTGCAGAGAATGATGGTGATGGAATAAGAAAGATAGTGAGAAATTATCCAAATTACCCTCCTAAAAAACATTAAACTTTCTTTTCTAAAAAAAAGTTGAGGTATTTTGGTAAAATATCCCATTCCCTTTCCCTTTTCTTTTCCCTTTTTGCGTACTAAACGTGCCCTTAGATTTACCATTCAGTTTTATTTTTCTTATCAAAATCTGACTTCATATTTTCAAAGCTGCTTCGCTCTTCTCTATTTAATTCTTCCAACATTCCGGCAAGCCAACATTTTTCTGGACTTTGGTCTTCCAACATCCTGAAACCGAGAAATAGATATTCCAACATTGGCCAAAAGAAAAGAGAAATTTCAACAAAGTCTCCAGCCAACCTTTTTCTTTTGCTGTGCCTTAGTTTCAAAGCTTTTTTGAGGCTTCCATTCTTCAAAATGACTTGCCAACAAACTAGCAAATTCATGAAAACTAATTATACTTTTTTGGATAAAACAAACCCATTTTTGAATAACTATCAGGGAAAGTGAAGCCTGGTCACAAATAGGTGAAGAATTAAATCAGTTGGCAAAGTAAAAACTCATATACCAAACACCTCCTTTTTCTTTTGCTGTGCCTTAGTTTCAAAGCTTTTTTGAGGCTTCCATTCTTCAAAATGACTTGCCAACAAACTAGCAAATTCATGAAAACTAATTATACTTTTTTGGATAAAACAAACCCATTTTTGAATAACTATCAGGGAAAGTGAAGCCTGGTCACAGATAGGTGAAGAATTAAATCAGTTGGCAAAGTAAAAACTCATATACCAAACACCTCCTTTCGTGACTTCTTCTCCCCCCAGCTTTCTTTGATTTGCTTTGATTATTTTATAGTTTTATAATATGAAGTCATTCTTCATATCCCAAAAACTAATTGCTGTAGTACATATGAAACTCATCTTAAAACTGAAAAACTTAATTCCTAAAGTGAAACAGATAGAGCAGATATATAATAGGCTCTAGCAGCAGAACTAATATGATGAGCTATAAATGACTCACTTGTATAAGGCCCTTCACTCGCCACACATTGTGCTTTAAAACAACAATCCGTGAATCATCTGGATGCAAAGAATGCAGCTCCTGCCTAACAGACTCTATTGACGCATTGTGCTCTGTTGACAGTTGCACAGCCAGAATCTCCCCAGTTGCCTTGACTATTCTTCCCAAAACAGCCCGGGAATCACCGAGATTTGCTATGTAAATGCTTCCATTACAAATAACACCAACAAGACAGCATGACCCAACCGCTGCAATTTGTGGCCTAATTTGAAACAGTTTGGCAACAAGGGATGTGAACCCCTCTTCTGTTGCTTGAAATGCCTTGCGAATCACATCCACCGACATCGATTGTTGCTCTGCAGTAAACCCTGCAATTACAAATTCATCAGGAATATTTTCAACCAACCAACGTGTTGAGAACAATTCCAAACACAGCTGAATCCAATCAGTCAATAAATGGCAGTCATGCAACTTGACAAGAATTAATCCAGTTTCATATTCTCATTTTAGTGTCTATTTGACACTTTTCATAATTCTTGTATCGTTGCATAGCTGATAGACAGTGGGAAAAATAAATAAATAAAATAACGAGAAAGTAAAATCATCCCTGCAATCATTTCTTGCTCCTAAATGAAAGATTCTCACCAGCTATACTTTAACAGTTTATCTGGGTAGGAACGAAAAATATAGAGTAAATTACTGATTTAGTCTTTGAAAGTTTAAAGTTTTTTCATTTTGTTCTTTGAAATATCAAGTATCCCAATTTAATCCTTGAAAAATAACATGTCTTACTTTGGTCATTTTTATTACTAAATTGCAAAATATACTATTGCTAAATCTCAATTTTTTTATTTTGTTACTAAATGCCACTTTGACAAATAAAAAGACCAAATTGATACAAATATAATCTTTCAAGGACTAAATTAAAACATTTGATCTTTAAGGGACTAAATTAAGACAATTATAATCTTTAAAGAACCAAATCAGTAATTTACTCAAAAATAAAAGGAATGAAATAGTCCCTTATTTACACCTGTTTGGTTTAACTTAGCAAAAGCTTTCATTACACAATACAAACTTTTCTATTCTCTAATTTGTCTTAACTAAACTCATAAAAAAATGGATTAGATGACTGCTTTTCATGCCATGGCTCTATCTTAGACCATAAGAATACAACATATACCAAAATGTAAACACAAAAGGGGGCAAAACTTAAGTAAAATTTCTTAGGGAAACTTAAATTTTAATTAAAAGCAAGTCAAGATTGCTTTAAGCAAACGAGATTTGAGAAAGAAAATGTCCGTTGAGAAATGAGATAAAAACCAAACTAAACCATTATTTACATGCCCAAAAGCATGTTTGGGATTCCAAACTAATTTTTGAAGAGTCTAAAGGCCAAACCAAGCCGACCCGAAAACTCAACGCTGAAAACCGTACAGAAATTTTGACCATACAGAGAGGCTTTCATCATGAAGTTACTTACTCTTGAGATGGTTAAATAGGTTATCATTGATAAACCTTGAAGTCTCAGGCCCTCCATGCCCGTCATAGACCCCAATGAAGGTTCCATAAGGGCCAGATTCATGGGAGCTCAAGCTTCCAGATTCAAGCTGGCTCTGATCCTCCAGCAAGTTATTGGCTTGGACCACAGCCATTGAAAATTCACCACTCAAATGCTGCCCCGTGTCCTTGTACCACAAGAGTCCATCTTGTCTTCCTCCTCCATCAGAACCTGTTCTTGCATATCGATCTGAAGCTGGCAGAAAACAGGCCCTCAAAAAGTTCATCAACTCCGATAACATCCCTCATCTCACCAAACAACCTTCAAGAATTTCCACATCTATAAACGACCCAGAAGCAGCTTCACCCTTAGAATTCTCAGTCACGATTGGTATAGCCCTGAACTTTTCACCACAATTATGACGATCCACTACAACAGCAGCATCAGCAACAAAATAATTGCAGGTCAAATATAACCTCACAGAAACAGAGTTGCCCTAAATAGGTCGCTAAACCACAGATATTAACTTCTCTTGTGATTAAAAACTCGACTCCCTCTCTTGCTAGAATAAGAAACTATGACCGTGTAAAGCCCTTAAAAATGAAAAATCAACATAAAGGAAAGAGGCAAAGACAATTTGTATTGTACGTCTTTTATTTTATCACAAGGAGTGGTCAAACCCACTTTTTTAATCAGACAAGCTTTTGGTCAGCTCTTTGGAAATCCTATCTTCTCATTCACATTGGAAACCAAAACCCCAAGTTACGACAATCTCCAAAAGAGCTAATAATGACAACAACTTAGCTTTTTCATCTAACAAACAAATTCCAGAGAGAGATCTCGATTCTCACCCAAGCTATTGAATGCCCAAGTTGAGGAAGAGAATGATCTGGGAAGAAGAGGGAAGTCAAACGTGGATAAAAGCATTAGATCTGTGGATCCATCGAATCAAAGAATAGAAGCGGGATTTTCTTGTTTTGCTCTGTATCTAGCTAGCTAGTGGGTATGCAAAAGATGAAATCGTTGAAGAAGAAAAGGGGCATGGGATGGGAATTCTCAAAATGAAAATTTTGATTTTGATTTGGCCAATTAAAAAAAAGCTGAAACCCTCCGTTTGGCTTTGTATGAGCAGCGAGGGCACCAAAAAGACCAACAATGGAGGGCTTGAAGCCAGCAAAGCAGAAGTGCAGCTCTGGGCTCCACAACACAATGCTAGAGAGAGAGAGAGAGAGAGAGAGAGAGAGAGAGAGTCAATGAAGACAATGAAGGAGGAAGTGTAAGGTAAAGTAATATTATGGGCATTCCGTGAAATGGGGTTGAAAGGAGGGCACGTGGAATTAGTGGGTTTTTACTTTTTACCACGTATGACGTCCGCACGGTGTTTGGTTTTTATTTTTTAATGTCAATAATACGAACAAAGACAATAATTATATAAAATTTCTTATATTTTTATTATCGAATTTTTTTCTTAAAATAAAAGATAAGTACAATTTTTTAAAACAATCAATCATATAAAAATAAATAATATAAAATATAAAATTATTCTTTTAAAAATCATATATTTATTCTATTTTGATTAAAGAATTATGAACTTGGTATATTTAAATATATATATATATGTGTAAAATTTCCGTTAACAAGGACTAAAATTTTATTTTATTTGTTTTTTCAAATTTTTATTATAAATTTACATTTTCAATTAAGTTCTTTGTAAATGAGATATTTTTTTAATTTGATTCTTCACAAAATTATCATTTTCATTTTGATCTTTTATATATATAAATATTTTTTAATTTAATTCTTTATAAATAAATATGTTATTAATAAATTTAATGATATTTATTATATTTTTTAACGTGTTATTACATAATCATCGTTATAGATTATGTAGATTAACAGTCAGTTTTATACATAGTAAGTAAATTAATAGAAGGATATCCTTAGTAATAATTTTATTTACAAAGTACTAAATTGAAAAAAAAAATCTTATTTACAATGACTAATTTGATAAAATAATTTTGTCAAAAAACCAAATTAAAAAAAAATTATTTACGTGAGGAATACAAAATAACCCGGGTTTAATTAGTTGTGGCTTAGCTGGCATCCCTTGGACACGTGTCTCTTAGTAGGATATGTGACACAAAAGATATGAGTCTCCCAAGGTAAACTTGGGAATGCAGGTTTCTCACGCGGACATTCACACGCCTTGTTGTATATTCACTCCCACACGTCTTCTTTTTAGTAAATTATTAATTATGATTATTCCAATTTATTTTTTGAAACATTAACCATATTAATTTAATTTTTAAAAAATATTTGTCTTAATTTATTTTTTTGGTTTGATAAAATAACTTATAATAATAAAAAAGTTTAAAATTTAGTAGCAATTGATTTTGTGATTTATTAACAAAAATAATTAAATTAAAATATATGTAATTATTTAAGAATTAAATTAAAACATTTAATATTTCAATAACTAAATAAAAAATTATAATTTTTTAAAACTAAATAGATGTTTTAATTTAAAAGTATTTGGATAACTTGACCTTGTTGAATTAATAAATTAAATTTTTCATGTGTTCATACTAATATAAATTTTAGAAAATAAAAATGACAATGAGATAACATAGTTTAGGTATGTGATGGTATTAATTTGAATATATATATATATATATATATACGTGAGTAAGCGCGCGCGTGTGTATATGACATTTATATTGATTATTGGGTATTGAATAAAGTGTGGCGGCAAATTTTGGTATCCAATCAAGTAATTCATATTTAATTGTTTTTAGATATTAATAGATGAATAGATATAAAATAAATATAATAACTTTTATCATACTTGTTTCCTTAATTTTATCATACTTGTTAGATATTAATAGATGAACAGATATATAAGAGGTTATATATAGTGTATCGTGCTTGTTTAAAAAAAATAGAGGGAAGTTTTTTAATTTCTCATTCTCCTTTCCACATTTAAGTTGTATTTCTTATGTTTTATCTTATACTTCGTCTTATCTATTACTAAAAGTATGACTATAAAAACTATTAAAAACTTCAAAGTTATCCATTTATAACATATGAAAACAGTCTAGTTATACAAACATGTGGGTTAAGACTTTAGAGGACTACTAGTATTTCTATTTTGGTTTCTTTAAATTTAATTTAAAAAATATTAGGCTAAATTATTCTAAACATAAGTGACATTTTTTTATCAGAGTTCAAAAATTTGAAATTAGTTATTGAATTAATAGAGGTATCAGTTCAATAGTTAATGATTAGATTATAATTAAATTATGATCAAACTGATAATATATAAAGAATATTAAAATATTAATATATATAATTAATATATATTACAAATATTAAAATATATAATATTAAAAAATTTTATACATGTTATATATATATATATATAGTTATATTAGTCTTGAATTTATTTTAATAGTTTAAATTTTAAAAAAAAAATTAATAATATTTTAAAAAAATTAACTTATTAAATTGTTGAATCGATTAATTTTACTTATATAATTAATTTTTTAATTTTTTTAATATTTATTGACTCATAAATTTAAATAAAATTAAAAATTTAATATTTATTGACTCATAAATTTAAATAAAATTAAAAATTTAGTCAATTTATTAATTTTTTGTCAAATCAACAGACAACCTTATTCTCTAAATTACAATTTTTATACCGCGCGAATTAATATGGAAAATCATTGGTGGGTAATTAAAGAAGCGAAGCATTTACCGTTCTCATTATTGTGTGTGTGTGTGGTTTTAGTAATTTAATAATTGATTTCAGATTTCAGATTTCATTCTGCAATTTCAGATTTCTTTCATGGATTAAGTCAACAACACTATAACCTAACCAGAAAGTACAGTACAACACAAGAAGATAAATTAATGCCAGTTCACTAACAAACAACTTGTTTAATATTCTTCGCGTGTAACTGACTTTTTTCGTGAAAACAAGTGTCCAAAATCTACTTTCAATTAAAAATAAAATTTTGAAACATCTTTTTTTTCCTTTTATGCTTAAAATAAACAGAAAATGTAAAAAGCTCCCCCAAGTTTTGTATCACTTGTAAAATTGTTTTGAATAGGGTCGATTATATTTATATTAAGTTTTAATTTTATTTTTAATATTTGTTATTATGTCAACTATATCTTATATATATTATTTGTGTTTTAAATTTATCTTTTTTATTTACCCTGTCTAATTTATTAACAAAAAATACAGACTGAAAAGTTAATAACAAATATAGATTTGAAATAAAAAAACGTGTAAGAGACATAAAAATAGTATATTTAAGTCTTACAAATCATAAATTATATTAACATTTAAAAGATAACGTATGAAATTTGCCATATAAACTAATATTTAGAATGAAAAAAGGGCTAAAATAGTTAGATGAAACTTTATTATCAATTGTCTGATCGCTAACGAGTGAACCAGTAACTTCAGTACTAAGGCTATGTTTGGCTGTCCATTTAAACTAACTTATAACTTATTTGACTAGTTTATAAACTTGTTAAAAGTATTTGGTAAACGAATTTATTTCAATAACTTATGACTTATTTTGAAATGTTACTTTAAGTAACGTATATCTTATAGATTCTATATTTTTCTTCTTATTTTACTCTTATTATTTTATCAAAATACTCATTATTTTATTATTATCAAAATACTCATTATATTTTTTATTTTCTAAATGACTGTGGGTTTTTGTTTTTCATTTTTTGTATTTATATAACGTATAATAATTTAAATTAATTTAATTAAAAAATAAAAAATAATATGTTTATTTTATATTATTTTAAGATTATAAAATATATATCATTTATGTTATTTTTACATTTTTAAGCTACTTTCATTAAACACTTATAATTTAATAAACTAACTTATAAGATTTTAATTATAAACTATTAACTAAAAATTAGTTTATATATTTTTAACTAATTTATCAATTATTTTTGTTAAACACCTACGAAAAATTTCATAAATATATATATATATATATATATATATATATATATATATATTATTTTAAGAGATGAGCAAGTAACAATTAAAAAAAAAAAAGGGAAAGGAGATTATAGGAGACCCACCTCCACATTGAACTGAAAAGTGAAAAGCTAGCGCATCCATTAACGTTCACTGCATCTGTAAGGAGATACAGCTTTCATGATTCAGTCCTCAGTCCTGCCATGTCCTTCCCCTCAACTCATCTCCTTCTTGTCCTCTTTCACTTCACTCCTTTTTCTAATTTTTACTCTTTTTCATTCTTGTCTTCATTCTCTCTACGTTTTCATTTTTGTTTTCATTGCATATTTTGTAAATGATTCTATTATTTTATTATGCATTTTTATTTAAAGAATAAAAAAAAATTCTATTGAAAAATATAAATTACATTAGTTGAATTACGTAAATTTATATATTTTTTTATTATTTTATTTATATATTTTTTTTATTTTCTCAACAATGTTCATAACAATTTAATCATGAATTGTCCATTTTTACAATTCACAATCACTGATTGAACAAATTGTTTACCAATTTTGTTCTAAGTTTAAGGTGAGTGCCTAAATCAGACCGAGATCTTAGGAATAGGAGGATCTTGTTTTATTTCATATGATCATATCAATAGTCTAAAAAAAATTATAAAAAAAAACTAAAAAAGGTGAGCGGAATCTAAACCTTAATTTTAAAATCAAGAAAACAAATCAAACAAAAATATCATGTGTTAAAAAATATTTTAAGGGAATGCATGGGACCACATTCTTCTCACCATCGAAAAGGAAAAGCAGATAAGAGTAGAAGCAGATGTGTCACTTTACTGTGTCACAACCCTGTCCCTCACTGATTAAATAGTAAATACATATGCTTGTCATTTTGTTCCATTCCATATAATAAATAACAATATAAAAAATTCTTAAAACTGGGGTTATTTTAAAATTTTTAATTTTCAAAATTAAAAATTCAAGAATTTAATTTCCAAAATTATAAATCTGAGAATATATTCTTGAATGGCAAGAAATTTTTTTAATTTTTTTAAAAAATAAATAGAGCTCTCAAGCAAAAACTAATGAGCCAAAAAAAAAAAGGTGGGGCAAATTAATAACAAGAAGACAGACAAACAAACAACATATTATTATTAATATTATTATTGGCGTTCAGCCTGACCAAGTATTCCACGTGAACAGAATAAGACGTCTCTTCTTCTATATATTCTCAACTGTATATATATATTTTAATACCAACTTATATCTGAACATCACAGAATTGTCTAAATTTTAACCAAAGTTTAAAAAATCAAACTAATAATTGAGTTGTTTGAAGAATTGAAAACTCAGCCATTTCATCATTTTGAACCAAGTAAATCGGTGAATTAACTGTTTCAAACCAATATATGAATCACGGTTTTAAGTTTAACACAATGCATTACCAGAAAATTAAATTTAATATATTTAATTAAATTATAACAATTTTTGATCAATTGGCATACGTTTGTATACAGCCTGTATTTTAGTGAGCGGATAATGAAATCCCAAATAATGAAATGTAACCACTGAAAATTATTCATGAAAGAAGGCATAGGTAGAGGTTGGCGTTGAGACATACTTCTCGTATTTATGGATATGTCCGCCCCCACGTGAGAAAACCCTACTTATCCATCGTTAATCAACTTGCATGTAACTTTCGCTTTCCTTCTCCTTCATCATTCATTTTTATTTTCTTTTTCTTTCTTCTTTTTTTTTTAATTCCCAGTTTCTTTCCTTCTTAATTTATTTATTTTCCCTTTACTCATGCCTTTTTCGAAGGTGATAATAAATACATACTTTTGCATTAATATGTAAAGAAAAGTAACATACAGTTGGAACACACAAACAGGAACGTTCGCTGAAGCTTTCTTATCATCAAAACCACCGGCCACAACATTGGGATGTTAGCCTTTTATATATATATATATATATATATATTGCTATTTATTAATTTGGTCTAAATTATTATCTTTATAAAAAATATTTTAGTGAAACTTATTTGATATATATAAGATTGTTCATTTGATAAACTTATTAAAAAAAATTATTCATACCAACTTTGAAGTGTCTAATTTATTTATAAAAAATTTACTATAAATCAATGTGCCCTATTCTTTGTTAATAGGTTATTATTGTTGTTAATTTATTTATGATAACAAAATAGTCAATTCATGATCCGATCAATTAAATTGAGATTTCAACCAAATTTGGTACCTGAGAATGTTCATGAATCTTGATTATTGGTTGTTACAATGGGTTAAAACAAATTTCAATGGGATTCATCCATATATATATATATATATATATATAAAAGAAAAAGTCATGTCTGGAGCTAGAACATTGCACTTAGTCGAGGTTGTACACACTCTTGCATTCAAAAAAATGGTCCACCCCACAAGACATATTAGTTAGTGGTCGTCCCATCTATTTCTGTAACATATTTTTAAATTTAGTCAAAAAAATCCAATTATATTATAATTATGATGTTAAGTGTACCTTATTATCTTATGATATATTATAATATTATCGTTTGTGAATAGGTAAAATTAGTATTATAAGAACTTTTATATTAATGTAATTTGACTTAGCATGAATTGATATATAATTTGAAATATTCAAGTAAAATTATATATCACATTAGACATTAAATAATATGTATAATGGTATATAAATAATCTTATGTGTCAAGTCAAAATTTAATTTTAAAATATGTTTGTGTGTGTGTGTGTGTCTCTAAATGATCACTTGGATTTCAACATGGAGTTTAGGTCGGGTCTTTACGTTTAACTAAAATCTGGCTGATTAATTTTTAAATTTGGAATGATGTGTTAATTGAATTTTAAATTATTTTAAAGTTTGAATAGATATATTCTTTGAATTTAAAAATTTAAAATTTAAACAAACATACATGTTAGAAATTAGACAAACATATATAATTGTTCAAACATATATTATTTTAAATTTTACACAGTGTTGCATTGGCTATAAAATATCTATAAAGAATGTTCAAAAGAACTTAGTTGTATTTTAAAAGAGTATGTCTGTTATTTTTTAATATAAAAACATATAATTCTTTAAAAATAGTAATTATCAGCCTATCAATTTCTATTACTTTTTAACACAAACCACATTTACTAGAGTCCATTCAATTTTTAAATATGAGTGAGTTTATAAATAAAGTTTCATGCATATATTTTATAAAATATTGAAGTGTATTAACAAGATAGAGAGAGGGGAGATCAAAAGACTATTTCTTTAATAACGTATTTGTGAATTTAGCAAGAAGGAAATTAATTCCTTGTAAGTGGGTGTTTTTTTGCAGCAAAGGCATCATACCTAATTCTTCATTCCATGTGAAGTGTTTACATCTCTTTCTGCCAACCTAATATCACACTCAGGAAAGTCATTCTCCCACACAGCTAAACCATTTCCCCTCAGTTCTTTTGCAACATATCCTTGAGTCATAGAAGATATGAGACTAGTTATTATTAGATCGAGAGTGTTTAGTGTTAAAGTCCTCCCAACAAGTATGTAGGGCTGTCAAATAGGTTGGGTCGGTCCACCTCAGCTCAAATCCTGCAAGATTAATGGTGATCAATATAGGCTGAATCAGGACAAACTTTATATAATTTATGACTAAAAAATTATGACACATCTCAACTTATTATAGGTCATAAACTGATCTTATAGGTTAATTTATTTTATTTAAATGATGTATTTTTAGTTATTTTAATGATAAAAAATAGATATAAGAATAATCAAATTTTAAAAAATTAAATTAAACTTAACCTTAAAATAGATCATTTTTTTAAATGTAATTTTACTTATTTTAAATGACAAAAATTAGTTAATCAAATGTTATTTAAAGGAATTTAATTAATTTGGCTCAAGCAAGAACCTGCTTGGTTAGAGGAACTATAAGGTCATTATTTTTCAATGTTTGAATTATCAGCTTAATTAGTAATCAACAAATATAAGATAATAGAGAGACAGTGACTATATTGCCTCTTACATGTGGCCATGCGTCATTATTAATTAGGAAAGGCTCTGGAATTACACTAAACTGTGCATACATATATGTATATATATATATATATATATAGATCTGAATATATATCAGTTGGTCCTATTTGGTGTTTATTTTAAGTTCACCGCCGTACTCCGCATTGACCACTATCTTGGAATTATTCCTGCAATAGTTTTCAAATTCCTCCATGAGCTTGTACTTCGTTGAAATAATGGGCATGTTTGGTATACTATTGTACAATCGAAAGGGAAAGATAATCCATCAAAATATTGTTTGGTATGTCCTTTTGTTGCAGATGAAGATTGCTGAGATACTTGAGATTCGGTGTTTGTTTTATAAAAGTAAATATGATATTTATCTTTATTTAAGTTGTTAAATCTAAAATCTAATAATTTAAAATTTAAATTTTTTTTAAAAAATACCAAAATTTTAAGTCGTTATGAGAAAATTTTAAAATTCTGACGATTGTTTATCTTTATAGAATAAGCATTAGATCCAGATAAAGAAATTGCTATGAGGAAATTTATATAACTTTATTGAGGGAAATATATTACTTGATAGCACTTCTAAATTGTTAGACATTTCTGCCGTTATTTTTGTTTTGTTCAGTGATTTAATTACATGGCATTAGGGATATTATGGTAAAATCAAATTTTTTTTTATCACTTCTTTCATTTTATGTCTTATACCAAACAAAACAGATCTTTTCTTTCAAATATTTCTCACTATCATACCAAACACATTTTTCAGACGTGCCTAAAGCCAAGCCTTTTTTTACCTCATTCCATGTGATTCGAGTGGCTCCCAATCATTCATTCAGTGCGTACCTACAATTTTGATTCATTTTCAATTTGATTTTTATAATTTAAGAACTTGTGAATAGACGCTTCTAGTTTTAAAATTTGTTTAGTTTCAATTATTATCATTATACCGTTGTTAATATTTTCTTAAATTTTGGTGGCATCATCAATTATTTACTATCTTGATATCTGGAACATATATAATTTCGAGTAAACCTATTTTTGGATATTTGAAAACATAATTCAATGACAGTTTAATATTTAAAAGATAATCACTAATCATTTTAGTTTATAAACTTTAAAATAATTATACAAAATGATTTATCCGTGTTGTAATACCCAAGAAAAATAAAATATAAATATTTGTTTACAAACTAATGTTACTATTTCAGTATACGGTACAATTCACCTGTATAATACTATTTACGTATATGATACTGTTCATTTATACAATCGAAATGTCAAGTACTAGATGTTGTTTGGTCATAAGAGAAAACTAGAAAGAAGTTCGTAGGAGAAACTGACGTTTTATGTGTGAAAATACCCTTAGGGACTAAAGTGAAAGGACTGAATTGAAAAAAAACTTAAAGGTTTAAGGTGAAAGGATATTTTTCCCTTTTAAGTTTCCAAGTAAAGTGCACAGTAATTACATTATTAGAAATGTCATTTTCATGAATAGTAAATTAAATATTTTATTAGTGCATAGTATCAAATAGTACCCTTGACTTTTGCTATAAATAGGCCCTTCCATTTCACTTCTAAACTCACACCTTCAACTTCTCTTCTTCTCTCCTTAAGTTTCTCTTACTCCAAAGCTAGGCCTCTGAGATTTTGGGCCTTTCCTTTTCAGCTTAGGTAAGGATACTATGCCCTTTCTATGTCTTTCAAATTTTAGAAGTTAATTTCTTAAGTATGCTCTGTGGTTGCGGCCTTGGCTGATCTTCCACATCAGAAAAAATGTCCTTAGCTGTTTATATGTTATTTTGATTCTCTGATTACCGAAATAGAATGTAAACTGTGAAGAATACATGTCTAGGAAAGTTCTGGCTAAGGAAAGACCTGATTTTTAAGTGTGTCCAGTGTGACCCTCCACTCTTTCCTGGGAACTTACCTGGTGTACTCTTTTACAGATTGTATTCTCTATTTCTGGTATAAATAGTAACCGTACGTATGAATAGTGACCGTACGTATGAATAGTGACCGTATGAATAGTAACTATATATATGAACAGTATCTGTACGAAAACAATCCTGACGTATTTTCTCTAATCTTTCATGAAAATCTCCGTAGCAGAACACCGAAATTCACCTGAGAACTCTTGTCTGTAATGACTTAGAGAAGCGATGTTCGTACGGAATCCAGGTGAGTGAAACGACCCCGTTTTAATAGAGTTTTAGCATTACTGGTGATAAAAAGTATGTCGTAGGACACTCCCAAGATTCATAGGGGGAAATTGGATTCAGAATGACGAATCTAAATGAGATAATTAATCCATAAGTATGGATAAAATGAAATAAGTATCTTATGATGATGTGAAGTTTGAATGTTTTCAAAAATGGATTAATTGTTATCTTGATATGTGGTTTATAAATCCATAATATAGTAATATACTATACCTGTTATATGGATGAATATTATATTGAGCTTCTGATTATGATATGAAATGCTATTGATTGTGATTGAGCGGGACAGTACCCCCTCTCACGGCAAGGCGGAAAACCCGGTTGACAGGGTGTCTTGACCAATGAGTGTGGAGACAACGATTCCCTCAGTAGGGATATAGCCCGGATTGGTGATAAATCTGTGAGGCGCTCTAGCTAAGAGGATGAGGTTGTGCGTCATGGCGGAAATATACATAATTGGTGAGCCGGCCTGTGTGCGCTCTCCGGGATATATTGCCATTGACGAGTACTAGTAACGTTTGTTGAATTGGATGAATTTTTATCTTGTATGTAAGAGGATGATGTTGTGCGTCATGGCGGAAATATACATAATTGGTGAGTCGGCCTGTGTGCGCTCTCCGGGATATATTGCCATTGACGAGTACTAGTAACGTTTGTTGAATTGGATAAATTTTTATCTTCTGTCTATTGGTTGAGTATGAGCCTTTGGATATGCTTGCATGACTGGTAATGTATTTGAATTTTATTAATGCGAGGCCGATTCGCTCATTGAGTTTAAAAGCTCACATTGTTTGTACAACCTTTTTGTTCAGATCAGGTTGCCATCGAAGAATATCTGCTAGAGGAGTAGATCACTTTGGACCTTCCCGTTGTCGGGTAGACCTCTCTTCTGTTATAGATTATGTTGCTCTGTAATCGTCTAGGACATCTAGTTCAGGGGTTCGACATTTGGCTTGTATGTCAGTATAATAATGTATTTTAAATTGATAATCTATGATTTTCAGATAAGAAAATTTGATATATTTATCGGAAGGCTTACAGTGATGAGAGATTCATCATTGTGCCGGTCATGTGCCCAGAAAACGGGTCGTGACACGTGTATTACATCTATCAAAACATTAAACAAAGCCTATTTTGTTCAAAAGTTTTAAAATCTAATAATTAAAGTGATCAATCACTTCAATATATTAAAAATTGAAACTAAATTCAAAATATGCATTTATTATAAAAAGACTTGAATACAAACAAATTTAAATTTGAGTGAAATTATTTTTTAAAAAAATACTATAACGCATGAATATATGGCAAATTAGGGAATTTCCATGGGCGGATTAGTCCAGGATTTAGATTTTATGTTTTGCCCCCAAAGCCAATTATGATATTTAGCCCAATTTGAAATATTTCTTTTTACAACTAACGACCTATATTTTATGATACTATTTTTTTTTAAAGAAAAAAACTATGAAATCTGAATTATTGGTTATAAAAATTGATGGTTCATATTAAACCAGCATCCTGCTTGACTTTGTGACTAAGCAAGAATCCAAATGAGTTAAAAGGGTTTATTAAATAAGAGGTGATATGTGTGACACGAAAAAGGGATGAATCTAATAATATAATACTATTTTTTTAAGAAAAAAATCACAAAATTTGAACGGTTTACAACTAACAACTTAAATTTGACCAGCATCCTGCTTGATTTTGTAGCTAAGTAGGAATGCGAATGAGTTTAAAAATATCTAAAAATGAACAAGACATGGATTGATTAAATGAGAGGTGATAAGTGGGATACGAAAAAGGGATGAGCAAAGATGCTTTGAATCTATTAATATGGGTCCCCACTTTGAAATCAACGATATTTTAGGGTTCTCCAAAGGCTAATTTGCATGGTCAAATATGGAATGTCCTTCTCTAATATCATCTCAAAGGAAACTTCAAGGAAGGTGATACATGTATACATAATTATATACCGGCGTGAGATTAAAAAATAATTCCTTTTTTTTTAAGAAAAGGTGATTGATTAGGGTCATATCGAAGTTGTTACAATTTCTATTTATATATTTGAAAGGAAGAATAGATTCGCAAACCAGAATATAATGAAGAGATCTGTAATACCTTAATAATTTTTATGAATATTTAAAATATATTTTGAAGTTTATTGAAAAAATTAATTATGTGAAAAATGTGCTTTTTGAATTAGTGAATAAAATTTGGGAATAGAAATTTTAAAATTTTAATTTGAAATTTTTTTACAAATTCTCAAGGACTAAAGTGAAAAGAAAAGAAAATATGGAGTATTTTTGAGAAATGACCAAATAGGAACCTGAGAGGAAGAATAAAGCTTATGAGAATGAATTATGAGTCCGGCACCGAAAAGATGATGAATTCGATATTTAGGAAATTTTTATACATTCTTAAGGACCTAAGTGAACAAATCTTACAAGTTAGAGTGCCTATGAGCAATTTTATCAAAAAAAATATTAGTAGGGCCCACACATACAATCATTAAACATATCTTCCTCTCTTCCTCCTGAAGCCCTTTGCAGCTCCTTCGTAGAACTTTCATTTCATCTCCTTCATCATCCATTCTTGCCATCTTGCTTGGGGAAAAAAGCCATGGAACCGAAGAGGATTGGTAAGTAGATGTTATTCTTTTTCTTCCTCCTCTTACAAGAACAAATCTTAGGCTATCAATTTGAGCAATTTTTGTATAATATTTCTATGGATGAATTTAAGTGTGGATGTTAATCTAAAAGGTTCCTGAGTGGTTTATAATATTATTGGAACAAGAAATTTGGAAAAAATTAGGAGAAATCCATAGAATTTAGAAATTAAAAAAAAAAGGTTCTTGATGAAAATTTGAGATTAGAGCTTGGATTGTTGCTAAAAATTGGGGATTTTGGTGTTAAAAAACTCCTTAGACATTAAGGATGAAAACCCATGGAAGAAATCAAAAGAAATGTTGTTTTAGATGTGATTTTAGGATTTTTGGATGAAGAACACGAAGAACGTCACTGTTCATTCTGAAAATTTTCTGGAAAATTTCCAGAAAATACTGTTTATCGAGAAAATTTTTCCAGATTTTCTCGTTACTGTAGCATTGACTCGGTCAACGTTACTGTAGCATTAACTTAGCCACAACACTGTAGCTGCGTTGACTGTTGACCGTTACTGTAGCATCATTCTTTCATCCGGACTACGTTTTGAGTGAAATTTATATCGTTGAAAAGCTCGTTGAGTCTAGTTTCTAATGGTATAAGTTTTATCTGGATATTCATTATCAGTTAGGAGTTATGATTTGAGAAGTGAGTGAAGGTCGGAAATAGTGGTAGGAAATTTCTCTATTTCGTAACCCTGATGGTTTTTATCTGGTTACAATAGGAATGGTCAAAGAGCAAGGTGGGAGTGCCGAGAGCGTGAAATCCAGGTGAGTGGGTTAATACTTACTATGATTAAATATCTTTTGTCACGACCCATTTTCTAGGCACATGACCGGCACTGTAATACCCATGAAAAATAAAATATACATGCATATTTACAAATTATGGTTACTATGCTAGTATACGGTACTGTTTACATATATAATACTATTTACGTATATGATACTGTTCACTTATACAATCGAAATGTCAAGTACTAGATGTGGTTTGGTCATAAGAGACAACTAGAAAGAAGTTCGTAGGAGAAAATGACGTTTTATGTGTAAAAATACTCTCAGGGACTAAAGTGAAAGGACTGAATTGAAAAGAAACTTAAAGGTTTAAGGTGAAAGGATAGTTTTTCCCTTAATTTTTCAATAGTAAGCCGCTGCGAATTTTCGTCGATTGCACAGTAAACGTAAATGATTAACGTTTAAAATATTTTATTAGAAACGTCATTTTCATAAATAGTAAATTGAATATTTTATTAGCGCATAGTATCAAATAGTACCGTTGACTTTTCCTATAAATTGGCCCTTTCATTTCACTTCTAAACTCACACCTTCAACTTCTCTTCTTCTCTCCTTAAGTTTCTCTTACTCCAATGCTGGGCATCTGAGATTTTGGGCCTTTCCTTTTCAGCTTAGGTAAGGATACTATGCCCTTTCTATGTCTTTCAATTTTAGAAGTTATTTTCTTAAGTATGCTCTGTGGTTGCGGCTTTGGCTGATCTTCCACATCAGAAAAACTGTCCTTAGCTGTTTATATGTTATTTTGATTCTCTGATTACCGAAATAGAATGTAAACTGTGAAGAATACATGTCTAGGAAAGTTTTGGCTAAGGAAAGACCTGGTTTTTAAGTGTGTCCAGTGTGACCCTCCACTCTTTCCTGGAAACTTACCTGGTGTACTCTTTTACAGATTGTATTCTCTATTTCTGGTATGAATAGTACCCGTATATATAAATAGTAACCGTATGAATAGTAACCGTATATATGAATAGTATCTGTACGTAAAATAGTATTCATATATATGAATAGTGACCGTATGTACAAATATTATTCATATGTATAAATAGTATTTATATGTATAAATAGTGACCGTATATATGAATAGTATCGTATGTATGAACAGTATCTGTATGAAAACAATCCTAACTTGTTTTCTCTAATCTTTCATGAAAATCTCCGCAGCGGAATACTAAAATTCATCTGTGTACTCTTGTCTGTAACGACTTAGAGAAGCGATATTCGTACGGAATCCAGGTGAGTGAAACGACCCCGTTTTAATAGAGTTTTAGCATTACTGGTGATAAAAAGTATGTCGTAGGACACTCCCAAGATTCATAGGGGGAAATTGGATTCAGAATGACGAATCTAAATGAGATAATTAATCCATAAGTATGGATAAAATGAAATAAGTATCTTATGATGATGTGAAGTTTGAATGTTTTCAAAAACGGATTACTTGTTATCTTGATATGTGATTTATAAATCTATAATATAGTTATATACTATACCTGTTATATGGATGAATATTATATTGAGCTTCTGATTATGATATGAAATGCTATTGATTGTGATTGAGCGGGACAGTACCCCCTCTCACGGCAAGGCGAAAAACCCAGTTGACAGGGTGTCTTGACCAATGAGTGTGGAGACAACGATTCCCTCAGTAGGGATATAGCCCGGATTGGTGATAAATCCGTGAGGCGCCCTAGCTAAGAGGATGAGGTTGTGCGTCATGGCGGAAATATACATAATTGGTGAGCCGGCCTGTGTGCGCTCTCTGGGATATATTGCCATTGACGAGTACTAGTAACGTTTGTTGAATTGGATGAATTTTTATCTTCTGTCTATTGGTTGAGTATGAGCCTTTGGATATGCTTGCATGACTGGTAATGTATTTGAATTTTATTAACGCGAGGCCGATTCGCTCATTGAGTTTAAAAGCTCACACTGTTTGTACAACCTTTTTGTTCAGATCAGGTTGCCAACGAAGAATATCTGCTAGAGGAGTAGATCACTTTGGACCTTCCCGTTGTCGGGTAGACCCCTCTTTTGTTATAGATTATATTGCTCTGTAATCGTCTAGGACATCTAGGTCAGGGGTTTGGTATTTGGCTTGTATTTCAGTACAATAATGTATTTTATGTTGAGGATCTATTATTATATGCAAATAATCTCTATGAATTTCAAATAAGAAAATTTGATATATTTTCTTCAGGAATGGTTATTTTGATAATATAGAGATAATGACTATACTCATGGGTAGAATTTATCGAAAGGCTTACAGTGATGGGATATTCATCATTGTGCCGGTCATGTGCCCAGAAAACGGGTCGTGACAAAGTTGGTATCAGAGCAATGGTTGTTAGGTCTCCTAGTGATTACAGAGCAAGGTAACCTTAGTGGGACCTCCTCTATCGTTGTGAACCCGGGCACAACTATAGAGAGACGGCTCTACTGAAGGTCCTGTAGGATGTTTTCATTTTCTTTCCCTCCGAGACTTATCTCTTCTTAGGAATTATGTTCTCAGTTTTAGTTTTAGACAGATGTGGCTACACTTTTGAACTTAGTCAAGGAAAAGTTGTTATTTGTTTTGATTCCGTTGCTGTCGGATCAAATTTTTATGTGGTGGGTTTATAAGCTGAATTCGTGATTGATTTTGTGTAGCTATATTATTTTAGAGTACCGTCCAATAAAAGAAACCACTTGCATTAAAAAAAAAACTGAAGGATTACATTGTAAAAAAAAAAAAGAGAAGTCTATTCATGCATGAGTAATCTAAAGGCGAGGTGGTCTCGGATTAGGAGGGTTGTATTGTATCATCACCCCTCGACCATTCCTTGGAGCGAAAGACTGTGCAATATCGCGGAGGGTAGTGTAAATTCCATTCATACAATCAACACTTCTTTGCTGTTGATTGCAGAAGCACTGGGTGGACCAATAGAAGAACCTATCTATTCTCGAAGTCATTGCCGCGTTATTGCGTTTGGTTAACTTCTCCAGATCCTCTATCATCTTCTTGAGAATCTTCACCTCCTGCTCCAGACAAGCAATTTTTTCTTCTGACGTATGGCCTGTACTAATCTCCTCAGCTTCTTCGATCTTCATCTTCTTCTTTCGGTTCTCTTGAGATTCCTCCAAAGGTCTTTTGCCCTTGTCCTTGCCTAGACTCAAGTTTAAGTCGAGCTCTTCCTCCCTGGCCTCTACTGTGAGATCAATGAACTTTCTTGTGGCCATGGTTTGGAAAATTTAGAAATTTTTGTAAGAGTATAAGGCGAGAGGAATGCTGGGAGATTATAGGCTTAGAGATTATTACTCTTTGAGGTGTGGTAACTGAGAATACTGAGACGGTTTTTATAGAGAAAAATTAAGACTTAGAGACAAAGAAGATATCTCTTCGCCGCACCCCTACACACTCAACCTATGGATTTCTGCAAGCTAGAAGCCAGAAGTCTAGGGTAGGCGTGCACACCAACAATGCGTCGCATTAATGCCAAAACCACGAAAGTCAATATTCGGTGGATTTGCGACCGATTTTACTTGGTTTTCCCATTTCTCCCGTTGGCATTTTCTGAAATTCAAAAAAAAAAAATTTGACAATGTAGCCATTAAAGATTACCTTAGATGCTTTTATGATGAACTGAAATGCATTTCTCTGCTTTATTGTGTTGTTCTTGAGAGCCTTCAGTTAAGTATAAATGATTGATTGAATCACGTTGTGATTGCATGAATCTAAGAACATATGCTGTGTATGCTATTCATGCATCATGAGTGAAGGCTACGACCAAGGAGAATATGTGATGATCCTACATATACTCATAGAGCATGAGAAGTCAAAAATTTAAAATGATTTGGATAGAATAAAATGTGTAGAGGATGATATATCTTCATGGTTACACATACTTACATATAATGCTCTCGTGGGCAAATGAAAGGCAATGTTTTCTTGCATCATGATAATACTTGATACATGTGCCGTAAGCAGTTAACTTTGTTTTAAAATATATATATTTACATATATATTATGTGTAAGTCCAGAGTAAAGACACCGATTAGAATCTAAGATACGGCCAATATGAGACTACCCGATCATAGAGTGATATCATGATATGAGATTACACTATAAGACAAGTACAGAGTGAGGAAATCATAGATTGAAACGGCGATTAGTCGAAAATTTTGAGAAAGGTCAAGATTAGCCGAAAATTTTTTTGAGGAAATCTTTGACTTATGTTAATTGCATTTACTATTTATCTGCATGTCCGACATTAATTGCTGGTATTGCGACGTATATGATCTGTAAACCTTCTAGCGAGCGGCGTATAGGTTGTGGTGGCTTTAGCTCCAGGGGCTTCGGGTTGTCTATAAATCTTGTACACTCGTTACCTCACTCATTACACCAAGCAAACCTACTTCTTTCATTACATACCTATTCCTCAATCTTCATTCCTTTCTTGTTTCAACTTCTTTTCGAAATCCCTAGAGCAATGGCCGATAACAAGTCTTTCAACTTGAATTTTGAGACTGGCAACGTAGAACTTGATTTAAATCTAAGTCTCGGAAACAACAAAGGGAAGAGACCTGTAGACAGGTCACCAGAAATTAAGAAGAGAAAGAGGGATGTAATAGAGTTGGAGGAAGACAGTACTGCAGCATCTTCAGAAAATAAACTTGCATTCCTAGAGCGTAAGATAGAAAACCTGGAGCGTAAGATAGAGAGCCTGGAATACAAGACAGAGGACCAGAAGCGACTAATAAATCGTCTCTTTGAAAACCAAGAGAAACTGATAAATCGTCGTTTCGGGGAGCTAGCTAATCGAGTTGATAGACATTCAATGTTTGCAACTCAAAATTTTCGTGACCAACAAGCAAGGTGTATTGACTGTATGAACGGAGTGACTTTTGCTCTTCGTCAAATTTCTCAGGCGCTTCCTCCAGAAACCCTTTCTAGGTTACAACGATTAGCTTCCTCCTTAAGGTCTGAAGCACCTTCCTCTTCTAGACCCGGAGCACCTTTTACATTTCAAAAGCCTCCTCGTCCTTAATTTATTCTTTTGTTTGTACCTAAAGCTATATTTGGTCTAAGCTTCACGTAGTAAAATTATCTATGTACTAGAAATAAAATTTAAGTCAGTATTTAGATCTCCTATGTTGAAGTGATTTCTTAAAGAACTTGAGGAATGAGAAGATGTTGGACTTATATTTCGTACTTGATTATGGAAATTCTAAAGTAGAGTATGGTAATATCCTTTTGACTGAGAAGAGTTACTAAAATGATATTTCATTGCATTTCTGAGCTATGGAGGAGTGCTAAATAAGTATTTTATGAACCTATACATAGAGAACTATGGGTTTGCCCTAATCATTGAAGGGATACAACTCTATATGAGTCATTGAGGTGAGAGGAATTTCTATATATATTTATTTTATAATTATGTGTGAGGAATATGTTATTTACTTAACACATTTTCTAGAATTGTTCTTCTTAGAGATTTATGTAATGATTTCATTTTATATGACACCTTCAGCTGAGAGTGTCGCCTTAAGATAGAAGGATAGCCTTTGGGCAAGAGTATTACCTATGGCCAAAATGACGCCTTTAGGTGGGGTGCTTGTATTCGTAAAAGTTATAAGTTATGTGTATGATAACTTGTGTCTTAATATTCAGTATAAACTGGAAAGACCACGTGTCACTTTTGAGAAGACACCTATTTGAGGTTTTACATAGAGACAGAGTTCGTCTCTGATCAGATGGTTTAAGTTTGGTAAAGGTTATGAGGATGAGACACTTTATGGTACAAAAGGTTGTGGAGAAGATCAAACTGATGAGGAAGAGATTGTTTGCTATTTAGAAAAGGCAAAAGTCCTATGAAAATTATTGATAAAGCGATCTAGAGTTCACAGTCGATAGTATAGTGTTCTTGTAAATCTCACCAAGGGTGTGATGAGGTTTGGGAAGAAATAGATGCAAAGGATGAGATATAGATAAAGTAATCACACTTATTTCAGTCTTGAGATGAGTTTTGAATTCGGGGGACCGAATTCTCTTAAGGGGGTGATAATGTAATACCCATGAAAAATAAAATATACATGCATATTTACAAATTATGGTTACTATGCTAGTATACGGTACTGTTTACATATATAATACTATTTACGTATATGATACTGTTCACTTATACAATCGAAATGTCAAGTACTAGATGTGGTTTGGTCATAAGAGACAACTAGAAAGAAGTTCGTAGGAGAAAATGACGTTTTATGTGTAAAAATACTCTCAGGGACTAAAGTGAAAGGACTGAATTGAAAAGAAACTTAAAGGTTTAAGGTGAAAGGATAGTTTTTCCCTTAATTTTTCAATAGTAAGCCGCCTGCGAATTTTCGTCGATTGCACAGTAAACGTAAATGATTAACGTTTAAAATATTTTATTAGAAACGTCATTTTCATGAATAGTAAATTGAATATTTTATTAACGCATAGTATCAAATAGTACCGTTGACTTTTCTTATAAATTGGCCCTTTCATTTCACTTCTAAACTCACACCTTCAACTTCTCTTCTTCTCTCCTTAAGTTTCTCTTACTCCAATGCTGGGCATCTGAGATTTTGGGCCTTTCCTTTTCAGCTTAGGTAAGGATACTATGCCCTTTCTATGTCTTTCAATTTTAGAAGTTATTTTCTTAAGTATGCTCTGTGGTTGCGGCTTTGGCTGATCTTCCACATCAGAAAAACTGTCCTTAGTTGTTTATATGTTATTTTGATTCTCTGATTACCGAAATAGAATGTAAACTGTGAAGAATACATGTCTAGAAAAGTTCTGGCTAAGGAAAGACCTGATTTTTAAGTGTGTCCAGTGTGACCCTCCACTCTTTCCTGGGAACTTACCTGGTGTACTCTTTTACAAATTGTATTCTCTATTTCTGGTATGAATAGTACCCGTATATATGAATAGTAACTATATATATGAATAGTATCTATACGTAAAAATAGTATTCATATGTATGAATAGTGACCATATGTACAAATATTATTCGTATGTATAAATAGTATTTATACGTATGAATAGTGACCGTATATATAAATAGTACCGTATGTATGAACAGTATCTGTATGAAAACAATCCTAACTTGTTTTCTCTAATCTTTCATGAAAATCTCCGTAGCGGAATACTAAAATTCATCTGTGTACTCTTGTCTGTAACGACTTAGAGAAGCGATATTCGTACTGAATCCAGGTGAGTGAAACGACCCCATTTTAATAGAGTTTTAGCATTACTGGTGATAAAAAGTATGTCGTAGGACATTCCCAAGATTCATAGGGGGAAATTGGATTCAGAATGACGAATCTAAATGAGATAATTAATCCATAAGTATGGATAAAATGAAATAAGTATCTTATGATGATGTGAAGTTTGAATGTTTTCAAAAACGAATTACTTGTTATCTTGATATGTGATTTATAAATCTATAATATAGTTATATACTATACCTGTTATATGGATGAATATTATATTGAGCTTCTGATTATGATATGAAATGCTATTGATTGTGATTGAGCGGGACAGTACCCCCTCTCACGGCAAGGCGAAAAACCCGGTTGACAGGGTGTCTTGACCAATGAGTGTGGAGACAACGATTCCCTCAGTAGGGATATAGCCCGGATTGGTGATAAATCCGTGAGGTGCCCTAGCTAAGAGGATGAGGTTGTGCGTCATGGCGGAAATATACATAATTGGTGAGCCGGCCTGTGTGCGCTCTCTGGGATATATTGCCATTGACGAGTACTAGTAACGTTTGTTGAATTGGATGAATTTTTATCTTCTGTCTATTGGTTGAGTATGAGCCTTTGGATATGCTTGCATGACTGGTAATGTATTTGAATTTTATTAACGCGAGGCCGATTCGCTCATTGAGTTTAAAAGCTCACACTGTTTGTACAACCTTTTTGTTCAGATCAGGTTGCCAGCGAAGAATATCTGCTAGAGGAGTAGATCACTTTGGACCTTCCCGTTGTCGGGTAGACCCTTCTTTTGTTATAGATTATGTTGCTCTGTAATCGTCTAGGACATCTAGGTCAGGGGTTTGGTATTTGGCTTGTATTTCAGTACAATAATGTATTTTATGTTGAGGATCTATTATTATATGCAAATAATCTCTATGAATTTCAAATAAGAAAATTTGATATATTTTCTTCAGGAATGGTTATTTTGATAATATAGAGATAATGACTATACTCATGGGTAGAATTTATCGAAAGGCTTACAGTGATGGGATATTCATCATTGTGCCGGTCATGTGCCCAGAAAACGGGTCGTGACAGGCACAATGATGAATATCCCATCACTGTAAGCCTTTCGATAAGTTCTACCCATGAGTTAAATTATAAGTCATTATCTCTATATTCTCAAAATATCATTCCTTAATAAATACAAAGAAAATACATCAAATTTTTCTTAATTAAAAATAATAGATCCTTAATACAAAATACATTATCATAATGAAATACAAGCCAAATACCAATCCCCTGACCTAGATGTCCTAGACGGTTATAGAGTAACATAATCTATAACAAAAGAGGGGCCTACCCGACAGCAGGAAGGTCCAAAGTGATCTACTCCTCTAACGGATATTCTTCGCTGGTAATCTGATATGAACAAAAAAATTGTACAGAGAGTGTGAGCTTTTAAACTCAGTGAGCGAATCGGCCTCGCGTTAATAAAATTCAAATATATCATCAGTCATGCAAATATATCCAAAGGCTCAAACTCAACCAATAGACATAGTTAGAAAATACATACTGGAAGATAAAAATTCATCCAATTCAACAAACGTTACTAGTACTCATGTAATACCCGTTAATTTCGGAATATAATTCGCTTGAGAGTATTTTAGAATTTTACAACGTTACTTTAGTTATTTATTTTGGTCATTTTTAATTTTCATATTTTATTGTTCTCTTTGAATATTATTTATGAAAATTGAGTTAAATGACTGGACTGAATATTTGTACCATGTGAGATATATTCTTAGAATACTAAAATTCATGGAAAAGTGGTTTAAGAATGGTCAATTAGTCCATTAATTGTAATTTGACTAGATGGGTTTGGATGTTGGGTTATGGATACCCATTGGTTATTCAATAACCCATTAGAAATCTTTAAAATATAACTTCAATAGTATCCTCTCATTATTCACGCAGAAGCAAAGGCTGAAAAGTAAGCAGTGACAATTTTTCTCTCATTTCTTCATCCTCTTTTCAAATCCTTTCCTTGATCTTCAGAATTTTGATTATTTGTTCGGTTCAAAAGCTTTGTAAGGATCAAAGGTAAGCTTTAATCTCATTATTTTCCTTAAATCTAAGTTTATATGGAAGATTAGAGGAGGTTTTGTTCTTGAAGATTTTGATGATAATTCATGAATCTTAGTTGTTTTAAAGGTTATTTTTGAGTTAGGATTGAGTTATAGTCGGTTAAGAGAGTTGAGATTCTGGTTTTGAAATAAGAAACGAAAGGATGAAATTTTCTGGGAAAGTTTCTACAAAACTCGAATTTACTGTAGCAACCAGAAAATTCGGAAAAATTTTTTCGAGTTACTGTAGCAGTTACTGTAGTGTCGGCAGTCAACGGTACTGTAGCAGTCAACGTTACTGTAGCGAATCGACACTGTAGCGAACCGTTACTGTAGCAATCAGAAAATTTTGCATATTTTCGTGATTTTGTTTCCTTTCTTATGTTTCCTTGTAATATATTTTACTAGGAAATTTCCTACACAAATTCTAGTGTGGAACAAGGTAAACTTGGACAAATATCAAGGTAAGTGAATAACCTTGCTAAGCTAATTTGATATTACTAGTCAAAGTACAATATAAGTCCCATTTACAATATTATTTGGATATTAAGCAATCAATTTTTCATATGAGAGTATATGATGATCGGTATATTTTTTTTACAGAAATTCAAAGGAATAAGAGTATGTAGAAATTATTTTATTTCATGGCAATTGTACTATGTGATAAATTCTCCCTATCTTATTAATGAGTAAAGATCTACGGGATCTAATACATGAGTTTGAAAGGGTTAAAGTCTCATATTACTCAATGCATAACGATGAAAAACTATATACGAGTTTGAAAGGGTTAGAGTCTCATACTACTCGGTGTAAATAGATGAAATTATAAATACGAGTTTGAAAGGGTTAGAGTCCCATACTACTCGGTGTAAATAGATGAAATCATAAATACGAGTTTGAAAGGGTTAGAGTCTCATACTACTCGGTGTATATCTATGAAATCTTATTCACGAGTTTGAAAGGGTTAGAGTCTCATACTACTCGATGTATAAGACAATTAATTATATGAGTAAATGTGGTATTTGTACTTTTGATATTTTTATATAGTACAATTATTTACTTACTGAGTTTTTAAATAAACCCACACTCTCTATGATTATCTTTTCAGATACAGAAAACAAAGAAGAAGAGTATCCAATTGAAGATTAGAAGCCCCTTGGAGTTATTCTCTATTTTTGTCTGGTGGGATACCAGTACTTATTAATGTAGATACTAGGAACGCTCTGTACTTTCTATAGGTCTCCTAGGCTTGTGATGAGATAAAAACCTCAGATTATGTATGCCTATATTTGTTTATCAGATGAATATAATTTTGTCGTGTGGAATGAGTAATAGAGGTTGAATGTAAGACCTCACAGAATATATGTGAATAACTCATGTTTGAGAATTTTATTAAATAAGTAATTGTGGATATTAAGATTGTCCAGGATTTCGAGATACCACTGAGGTTTTTCTTAAAAATAGTATCTTTCACATGTTAAATTTTTGGGATGTGACAACTCATCAATGACAATATATCCCGGAGAGCGCACATAGGTCAGCTCACCAATTTTGTATATTTCCGCTATGACGCACAATTTCATCCTCTTAGCTAGGGCGCCTCACGGATCTATTGCCGATCCGGGCTATATCCCTACTGAGGGAATCGTTGTCTCCACACTTGTTGGTCAAGACACCCTTTAAACTGGGTTTTTCGCCTTGCCTTGAGAGGGGGTACTGTCCCGCTCAATCACAATCAATAGTATAGTATTTCATATCATAATCAGAAGCACAATATAATATTCATCCACATAACAGGTATTATATATAACTATATTATAGATTTATAAACCACAAATCAAGATAACAATTAATCTGTTTTTGAAAAGATTCAAATTTCATATCATCATGAGATACTTATGTCATTTTATCCATATTTCTGGATTAATTATCTCATTAGATTCGTCATTCTGAATCCAATTTCTCCCTATGAATCTTGGGAGTGTCCTACGACATACTTTTTATCACCAGTAATGCTAAAACTCTATTAAAACGGGGTCGTTCCACTCACCTAGATTCCGTACGAGTATCGCTTCTCTAAGTCGTTACGGACAAAAGTACCCGGGTGACTTTCAGTGTTCCGCTACAGAGATTTTCATGAAAGATTAGAGAAAATACGTTAGGATTGTTTCTGTACAGATACTGTTCATACGTACGGGTACTGTTTATACGTACGGTTACTATTCATACGTACGAATACTATTCATACCAGAAATAGAGAATACAATCTGTAAAAGAGTACACTAGGTAAGTTCCCAGGAAATAGTAGAGGGTCACAATTGACGCACTTAAAAACTAGGTCTTTCCTTAGCCAGAACTTTCCTATACATGTATTCTTCACAGTTTACATCCTATTTCGGTAATCAGAGAATTAAAATAACATATAAACAGCTAGGACAGTCTTTATGATGTGGAAGATCAGTCAAAGCCGCAACCACAGAGCATACTTAAGAAAATAACTTCTAAAATTTGAAAGACATAGAAAGGGCATAGTATCCTTACCTAAGCAGAAAAGGAAAGGCCCAAAATCTCATAGGCCTAGCGTCGGAGCAAGAGAAACTTAAGGAGAAAAGAAGATAAGTTAAAGGTGTGAGTTTAGAAGTGAAATGGAATGGCCTATTTACAGGAAAAGTCAAGGGTACTATTTGACACTATGTACTAATAAAATATTCAATTTACTATTTATGAAAATGACATTTCTAATAATGTAATTTACTGTGCACCTTAACAATTCGACTTACTGTGCAAAACGAGGACACGGCGGCTTTGAATTTTTTATTACTATTAGAAACTTAAAGGGAAAATTATCCTTTCACCTTAACCTTTAAGTTTCTTTTCAATTCAGTTCTTTCGCTTTAGTCCCTGAGAGTATTTTTACACATAAAATGTCATTTTTTTCCTACGAACTTCTTTGTAGTTTTCTCTTATGATCAAACCACTTCTAATACTTGACATTTTAATTGTATAAATGAATAGTACCATATACGTAAATGGTATTATACGAGTGAATAGTACCGTATACTGAAATAGTAACAGTAGTTTGTAAACACGCATTTATATTTTATTTTTCATGGGTATTACACCTTTGTTATTGAATTTTTGCATCATAGTGAAAATATGTTGTATATCCAAGTTTGAAGAAGATGATGTGGGACGATGAGACATAAACAATTGTGGAACTTGCCTGGTGATGTATATAATTATATTTTCTTATTTTCTCATGAATGGAGGTTATATGATGGATTGTGAATGACATGTGAATTGAGTTGAAATGTGTCATACTCTGATTGTTGAGTTCATTCATACGCGGATAGTTGAAGTATGTTATTGTTGAATAATTGTTCTATATTATGGGTTATGTTGTATACATGCTATGTTGCTGGAACCATATTGATTATGTTATGACTTGAATTGTAAATGACTGAGTTGTGTATGTGGCTCATGATTATGATTGAGAATGCTCTTAGATGTGATTGTGATTGTGTTTGACTAGAAAGGAAAGGCATGACGATGCACCCCATGGAGAAATCTATGTGAAGCTATAAGGGTGGAGAATATAAATGGAGCGATAAGGGTGGATGCGGCGGGGGCTGCGGGCAACGATCCATAGGTACCCTGGACGGCCCGGTTGGTACAAAAAATGTGTGAAATTGATTTCACTGTTTGCTGTTGTGAATTATTTGAATTATGTTGAAATGTATTTGATTTACTTGGATATTGTTGTAAAGTATTATGAATTATATTATATTGTATTATGATCGATTACGTATGATTGCTGCATGTTATCATTATAATGCATGATATTTCTTTTTGTCATAGTGTTGTGTTGTCTGCTCACTGGGCATGTGGTTTGCTCATACCTCTCTTATTAACATTTTTTTCAGAGTTGACAGTTAAAGGTAAATATCTATATAAAGAGTTATAGATCCTTAGCCCATGATTACCTTTTCATTTGTTCAAGGTAAAGGTATAATGTTTAGGTCTTATTCTAAGTTGTATAAATCTAGAAAATCTCTGTAATCAGGTAGGTTCATTCAGTGATGTAATGTGAATAATTGTAGTGTGTATAGAGAACTCGGTTTAGCCGTATTTTCTTATCTTTTGTGAAAAGATGAATAATTCTTTTATTTTAGTTCTTAAATTATGTAATTTAGATAAATTGTATTTAAAAGAATGGTATGATACTTAAGAGAAAGATAGGTTTACGGAGGTGAAATGAAATTCACTTTCCGTGCCAGTCACGTGCTTAGATTTTGGAACGTGACAAGATCACGATGACAAAAGCGGTTACGCAGTTCCGTGGCTGGGGGGATTCTAATGGTAACATGCATGGTGCAGAAGATTGGATTGGACTAATTGGTTTGATTAAAAATTGATAAGTTAATTAGGTTTTAAGTTTGATTTGAATTTAAAAATTGGTGAGCATTTAAACTGGTAAAATGTCAGTTCCGGTAAAATTGAACAGTTTGATGGTTCAACCAATTCAATTTTTTTATTTTTTTTAAACTTACTAAATATTATGTATTTAAAAAAATCTCTAAAAATTTAAGTTATTAGGAGAAGACTTGTGATTGGTATAAATATATATATCGTTAATATGCCTTGAATATTTTAATATCTATAACATATGCATTAATTATATATTCTAAGTATCACCGGTTAGATTGCAGTTTGACCACAGTTCAATCATTGATACTTGAATGGTGACTTGACCAGTTCAATGACTGATTCAGTTTTTTGAACATTGGTAATGAGTAATGACTAATTCGGGATTGGAAGGAAAAATTTATAGAAAGAGAGCTTGAGATGTTGAATGTCATGCCCCAATACGAGAATATAACCGGCATGGACATAGTTGTCAAGCTCACAATTTAACTTGTAAACTCGTTTGATTTCACAATCCTAAGTATCCAAATTGAGTAAACTTAGTCTTAAACTCAGAACTCGGTCAAAATCATTTAAAATACCGAGTTTAATTGAAAAGATTTTTGTATTATGTTTTAAGCAAATTACATATCGTTGAAAAGATTTTTGAATCTAGTTTCAAACCAGATAAGTTTCATTTAAAAAATCTTTGCAGTTTAGGAGATTTGATGAAAAAAGTGAGCAAATGTCAGAAACAGTTGACTTTTTGATGCTACCAGATGACTTGCAGTTTTCAATTTTGCACAATTATAATTTTCTCATTTTAACTTCATTTTAAGCAAATGATATATCATTGTAAAATGTTTTGACTCTAGTTTCAATTGAGACAAGTTTCATTCAAAAATACTTTACTGTTTATGAGATGTGACCAAAATAGTGACCAAATGTTAGAAGCAGTAAACTTCTAGGTGCTACCCGTCGACTTGTAATTTTCAAGTTTACTTTAAATATTCATAAATTTGTCATTTAAACTCTATTTTAAGCAAACTTAACTTTAACTATACAAGGACTGAAATATTAATCGATCATTGATGACTCATAATATCTAGTTCTATGGGCTTCTAATCTGTGTATATTCTGAGTTAGTGACTATTCTTAATTATTTCATTTTTAAGGAGAAGAAGCATGTTGATACGTAATGGATATAATTCTTAAAATTTGTTTAGGAATTAGAAACCTAGCATACTCTCTCTATTATTATATTTTTGTTGTGTTAGACTTAGAACACACACACACACGGTATATATTAGTAGCCTATTGAAGGAAAAGTTATATATAAACTCTCTTGAGTTTACATTTCGGGTTTACCCCCCTCTCTGAATTTAGGTAAACTCTTGAGTTTGACAACCTTGGACATGGAAGTGGATTCCATACCACCACCGTAAGCCTAACACCATACAATTCGACACACATAAATAATATGAAAATAAAAGTTTCTTATGAAATATAATAGATTTTTCTTTCCATTAAAAGTTAATCCAGTAAAGTAATATTTCAATTTCACATTTTCAAGATAATTTAGAAATAATACACTAAATTTTTTCATCATATAAATCACAACATTTCATGTGTTCTATCTTAACTATAGAGCGACTTAAACCCACCATATCATGAAATTAAACCACTAACCTGAAGCCCGCAAGCAGCAGGGGTCATGGACTTGGAGACTTTGCTACTCCTCGTATAGAGATTCACCAACTATCAAGAACATGCAAGGGATACACAAAAGAAATAATGAGAATGAAACACAGTGAGAAAAGACATATACCATAAGGAAACACAAACCGTGTACTGCTCACAATGATAGGACCTTGGGGAGGTCCCATCCTCAACCACAACCAAGTACTTAGGCAGTCATAGCACAACCTACACAATTTACTCAAAATTTCACAAAAAAAAGTAATCATCATAGTTACACAATCCACACTTAATCATACCCTCCCCATGGTAACTCAACACACACAAGGGATAATTTACACCATGAATCATCACATAAATTCAAGGTTTCATAATGCCAACATTCAAACTTCGCCACTCAACATATCCATCACATAGATTTATATATGTAAAGAGTGTTTGACAATATCATAGGCCCAACTGTCTTATGGGCTTACATTCACAAGAATATCATATTACAACTTTCTTTGCCTCTCTCTTACATAGGCAACATCTTCAAATGTGACATTCTTGAGGGTTAAGGTTACATTGCCACATAGTGACCATTTATCATATCATCCCATAGGCATTTCGAGTAATGCATCATCACAAGCATTACTGGTTATACAATTTAAATTAACCACATAGGCTTTCCTCATACAACATAACCATCACAAGACATAGGTTCACTATAAAAATAGTAAATCCAATATTTCAGGTAATTTACAATGGTGATACAACACATGACATGAATACGTGTCCACCACAAGTAGTCATTCACGAATATAATTCTAACACATCGAGATTAATTCACATATTTCAACACAAGGGGAGGGGGTTTCATTGAATATATAGAATTTTACCTAAAATATCACAATGTTTCATATTTGGTCTAAATCATGTGATACCAATCTTTACTTGTCACAACCACAATACAAGTATCATTCACAGATAATAAAAATAGATTTCACTATACACACACATACACACTTGAGAGTTATACACCATTAATGTCCATCCTTCACTTAGGCCTTCTCTCTTAAGTCCCAAGTGCATGATAGACAAAGATATACAGTATTTATTCTATGCATAAATGACCAGTTGAGTTTTTAGAGTCACTGCCCTTTTAGGTAGCCTAATGTCCCACCATCCATGGACATCTCACAAAGAAGTGCATCTCATTCCCATGTACTTATTTCACACAAGTAAGTCACATGATGCATACACTTCATTTGGTTCATGAGTTATTCATGAGATTCATCATCAAAGTTTTACAACTATATCAAGGAAATGTTCTCAGCACATCCCATCACAATAGGAGTACTATAAAAGTGAATGTATGACTATAAGTGCATCTAACACAAGTAACATCCACCAAACTACACAGCCACCTAGCGGTATGATCATTTCCCACCACAAAAAAAAATATCCATCGCATCACACAAATACGGTCAAATGGTGAGATCTTAGGCCATCTTAAGCTTATACCATTTTTAAGACGATGGTCAACATGAATCTAGTTGATTTCACATGATAATTACGTGATTCAATCAATGATAAACAATATTAATTCTTCACATTCAAGTTTTAAATTAAGAGGGCTCACTCCCAACACAAACCACCCCTCACAATGCCACCAATGGTTGTGGTACTCAAAAAGGAAGGAAAGAAACAATTAGTCATTAAATTATCATCACAAGTCCATCCCACACAAGCATGAACATAAAACTCTAAAGCTAATCCAATATCTAAATATAATATGGTAGACATTATTCCTTATTTATAATTTTCTACCAAGATTTCACAATTACACGTTAAATATGCCACATTAAAAGTTGCATCACAAATTAAGGTTCCAAATAAAATTGGACAAGGATTAATTGCACAATTCAGCTAAGAGTAGATGTCATCTCTCACCTTGATTTTGACCTATATATGTCTACCTTGGTTAGTCCAATTTGAAGTAGAGAATATGAAAAAGGATCCACCCCTCATAGAAAAATTATGAAAAACAATGAGTTTTAGGGTTTAAAATACAAGTTGTGGAGCAACTCTACCCATTTAGATGTGCAGAGTGGTGTGCTCTTGGCCACCTGCCTGCCTAGGCGCATAGGTTTTTCTTACACACACACACTAGCTATGCTTAGGCTAGTATTTGCACACCTAAGCATGCTCCAACCAGAGAAGAACCTATGTTCTTCGTCCCAAACAACCTTCAACTTATCCTAATCCATTCCCATACATTCGAATCCACTTTCCATGATTCCTAACCAATAGATATGCACCTAAACTCACTAAAATCAATCCCAAAACCTTCCAACACATAAAAATAAGTTTAGGTTCTTGAGATCTACAAACACAAACACAACCATGTAATTTTCCACCATTCTTTCACGTTTAATCCATCTAAAGCACCATAAATCATGAACCTATGTTTCCTAACACATTTCCATACTCAAGAGAAGAGATTGAAGTAATCACCCAAAGCATTCAAATTTCATCAAATTCCCACCTAGGGGTTTCATCATGAGAAAATAAGAAAAGAGGAAGAAGGAGGGAAATTTCTTCATGGAACTCATGTCAATCCTCAACGCCAAAGGATGTCACTGGAGCAAAGCCTTGCCAGAAAAGCTAAGTGGAAAGCCACGATTGAGAGCTAGTGAGTGGGAGGAAGAAGAGAGAAGAGGATCATCATGTTCCAAATGAGAGGGACAGCGTGAGAGGGAAAATGGTTGAAGTGTGTGTGTCCTTAAGTATATAATAGGTCTATTTACTTTTCTTTCCCTCCCTTAGTTTCCACTCATAACAATAAGGTCCTCGAGCATGAAGGAAATTTTCATGGAACACGATTTTAAATACCCCACACACACTTTTTACATTTACACCCTCGTGATCATTCCAACGAACACAAATCCAAATTCTCCATAATTCTTACCCATGTCAAAAATTTTCACATTCCTTTACTCTAGTCCCTACACGAGGGTCTAAAAGGCCTAATCCACACTGTGACCACTATACACAATAACGAACCATAACTCATGACTATATTTTCGACTCACAACCCTTTACACATGCACACGCAAGTTCCCACGATAGTAATACCCACCAAAACTCTTAAAATTCTGCAATTACCTAATAGAAGCAAAAGTTTCAATTAGGTCCTCAAAACCTTTACCTGTACAATTAGTAAGATATTTATTAATTGAACCACTTTAAAACCATGGGTATTACATTGGGTTTTTTTTATTGTTAAATTATTTTGGAATATTACAAAAATTTACATAAATTGAACAAGATAAACAGTGAAAAAAATAAAAACAACGCACAAGAATTTACGTGATTTGGTCAGTGTGATCTACATTCACGGATAAAGAAAAATATATATTATTTATGGAAAAAAGTGCTTGATAATGATACAAAACAATAAAAAACAAAAGATAATACAAACATGTATAGTAATAAGCATAACTGCTCTGAACCAGTTCGCTCCATGGGTCTGAACCTGTTTGCTCCATAGGTAGCTCTATATGAGTAGAGCTGTCAAAGTGGACCAGCCCAACCTATCCAGGCTAACCCACTTTCAGGCCAGAAAAAATAGGCCAGGCCAACATTTTTAGGGCCTTACCCTTATTTGACGGGCTAACCCGCCAATCCATTTTTTTTTGTGAAATGTAATTTTTTTTTTGGAGAAGACCATGCTTATTTGAAGATCCATAGAATGTCTTGATTAAATTATAATCTCATTTACTAAAAAGAGACCAAATCAGGTGCAAAAAAAATTGATATAAGACGAGTATTCAACTTGCTTAACAGACAAAGAATAAGAAACAAATTATGAATTAAGAGAAAAAGCAAAATGAAAATATAGAGAACATATCAATTCCAACGAAAAACAAATCAGAAACTAAGAACATATCAATTACATCTCTTATCAATCGATTAACAAATAAAATAGAAACCTAAATCAACAAATAAAATAGAAAATTCGACTTTTACAAATTCTTTTACAGAAGAAACCAAAATCAACCAAGACTTCATATTGCTGAAGAACAAATCAGAAATTAATGAAGAACAAATCAAATTATTAGAATTCGCACACCTAGTCGAAGAATGTGGGTGTGTTGCCAGACAGCGATGGCTGATGATGAGGAGTATCTCACCGTTGTGGAATGCGATGGCCAATGATGAGTAGGACAAAGGACGACGCGGGATGGCTGCTCTGTGTGTGTTTATTGCCAGACAGCGACTAAAAAAGAATGTCACCAGAGTAAAGGAGAATGATGAGGACGAGTGGAGGACGATGAGGAAGGTGTAGGATCGGGACGATTGCTACTGTGGTTATAGGTGTCACTGAAGGCGAAGGGAGGCCGAAGGCTAAAGCTGCGCTGGGGTTACTACTGATGGGTTAGAAAGAAAGAATGAAGGCTGTAGGCTGACTCAGTAACTAAGAGTAATTTTTTTAAAAAAAGAAATTAATAGGTTCGTGGGTAACCTACAAGTTAATGATTCAGGCCTAAAAAATATTGTAATACCCAAGAAAAAATAAAATATAAATATTTGTTTACAAACTACTGTTACTATTTCAGTATACGATACTATTCACCCGTATAATACTATTTACGTATACGATACTGTTCATTTATACAATCGAAATGTCAAGTATTAGATGTGGTTTGGTCATAAGAGAAAACTAGAAAGAAGTTCGTGGGAGAAAATGACGTTTTATGTGTAAAAATACGCTTAGGGACTAAATTGAAAGGACTGATTTGAAAATAAACTTAAAGATTTAAGAGAAAGGATAGTTTTCTCTTTAAGTTTCCAATAGTAAATAAAAAAAAATTTTCAGCCGTTGCCGCGATTTGCACAGTAACTACATTATTAGAAATGTCATTTTCATGAATAGTAAATTGAATATTTTATTAGCGCATAGTATCAAATAGTACCCTTGACTTTTGCTATAAATAGGCCCTTCCATTTCACTTATAAACTCACACCTTCAACTTCTCTTCTTCTCTCCTTAAGTTTCTCTTACTCCAAAGCTAGGCCTCTGAGATTTTGGGCCTTTCCTTTTCAGCTTAGGTAAGGATACTATGCCCTTTCTATGTCTTTCAAATTTTAGAAGTTATTTTCTTAAGTATGCTCTGTGGTTGCGGCCTTGGCTGATCTTCCACATCAGAAAAATTGTCCTTATCTGTTTATATGTTATTTTGATTCTCTGATTACCGAAATAGAATGTAAACTGTGAAGAATACATGTCTAGGAAAGTTCTGGCTAAGGAAAGACCTGGTTTTTAAGTGTGTCCAGTGTGACCCTCCACTCTTTCCTGGGAACTTACCTGGTGTACTCTTTTAAAGATTGTATTCTCTATTTCTGGTATGAATAGTATTCGTACGTATGAATAGTAACCGTATATATGAACAGTAACTGTACGTATGAACATTATCTGTACGAAAACAATCCTGACGTATTTTCTCTAATCTTTCATGAAAATCTCCGTAGCAGAACACCGAAATTCACCTGAGAACTCTTGTCTGTAATGACTTAGAGAAGCGATGTTCGTACGGAATCCAGGTGAGTGAAACGACCCCGTTTTAATAGAGTTTTAGCATTACTGGTGATAAAAAGTATGTCGTAGGACACTCCCAAGATTCATAGGGGGAAATTGGATTCAGAATGACGAATCTAAATGAGATAATTAATCCATAAGTATGGATAAAATGAAATAAGTATCTTATGATGATGTGAAGTTTGAATGTTTTCAAAAATGGATTAATTGTTATCTTGATATGTGGTTTATAAATCCATAATATAGTAATATACTATACCTGTTATATGGATGAATATTATATTGAGCTTCTGATTATGATATGAAATGCTATTGATTGTGATTGAGCGGGACAGTACCCCCTCTCACGGCAAGGCGGAAAACCCGGTTGACAGGGTGTCTTGACCAATGAGTGTGGAGACAACGATTCCCTCAGTAGGGATATAGCCCGGATTGGTGATAAATCTGTGAGGCGCTCTAGCTAAGAGGATGAGGTTGTGCGTCATGGCGGAAATATACATAATTGGTGAGCCGGCCTGTGTGCGCTCTCCGGGATATATTGCCATTGACGAGTACTAGTAACGTTTGTTGAATTGGATGAATTTTTATCTTGTATGTAAGAGGATGATGTTGTGCGTCATGGCGGAAATATACATAATTGGTGAGTCGGCCTGTGTGCGCTCTCCGGGATATATTGCCATTGACGAGTACTAGTAACGTTTGTTGAATTGGATAAATTTTTATCTTCTGTCTATTGGTTGAGTATGAGCCTTTGGATATGCTTGCATGACTGGTAATGTATTTGAATTTTATTAATGCGAGGCCGATTCGCTCATTGAGTTTAAAAGCTCACATTGTTTGTACAACCTTTTTGTTCAGATCAGGTTGCCATCGAAGAATATCTGCTAGAGGAGTAGATCACTTTGGACCTTCCCGTTGTCGGGTAGACCTCTCTTCTGTTATAGATTATGTTGCTCTGTAATCGTCTAGGACATCTAGTTCAGGGGTTCGACATTTGGCTTGTATGTCAGTATAATAATGTATTTTAAATTGATAATCTATGATTTTCAGATAAGAAAATTTGATATATTTATCGGAAGGCTTACAGTGATGAGAGATTCATCATTGTGCCGGTCATGTGCCCAGAAAACGGGTCGTGACAAATATGGTAGAAATGAGCTCTTTTTTTTAAATAACTAAATTATCCCAACACGACAGGCTGAAACTGTTTTGACATATCTACATATGAGATAAGTGTTGCTTACTTATGGACACAGGCCTATCGGCCCTCGTCTTGCTCAACCCACAAATCTCTGATTTCTTCTTCTTTCAAGTCGTGCTCTCAAATAAGTCAGGTTGGTTCATAAATTAGGTCACCACATTCAAGTCACTCAACATGAAAATTGTATATATAATAATTAAAAAAAATTGTTTTGTACAAATTTCTAAGTGTTTAAATAATATAGAGTTACCTTTGACGAAAACAAAAGAGCAAAATATGTAGTCATATGGTCACTCTTTGTCCATTTTGAGAGTTCTAATTCGCTTTATTTTAAGTGTTAAATGAAGAATCATTTGCCAGTTATAATTATCTATTTGAAATAAATAGTCACAATTAAAAAAAAATTAAAGGCAATTAATCTTTTCAATTTTTTTAATGGATGGTCGTAAATTATTTATTCAGCATTTAAAATGAAAAGACTCTAGAATGCTATTTATGTTGTTTCTTTAATAAAATATGTAATTTCATCTTTCTCATCATAGCCAACATTTTTTTTTTACTTTCTCTTTTCTTTATCCCACCCCATAATTTTAGTACTCAGATTACCTACTAGCGTGCTAGGCCATGATTGTTGGCCTCATGTGGCCTTACCCTTGATCAAACGATTGTTGCTGGTTCAATACGTTGTTGGTCAACAAGCAAACCAAGTCCTTTCTCTATAAAAACTAAAATGTATTAAAAGTGATGTTATAATAATAATAATAATAATAAATTATTTATTATCCTTATAACCCTATTCTCTCTCTTTCTCTCTATAAAAAGAGCTAATTATATATATATATATATATATATATATATATATATATTAAATTACACACTTGGTTCTTTTGAAATTAATTTTTTAAAAAATTCTAGTTGAAACTATCAGAATTTTAAAAAGGTAAAAATATATTTCATGTTTTTGACGTTTACACATATTTTCATTTATGCCCCCAATTTTTTTTGGTTAGATATGTCCCACATATTCAGATTTTGTTAGATATGCTCTTTTTTTTTAATACCGTCAAGTGAGTTAACGAAAATGCTGACTTGGCGCATGAGGTGGCTAAAATACCAGCCACGTTGTGTGCCATGTGGCCACACATAGAGAAATGACCAAAATACCCCTAAGGCTTTTTAACTTCAAATGGGATGAAAAATTGAAAACCATTTAGAGACATTTATCTCCGAGGGCTTAGACGAGATCATGTGGGTTTCCCTTTCTTCTATTGACGATCGAGTTCATAAACGCAGGTGACTGTGATGAGGACAGCGGCGAAGGATGACTACAACGACGTGTAAGTAAGCTCAGTCATTCTTCTTTGTTTTGTTTGCCTTAATTTTGCCCTATAACCAATTGGAGCCCTAATTTCTTTCATCTTTCATTCCTTATTTTCTGCCCTAAGGTGCGCATGGTTCATTGTTGTCATTTGAAGAAAATCGTAATTGTGAGTTCATTTTTTTCATTCACCTTCATACCTAGGTCATTCATTCCTCTGTTTTAATTTGCTTTCTTTGTGTGTGTTCATGGTTAGTATTTATTGGGAGCATAGTTATTAGACCCAACCCGGTCATTGACCTAGACAGACATTCAGGTAATCGGGTCACTGGTTCACCCACCGGATCACTTAATCAATTGCAGACCCGGGTAAATAAATTTAAAAATTAAAAATTATATATATACTTATATATTTTTACAAATAAATTTAAAAATAAGTAATATATATATATATATATATATATATGTAAATTTCACACTTTAAAGTCTTAAAACCACCATAATTAATCATAAATAATTAAAATACAAATATTTATAAATAATGTTATTAGATATAAAATTACAAATAATTTTTTAAGAATATTTTATTGTTATTTTTTATATTAGATGATTATATAAAATTTTTTGTTTATTTTCTTCAAATTTTCTTGATTTAATTTTCTTACATCAAATAATTATATAAATATAATTATTTTTCTTATCTCCTAATTAATTAGTAATAATATACTTATTTTTTGTTAAATTAAATGTCTTTTCTATTTTAGTTTTTATCATCTTGCTACATACACATTTTGGTTTTTGAGTTAGAATAATTTTAGCACCTTATATATACATATAATATATATACATATATATATATATATATATATAATCATATAAATTAAGAAGAAATTGATAGTAAGGTGGTAAGACACATAACCTATAGATGTGGGATAGAGTTTGATTATTGATAAGTATATATTTTTTTAATTTTTACACAAATTTAAAAACAAAAAAAAGAGGTTTGGGTCAACCGGGTCACTTGCAACTCGGTTCGAACCCTCAACTTAGACCAATTCTGACACTGGGTTACCAGGTCCCGAGTTGACCTGGCGGTCCGAGCCTAGTCATATAACATGGACTGGGAGTGTGAATTGCAATAAGCTTGAATTTTATGGAAATGAAACTATTTAACCAATAGAAAGATTTAATATTTGGATTTTTTTGGTGCCTCTATCTACTCTCTTTTTTACTTTCTTGATTGAAAACCCAACAGAAGATGAAAATGAATATTATATCTCATAATTAAGCATCTAACAATATATTCATTCTCATCTATGTATCATTAATCTTCACCCATATCAATATTGGGTCTATACCAATACCAATGGCATCCCAAGCTTCAAGTTACAGTGGCAGGAAGGGAAGATTCATTTGTGATTGCAGCGAGAATGCTCAATCGGCAACTTCAAGGGCCCAAGAAAATCCAGATTGAAGGTTCTGGGAATATAAAAATTATGCAGTATGGTATGAATGTCAGTTAAAGGATAGATTTTATTGTATTTTGCTTGATGTTAAATATACAAGTTAAACCACATTGATCTTAAATATACAGGATAAAAGAGGTTGTGATTTTTTCATTTGGTCAGATCCTCCAATTGAAGATGATGCATTGGCCATGTATCGTTTTAGGAAGAAGTTTAAGACTCTTAAAGATGAATTGAAAGAAGAAAGGAAGATGAAGAAGTGCCAATCTTACTCTTGATATTGTCTCTAATTGTGAATATATGTTTTGTAAAGTGACTAATTTAGGAGAGTGAATTGTGTGCTGTAGTAGGACAACTTAAATAATGATGTTTCATTGTTGTAATAAGACAAATGATGTATTTTTGAATTATGAAATCTTTATTATCAACACATGGTTTCAAATTTACCTTTAAATTTTCATTCTTTAATATAAATTCTTTGTTTGGTTTCTATGCTTGTTTGAGGGGCACAAAATAAATAATATGTTGCAAAATTATTGGTACCCTTTTGAGTTTGAACAAAATATTAACTTCTCTATTATACAAAGTGACCTTTAAATTTTGATAAATTGTTGCATAATTAAATATGCTTTATAATATATATTCTTATAAACAATTTTATACACTTCTAAGTTAAACCATTAGATAAACAATTTTATAAAAAGTCAACAAACTATTAGAAATCACTCGTACAACCCCTATAATATTATGATAGTCAACACCTTTTAATTTTATTCAAAAAATAGTCAAATAACATAAATAAATTTTCCATCCGATCAATGAATTACCTGTACAAGCCCCCCATATCTTATAATAGTCAACACCTTTCAATTCCATTGAAAAAAATAGTCAAAGAACATAAATGAATTTTCCATCCCATATCTTATAAATTTGCATCCAACTCAAAAGTCAATAAGTTGACAATGACTATACATAACAAAATAATAATACATAAGACGTAACAAAATAATAAGCCTTTGGTCCAACATATCATATTCTCTAACATAGTAGCCAATTTCATAAATACAAAAAAGCAGTCAAATCTAAAAGTGCCCAAAAAAGTTCCCTAATCTAAAAGTCATGGAACACTATGTTGTGAGATTTGACTTGCACCACCCCTCACTGGTGCTCCTTGCTGTCATACATTTCTTCTTCGCCCTTTATGGACAATGGATTGTTTGCCCTACAAATTAACAAACACAAAAAATTTACAATTATAGCATTGCTTCAGTGATAATGTTTAAGCCTTTATCTAATATATTAATAGGTATTAAAAGTTATATGTGTGCATTTTGATTATTTCCTTCCTCTTTCTCCTCTTCTCTTATTTCTTTTTCCGGCTACATTTAACTTTTGTCAAGTGCAAAAATGAAAATGCTCTATTCAATTTAAAATTTTTGTCACAACACATGTACAATTAAAATAAGCAAATCAATGTCACAACACATGTACAATTTTTGTAAGCAAATCAATGTCACAAAAATGAAAGTGATCTTTTATTTCCTTCCCCTTTCTCTTCTTCTTTTTATTTTATTTCCCCTTTTCCTCTTCTTTTATTTCCCTCTCCTCCCACATTTAGCAAGGTCAAGTACAAAAATGAAAGTGCTGTATTCAATTTAAAATTTTTGACACAACACGTACAACTTTTGTAAGCAAATCAATGATATATAATTTAAAATTTATAAGAATTGCAACTTTAAAAGTTTACAATTTAAAAGGCACACCACATATACCATGTTAGGAACACAGATATGCAAATTTTGTACACATATACACTTTTTTTTTACATGTACAATAAGAGTTATACATAAAAGAGTTACATATAAAAAATTTGTTTACACAAACAAATGATATATATACATTTACTTTTCTTCCACTTACCATGTTAGGATGTGGGGAAGCATGTAAAAGTGAATGTGAGAGTGGGTTCTTGTCTGGGTTCTAAGATGGGTCAACATATAGGTTGGGATTGGGTTAGGAGACGGGTTAACTGACGGAGCGGGCCTATATGACTTTTGCTTTTTTCACAGCCTCAACATCAAAGTCAATTAACATTCACAACCAACAATTACACACTTTCATCCTACAAGCAAGGTAAACAGCTTGAACCAACAAGGTAAACCAGCTAGGATAATCAGTAGAAATAATTGAAAACAACGAATGAAAACCATATAGAAGAACAATTGTAATCAAGTTAACAATTACACACTTTCATCCTACAAGCAAGGAAAACAACTTGAACCAACAAGGTAAACTAGCTAGGATAATCAGTAGAAATAATTGAAAACAACGAATGAAAACCATATAGAAGAACAATTGTAATCAAGTTTACTGCTTTTGTCAACACCCACAATAGAAATAATACACATAAAACCTCATTTATCAGATGAAGAGGGAATCAAATCATGGCACGATCAACAAGGTTTTGCCAAAAAGAACTCGAATAATTTCTACTGTGTTTATTAGGGCATGAACCAACGTGGGATTGGGGCTAAATTTGAAGTTAGGGTAGAAATAATGAAGAGGGAATCGACAAAAGTATATGTTCTTTGCCGTCAACGTCCTCCGCTGCCGTCCTCGTTGCTATCATAGCCGGTGTTGAAGTCAGCCATCCACCAAGTTCAAGGAGAGCTTAACGCGACGTCGTTTGTGTGCCTCGAGTTCAAGTAGGTTCAGAATAAAAAATTCACCTGTAAATGATATCCATCTGAAGTTAAAAAGCTTGAGAGGTATTTTGGCCATTTCCCTATGTGTGGCCACATGGAAGATACATGGCAATAACGTGGCACATGATGTGGATGATGATTTTAGCCATGTCATGTGCCAAGTTAGCATTTTCATTAACTCACTTGACGGTATTAAAAAAAAGGGCTTATATGACAAAATCTGAAACATGTGGGACATGTTTGACCAAAAATAAAGTTGAGGTGCATAAATAAAAATAGGTGTAAACGTTAGAGACATGAAGTATACTTTTACCTTTTAAAAATGAGTAAACATACAACTTGGTCCTTAAACGATACATTTTTATTGCTTAGTTCTCCAAATTTAAATGCTGAATGAGTTAATCCTTATAAATTACAAACTTAGTTTCATATAGTCCTTCTATAGGACTAAATTGTATATTTACTTATATTTGAGGGACTGACTCAACAATGGTGTTTAACAAGTTCATAACACTTAGAGACTAAATCATGTAGAGTTAAACTTTCAGGAACTAAATAGTTATTTCATGTATTTTTTAGGGACTAAATTTGTAATAATTGTCATATATATATATATATGTGTGTGTGTGTGTGTGTGTGTGTGTGTGTGTGTGTGTGTGTGTGTGTGTGTGTGTGTGTGTGTGTGTGTGTGTGTGTGTGTGTGTGTGCGTGTGTGTGTGTGTGATGTGTACGTTATTATATTGCCCCTTATGTTGCTAAAATTATCGTATAAGGTCTACTTTGTACTATAGAATTTTTTTATGATGATATGTGTTCATTTTTTTGTAGCTAGCTTGAGTTATGATATAAGGGACTACAGTGAAAGGAAGTTTAGTTTATATAAGCTTTATGAAAAGCCTATATGCAAGGGCCAAATATGAATTAATGTTGTGGTTGGAGAAAAATCTAGGTGTGGGTCAAGACTTAGATAAATTTTATCCAACACACCTTGTTTTGCCCAAGTCACTCATGGGAAGGGTATTTTTGTCCAAATGACCAAATGTTTATTTGTAAACCCTTGGTTCCTTCACCACACGATACACACACATTAAAGTCTCTCAATTTCTTTCCTCTCCACACGACTCACGCACATCTTCAGCTCCCAAGTTCATGGTTCCAGCACTTACAGCCAACACTTCCTTTAGGGGTAGTCTCACACTAGCTTTGGGAGGAATTGAGTAAGTGAAACTTCTTATCTTTCTCCTCCATTTTAGTCATTCTCAAATCCTAGGGGAGAGAAATGTTGTTTTGCTTATTGAATGGTTGAAATTGAGTCTTAATGCTTGTGTTATTGGGTTTTAATCTTGAGAAGTTTGAGATAAAGACTTGGGTAGGTGATTTTGAGTTCTTGAAGCCACAATACTCTTTTATGAAAACTTTCTCATGGATGACTTAGTTTGGTGATGGCTTCTTGGACTTGTGAATGAGGTGTAAATGGTTTTTAATTGAATTATGGCCACCTAAAAGGCTTGGAAGTTGATATGTATTGAAACCTTGCAAGGAAAAACTAAAGAACATGGCTTGGGGAGGGATGGAAGTGGACTCTCAGGTTGCTGGTTGGATGCAAACCTGGATGCCTAGGGCGTCACCACTACTTGAGAGCCCCTTCAAGGAAAATGAACTCCAGGCTCATGTGCTTAAGGCACCAAGATTGGTGCCAGGGTACCTGAAAGCCATGATAAGTCAAGGCACATAGCGCCCAAGGCTCCATAGCATGAGCTTGTCATGGCCACAGGTTGATGCAAGGCCCCGTGTTGAAAAACCCCTTATGAAAATAATACTAAATGTGTATAGCTCGTGTGGTTCTTTAAGTGTTTGAGGGGTCTTTTGGTGCATGTTTAGCATTCCTTTTCTAGGTAAACACTACTTGAGCCTCAAGTGAGTAGTTTCCCCTTCTTTTCACTAAGTAGCAATAAAGGTAATCAACATGAGCATCCTATATTAATTATCAAGTGCCTTGAAGAAATTCCAAATGTGCATAAATATCTTACCATCATATGGATGCAATTGTTGAATGATGCTTGTGTAAATATGTTAATGATGTACTACATATGAACATGTTTTATTGAAATTAGTACATAATATGTTGCTTGAGAACTTGTTGTGGTAGAATACTTTGCTGTGCCATGGCCATGATGAAGGGCTGGGTCGAGTAGGACTCACAACCACCTCGTTAACGAAAGGGGCTTAGTGGGCCTTTGGTCCACAATGCCCCGATAGCAAAAGGATTTGGTGGGTCAAATTTTTCTAGTGATCCAATGTTCTTTGAGAGGTCTTGATGGGCCACCATAGTCGGTAATGACTGTGACTCATAGCGACCCAATCGACTATGCTTGTATGACGTACCCATGATATATGTAGTGAATGTCATTGAGTTTGTTAATCAATTGCAATTGAATACTTGTGCTTGATCAATATGTGATGCAGGATGTTTTATGTCTTTTTCTTTGTTAGCTACTCACTAAGATTTCGAATCTCACATTTTTTTATGTACCAATTTTTAAATTCCGAGTTCGTCAAGAAATATTTACTTGAGGAGCAGTGGAGGTCCAAGTCCCAACCCTCTCTAGCACCCAGGGGCTAATGTTTTGGTTTATGTATTCCCTCTTTTGTACTCTAGAAGTGCTCTGTAGGGATATAGGACTCATAGGAATGTATTTTGTAATTGTTGTATTGGATTGTAAGGCAAACAATTATTTTTTTGGGTGTGTTTCTCTATATTCCCCAGTGATGCTTGTTATGAGAATGCTTAGAAACATGTATAAGCACTATGTATGAAACTTGAATATTAATTATGTAATGAATGTCACATTATGTCATGTTATGTTGTGTCTTGGTTTGCATGTTGCTTTAGCTTATGACTAAAGGCTAATGGTCATGGTTGAAAACCATACATCATGTCGGTCTTATTCCTAAATCGGGACGTGACAAATTTGTTAGTATAGTCTTAAAAATTCATCAAATATCAACTAATCTAATGCAAATTGTGTTAGACCATATTATGTAAAACTTTATTTCAATACTAATTTTCTTGAATTTACAATAGTCAAAATCAATATTTTATTTAAAGGAATAAATATTGAACAATTTGAATCAATATACGTTACTTTTAACTTTTATACAATAAAGAAAAGTAAGCTATAGTTACATTGCACATATTTTGTTCAAAATACCATTATATCAATTATTTATATAAAATAAGTATTAAATAAATATTTTATCAATATATAATTTCTTTTAACATTATACTAAATTAGATTTATAAAAAGCTAAACATGTTTTTAAAAACTTATTTTTAATTAAAAAATAAAATAATATTGTATATCATGGAGGATATATTCCAGACAAATTAAAGCTTTTAAGGGATTTGTATATATTTTCAAAATAAAAGAAAATGTCATATATATTGAACATCTTTTATATAAAGGGAAAAAGCATAATTACTAATTACTGATAAAAAGGGAAAAAGCATAATTACTAATTACTGATAAAAATTTATTGTTAGATATTTAAAATTTTAACATCATATATTTAGAATATTAATTGATCTTCATTTATCTACTGTTATCTAAAGTGACATTATCATTGATATGTACAATCTTTCCTAATTTAGGGGATATTTTATTTTAAAGATGAAAAGAATTATATTTTAATATTTTTTATTATTAATATAAGAATAAACTTAAGTGCAATTACATATATTGTTGCTTTCAAAATTTTCAATCATAACAAGTACATAGCTTTTAATTAAATAACACAACAAATGTTTAGTCTTTTAAAAAATAAATATAATACCTAGTTGTAAATATTGCAATTTTAAAGTTTATATATATATATATATATATATTACTAACGTTGACTGATTCAAATTGTTTAATACTTGCTCATTTTAAGGTCTTCCTTTGGATAATATAACTTATAGTTTATTAGAGATTCTCTATTAGTATAAAACAATATTTGTATAAACGTAAATAAGTAACTTATTAATTTCAAAAAGCTATTTAGCTTATTTTATGAAGTTAATTTTAAAAAATTATTGAAAAAATATTATACAAAAGCTCAAATTCATATAATCGAAAAACTGTTTAACATTTTTATAAGACAAGTTAACCCAAATCATAATTTGAAATTTCATGAAAATCAAACCATTCACCTTCCCCTTTATTCAATCATAATTTAAAAGCGTTTTTTTAATTATGTATTTAAACACTAAATAATTTAATTTAAAATAAGTTTATGGTATAAAAAAATTTCACATAATACATTATTCTATAAACGCTTAAATAAGATGTCTACCCAAACAAGCCTCCTACGTAAGGTTTCAAATTTGAATCTTACAAATAAAAAAATTAACACTATAAAAATTATAAACATTTGTGATCCAATTTGATTAAAATTAAATTAGTTGTTGTCTAATAAAATTTGTAATTCAAACAATTGTTTTTGTCACAGAAACCTTTTTTCATGGAGATTGATATAGTTTGGCAGGCCCTCTTACTGTAGTTAGGCCCATTCTACCTAGTAACCAAAAAGCAATTGTTTGACTAAACTAATTCAATTTTTGGATTATTACACCTATTTATTTTTTTATCTTTGAAAAATAGTTAGCGCTGAAATTTGTCTGTAAAAAAAAAAATTTGTCACGCATGAATTCTTATAACATTTCTAATTATTAGATGAAAGAATTAATGAGTAACAAATTTATTATTTTTGAGAATTGAAATTAAATTAATCTAATTGTTAATTTTGTTAAACAAATTGAAGTCAAGCGTCATATTTGTGTAAACTATGAAAGGTATAACAAGAATATTACAGCTTATTTGGTTTGGGTATTTCTTGTTTTTATTTTCACTGAAAATAGAAAATAGATTTGAAAATGCGTTTAGTTGATTTAACTAAAAATATTTTCTTGAAAACATTTCTTAAAATAAGTCTAAATATGAAAATACAAAAAAAATGTTTTCAGTGTTTCAGAAAATACATTTCAGGAAATGAAGATTAAAAATAAAAATAGGAAATGTTTTCACAAACCAAACAGACCTATATATTTTCTGAGAAAATATATATTATATTCGTAAATAGCATTGATGAATTTAATATAATCTTTATATATATTTTGATAAATAAATGATTCACGCCTCAAATATAAAATTTAACTCAATTATAATTTAAAATTAAGTTATTTGACTTTTCTAAAATAGTATAATATTGAATTGTTCAATATTATTGAATTATGGCAAAAAATACTAATATGCATATCAACTTTGACCTTTATTTCAACTATAACTTATAATTTTATTGCATATGTAATTATAACTCATTTTTTATAATTAGTTTTAATTATGTTCTAAGTCTAACATTGTTAAAAAATTAAACGATTGACGTTACTGTAACATTTCATCTTGTATTAATGCTAGATTATTTATCTTAAATGTATCACATTAGGTATCAAAATGCTATATTGTTAAGTTTAATTTTATTTAAATTTATTTAATACTGTGAAAAATCTTTAATACCTTCATATGACCTAACATTTATTTCATTATTTTTTTGGTTAAAAAAACTGTGTCCTGTATGTTTATTAACCTATGAGAGATTAATTTGTTGTTTTTAAGATTGCTTCTTATGACTATAAAAGTATATATATAAAAGTAAATTACATTCTCATTCCTTATAAATTTCTAAAATTATATATTTCTCTCTTATAATTTTTATATATATATATATATTTTTTTTCTCCATTTTAATTATTAAATATATTATACTTTAATCTAATTATATTTTTTTGTCTAAAAAATTCATTGTAATATGTTTTTCAGATTAAGTAATCCAATGCTATATATCTTTTGACTTAATTACATTTTATTAACTTAAAAATATTAATTTTTACATACTATTGTTACATTTTTTTTTATTGTTAATCCATATTAAAATGTCTCAAGTTTTATTTTATTGTAAAAAAACTCATAATATGTACTTAGATCAATAGATAATAATTTAGATAAAAAAATATGTAGTATTAAGTTAGTAAGTATAAAAAAGTTATATTATAATAATTGTTTAATAGAAAACATAAAATTAAACTAAAATATAACAATTTTATTGTTTATAAAAAGCAGAATATGTATTTTAAAAGTAACAAAGAAATATACGTAATTTTGAAAATTATATGGAAGAAGAGCGTAATAAACATATATATATATATATATATATATATATATATATATATATATATATTTCCTCTGCGTTAAACGAATCTCGTATATAAGCCTCCCATTCCCAAGTTGGGTTTGCTTTGCCCTATCTCTGACAGTACCACAAGAGAACCAGCTGCACTTGACATTTTTCTCTCAAGGTAATATTTTCATATTCAATTTCACCTTAAACCCTATAGTTCTGTTTCGTTGTTCAGAAAGTTTGGCAATTACTCATCCAAGGTTTCACTTTGTTTGACGTACAATTTATATCGCATTTTGCTATGATGAAGTTGAGCCGCTGAGCTCGGACTGGAAGATTTCCAGATAGCTTATACGCGGGAAATTACTTCTTAGAGGTGTTGAAACAAATCTTAAATTATATGCTTAGCTTTTCGGAGGCGGAAATGAAGGAGAGGTTCCGTTTGGAAGCTTGTATTACTATATTATTGTATGTATACAGAGTGTGAAACTTCTCAGTTATATGCTAGATTAAGTTGACTAAATACTTGTGACAGGGACTAAAAAAGATAGAAAGGGTAGAAAAGAGAAAGAATAAGAAAGATACAGATAGAATATAGAAAGAAGAATAGAAGAGAAGAGAAAGAAGAAGAAAGGAGGAAAGAAGAGAAAGAAGGAAGACAATAGAGAAGTTCAACCCATTTCACAAATCATCCATACACTCTAACCTTGGCCTTTTTTTATATAGAATTAACCAACTAATAAGACAACGGATACAACAAACTAACAAAATCCTTTCAAAACACCCTTGTTACAAATTTAGCACATATCAACTTTGCTCTCTTAGGTTGTGTTTGAGAGACCTTTCGGATATGTTTTTTAGGCGTGGGAATAGAAAGGAAAGGAATACATCAATAATTCAGTTTGGTATGAAAATGTAAGTCTTAGCTAATATTTAGCAGATTACAGATCAACAAATTGTCGTGAATGAGTCATCTAATCTTCCATGGTAATGATGCTATCTATCTAGGCTACAGAGTCCTTTCCTTTTTCCAGAAATTTAGTGATTTACTGTGTTGATATTCAGAAGCATTCCTTTGCGAATACTTGTATTCTTGTGCATGGTTATCAATCAAAAGTATAAGCTCCTACCATAAACCGAGCATCCTCTGTGCATTGCCCCCATGTGAAAGTTGAAAAACACACGGTTAAGTGCTTGGGTATACTGGGAATATGAGATTGTGATAAGCTATGGCAACATTGGTGTTAGGGTGGGAGATGGTATAGGATATTAATAGATAAGACAAGGTTGAGACTCCATCTTTGAGGTTAAACAAAGAAGGAAAACACAACGCTACCATAAGGATTTGATGTTTATTCATGTGACCCTTTAAGAAATATGTGCACATATCGATCCTTTATTTCTCTTTATCTGAACTTTTTTGACAATGAGATTCATGTTAATGTGTTTGCCTGTTTGCATTGTTGAACAAGGAAGTACTGTTAATATGCAAAGAGACTGGACTTCTCTTTCAGACTTTTTAGTTTTCTAGGGCTCGGTTAATTTTGTTCTGTTTTGGGATTGTAGTGTCATTTCTAATTTGATGGTGTCTTATTCTCCAATAAGATTTACTTTCTTTTCTCTCAAACAAAAATTCTTCTTTTATCCATAAAAAAAGAACTTTTTTGTTTTAGAAATTGAATTTTTGAGCCTTTTAGGATCACTGTTTTTTTTTTTTTTTTTTAAGCTTCTCTATATAGGAGAATATTTATCCTCTTTTATATTGTATTTTCCCTCTTTTCTTTCTAGTAAAATTTATTTGTTTATCAAAGATAATTTACTTGTAGATTATGCAAATTTTTTTTTTGCAGATATTTGCCAAAGGAAGATTTTCTATTCTACTTTGTTGAAGGTCAAGTGAGTTATGATGGATTTCGATGAATATGAGTACTTAGAGAAAACAGTTGAAAATCCTGAACTTCAGAAGAAGGAGAAAGCTAATGGTAGGGATGGAACTGTGAAATCTGAAGAGAGAGATCATAATCGGAGTTCCAAGCACAAAGCTAGGGAGAAGGATAATGATGCTGATCGCTATTCCAAGCAATCAAAATCTGGAGATGATTCTCATGATTATTACAATCATAAAGACAGAGGGTCATCTCGTAATCATTCACTGTCCAGAGATGGAGACAAGGAGAAGGGTCAGCACAAAAGCACCCGGGACAATAGGGATAGGGTGAGAGACAGGGATAGAGACAAGGAGGATAAGCATCGTAGAGAGATAGACAGACAAAGGGAACACAACCGTGACCGAGAAAGAGACAGAAGAGAACGAGGAAGTGGGAGTGAAAGAGAAAGGGAGAAAGATTGCTCACAGCGAAGCAGAAGTATGTCTGAAAGGCATCATAGTGATCTGGATGAAAGAGATAGAGAGAGGAGTCGTGACAGGGACTATAGAGTCAGAGAAAGAAGCCGGGACAAGGATTTTAGAGAAAGGGAGAGGGAACCCAGGGAGCGAGATAGAGATAGCAGGTATACTTATGTTATTTGTATACTTATGTTATTAAGTTTTATCCTTTTTAGATGCTGCACTAGATTTTAGAAGACATCAATTTTTTATGCTGATGATTATTCGGCTGCAGTAGGATTTTGTTTCTTCTGACTTATTTCATCTACTGTGAATGAGTGGAGGATTATTCAAATACCAATTGCCTTGCAATTGAAATTTTAGCATCCATTTCTGTACAGTGTCAGTACAAGGTAGTTGTGACTTGTGAGCTTGTAAAATTATCATGTTCAAGAGCAATGTGTATTTCATGTTTGAGAATGTATTAGACAGCTAGAGTTATAGAAGTTGTTCGTCGGTCAGGTCATTGCTTGCTCAAATATGTTATTAGGTGTACTCTTTGTCTCTTTCTTTAACAATTCCTTTGTCATTAGTCTCCTCCCTTCATTTGCTTCTAATATCTTTTTCTTTTTGTGTCATCTTTGCTGTCATCCTTTTTATGCACCTATGCTTAAATTATATAATTAATTGAGTGAGTGATCTAGTTGGTAGTAGGATTCCTGAGGTTGGGCTTAATATTAAGTGAGGTAACCATGGTCAATGCTACGGTGATTTTTTTTTTTTCTTTTGAGATTTTTAATTCACAACTAGGTGACAGCATTTAAGTTGTTGATTAGTACTATGATTTTGAAGGATCTGCTAGGCACTTGGCAAGACTTAGGAAGGCCTTGGGAGACTACTTATCTGATTCTGGACTCTGCTAGACTTAGAGCCAAGTGTACGTGTTTTTAAGGATGAGGTGGTGATGTAAATGTACAAGGATAGATTCAAATGTGTTAATAATAAGCATAGGTAACGGGGATGAAGTAGCCCTCTTGGCTAGTAGAGTTTAGTCCCCCTACTGCCCTTGTTTGTTGATGGCTATTATTTTGTCCTGCTTGATATGTTACCAGTTCGTTATTTGATATGATGCTCATAAATTTATACCCCTGTTTGTGACTTAGGTTTTCTTCTAGCCTTCCATCTCTATTTTGTAAATCATTGTTTATTTGCTTAGCAGGTTAAAAAGTTAATGATATCTAAACTTAATTTGAGAATAGTGGTTCTTGAGTTGCATATAATTAATTATGCTATTTGATAGTCTTAAAGCTTCTGAATATTGAACATTAGATTCTGGGAACTCGCAGATGTGGTAGAACGATCCTCAGATGGTCTTTCTGGCAATTGGGCCAGGCACAGGAACCTCAGGTCATGGGTTTCAAAGTTTCTCCCTTCTGGAGTGTTATCTGAAAGCATGCATTGCAAGAGTGGGGGGGTTTGGAATTTTTTTTTTTAAATTAATAGTGGTGATGTAATCATGTTATTTGTTATCCTTCAACTTTGAATGCAGTTGCTTAATTGCATTTATTCTGTTGCAGAATGTTGGTGAGGGAGTAATGGGCTATGCTTAAAAGAAGCAATTCATATTCTGATGCCTGTGGGCAAAGAAAATGTTTGTTTGGCTGTATGTTGGCCACAGCTTCCAATTTCATTACTGCATGTAAAAGATGGGTGTCTATTGTGATTAATTGTAAAAATACTAGAATTTAGAAGTTTTTCCAATCAACACTCCTTGCAGTTCTGTATTATTATTTTTTTAATGGTCTGTGTCAATGACTTGTGTAACAATCAGAAGAGCTCCATCTATTTCTGTTGTTTATGGTTAACTTTGGGCACTCATGCAACATTAAATTCTTTCTTTAAGATCTTTGGCATCTTAGATTTGAATTAATGTGATCAATACATAACTTTTAGTTTTAATACTCTGGGCTTGAAGTGCTTTCTCTGTTATGTGGATAGTATATCTTACGTTGCATTTTATACTATCCTGTTTCCGTTGATTCATTCTTTCAAATTGATCATGATACTAGTGACTTTGAAAATAAATTCAGCCCTTATGTACGAAATCAATTCTGATGTTTATGCTAGTGGTTTCTTTTACATATATGTAAGCTTTTAACTGATTTCAACTTAATGTAATTAGGTTCTTCGTACTGCCATCAATACAACTTGGTGATGCTGTTTCCTATAAGATTTTGTTTTATTGATAGAAGGTACAAAATCTAGTGTTATTAGCAGTTGGATGACATTCTTTTCCTTGATAAGCATTTCTCACATTCTCCAGGTCTTGTACATTTTTGGGTTCAAGAACAAATTCTTATGATTTCAATCCTGTCAATTTTGTAGTTCCCTTCAGGCCTATGTTATATAGACTGGGCTTTATAAACATAGAAAAAAATTGCTGCCATTTTGCTGCTAAAGCCTAAAAGAAACAAAAACACGATAGTTTATGGTTGAGCACATAGTATGCAGTAGATTTTATGCCTTACCTTATTTTCATGTGAGCTGCTATGAAGAGGTTACAAGGAACAGAACAACATGGTTCATGATTTCTTGTTTTTGTTACATTGCAGACGTCATAAAGAGAAGAAGGAAGAAGCAGCAGAACCTGAGGCTGATCCTGAACGGGATCAGAGGACTGTTTTTGCTTATCAGGTACTAAAAATATGTTTGGAAGGCATTATGCAGGTGCAATTGCATGATCTTTTTGTTGATTTTCTGCTAAATCTTATTTGTCAAATCATATCACAGATTTCTCTGAAAGCAGATGAAAGGGATGTATATGAGTTCTTCTCAAGGGCTGGCAAGGTAATATTTATTTTCTTTGCTGACATCAGACATTAATCATGGAATCTGAGATATTTGAAAGTAAGGTATGAAATAATTAATGGAAATTCATGTGTCTTCAATTAGCCTTTGTATCTAACAGCTCTTCATCTCTTCTAATGAGTAAGAGTGCATATGAAAATCAGAGTTCATTTCTTAGATTTATAAGCAAAAAAGGAATTGGAGGAATCCATTATTTTCAGTTGTTAATAACTTTTTGTCTCATTTACTTGTGGATGAAACATGTGCTTTTAATCCTACCTATTGCTGATGTCTATAATTAATTAAGTGCAGGTGCGAGATGTTCGCCTGATAATGGACCGCAATTCCAGACGATCTAAGGGTGTTGGGTAGGCATTACATAACTGTGGCCAGCACTTAATCAATTTGATTTTGTCGTCCATATTTCTTCTTACCATTAAATCAAACTTTCATATTGTTGTCATTGTAATATTTTGGCTTCAAGCTTCAATTTAAGTCCATGGACAAAAACAAGTAGTGTGCGAAAAAGCTATTCAGAATAGAGCTAGGTGGAACATAATGATGTAAATGAAAAAGAGATTGCATTCCTGCAGATAAACATAACTTCATGTTTAATTCAAATTAGATTGCGGACTCTTTTATCTATGTTGTGCACTTTAATTGTTTTGGGGCATACATTAGTGGGTGTTTACCTTGTCTTTCAATGCCTTTGTAGAGTATATCCAACTTTTGTTCTGGCTCAGGTATATTGAATTCTATGATGTCATGTCTGTCCCTATGGCAATAGCACTTTCTGGCCAACCTCTTCTTGGTCAACCAGTGATGGTGAAGCCATCAGAAGCAGAAAAGAATTTGGTTCAGTCTACTACATCTGTATCTACTGGATCCACTGGAGCTATTGGTCCTTATACTGGCGGAGCAAGAAGGCTCTATGTTGGCAATCTGCATTTCAGTATTACTGAAGCTGATCTTCGTGGGGTATGCACATTTTGTTTGCAGTCATCCATGGATAATTTGTGTGTTATATTTCTTTCTTGATCACTTAGGTTCCAAATCTTATATTTTCTTCATGCTTTAAGGATGGTTTTATTTTATTATTGTAGTTCCACTTTTCTTTTAATTGATTGTTTTATTTTGCTACTTTGTCTTATTCTTAGGTCTTTGAAGCATTTGGTGTGGTTGAGCTAGTCCAGCTGCCTCTTGATGAAACTGGGCACTGCAAAGGTTTTGGCTTTGTGCAGGTAAATCTAATACTGTATTGGTGGGCACGAGCTAATTCTACCATTTACTTTTATAAGTCCTACTCATATCAACATTGTGAGCAGTTGTTCAAACTTTAGGAGGAAGTGTACGTTCTATTATCTGATCAAATGGATCAATAAAATACTATTGATTATTGAATAATGTCAATCATTATTGGATTCTGCTATTTTACTACTTGGCTTTTTGAGATGCTTCTCGCAAGTTGGCATCCTTTTTGGAATCATATGTCAATCGATCCAATTGTTCAATGCAGTTTGCACGCCTTGAAGATGCAAGAAATGCCCAGAGCTTAGATGGGCAACTGGAGATTGGTGGCAGGACAATCAAGGTATCTTACCTCTGTTTTGACCATAAAACTGAGTTCTTTGGCTTCCTTAAACTAAAACTAGACTTTTTATTTGCCAAAATTTGATTTATTCTTTATTTGTCTAGAAGGTATATTATTGAAATATCAAAATGAGCATTCACCTTATGGATGGTTTAATTTGTAATTTCATCCAACAATGTGATGCAGAACAAAAGGAGGGAGGAGGAGAGAGGAGGGAGAAACAGAAAGAAAGGAGGGAGAAGAGAGAGAAGGGAGGGAGAAGAGAGGAGGAGGGAGAAGCAGAAAAATCTTCATATTTTAATTCAATAACAGCAAGCCTATTGATGAAAAACCATGGCAGACCTACTCTAGGAGAAATAAAAGTCATAGAAACTAGTATTTTATTTTATTGTATTTTGTTTTATGTATGTTGTATTTATTTTCTTGAAGCTAGCCTATGTCTAGGGCCACCCTATGCCTATGGCCACCCTATGTCTAGGGCCAACTTATGTTGTAGTATTTCAACTCATGCATTTATTTCCCTTTTGACTACTTTGCATGCTCAACTACTTTCATTAAATGCTCTTGTACCTAGACTCCCTATATAAAGGGGTCTCTCATGTATTGCAAGGCAGATTTGGATTGAATGTATTGAATCAAATATTTCTCTATCTTTCCCCTCTCTGCATCTCCCTCCTTTCTCTCTAATTCTCCCTCATTTCTTGCTGTTCTCCCTTCTCCCTCTTTCTGTTCTACATCAATTTGGTATCAAAGCTGGTTTTCCCATCCACCCACATTCCTTGCTGCCAACCTACTAATACAAAACACCTCAAAATCACCAGGAAAGACTCTATTTCCGTCACTGTCTCACAAACACCTCGAGTAACTCTGTTTTCGTCACTGTTCATCCATATCCGCCCACTTCCAGCCACCAAACCGAAGAACTACCACCACCAGCTCCTCCGGAAACCGAAAACCGGCCGATCCCATAAGTCCGGTCGCCGGAGACCCGTCCACGCGCCTGCACGCGCCGCCGGAGCTCCCTGCGCGTGGGCTTCACGCGCCTCACGCGCCTGCACGCGCCAGCCTGTAAATTTCGAATTTTCTGCCATTTTTCCAGCCAGCTTTCACTCTTCTCAGCTCTGACTGCATCCACAACCATCAAGGAACAACTAGGGGTAATTGTTACACTTATTTGGCTCATAGTTGTTAAGGTAAGGCATTCAAAACTCTCTTTGAAAACTTGTTGCTAATTAACTATATTGGTAGTAATATTGCAAGTGTGCTGAGCCCTCAACTCCTGTCCTTCTTACCTTATTTTCCATTCTTCATTACTGTATTCCATCTTTGCTAATCATCTTCATACCCAAAAAAAAAAAAAAAAAAAAGAGGTTCACCAGAAGTACTTTCTTTCCTTTTTCCACTTCTCATTGCTGTATTCCATCTTTGCTAATCATCTTCATAGTTTTGAAAAAAAAAAAAAAATTTTACAGTGATCAATAGCAGGCATTTTATTTTGTATCTAACCTCAATAGTGCAATTGCTTTCTTTTTGCATGACCATTCGTGACTTGTACGATAGCCAAAATTTCCTTGTTGATCAACTTCTTGAAATAAAGTTAACAATGGAACACAACCATCAGAATTTCCAAGATAGATTGGACAAGTTCGAAGAAAGATTTTTAGCTCGTGAAGAATTTGTGGATCAACGTTTTGAGGAACTTATGAGTGCCATTAAATTATTAGGAAGACAAATGAATGGGAAAAATACAGATGGCTTAGATGGGATATTAAGGGATCACTTTCCAATTAGGGAGGATGAAACTATGAGGGAAGAGAATTTATCAATTCATCACCCTCCTAGGATTTCACCAGTAGGGTCCAACAGAACCATTAGTCCTGACAATGGAAATGCTAAGAGAGTTCCTTATGTGCCTTCATCAAGACAACCTCAGTATAGGGAAGCTCGAAGGGATGGGCAAGAATTTAGGTGTCACTTTACTAGGCGTCATGAATTACCTAGTGATGATAGGCAAATCCACAATGACTTAGGTGATATCACAAGGAAGGTTAAGGTTGAGGCTCCCGAATTTGATGGGAAGTTAGATCCTAATGCTTTCTTAGATTGGTTAGCTAACATAGAAGATTACTTCGACTGGTATGACATGAATGATGTTCAAAGAGTCCGATTTGCCAAAATGAAACTTGTGGGATCCGCTAAAAGATATTGGCAAACTGTCCAAAGAAACCTAGAGCGCCAAGGGCAACCCCAAATGGAGGTTTGGGCTGAGATGAAAATGAAATTGAAAGAAAAATATTTGCCCACATATTACAAGAGCCAATTAATGAATCAATTTCTCAACCTTAGGCAAACCTCTAGTGTTTCTGAATATATGGCCCGTTTTGATGAACTTGCTCTTAGGTGTGATTTGCAAGAAGAGCCATGGGTGGCAGTGACTCGATTCATTAATGGCCTTCGGTTGGATATCCAAAGGGAACTCAAAATTAATTTCCCTGAATCTCTTGAAGAAGCATTCCACAAGGCCCTTGAGGTAGAATCTTTGTCTAGATACTCATTTGCTAGGCGCTCTGCCTCTCAAGTAATTCGCAACCCCAACATTGTTGACCGCTCTATTGGAGCATCATCATCTAGAGCCCAATCCGTGTTACCTTCCAGTCAAGTGTCTGGCCCTAGAAACACCAGGAGCAATGAATCTATAGGATCTAGCTCGCGACCTAGCGGTCCTACCATTGAATGCTTTCATTGCCATTCTAAAGGACACATTGCATCGAGATGCCCACATCGCACCTTGACCATTGAACACCAGTCTGAAATTCTAGATGAGAATAAAGAAGCCGATGTAGTGATTGACCCCCTTGACTGCCCTTCTGATATTGAGGATGATAATATACTGAATTTGACTCAATGTTCTGAGCATCTTAGTGTTATGAGATGTATTCTTTCTGTTCCCCTCTCTAAGGATTCTTGGAAGAGAACTAGCATATTCCATACCTTTGTAAAATGTAGGGACAAAGTGTGCAAGTTAGTTATCGATGGGGGTAGCACCAGAAACGTAGTCTCTCACATAGGGGTATCCAGACTTGGACTTAAAGCAGAACCGCATCCAGAACCTTTTCGGGTAGCTTGGGTAGATAAAACCTCTTTACCCGTTACCCAGCAATGTTGTGTTCCCCTTCAATTTGGAGAATACCAAGAGGAAATTATCTGTGATGTCCTCCCGATGGACGTTGCCCATATCTTACTTGGGAGACCATGGCTTTATGACCATGATGTCATTAACTATGGTAAAGAGAACACTTATGTGTTCAAACATGAGGGAAAGAACATTTGGTTGCGTCCTGCGAAACCCGACAGTGAGACTAAAGCAACAATCGAGTCAAAGAAAAAGGAATCTAAAGGTCACAACATTCACTTGTTAAGTCACAAGCAGTTTGAGAAAGAAGGTAAAGAAGTTGATGTCATGCTTGCCTTAGTTCCTAAAGCATCAATTGGTGTCACTTCTGAAAACACTTTTCAGGTGCCTGATGAGATTTCTAAACTGTTAGAAGAGTTTCATGACATTGCTCCAAATGAGCTTCCTACGAAGCTACCACCAATGAGGGACATCCAACATGCCATCGACTTGATCCCTGGATCTCAACTCCCCAATCTTCCCCACTATAGGTTGAACCCTAAAGATAGGGAAGAATTGAATAGGCAAGTGAATGGGTTACTTGAAAAGGGCTATATCCAACATAGTCTTAGCCCATGTGCAGTTCCTGCCCTCTTAACTCCCAAAAAGGATGGAACCTGGAGAATGTGTGTGGATAGTCAAGCGATTAACAAAATCACTGTCAAATATAGATTCCCAATTCCTAGGCTGGAGGACATGCTTGATTTAGTGGCTGGTTCAAGTTGGTTTTCAAAGATTGACCTCCGTAGTGGCTATCACCTGATTAGAATTAGACCAGGGGATGAGTGGAAGACTGCTTTTAAGACCCAAGACGGGTTATACGAATGGTTAGTCATGCCCTTTGGTCTCTCTAATGCTCCTAGCACCTTCATGAGAGTCATGACCCATATTTTCAAATTTTACCTAGGAAAATTCTTGGTAGTTTACTTCGATGACATTTTGATTTATAGCAAGTCTAGGGAGGAACATGTAAATCATCTCCACATAGTTTTTCTCACTCTTCGTCAAGAGAAGTTCTACATTAACCTCCCAAAGTGTTCTTTCTTACAAACTCAAGTTGTTTTCCTAGGATTCATAGTGTCTGAACATGGTCTAGCTGCTGATCCTGAAAAAGTCAAGGCTATTAAACAGTGGCTTGAACCTACCATGATCACTGACGTCCGTAGCTTTCATGGTCTAGCCTCGTTCTATAGGCGTTTCATTAGAGAGTTTAGTACCATCATGGCCCCTATTACAGACTGCCTCGAAAGAGACAAATTTTGTTGGACCCCAACAGCTGCTCAAGCCTTTGCCACCATTAAACACAAGCTGTCTGAAGCTCCTGTTTTAGCTTTACCTGATTTTAAGAAGCCTTTTGAAGTTTCCTGTGATGCATCTGGAGTGGGAATTGGGGGAGTTCTTAGTCAAGAAGGTCATCCTGTAGCCTTCTTTAGTGAAAAACTCAATGAGGCCAAGCAAAAATACTCCACCTATGACAAAGAGTTCTACGCCATTGTTAGAACTCTTAAACATTGGCAGTTCTATCTTCTTCCCCAAGAATTCATTCTATACTCTGATCACCAAGCTCTTAAGTTTATTCATTCACAAAGGAATCTGAATTCTAGGCATGCAGAATGGGTTGAATTTCTTCAGAGGTTCACTTTTGTGATCAAACATCGATCTGGTGTTGAAAATAAGGCCGCTGACGCATTAAGTCGAATGTCCACTATCTTACATTCCTTGAGTGTCAGCGTTACAGGATTTGATAGGTTGAAGGAGGAATACACCAATTGTCCTGACTTTGGGATTATCTTTCAAGAAGTTAATAATGGGAATCGTCATACCTACGAAGATTTCCTGATCAAGGATGGTTACCTCTTTCGTGGGCCTAAGCTGTGCATCCCTCGTACATCTTTAAGGGATTTTCTTGTCTGGGAGTTACATGCCGGAGGGTTAGCTGGCCATTTTGGTAAGGCTAAGACTATAGCTTTGGTTGAGGATAGATTTTACTGGCCCTCCCTGAAACGTGATGTTGCTCGAATTCTATCTCAATGTAGAACATGCCTCACCTCCAAGGCGAAGAAGCAAAACACTGGCTTCTATACTCCCTTACCCATACCTCATGCACCTTGGAAAGATCTCAGTATGGACTTTGTATTGGGACTACCTAGGACTGCCCGGGGACATGATTCTATTTTTGTTGTCGTTGATAGGTTTTCTAAGATGGTTCATTTCATCCCCTGTAGCAAAACCACGGATGCTTCCCATTTGGCTAAATTATTCTTCCGTGAGGTAGTACGTTTGCATGGCTTACCCTCTACCATTGTGTCTGATAGGGATGTTAAATTTGTTAGCTATTTTTGGAAAACCCTTTGGAAGCTCTTTGGCACCCATTTGAAATTCTCTTCAGCATTCCATCCTCAGACAGATGGGCAAACTGAGGTTACAAATCGTAGCCTTGGCGACTTGCTTCGAAGCTTAGTGGGAGATAAACCGGGAAATTGGGACTTGATTTTACCAATAGCTGAGTTTGCCTATAATAATTCGGTGAACAGGTCCACAGGCAAGAGCCCTTTTGAGATTGTCCAAGGTTATACCCCTCGCCAACCCATTGACCTGTTGCCCATTCCTCTCACTACCCGTACCTCTGATTCAGCAGAATCCTTTGCCTGATTCAGCAGAATCCTTTGCCCAACACATTCGTGACTTGCATGCTGAGGTTAGACGCAAACTCACATTAAGTAATGAACAATATAAATTGTCTGCTAATGTTCACCGTCGATACCAAAACTTTAATGAAGGTGATTATGTCATGGCCCGTATTCGACCTGAACGTTATCCTAAACATTCCTTCAAAAAGTTACATGCCCGTGCTTCTGGGCCTTTCCGCATAATTAAGAAACTTGGACCTAATGCATACTTGCTTGAATTGCCACCTCATATAGCCATTAGTCCTGTTTTCAATGTGGAGGATTTGTTTCCTTATCGAGGCACCTTTGAGCCTCCCCCTTTATTTTCTGATGGCATTGCAGGTACTCAACCTCCTCAAAATCCAGCGCCCGTCTTACCCTCCGTGCCTCCATCTACTGAAGTCATTGATGCAGTTCTCGACGACCAGGTTGTTTTCTCCTCACACGGTCCCCTTCATCGCTATCTCGTACGATGGAAAGGCCGTTCTGATTTGGATGCTACTTGGATCACCGAGGACGAGTTTCTATGCCTAGATCCTGATCTGTTACAATCTTACCAGAATTCTCACTCTCCTGAGGAGAGTTCTCTCCACCCCGAGGGAAATGATGAAAAACCATGGCAGACCTACTCTAGGAGAAATAAAAGTCATAGAAACTAGTATTTTATTTTATTGTATTTTGTTTTATGTATGTTGTATTTATTTTCTTGAAGCTAGCCTATGTCTAGGGCCACCCTATGCCTATGGCCACCCTATGCCTAGGGCCACCCTATGTCTAGGGCCAACTCATGTTGTAGTATTTCAACTCATGCATTTATTTCCCTTTTGACTACTTTGCATGCTCAACTACTTGCATTAAATGCTCTTGTACCTAGACTCCCTATATAAAGGGGTCTCTCATGTATTGCAAGGCAGATTTGGATTGAATGTATTGAATCAAATATTTCTCTATCTTTCCCCTCTCTGCATCTCCCTCCTTTCTCTCTAATTCTCCCTCATTTCTTGCTGTTCTCCCTTCTCCCTCTTTCTGTTCTACATCGCCTACTACAACTATTAGAGAATCCCTTTATTTAGGGAGTCAAGATAGAAAAGAAATAAATACATATAACAATTAACAAGTTTCAAAATGATATTAGTTAGCTAATACTTCATAGGTGAAATAACGCTAACAATTCCTAGGTGCATTTATTAAGATAGCCATTCTAAGATAAACTAATTATTCTTATATTTTCAAGGTTTTCTATTTCCTAGAGTATTTATTATTTTCATAATTAAATACCCATAACATTGACAATATCATCTCAATTATTCTTCTTCCATTCTCCATCAACATGTCTTATTAGATGCATAAATTGTGGGTATCAATGCAATCTAATTCTGATTGTTAAAATTTTATGTTCTTTCTAGGAGTGTTGATGGGATCCCATGCCTTTCTATTTATTAATAAAGTTAACTTAGTAGTTCTTTCACCAAAGCTTGAGTTACTTTAGGAACAGATGGTAGGAAATTATTAGACTACCATGCTTTCTTATTTGTAAACTAACAAATAATACATAATATACAATTTGCCAAGAAAATGGACATCCTGCTGATGCTCATCACTTATCAGCATAGGCTTAAATTTCTTCGACCTTATTCCTGCAAATTTTTATTTTCTGATATAGGTATCAGCTGTTACTGATCAAACTGGAATGCAAGAACTTGGAGGAAATACTGGTGATTTCGATGATGACGATGGTGGCAGCTTGGTGAGTATTCTCTTCCTTGCTTTAGTACATGAACTTCACTAAAATTAGATCTCTATATAGAGACCTACATGAATCTCCACCTATTCATGTATATTGATGACATTTGATGCCAGGATAACCATATTTCATAAACGGTCATTTTGTAACGGAATGTGGTCAGTCTACTGTAATTGTGGGATTTTTAGTTAGGCCTGTAAACAAGGGGGAAGCCTGTGTAATTTCAATTAAACTCCAGGGAGGATGGAGTAATTGTTGTTAATATTGGGAAGATTTATCAAATGAGCAATTTTGAAGCTTACTGATTTTAACAAGAAAACTGAATTATCAAATGAGCAGTTAAAATGAATTATTCAAAATCTGATTTTAGTTAGTACAGTTTTGATACAAATTGGTGGACTAGCTGACCTAAATGCAATTTTCAGTCCCTAAATGCATGTTCTCGAGCCCTACTCATGCAGAAGTTGGATCGCAGTGGCACTGCATCAGGGTTTGTTGAGCCTTCTTTGTTTGTTTGTTTGTTTTTTTTAAGTTTAGTTTTGAGATCCAAAATTATCTCACTTCCTGTGCTGTTGTGGACAGTCTTACTGGTTCCATTGGTGGTAATTCTGTTGCCAACAACACAGGCCTTAACCTACCAGCAGCAGCACTTCTGGGAGCTGGGCCCGTGGATTCTCCCCTTGCTTCTGTTCCTTCAGTGGCTGGACTGCCAGGTGTAGGTCTCCAATTTCCCACAGCAACTGCTGCAATTCCTACTATTGATACAATTGGTGTTCCAAGTGAATGCTTGCTGTTAAAGAATATGTTTGATCCAAAAGAAGAGGTGGTTATATTGCTCCAACACTTATAATCATACTTTTGTTTAGTTCAATGATATTTCTGACATGGTGTCATGTGCTACAGAAGGAACTGGACTTTGATTTGGATATTAAGGAAGATGTTGAAGCAGAGTGCTCTAAGTTTGGAAAGTTAAAACATATATATGTTGACAAGTGAGTAGAGGAGTAATCCACATGTTCCTCTTTTCCTTCCAAAGGACTAGAAGTGTGGGGCACATATATTTATTTGTTTAATTTTTTTTTTCTATGATAAACAGGAATACTGCTGGTTTTGTCTACTTGAGATTTGAAAATACTCAATCTGCGACAAATGCACAGCAGTCTCTGCATGGGAGATGGTTTGCTGGGAAGATGATTACTGCAAGCTTCATGGTACATTTGATTGGCTAGATTTCCTAATTTTATATTTTCTGGATATCCACAACTATTAACATCTTTATTTGATTCCTATATATATTTGCAGGTGCCCCAGTCATATGAGGATAAATTCCCAGACAGCAGATAGGATAATTAAAAATGGATAAAGATTATATGTTTGCTGGATTCTCTCTAAGGTCCAGTTTATAGATATATATTTCAATTGATGGGAAGGTCTAGTATTTACTATTAGGCAGTGTTTACATGTTGAGGAATCTTTTTTGGCAGTAATCAGCCTCAAGATTATACCAGTCGCAGAACAAATCCACATGGAATTTTCATTTGCCTTTTGATTGGTGAAAGGCACTGTTTGTAAGAGCTGCATTTACAATACTTAACCATTTTTGGGGTGCAGTTTAAGTTAGGCATCCCGTGATGGTTTTTTGATTGGGATATGGTTTTTATGACAAATATTCCTGTATTAAGGTTCGGCTGATGCCTATCCTGAATTGTAAGATGGTTCTCATGTTACATTCGCAAGTGTACGTAGGTTTTTCAATTTTCGTGTCTTAAATCTTATGATTTAATGGAACTAATCATTTGGTTGAAGTTGACTGTAATCAATCAATTAATTGAATAACACGAATGGAAATTCAACTGGACTGTTCGGTTACTGTATTTATATTTTGGGGGGGGGGGTTCATAGGTTTGTTTTCGTTTGGTTTGGAGTTTTAATCAATGAAATGGAGTTCATTAGTTTTGTAAAATTATGGACTTATTTGATTTTAATTTTTAGATGATTTAATATGATTCTAGTTAGACAATTTGGTCTGATTTTAAACAATTTTGAGTAAAATAGTTTGTGATTTTTAATTTTAATGATATCAAATTAATTAAAATTTATATATAAGTAATTTTATTGACATAAAAGTATATAAATATAATATTATATATATATATATATATTATAATTTTTTTATATATAAAGTTATTTTAGTTTTAACTGAATCAAACAATCAAATTGACATAATTGAATAGGTTGATCCTCTGGTGAATGGGTTTTAGAGAAAAAGTTTTAAATTTCACTGCATTCTATGATCTCTAAAATCTTACATTAAAAATATATGAGTATAATAGAAATTGGCATGTTTAGGTTTTGTGTTTTTGAAACATGAACATGGAGTGATGCTTGTTCCTTCTTTAAAATTTTCCATGAAAGAACATGAGATGTTCCTATGAATTTTGTTGAGAAATATGTTTTGAATTTTGCTTTGTTGAAAAACATATTTTGATGCCAAACATGAACATTTTAAAAAAAAAATATTTTATTTTCATCAAAAGGGTTTTTAAAAGAAAAATTATTTTGATTGATCTATCTTACCAAAAAAAAAAAAATCAAACTGACAATTGACTGGAGCTTATTTTCTTTTGTCCGATTTTGGTTGGTTTTGAATTAGCTTGGTTGGGTTGAAAATGGATTCACTTCAAAGTATCTGCCTCAAGATCCTTCTAGACCCAGATCTTAGTCCTTGGATGCTTTGGCATTCAATTATGCCACACTCTTCTTTCTTTTTTTTTTTTTTTTTAAATGAAGGGGTTGAGAGAAGACAGGAGGAGGCTTTGGAGTGAATCCTTATTTGGTTTGGTTTAATTGATTTTGTTTGATTTTGAACACTTTTAATTTATAATAAACGTTTAAACTGAGGGGAACCAATAAATTGGAATTAGTAATTAGTACTATATTTATATATCTAAAATCTAAATCTAATTCTTAATTGATCAAAATAAATTTATAACTATATATATTTCGTACTTAATATAAATATTGATTTACTTACAGTTAAATTAAATTTAAAGTTGTATTGAAATACTTTTGACAGAAATTTTATTGATAAAAATATTCATTTTATGGTTAAAATAAAAAAATTTTGATGACAAAATTCTTAAAATTCTCGAATTTTTTTTTTAAAAAAAATCTAATAGTCAAATCTGATTTTTCTTTTTGGAAAGAGAAGGGAAAAAGGACTATGTCCTTATTAATACTGTAGAATTATAATAAGTAAGAAGACACAGTCCCCAAATACAAGGAGATGCAACTTCTAGCTCTGACGTGTGAAAGTATCACTGTACCCGATGATTTTACTTTTTGGTAGCAAAAGAAAAGGGAAAAGGACCATTGCCTTACGAATACTATAGATGTATAATAAGTAAGAAAACACAACTTCTAACTCTGATGTCCTCAAGAATAACAGTGGAAGTGTCATTCTACCCTATGAGATGGACTAGTATTCTATTTCTTTGATCAAATTTATTAAAATGAGTGATGATATTTTTAACCATTTATTTAGATTGATTTAATTGCTTAAGATAATCTAATCAAAACAGAATTTATGGTTGAAGAAAGGACTGCAAAGAGGCAAAACGAACTTTAACACCGTTTTGACCCTTCAAACTTATCTTTTCTTTCGCAAATGACTGCAAACATGCAATGAATATCGTCCCCATAATTCATAATATTTACGTATTGCCTGCCATCATCAAGGTTAGAACTGCTGCACCTCATTTTCATCATCGCTTTCGTCATCTTTCTCCTACTTTATCCGTATACACACACACACACACACACACACACACACACACACATACACACAAAAGGAAACACTCAATCCTAATTCAGGAAACAGAAGGCGAAAACTGAAAAGGATATAGACACAAGAATGGAATCGAGAGTTGAAGATATTGTGATTGTGGGAGCTGGGATTGCTGGCCTCACAACAGCCTTGGGACTTCACAGGTATTACTCTCTTTCAACTGTAAAATACTTCCTTTTTTTGTGTTTTCTCAGGCAACATATATATAAAGCTAGTTTTCTGATACATATATATGAACTTGCAGGTTAGGTATTCGAAGTTTGGTTTTAGAAGCTTCCAACACTTTGAGGGTCACAGGATTTGCTCTCACAACATGGACTAATGCTTGGAAAGCTTTGGATGCTGTTGGCATTGGCGACATCCTTCGTCAACAACACCTACAGCTTCATGGGTATATATATATATATATATATATATATTCATGTCAGACATAGCAAAAACCTCATGCTTTTTTATTATTAGAAGTGTCAAAATGAATTAGTCTCTGGGTTGGGCCAATGATTTTTAGAAAAGAACTTTTAGTTTTATCCATTAAAACACTTGAAACTTAGATAGATTAAGATAAGACAGGTTAGTCCAGTTGAACTATATTTATTTATTTTTTTAAAGTTTAGTTTAATTTTCTAAAAGTTTAGTCTAATTTTTTAAAGTGTTATAGTTTTATTATTTAATTTCTATCATTCAAAGTAACTAAAATACTTTTTAAAAAAAAAAAAGAAAAAATGACTCATTTTAAGATCTAATATACTTTTTTTTAGAAGTTTAATCTATATTTTCTTTTTTAGAGTTTTATAGTTTCTATCATTTAAGTCTACTAAATTTATATTTTTAAAAGAAGAAAAAGTGTCCCCTTAAACTAGAACCTAAATTTCCTGCACTTTACTTTAGCTAAATAGGGTTATTTGATGGGTTTGAGAGCCTTGCTCCAAATCTGATTAGACAGCTTAGACGACATGTTTGGTCAAATAAAAGATTCATGTTATTTGAACTGACCCAACCCAACCTAAGGCTATTGAAGGATTGGATTGGGTTAGTCGTAGTCTGTTTATGTTTATCATTAGCCCTATAGGCTTAAACTAGACTGATTCATTTGACACCCCTAGTTATCATGACGGTCTCAATTTTTAAGGCACACTAACGGATAATGTAATACTTGAGATACACTTATTAATGAAACTATCTTAACAGATAGACAGACTACTGAGTTATCTTTTTATGTTTTATGTTCAAGAAATAATATTGTTTTCCCAATATAACTCTCTCTATATTCTTATTTGAACAAATAAATAAAAGTAAGTTGATCACAAGTTATAGAATGTTGAAAAGTGTTTGAAACTAACTGAACTTCTGGAATCGGAGTGCAGGAATGTGGCTACATCTTTGATCACGGGACAACAGACTTCAAAAACATCTTTCAAAAATGCTATGGGAAAACAGTTAAGTGCAATATGTAAATAAAGGACTAAAGTTCACTGATATTATACGCAGTTTATACATTTTTCCTGGATTTTTAGAATTTAGTCAAAAGTATTGTTTTTTTCCTAAATTTTGATCTAAGTTTCAATTGTCACAGAACTTTATTGTGTAAATTTTGTCTAAACTTTTCAGTTAGTTTCAATATTTTGCTTAAGTTCAATATCGTCTAAATTTTTAATAAAAAAATATTGATATGATCATTTTTATTGTACACGTTAGTGCCAATGTGCCAGTTATATATGTTCCACATCAGATATTATCTTGAAATTATAAGATTTCCCTCCAATATTCACTTTGCCCTTTTAATTTTCTTGAATAATGGAGGAAAATCTTGGCATTTCAAGAGAATATGCCATGTGAAGCATGCCTAATTGGACAAATTGAAATTAATGTGTGCAATAGAAGTGGCTAAGTCAGTATTTGCGGTTAACAATTTAGACGACGTTAAACTTAAAAAAATTAAAAACTAATTGAAAAGATATGATATAAAATTGATACAAAATAAAATTATGAGACAAAATTAAAACATGAATTAAAATTTAAGGACAAAAATAATACTTTGGCTTAAAATTTATTACACGAAAGTTTATCTCAATTTCAAATACAAAGATTGATGCTATACAATCCGATCATTAACACAACTTGCACATATGAGATATGAGTATGAGTTTTTATAGGGCACTGCCAATTCACTCATTAAATTGATCAATATTTAGTGTTTAGCTTGTCTAATTTTAATTACTTTCGCCCTAAACTTTAAATCTTAAATTTTAAAATAACTGAGAGGGTTTTTATTTGGTGCAGTGGAGCCCATGAGATTCGTTGTGTTAATCGTCAAGTAATGTTAGAAGCTCTTGCCAATGAGCTTCCAAGTGGCACTATCAGATTCTCCTCAAAGGTGGTTGCTATTGAGGAATCTGGCTTCACTAAACTCATTCATCTTGTTGATGGAGCAACCATCAAAACCAAGGTATAGAAATTTGATTTTTTGATCATAGAAGTTCTCACATATCATGTTCTTACTATTTCATCTAAAAAACACTTAAGCTATTTGTGATGCATATGGATCTTTTGTTTGGCCAACATTTTGCTTTGCTAAATAGGGCCATCCGATCAGGTGAACCTTACATGAGTCATATCTATCAGTCTTGATCGGACAATCCTGTTTGGCCAAATAAAAGAGTCAGGCTCATTTGTGATGGCCCATAAATAATTTTATGATAACTTTTAATAGGTACTAATTGGGTGCGATGGAGTGAACTCAATAGTGTCAAAATGGCTCTGCTTCAAGAAGGCAGCTTTCTCAGGCAGGTATGCAATAAGGGGGTGTGCCATATCAAGCACCAATCATGGGCTTGAGCCAAGGTTCACGCAGGTTTTTGGAAGAGGTGTAAGAAGTGGTGTTATTCCTTGTGATGAAAAGACTGTTTATTGGTTTTTCACTTGGACTCCCTCCGAACAAGGTGAATCATTTCTCATTGTTACTTGCAAAACAAGATACCACAGTGACCCCTAAAACTATTTGTTAGATTACTGAATTATGTTAACATTTCAAGCACCAAAGTTTACAAGTTTGGTGACAAGTGATCGGTAGTGGAGCACCCTATAATGTTATTTTGAGTAAATTATAGATTTGGTGCTCAAAAGATTATATATAGTTGTGTCAATTTAGTTATTAAAAGATCAAATATTTTAATTTAGTCCCTGAAAGATTATATTTATTTTAATTTGGTCTTTTTGTTTGTTAAAGTGACTTTTAGCAACAAGAAGTCCAGGATTTTGTGATAGTAGATTTTATAATTTACCAATAGAAAGGACCAAATTGGAAAAATGCAATATTTTTAGGGCTAAATTGAGACACTTGATCTTTCAAGGACCAAATTGAGATAATTGTAATCTTTCAAGGACTAAGTCAATAATTTACTCTATTATTTTTTGAGTTGTTTGTTGTAATATCCATGAAAAATAAAATATAAATATTTGTTTACAAACTAATGTTACTATTTCAGTATACGGTACTATTCACCAGTATAATACTATTTACGTATACGATACTGTTTATTTATACAATCGAAATGTCAAGTACTAGATGTGGTTTGGTCATAAGAGAAAACTAGAAAGAAGTTTGTAGGAGAAAATAACGTTTTATGTGTAAAAATACCCTCAGGGACTAAATTGAAAGGACTGATTTGAAAAGAAACTTAAAGGTTTAAGGTGAAAGAATAGTTTTCCCTTTAAGTTTTCAATAGTAATAAAAGAAAAATTTTCCAAGCGTCAAGTGCACAGTAAATTGCATTAGAAATGTCATTTTCATAAATAGTAAATTGAATATTTTATTAACGCATAGTATCAAATAGTACCCTCTCTTCTATTTCACTTCTAAACTCACACCTTCAACTTCTCTTCTTCTCTCCTTAAGTTTCTCTTGCTCCAATGCTAGGTCTCTGAGATTTTGGACCTTTCCTTTTCAGCTTAGGTAAGGATACTATGCCCTTTCTATGTCTTTCAATTTTAGAAGTTATTTTCTTAAGTATGTTCTGTGGTTGCGGCTTTGGCTGATCTTCCACATCAGAAAAACTGTCCTTAGCTGCTTACATATTATTTTAATTTTCTGATTACCGAAATAGGATGTAAACTGTGAATAATACATGTCTAAGAAAGTTCTGGCTAAGGAAAGACCTGATTTTTAAGTGTGTCCAGTGTGACCCTCCACTCTTTCCTGGGATCTTACCTGGTGTACTCTTTTACAGATTGTATTCTCTATTTCTGGTATAAATAGTAACCGTACGTATGAATAGTGACTGTACGTATGAACAGTAATCGTACATATGAACAGTAACTGTACGAAAACAATCCTAACGTATTTTCTCTAATCTTTCATGAAAATCTCCGTAGCAGAACACCGAAATTCACCTGAGCACTCTTGTCTGTAACGACTTAGAGAAGTGATACTCGTACGGAATCCAGGTGAGTGAAACGACCCCGTTTTAATAGAGTTTTAACATTACTGGTGATAAAAAGTATGTCGTAGGACACTCCCAAGATTCATAGTAGGAAATTGGATTCAGAATGACGAATCTAAATGAGATAATTAATCCATAAGTATGGATAAAATGAAATAAGTATCTTATGATGATGTGAAGTTTGAATGTTTTCAAAAACGGATTAATTGTTATCTTGATATGTGGTTTATAAATCTATAATATAGTTATATACTATACCTGTTATATGGATGAATATTAGATTGAGCTTCTGATTATGATATGAAATGCTATTGATTGTGATTGAGCGGGACAGTACCCCCTCTCACGGCAAGGCGAAAAACCCGGTTGACATGGTGTCTTGACCAATGAGTGTGGAGACAACGATTCCCTCAATAGGGATATAGCCCGGATTGGTGATAAATCCGTGAGGCGCCCTAGCTAAGAGGATGAGGTTGTGCGTCATGGCGGAAATATACATAATTGGTGAGCCGGCCTGTGTGCGCTCTCCGGGATATATTGTCATTGACGAGTACTAGTAACGTTTGTTGAATTGGTTGAATTTTTATCTTCTGTCTATTGGTTGAGTATGAGCCTTTGGATATACTTGCATGACTGGTGATGTATTTGAATTTTATTAACGCGAGGCCAATTCGCTTATTGAGTTTAAAAGCTCACATTGTTTGTACAACCTTTTTGTTCAGATCAGGTTGCCAATGAAGAATATCTGCTAGAAGAGTAGATCACTTTGGACCCTCCCGCTATCGGGTAGGCCCCTCTATTGTTGTAGATTATGTTGCTCTGTAATCGTCTAGGACATCTAGGTCAGGGGTTCGACATTTGGCTTGTATGTCAGTATAATAATGTATTTTAAATTGATAATATATTATTACATGCAAATCATCTCTATGATTTTCAGATAAGAAAATTTGATATATTTATCGGAAGGCTTACAGTGATGAGAGATTCATCATTGTGCCGGTCATGTGCCCAGAAAACGGGTCGTGACATTTGTACTTTGAAACATTTCCAAAATAAAAGTTTATTGATTGTGGAGATTTTGATTGTAGAAGTTAGCTTTCATCGTTTCATCCACTATGTCTATGATAGAGTGAATGACTAATTTAGTTCTCAAAAGATTATAATTGTCTCAATTTAGTCTTTAAAAATTTAAGTTTGTATACTAATTTGGTCCCTCTTATTGTCAAAATAACTTCTAGCAATGAAAATTTTGAGATTCAACAATAAAAAAAACTAAATTGAGACAAATATAATCTTTTATAAACTAAATTAAGACGTTTGATCTTTTAAGGACCAAACTGAGAAAATTGTGACCTTTCATAGAGTAAATCAGTAATGTACTCATTAGCTTATGAGTTAATGTCATATGTGCAAGTGCCAAAAAAAAAAAACACTCATCCATTTGACCTGTCATGCAGAAGAGCAGCTAGAAGAGAACCCAATGAAACTGAAGCAGTATGTGTTAAAGAAGCTAGAAAATATGCCAAGTGATATGAGAGGCTTCATAGAAAAAACTGATGTTGATCACTTTCTGTCATCCCCATTGAGATACAGACATCCATGGGAGCTTCTGTTTGGGAATATCAGTAAAGGCAATGTGTGCGTTGCTGGAGATGCATTCCACCCCATGACTGCTGACCTTGGCCAAGGAGGGTGTACTGCCTTAGAGGATGGGGTTGTTCTAGCAAGGTGTCTTGGAGAGGCCTTCAAAAAGAAGGAAGATGATGATGATGAAGAAGAAGAAGAATACAGGAGGATTGAGGAGAGCTTGAAGAAATATGGCAATGAGAGAAGATGGAGAAGCATCAATATGATATCTACAGCTTACATGGTGGGTTACTTTCAGCAGGGTGAATCCAAATTGATCTCCTTCTTGAGAGACAAGTTTTTATCTGCATATCTAGCTAGTTTTCTGTTGAAGAGGTCTGATTTTGATTGTGGAAAGCTAAGTAATTCTTTGAATGGAATCAAATCCCTTGCAGTACGGCAAGGTGCTAGGTGAATCAACACAGTTCGATGTTGGTTGCCCAGGGTAGGGCCCATGTGGGCCCCACCTTTTTGCACCCATAGAATAATACACTTGTTGTGCAACAGGAGATCAGGTAATCTTTTAGAATGGATTCTGCAATATTTAGTAAAAATAATTGTAATGATATAAAATGCTCGTCCTCAACCTTATTTACTCAGACACAATGATTTAATTTGCTAACTTTATTAATGTACTCTTATTGATAAGATCTTGTTATACTTTGAGTAAATTACTCGTATAATCTTTGAGAGAATAAGTTTGTTAATTTAGTTTTTAAAAGATTGTGTTTGTTTTAAATTAGTCTTTTTTTTTGTTGTCAAATTAACTTTTAACAATAAAAATTTTGAAATTTGTAGTAAATTTTGTAATTTAATAATAAATATAATCAAATTAAAATAAATGTAATCTTTTAGGAATTGAACTAAAATATTTAATATTTCAATAATTTACTCTTATATTTTTTTTTATCCTCATATAGAAGTTCTCTCCCATATCATCTTCAATCTTGTAGTGACAATTGTGGAAAAAAAACTAAAAAAGCAGATTTTTTTTGGAGGTAAAAATAAAAAAGCAAGATTGTTTGTCCATTATTTACAGCTTGCAAGGAGCTCTTGAATTTTTTATTTAGTTAAACAAAACCATTCAATTAAATGAAACTCACAAATCTTACTATGTCAAGCAAAAAGTTCGAGTTCTTACAAGATCAAATAACAAGAAACAAAAATGTTGACACATTTTTTATAGACGTAAGCATCGGCTGTCACTATCATATTTAAAGTATGTTATATTATTGCATTATCCACTTCGTCATCTTTCACCAGTAATATATATATATATATATATATATATATATATACATATATATTATTAGTCTACTTCCAAGCAACCATACAATGAAAAACTTCCGAACAGTATCACTCACAAAAAAATTTGACTTACCATATATTATATCATATCATTGACACAATATTTAATAAAATTAAGTTAGCTTATTTAATATTATAAATCTCAATCGCTTCACAATGTAGCATCTAATAATTGAGGATAACCCTAAATAGTTGGCTTCATAGCTATTGGTAGTTAAAAAGGGGAAAAAAAAAAAGAGGTAAGTTTTACTGATTTTTATCTTGAATTTTTTTCACCTAAATGCAAATCTTTAGTATGAAGAATCTATGGAAGAATCTGTGTTTGTTCAAGAAATAATATTGCTTTCCCAAATCTGTGCCTTCGTATTATTATTGGAACACAGAAAAAAGATTATAACGAGTGTTTTTTTGCAGGAAGTGCAATGTGAATATTATCAATGCTTTTAAACTTGTTTGTCATGTCAGAAATGAATCGTTGGTAAAAAATTGAAAGTTATTTCATCACATCAGTGTTCGTTTTCTTCTTTCAATTTAGACTGTTTGTTATTAACAAAAAAAAAAATCAATAGCTTAAATCCCGAAATAGCACTCATTTTTCTACTAAAAAAGAAAATTGCCTGAAGCAGAACTGATAAGATTAAGACTAATGTTTTGAAAATTGGAGATTAATGATTGGATCGTGATCGAGTAGATTTACTTTAAAATATTAATATATATATATATATATAATTAAAGAGTATAAACATATATAAATTCACACATTCAATTAAAAATAAGATTTGATATCAAATTATATAAAAATGATATTCACAATCAAAAGTTCATAGGAAAAATTGATCAAATACCAAAGAACTATTATTAATTAATACAATATTCATTCATATCAAATCTATAAAATATCAATATATTGGGCATTGACATCTTTACTAAAAGTAGTTGATTTGTAATATTAATTTATTCATTGCCTGATTATAAAATAAACAAAATTAAAAAATAAAAAAGCTGAAAGGATTGGTTTAATCGGTAAATTTAACATTATTTATTACTCATTTCGATCGGTTCTTGATCGATTCAGTTACTATTAAATTTTAAAAGTTATTCCGAATGAATCACCTTCTTAGTTCTTAATCAAACTGACAGATTCAATCTGACAACGCTAAAGACAGTCACAAAATTATGTGGGCCTTAAAAAAACTTGATGACGAGGCTGCTACAATTTTATAAGCACAGGTGTTGGCCTGTCATCATCAAAGTTACAATGTTATATTATCGCAGCCACATTTTCATCATCGCGCTTGTCATCTTTCTCGTACTACATTCATATATTTAAAACATTTACTCTGCCCCATACACACACACACACACACACACACACACACAAGGAAACACTCAATCCATATTCAGGAAACAGAAGGCTAAAACTCAAGGATATAGACACAAGAATGGAATCAAGAGTCGAAGATATCGTAATTGTGGGAGGTGGGGTTGCTGGCCTCACAACAGCCTTGGGGCTTCACAGGTATCACTCTATTTCAACTGTAAAACACTGTCTTTTTGTCTGTGTTTATCCTTTATTGTTTCAACTGTAACATACAATAAAGCTAGTTTCTTATATATATATATATATATATATATATATATGAACTTGCAGGTTAGGTGTTCGATGTTTGGTCTTAGAATCTGCCGACACTCTGAGGATCACAGGATTTGCTCTGTTAACATGGACAAATGCTTGGAAAGCCTTGGATGCTATTGGCATTGGCCACATCCTTCGCCAAGAGCACCTACAGCTCTCTGGGTAAATATATGTACATGTTAGATATCGCAAAAACCTAAAATTTTTATGATATTCTACCATTAGAGCTGTTAAAATAGAATTTGAATCCTCTAACGTAGATTTTTCAATGTCATAGTGATGTTGAATTTGAGCCGTCCAATTAGAGGGTATGAACGATATCTCGCGGGTCCACGTTGACATCTATTTTTTAATAAATAAAGATAAATTTGAGTTGTCTATATTATCTGATCTGACGTCTTATATTCAATATTATTGTAGAGGATCTAAATCAGTTAAAATAGATTTTAGCTAATCCATTCTAATTCTGCAAAAAAGGATGAGTTGGGCCAATAATTTAGTTTTCTATTTTAAACTCGGCCTATCGAAGTCCTTAAAACTTATATGAGCTGAGATAGGCCAGCATTCTTAAGATTTTTTTCCTTTAATATTTATTTATTTATATTTCTTAAAGTTTAGTCTAATTTTTTAAAAGTTAAGTTTCATAGTCTTAACATCTAATTTTTACCATTTACTAAAAATACTTTTTTAAAAGAAGAAAAAGTGGCCATGGGGTGGACATACCCAACTTATAGTTCTTGGCCAGGCTAAGATTTTCCATCTCATAATTTATACATGGCTTGGCCGGAGTCAGTCCATATATATCATTGGCCCTGCAAAGTTTAAGCATGATGATAGCTTCAATTTATGTTCAAAACATATAATGTTTTCCCAATCTATGTCCCTTTGTATTCTTTCCGTTTCTTTTTTGAAATTTTGGCTCTAGGTGATATTGGAATTTAGATTCTTCTGTCTTTACTAATTGTCTTTATATCCTCCTTATTTGAAAAATTACAAATTATAGAATGAAAAGTGTTTGTGAAACTAAACTTCTGGAATTGGAGTGCAGGAATGTCAATGCTTCTCTGGCCAATGGACAGCAGATTTCAAAAACTTCTTTCGAAAACGTCAGGGGAAAACAGTAAGTGCTATATATATATGTAGATAAATAAAGAACTAAAGTTCACTATATAATATCAATAACGATATATATTGATATAACTATCTCTATTACACACGTCAGTATCAATTTGTGTTGCTAGGCATGTTTGACGTAAGATATTCTTTTGAAATAACGAAAATATTCTTATTACTCAATTTAACCTTTTAATTCTTTAGAATAATAGAAGGCAAACTGTTATTTCAAGAGAATACCAAGCTAAATAAGCTGGAGTAGACATTTGCAATAGAAGTGATGACCACATCAGCATATGCCGTTAACAATTTATCTTATTTGGCACAGTGGAGTTCTCGAAGCTCGCTGTGTTAGAAGGAAATTAATGTTAGAAGCTCTTATCAATGAGCTTCCAAGTGGCACTGTCAGATTCTCCTCAAAGATGGTTGCTATTGAGGAATCTGGCTTCACTAAACTCATTCATCTTGCTGATGGAACAACCATCAGAACTAAGGTAATAACCTGTTATATCTAGTACACCTTATGTACATATTTGATCTTTTGAACTAATAAGTAGTAAAGATTAGAAGTTCTCTTATAGCTATTTCAACTAAAAAAAACCGAGTCGTTTGTGAGGCTTATAAATAATATAGTGACGGTTTGAGTGCAAGCACCACTAAATATGAAAATTTCGTGGGTGTTCACAGACAAATTGCCACTACATTTCAATTTAGTGGCGATTTCACGTAACCACTACTAAATGGTTAGTGGTGGTTTGCTTGAGAATAACCACTAAATTCAAAGTAGACCTCAATTTTTTTTTTAATCTAATTGAAGGTTTAGTGGTGGTTGAACCATATATTTAGTGATGGTTATTCTTACGATTGCTGAAAATCATCATTAAATAATTCATGACGCTTGATTTTGTAAATAGTGACAGTTCAAACCGCCACTAAATCCATGTCTTATGTAGTGGCTGTTTGTGAGGCCAATAAACAATTTTATTGTAATTTCTAACAGGTACTAGTTGGGTGCGATGGAGTCAACTCGATTGTGTCAAAGTGGCTTGGCTTCAAGAAGGCAGGTTTCCCTGGCAGATCTGCAATAAGGGGGTGTTTTTTTTCAACCAGCAATCATGGGCTTGAGCCAAAGTTTTTTCTGTCTTTTGGGAAAGGAATGAAAATTGGTGTTGTGCCTTGTGATGAAAAGATAGTTTACTGGTTTTTCACTTGGAGTCCCTCCAAACAAGGTGAATGATTTCTTATTGTTACTTGCAAGACAAGATACCACATTGACTCCTAAAAATGTTCCTTAAATTTGTGTCTAAATTTTGTAGTTATTGCATGTTAAGATTTATGTTAACAGTCATATCCAACACTGCATCAATGTTTGCAAGCTTGGAGCAATGTGTTGGTTGACAAGTGACAGGTGGGGAAGCACCAAAGTAAATTACTCATTTGGTCTTTAAAAGATTGTAGTTGCCTCAATGTAATCTTTGAAAGATCAAATGTTTCAATTTAATCTTTGAAAGATTGCATCTATTTTAATTTGGTTACTTTATTTGTCAAAATGACTTTTGGCGACAAAATAATTTGAGATTTAGCAATAAAAAAGACTAAATTGAAACAAATATAATCTTTTAAGGACTAAATTGAAATTTATTGATATTTCAATGACCAAATTAATTTAATTGTAATCTTTTAGGGACTAAATCAATAATTTACTTTGTTAATTTTTAAGATATATGTGCTTTGAAACATTTCCAAAATAAAAGTTTGTTGGTTGTGAAAATTTTGATCGCATAAGTTAGCCTTCATAGTTTCATTCATTGTTCCTATGCTATAGAAAATTACTAATTTGGTTCTTAAAAGATTACAATTATCTCAGTTTAGTTCATAAAAGATCAAGTGTACCAATTTAGTTCCTAAAAGATTGTGTTTGTATCAACTAGGTTCCCCTTTGTCAAAGTAATGAAAATTTTGAGATTTGGAAAATTATAATATGTTGTTTAACAACGAAATGAACCAAATTGACACAAATATAATCTTTTTGGGACTAAATTGAGATACTTGATTTTTTAAATGTCGAATTGAAAAAATTGTAATTTTTGAGGGACTAAATCAATAATTTACTCATTAGCGTATGAGTTGTTACTCATCCACTTGACTTGTCATGCAGAGGAGGAGATAGAAAAGGACCCAGCAAGAATGAAGCAATATGTGTTAGAGAAGCTAGAGAATATACCAAGTGATGTTAGAGACTTCATAGAAAGAACTGATGTCGATCACTTTTTGTCATACCCAATGAGATACAGACATCCATGGGAGCTTCTGTTTGGGAATATCAGTAAAGGCAATGTGTGTGTTGCTGGAGATGCTTTACACTCCATGACCCCTGACCTTGGCCAAGGGGGGTGTACTGCCTTAGAGGATGGGGTTATTCTAGCAAGGTGTCTTGGAGAGGCCTTCAAAAAGAAGGGAGATTTTGAAGAAGAAGAAGAAGAATACAGGAGGATTGAGGAGAGCTTGAAGAAATATGGCAATGAGAGAAGATGGAGAAGCATCACTGTGATATCTACAGCTTACATGTTGGGTTATCTTCAGCAGAGTGAATCCAAATTTATCTCCTTTTTCAGAGACAAGGTTTTAGCTACATATCTAGCTGGTTTGCTGTTGAAGAGGGCTGATTTTGATTGTGGAAAACTGAGCAGCATTTAGATGGACTCTGCAATAATAACAATACTGAGTATACATTACTCGTTTAGTTCCTGAAAAGTTATAGTTCTTTTTTTTTTAATTTGGTCATTGAAATATTAGATGTCTCAATTTATCTCACAATAATTCTTTTTGTTGCTAAATTTTAAAATTTCTATTAGTAAAAATCATTTTGACAAGAAGAAGGACGAAATTGAAACAAACACAATTTTTTAATGACTAAATTGAAACATTTGATCGTTTGACTTGATCCCCAAAAGATTACAGTTGTTTTAATTCAATTATGTCTATTTAAATTTGGTCATTCTTTTCGTCAAAGTGACTTTTAACAAAGAAAGTTTTGAAATTTAATAACAAAAAGAGTATACAATATTTAAGGGACAAAATTGAGACATTGGTCTTTTTGGCACCCAATTAAGAAAACTGTAATTATTTAGGGGCTAAATTAATAATGTACTCAAATAATAATAATAATGTAAAGTGCTCATCCTTGTCCTTGTTTTCTAAGCGATTTGCTAAGTTTATTAGTGTACTCTTCTTGATAAGTTCTTAGAAGTAGATATATGAGGTCTTTGTCATACTCTTCATCCCTCAAAGAGAACTTTCCTCTCTCATATGATCTTCAATCTTGTACTTACATATACGGGGGGCAGAAAAGCTTTTCTTTTGGAAAGGTCTCAGGATTCTTTGTTTGGCCAGTATCGTGTTTGGCCAAACAGATCTGTCCGATCAGGTGAGATCTATGCCAATTGAATAACTTTGCTTGGCCAAGTAGAGAAATCCAACTCTTTGGAGAGAGGGAAAAAAAATCAAGATTCTATCAAACAACAAGAAATACAATGTTGATGATACATTTTAAAAGCATAATAAATATTGGTTGTCATCATCAGAATTAAAATATGTTGAATTATTGCACCCCACTCATCCTCATTATCCACCCTGTCACCTTTCTTTTTTGATAATCAACCTCCTCAATAAATCAAATCAGATTTTAATACAGCCTCCACATAGAGACGGGAAAGAATGTAAAACCAATTCATATCACTGTCAGAACCCTTCCAAACAAAGCCAACAACTTGTCATTTTTCACTAACAATATATATATATATATATATATATATATATATGTACATTAACAATTTACTCTAGTTTCAAGCAGCCATAAGGAGAAACTTTCTATCCAAAAACTTTAACTCAAGTGGCATCTCTTCAAGAGATTTTAATAGTTGTAGATTTGATCCATCTCATGTCCCTTTCATATTTTCATTTCTCCAGGCCTTGTAACTCCTTTGTAAGTATCATATCACTTACACAATGTTTAATAAAATTACTTCAATTTATTTAATTTGGTAAGTCATGAGCCCTAGAGCATTTACTAATTGAAGATAAATCACTAAATAGTTGGCTTGATAGCTATTGGTGGTAAAAATAAAAAACAGAGTTTTTACACTTGTGATTTTTTGTAAACCTTTTAAATAGCATTTTCTATGAGTAAAATGCAGCTAAAATCACAATTCTAACCTTACATGAAGTTATCCTATTGTGGTTTTCTCTTTTATTTGGTTAGGTAGTCTTAATTAATTTCACTTGTTTGTATCTATTTTGAGCTTAATTTATACTTAATCTTCTTGTGTTCTTTGTAGGTTTAAGTTGGGATGAGAAAGTTGAAGTTAAAAAAAAATATTGAATACTTTTTACTATTAAGTGTAAAGTAAATTACTGATTGGGTCATCAAAATATTATAATTATCTCAATTCAGTTCTCGAAAGATTAAGCCTATGAATTTAATCCATTAAAAATTAAATTTGTGTCCATTTAATTATTTTTGTTGTTAAATCACCAAATCTATTGTTGCTAAATTACAATTTTATTATTGCTAAAACACTACTTTAACTGAGACTAATATAATATTTTAAAAATTAAATTGAAACCTTTAATCTTTTAAAGACTAAATTAAAATAATAACAATTTTCTAAAATCTAAATTAGTGATTTGTTCTTCATTTTATAAACTAGTCATCTCTTTTCTAGGATTAATAGATATTATTTTAGTAATTCACCGAGAAAATATAAAAGGATTTTATTCTTTTGTATCCTCCACATATGTTGGAATTTATGTCTTAATTGGGAAAATTATTTATTTGATTTTTGAAAGGTTACACTTATCTCAATTTGATTGAAAGGTCAAGCGGCTTGATTCATTTTCTGAAAAATTATATTTGTCTCAATTTGATTCTCTTTTTTTTTTGGTAGCTAAAATATAAAATTTATCATTGCCAAATTTTAAGTTTGTTGTTGTTAAACGTTAATTTGACAAACAAAAGAATAAAATTAAAACAAATACAATCTTTTAAATTTATATTAGTAAAGGGGAGATGATTATAAGCTTTTCAATTTATTCTCTAAAATTACATTTGTTTCAATTTTATCCTTTTTTTTGGCTAAAATATAAAATTTATCATTGCCAAGTTTAAGTTTGTTGTTGCTAAATGTTAATTTGACAAATAAAAAAACTAAATTATGACAAACACAATCTTTTAAATTTATATTAGTAAGGAGGAGGAGGAGGAGGAGATTACATTATAGTCTATATACCCTGAAAATAATTGGATTATGACAAGTTACCAGGTAAAAAACAGAAAATCTCATACTTTCAAAGTATATAGACTATAATTTATTTTCAGAGTAAGCAATGATACCTTGTTATTTCTTGTTTTGTTTGGATTATGACAAGTTACCAGGGAAAAAAAAGCCAAGTTATCAAATAATAATTTACAAATGTACTGTACAATACTGCTATTAGTATAGAAATCCAAATATCAAAGGGGAGACGATTGTAAAAGATTATGAACTACTACTTCTTTTTCGTCCTTCACTGTCTCTTCTTCTTACTTCCTCTCCATCATATGCTTCTTCTTCTTGCTACTTCTTCTTAATCTCTTTACAACTTCATATTCTTAATGGTCTTCCTTCTCCTCCTCTTCCTTAGTACTCCGCGTCCTTCTTCATGTTCTTCTTCTTGTTCTTTTCCTTCTTCTTCTTTCTCTTCCTCCTCTTCTTCTTATGTCCTAGGTCCTAAGGCCTAATTCCTTAGTCCTCTATCCAAAAACCTAAAGCCTATTTTTAATTCCTATGTTCTATGTCCTCATTTCTCGTAAATCTTAAGTCCTAATTCCTAAAAACTACATCATCATCAAGAACAAAACCAGCAATCACCACGAGAACAACAAGAACAACAACTAGACCAACAAGAAAAAGAACAAAAACAATAGCAGCAACATCACAACCATACCAATAACTAACCATATTATGTTGAGTTACAAAAAATATACAATCATTTCTAAAGACTAGGGAAGGCAAAACAGAGTATAATTGTCATCATTCATTCTGCTCACAAGGGAAACTCTCATAAGAATAATGAAGATTCTGATTATTATTTAATGGTTGATCAACACAATTCCTGTTTAAAAAATGCTCCTAGACATCACAAAGCAACTCCTAATGAAAACTATGGTTGAAGCAAAAAGTAATGGAACATAAATGTTCCATGTCAAATACATCAACAGAAGACTAGACTAGCACAAATTATGGAGACTCGTCTAGCCTAATTCTCACCGAATGACTTGACGACATTTCTAACTCGTTCTGCAAAAATTCTGGATGTTATCTTTTTACCTGGCACATGGAATGGGTCTGAAACTGCATCTACATATGCAGCATGGAACCTGTTGAAAAACTGTACGGTACAATCCACAGAAAATTAACCAACAGTGGCACAAACGTATTGTACAATACTGCAGTCAGCATAGAAATCCAAATATTAAAGTCTGTTTTGTTCATAGGCATTGATCTAACACAAAAAATTGTGGATGAGATCAACATAATCACAGCATACCGGGTATTAATACAAATTGCTAAGTAATCATGAGAAAAACAATAGCAAAAAAATTGTCATTGAAGAAACAGAGAACATGAGATGTCATAAGCCCAGATAAAATATCTGCATTACTTGTATCAATAATATCCTATAATTCAAGCTTTTCTGGATTAAAGAATATTATTAGAAAGAAAGAAGTGGGAAGAAAAACAGCACAAGGCAGAAAAACAACAATGTAAACGAGCTAGCCAATCCTGCTGCACGCCCAAGAAGGAAAATCGCTGATGAAACCGTTCAAAAAGCACCAAAGTGAAGCCATGAAAACAAATTAACCCAAGCAGCTGTTCAAAAGCACCAAAGTGAAGCCATGAAAACAAATTAACCCAAGCAGTACTTAGTTTTCCATCTAAAAATCCATGCTTACTTAAAGGCCAATATTATTCTCACAATACAATTATCCAATAAGCATAAGAAAGTTCAGTTATGGCAACTTTAGGGATCAGAGTATCACTACTGATACATATAAACATCAACTCCATGAAATCATTCATTTCCATTAGATAAGGAAACACATTGGGCAAAATACATATAATCCAAGACATTGCACTTGGGAAGTGAAAGCAAATGATTGTTATCTATCCATACTCACATTTCTTACATCTACATCTTTGACATCTAGATCTGTCATCACCAATATAAATTTCACCTTTGTGTTAGTCAGATAGCCATAACTGCAAAGGAAGTATAACATGTCCATTGTCATTGTTTTGTGGATTGAAGATAATCAAACAACGCTTGTCCTGAATATTAAACTGACAACAAAGGCACTCACACTCTATAATGTTCAGTAGGATAAAGCAGACCCAGAAACGTCTCACTCAGCACCGGTCCAGATTTTTTAGGATTGTTCACTGCCCAGCAAAGCAAACACATTCCATAAGATATCACTTGGCGCCAGTTTAAAGAACTGACAAGTCACTTTGAGCAACTACTAAATTGATATGCTGCATGAAAATTGTGATCCAAATTTCTGAATTGACAAGTACCGAAATGGGCAAAGATCTAAAGCCCTACTACGTATTGATAACTACTACATGGTCCAAAAAGATGTGTCTATAACTAAATTGGAGAGTCACATTCAATGATGGAATCTGAAAAAGATCTCCAGACCATTCATTTATTGGATCAAAATGTAAACTCAACATTACAAACTTGAATTCTCTCCTTTTTGGACACCAAATGAAGAATGCAATTCACAAATCTTAACCACTAATTAAATATGAAACAGACAGCAAGAATTGAAGGAAAGGGAGCTGACAGCACGAGATAAGGTTTAAGCAATAATTAATTTATTCAATTTCTACCGTCCATTCTGTATTGACAACCGGTACTGGAGTGGTGAATTTTTCTTTTCTTTTTTTTTTTTAAATCACTAACTGCCAACCGTCTTACCAGCGTGCCCATTAACAACCACGATTTGCGAATTGCAATGTTCATTTGGTGGGCAAAGAAGAGAATCCGAACCCCACCATCACAGGTAAACACCGCTAAAACCAAAATTCCTCAATTTTAGCGAAAATAAAAACATGACTAGCATGGTATAGTACCTCGCTCGTCGACCACATCGAGGGAACAGTGAACGACGTGATGGAGCTTGAGAGCATCATCAGCCCCAGTGAAGCACTGTATGTAAAGCGGGTTGTTCTACACTCGCCGGAGAAACCCCAAAAGAAAATTATGAGAAATTTGAGTTCTTGTATGGAACTATAATATCAACGAGAATTGGCACGAAGATCGTAATAATGTTGAATTCATGAACCAAAAAGGACGAAGAGCTCACCTGATGACCCACAACGGCAACACATACGATCATTTTATGCAGCTTTTCCCTCTCTGCAGAAAGCCAGAAAGCGATCACAGTCTGCCTCGCTCTGTGCCGCTTCTCTGTCTCGCTACGTGGAAATGAAGTTCGTTATAATAGACAGTTTTCTGGTGTGTACGGGTGCACCAATGTGAGAATATTTCACATCAAAATCTAAATTCGCATATATTAATATTTGTTTTCTTTAACGAGCTGTCAAAACAGGCTCAGCCCGCCGGGTCGAGCCCGTTTAACCCACTAAAAAGAATGTTTGAGTTTATAAATTTTTGATCCATTTAAATTTGTGCCTAGGTGGTCCGGCCCGCGAACTCGCGGGTTATGCGGGTTCAACCCGGATAACCCGTGGGTTACCCGTTTAACCCACTTGAAATTTTTTTTTAAAATAAATATTTTTAATACATATTACATATTCACTTATTTAAAATTTTAAATATTCTATAATCTATATTCTATACTATTATTACATTATTTATTGTCTTACTTTATATATTTACTATTTTTTTATTATAACGATGAAAATGTGTTATCATTTTCTATAATATAGGAAGATTAAAGTCTTAAAAACTTGTCAAATGTCAAAATAAATTGGTGCTTTAATGTCATTTTCATTCCTATATTCCAAAGGTTATTTTGTAACATAATAGTTTAAGATAGGAAAATTGTAGGTGTTTTATATTTTTTATTTGATAATTGCTATTCTTCATAAAATGATATCTAATTATACATTGATTATCAAAATTTCTAGTGATTGGTATTTTAGTTACAACAAATGAGCAAATGAATATTGAAATTTGAATAAAAAAGTAAAAAAAAAAAGAATTTCTAGCTAATTTTACAAAAAAGAAAATTTAGTGCGGGCTGGTGGGCTAGCCTGTTTAGCCCACCAGCCCGCACCTAGGTGGGTCGGGTTGCCAATTTGTCAGCCCGTTTATGAACGGGCTGGCCTGCATAACATTGAGCCCGCCGTGAGCCAGCCCGAACCCTGCCCGCTAACCCGTTTTGACAGCTATACCTACTACCCTCTATACATTTATGATATACTTTTTTTTTATAGTGGGTTAGTCAATTTCGGATAGTCTACTTGGCTTAAAAGTTGAGTAGGTTGTTTGGCGCGCAATAATTATTAGATTCAAATGATCAACGACTCTCACATGTTTATGTCCTTGATCTATTTTTGTACAATTCAACAACTATTATGCGTCAAACAGTCTACTTAACTTTTACGCCAAATGAACTATCTGAAGTCGTATTAATCTTAATTAATTGAACTCGACTTTGAATATAGTAAATAAAAATATTAGTATTAAGATAATTTTATATTTTGATTATTCTATCTAATTCCAACTAAATTAGTTAAAATTAAATAATGATGATTTCAACCTTTATATATATATATATAATGCTCAATTTTAATGCCCAAACAAAATTGCCTATTAATAAGGAATACTTGTAAAAAATAAAAAAAATTAATTTCTATATAAATTGTAATGCATATAAAATAGTTGATTTATTTTTATATCATCATTAATATTTATAATTTTTTAGTATAAATTAGGCGTATTTAAAATATTAAAACAATATATGATTAGAGTTAAAATTTTGAAAAATATAACAATCTAATATACAATTTTAAATAGAAAGGATTAAGCTAAAAAATAGATGCAATTATAGGGACGAATAACATAACTTTTTTTAATTAAGTAGTATCTAAATGTAGCTCATAAAATCTTAGAGTAAATATGGATTTTTTTTTTGAGGGGAAGAGAGTTATATGCATGTTTATAAAATATGACTAAAAAAGAAGATATACCCAAAACTATCTGAAAATTAAAAAACCTGTTGTATATAGATTTTTGAATTTGTATATACCTTACTTTTGCCATTAACTTTTATGCTTGCAAGCTTATATTGTCTTCTACTTGGAATTGAAGGCTTCTTTTCCTTCTTCCCATTAAATAATAATAATAAAAACTTAACGATCTCCCATGACCAAAAGAAAGCATTTCATTTCTTTGCTTCAAGTTCAACTAATGATAAATGCGTTTCTTGGAAAGAAATAGACCAACGTTAATTATTGATTTAAGTCCTAAAATATTGTAATTGTCTTATTTTAATTCTTAAAAGATCAAATATTGTCAATGTAATCAATAAAAAATTATATTTATATTAGTTTGATCTCTCTATTTATTAAAATAATTTTTGTTGATAAAAAAGTTTAAAATTTTACAATGGTAAATTTTATAATTTGATAACAGAAATAATTAAATTAAAACATATATAATTTTTTTTTTCAAAATTAAACTAAAATAAATAATTTTTAATAACTAAATTAAAATAACTGTAATTATTTAAAAACTAAATGCGTAACTTACTTCTTAAAATAAGAACATATTTCTGAAAAATACATAATTCAATTGTTTAGTGTTCAATGAATTTGGTTTCTTAAAAGAATCATTTTTGTACTAAATTTATAATTTATAATTTATAAAGCAATAGAATTAAAAAAAACATATTTTAAAAATTAATTTATATATTTATTCTTAAAAGGCCCGCATGCTGATCCAGTCTCCAAATCGGACGGTGCTGATGGGTTACCACATCAAGGGTATTTCTTCGAATTATTAAATTATAAAAGCCGAAACGATTTGGTGGCGATGGAATTACGAAAGTACCCTATTTCAGCTACAATAACACATTCCCGTGAGAGTCTCATTTCCTCGATTCTCTTTCTTTCTCGTTTGTTCTTGTTCCTCTACGACCTGCCGTACACAGAAACTCTTCGTCGTTGGGAAAGGAAAACACAAGCTCTTCTTCATATTCTTCTTCTTCGTCTTCTTCTTCCTCGTCTGTTACTGATTCATACTCTGATTATTATACTCATCTTTCCTTTTGCACAAGGTATTCTTGAAAAATCTGTTATCTTTTCCAAAACTATGTATTTATTTTTATTTTTTCAAAAATAAAAAATGAGTTAATGTTGCTCTTCATTTCTCTGTATTCAAATTCGTTTCCTTTTGCAATTTTATAAGAAGGCGGCGTAGCATGAGAAATCAGCTCGTTCATCTATCTTTTCTTCGTTTTATTGGATGATCGATTTGTCTGTTTTCCCTTTTTTTTTTTACTGGGTTCCGTTTCATTCGGTATCCTTCTTTTGAGCTGGTCTAGGACCTTTTAATTATAATCATCTTTCTTTAAATTGGGTTTTGTTTGGCGGAATCGCAATTATGATGCTATCTAATTCAAATATATTGTTTCTTGATGATTCGAATTCGCAAACCGGTTATGATGACAACTAAACAAGATTTCTGTTTCGTTATGTCATGTGTTTTAGATCCTGTGCGCTTGTATGTTTTATGAATAGATGAATGTCGGCGGGTTTCTGCCTTTTATCCCTCCTTCTCTTCTGGTTCCCGTCACCGGGTCACATTTTGTTTTAAGTTTAGCTCTGAAATTATTGCAAGAACACTGCATTCATATGCTCTCAAAATATTGGCCTTTCTTATTATAGTATTAAAAAATAATAGTGATACACAAAGGAAAATTTTCCCCCTTGCTCAGTACGTAATTCATTGGGCTATTTGTTTGCTACGAAGCTATGAAATTTTTTTATTATTATTTTAATCCTGGACACTATTTACTGGGATGTTGAGCATCGGTAGAATGCGTTTGAAAAATTATTTCTTGTTTCTAACTCTCAATCGCTAATTTTAAGTTGAATAACAAGACTAGGACCTATCTTATGACATCTTCATATATGATTTCAGATGGGAGTACAACAACATGAAACTCATTCTGAAGACAATGAGCATCATTCTGAAGACAATGAGCATACTTTATATGATCATGACGGTAATTTTTCAAGCCAAGGCAATCATACTGACGGGTTTGTTATTCAATCAAGTGTAAATACTGAAAGTAATGAAGTTAACAAACCTGGTGATGCTTCTTGTCAGAAAAGTATTACCCCATATATCTATAGACAAGATGTTGTAAAGAGTAATTCCAGTGGTATGATTGGCATTGTGACAGAAGTTTCTGGTGATTCGGACTCAGATAGCAGCATCACTGATGATGAGGATGATGATGATGATGAAGATGAGGAGGGTAATATTGAGGAAGACATCGGTGACAACAATAACAATGCTGGCAGAAATTCTGACAAGAATGGTGCTGATGGGCAATCTAAGACTGTTCCTCTTTTGGCTGACCAGGTGCGTATACTGTGGATGGATGAATCTGAATCCACCCAAAATTTTAGTGACATAGAAGTTGTTGATCGCGGGTTTTTACATGGGGATTTTGTTGCGTCTGCTTCGGACCCTACTGGGCAAGTAGGTGTTGTAGTTGATGTGAACATATCTGTTGATTTGTTAGCCCCCAATGGATCTACAATAAAAGAGGTTTCATCAAAAGACATAAAACGTATTAGAGATTTTACAGTTGGTGATCATGTGGTGCTTGGGCCCTGGCTGGGCAGAATTGATGATGTTTTTGATAACGTGACTGTCTTATTTGAAGATGGTTCAGTGTGTAAAGTCACCAAAGCAGATCCATTGCATCTTAAACCAATTTCTAAGAATATCCTTGAAGATGGACATTTCCCTTACTACCCTGGGCAACGTGTAAGGGCTAGCTCTTCATCAGTTTTCAAGAATTCAAGATGGTTATCTGGCTTGTGGAAAGCTAATAGGTTGGAAGGAACTGTTACCAAGGTTACAGTAGGATCAGTGTTTGTTTATTGGATAGCATCTGCAGGTTATGGGCCAGATTCTTCCACTGCCCCAGCTGAAGAACAGAGTCCAAAAAACTTAAAATTGTTGTCTTGTTTTGCTCATGCAAATTGGCAATTAGGTGACTGGTGTCTCTTACCCTTGTCAAAATTGTCATATGCAATTTCCTCAGACAAAGGCATGTCCAAATTGGAACTTCACAATTCTGTCAACAGTGAAACAGATTCTAATCAGATAGGAAGTGGATGTGATTCAGAAGAAGCTACAGTTGAGGAATATAATAGAAGTAGGGATGCTATGGATGTTGATCCAGTGGATGCCTTGGAAGGGAATGAATCAAATGATGGAAATGTCACTTCACGTGAATCTAGCTCGTGCGGTAGTTCTCTCTCAGTACCAAAAGAACCTACCCATGAATCTTGGCCTCTGCACCGCAAGAAGATAAGGAAAGTCGTGATCAGGAAAGACAAGAGGGCCCGAAAGAAAGAAGAGAATTTTGAAAAAGCTCTTTTGATTGTCAACACAAGAACAAAAGTTGATGTTGCTTGGCAGGATGGAACAATAGGGCAAGGACTAGATTCTACAAGTTTGGTTCCAATAGATAATCCTGGTGATCATGAATTTGTTGCTGAACAATATGTGGTAGAGAAGACCTCTGAATCTGATGATGGTGAGGATAATTCTGAAATTAAGCGTGTTGGGGTTGTGAGAAGTGTCAATGCCAAAGAGCGGACAGCTTGTGTTAGGTGGCTAAAACTAGTTGTCAAAGCAGAAGATCCTAGAGAGTTTGACAAGGAGGAAGTTGTTAGTGTGTATGAGCTAGAGGGCCATCCTGACTATGATTACTGCTATGGGGATGTGGTTGTTCGGCTTTTACCTGTGTCTGCCTCTTTAGATACAGCTTCTGTTGGAGAGTCAGTTGAGATATCAAAGCATAAAAATGAAGAAACCGGAGCTAAAAAGGGAATGAAACACAAAACAGGTTGCAGTAAAACAGAAAATGCACCCAATGGTGAAACTCGTGTGGAGTTTTCAGACCTCTCTTGGGTTGGAAATATAACTGGCTTGAAGAATGGTGATATTGAAGTTACTTGGGCTGATGGGATGGTGTCAACGGTATGTTCATTGCATAAATTAAACTACTTGATTTATGTGTAATTTCTTCCTATCAAGATAATATAAATTCTGCATATCCATTAGGTTTTTGCCTTTATGATACTAATATAATGCTTTACTCATAACCTCCTTGCATGTAATTTTGGTTGATAAGAGGCTGAAGAGTTATTTCAATTATAATGAATTATATGTCTGGTGGTATTTTTAATCTGGTAAAATTTGCATGACTAGGATATAATCAGACTCTGCAAGGCCTCAGTGACCAAAACGGTCTTCTATGTGTCTCAGTGTTGTAAGAACTTATAGTACAGATAGAGAAGGGGTCCCTCATAGGGCTGAGAAGAGTATTGCAGGGAATCTTTGCGAAAGTTGCAGTTAGATTGAAATTTATTGTGGGATGTGATCGTGTGATTGGGCTTGCAAAAGGAGGGCAACTGGTTTAGGGTCTGAAATGGTATGAATCAATCAAAAGTTGCACAGATTGTTGAAATTGAATGTAATATTGGAGGAAAGGAGTGGAATTCTTTTTCAATGGTCTACTACATTCTTCATTTTGAGGGAATATATGAACTTAAGGATTGAGTAAACTAAAACATAGGAGTAGGACCCTTGTTTTACTAGTCTACCAGCACAATTAACTTGATAAGACCCAAGATATTCTAGTACAAATACTCCCTCTGAGCAGAAGTACATAAAAATATTCCCAAAAAAAAAAAAAAAAGAAAACCAAGAACTATTTGAAGTTAGAGACATTCTAATGGCTAGCCAGATAAAAAATAATAATAATGAATTTTTGTGGATGTTATGATTAGCTCCAAAATCACAAGCGGAATATTAAATATTCTTGTTCCCTAAGCTTATGTTTCTAGGTTTGTTGTTGGTGCCAGAAAGACAAAAAATAGAGATGGTATTATATGTTTGGTATCTTATTGAAGTTTGGTAATCATGATTCATGAGAGGGGAACCAGTGATATATGTCTTTCTATGTAATTTCAGATGATAGAGCAATTACATTGTATTTTTATAATATTAATGTCCGGCATCTATCTGAAGTTATTAATGTTCTTGTTGATATCTAACGTTGCCAAAGGAGTTTGATGCTCGCAGGGTCTTTTCTGTCTACATACCATAAAGAATTTTGGGTTTTAGGATCTTTCTAGTTGACATATTATGAGGGAGAGTAGAGTTCATGTGCTTATGAATTTTAGATTTTTCTTTTTTTTTAAGCATGCATTTGTGTCTGATCTTTCTGTTTTACCAATTAATTATTAGCTCTGTTTCTAGGTTGGACCTCAAGCAATCTATGTGGTTGGACGAGATGATGATGGTTCTATTGCTGCTGGGAGTGAATTAAGTGATGTTGCAAGCTGGGAAACTGTCAATGATGATGATGATGAGAAGGAAATCATGGAGGATTCTAGAGAGGTTCCTATCTTTTTCCGCCTGTACCTTGTTCTGTTATTTTCAGCAAATCAAAACGTAGGAAAACCCAAGAAATAAAAAGCATAATTTGATGGTTTCATAATCATGCTCCTCAGCCTTTTCTCCCTCTACTGCCTGTTTTTGGTAAATTGTAAAGCTAATTTTTTAATTTTGCAAGATAATTGTGTTCAGGATATTGAGAGAGAAAATTCCGGCAGTGATATTTTTGAGGAAGAAGAGAGTGGAGAGAACGACTTCAATGCAGCTGCTGCACTGTCTGTTCCCCTAGCTGCATTCCGATATGTTACTAGGCTTGCTACTGGAATATTCTCTAGGGGAAGAAATGTAGATCCAGTTCAAATGCAGTCAAAAAGTGAAAGTCAACTTCCATCAGAGGGAATTACTGAGGCAAAAGAAGTTCGTGATAAATCTAATTCTCAGAAATCAATGAACATTGATGGTGGTAATTCAGAAAATAAAAATGGAAAGAGTGATGAAGTTGTTTCCTCGGAAGCATCAGAGACATTACGTTGCTTGGAGATAGAAGATGCTCCAGCAAGTTACAACAATGATTCTTGCAGGTTTAAACGCTTTGATATTACTAAAGATCCTTCTGACCATTATTTTATTGGCGCAAATGGACAGGTATTGCTGTGCTTTGTTTATGATAGACTATATAGGATGTTGGAATTAAGATAAGATAGAAGGATAGGGGCTATCTTTTTGTATAATTCATATTCCTTTGATGAATATTAAAGATCTGAACAGACAAGCCCACACATGGACAACAATGCTTATTAAGTAGTAGTATTTATGCAGTTTCTTATATTTGGCTATATCAAAGATCTGAAGTATTAATCACGTCAGTGGCCATTCGGTGTAGACAAATACATTTAATTGTTTGTCTTTCTTTTAAATGTAATTTCCTTTAGCAAAGTAACTACATGATTTTCAATCCACTTTCAGAGTAACAATCGTAAATGGTTAAAGAAGGTGCAGCAAGATTGGAGCATACTGAAGAATAACCTGCCTGGTAAGTGAAACTAATTGAAGCTGTCCAAATTTCTGAGTTTATGATTTCAGTAATTGTAAACAGTTGGGAAACATTTGACAGAGGGAATTTATGTACGAGTTTATGAAGATCGAATGGATCTCTTGAGAGCAGTCATAGTTGGGGCATATGGGACCCCTTACCAAGATGGTCTTTTTTTCTTTGATTTTCACCTTCCACCAGAGTATCCTGATGTTCCACCAGTAAGGAATACTATCTCGTTTAGAAGTCTTGTTATAACTTTTTTAATTCCCCAAGATAGTTGAGTAGAAAGTGCTTATTTAATTTTTTTAGATTTTTTCCAAATAAAAATATCTTGTGTCTGTTCTTTGACTAATTCTTGAATGATGCAGTCAGCATACTATCATTCTGGTGGTTGGCGAATCAACCCTAATTTGTATGAGGATGGGAAGGTGTGCCTTAGCCTTCTAAATACATGGACAGGCAGAGGAAATGAAGTATGGGATCCAAAATCTTCTAGCATTCTTCAAGTCCTAGTTTCACTGCAAGGACTGGTGCTTAACTCGAAGCCATACTTCAATGAGGCTGGGTATGACAAGCAGATTGGAACAGCTGAAGGAGAGAAGAATTCATTGTCGTACAATGAAAATACATTTTTAGTTAACTGCAAGACAGTTATGTATCTTATGCGGAAGCCCCCTAAGGTAATTATAAAAAAACCTAGAAGATTCTTTATAAATATCCATCAAGTGTCCTTAGACCTTATAGGTATTGTTTAATCTCATCATTGAGCTAGAAAATATTTTCTATTTTATTAAGATTAGGTAAAGGGCTATCCTCTTATGCATGCTTGGCAACTTACCTTGATTAGGTTCATTATCAGTGATGGCTGGCAGTAAACATATAGATTGTGCATTGTAAGGCAAGACATACCCCAGGGGAAAATTTATTAAAATCAACTAGTGTCCAAATAACCAAATTACAGATATTGGCATATTATTTAATAATCAGTACTCTTCAAATTGTTTTATTGATTGTGCCTTTTTCACATTATCTGAGAAGGCTAAACTTCTAGGGAACTTTATAGCTTCTCTATAATACTAGAACTGCATACCACTATGTGTGTGGATTTAATGTTATGAAATCTTTGCAATATACTTGACTCCTTTTATGCTTGATGAAATTTCTAGGACTTTGAAGTGCTTATCAAGGAACATTTCAGGAGGCGAGGTCATTATATCCTTAAGGCTTGCGATGCATACATGAGAGGTTATCTGATTGGCTCTCTGACTAAAGATGCATCTATCAGTGGCAAGAGTGATCAGAATTCAAATTCTCTAGGTTTCAAGCTGGGGTTAGCCAAGATATCACCGAAGCTTTTCTTGGCACTGAGTGAGGTCGAAGCTGATTGTGAACAATTTAAACATCTGAAAGAGTCATAGCATGAATTTGAAGTTATAAGAAATACAGTATCTCTTTATAGTTAACGGGGTCTGCCCATATTTAAAATTTTGAAGGTACTGATAAATGTAAAGGTTCTCTTGTGTCGTCTGTGTTTTTAGTTACTCAAGTTGGAACCTTTCATTTCTTTTGTTTGAAAAATGGTAATTCACTTCTAGGAGCCTGTAGAAGCTAGGAACAGAATTGGTGGATGTCTTATTGGTATAATGAGAGCGGTTATTTTTAATGAGAAGCAACCACTAACAGAGCAGGCTGGGAACTCATGCTTTTTGGTCACCTGGTGAAGAAGGAAGACAATGTTACCTTTGGTTGATAACTTGTATTTTTGTGGATTTCTTTGTTTTGAAAGGAAGAGGAACAAAAAAAGAGGGGGGAAGGGGGGATGGGGTGGATTTTCTCAGATATTGGAACGGACGCCATTTGGTTGTCTTGCATTGATTGATTACCTCCTGCTTGTCAGGATCTGATGATTTGAATATCACTTAAGAGTGAATACCTTTCATTCTTTTCCAATGGATTCTGACGTTTGCAAGTTTCATAAACATTATGACATTGTTGCTTTTGCTGGTAATGTGGATGAGTTGTAATTGTCCACTTTCTGCTGTCATTAAACGCGTCTTGAATTCTTGGATATTTTTCTACTATTATTTATTAATTTTTCTGGGAAAACCTTGATTTAGACATTTTATGGGGGCAAGGATTGCAATGCGTAACTCGATGATGAATACATTCACGGATGGTGAGCAGTTGAAAAATGACACTCTAGGATCCCATTTGATAGCAATCTGGAGTGAGACGATTGCTGTATAATACAAGGAGTTCTGGCACTATTAGCAAAACAAGGAAATAAATTCTTTTGTCGTTTTCAAAACAGACAAAAGTAGCTGTAGATTTGTTCCAAAAGCTAATATTGGTGGTCCTTTCTGTAGATGATCTCTCTTTAACACCTTTTAGGTGCCCTTAGTGTATCCAAATAGATTATTTAAACTAACGAAAAGTAGTCTATTGGATTGGTTTGGATTCGATCAGAGCGGATTTGTTACAGCTGAAGTGTCTATATATTACAAGGTAACTCAACAATTCTGATCCTAAAGCAACCTTGGGATAAAAAATACCCATTTCAGCATCTAATTTCATCCCTTCCACAATCGCCCAGGGTAGTGATTAACCTCTGCAATTCTATGGCAGAGATTTCTATAAGACAAATATCGCCTTCCGAGTGACTCCACTGCTTTACACCCAAGCCGAAAAGAACATTTTACTGTACACTTGCGTCTTCATTGTACACCAATTGCAATCATTTTATGCCTAAAAATATCTAACTAGAGATTCCAAAATACCAATTAGCTTCCCGCACCACTTACAGATTCACTTTGTTTTACAGAAGAAAAAATAAATGCAAGCTATCAAGCTAACAGATATAATAGACGGCAGAAGATAGCCTGATCTTGGATGTTGCTTCTGCTCTTTAATCTTTATACAAATGTAATTTAGGCAGCGAGCACATCCTTGTCATATGTTTACCAAAAAGCTCCTAACAAGAAGTCAACAGCCTTTTAATAAAAGATGCTTCTCATGCAGAAACTTACCGCTCCTCATACTAAATTGATAAAATTTGCCCCTCTTTCCCCAAAGAAACTACTTGAAGATATCTTGCTCATGGAAAGCCAATTTAAGGAAACACACACCAACGGTCATTGGTCCCCTTCTGTGTTCTAATTTTGGTTGTGTGTAAACAGCATTTATCGTGGTTAATGCCAAAGTGTAAGGAAACCTCAGAAGTTGCAGCAGCTGGTGCAGAGAAAAGAAAGTAACTAATGCACTAGCTTATAAAAGCTGGATCTTGGCTGGTTCTATCAAGTGCCAATTCAGAAACAGAGAACCTTGCGCCAATGTGTGGAAAGCTCTAAGGCGGTTTAGGGTTAGCCAATCTTGCTAGTTGCTAATATCAGTCACAGATATGTGTGTGTAGACTGGCTGGCCATGCAGAATAATTTTAGTGATTCACACCGAAAAGCAAAATGGTGCTAAAGTTAGTTGTTCCTTGCTATTTCCAACTAGCTTATACTAGAGTCAGCAGAGTGTAAGGAACACTCAATTCTTATACAGTAGCATCAACCAGAAGGTTGAGCTTGACCAGCTCCATGCAAAATAAAAGAGGATATGAAATTACCAGATCTTTGGGAGTAAGGAAGCTAACTTTGAAGTTAGCCTATCAAGTAACTGTTTCTGAGCTGAGCTCTAATGAAGCACCGATGCTTCAAATTGTCTTGTATCTAAAAACTGGGTCAACAATCTGTATCAGCATCGCTGCTTCTTAGATGAGCTCACATTAAAAGTTGTAGTAAGGTGGAAAATTGCTTCTTGCACAGCATGTTACTATTTATTTCTTCTTATTCTCTTCCAAAGCAAAACCATGTGATAAAGAAGGCACAACTATGGTTCTATTATTACACAATAGCAATATGGCACATTAAAATCAATGTCGACGAAAATCCGATACTGAAATTATCCCATTATCTTGCGCTACTACGTATGTTTAAAAACCTGAAAACCTAATTAGCGCAATTAAAATGGGGCAGAAAGGAACAATTTGCAAGAGAGAATACCGACAACTCAAAAACTAGCCTTGATTATATTCCTCCTTGCCAAGAATCTCGCAACGGGAGGCGTTAGCGCGATTGTGATGGGAACTCGAATGGGGAACAGAGCCTTGTTACAGAGCAGAGCCAGAGTGAAAGCGCCGCCGGTGGAAGCCGCGAGCTCGGCCGTTCGATTTCTCTTCTTCTCCTCATTCACCGGTGCCGATGAAGATGTCTCGCCGAACATAGAAGATCCATCGGCTTCTCCTGATGGAATCGTATGGGTATTGACTTCGTCTTTGGAGGAAACGGCACCCAAGTGAAACTTCTCAAGAACAGATTCAACATCGACGTTATTCTTGATTGCAAGGAAGAGGCCGGTGATGGAAGCAGCAGAGACAGAACAATGAACCCCAATTGCAACTTTTCCGTACTTCTTCAGGATCTCACGGAATCTGCCACCCGCCATTGAAGGAACAATGCAGAAGGAGAAGTGACAAGAGGAAAGGTTTTGGCTTAGGGTTTTGTACCTTTTAAGGGATTTTGCTAATTTGAACAAAATGTCATTTTTGTCCCTTATTTTTGTCTTAAATTTCATTTTGATCCCTTAACTTAACTTCATTCCAATTTTTTTTTTTGTTGTTGTTTTTTTGGGGGGGGGGGGACAATGGCCGACAAGGCCCAAATCTCATATTAAGATAAAACTAGATAATTACATTGGTCAAATGTAACAGAAATTTTTTAAAAAAATTGAAACAAAAAAAAAATCTTTTAAAAAAACTCTGAAACCTAACAAGAAATTTAGAAAAAAAACATACAACAACTTACCAACTAAACGAGACAAATCAAGATATATTGTTGAAATTTTTGAAATCGTTTCATCTATCCATCCTCAAATCATATCGACAAGTATTAACATATTTAACTGATAATAAGTTCTTCCGATTTTATTACATAACATAACATGATCTTAAATTTCACTTATTCTTTTAATTTTATTTTATTTTGATTTAATTTTTTTATTTTTACCATATATTTCAATTTAGTCTGATTACTTTATTTTACTTTGTTGTCTTAATTTTGTTTTATTTTAAATTTGTCTCTTAACCTTATCTTAGATTTGTTTTTTGTCCATTAATTTTATGTTATTTCAATTTAGTCCTTTACTTATAAAAATTACTCAAATATTTTATTTTCTTTATCACTAATAAAATGCTTAATAAAAAAAATTATGTAATTTCTTATTTATTCTTATAACCTGGTAAAACTTTTTTGTTAAGTATAAATTGATTTTGCAAATCTTTAAACGTGTAGGTACCATTAAAAATTCACAATTAAACGTGTTTAGATGATAAAAGTATTAGGAGGATACAAATCTTTTGACATAGAAGATTTTAAAGTCACTATGATATTGAATATAAGCCATATAACTAAAAATATAAACAACATGTGCATTCAAATTCACGTTAAATACGAGTTATTTAATTAGAAGATATAATTAACTTATATTTGACGTCACAATAACATTGACATCCTATTAATCAAATGATTTGTATTGTTCACCTCTTGCAAATTCTATGAATGTTTGAAATTATTATTTTTATTAAAATATAAATTATTTTAGACTCATTTATTTTCATTTCTCTGGCCTTCAATTTATGGTGCATAATCAATGATCATACCTTGGGCTATGCTTTGAGTTGGACTGAAATTATGTCATAACATTTTGGGCCACACATTCTCACACACACATACACACATACTCTCTCTCTCTCTCTCTCTCTCTCTCTCTCTCTCTCTCTCTCTCTCTCTCTCTCTCTCTCTCTCTCTCTCTCTCTCTCTCTCTCTCTCTCTCTCTCTCTCTCTCTCTCTCTCTCTCTCTCTCTCTCTCTCTCTCTCTTTAAAAAAAAATAACATATTAAAAATCTAAATTATTAGTTATGAAAACCAATAACTTAAATTGGCCAAACGCCATGTTACTTTAGTATCAAATAGGGGATCCAAATTTTTCCCCTCTTTTATTTATCTGATAATGCACAATTTTTAGTTGTGAACATTAAGTTTGATGAAATAAATTAGTCTTTTACAAGATGATAAATTAAAATTCAAGTATCTGATAAAAAATGTTTATATTAGTGTCTAATTATATTTCAAATGAAGTTATCTCCCATAAAAAATGCCTATAAAAATAAAAAAGAATTCTTATGGGTGCCTTCCATATAAATTCCAACAGTAAGTTGGACAATAAAGAACTAACAACAATTCCGACAAGACGAATAATACTATTCATGAAAAAAAATAACAAAAAGACAGACCAAGCATTAGCTGAAACATAAACATCGAAGTTCAGTTCAAATAAAAGTAACAATAAAAAGACATATGGCCAAAAACAAAACAACCATACATAACTTAACTTCTATGTAAAGTCAAATATGTAATCATGTGGCCACAATTAAATCCTAACTCACATTTGAATTGTTATTTATTAAATTTTTGTCCACATGATATGATGAAAAGCTACTCTTTTTCAAGTTTACTAAAGTAAGAGTTAATTAATTTTATCGTTTATGAAATTCAATCCATCGCTACCACTATTAATGATAATTAATTCAAATAATTCTATACATATTTTCTTAAATAATCTTTTAAATAAATAAATAAATAAAACTATCATCAAAAAAGCTTTACACATCTAACTCAAATTAAATTAGTTTAAATATGGTAAATTTTTTAATAGTAATGATTATACTTATATATATATATATATATATGTACATTTTTGGTCCCTCACATTAACCTTGAGTTTCAATTTTGTCCATAAAATTTTTTTGTATCAATTTTTTTTATATTTTTTTTTGTTTTAATTTGTCATTAAAGCTAAAATCATTAACATAATTAATAGAAAATATTGATATTGATTTTTTCACATGACTCGTCCACTACCAAAGTGTCATACTAATTGATTTGAGTTTTAATTTTATCTCAAATATTTGACTAAACTTTAATTTCACTCCAAATGATATTTTTTTTCATTTGTCTCAAATTAATTGTTAAACGTTTGATATATCATATGAGAAAGTTTACATGTTATTTGGAGGAGTTCACATGTTACTTAAAGACGTCCATGTTAGTATTTTTCATCAACTTTATTAACATCGGTATTAACCTTAAGAATAAAATTAAAACAAATTAAAAATGACCAAAAAAAAGGGTAAAGAATAAATTGAAACTCAGAATAATGGACAAAAAATATACTTTCACCCCTATCTCCCTCTCTCTCTCTCTCTCTATATATATATATATATATATATATATATATATATCCACTTCTGTCGCCATTTGCAATATAGTATTATTGGACACCTCATATAAACTTAAGTCAAGGTCACTAAGTGGACAAAAATGATGATAACACGAGCTTAGCTACTCCATCATAAATGCCATTTTCTTCACACACAAGCTACATTTAATAAGCCTATCTACACTACACACACGCCCTTGCTTTCTTCTTTTCTTGGCCTTATCGTTAATTCTTCACTGTTCCTCTGTGTCTTGATCCATTTCCCAGAGACATGGAGATGCAGGCAACGCCATTATTGTTCGTCAAACGTTGTATCTTCCTGCTTCTGCTTGCAGTTCTGAAGCTGAACGGCGTCGTAGCGACGGTTTACACTGTCGGCGACGAAGAAGAATGGAGCAGCCAGACCAATTTCGCTTCCTGGGCAGCCAAATACAACTTCACCCTCGGCGATGTTCTCGGTACTTCCTTCACTCTTGCTTCTTTTATATATATATATATATATATATAGTTCTTCTACATATGTATCAATTTTGTGTACCGTATATATATATATATATATACCGTATATATATATATATATAGTTCTTCTACATATGTATCAATTTTGTGTACCGTCATTTTGATACCGTAAAGATAAACTTGAAACAAAATTATATTTGTGAATGGACTTGGATTTTCCATTAGAAACTGTAAGCCTAATAGGGGGATCTGTGAGCTTTGTGAATATGACTGTTAGATGAGTTTGCTTGATTCTAGCTTTGTGGGACCCACATAAAACTAGGTTGGGCCAGAATATGATGGTGGGCACAGAAACTGGCCCAACCCAGGAATTTTTGTTTTTGGTATTTAAACCACTTGGATTTATAAATTTATTAAACTAGAACAAATTTAGTCCAACCCGTGTTAGATCATAAATATATAAAAACTCAATAATGCTAATTTTCTCTTTTTACCGTTGTTTTAATAATCATATTGGGTTGGCTGGTTCAACTTGTTGGACCAGGAACCGACCAAGAAATCAGTCCAGAATAATCTCTAAAATTAATAAATAATTGAAATCGGTCAAAAACTGATTGAATCGGATAAAAATCGATGTTAAACGAATCGATTAAACTAGTTCACTTGAAACTTTTTCATTTTTTTACTTATTTTATAATCAAGTGATAATGAAAAAATTAATATTATAGATAAGCCAGTATTTTATAGATTTAATATGAATAAATATTATTTTCTTGTTATCTGATCAATTTTTGTTGTGAATGTTATTTTGTGTAATTTGATATCAAATTTTATTTTTAATTAAATTTATAAATTTATATTTAAAGTCTTTAATTATGTATAATATTTTTTAATATTTTAAAATAAATTAATTCAATTATAATTTAATTATAATCTAATCATTAACTTCAATTCAATGACGAACCTAATTTTCAAAATCTTCTTATAAACAAGTCTCTAAACATAGACATTGCTGTAGTGAAAGAAGTGGTCAACCAGTTGAATCCACCGGCGCTAGTCAATCCTAAGGCAAATGTTACTTCTGTTTTTGATACTATGAAAAGTATAAGCTAGATGTCGTGATTATGAAATTTCAAGAGAACCCATTTTATCACATATTTAAAATTAGAGTGAGTAAGCTTATTAATAGGTCAAACCCACTTGTGAGTATCCCCCATCCCCAAACCAGAATATATATATATATATATATATATAGATAAAAGTATTTTTTACGTTCATAAGATTTACATTAAATTTTAATTGTGTCTCTAACATTTTTTTTTATGTTAGTTATATATTGCATATTTTATTTTTGTTTAAATATATTCTTTTTTACTAACAACCCAATTAGCATTTTCTATTAAGGAAACAGACAACGTTCATAAAAAATGATAGATTTAAAACAAAAAAAATATTATGGATGAAATTGAAATTTAATATAAATGTTAGAAACTTAAAAATAATTTTGCCTATATATGCAAGTATACATACATATATAATAAATTATTTATTTGGTTCTTAAAACATTACAATTCTTTCAATGAGGTCTTTAAAAAATTAAGTGTTCCAACCTAATTCTTAAAAACTTATTTTTGTGTCAATTTCATCTTTATATTTATTAAAGTGACTTTTCACCAAAAAAAAAAAAAGAAAGATTTGACAACAATAGATTTTAAAATTTAGCAATGAAAATAACTAAAATAAGTTAAATGTAATCTTTTATGAATTAAATTGAGAGATTTAATCTTTTAAAAAATTATATTACTAAGAGAATATTTCAAAATGGCAATCTATTTCATGTTACAATTTTGCATACATCAGAAGTGGATCAGCTACATGCACTTAGATACTCCAACTCTTTATTAGTCATGATTTTAACTAGGTTAAATCAAATCATAGTTAAAATTTACATTTAACCACAGTTTTAATCATAGCTAAATAAATAAAATTATGACTAATAAAGAGCTGGAGCCTCCAAATCTTTGTAGCTGATCCTAATCCGGATACATCAAAATATATATAGCTGTTGTTGTGCAGAAACAGAGAACCTGAAAATAACAGAAAGAAACTAAAGCTAACTGTCAACTTGACTAATTTTATTATAATTCTGCATATCATATCATATATACTTACAAATTATATTGAAATAATTATAATCTTTTAAATTCTAAATTATAGTATTCAAGTACGTGAAAGGACAGCACAATGCATATGAAGTAACAGAGGAGACATACAAATCCTGCAACGCAAGCAGGGGAGTGTTAGCGAAGTACGAGGATGGAGAAGACGAAGTGGTTCTGAGACAGCCCAAGAAATATTGGTTCATTTGCAACATCACAGGCCATTGCCTTGGTGGCATGAGATTTGGAATTGAAGTGAAAAAAATTTCCAATTTGGCTCCTTTGTCACAACTTCATCCTTCTCCTCCTCCCTTTAATTCTTCTGCAAATGGTCATGTCACTGAAACACGGAGATTCTTCATTCCCTTCTTTGTTGCTTTGGGATTAATGTTGTTCAACTTATGTTGATGACTTTGATTATATGTGGAATTTGTTGTTGATTGTCTGATTTTTATAGATTGTAATTATTGACAACTCTTTCCACTGTGTGCTATGAAAATTACGTGTGTTTGAAAAATAGTTGAGAAAACTTAAATTTGGATAAATCATAGTTTTGTTAGTTACATGGCATGTATATAAATCATACAGGTAGTATAGTAAAAATTAAATAAGAATATCGTTTCTACAATGATTAACTTGCTAATTACCTAAAAAATTAAAATGTATTTGTCACGACCCGTTTTCTGGGCACATGACCGGCACAATGATGAATATCCCATCACTGTAAGCCTTTCGACAAATTCTGTCCATGAGTTTAAATTATCTATGTTATCAAAATAACAATTCCTTAATAAATATGAAGAAAATATATCAAATTTTCTTAATTAATAGATTCTCAATACAAAATACATTATCATACTGAAATACAAGCCAAATACCAAACCCCTGACCTAGATGTCCTAGACGATTACATAGCAACATAATCTATAACAAAAGAGGGGCCTACCCGACAGCGGGAAGGTCCAAAGTGATCTACTCTTCTAGCGGATGTTCTTCGCTAGCAACCTGATCTGAACAAAAAAATTGTACAGAGAGTGTGAGCTTTTAAACTTTGTGAGTGAATCGGCCTCGCGTTAATAAAATTCAAATACATTACCAGTCATGCAAGTATATCCGAAGGCTCATACTCCACCAATAGACATAGTTAGAAATTACATACAAGAAGATAAAAATTCATCTAATTCAACAAACGTTACTAGTACTCATCAATGGCAATATATCCTAGAGAGCGCACACAGGCCAGCTCACCAATTCTAAAATTCATCCAATTCAACAAACGTTACTAGTACTCATCAATGGCAATATATCCCGGAGAGCGCACACAGGCCAGCTCACCAATTCTGTATATTTCCGCCATGACGCACAACCTCATCCTCTTAGCTAGGGCGCCTCACGGATTTATCCCCAATCCGGGCTATATCCCTACTGAGGGAATCGTTGTCTCCGCACTCATTGGTCAAGACACCCTTTCAACCGAGTTTTTCGCCTTGCCGTGAGAAGGGGTACTGTCCCGCTCAATCACAATCAATAGTATTTCATATCATAATTAGAAGCACAATATAATATTCATCCATATAACATGTATAGTATATAACTATATTATAGATTTATAAACCACAAATCAAGATAACAATTAATCTGTTTTTGAAAAGATTCAAACTTCACATCATCATGAGATACTTTCTTCGTCTTATCCATACTTGTGGATTAATTATCTCATTAGATTTGTCATTCTGAATCCAATTTCCCCCTATGAATCTTGGGAGTGTCCTACAACATACTTTTTATCACCAGTAACGTTAAAACTCTATTAAAACGGGGTCGTTTCACTCACTTGGATTCCGTACGAGTATCGCTTCTCTAAGTCGTTACGGACAAGAGTACACAGATGAATTTCAGTATTCCGCTACAGAGATTTTCATGAAAGATTAGAGAAAACAAGTTAGGATTGATTTCATACAGACACTGTTCATACATACAGTTACTATTCATACGTACGGTCACTATTTATACATACGGTCACTATTCATATATACGGAGACTGTTTATATCAGAATAGAGAATACAATCTGTAAAAGAGTACACCAGGTAAGTTCCCAGGAAAGAGTGGAGGGTCACAATAGACACACTTAAAAACTAGGTCTTTCTTTAGTCAGAACTTTCCTAGACATGTATTCTTCACAGTTTACATCCTATTTCGGTAATCAGAGAATCAAAATAATATGTAAGCAGCTAAGGACAGTTTTTCTGATGTGGAAGATCAGCCAAAGCCGCAACCACAGAGCATACTTAAGAAAATAACTTCTAAAATTTGAAAGACATAAAAAGGGCATAGTATCCTTACCTAAGCTGAAAATGAAAGGCCCAAAATCTCAGAGGCCTAGCATTGGAGTAAGAGAAACTTAAGGAGATAATAAGAGAAGTTGAAGGTGTGAGTTTAGAAGTTAAATAAAATGACCTATTTATAGGAAAAGTCAAATGTACTATTTGATACTATGCGCTAATAAAATATTCAACTTACTATTTATAAAAATGACATTTCTAATAATGTAATTTACTGTGCAAAACGCGATAGATGGTTTAGAATTGTTTTGTTACTATTCAAAACTTAAAGGAAAAACTATCCTTTCACCTTAAACCTTTAAGTTTCTTTTCAATTCAGTCCTTTCACTTTAGTCCCTGAGGGTATTTTTACACATAAAACGTCATTTTCTCCCACGAACTTCTTTCTAGTTTTCTCTTATGACCAAACCACATCTAGTACTTGATATTTCAATTGTATAAGTGAACAGTATCGTATACGTAAATAGTATTATACATGTGAACAGTACCGTATACTGAAATAGTAACAGTAGTTTGTAAACAAATATTTATATTTTATTTTTCATGGGTATTACAGTATTAGTTAGACAATTCGAATTTGTATTGTTTCTTTTGACAAAATGTAAACTTAAAGTTAAAAGTGAGTTGTATATATGATTGTATAGACACTAAACACACAATAGAATTCACAAGATTAACACAATATAACATAAGAATAACATGACCTAGGATTGCTAATCTCCCTATGCTTTTCACATATTTCAATCTCTCTCCCTCTTGTTCTCACTGACCATACATGTTAATCTAGGATAGTGAATTGCTTAGATGAATTCTTCCAAATAACAACTAAGACTAAATCCAAAAAATCACAATTTCTTGTGTAGTCTTAGATTTCAAGAGTGCACAAACCCTAATCTGATTATGTAAAACTAATTTCTATATTCCTATGACATTAACAAATCAATTCTCCTAATTTTAAGGTTCAAGAACTCACACTACTCATTCTATGGTGTAGGTTTTTGCATTCCTCTCCCAAGTGCAGCAAAACCACCAAACAATCCATTAAATTGATCAAGTTTAATGAAAGCAAGAAGATAAGAATGAATAAATATGTATTAATGGCTAAATGATCACAAGAATTTAAGAGATTTACAAAACCTAATCCAAACTAGGGTTCATAACAATCCTAATACAGAAATTTAGCTACACATGTTCATAAAATACAGAAAATAAGAGAAGAGAAGAGAAAACTTCATGAATCCAAGTTGGGTAGAAGAGAAATTACTCCAATCTTTCACCAAAAGCTAGTTCTCCTAACCCTTAGAGCTCAATTCGGCGTTCACCTTTCGTTTCCAACTCAGAATGCCCTAAAATGTCTATCCAAATTGCCTTTTAAAACTTTCAACACGTGACAGCAAAATGGGTCGTGCGCTTAAGTGCACTATTTTCCCACTTAAGCACGATTCAATCAAAATTAAAGCATTCATCAACACGAGCAGCACACTTAAGTGCCTCTTCTTCCCATTTAAGCGCGTGGTGGACAGAATTAAACCTCTTTTTTCACACATACCCGCTTAAGCGTGTTATTTACTCGCTTAAGCATGTTATTTACCCGCTTAAGCGTGAATATGATAGAGAGCAATCACCTTCGAGAGCTTTATTCATTTAGGCGCAATCCAGTCCGCTTAGGCGCATAAGGGACAGCTTCAAATCTTCATTTTAAGCCCTTTTTAATTCTCCAATGTTCCATCTCTTCATCTTTTAGATCTTGACTTAGGATTTCTCATTCTTTAACATCATTTTCCCATCTATGATATCTGCGAAAACAACATCTCCATTAGATTTACAATTATCACCCAAAAAGAATATGATTAGGTGCCAAAAATTGCATTTTAAACCTAAGAGTAAGGTATGTATGCAACAAATAAAAAATTAGGTGTTAAAGCCCTAACATAAGTCAAAAGTATATCAAAATGATCCAAATCTCCTAAGAATTTATATGAATGCTGATGACTCAACAAGTTTGCAAATGCAACAACTTAAGGTGTGTTTGGTAACTCGGTGGGCAAACTATGTTTGATTGAACATGGTTGGAGAAAACTTAGATTTAAATGAACTTGATTTATGTTTAGAAGACATTTAGACAAACGTGATTGGAAGCAAACAAACTTAATTTGGTGCAAAACATGATGTTTAGATGTTTATGTGGAAACGTGGTTTGAGATGTGCAATTGCCAAAAATGACATAAATATTATATTTTATTTTTTATTATTAATTACAAAATGAATTATTGACTAATTTTTAACTGATAATTAGGTTTTAATTTTTTATTACTAATTAAAAATTTTAATTAATCACTAATTACTGATGAATTTTATATTTTATTTTTTGATGTATCATTATTACTATATATTTAATATAATTCAATTAATTATATTAACAAAATTACTTATGGTTATTTAATTATGCATTAAAATAATTTTTTAATTTGAAATTTTAACTAATCACCTATTCTTTCTTCTTCATCATTCTTCATCTCTTTTCTAAATATCATTGTCCTCTCATCTTTTTGGTCTATCCTTTCTTCTTATCTTCTCTTCTTCCTTTCATTTGTTTATTCTCTCTTTTTCTTTCCTTCCTTTCTTCCCTCATATTTTTCTTCCAAAGCTCAGTCATCCTTCTTCTCGTCGCTTTCATCTTCTTTGGTAGGCAGGTCACGAAAACCTGAATTTGTGACCCGCCGATTCTTCAATTAAAAACTTGTCGGAGAAGCACTTTCCACTGCTCTCACTGCCGTCATTACCTCCCCAACGCCACATGCAACCAAAAAAGACAACAAATGGCTAGCTACACGCATATCATGCAACAACGCTCACTACGCCACAAAACAGGGGAGAACTGTAATACCCAAGAAAAATAAAATATAAATATTTGTTTACAAACTACTGTTACTATTTCAGTATATGGTACTATTCACCCATATAATACTATTTACGTATACGATACTGTTCATTTATACAATCGAAATGTCAAGTACTAGATGTTGTTTGGTCATAAGAGAAAACTAGAAAGAAGTTCGTAGGAGAAACTGACGTTTTATGTGTGAAAATACCCTCAGGGACTAAAGTGAAAGGACTGAATTGAAAAGAAACTTAAAGGTTTAAGGTGAAAGGATATTTTTCCCTTTTAAGTTTCCAATAGTAATAACAGAAAAATTTTGCGCGTGAGGTGCACAGTGAAATGTCATTTTTATGAATAGTAAATTAAATATTTTATTAGCGCATAGTATTAAATAGTACCCTTGACTTTTCCTATAAATAGGCGCTTTCATTTCACTTCTAAACTCACACCTTCAACTTCTCTTCTTCTCTCCTTAAGTTTCTCTTACTTCAATGCTAGGCCTCTGAGATTGTGGGCCTTTCCTTTTCAGCTTAGGTAAGGATACTATGCCCTTTCTATGTCTTTCAAATTTTAAAAGTTATTTTCTTAAGTATGCTCTGTGGTTGCGGCCTTCGCTGATCTTCCACATCAGAAAAACTGTCCTTAGCTGTTTATATGTTATTTTGATTCTCTGATTACCGAAATAGAATGTAAACTGTGAAGAATACATGTCTAGGAAAGTTCTAGCTAAGGAAAGACCTGGTTTTTAAGTGTGTCCAGTGTGACCCTCCACTCTTTCCTGGGAACTTACCTGGTGTACTCTTTTACAGATTGTATTCTCTATTTCTGGTATGAATAGTAACCGTACGTATGAATAGTGACTGTACGTATGAATAGTAACAGTATGAATAGTAACCCGTATATATGAACAGTAACCGTACGTATGAACAGTATCTGTACGAAAACAATCCTACCATATTTTCTCTAATCTTTCATGAAAATCTCTGTAGCAGTATACTGAAATTTATCTGTGTACTCTTGTCCGTAACGACTTAGAGAAATGATACTCGTATGGAATCGAGGTGAGAGATCCTACCTTACCTTGTTTGCTTATTTAATGTATATATTAAAAGTATACTCTATATATATATGTGACATGAAATTCATACATTCATGTTATACATTGAAATGTGTAAATATGATTCTGTTGTGAACTTTTCCTAAAATGAGATGCATATGGTTGCCTATGATTGTGTAATGTGGTTGTGTTTGATCTTGATAGAAACGGAAATAAAGTTTATGGGATCCCATAGGATGAAATAAGGGTGGAATGAAATCACTATAGCCACGTGATATTGAATATGATATTAGTCCTTTTGAGGACGGGGTGAAATAAGGTTAGACTACATATTTGTCCCTTTAAGGACAGGGGTGAAATAAGGGAGGATACGGCAGGGGCCGTGGGGCAACGGCCACTTATTGTGGATGGGACCCGAAAAATGTCTGGGAACTTGATTTAGAATTGTATGAATTGTTTGAATTGTTTGAAATGTGATTTGGTTTGATCTTAAATATGTTGTTAATAATTGCAAGGTCGATTTGCTCACTGAGTTTAAAAGCTCACATTGTTTGTACAACCTTTTTGTTCAGATCAGGTTGCCAGTGAAGAATATCCGCTAGAAGAGTAAATCACTTTGGACCTTCCCGCTATCGGGTAGGCCCCTCTATTGTTGTAGATTATGTTGCTCTGTAATCATCTAGAACATCTAGGTCAGGGGTTTGGCATTTGGTTTGTATGTCAGCATAATAATGTATTTTATATTGAGAATCTATTATTATGTGCAAATCATCTCTATGAATTTCAAATAAGAAAATTTGATATATTTTCTTCAGGAATGGTTATTTTGATAATGACTAAACTCATGGGTAGAATTTATCGAAAGGCTTACAGTGATGGGATATTCATCATTATGCCGGTCATGTGCCCAGAAAACGGGTCGTGACAAAGTTGGTATCAGAGCAATGGTTGTTAGGTCTCCTAGTGATTACAGAGCAAGGTAACCTTAGTGGGACCTCATCTATCGTTGTGAACTCGGGCACAATTATAGAGAGACGGCTCTACTGAAGGTCCTGTAGGATGTTTCCATTTCCTCTCCCTCCGAGACTTATCTCTTCTTAGGAATTATGTTCTCAGTTTTAGTTTTAGACAGATGTGGCTACACTTTTGAACTTAGTAAAGGAAAGGTTATTACTTGTTTTGATTCCGTTGCTGTCGGATCAAATTTTTATATGGTGGATTTTATAAGCTGAATTCATGATTGATTTTGTGTAGCTATATTATTTTAGGGTACCAGCCAATAAAAGAAACCACTTGCATTAAAAAAAAACTGAAGGATTACATTGCAAAAAAAGAAGAAGTTTACTAATGTATGATTAATCTAAAAGCGAGGTGGTCTCGGATTAGGAGGGTTGTATTGTATCATCACCCCTCGACCATTCCTTGGAGCAAGAGACATAGCAATGTCGCGGAGGGTAGTGTAAATTCCATTCATACAATCAACACTTCTTTGCTGTTGATTGCAGAAGCACTGGGTAGACCAATAGAAGAACCTGTCTATTCTTGAAGTCATTTCTGCATGATTGCGTTTAGTTAACTTCTCCAGGTCTCCTATCATCTTTTTCAGATTTTTCACCTCCTGCTCTAGACAGGCGATTTTGTCCTCCGAGGTATGGCCCGTGCTAGTCTCCTCAGCTTCCTCGATCTTCTTCATTTTCTTCTCCTTCTGCTTCTCTGGAGACCCCTCAAAAGGTCTTTTGCCCTTTTCTTTGCCCAGACTTAAGTTTAAGTCGAGCTCTTCTTCCTTAGCCTCTACTGTGAGATCAATGTACTTCTTTGAGGCCATGATTTGGAAAAATTTAGAAATTTTTGTAAGAATATGAGGTGAGAGGAATACTGGGGGATTGTAGGCTCAGAGATTATTACTCTTTGTGGTGTGGTAACTGAGAACTCTGAGAAGGTTTTTATAGAGAAAAAATTTGGACTAAGAGACAAAGAAGATATCTCTTCACCGCACCCCTACACTGTAATACCCGTTAATTTCAGAATATAATTCGCTTAAGAGTATTTTAGAATTCTACAACGTTACTTTAGTTATTTATTTTGGTCATTTTTAATTTTCATATTTAATTGTTCTCTTTGAATATTATTTATGAAAATTGAGTTAAATGACTGGACTAAATATTTGCAAAATGAGGGATATATTCTAAGAATGGTGAAATTCATGGAAAAGTGGTTGCAGAATGGTCAATTAATCCATTTATTGTAAATTGACTGGATGGGTTTGGATGTTGGGTTATGGATACCCATGGGTTATTGAATAACCCATTAGAAATATTTAATATAAAGTTTCAATAGTAACTTCATATTTTTCGCTCAGCCGAAGGAAGCAGAAAAGATTCTTTCTCAGTTCTTCATTTTCTTCTCAAATCCTTTCCTTGATCTTCAGAAGTTCGATTATTTGTTCGGTTCAAAAGCTTTGTAAGGATCAAAGGTAAGCTTTAATCCGATTATTTTCCTTAAATTTCAGTTTATGTAGAAGATCAGAGGAGGTTTTGTTCTTGAAAATTTTGATGATAATTCATGAATCTCAGTTGTTTTAGAAGTTATATTTGAGTTATAATCGGTTAAAAGAGTTGAAATTCTGGTTTTGAAACAAGAAAGGAAAGGATGAATTTTTGAAAGATTTTTCTGCAAAACCGAGTTACTGTAGCGACCAGGGATTTCGAACAAAATCTGGAAAATTTTCGTCGGGTTACTGTAGCAGTACTGTAGTGTCGGCAGTCAACGGTACTGTAGCAGTCAACGTTACTGTAGCGAACCGGTACTGTAGTGAACCGTTACTGTAGCGAACCGACACTGTAGCAAACCGTTACTGTAGCAAACCGTACTGTAGCAACCCGTTACTGTAGCAGTCAGAAAATTTTACGTATTTTCATGATTTTGTTTCCTTTCTTATGATTCCTTGTAATATATTTTACTAGGAAATTTTCCTACACAAATTCTAGTGTGGAACAAGGTAAACTTGGACAAACATCAAGGTGAGTGAATAACCTTGCTCAGCTAATTTGATATTACTAGTCAAAGTACAATATAAGTCCCATTTACAACATTATTTGGACAATAAGCAATTAATTTTTCATATGCAAGTATATGATGATCAGTAGAAATAAGAGTATGAAGAAATTATTTATTTCATGACAATTGTACTATGTGATGAATTCTCACTATTTTATTAATGAGTAAAGATCTACGGGATCTAATACACGAGTGAGAAAGGGTTAAAGTCCCATACTACTCGGTGTATATCTAAGAAATCTTATACACGAGTGTGAAAGGGTTAAAGTCCCATACTACTCAGTGCATATCTATGAAATCTATACACGAGTTGAAAGGGTTAAAGTCCCATACTACTCGGTGTATATCTATGAAATCTTATTCATGAGTTTGAAAGGGTTAGAGTCCCATACTACTCGATGTATAAGATAATTAATTATATGAGTAAATGTGGTATTTGTACTTTTGATATTTTATATAGTACAGTTATTTACTTACTGAGTTTTTAAATAAACTCACACTCCCTATGATTATTTTTTTTCAGATACAGAAAACAGAGAAGAAGAGAATCTGTTTGAAGATTAGAAGCCCCTTGGGATTATTCTCTATTTCTGTCTGGTGGGACACCAGTACTTATTAATGTGGATATTAGAAAAGCTCTGTATTTTCTATAGGTCTCCTAGGCTTGCGATGAGATAGAAATATCAGACTATGTATGTCTATATTTGCTTATCAGATGAATATAATTCTGTAGTGTGGAATGAATGATTAAGGTTGAATGTAAAACCTTACAGAATATATGTATATAACGTATGTTTGAGAATTATATCAAATGAGTAGTATCTTTTCACATACTCAATTTTTGGGATGTGACAAATTTGGTATCAGAGGAAAGGTTTTATAGGTCCCCTATAGAGTACAGAGCAAAGTGATCTTTGTGGGCCCTTCCCTATTGTCATGAGCCGCGGCATGACCATAGGATTAGGTTCCATAAAAGACCTTGTAGAGTATAACGTCATTTTATAGATAACTTCTCAGTGGGGCTAGTAAGTGATATTTTGTTTATGTCTGAAAATTGTTTGTTATGTGTGTAGATCTGTGACAGATCAAGAATAATAATGAGCATATGGGTCCAAGGAGGGCCATAAATCCACCAGTACATGTGCAAGATGATCCTAACCGTGGTGATAGTTTACATGCTCAAAGTACTGAGGGCGCAACTAGTGAGCAAGCAAGAAGAGTCGAACCTGATGCTCATGTCGGTAATGCAACTATTGCACATGTGATTCATTTGATGAATGAACGATTTGACCGATTTGAGGCTGAAATGAGAGGTCGAGCTGCACAAGCTAACCTGCCAGTGGATCCTCCTATTGTTGAAGCTGAAAATGTACCACCAGCTCCGTTAGCGGGAGGAGTTAATGTAAGAGAGGTAAGAATGTCTGAATTCCAGAAAATGAGGCCTCCTACTTTTTCAGGGGAAGATCCCAAAGAGGACCCACAATGTTTTCTTGAAGATTGTGAAGCAATCTGTGATGCTATAGGGTGTTCTCCTACTCAAAAGGTAGAATTCACTTCCTTTCAGTTAAAAGGTAGGGCTGGTAAATGGTGGAGGAACTGGAAGAAAGCTAGAATTCAAGGCGCACCGCCAGTTATGTGGACAGAATTTTACAGATTGGTTATGGATGAATTTCTTCCGGCAAGTGAACGATCATCCAGGGCCAGAGATTTTCTGTATCTACGGCAGGGAACCATGACTGTTGATGAATATTCAGCTCAGTTTGTTAAATTATCTGAATATGCCCCTGAAATCATTCCTTCTGAAAGGAAGAAAATAGAAAAGTTTGTGGAAGGGCTTCGTGATGCCTTATATGATCAAGTGGGTTCTAATATGAATGATTACTCTTCGTACTCAGAAGCTGTTGATGTGGCCCGAAGAATGGAAAGGAGGTCAAAGAATAAAGAAGAATATCGTCAAAAGAAGAAGGCCAGATATAGGAGATCTTTTAATCAAGGGGAAGACTCAGGGACTTTTACTGCACCACAACAAGCTCCAGCCACTCCTACTAAGTCATCTTATTCTATAGCCAGTGTGGCTAAGCCTCGTTCAGAGAGCAGGGGTGGTTTTAGCTCTTCTAGTAGAGGAGGTACTCAAGGTAGAAGGGAAAAACCTCAATGTCCTGAATGTGGAAAGTTTCACTTCGGAGAATGCAGGTTAAACACTGTTGGTACAGGCTGTTTTCACTGTGGACAAAAAGGACATTTTATAAGGGAGTGCCCTCAGCTCATGACAAGACCAGGTCAAGGGTCTACTTTGCCACCTCGACCACAATCTATTACTCAAACACCAACCCCTTCAACAGGGGGTAGTATGGGAAGAGGTTCTGGAAGAGGCCAAGGTGACCGTGGAAAACAAGCTGCTGGTAGAGGAAATGCAAGAATATATGCTCTAACCCGACAGGATGCTCAAACATCCAATGCTGTAGTTACAGGTATATTATCTGTTAATACTTTTGCTGCACGTATTTTGTTTGACCCCGGTTCTACTCACTCATATGTGTCACCCCTATTTGCCAAGAGATTTGCAATTGATTCGATTATTCTTAAAGAACCATTCTTGGTTTCCACACCGATGAGAGAGACTTTGATGGTTAAAACATGTTATCGTTCTTGTAAAATAATCGTTGGAGGCATGGAAACTGAGATAGATCTTATGGTTCTCAATATGTTAGATTTTGATGTGATTCTAGGGATGGACTGGCTATCTTCTTGTCATGCTACTATAAATTGTCGTGACAAAGTTATTTCCTTTAATATACCGGGGAGGAGTAATTTTGTGTTTCAAGGAGATCGAAGTGATGTACCTTGCAACATGATATCTATGTTAAGTGCCCAGCGTATGTTGCGAAAGGGATGTCAGGGATTTCTAGCTTTTATCAAAGATTTAGAAAAGAAAGAACAGAAGTTAGAAGACATTCATGTGGTTAATGAATTCCCAGATGTGTTCCCAGAAGATTTACCTGGATTACCGCCAGAAAGAGATATTGAGTTCAGTATTGATTTGGTCTCAGACACAAGACCAATTTCTATTCCACCTTATCGTATGGCTCCTGTTGAGCTAAAAGAACTTAAAGAACAATTGGAAGATTTGTTAAACAAAGGGTTCATTCGCCCAAGTTTTTCACCTTGGGGTGCTCCTGTTCTTTTTGTGAAAAAGAAAGATGGTTCTATGAGATTATGTATAGATTATCGTCAACTGAATAAAGTCACAGTGAAGAATAAGTATCCTTTACCAAGGATAGATGATTTGTTTGATCAGCTTCAAGGAGCAAAATACTTCTCAAAAATTGATCTAAGGTCTGGATATCATCAGTTACGAATTAAGAGTGATGATATACCTAAGACTGCTTTTCGTACACGGTATGGACATTATGAGTTTCTTGTGATGTCTTTTGGGTTGACAAATGCACCAGCAGCATTTATGGATTTAATGAACAGAGTGTTCAAATCATTCCTTGATAAGTTTGTAATTGTGTTTATTGATGATATTTTGGTATATTCAAAGAGTCATGAAGAACATACTGAACATTTGAGAAAAGTGCTTCAGACTTTGAGAGAGCATCAGTTGTACGCAAAGCTCTCAAAATGTGAATTCTGGATGAGTCATGTAACATTTTTGGGACATGTTATTTCCCAAGAAGGTATTCATGTAGATCCAAGTAAAATTGAAGCAGTAAAACAATGGCCTCGACCAACAACTGTGTCTGAAGTACGTAGTTTTCTTGGCTTAGCAGGGTATTACCGTCGCTTTGTCAAAGATTTCTCTAAGACGGCTCTTCCATTAAATAAGTTAACCCGAAAGAATGTTAAATACATTTGGGATGATTCATGTGAACAAAGTTTCACCCAATTGAAAGAGTGTTTAACTTCTGCACCAGTCTTAATTTTACCATCAGGACCAGGGGGTTACTCTGTATTCTGTGATGCCTCAAAGATAGGCTTAGGGTGTGTGTTGATGCAACATGGTAAAGTCATAGCTTATGGCTCACGTCAGCTTAAAAAGCATGAATTGAATTACCCCACTCATGATTTGGAAATGGCAGCTGTAGTGTTTGCCCTAAAGATATGGAGACATTACTTGTATGGGGAAACTTGTAAAATTTTTACAGATCACAAAAGCTTTAAGTACATTTTTGAGCAGAGAGATCTCAATCTAAGGCAACGAAGGTGGATGGAACTTCTGAAAGATTATGATTGTACCATCCTTTACCATCCAGGTAAAGCAAATGTAGTGGCTGATGCTCTAAGTCGAAAGTCTATGGGAAGTTTAGCTCACATTGCCACTATAAGGAGGTCTCTAATACATGAACTACAAGAATTGGAAGCTGATGGAGTATTCTTCGAGATCACTGAGTCAGGTACATTTCTGGCTCATTTAACAGTTAGATCATCCCTTGTTGAAAAAGTAAAAGCAACTTTAGAAGGTGACATTGATATGGTCAAAATAAGAGATAAGGCAAGGCAAGGTCTAGCACCAAGTTTCTTGGTAGATGAAGAAGGAGTCTTATGGTTTAATGGTAGACTCTGTGTCCCCAACATTGAATCTTTGAAGCATGAAATCTTAATGGAAGCTCATGGTTCACCCTACGTTGTACATCCTGGTGCTGTGAAAATGTATCAGGACTTGAAACAAGTTTATTGGTGGGAGGGCATGAAGCGAGACGTGACTGACTTTGTAGCTCGATGTTTGACTTGTCAGCAAGTTAAAGCTGAACATCGACGACCACCTGGATTGATGCAAAAACTAGATATTCCCGAATGGAAGTGGGAAAGGATCACCATGGATTTTGTAGTAGGTTTACCTCGGTCAACAAAAGGAAATGATTCAATATGGGTCATAGTGGATCGACTTACTAAGTCAGCACATTTTCTTCCTGTTCATACCACTTTCAGTGTAGCAAAACTTGCTCGACTTTATGTTAAAGAAATAGTGAAACTTCATGGTGTACCAATATCCATTATATCAGACCGAGGACCTCAGTTTACTTCTCGGTTCTGGAAAGTCTTTCAAGAGGCTTTGGGTACCAAAGTGAATCTTAGCACAGCATTCCATCCTCAGACTGATGGACAGTCCGAAAGGACAATTCAGACTTTAGAGGATATGCTAAGAGCTTGTGTGATGGATTTCAGTGGAAGTTGGGAAGATCATTTGTCTCTTATTGAATTTGCTTATAATAACAGTTACCAAGCCAGTATTCAGATGGCACCTTTTGAGGCTTTGTATGGGAGACGGTGTCGATCTCCTATAGGTTGGTTTGAACTTGGTGAAACCAAAATATTTGGACCTGAGATGATACAGGAAGATATAAATAAAGTTAAACTGATCAGAGAGAAGTTGTTAACTGCTCAGAGTAGACAGAAGTCTTATGCGGACAACCGACGACGTGACCTTGAATTTGCAATAGGTGATATGGTTTTCTTACGAATCTCACCTATGAAAGGAGTAATGAGATTCGGGAAGAAAGGCAAGCTTAGTCCGAGGTATGTTGGCCCATATGAGGTTGTAGACAGAGTGGGTAATGTGGCATATCGCCTAGACCTACCTTCCAACCTAGAGGGAGTTCATCCAATATTTCATGTGTCCATGCTACGGAAGTATCTTCCTGATCCTTCTCATGTCATTCAACCCCAAGAAGTTCATTTTGATGAAACTCTCACCTACGAAGAGGTACCAGTAGCTATCCTTGATAGAAAAGTCAAGAAATTGCGTACCAAAGAAATTCCTACTGTCAAGGTTCTTTGGAGAAATCATTCTCGCGAGGAAGCTACGTGGGAGGCAGAAGATGAGATGTGGAAAAACTATCCACATTTATTTGAAACTTGAGGTAAGATTTTAATTCGGAGGACCGAATTCTTTTAAGGGGGGTAGAATGTAATACCCGTTAATTTCAGAATATAATTCGCTTAAGAGTATTTTAGAATTCTACAACGTTACTTTAGTTATTTATTTTGGTCATTTTTAATTTTCATATTTAATTGTTCTCTTTGAATATTATTTATGAAAATTGAGTTAAATGACTGGACTAAATATTTGCAAAATGAGGGATATATTCTAAGAATGGTGAAATTCATGGAAAAGTGGTTGCAGAATGGTCAATTAATCCATTTATTGTAAATTGACTGGATGGGTTTGGATGTTGGGTTATGGATACCCATGGGTTATTGAATAACCCATTAGAAATATTTAATATAAAGTTTCAATAGTAACTTCATATTTTTCGCTCAGCCGAAGGAAGCAGAAAAGATTCTTTCTCAGTTCTTCATTTTCTTCTCAAATCCTTTCCTTGATCTTCAGAAGTTCGATTATTTGTTCGGTTCAAAAGCTTTGTAAGGATCAAAGGTAAGCTTTAATCCGATTATTTTCCTTAAATTTCAGTTTATGTAGAAGATCAGAGGAGGTTTTGTTCTTGAAAATTTTGATGATAATTCATGAATCTCAGTTGTTTTAGAAGTTATATTTGAGTTATAATCGGTTAAAAGAGTTGAAATTCTGGTTTTGAAACAAGAAAGGAAAGGATGAATTTTTGAAAGATTTTTCTGCAAAACCGAGTTACTGTAGCGACCAGGGATTTCGAACAAAATCTGGAAAATTTTCGTCGGGTTACTGTAGCAGTACTGTAGTGTCGGCAGTCAACGGTACTGTAGCAGTCAACGTTACTGTAGCGAACCGGTACTGTAGTGAACCGTTACTGTAGCGAACCGACACTGTAGCAAACCGTTACTGTAGCAAACCGTACTGTAGCAACCCGTTACTGTAGCAGTCAGAAAATTTTACGTATTTTCATGATTTTGTTTCCTTTCTTATGATTCCTTGTAATATATTTTACTAGGAAATTTTCCTACACAAATTCTAGTGTGGAACAAGGTAAACTTGGACAAACATCAAGGTGAGTGAATAACCTTGCTCAGCTAATTTGATATTACTAGTCAAAGTACAATATAAGTCCCATTTACAACATTATTTGGACAATAAGCAATTAATTTTTCATATGCAAGTATATGATGATCAGTAGAAATAAGAGTATGAAGAAATTATTTATTTCATGACAATTGTACTATGTGATGAATTCTCACTATTTTATTAATGAGTAAAGATCTACGGGATCTAATACACGAGTGAGAAAGGGTTAAAGTCCCATACTACTCGGTGTATATCTAAGAAATCTTATACACGAGTGTGAAAGGGTTAAAGTCCCATACTACTCAGTGCATATCTATGAAATCTATACACGAGTTGAAAGGGTTAAAGTCCCATACTACTCGGTGTATATCTATGAAATCTTATTCATGAGTTTGAAAGGGTTAGAGTCCCATACTACTCGATGTATAAGATAATTAATTATATGAGTAAATGTGGTATTTGTACTTTTGATATTTTATATAGTACAGTTATTTACTTACTGAGTTTTTAAATAAACTCACACTCCCTATGATTATTTTTTTTCAGATACAGAAAACAGAGAAGAAGAGAATCTGTTTGAAGATTAGAAGCCCCTTGGGATTATTCTCTATTTCTGTCTGGTGGGACACCAGTACTTATTAATGTGGATATTAGAAAAGCTCTGTATTTTCTATAGGTCTCCTAGGCTTGCGATGAGATAGAAATATCAGACTATGTATGTCTATATTTGCTTATCAGATGAATATAATTCTGTAGTGTGGAATGAATGATTAAGGTTGAATGTAAAACCTTACAGAATATATGTATATAACGTATGTTTGAGAATTATATCAAATGAGTAGTATCTTTTCACATACTCAATTTTTGGGATGTGACATACACGATCAACCTATAGATTTCTGCAAGCTGGAAGCCAGAAGTCTAGGGTAGGCGTGCACACCGATAGCGCGTTGCATTAATGCCAAAACCACGAAAGTCAGTATTCGGTGGATTTGCGGCCGATTTTACTTGGTTTTCCCATTTCTCCCGTTGGCATTTTTCAAAATTCAAAGAAGTTAATGATACAGCCATTAAAGATTGCCTTGGATGCTTTTATGATAAACTGAAATGCATTTCTCTGTTTTATTGTGTTGTTCTTGAGAGCCTTCAGTTGAGTATAATATACATAACTGATTGAATCATGTTGTAATTACATGTATGTATGTTATTCATATGTTATTCATGCATAATGAGTGAAAGCTACGACCAAGGAGAATATGTGATGATCCTACATATACTCATAGAGAATGTGAAATCAAAATGACTTGGATAGAATGAAATGTGTAGAGGATAATACATCTTCATGGTTACACATACTTACATATAATGCTCTCATGGGCAAATGAAAGGCAGTGATTTCCTTACATCATGATAATGCTTAAGGCATGCGACCGTAAGCAGTTAACTTTGTTTTAAAATATATATATTTACATATATTATGTGTAAGTCTAGAGTAAAAACACCGATTAGAATATAAGATAAGGCTAATATGAGACTACCCGATCATAGAGTGATATCGTGATCTGAGATTACACTATAAGACAAGTATAGAGTGAGGAAATTATAGATTGAAACGGCGATTAGTCGAAAATTTTGAGAAAGGTCAAGATTAGCCGAAAATTTTTTTTAGGAAATCTTTGACTTATGTTAATTGCATTAAATTATATTTACTATTTACTTGCATGTCCGACATTAATTGCTGGCATTGCGACGTATGTGATCTGTAAACCTTATAGCGAGCGGCGTGTAGGTTGTGGTGGCTTTAGCTCCAGGGGCTTCGGGTTGTCTATAAATCTTGTATGCCCGTTACCCTACTCATCGCACCAAGCAAACCTACTTCTTTCATTACATACCTATTTCTCAATCTCCATTCCTTTCTCATTCGAAGTTATTTCTGAGATCCCTAGAGCAATGGCCGATAATAAGTCTTTCAACTTGAATTTTGAGACTGGCAATGTAGAGCTTGATTTAAATCTAAGTCTCGAAAACAACAAAGGGAAGAGACCTGTAGACAGGTCACCAGAAATTAAGAAAAGAAAGAGAGATATAAAAGAGTTAGAGGAGGACAGTACTGCAACATCCTCAGAAAATAAGCTTGCGTTCCTGGAGCGTAAGATCAAAAATCTGGAGCGTAAGATAGAGAGCCTGGAATACAAGATAGAGGACCAGAAGCGATTAATAAGTCGTCTCTTTGAAAACCAAGAGAAACTGATAAATCGTCGTTTCGGGGAACTGGCCAATCGAGTTGATAGACATTCAATGTTTGCAACTCAAAATTTTCGTGACCAACAAGCAAGGTGTATTGACTGTATGAACGGGGTAACTTCTGCTCTTCGCCAAATTTCTCAGGCGCTTCCTCCAGAAACCTTTTCTAGGCTACAACGATTAGCTTCCTCCTTAAGGTCTGAAGCACCTTCCTCTTCTAGACCTGGAGCACCTTCTACATTTCAAAAGCCTTCTCGTCCTTAATTTATTCTTTCTTTTGTTTGTACCTAAAGTTATATTTGGTCTAAGCTTCATGTATTAAAATTATCTATGTACTAGAAATAAAATTTAAGTTAGTATCTAGATCTTCTTTGTTGAAGTGATTCATTTTACTGAAAGAACTTGAGGAATGAGAAGATATTGGACTTGTTATATTTCATACTTGATTATGAAAATTCTAAAGCAAAGTATGGTAATATCCTTTTGACTGAGCAAAGTTACTAAAATGATATTTCATTACACTTCTGAACTATGCAGGAATGCTAAATAAGTATTTTATTAACCTATAGAACTATAGGTTTGTCTCAATCATTGAAGGGATGCGACTCTATATGAGTCATTGAGGTGAGAGGAATTTTCATATATATAATTATGCTAAGAAGTATGTTATTTACTTATCATATTTTCTAGGATTGTTCTTCCTAGAGATTTATGTAATGATTTCATGTGATTTTGCCTTTTATATGACGTCTTCAGCTGAGAGTATCGCCTTAAGGTAGAAGGATCACCTTCGGGCAAGAGTATTGCCTATGGCCAAAATGATGCTTTCGGGTGAGGTGCTTGTAATCATAAAAGTTATAAGCTATGTGTGTAGTATCATGTGTTCTGATATTCAATGTGAATTGGAAAGACCACGTGCCACTTTTGAGATGACACCTATTTGAGGTTTTACATAGAGACAGAGTTCGTCTCTGATTAGGTGGTTTAAGTTTGGTAAAGGTTATGAGGATGAGACACTTTATGGTACAAAAGGTTGTGGAGAAGATCAAACTGATGAGGAAGAGATTGTTTGCTATTTAGAAAAGACAAAAATTCCTATGAAAATTATTAATAATGTGGTCTAGAGTTCACAGTCGATGCTATAGTGTTCTTGTAAATCCTACCAAGGATGTGAAGATGTTTGGAAAGAAAGAGATACAAAGGATGAGATATAGACGAAGTAATCATATTTTTTTCAGTCTTGAGATGAGTTTTGAATTCGGGGGACCGAATTCTCTTAAGGGGGTGATAATGTAATACCCAAGAAAAATAAAATATAAATATTTGTTTACAAACTACTGTTACTATTTCAGTATACGGTACTATTCACCCGTATAATACTATTTACGTATACGATACTGTTCATTTATACAATCGAAATGTCAAGTACTAGATGTTGTTTGGTCATAAGAGAAAACTAGAAAGAAGTTCGTAGGAGAAACTGACGTTTTATGTGTGAAAATACCCTCAGGGACTAAAGTGAAAGGACTGAATTGAAAAGAAACTTAAAGGTTTAAGGTGAAAGGATATTTTTCCCTTTTAAGTTTCCAAGAGTAATAACAGAAAAATTTTGCATCGTACGCGTGAGGTGCACAATAACTGCATTATTAGAAATATCATTTTCATGAATAGTAAATTGAATATTTTATTAGCGCATAGTATCAAATAGTACCCTTGACTTTTCCTATAAATAGGCGCTTTCATTTCACTTCTAAACTCACACCTTCAACTTCTCTTCTTCTCTCCTTAAGTTTCTCTTACTTCAATGCTAGACCTCTGAGATTGTGGGCCTTTCCTTTTCAGCTTAGGTAAGGATACTATGCCCTTTCTATGTCTTTCAAATTTTAAAAGTTATTTTCTTAAGTATGCTCTGTGGTTGCGGCCTTCGCTGATCTTCCACATCAGAAAAACTGTCCTTAGCTGTTTATATGTTATTTTGATTCTCTGATTACCGAAATAGAATGTAAACTGTGAAGAATACATGTCTAGGAAAGTTCTGGCTAAGGAAAGACCTGGTTTTTAAGTGTGTCCAGTGTGACCCTCCACTCTTTCCTGGGAACTTACCTGGTGTACTCTTTTACAGATTGTATTCTCTATTTCTGGTATGAATAGTAACCGTACGTATGAATAGTGACCATACGTATGAATAATAACCGTATATATGAACAGTAACCGTACGTATGAACAGTATCTGTACGAAAACAATCCTAACGTATTTTCTCTAATCTTTCATGAAAATCTCTGTAGCGGTATACTGAAATTTATCTGTGTACTCTTGTCCGTAACGACTTAGAGAAGTGATACTCGTATGGAATCGAGGTGAGAGATCCTACCTTACCTTGTTTGCTTATTTAATGTATATATTAAAAGTATACTCTATATATATATGTGACATGAAATTCATACATTCATGTTATACATTGAAATGTGTAAATATGATTCTGTTGTGAACTTTTCCTAAAATGAGATGCATATGGTTGCCTATGATTGTGTAATGTGGTTGTGTTTGATCTTGATAGAAACGGAAATAAAGTTTATGGGATCCCATAGGATGAAATAAGGGTGGAATGAAATCACTATAGCCACGTGATATTGAATATGATATTAGTCCTTTTGAGGACGGGGTGAAATAAGGTTAGACTACAGATTTGTCCCTTTAAGGACAGGGGTGAAATAAGAGAGGATACGGCAGGGGCCGTGGGGCAACGGCCACTTATTGTGGACGGGACCCGAAAAATGTCTGGGAACTTAATTTAGAATTGTATGAATTGTTTGAATTGTTTGAAATGTGATTTGGTTTGATCTTAAATATGTTGTTAATAATTGCAAGGTCGATTTGCTCACTGAGTTTAAAAGCTCACATTGTTTGTACAACCTTTTTGTTCAGATCAGGTTGCCAGTGAAGAATATCCGCTAGAAGAGTAAATCACTTTGGACCTTCCCGCTATTGGGTAGGCCCCTCTATTGTTGTAGATTATGTTGCTCTGTAATCATCTAGAACATCTAGGTCAGGGGTTTGGCATTTGGTTTGTATGTCAGCATAATAATGTATTTTATATTGAGAATCTATTATTATGTGCAAATCATCTCTATGAATTTCAAATAAGAAAATTTGATATATTTTCTTCAGGAATGGTTATTTTGATAATGACTAAACTCATGGGTAGAATTTATCGAAAGGCTTACAGTGATGGGATATTCATCATTATGCCGGTCATGTGCCCAGAAAACGGGTCGTGACAAGAACAGAGTACACACAAAAGCCAGCATAGCAACACACACCAGGGGTAAAAACGAGGAATAGGAGTAATGACCCACACCAACCACGTTGATTTCATCACATAAACTACTATGCCTCATGTTGAACCAATCGAGGGTGGCTTGTGCCCAAACCATGTTTGTTGTTGAACCTTAGTCATGTGTTGCTACCAAACATCTCAAAAATTTACAAATGCGGTTGAGAGCTCCCTGAACTATGGTTGGAGCCAACGTAACGTACTTCCAAACACATACTTAGAGCTTTCACCAAAACTATAGTTTGAGAGCAAAACCAAGTTAATGCAAAAGACTCTCAAATATGTTATTTTGTACCAAAACCACATTAATGCAGTCTAAACTATGGTTTGTAGAAATGTAATGAAAAACCAAACATGCTATACCTTATCTAAACATGCCAACTATTTAATTAAGATAAAAATGTAATAAAACCCCTTTAGATTTTGAGTAAATTGATGATTTAGTCATTGAAAAGTTATATATTTTTTCAATTTAATAATTGAAAGATCAAGTGTGTCTTAGTTTAGTTCCTGAAAGATTATTTTTGTCTCGATTTAGTCATTTTCATTGCTAAATCTTAAAATTTTTTGTTGTCAACAATCATTTTAAAAAACAACTGAGACAAATACAATATTCGAATGACTAAATTGAAGGGCTTATTTTTTTTAGGGACTAAAATAGAAAAATTGTAAACTTTTTTTTAAAGATCAAATCAATAATTTACTTTTAAATATAAACTTCTAATTTCAAAATTTAAGTTCCTAAACTTTAATTTTAAGAAATAACTTCTTCCATCCAATTTCTTTTCAGTAGCATTATTTTTCTTGCGTATTTAGACTACCCTCATGTCATTAGAGGAAAAAAAACTGAATAGAAAAATATATTTTTCCTGAAAGTTGAAAGGTCAAGAAAGTAATTCCCAAAATTAAAAGATTAGGAATCTACTTCTAAGTGACCCAAAATTATTCTCAATTGGTATGAATTAATACTAGCACAAGCACGACAGTCAAATAGAGGCGTCTAAATCTCCTGCTTGAATAGCATTGTATTAAACAATTGTGAACCATTAGGTCGTACACCACTTGTCGCCCACACTCGATCAAACAGTCCATGTCCACCCATCACAAAGCCTATATAGTAGAGAAGCTGCGCCCTAAATAGAGTTGGAGAGCAGCTTTTTGAGGTAAAGGTGCAGCCCACATTCATGTTTCGTCTCAATTTCATATAATTTCATTACTTTGGTCTTTAAAAATAATGATTATTAAATAGAAAACTAATTACTAATTTTATTTTTAAAAGATTAAGTTTTTCTCGGTTTATTCTTAGAAGATAAAAACATGTCAATCTATTCAATATTCATTGAAAGGTTGTCATTGTCTTCAATGTAATCATTTTTATTGTTAAATCTTAAATCTATTATTGCCAAAATGTCACTAACATAAAGAGGGACAAAATTGAGAAGCGTGTAATTTTTTTAAGAACTAAATTAAAGTTGACATTTTAGATATCAAATTGGGATAAATAAATATTTTGTTTAAACCATTGCCAAAATGTCATTAGCATGCCAAGTGATAAAATTAAGGCATGCATATTCTTTTAGGGATTTTTAGAAATCAATTTAAGACAAATATAATACTTTTCAAATCCAAATTTTAATTTAATGTAATTTTTAAAAGATACATTAATTCAATTATGCAATTAGCTTTATTACAGTAATAGGGTTGTTCACTTGAACGCTTTATTTTTTTGCATTAAAAACGTTAAGGTAGAAGTGGTATTGTTAGAACACACGTGGGTCACATGAATGTTGTTAACATTAAGCAAGGAAGGCACAAAAAATGGTGCAAATATTTTTTTTTCCAATTATAACTAATTTTATAATAATTATATAACTTAACAAAACAAATAATAAAATATAGACTTAATTACTAATTTGGTCCTTAAAAGATTATAGTTATTTTATTTTAGTCTTTGAAAGATTAAACATTTTAATTTGATTCCTAAAAAATTATATTTATATCAATTTAGTCCTTTTTTTGTCAACGTGATTTGTAGCAATCAAAATTTTAAGATTTTAACAATGATAAATTTTGTAAATTAATAATGAAAATGACAAGATAATTTTTTAAAAATATTTGATCTTTTAAAAATTAACCGAATCAATATTTCACTCTAGAATATATACACACACACACACACGTAAAGTAAGGATGCAAAATTGTAGCTAGTCTATGAAAACATTTACTATATTTCTATAATACTGAAAAATTCAATACTGTTTTCATTCATATTTTGACAGATAAGTGATTTTTACCATTAGATTTAAGCATTGTTTGAATAAATAATTTATTTAAATATTTATAAAATAAGAGCTTATTATATAAGTGCTTATATATAAGTTATTTCTATAATTGAAGATTTTATGAGAACAAATTTTACATAAGCTATTTTCAATTTATTTTTATAAACTCTTCAGAATAGCTTATGAAAATAAGTTAAAAACAGCTTATTGGCATGCCATAAGTTATTTCTATAAGCTCTCCCAAACACGTGTATAAGCACTTATGCCATAAGATAAGTCAGATGAGCTCAAAATAAATTATTCCAAACGGGCCATTAAGATTAAATTCAACCACAATTTATAATTCCACTTTGTAAATTTTATAAAAATAATAAAAGCAAAAATAATTTTTTCGTCTATAACATTTATTTTAAGTTTTAATTTTATCCTTAATATTTTTTTTTACCAATTTCATTTCACATATTTTTTTTATTTTGATTTGGTCCTTAAGATTAATATCATTAATAAATTTAATGAAAAATATTGATGTGGACATGAAAAAGTCTACATTAATATTTTATGTCAAGTAGATTAACAACATTAAACAAAACTAAAATAAAAAAAATATAAAACGAAAGTGACATAAAAAATTTAAGAACAAGATTTGAATTGAACTACTAAATTAAATAATATTACATGAGTACCGAAAATTGACTCCTGAGGGATGTTAACAGCATCACTGTTTGAGTTTGGAAAACTTAACGGCCCACAAAGTTGGTGGATGAACGGTTGGACGTAGTTTTGACAAATAAGATACGTTTCAATAATTCATGATAGCTTAGTATCACAACTCACATGCTACATCTAAGGATTGAATGTGTGGTTACCATCAAGATAGAGTTTGACATTTACAATTACAGGTTTCTATCTTTTGGTCTTTTCCTTCAAATGTTGCAAAAGTCTCCGATCCAAACTTGTTGGGGGGAGATTAAAAATTAAAAAAAAAAAAAGTACACCTAATTTCTTCAATTCATATATAATATATAGTACGCAAAAGTACGTTTATATCAATTCATATACAAAATATTAGGAGGTTGGTTAGTAAAAAAATATATTTAAATAATATTTTTTTGAAAAAATGTATATATATATTTTTCTTATATGGTAAGGATGTAACGTGTATACAATTACATAGTTACGGATGTTGTTATAAAAGCGACACTTGTTTAATTGCTTGTCTATGGTTGTCACCTCCTCTATTAAGCAACCTTACTTTACCTTAATTCTTCTTCCTTAATCCAATTTCACTATTATTTTATTTTAGTCTTAAAAAAATTATATTCTTTTTTAAGTTTGTATTTGTTCGTTTCTCAAACAGTTGTATTAATTTAATTTTAAATTTTAAATTCAACAATTAATCAATAGATTTGTTCAAATTTAAAATAAATCTGACATAAAAGGAGGTTTATGATTTATTTATATTGAGAATTTATTGTTTTACTTAGGCCGGCAGGGCATAGTAAATAATTTTTTTTAAAAAATAAGTATTTAAAAGACAATCAATCACCTTCAATCAAAACCATTTTTTGTGAAATGGATGTTTATTTTTTTCTAAAAATTGAGAGAATTTATTTCCAAAATTTAACCATTGATTTATTTTATGTATTTTCTAAAAGAACTTCCTTAAGGTAATTGATGGATTGTTTAAGTCGTTAAGGTAATTGATGGAAATGATTTTGGAATATGATGGGAAATCAACGGGAAAAGTCAATTTACTGATCTGAAAATTTAAAAAAAAAGAAATAAAATAATATTTTGTTTAAACTTCAAGATAGTATCGTAAAATACGGAAGAATTTTGAACATTCTTAATTACAACGTTATCATGTTTGACCTATCATTTCAATATAAATTATGTGTATACAATTAAGTATTGTTAGAACTTACAAGCAAATAAGAAAGTGAAAGATATAATTTTTTTGGGGCAAAAGTACACCATGTGATCCTTTTACATCAAATTTCACTTTTGTCTTTAATATTTTTCTTAGTCAATTATGTTTTATATTATTATTTTTAAATATATCATTTATATTATTAAATATATTTTAATAAAAAATAATAATTAAATAATTTAGGTGGCATATCGCATGTGACATATCATCAACTACATGTACTTAAATTTTAAATTCTAAAACTACCCTCAATTTACACATTTCTCTCTCCTCTTGCTTTTTGTTGATCTTTTACCCTTTCTCTCTTAAACCGATTTTTATAAAAAGAAAAAAAATCACTATTTATAAAATAAAATTATTTCTCAAAATTTAACAAGTTTTTATTTTTTATTTTTATCTTTTTAATTCTTGCCTATCATATTATATTTCTTTTATCTTTTTAATTATTTTTCATAATAATAATTTGCCACAAAAACAAATAAGAGAACAAGAAATAATAATAATAATAATAATAATAATAATAATTTACTAATATTAAATATGAAAATATTTATTAATTTATTATATCATATATATTTAATATATAATATTAAAAAATATATATTTATTTATTTAATCATTACTTGTTTGATCGGCTCGACCATGATCAGATTAATGAACCTGAACTAATATCTTATGGTTTAATAACTGGTTCAATTTTTAAAACATTGGTATTAAGTGTGATTGATATGAACTTTTAAACAAATTAATGTAATTTATCATTATTAAGAAGGCTATTTTAAAAAAGTATAATTGAAAAAGAATTTGAGATGGTGGGGGCAGTAAATTAAGCAAATGGATTAGCACAGCAATTGCGTCACAAAAGGTGATCGAAGTTGGAAAAATTGTAATTCCCTTTTTGTGCTTTCTAGAACTTGTTGACTATATTAAAACGAAAACATTTTTTGTTTCCCAACATAATAAATTAAGGTTGAGATTTTCACTACATGACAATTTTAATGTTTTCAAAATGATTTTTATGTTACATTATATTTTTTTTTGTTATAAACTCACCAACTTGTAATTTGACTTAGTTCTTATAATTTAGAATTTTCAGATAATTTAGAATTTTCAGCTTGACACTTCCTGCTTTTTACACATGGAAGTATTCATTTGAATCCCATTTTACTTTTATGTCACCACATTTTGCATGTGGATTATATATAAAAATTAATATTTTATTTTATTATTTATTATATATGTTTAGAGTAGTAAAATAATACATAGTTAGTTATACTAATAAAATTTAATAAAAACTAATTTAATTTTTTAAAAATATTTGTACTATTAGATTATGCACTAAAAATAATATATGGATAAAAAATTTTCTTTAAAGAACCATATATATATATACATATATATATATATATATATATATATATATATATTAAAGACTATACATTTTTCATGTTTTAATTAGAGAATCATAGTATGTAATGTTTTAACTTTTAATTAAAAAAATATAATAACAAAGAAATAAGCAATTACATATAAGTTTTTTTTTCCTTTTTAAAAGTATGAAAATCCAAATATAAAAATTATATTAAAATTTAATTGAATTATAAGCATCAATCAAAGAATTTAATAATTTATATATATATATATATATATAAGAATCTACACTAATTTAATTTTTTTAAAAAAATGTAGACCAACCCAATCTAACATGAGTTGGGATCCTTTGCTATTTTCTCCAAAGAACAACACGGTATTAAACTTTTTAATATCGTCTGATAGGTAGAGCCCATATAGGTGCAATAATCCATTGGCAGTGCTAGAAAGTGTGTAAATAGGCCCCATCATACGGTGTTAGAAATAGACGACATATAGTGTTTAAAAGTGTGCAAGTGAGCCCCACCATCTCTAGGGTATTAAAAAAAGGGTACAAATGGACACTACTATTCATCTAGAGGGGATCTTCAGCTTGTCGCGGGCCGTAACAAGTAGAGGAGCTCTACTCATCATTCATCAGGCGATGCTGAAAAGTGTACAAGTAAGTTCCACCATCCATTCACCTAGAGTTGTCAAAGTAGGCCAGCCCGACTTGTTTGGGCTAGCCCGCTCGGGCTAGGGGCCGGCTCACTTTTTTTGTAGGCTAAAATTTTAAAAGCTCAACCTACTTTGTTACGGGCTGGCGGGCTAAACAGGCCAGCCTGACAGCCCACCTTTTTTTTTACTTTTTTATTTTTTTGTTCTTTTTTATTTTATTTTATTTTTTATCAATCTAAACCAATGAAAATATTTAAAGATAGTACAGCTAATTTAAAAAATCAAAAGTCTTACAATACAAAATAATTTATCAATATTTTTCAAGATGTAATATTAAAAAGAAGAAAAATTGAAGGCATATACATCAGTAATCATTCAATATTCATCTTTTAATTAATATTGTTATACAAATACATATACATTTATATAATGACATATGTATGATAACAAAGTAAAAAAATATTATTATTAAAAAAAAGATAATGTGAGCCAAGATCAAGCTTAAAAAATCTAACTAAAAACAAGCCACAATTTAAAAAATTTAGTCTACCTAAAAATTAAGGGTCTACTATCCATGTGCTGAAAAGTGTGCAAGTTGACCCCACCGTCCATCGTACGTGCTGGAAATCGTGCGTTACTTGCCTAGCATAGCATAAAAGACGCATCCTTTCTGTTGGCCATATATCGAATAGGTAAAACGATCAGAGTGTCTCTCTCTAACGATTTCCAGAGGCTTACTTCACATGCGCTCTGGTCAACACACATTACGCCATTTGCTTCTTCTGATTTGTGAAAGTGATTAAAGCGAAGAAAAATCACCAAATCCTCAGTCTCATACATACCTAATCCCAAGTTTATTCGGAGGTACTTTTCCTTATATCTCACTCTCCGGCGATTGTCTGCTGCTATCACTTTTTTCTCGGATTCAGTTTTATGGCTTCCTCCCTGACTTTTCTTGGTAATTTTTATTCGTTTCTTCGTTTTAATACCCTCCTGCTTCCGCACAGTAATATGTTTGGTGATTCTCGGTTTTCGTAGGATTCTTGGATGGCATCGACATAATCAAATTTTGTTTGTAGCACAGCATCCGTTTGTGTGTTCAGTATTCGAATTGAGTCTTCATTCGGTGTTCAATTCCTGAGGGTTAGATTCGTTAAATTTCCGAATCATGTTTTGTGATAACTCATAGCCAACTGACATGCTGCATGTGATTGGTTTTTGGTGATTGATCTCTGATTGAAGGCTTGATTATGTTGTCAGTACTTTATATTTGTAGAAAGCTGATAATCCTTTTTATCTACTTGGATGTCTTGTTTGAAAGTCTAGGTTAAACTAAACTGGACCTGTCTGTACAGTACCTTTATGTGAAAATTTATTCATCTGTGTTCACATGATGGAACACTTTTGTTGGTACCACAGGTTAACCTTACAAAGAGATGGCTCAGAACAGAAAAGTTAACCCAATTTGCTCATATGCATCAAATCCCTACCATGAATGCACGGAATCCTGCTTGAGAAAGATCAGGGAAAACCAGCCACAGAAAGATAATAAGAGTTCAGGTCAATTCAACTCCGAGTTTTCTTTTCTCTGCTTTATATACTACTATGATTTTACTGTGTGAATTGCAACATCACTTTTTGTGTTGTTGGCGGCCATCCTGAACCTTTTCATTGGGTGATAGTTGGAAATACATAATTGTTAAATAAACGTAAAATCTACAAGAGCGGATTATGGCTTTTTACTTTTTATTGTATTTGAAAACATTTTAAAAGTGCTATAAAGATGACTTGCTGTGTTGTTATTCCTTTTGCTCCTTTTTCCTTTTTTGAATTTGTGGCCTTCTGTGAATAGTCGGGTATTCTGATTAGTGCAAGTAATTTTGACAATGCTCAAACCCATACGAGTCTCTTTCTATTAAATACAAAATTTTGATACCTCAAAACTTGATTCAACATATTTGGGATTATATAATTCTTTATAGATTCTTTTTATTTACCAACCTCTCAACACATGTAAAATCTCTTTCCCCTCTTTTTTAAAGATTATGGGAGAACTGTAACAGACGGTGAGCATTGGGAAAAAAAATAGATAAACGATGAAAAAGAACAATCAGGTTGCCCTGAAACATGTAATCCTTACCATCAGTGTGATGAATGATGTATTAATTTCTTTTTATTTAAATACATTAACTTACAAAACAACATGCCTTCTTTAGCCAATTCCCTCCTCCAGTCAGAGTTTTATTGGAATAAAGATTTCTCTTTTTTAATTTTTTTTTTATTTTGATCCGATCTATTTCTAGAGAAAGCGTAATCACCTCATGACAAAATTCTGAAAGTCGTTTTAAAGGGTAACCTGAGAATTATTTATCGTTCAACTATTGCACTGAATAAGTGAAAATCTGTACTGCTTCTATTTAAAACATGTCATGTAAACCAATCTGCTTAACATAAATGAAAGTATTATGGAATCAACTTTGATTGTTCCCGGACAGACAGGTGGGGAGAAAAATAATGAACTGTGCTACCATTGGACATAATTCAATAGTTTGAGTTCAAATGAAAAAAAAAAAAAATTGGCATTCAATTTTTGTTTGAATGTTTTCATGATAATAAATGAGTTGTTTTTGACAAAACATTATTATCCATCTCATACATTCAAACCATCTCCCACATTCTAGCAAGGTTTGGCTAATAATTTTTTTGAGTACTGGTTTAAATATGTTACTCCAAGGTGGTATTCAGATCATTGATATGCCAAGAGAACCTTCACATACAATGATTGTCAGTTGCTGACTCCAGTCCATTATGATTACAGGTGCCATTACTTTAAAGTTTGGCTGGAAAAAGAAACCAGATTCCAAACCAGAACCTCCAGTCCTTGACAGTGTTCCGACCTCAAGAGTCAGGACAACTTATCGCTCTGAAAAGAAGAAGTTGGAGCCAAAAACCAATGAAAACATTTCTCCTGATCCAGTCTCTTTAGAAAATGTCCTTCACAGTGTTCCGGCCTCAAGAGTCAGGACAACTTATCGCTCTGAAAAGAAGTTGGAGCCAAAAACCAATGAAAACATTTCTCCTGAGCCAGTCTCTTTAGAAAATCGTATCCAAGATGTCAAGGTAGTGGCCTTTTCTTTTCTCTCATGCTCTCCAAGTGTACCCATGTGTCTTATTTTTATGGCTAATACGACACCCATTTTAACCATATATTTGGCAGCCTGTCTATCAGAAAGACCAAGCAAAGGATGTTGTTGAGCACTTTGCCAACAAACACACACAAACATTTCAAGAAGATGAGAAAAAAAATTTAGAAACCAACCACACAGAAACAAATCAACAAGAGAAAAAAGCTTCAGACAGAGTTGATCCAAGCACCTATGCTGATGACACCGGTGAAGGTCTTACTGCTTCACTCGGTAAATTATTGGATTTTAGTTTCTCAGGTATTAGTATTGCAAATGGTAATGAAGACAGTGATGAAGAGACGCAGTCTATTGCCTCTGAAGGCCGTGTTCCCGTTGGAAGGTACCATGTGAGAGAAAGCTATGCTCCCATCTTGCTCTCTATCTTTGACAAATATGGGGATATAGGAGCAAACTTTCAGTTGGAATCAACCGTCATGCGCACACATTACATAGAGTGTGTATGCTTTGTGGTCAAAGAGTTACATTCCACCTCTATAACGCAATTTACAAAATCCAAAGTCAAAGAATTGTTGGCTATTGTTAAGGATGTAGAATCTGTTCAAGTCCAAGTCACCTGGTTGCGTAAAATACTCGAGGAAGTGGCCGAACATATTGAACTGATCAATCAGTGTCAAAATGTAGAGACTGCAAAGGCCAACTCTTACCATGAGGTGGAGTCATTGAGGGAGGAGCTTGAATCAGAAATGAAAACTTTGGCTCAGAAAGAACAGGAGGTTGCTGCTATTAAAACACGCATTTCTGAGACCACCAATCGTTTGAAGGAGCTTGAGCTCAAGTGTTCAGAATTGGACAAGAGCATGTCATTGATCAAGTCCAAGATTGATAGTTTAGATGGCAAATCCTTGATAGATGAACTATTGTAATGCAAACTGCTTAGGAATTTCGTCTTTGGATTGCGCTCAGCGAGTGGAATGTTATGGTAACGAATAAAAACGCAAGTAAGCAATATTTTCTAACTGGCCAAACACATGATATACACATTTAGTTACCCTCATCAATGTAAGATTTTCAAGCAATATTGAGTTTAGATTTGCTGTGTGGTCAACCATTGAGAGGCATTGTTTGACTTTGACATGCTATATCTAATACTATGTTAGATAATATTAATTAATTCAGTTTTTCTTTCAACTTTTGGTCGACACAGCGATTTATACAAGTCTAGTTGGAGGGTGTTTTATTTTTCTATATAAATCTGATCATAATGCACCATGTCAACTTCGTTTTAAATTAAGTTTGATGCTGCAAGAAACTCGATTCGGTCAACTTTACATGTCAATCATTGTCTAAGGTCGCCCAATTGTATTTGTAAACTAAGAAATAGAAAACCCAACTAGAAAATATATACATTTCACGCAATCGGATAAAACCCAAAAGTTGTATATTAACTATATATCTGTAGTACTTGATTGGTGATTATCTTCTGATCCATCAGAACTCATAGGTTCCACAACCTAGAGATAACAAATAAGCAGCCGGAAAAAGACTACCCAATCTTGATCCTTAACATCATATTTCTTGTAGTGTACCAACGTTGACTGTTCGATTGTTGGATACTTGTTTATTTTAATACAGATTTGCGTTTTGAGTCTTTAGTACTTAAAAGAGTTTTACTTTTTGTGATTCAATCCGTTTCAAATTAGATTAATCGAAACTCAATTAATGTTTTCAACTCAGAAAAATATCTCTTACAGTGCTTGAAAATTTGGCTTTCTAGTTAGTTCAGCCTACGACACAGACATGAGGTGGGTATTGTGAGTAGTGGGAACATGGGAGGGTGAAGTGTTTGTTGAAAGAGACAGATATAAATATGGAGGAAGAATTAGTGCATTAGAACATGGGACTCTGGGAATCTATACTTTATTGCACCACCTACATAGGAAGGCAACTGTGTTGTATTTATGAACTTGACGTAGGGCAGGTAGGCCTCCCAAAGACAATTACTTTCATTTGAAAAAACGGACTTTAATATGAACAGGGGTTGAAGGGACCGGACCTTAGCCGTTTATCGAGGTTTATCCTTCAGACTATTAAGTATGTATTTAATTTTCTTGTTAAATTTTTACAATCTATAGTTTAAATTGCATTAAATAGTATAATTTGAACTAATATAATTTTTATATAAAATAATATATTTAAAAGTCTTTATATTAATGTAATTTTATTTTTAAATTGTAGTTTTGACAAAAATTTTAAATTATTATTTCTAAAAATTATGATTTGTGCAAATTTAAATTTTTTTTAAATTAATTTTATAAATCATGATTTAACCAAATTGAAATAGGACAACTTCTAATATATTAAATATTTATAACTTTAAATCATCTTAAGATTTATAAATTATTTTTTATTATTATATATATATATTTTAAGATAATCTTAGTATAAAAATATTTATTCTCTCGACAGATTGGACTCTCTACAAAATTTTTTATATGTATGGCTAGGAAAAAGCGTGGGACCACTGTGTCAGGTTGCAGGTTTCATTTGACCGTTGCTTGGACCTCTCTCAGTCTCTGTCTCTGTGTCTTTCTTTCTCATATTAATTGGTTTAACCTCTATGGAAAAGTCCAGACAGCCCTTGATGTGATTCCCTTTCTATGCTGACGCCAATTCGCTCCTGCCGTTCGATCACAGATGGTATTTTGCGGCTGAAACGGAACTTGCAGTGTGGCTACATCTCAATCGTATAATCGTCCAGGTTGACGGTCCAGATACACGGATAATCCTCTTACTCACGAGCAAATAAAAGCAGATTAGCGTTCCTTCCTAAGCTTCATTCTGACCTTTTTTTTTTCTTTACTTTTATCATAAAAGTATTTTTTTCTCAATATTTACTTTAAATTTTAATTTTATTTCTAATATTTTGTTAATAGTGGATTTGTTTCATTTATATATTTTATTTTATTTTTGTTCTTAATCCTAAAGTTGTTGATATAATTAACAAAAAATATTGACCAATATTTTTTCATGTGATACTTTTATTTAATTTTTTTATCTTAAATTAATATTTAAATATATTTTGTGTTATTTAAAAGAATATACGTGTCATTTAAAAATTTTCAGTTGAAAGAATTTATATTAATATTTTTTGTTAATTTTATAATAGTATTAATTTTAAAAATAAAATTAAAATAAGAAAAAATGAAACAAAATTAATAAAAAAGTAAATTAAAATTCAACGGAAACATTAATTACAAAAATATACTTTCACCTAATACCTAACTAAAATGGTACTTTCACCCACGTTTATCTTTTTATTTGTTTTCAATTTGTAGAACAGCGTTAGAGGTGGATTACTACAAAAGAGAGATTTATATAAACTTCTTTATATATTTATCGTCAAATCTTAGACTAAAAAGATATATAAAAACAAATTTTTTAGTTAAATTATAAAAAAATATAATTTTTTAAAAAGTTATATACTTATCATATTTTAATTAAATAATAAATATATAAATGATTGGATATAAATTTTTTTCTATTACCAACTATACAGCCTTGCTCCTTTCTTAAGTTATGTTTAGTAAAATTAACTGATAAATTAGATAAAAATTTAAAAATTAATTTATTGAATTAGAAGTGTTTAATAAAAATAGTTGAAAAATATAAAATAACATAAAAAAATATATTTTATAATCTAAAAAAATATAAATAAACATATCAGTTTTTAATTTTTAAATTATTATATTATATATTATATATATCTAATATATAAATTCAGTTAAAGATAAGAAATTTAATAAAAATAAAAATTATTCATAACAATTGAAGAAATTTGAGAATTTAAGTTATAATAAGCTTGGTGATATAATGAATATTAAAAAAAAATGATAAGAATAAAATAGGAATAAAAATTAAAAGCTATAAATTATAAGTTATAAATTATTTAAAATAACGTTTTAAAATAATTTATAAATTACTAAAATAAATTTATTTATCAAATATTTTTAACGAAATTGTAAGCTAGTCAAAGAGTTTATTTGTAGGGACTGGCTCCTCTGCTTATCTACATACGGCACCGTTTCGACATCCCAAAACGATGCTGCTTCGGCTCCTTTTATTTTTTTGGAGTACATGAAATGACGTCGTTTTGTGCTTAATTTTTTTTTTTCAAGAAACGGTGAAAAACACACCGTTTCAGTAGCACAACTTTTTTTTTTTTCTTTTTAGCTTAAACGAATCAAGTGCTGACAAGTATTCATGTGAGTGGCAATTTCGTGCAGCTGGACGAGGAGGGACTAAAATGAAGGGAACAATTAGAAAAAAGCCCCATAACTCAAATTTTCTTTCATATAGGTCTTCCTCCGTCAGTCCAAACTCAACATGTGGCTTTTTCTTCTACTCCAAGCACCAACTCATGTTCATTGCTCCTGTTTCCCACTATTTGTAGAAGACTATCATCCACCATTTTTGTGTATTCCTTGTTTTCTACTATTTCCAAATCGGCACATTGTTCCCAGCATCTTCCTCTCAATCTCTACAATATTTCCAATATCATTGGAGTGTTTGGCTTACTGGTATGAAGTCCATTATTCATTTGAGATAAGATTTAACATGTTTTATCACTCCTGGCATTGCTGGTATGAAGTCAAGTATGTGTGAGGGGTTTTGCCTTGTATTTTTCAATCTCTGCCTTTGTTATTCTCTTGCCTTTGTTGTTCTTTTGCTTGTATGAAGTCCAGTACATGTTTTATCACTCTTAGGGTTAAATACAATTGCAAGAGAAATTTTTAAAAAATTTTAGAGACTATTTCCTTACCTTGGATGTTTTATGGAGTCTCATGTGTTCAAAAAAATTTCATTTTGCATGATAGACCATTATCATTCTTTGTATTGTTTTATAGAGTCCCATTCTTTTTTTTTTTTAAAAAATTCCAAGGCCTTAATGTGTAAAAAAATTTCCAACTCCCATTACTTTATTGTCATTAATAATGTGTTTTATAAAAAAAAAAAAATTCAAGTCCCATTACTTGACTGTTATGCAAAGTGTGTTTTATTAAAAAAAAATTTCTAGGCCTTATTTATAAGATTTTTTTTTGGTTATTAAGACCATTTTCAATCTGCATGCTATGTTTATTATTTAGTTGTTATTAAAAGACTAAGTAAGTCCCATTTGTACTGCTCTTATATATGTTTTTCCAGATAAATACGATGGAAGAGGAGGAATGTTGGAAGTCAAAGTTGGGATGGAATTTGAAAATGTAGAGGAGGCATGGGATCTTTGGCGGGTATATAGAGGAAGAATGGGGTTCGTGTTGAGGAAAGATACGCATGTTAAAAGTAAAAAGGATAAAACTATGTTTACATCAATCAAGTATATATGCTCCAAAGAGGGCTTTCGAAAGCTGAATAAAAGAGACGTAAATGCAAAGAATCCGTGGGATAAAACTAGAACTGGTTGCCAAGTTAAACTATACTTGAAGCTTGTTGGGATGAAGTACAAAGTGCATAAATTCTACAATGAACACAATCATGAGTTACATACTGAATAAACGAGCCACATGTTGCGATCACAACGAAGAATAACTGAAGTTCAGGTATATGAGATCGAGGTTACAAAAGACTCTTGTCTTAGGCAAAAAACATCGTTTGACTTGATGAGTTTACATGTGGAGGGAAGAGCGAATATTGGATACACTCGACAAGATGTGAAAAATTATCTCAAGTCAAGGCGACAGAGGAAAATTGGCATTGTTGCAACATTTCCACAATCAGCTGATAGAGAATTCCTCATTGTTCAATGCATACCAGATAGACTCTGATGAGTAGATCATGAATGTGTTTGGAGAAAATGCAAGAATGCTCGTTGATTACAGCCTATTTGGAGATGCAGTGTCATTGGACACAATATTTGGCACAATTAAAAATAATAGGTCTCTTGCTCTTTTTTGTAGATTTAATTATCACCGAGGAATGGTAATTTTTTGAGTTGCATTGATGTATAACGATACTGTTGAGTCTTTCAGTTGACTCTTTCAGACCTTTTTGGAAGGGCATTGTCACAAGAAGCTCCTCACAGTGTTCATTGATCAGGATGCAGCTATGGCAAAGGCATTATTCAAGGTGATGCCGGACAATGTGCATGGTCTATGCACATGACATTTGATGCGAAATGCCGCTAAACATCTAGGCCGTGTTTAGAGGGGGAAGAGAGACATCTTTAGGGAATTCTCCCGTTGCATGCATGAAATTGATAACGAAGATCTGTTTGAAACTACATGGTGTCGCATGTTGGTAGAACATAATCTTGGAAATAATCGATGGCTGAAGACAACTTATGAAATAAGGGAGAAATTAGCAGCTTGCTTTATGAAGAAAGCCTTTACTCTTGGTATGCGAAGCACGCAACTGAGTGAAAGCTTGAATTCAGACTTGAATGACTTGTTGAACCCAAAAGTAGACCTAGTGCAATTCTTCATGCACTTTGAGAGAATTGTAGATGATAAGAGATACAATAAGTTGAAGTGCGAGTATGAATGTAGAGAGAAAGTTCCCCGGCTGAGGAACCTAATGTCTACGATTTGAGAAAAATGTCTATGATTTACACATCGGCTATTTTTGAGCTGTTTCAAACAGAGTATGAGAAGATATTGGGAATGGGCTTTAAGGAGAAGAATGAGAGTGTGCCGGTCTCTTTGATTGACGGAGGGAGAGATTACATGGTGTCTTTTGACCCACCATAAGCATTGTTATATGCAATTGTAAGAAGTTTGAAAAGCTTGGCATTTTATGTTCCCAGGCTTTGAAGGTTTACAACCGCAATGAAATACACCTAGTCCCCGACCGATATATTATGCTTTGATGGACGAGGAAAGCAAGAGTCAGCATAATATATGATATCAGGAGGAAGGAGATTGAGGAGGATCCTAGGCGAGTGAGTATGAAACGGTTTAGGGAGCTCAATCAAGATATGATCAGTTTGGTTGCTGAAGCCTCTAGGTCAAAGGAAGCATATACCTTCTTACAAACAGTCACTATCGAGGCGAGGAAGCATATTTGTGATCTTCATTCAACAGGAAAAGGATTGGATTCGGTTGCCAATGCCACTATGGTCCCCATATCTGAGCTCGCATCACAAATGGCGAAGTTCAAGTAAAAAGAGGGTGCAAACAATAAGAATTGGTATAAAAGTTGTGTCGAGATTCAAGAAAAGAAAAAGAGAAGAAGAGCAACTATGGTGAGTAAATTTCATTGTGATAAGTAATTTGTGATTTAGACTGATAAGTGCATATTCCATGTAGACTAATAAAGCACCGACCAGAGTATTGTGCTCGGCACCTCCAGCACCCCAGGCACAAGTTCACGAAATGAGCTTCACCGATATGCTTATGGTTAGTATTCCGAAAAGAGTCTAATACAATAATATTGGTTACAACAATATTAAAAATTGTAGTGATTTGTGATATTTCTTAACACAAGCGCACATTGATCAGTTAATGTCACTGCTTGACACATTACAGTTTGGACCACATATATAGATAGAAGAATGCTTGCAGCGCTACTTTCATATAATTATTTTGGACTTAAGGAGTATATCACTTGTAGACTTCATAACATATTTGTATGTATGAAGTTGGTTTTTGGAATTAATTTGGAGTTTGCATATTTCTTGTTGCTGTTGATGTAGAGTTGCCAATGGAATTTATTACTAATTTTGGATTTTGATAAGATTTGATAATGTTCTGCCTGGGGTCTTTGTTTCAGTAAAAAAAAAACTAAGAGAAAGACAGTATATCGAAAAAAGCAAAAATTTTATTATACAAGGATCATTACAATATTGTATCCTTACAATGCTTTACTTGAAAACAACATAACCTACACCTATACAATCAACTATACAAGGATCATTATGCCCTTGCCCATACAAACCAATACAGCCAACTACAGGCATTTTTGAAACTAATACAGACCAATACAAAAATTAGTCTAATATAATCATCTTGCTCTTGCCAATTTGCTCCTCCCATTTTCCAAACAGATATTTGCATCAAATCAGAAACAACAAGAATAACATAATCAGGTTGCAATTTCAGTCTAAACAGATAGCAATTTCAATCAGGAAAGGCAAGCATGGTGAGAACAAAAAAAATGTCAAACACCCATTTGGAGTTTGCATACAGCCAACTACAGACCAATCATCTTGCTCTTGCCAATTTGCTCCTTTCCATTTGCTCTTCCCATTTGCCAAATAGATATCTGCATCAAATGAGAATCAGCAAGCAAAATATAATGAGGTAGCAATTTCAGTCCAACATATAGCAATTTCAATAAGGTAGCAAGTTCAATGAGGAAAAGCAAGCATGGTGAGAACAAAAAAGATGCCAAACACCAATTTCAATCCAAATAGATAAACCATATTGCATTTCAAATCATCAACTGCCATTACTAGAATCAGAATGCAATCAAAGCTCAATCATTCAAAATAAAAAACCATCTAATTCTTATGAACTACTGATATTAAAATTTATACAATAGTAACAATGCCACCACATAAAGACACAATAATGATTTAGCTAACAAAGCATTATTCAGATAAGAAAAATGCCAAACATAATCAAATAGCAATTTAATATTGCATTTCACACAATGCGAACCATTTCCAAGACTGGACTAAATTTTCTAAAACTAGTGAAGATATTTGCAATTCTCTTCTCAATGTCGTGCTAGCAGAAGGAATAGTTTACAGGCAAGTTACAAATGTTGTGGAACCAGTCAAGGATGGTATTTCTCTAATCTCTAACAGCAATTTTGAATTTCAATTCCAGTGAAGCATAAGCACAAAGTCATTCTAAATTTCAATTCTGGTGAAGTATGTCTCTAGTCTTTAATAGGAATTTCACTCGTTAAAAAACCTAAGTATTTTTCTACTTTGAAATAAAATACACTGAAAGAACCCAAAAAAAAAAAATACACCGAAAGAACCCAAAAAAAAATCCCAAACACCTACCTCGGCATCCTCGACGGCCGAAGCTTCTTCAGATCAGAGCACAAGGCATCCTCCATGGTCTGAGATCAGAAAAGCATGGTCAGAACCCATGGCGGAGAGAAGAAAAAGGAGTGCGAGGGGAACAGAGCTTCTTGGAAGAAATTCAGCGGAGAGGATCTGGCGGAGAGAAGAAAGGAACGAAGAGGACGGAATCGAAGAAGGAAGGAGGACGGCATCAGTCAGAGGACAGACTAGGTGGTGGCGAAGGAATGAAGGGAAGCCATCAGGTGATATGTGATATTGGGTTTCAAGACTTAAGAACAAAAGAAAAAAAAAGCACGAAATGGTATTGTTTTATGGACTCCAAAAAAAAAACACCAAAACGACGCCAAAACATCGTTGTTTTGAGACACCGAAACAACACTATATATAAATAAGTAGAGGAGCCGATCCTTCATTTGTACACCTAACACAGCCTTAATCATATCTTAACAAAACCCTTAGTAAATACACACTGATTCAAATCCTCCCAACAAATGACACGTGGCACGCACATCTCTTTCTCTCGTCTCTACCTTACTTTTCCTACTACACCTCTCACTGTCACCTGCTTTTCACAACAACAAAAGAGGGTACATTAAAATTCACTGCACATTGATTTAGCAACGGTTTTAACCATTGTTAAATTGAAAAAATCGTTGCTAAACCCATTCTAGCAACAGTTTTAAAAACCATTGTTAGAGTTGTTCCTGAAAATACTTTCAGCAACGGTTTTCAAAAACCGTGGCTAAAATCGTTGCTGAAGATAGTTTCAGCAACAGTTTTAACGATTTAGCAACCGTTAAAACCATTGCTAAATCGCTGAGCACCTGTGTATCCTAAAGGATGCGCAGCGTATCCGCTCGCTTAAAATAGAAATCCTCTTATACAGAAGGAAAATATTATTATTTTTTTTTATAAAAAGTGCAAGATTTTCAATTATTTGGCATGTATATTTTAAAAATACAAAATTAAGTAGAGATCATATTTAATAATTAACATTACATATTGAATAACAAGTTAAAACTTTTTTAGAGATCATATTGAACAATTAACATTACATATTGCAAAAAATAAAAAACTACATTTTCCTCTAAAAGTGCGGGTTGTGTTAATATTTTTTATCATAATTTTATTTTGCCAAACCTCCACAAGATAATGTAAACAAATTTACCATTTAAGGTGCAATAACATTGATCCAATTTTTCTATTTGACTAAATAGATCTGTTAAATTGACATTGATAAATGAAATTTTCATAAATTTAACCTTGATAAAATAATTTTACTTAACAATCTTACTTAATCAAACAAAGAGCCACCAAACAAGAGATTTAAAGCCAATAATGAATGTCAACCTCTTATTTAGCCAAACAAATAATTTACTTAGCCAAACAAGATGTAATACCCAAGAAAAAATAAAATATAAATATTTGTTTATAAACTACTGTTACTATTTCAGTATACGGTACTATTCATCCGTATAATACTATTTACGTATACGATACTGTTCATTTATACAATCGAAATGTCAAGTACTAGATGTGGTTTGGTCATAAGAGAAAACTAGGAAGAAGTTCGTAGGAGAAAATGACGTTTTATGGGTGAAAATACCCTCAGGGACTAAAGTGAAAGGACTGATTTGAAAAGAAACTTAAAGGTTTAAGGTGAAATGATAGTTTTCCCTTTAAGTTTTCAATAGAAAAGTTGTCAGCCGTTGCCGCTATTTGCACAGTAACTACATTATTAGAAATGTCATTTTTATGAATAGTAAATTGAATATTTTATTAGCGCATAGTATTAAATAGTACCCTTGACTTTTGCTATAAATAAGCCCTTGCATTTCACTTCTAAACTCACACCTTCAACTTCTCTTCTTCTCTCCTTAAGTTTCTCTTACTTCAATGCTAGGCCTCTGAGATTTTGGGCCTTTCCTTTTCAGCTTAGGTAAGGATACTATGCCCTTTCTATGTCTTTCAAATTTTAGAAGTTAATTTCTTAAGTATGCTCTGTGGTTGCGGTTTTGACCGATCTTCCACATCAGAAAAACTGTCCTTAGCTGTTTATATGTTATTTTGATTCTCTGATTACCGAAATAGAATGTAAACTATGAAGAATACATGACTAGGAAAGTTCTGGCTAAGGAAAGACCTGGTTTTTAAGTGTGTCCAGTGTGACCCTCCACTCTTTCCTGGAAACTTACCTGGTGTACTCTTTTACAGATTGTATTCTCTATTTCTGGTATGAATAGTACCCGTACGTATGAATAGTAACCGTATGAATAGTAACCATACATATAAATAGTATCCATACATAAAATAGTATTCATACGTATGAATAGTGACCGTATGTACGAATATTATTCGTATGTATAAATAGTATCTGTATGTATGAATAGTGACTGTATATATGAATAGTGACTGTATATATGAATAGTACCGTATGTATGAACAGTATCTGTATGAAAACAATCCTAACTTGTTTTCTCTAATCTTTCATGAAAATCTTCGTAGCGGAATACTGAAATTCATCTGTGTACTCTTATCTGTAACGACTTAGAGAAGCGATATTCGTACGGAATCCAGGTGAGTGAAACGACCCCGTTTTAATAGAGTTTTAGCATTACTGGTGATAAAAAGTATGTCGTAGGACACTCCCAAGATTCATAGAGGGAAATTGGATTCAGAATGACGAATCTAATGAGATAATTAATCCATAAGTATGGATAAAATGAAATAAGTATCTTATGATGATGTGAAGTTTGAATGTTTTCAAAAACGGATTAATTGTTATCTTGATATGTGGTTTATAAATCTATAATATAGTTATATACTATACTTGTTATATGGATGAATATTATATTGAGCTTCTGATTATGATATGAAATGCTATTGATTGTGATTGAGCGGGACAGTACCCCCTCTCACGGCAAGGCGGAAAACCCGGTTGACAGGGTGTCTTGACCAATGAGTGTGGAGACAATGATTCCCTCAGTAGGGATATATCCCGGATTGGTGATAAATCCGTGAGGCGCCCTAGCTAAGAGGATGAGGTTGTGCATCATGGCGGAAATATACATAATTGGTGAGCCGGCCTGTGTGCGCTCTCCGGGATATATTGCCATTGACGAGTACTAGTAACGTTTGTTGAATTGGATGAATTTTTATCTTGTATGTAAGAGGATGATGTTGTGCGTCATGGCGGAAATATACATAATTGGTGAGCTGGCCTGTGTGCGTTCTCCGGGATATATTGCCATTGACGAGTACTAGTAGCGTTTGTTGAATTGGATAAATTTTTATCTTCTGTCTATTGGTTGAGTATGAGCCTTTGGATATGCTTGCATGACTGGTAATGTATTTGAATTTTATTAATGCGAGGCCGATTCGCTCATTGAGTTTAAAAGCTCACATTGTTTGTACAACCTTTTTGTTCAGATCAGGTTGCCATCGAAGAATATCTGCTAGAGGAGTAGATCACTTTGGACCTTCCCGTTGTCGGGTAGACCTCTCTTCTGTTATAGATTATGTTGCTCTGTAATCGTCTAGGACATCTAGGTCAGGGGTTCGACATTTGGCTTGTATGTCAGTATAATAATGTATTTTAAATTGATAATATATTATTACATGCAAATCATCTCTATGATTTTCAGATAAGAAAATTTGATATATTTATCGGAAGGCTTACAGTGATGAGAGATTCATCATTGTGCCGGTCATGTGCCCAGAAAACGGGTCGTGACAAAGTTGGTATCAGAGCAATGGTTGTTAGGTCTCCTAGTGATTACAGAGCAAGGTAACCTTAGTGGGACCTCCTCTATCGTTGTGAACCCGGGCACAATTATAGAGAGACGGCTCTACTGAAGGTCCTGTAGGATGTTTCCATTTCCTTTCCCTCCGAGACTTATCTCTTCTTAGGAATTATGTTCTCAGTTTTAGTTTTAGACAGATGTGGCCACACTTTTGAACTTAGTAAAGGAAAGGTTATTACTTGTTTTGATTCCGTTGTTGTCGGATCAAATTTTTATATGGTGGATTTTATAAGCTGAATTCATGATTGATTTTGTGTAGCTATATTATTTTAGGGTACCAGCCAATAAAAGAAACCACTTGCATTAAAAAAAAAAACTAAAGGATTACATTGCAAAAAAAAAAAAGAGAAGTTTACTCATGCATGAGTAATCTAAAAGCGAGGTGGTCTTGGATTAGGAGGGTTGTATTGTATCATCACCCCTCGACCATTCCTTGGAGCAAGGGACATAGCAATGTCGCGGAGGGTAGTGTAAATCCCATTCATACAATCAACACTTCTTTGTTGTTGATTGCAGAAGCACTGGGTAGACCAATAGAAGAACCTGTCTATTCTTGAAGTCATTTCTGCATGATTGCGTTTAATTAACTTCTCCAGGTCTCCTATCATCTTTTTCAGATTTTTCACCTCCTGCTCTAGACAGGCGATTTTGTCCTCTGAGGTGTGGCCCGTGCTAGTCTCCTCAGCTTCCTCGATCTTCTTCATTTTCTTCTCCTTCTGTTTCTCTGGAGACCCCTCAAAAGGTCTTTTGCCCTTGTCTTTGCCCAGACTTAAGTTTAAGTCGAGCTCTTCTTCCTTAGCCTCTACTGTGAGATCAATGTACTTCCTTGCGGACATGATTTGGAAAAATTTAGAAATTTTTGTAAGAGTATGAGGCGAGAGGAATACTGGGGGATTGTAGGCTCAGAGATTATTACTCTTTGTGGTGTGGTAACTGAGAACGCTGGGATGGTTTTTATAGAGAAAAATTAGTACTAAGAGACAAAGAAGATATCTCTTCACCGCACCCCTACACGATCAACCTATGGATTTCTGCAAGCTGGAAGCCAGAAGTCTAGGGTAGGCGTGCACACCGATAGCGCGTTACATTAATGCCAAAACCACGAAAGTCAGTATTCGGTGGATTTGCGGCCGATTTTACTTGGTTTTCCCATTTCTCCCGTTGGCATTTTTCGAAATTCAAAGAAGTTGACGATATAGCCATTAAAGATTGCCTTAGATGCTTTTATGATGAACTGAAATGCATTTCTCTGTTTTATTGTGTTGTTCTTAAGAGCCTTCAGTTGAGTATAATATACATAATTGATTGAATCATGTTGTAATTACATTTATGTATGTTATTCATGCATAATGAGTGAAGGCTACGATCAAAGAGAATATGTGATTATCCTACATATACTCATAGAGATGTGAAATCAAAATGACTAGGATAGAATAAAATGTGTAGATGATGATATATCTTCATGGTTACATATACTTACATATAATGCTCTCGTGGGCAAATGAAAGGCAATGATTTCCTTGCATTATGATAATGCTTACTGCATGTGACCGAAAGCAGTTAACTTTGTTTTAAAATATATATATTTACATATATATTATGTGTAAATCCAGTATAAAGACACCGATTAGAATATAAGATACGGCCAATATAAGGCTACCTAATCATAGAGGGACATCGTGATATGGGATTACAGGATAAAACAAGTTAGAGGGAGAAAATCTCAGACTGAAGAGCGTAGTTAGTCAAAATTTTGAGAAAGGTCAAGATTAGCCGAAAATTTTTTTTTTTTTTTTGAGGAAATCTTTGACTTATGTTAATTGCATTTACTATTTATCTGCATGTCCGACATTAATTGCTGGCATTGCGACGTATGTGATCTGTAAACCTTATAGCGAGCGGCGTGTAGGTTGTGGTGGCTTTAGCTCCAGGGGCTTCGGGTTGTCTATAAATCTTGTATGCCCGTTACCCTACTCATCGCACCAAGAAAACCTACTTCTTTCATTACATACCTATTTCTCAATCTCCATTCCTTTCTCATTCGAAGTTATTTCTGAGATCCCTAGAGCAATGGCCGATAATAAGTCTTTCAACTTGAATTTTGAGACTGGCAATGTAGAGCTTGATTTAAATCTAAGTCTCGGAAACAACAAAGGGAAGAGACCTGTAGACAGGTCACCAGAAATTAAGAAGAGAAAGAGGGATGTAATAGAGTTGGAGGAGGACAGTACTACAACATCCTCAGAAAATAAGCTTGCATTCCTGGAACGTAAGATAGAGAGCCTGGAATACAAGATAGAGGACCAGAAGCGACTAATAAGTCGTCTCTTTGAAAACCAAGAGAAACTGATAAACCGTCGTTTCGGGGAACTGGCTAATCGAGTTGATAGACATTCAATGTTTGCAACTCAAAATTTTCGTGACCAACAAGCAAGGTGTATTGACTGTATGAACGGAGTGACTTATACTCTTCGCCAAATTTCTCAGGCGCTTCCTCCAGAAACTCTTTCTAGGCTGCAACGATTAGCTTCCTCCTTAAGGTCTGAAGCACCTTCCTCTTCTAGACCTGGAGCACCTTTTACATTTCAAAAGCCTCCTCGTCCTTAATTTATTTTTCTTTTGTTTGTACCTAAAGCTACATTTGGTGTAAGCTTCACGTATTAAAATTATCTATGTACTAGAAATAAAATTTAAGTTAGTATCTAGATCTTCTTTGTTGAAGTGATTCATTTTACTGAAAGAACTTAAGGAATGAAAAGATATTGGACTTGTTATATTTCATACTTGATTCTAAAGCATAGTATAGTAATATCTTTTTGACTGAGCAGAGTTACTAAAATGATATTTCATTGCACTTCTGAGCTATGGAGGAATGCTGAATAAGTATTTTATGAACCTATAGAACTATGGGTTTGCCTCAATCATTGAAGGGATGCGACTCTATATGAGTCATTGAGGTGAGAGGAATTTTCATATATATAATTATGCGTAAGAAGTATGTTATTTACTTATCATATTTTCTAGGATTGTTCTTCCTAGAGATTTATGTAATGATTTCATTTTATATAACGCCTTCAGCTGAGAGTATCGCCTTAAGGTAGAAGGATCGCCTTCGGGCAAGAGTATTGCTTATGGCCAAAATGATGCCTTCGGGTAGGGTGCTTGTATTCATAAAAGTTATAAGCTATGTGTGTGGAAACATGTGTCTTGATATTCAGTATAAACTGGAAAGACCACGTGTCACTTTTGAGAAGACACCTATTTGAGGTTTTACATAGAGACAGAGTTCGTCTCTGATCAGATGGTTTAAGTTTGGTAAAAGTTATGAGGATGAGACACTTTATGGTATAAAAGGTTGTGGAGAAGATCAAACTGATGAGGAAGAGATTGTTTGCTATTTAGAAAAGGCAAAAGTCCTATGAAAATTATTGATAATGCGGTCTAGAGTTCACAGTTGATGCTATAGTGTTCTTGTAAATCTTACCAGGGATGTGAAGAGGTTTGGAAAGAAAGAGATACAAAGAATGAGATATAAACGAAGTAATCACACTTATTTCAGTCTTGAAATGAGTTTTGAATTCGGGGGACCGAATTCTCTTAAGGGGGTGATAATGTAATACCCAAGAAAAAATAAAATATAAATATTTGTTTATAAACTACTGTTACTATTTCAGTATACAGTATTATTCATCCGTATAATATTATTTACGTATACGATACTGTTCATTTATACAATCGAAATGTCAAGTACTAGATGTGGTTTGGTCATAAGAGAAAATTAGGAAGAAGTTCGTAGGAGAAAATGACGTTTTATGGGTGAAAATACCCTCAGGGACTAAAGTGAAAGGACTGATTTGAAAAGAAACTTAAAGGTTTAAGGTGAAAGGATAGTTTTCCCTTTAAGTTTTCAATATTGTCAGCGTTGCCGCTATTTGCACAGTAACTACATTATTAGAAATGTCATTTTCATGAATAGTAAATTGAATATTTTATTAGCGCATAGTATTAAATAGTACCCTTGACTTTTGCTATAAATAAGCCCTTGCATTTCACTTCTAAATTCACACCTTCAACTTCTCTTCTTCTCTCCTTAAGTTTCTCTTACTTCAATGCTAGGCCTCTGAGATTTTGGGCCTTTCCTTTTCAGCTTAGGTAAGGATACTATGCCCTTTCTATGTCTTTCAAATTTTAGAAGTTAATTTCTTAAGTATGCTCTGTGGTTGCGGTTTTGACCGATCTTCCACATCAGAAAAACTGTCCTTAGCTGTTTATATGTTATTTTGATTCTCTGATTACCGAAATAGAATGTAAACTGTGAAGAATACATGACTAGTAAAGTTCTGGCTAAGGAAAGACCTGGTTTTTAAGTGTGTCCAGTGTGACCCTCCACTCTTTCCTGGGAACTTACCTGGTGTACTCTTTTACAGATTGTATTCTCTATTTCTGGTATGAATAGTACCCGTACGTATGAATAGTAACCATACATATAAATAGTATCCATACATAAAATAGTATTCATACGTATGAATAGTGACCGTATGTACGAATATTATTCGTATGTATAAATAGTATCTGTATGTATGAATAGTGACCGTATATATGAATAGTGACTGTATATATGAATAGTACCGTATGTATGAACAGTATCTGTATGAAAACAATCCTAACTTGTTTTCTCTAATCTTTCATGAAAATCTTCGTAGCGGAATACTGAAATTCATCTGTGTACTCTTATCTGTAACGACTTAGAGAAGCGATATTCGTACGGAATCCAGGTGAGTGAAACGACCCCGTTTTAATAGAGTTTTAGCATTACTGGTGATAAAAAGTATGTCGTAGGACACTCCCAAGATTCATAGAGGGAAATTGGATTCAGAATGACGAATCTAATGAGATAATTAATCCATAAGTATGGATAAAATGAAATAAGTATCTTATGATGATGTGAAGTTTGAATATTTTCAAAAACGGATTAATTGTTATCTTGATATGTGGTTTATAAATCTATAATATAGTTATATACTATACTTGTTATATGGATGAATATTATATTGAGCTTCTGATTATGATATGAAATGCTATTGATTGTGATTGAGCGGGACAGTACCCCCTCTCACGGCAAGGCGGAAAACCCGGTTGACAGGGTGTCTTGACCAATGAGTGTGGAGACAACGATTCCCTCAGTAGGGATATAGCCCGGATTGGTGATAAATCCGTGAGGCGCCCTAGCTAAGAGGATGAGGTTGTGCGTCATGGCGGAAATATACATAATTGGTGAGCCGGCCTGTGTGCGCTCTCCGGGATATATTGCCATTGACGAATACTAGTAACGTTTGTTGAATTGGATGAATTTTTATCTTGTATGTAAGAGGATGATGTTGTGCGTCATGGCGGAAATATACATAATTGGTGAGCTGGCCTGTGTGCGTTCTCCGGGATATATTGCCATTGACGAGTACTAGTAACGTTTGTTGAATTGGATAAATTTTTATCTTCTGTCTATTGGTTGAGTATGAGCCTTTGGATATGCTTGCATGACTGGTAATGTATTTGAATTTTATTAATGCGAGGCCGATTCGCTCATTGAGTTTAAAAGCTCACATTGTTTGTACAACATTTTTGTTCAGATCAGGTTGCCATCGAAGAATATCTGCTAGAGGAGTAGATCACTTTGGACCTTCCCGTTGTCGGGTAGACCTCTCTTCTGTTATAGATTATGTTGCTCTGTAATCGTCTAGGACATCTAGGTCAGGGGTTCGACATTTGGCTTGTATGTCAGTATAATAATGTATTTTAAATTGATAATATATTATTACATGCAAATCATCTCTATGATTTTCAGATAAGAAAATTTGATATATTTATCGGAAGGCTTACAGTGATGAGAGATTCATCATTGTGCCGGTCATGTGCCCAGAAAACGGGTCGTGACACAAGAGGTTAGTCAAACAAGAAATGTGGAGGGCAATAACAAACTAAGATTTCCCACTTAACCAAACAAAATAAATTTGGGTGAAATTTTTTTTAAAACCCGATTTGGCTTTACGTTCCTCGCATAATATTGGTTAAATTTTTCTTTCAAGAAAACAAATATAATTAGTTCCTTCCCTAAGCAACAGATTGTACTCAACATAAAATACTCAAAAGATATATGGAGAGAGAGAGAGAGAGAGAGAGAGAGAGAGAGAGAGAGAGAGAGAGAGAGAGAGAGAGAGAGAGAGAGAGAGAGAGAGGGAAGCTGCACTACTCATGAACAATGGATACAGGGCCAAAGCCAAAGCTAGCAACGCCAAAATAAATAGTAAAATGAAGAGGAAAAGAAGGAAGAACTAGAGGGTGATGGCAAGCCATGAACACCATTCTAACACACACAAAAGCAAACATATAAAGGATGAATTAATGTGAAATGTGAATGCAAACGACAGAACACCCTTTCTTCTAATTTCTCTGTCGCTCTCTCTCTCTCTCTCTCTCTCTCTCATGCTTTAGTTGGTGGGGTTGCTCCGGAACGATCCCAACGCCTTGATAGCCGCCGCCCTCAGTATATACTGGTGGTACGCCGCCGCCGCCAATGCTCCCACAAACGGACCAACCCAGAATATCCACTGTACACACCACACCATAACATACAAGAGGAATCTCAGCATCTAATTCATTACATTACAATGAACATGCACATCAATAACAGTAAAATCATATCTACATACATGGTCGTCCCAAACTCCAGCATTGTTGTAGATAACAGCAGCACCAAAGCTCCTAGCTGGGTTTATACCAGTACCAGTGATGGGAATGGTAGCCAAGTGAACCATAAACACTGCAAATCCAATTGGCAATGGAGCCAGAACCTGTACCCACAAATTCATACACCACCACCAATATTCATTCAGGAACCAAGCCTAAACTAATTAATGCATTCTAAATAAATACAATTTGAAGTGTGTGTATGTGTGTATAACTGTATATATAACAGGGGATGGCTGTGTCATACAGGGACATGGGAGTCACGGGCTTTTCTTTTGGGGTCAGTGGCGGAGAATACGGTGTAGACAAGCACGAAGGTACCGATAATCTCAGCACCAAGAGCAGTGCCTGTGTTGTAGCCAGGAGAGACAGAGTTGGCGCCACCACCGAGTGAGTTGTACGGATTCTTCATGAAGGCCTTCACTAACCCTGCACCACAAATGGCTCCAAGGCACTGCGCCACCATGTAAGCTACAGCTCGAATCAACGACACCTTCCGAGCCAGGAACAGCCCAAACGTCACCGCAGGGTTGATGTGCCCACCTATTCAACAAATCGAACCAAAATCCCCAAAAATTTGTTCAAGAAACTGCAATGAGTTAGGGTTGAGATGGAATTTTGTTATTGGCTTACCGGAGATGCCGGCGGTGCAGTAGACGAGGACGAAGATCATGCCGCCGAAGGCCCAGGCGATGCCGAGAATGCCGACGCCGTCGCAGGGTTCGGTTTGGTTTTTGTGGCCAATGACGGTGGCGAGGGTGATGTAGAGGAAGAGGAGGGTGGCGATGAACTCGGCGATGAGAGCTCTGTAGAAGGACCAGAGCTTGAGCTCGGCAACGTCGATGAGAGGAGCGGGAGAAGGGTCCACGTAGTCCTTGCCATGGTGGTGGTTGTGGGATTGGCCTTCTTCACTCACTTCCTTCGACATCTTCGTCTTCTCTCACAACCTTCTGGTTCCTCTCTCCCACTCTAGTTTCTCTCTCTACAGATGAGTGCGCAAGCAGATTGCAGAGTTTGTTTGAGCGTGGTGACTGGTGAGAGGTTTAGTCTTTTTAAGAAGGAAGAGAACGTGAAAAGCAAGAGTGCATATTGTGCAAAAGACAAAACAAGCTTGTGATCATAATACATGAAAATTAGATTTTGGTCGGAGTAAAATCTGCATAAGTTGGTTCCAATATTAGTATTGTTGGTTTATTGTCCATCATCGTAATCGAATGAGTGACGATTAATTTTTTTAATTATTAATTATTAATTATCAATGATCCAATAGTTGATAATGGGCACTAGTAACTTTAGTAGACTAAAATATATGTTTTAACTTTTTGTTTTTTATATTGTTTTAGTATTAAAATTATTAGTGTCTATCAGAGTTAATCATTGCCCATTATCTCTAGAGCCAATTGGTACCCATTGTCAATCTGATCGCAATCAAATAGTTAATAACAAATTTCTTTTTCTTTTATAAATTACTAATTGTCAATTATTTAATCGATGATCGAATCATTAACAATGTACACTAACGACTCTAGTTAAGTCAAGTTTCAACATTTTCTTATTAATTAGTATTCAAAAATCTATCTAGGTCTTGTTAATTTAATTTAAATTAAGATAAATTATGAAGATATAAAATTTTCGCCATATTTATTTTTTTATATTTAAGACTCGAACTCTCAAATTTAACAAAAGAGAAATAATTATCCAACCACTTGAATGAGTAATCTATTAATATATTTCTACCCTAGGTATCTGGTGTAATATGAGAATATGAACTGATATGATATTGAATATTTACTCAAGCAAATACTTCTATATTTATGTGTGTGTAGTACGTTAGGACTCTCGAACACGTAGTATCATATGCTGTGCATGGTTTATTAATAAAAAATAATTAAAATGAATGAGTTAATGAACTCTATTATTCGAAATACCTATTTTGAACTAGAATTATATTGATTTATTCGAAAAAAGAAGGATTACGCCAACTGAAAAAGAGGGCGATCAATGATACAGGAAAAAATTTAGAGTACTGATTAACTTTCTACTCATATTTTTATATTTATAAAAACATGAAAATTAATTAATGATCACTTAATTTGTATTTTAAGAAAATCGTATTGAAAAGTGACATTTTGAAGTATATGCACATTGTAGAGAAAACATACATCAATTTTGAGAAACTAGTTCGTTACATGTTTTTTTTTTAAAGTAAGGTTTTAAATTTGAATTTTGTAAATAAAAAAATTTATATTTAAAAAATTTATATCTTTATAATCTAACTTGACTTGAACAAAATTAATTGAAATTTCGTGAATTTTTGGATATTAAAATTTCAAACAAAAAAGTATATATTATGGTGAACAACATGCCAATCCAAATATGATCCGACAACGTATTACTAAAAGATTGTGATTTCTAATAAATGGTACAGAAGGACAAATCTGAAATAAAAAAGAAAGAAAGAATAGGAAAAGTGGGAATGAGAAATTAATGGGGGAATCAAATTGGTTTTAATACTAGAGTCATTGATTTCCTTATCAATCGTTTGATCTATGATTGGACAATTGACGATTAGTCCCTTAAAATAAAATTTCATCATCAATATTTCAATCAACGATCAAATAGCTGACTGTTAGTCTTTAAAAAAAATTTATTACCGTCGCCAACAGATCGTGAACTACTGACGAAAAAATCAATAACTTCAACAATTAACAATTAATTATTAAAAAAATTCATAAATAATCATCTAATGATCAGACGGCTGGTGAAATGTTTGATAACTCCAATTCTAGAGAAAGATGAAAAGCATTGGGATGTGAAGCATGACAAAAGAAGCCCACAACTCACTTTGATTTCTGTGGGGAATGAGCACTTTTACTTGAAATAGGAAGGTTCCCCCTCATTTCTCACGCTTCTTATCTTCATCCTTTTTTCTTTTGAAGTAAATCGCACTAATTAAAAGGATAATTAATTTATAGTTGATACTGATATTCTTTTTATTATAAATATTTTAATAAATTTTATAAAATTAGAAAGTAAGTGTAATTTCCTCTTTGCTTTGTTTTGAAGCTTTCATGTTGTCAGAGAAACGCAACGATTGAAGTAAAGTGCTCATTGTTTTGGTTGAGAAATGGACGTAAACGACAATTCAAACCGTGGTTTCAGAAAACGACACATAGGGAAAGTGTGCGTTGGGCAAATCCCAATCAAACTGACGCACAGATAACACTCCTCGCTCACAATAGCGGATTTCGAAATTTTAGTTATTAGAAATAAGAAATAGTTTATAAATATTTTTATTAAAAATTATAAATATGTATAAATAATATAAAATAATATAAAATATATAAGATATAAATTTATAAGAAGATATTATACAGTTAATTTTTAAATTCAATTGCAAAAAAAACTTATTGGGTGTAATACTCTAAATAAGATGAATAGTCATAATTTATTATGTAGATAAGGAAACAACATCTAAATTTTTGTAAAAACTAAAAAAAATTACCATATATATATTAATGAAAAAACAATTTCCTTGTGGGAGCAATTGCCCCCACAAGTTATAATGTGGATCTACCTCTGCTCGCTTACCATGCCATCGTTATTACTGGACTTGGATCTTTTACTAGACACATGGTGCCTAGGACCGTATATTGGAAAGCCATGATAGAGTATACACTTGTTTTTGCTCTGATCAGACGTTGTTGAAAAACTCAACACCTTACACGTTGTTGAACACTAGATGCCCAACAAAAGATATAAGTGCATTATAACTCTGGTTGTTCTAACTTTTATATAATCCAACTTGTAGTTTAAGTTGTTTGAAATTAAGTATTGTGAATTTAGAAAATAGGCTTTGAATTCCTTATAATCAAGAAAATATTTTTTAAAATGTTGAACGAGTTAATTATTATAAATTACAACTCCAATACAAATTAGTCATTTTATATGACTAAATTGTATATTTTTTGAATAATTGATTCAATAATTATGTTTAATGAGTTCATAGCTTTTAAGGATTAAATTATAGGAAGTTTAAGTTTTTATGGACTAAATAATCGAATCATGTATTTCTTAGGGACTAAATTATTAATATAATCTTTTTGAACAACATACTATTTTAGTTTCTAAAAGATTATAATTATCTCAACTTAATCACTAAAAAATTGTGTTTGTTTTAATTTAATCTTTCTTTTACCAAAATAATATTAAGCTACAAACATTTGAGATTTAACAATACTAAGTTTGTGATTTAATAACAAAAAATAATTAAATTAAGATAAATATAATTTTTTGTAAGTGAGATACTTAAATGACAAATTTTAAAAAAAAAGTATAAATTTTAAAGAATTAAATTAGTTAATGCTCACATGCACCCTTTCCTACTTGAGCTTGCGTGACCTGTAAATAATAGCAGAGCACAATTACTAAAATACCCTCTTCTATACATTCCCTATAGTAAGTCTGCTTTCTGAATCCTTTTGTTTCTTCACACTTTGTTACCACACTTTTAACAGCCATGGACTCCACTTTTTAATATCACTGTATAATTTCTTTACTTTAATATTACAACTTTTTCTTTATATCTTATATTAAATTAAAAAGTACTCCTTTCAAATCTTATGTGGTTGTTGTCATCTTTTTAAAATTAAAAAAAAATTAAGGGCCCGTTGGCAAAACATGAAAAAAAAATAAAAAATAAAAATGAAAAGAAAAAGAAAAAAAGAAAGGGAAAGAGGAAAAGAAAAAAAATATTTGGTATGTGATTGAAAAGAAGAAAATTTTTGTTTAGTATATCATTTTCCGTCGTAATAACACGGGAAGCGGTCGTACATAAAAAGGGAGGACGGAAAGCAATAATGGAAAGCCATGCACTATACAAATGCCATACCAAATGCAAGAATCTTACACAATAATGAAAAGGAGATGTTCCATTCCAGACTCCTACGACTACCAAACGTGCACTAAGAGATTTTGCCAATGATTCCTTAGTTTTGTCGGTTACAAGGCAAATGTGATTTTACAATTTTTTTTTTATTTTCTCTTAGATTAAACTTATTTTGACTCCCTAAACACGAAAGAGTATCTCCTGCTTAGTCTAATATAAATTATTAGTTTCAAAAAGATTCAAATTTCATAATCCTATTTTTTCTAGAGAATAACATCTTAAATTATAAACTGTTAATTATAAAATTTAACAACTTAAATTAAATCAAATAAATGATCCAAATCCATTCAGAACAGAGTTTATGTAACATATCATACTTTGTCCATTCCTTAATACCTGAGAGGCTGAGACCAATTATTTTTGGGTAGTAATAAATTCGGATAAAGTGAATGGGGACTATGTTACACAAACACAAAAGGAGTGGAAGAGAGATAATTTTATAAATTCAGAAATGAAGATATATTTAAGTACAATTATTAAAATTATTATCTGAAAAAGAAAAAGAGAGAAAACATTCTGTGGATACTGGATGGGACAAAGTCCCACTACTTTTAGTAATCACGTGGCTTTTGCTGCCACCCTATTGACCTTTATGCCCACCTAGTATTCTTCTTTTAATAAATAAATAAATATCCCTAAATTGTATTTTATTTAATTATAATTTAAAATTAAATTACATGACTTTTTTAAAAGTTAAAAATCTGAATTTTAAATCATTTACAGATAACTTCTTAAATTTCTGCAATTGACAATTAAATACTAATTTGTTTATTATATCAGACTATTCATATACCATAATACATGCCTTTAAATTGCATTTCATGATTTGAATTGTAGCATGGCACTCATCCTTACCTGAAAGATTTTGGAGTGATCCTCTCCTGAAGGGAATTCGAATCTATAAAATAATTGTCTATTAATAAACTATTAATTCTTTAAAAATACTTTTCCTTTATTGTCATCAAAATCAATTATTAACTTTTGAACCAAAAAATAAATAAAAAAGTTCTATTTTAATCTAGTTGTTGGTCACTTGATCTTGATAAATGACCCAAAAAATGAATTGTTTAAAAAAAATCGAAAATGCACGTTTTTTCTAGGTCAGTGATGATTAATAATTCAAATTTAAAAAATGACTCTCTTGCATAGTTGGCAAAATCGAACTAGATCGGTCCAACAAGGAATTGCAGGAGGCACAGGTCTGGTTTTGCCATTTAACCGGGCAGTGGTTAGACCGGTACTGAACACGGTGAATTGGCGCTAAACCAAGCAAATCGGGCGATCAGGTGGTTTAACCATTTTTGTCGTTCTTTTTTTTTCTTTTGGCAGTTTTTTTTATGAAGGTGTGTAAAAAAAAATGTAGAGGGAAGTGGACAAAAAGTACATAGTAACCCAAGTTAATTTTACAACTGTCAAATATGTTACCACTTAGGTAAGCAAATAAAAAAGAAAAAACTGAAGAAGGAGAAAAAAAAACAAAAACAAGCTGAATCCACTTTATCACACGAGCAGAGTTTAGATTGGACAATTTACACTATATTAGCTTAAAATTGTAAGCACGTGAACCTACCACTTTCTTTAGACTATTATAAACTATTAATTCTTTAAAAATACTTTTCCTTTATTGTCATCAAAATCAATTATTAACTTTTGAACCAAAAAATAAATAAAATTGTTCTATTTTAATCTAGTTGTTGATCACTTTATCTTGATAAACGACCAAAAAATGAATTGTTTAAAAAAAAATTGGAAATGCACGTATTTTTTCAGGTTAGTGATGATTAACAATTCAAAATTTAAAAATGACTCTCTTGCATAGCTGGCAAAACCGGACCAAATCGGTCTGACCGAGAATCAGAGGAGACACAGGTCCCATTTTGCCATTTAACGGGGCAGTGGTTCGACCGGCGTTGAACCAGGCAAACCGAAGCTTAATCGAGTAAACCAACCGGTCAGGTAATTGAATCGGTTCTATTTTTTTTTTCTTTTGGCAATTTTTTTTATGGAGGTGTATAAAAAAATGTAGAGGGAAGTGGACAAAAAGCACATGGTAACTCAAGTTAATTTTGTAACTGTCAAATATGCCACCACTCAGATAAGCAAATAAAAAAGAAAAAATCGAAGAAGAAGGAAAAAAAATAAGTTGAGTCTACTTTATCACATGCACAAGTGGCAGATTGGATGATTTGTACTGCATTGGTCTAGAATTGTGAGCTTGTGAACCCACTACTTTCCTTAGCCTTTTATAAGTCCATTAATATATATTAGTATATAAAGTTTTTTTTCTTTTTGTTCTAAGCAATGTGGGACTTACTCACTCTTTTACAAGGTTATTTTCATAACTAAAACTTAGTTTAAAATTGTGGATATTATGACTTGTGATGAATTATCAATTATAGATTAATTTTTTTTATTTCTTTCACTTATTGTTATGAATTATCAATTATATTAAGTATTTTAATATTTTAAATTATATATATTTTTAATATTTTTTAATTATCACCGATTCGACTACGGTTCAACCACTGAACCTTGAACCAGTGACTTTATTAGTTCAATAACTAATCTAATTTTAAAAACATTGCTCTCTTGTTACAAATGAACAGGAGAGTAGTGCTCTAAAAAAAATAGACAATAAAATATATTTAATTGAATGTAAAAATTCAAGGGGCTAGGTGTCACGTTTAAATGTTTAGAAGGTTATATGTAGATAACTCAAAATTCAAGAAAACATTTTGTATTTTCCCCAAATAGATTTGCAATTATTGCTGACACGTGAGTTTAATGAATTATTGCAGAGTCCTTTATAAAAAGAAAAAGAAAAGGCATGGAAACAAGTACAACCCAAGACAGGTTATGGTACAAGCCTTGATTACTGTTGGTTGAGAAATTTGAAAAGAAACTTTTCTTTTGGTTTCTATAGAATTTGAATTCGGAGAAATTTGAGGAAATTTTCACATTTGGAACTCCGTTGGCAGAGAATTTTTCCCTGTAAAGACGGGAGCGAGGGAAAAAATTTTTCCGAAAGTTAAACGGGGATAGGGACAGGGATCACACTCCCCGCCCTGCGGGGTCCCCGTCCCCGAAAGGTATTTTAGTAAATTTATAAAATACTCCAAATATCTATATATATAATATATTAGGGATCTTTTGGTCATTTTATATTCAAAATAATTAAAATAAATTTAATAAAAAATAAAATCATAATCTCATTCCCCCAAAACTGATTGTTAATTCACCATTCGACTGAGATTGAATGTGTGCTCGCCGTCTTTGCCTCTCAGGTATGACCTCTTCTTGTCGTTGCACTCGCTCTCCCCATCCTTCAATTATCGTCGTGGTCTCCTTTGTCTGTTGTGGTCACTATTCCCATACTTCAATTCCCGTCCTCTCCCACACAGTCTCTATATCGAAATCCACGGTTTACTCTGTCTGAATTTTTCCAATTATCCCCCAACCTAGAAGAGAAAAGAGAATATTTTTGATTAAAATATGTACTATTGATTTTTTTTTTACATTTTTAATTTTTTTAAAAAACCCCGCGGGGTCCCCACGGGTCCCCGCTCCCTGCCGAGAATGGGGATGGGGAAGATTTTTTTTCCCCCGCGGGGATGGGGACGGGGACGGGGAAGGCAATCCTCGCCCCTGCCCCGCCCCGCCCCGTTGCCATCCCTCACATAATAACTAAGGCACAGCTTGTCTAGTGACCAGCACCGTATTGGGTCAATAAAAATCATCTGATTAAGGTGGGATTTACGTGAGGTCCACTATTTGATTTCATATTAAACGACCTACAATAGTTCAATACCATGTTGAGTCAGCAAGCAATCCCCGCAATTTAGGACAAGTTTGTCTCTTTGTCCTTTAAATTTCAAATTTCAAACTCTAAACCTTAATTCTTAAACTTTTTAAACCTTAATCTAAGAGTCATGAAAATAGATACTCAGCTAGACAATAAAATAGTAAGGAGGACATGGGTCGTTTGATCACAACATGTAACACATAATGTGTTTGGCTTCACACACACGTGTCGAATGGGTTAAGGTTCTTTCATTATTCTTAGTATTTTTTAACCTTTTTGAATCGTTGAATGATTGTAAATTTTGTAATTTGTATAAGACTCACAATCATCTGACTACTCAGGAATGCCAAAAAAGGCTAAAGAGAAGGAGCAAATTTAAGTCCATGTCGAATGATCCTTTAGCACATCAAACTCCGATTGAATGGTACACGCCCACTGAACACTTCATAGTTCGACAAAGAATCCTTTTATGAGAGGCATCTGCCATTAATATCTGCTTAGTAGGCATTTGATTTTCTAGCATGTCCTTTTTGTTTTTTTTTTTTGTCATTTCAAACTAGTGATAATTACGTTTTGGGATATGCTAACTACCCACCGAGAAAATGAAAATTAAATAGAGTAAATTTTGATGTAATCTCAAAAAAAATATTTATCTCAATTTAATTTTTAAAAAATTATATTTATCTTAATTTATTCTTTTTTATTATTAAATCATAAAATTTACTTTCACTAAATCTTGTATTTTTAATTACCGATCAAATTTAAATAAACATAATCTTTTAATGACTAAAATGAAATATCTTATTTTTTAATAATTAAATAAGGATAATTATAATCTTTTAGATGTAAATAGATCATTTTAATATGTTATAGCAATCCAAAGCTGAATCTTGATATAATATTCAAAACAAGAGCAACATTAAATGTAATTCAATCAAACTTTAAAGTAGGTTATTGTAACTTACCCTTAATCACAAATACATAAAAGTATTGCATCCTCTTAATTCTTATTACTTACTGCAAATTCACCAAAGGTTAGAGTATTGATTTGCTTTCTGTTTTCAATTCAGTGCCATCTCTCTCACTTCTTATTGTCAAGGTTTTAAAAATTAGACCGTTCATTGAACTGGTAGAAGTAATAGTTCAAGAGTTAATAATTTGACTATGATCAAATCATAGTTGAATTGACCTATTTTAAAATATCAATATATATATATATATATATAATTAAATATTATAAATATAAATTTACAAATTTAATAAAAAAATAAGATTTATTATCAAATTACACAAAACATATCTACAATAAAAAAATTCACAGTAAAAATTGATCAAATAACAAAAAAATATTATTAATCAATATAATATTCATTAATATCAAATCCATAAAAGACTAATATATTGACATATTTACTAAAATTGATTGATCTATAATATTAATATGTTCATTACCTGATTATAGAATAACTAAAAATAAAAAAAATTCAAGTGAACTGGTTCATCCAGTTCATTTAGCACTACTTTTATTTGATTTGACCAATCTTTGGTCCGTTCGATCTATTATTAATCAGTTTAACCACTCACCGATTTTAACAATTATTTTGGGCCAATTCTCGGCCAATTCGATTTTGATAACAGTGATAAAACTACTTTCCCTTCACTGTAAGGCATACCACAGAAATGGAATGTTGATTAATTGGGAATAGCATTATGGAACAGGGAATCAAAGAACTGAATTTCCTTCTTCTGTACTGTGGTCCATTTTGAAAAAGGTTAAATACTTGTCATTTTATGTGGTGAAAAGATATGCTTACATTTTCCTATTCAATATATATATATATATATAGATACATGTACAGGTGAATAAGCTTTGGTAGGAAGCTGAGTGCAATAATAGAGCTTCCTTCTGCCCTCTATTCTTCCCTATGCATGAAAGCTATACATTTTGAAAGTAGTCAAGACAGTGTACAAGTAAACTAAGATGTGAGTATCTCAAGTCTGGACAAAACGTTTCACTATCCAGTGAATCTGCAAGGAAGAAAAGCAAGTGTTATTTGTTTATATGGTACAATCCAAGTATCTTGATTTAGTTCATCAACGATTACATTTGTATCAATTTCATCTCAAAATTTTTGTTGCTAAAAGACACTTTAACAAATAGAGGGATTAAATTAAAATAAATACAACCTTTTAAGAGCTAAATTGAGATAAATGTAATCTTTTGAAGACAAAATAAATAATTTACTTATAAATTGTTGACTTAGTTATTGAAAGGTTGCAATTATTTTAATTTGGTCCTTTTTATTACTAAATCACTAAATCAATTGCTAAATCTTAATTAAACGATTGCATTTGTATCAACAAAAAGAGGAACTCCCAAGTATCTAAGTTTAGTTTATGAACGGTTACATTTGTATCAATTTAATCTTTTATATTGTTAAGTCACAAAATTTACTGTTACTAAATCTTATTTGTTGTTGCTAAAAGTCACCTCAACAAAAAGAGGAACCAAATTGAAACAAACACACTCTTTTGAGAGTTAGATTGAGATAAATATAATCTTTCAAGAACCAAATAAGTAATTTGCTCAAAAAAGATTGCAATTATCATGATTTGGTCCTTTTCATTGCTAAATTACAAAATTTATTGTTGCTAAAAGTTACCTCAACAAAAAAAAGGGACCAAATTGAAACAAACACAATATTTCAGGAGCTAAATTGAGATAAATGTAACTTTTAGGGACCAAATAAGGAATTTACTCATAAATTGAGTTTTTGAAAGATTGCAATTATCACAATTTGGTCATTTTTATTGCTAAATTACAAAATTCATTGCTGCTAAAAGTCACTTCAGCAAAAAAAAAAAAGGGATCAAATTGAAATAAATATAATCTTTCAGAAGCTATATGGAGATACCTATAATCTTTTGGAGACCAAATAAGTAATTTAGTCATAAAATATTAATTTATTTTTTAAAAAATTACAATTATCTTAATTTGGTCATTTTCATTGCTAAATTACAAAATTTATTATTGTTAAAAGTCACTTCAACAAAAAGAGGAATCAAATTGAAACAAACACAATCTTTTAAGAACTAAATTGAGATAACTATAATCTTTTAAGAACTAAATAAATAATTTACTCATAAATTATTGATTTAATTTTTAAAAGATTGCAATTATCTTAATTTAGTCATTTTTATTGCTAAATCACTGAATCAACTACTAAATCTTAATTGAGACACTGAACTTTTAGGACTAAATTGAGATAGCTGTAATATTTCAGATATCAAATTAGCAATTTACTCAATAACGTACCAGGTTACTTTCACATCTTTTCCAGTAAAATCCTTGAATAGCCATGACAGCCAAGTTTGAAGTTACAATGACAAAGATACTCAAGGAATGCTTTCCCATCCACTCCAACATAGACGTCACTCGTCTGTAACCATGAACATCTACCTGCACCATCAACATCAAAAGGATAATCAATTTAATCAAACTGGGTTTGTGTCAAATTACGGCAATGAAAAAACTGACCCCAGAAATGCATGCTGACAAAAACATGAATAATGTGGTTCATGATGATCTGATGTGTCACAGAAAGTAGAAAAGTCTGAAATTTAGAAAAGAAAGCATGGCCAATTGATTAGAAACTTCAGTTACTCATGAATCCAATTCCGATTTTTTCTTTCTCATATTCTTCATGACTACTTATGATTCAAGAAACATTTGGGTTTGTGCAGTAATAATGATGGACAATATAGTTATGACTTAAGGGGTGAAAATTGAAAAGTGTATCAGAATGTGGGATCAATATAAAAATTTCCTGAAAAATGAAGTTCTGAACGTTAATACCCTATTCTGCAGTCCAAGATGAAGTGTATATAATCTCTCTCTGTCCACTGAAATTCATCATCATTTTCATAGCACATGGAACTTACCAGAAAATATAATGCACTGAATGTGATTCCAGAAGCTGCAGAAGTTACCAGCATATAACTTACTGTATACAGGGACTTATTTAGAGGGATCCCTGAAAAGTGGGGAAAAAAGGTAAATGATCAATGTAACTATTTCTAAAGAATCATTGAGAACACAGAAATTGATTTGCTAAAAGCCTAACAAATTGGTCCCTAAAAGATACATTTTCTATCATTTAGTCCTTGAAATTTAACTGTTCAACAAGTTAATCCCTCTAAGTTACAAACTCAATACAAATTAATCCTTCTATAGAACTAAATTGTATATTTATTTATCTTTGACTTTTGAGGGACTGAATCAATAACAGTGTTTAATGAATTCACAACATTTAAAGACTAAATCATGTAGAGTTAAACTTGGAGAGAGTAGACAATCAACCTATGTCTTTTAGGGACTAACTTGTTAATATAGTCTTAATAATCCATCAACTGATAACAGCACTCACCTAAGGCCATCAACAACCCGATGGTCAAAAGTGAAACCGAGAACCACAGCCATATCTTGAGACGCTCTTTGTGGTTCTACAGTACATATATGTGGAAAAGTAATAGGTTAGATTTTTACCAAACAGTCAACAAGAAAAACATCTCAATCTACAATTTACTACGAAGAAGGCAGATGTTCAGTACCAAAACTGTCATGAAAATTCATAGAAAAAATATAGAGAAGAATACAGAACGAAAAACACAAAACACACATGGATCTAACATGGTTCGGTCAATGTGACCTACATCTACAGATAGAAAGAAATTCTTCTTAATTTTCAGGTAAATTGTTTCAATACGATGTATGAAAACCGAAAAAACATGTATATTAAAAATACATAACTGTCTCAGAACATAAAACAGGTCATTCTATATCACGGAGACTTCACCTCCAGTTGACCAAAGGAAATAGATTACAAGAGCATAGAGAGGCTTCAATCAATTTTTAGAAATATAATGAATTAGAGTCATAGAGGACGAGCTTCGGCGCAACGGTAAGGTTGCTGCCATGTGACTTGGAGGTCACAGGTTCGAGCCGTGGAATCAGCCTCTTGCAAAAATTGCAAGGTAAGGCTGCCTACATTAGATCCACAAAGTGGATCCGGCCCCTCCCTAGACCCCGCGCATAGCGGGAGCTTTGTAGCACCAGGTTTGCCCTTTTATAATGAATTAGAGTCATTAATGCATATTTCAACCCAGGAAGGTTCAGTAAAGTTAACACATGATCTCACCTCTAGATGGGCAAGAACATGACCATACTGAAGTCCAATAATGCAAGATACTGCAGCTGTTAAGGAGCTGTGAACAAGATAATTATAAATTGGCTTTCATTAAAATAAAAAAAATTGAGTACATGCTGAAGTAACAATATAAATATAACAGTAAAGGAATATTATGCTGTTGAACAAAACAAGTTTATTAGTGCTAAACTTTGTATGCAGAATCAATAAGCACCTTCCAGAACTTTCAATCAATCATAGCAAGTAGGATACAAGGGAAGGGATTAATTCATTCAATGATCACGGGTGTGTTTGGTTTGGCATTTACTCTGTAAAAGCCAATTTGGACTCTCAAATGTGAATTTAGGCACAAAAACGGTAGTTTGGTTTGGAATTCAATTCACTTTTCAAACCACATTTTCTTTCTCAAACCCTCATTTGCGATACAAGAGAAGGGATCAATTCATTAAATGATCACATAATTATTTAAAACAGATAAAACATACATATCTGGCCAACTGGGTGTTAGAGTTCCAAAATATAAGGACCTTTATGAAAATATGGACTGCAAACACATCACAGATTGGTCTTTTTCTCAAGTGCATGTAGCTAACTTACTTTGAAATTGACAGAATGAAAATGAATATCATGGTATTTTACTAGAAGAAATCATATGCAGTTAAAAGCTTCAAGAGCAAGTCAATCGAATGATTATGATTGCATTTGATCATCTTTTATTAGCTTTAAAGTGTATAATAATGATTCCATTAGATCATTGACCGGAAGATCGGAGCAAATGAATTTCCAGAAGAAGCAAGGCATTGGATCAGCAAGCCTCTCATAAACTTAAAGGACAGAAGAATAAATCTGCAATTCTGCATGAGGTTACAGAAATCTATGGGACAAAGAAAAAACGAAAGATTAGATCGGCCACCTTAATATGCCTTCAGGATCAAAAGGAGCAAGACACCATGAAGGTGTATTGTCTGAAACTTGGCCAGTGACAGACATATTGCACTCCTGGAAATTTAATAAATCACAAGGTGTTAATGTGTTTGCATAATGCTATAGATAACAGCATAAAGAAGAGGAATCAAATCAACTGCCAAGTACCTTAAGATTTCTGTAAACAGGCTTCCTATAAAGATGATCAAGACCGAGAATGTAGCGGTCAATCATTCCAGCAGAATTACAGGCAGGTCCAAGGTCACCTCTCACAGAACAATTTACCTGTTATGAACTTGAGAACAATGTAAGTGAAATTACGACTCGAGGTATTTTGAATCCCACATGCAGCATGGTTTAAAAACAAATTTTCTATATATTGATGAACAAGTATTTTTTGACTTGTAATAAGCATTGGAAACTTATGGACATATGAAACTGATAGAACCAGTGCAAATTATAGGCAGGGGTGAAGGTAGAAAAAAAATATGTGACAACAAGGTATGGATGGGAGAAGGTTAAGAAAGATGGACACATGTTCAACTTAGGTTGAATAAGTGGGGACCAGTTAGTTACAGAGAGGTTTAAAAGGAGGGAGGTAAGAGAATGAAGGGCATGGAAAATATGGAGAATTTTGGAAAGGATCAGGGAGACCGCTTAGCCTCTCAAAAGTCTAGCATCTGTGTTGGTTCTGTGTGTTTTCTACCTGTGTGTTATATGCAATATTATCATTTCTGTGAGAGGTGTATTAGTTGCATTGTGTCCAGAAGAGTATTATGTATGTTTACTGTCTTGGTGTATTGCCACATATATCTGTGTAACCTTCTCTACCCCACTGATAGGGATTTCTCAGTAATAAATCAACGTATTTCAGTGTGTCATTTCTTATTTCTGTTATTTTCATTTATTGCTGTACTGGGTTCTCTCAGAAAAATAGGATCATCCATCAGAAGTAGCATGACAAACTGTATACACATTTCCTCTCTAAATTTTAGACGGGTCCCTAGAACAACTAGCTTGACTAACAAAGCCGAGACACATCGAAGTTGAGATTGAGGGGAAGAAAGCTAGGTGCTGAGCTTACTCTTACCGTGTAAACTTTGCCATCATTCATTGGGAGCAGAGAAGAGTTCACAGCCGATACTTTAAACTGCCAATCTGAAACATATAGACCATGCAGTAATCCTGAGTAAATTGTCAACAGCAATGCCACAATAAGCCTGCATAGAAGAAATAATATAGTTTATTAATTACAATTGATACATTAAATGAGGTAACCTTATTATATGTATCTTCAAGTTACGACAACAGGCATGCTCGTATGTTCTATGTTTACTCATCCTCTGGTTCTTGTCTTACTGACCATACAGATCAAGGATGATTCTGGTTTTATGACAATCTTAATTGATGCTGCCAATGCTTTTAGATTCCAATGGCTAAGATGGGATAAGCAAACTGACACATGAAAGCCCTAAAATCTATAACATTAAAAATGAGAATGACATGAAAACCCTACCATTGCCTGTAATAGCTCCTGAAGATACCTATTTCTTTCCATCTTCTACTGGGAAGCCAGATCTCACATAGAGCTGCCACAATGTATCCAAAAGATATCCTCTGGATTGATTGACCATAATACCAAATTTGTCAGTCCACTCCAACTATCATGCATAATGAAATACATACATGAAAGATTCTAAGAGATTGATTTAAGGACAAAAGACCTGTAAAATCCCCAGCCACCTTATTCTTTGCATGTCAACACCATATGTCAAGGAAGTTATTCCATGAAAATAACCACCTGAAATGAACAAGTTATGTTTATTTAATGATTTATATGAAAGAAACACCTTCTTCCTCTCCTACAGTCACATTCAAAGTTAATACTTAATGAAACGGTCAGATTCTCAAAAGTCACATTCTGTACTATAATTAATTATACCATCACACACTACGTATCAGATCCAGCAAATTGAAGCCAATGGAAGAAGAACACTTAAAAAGATATTACCTTGAAGAAAAACACCAAGGATAAAGAGTTGCACAGCTCTAAGTACAGCTTTCCATGAAGCTTGTCCTCTCTGTGGTTCTCTCTGATGTTATTAAAGAAAATGTCTTTAGTGCAGCAGTACTACTATTTGCTATATACCAAATTAATGTTTCATGAATAAGCAGCATTAAGCACTTATTGTAAATGCTGAAATTCAGACTTCAGAATTTAAAAGACAGTAATTTGTAATGGTACGGTACCTTGTAAGCAAGAGCGACAGAAATTCCAGCAATGAAAAGAAAGAATGGCATCACAAAATCTGCAAGGCGAATCCCATTCCAAGGGGAATGAGCGATGATGGGGAAGATTGAACCACCATAATCAACCAACATCATCAGCTGAAACCAACAAAAAGTGGTAACAAAATGAATGAATCGTACAGAAGTCTCATTTCCATCTTATTTTCTGAGCAGCCAAACAGAGAAGAGAGGGACGAGGCGTTGACCCAGAGGAAGAAGAGACACTCACAAAAACAGAGAGGAAGAGACACTCACAAAAACGGAGAGGCCACGGAAGACGTCAAGGGAAGCGACTCGGGAAGCTCGGACCCGGTCACTGGACTGAGTTGGCTCGAAGGAATTGTCGAGTAGGGGTTGTGGGTCGGCCATTATCAACCCCAAATCACAGAAGTATCCAATCTCCGGCGAACCTCATCCGTCAAAGTACGAAACTTTTAAATTAATTGTCTCTCATTCACGCTAAAACAAAGGGTACGAAAGATCGCTGCTTTCTTTCTTTTTACTCTATTTTCGTTTTAAATTTTCTTCCCCTGTACAGGATAGAAACTATTAAGAGAAAGTTGTAAACTATGGCTTCGGTTGATGGTATATTCGTAGCTCGGCTCGATACGCTGCATAGTATTCAGATCATATGGCACAAGCTGATTGGTTGGTTTGTGTTCGTTACTTTTTTCTCTTACTGGGACCCATGACTTTGTTCAATAATTTATTATTATGAGCATTGATGCAAGACTATTTATTACTGAAAGTCTAAAAAGCAATAATAGTTATGTATCACTCGCATTTATAGAGAGAGCTGGACAACAAACATACAATACTTGAGTTAAAAAAATAGTTAATTTAGGTACCACTTTTTTTTTGAGACAAAAATAATTTTACTGCCGGATATTAAATATAAATATAAGCATTTTTTTAACAGGGTTCAAACCTAAATTTACTACAATTTACTTAATTTTTTAATTTGTTTATAGTTTCACTCAATTTTTAATTTGTTTATTGTCGTTTAATTTTTTTAATTAAGTTTTTATAGTTTTACAATTTTTTAATTTAATCCCTATTATTAGAAGTTTGTCAACATTTTGTTAAATTTTAATGATATGACCAATTATAAACCATCTTGACATCCAAAATATACATGAATTAAATTAATTCATCTTAATTATTTAACATAAGTTACATTATATGTTATATATATATATGAATTAATATCATTTAATTATATATTTGTTTTGTTGGTATAAATCATATAAATTTAGAGAATTAATATATATATATATATATGTTTAGTTAAATTAACAAAATTTAATGAAATACAGACAAAAGTTTAACAACATGGACTAAATTTAAAATTTGTGCAAATATAAAAATTTAATTATAAATTTTTGAATAATAAAGATTAAATTAAGAATCAAGTAAAACTATAAGGACCAAAATAATTTGACCTATAAAAAATCGTTAATTAAACTAAAAAGAGTTGCTTCGTATTTTAACTTGAAAAAATTGAATTGTCATATTAGTTCTTTTTTCCATTATATAGTAGTCATTTATCTTTTTTTCCCTCCACTTCCACAAAATTCCAAACTAGCTATTTAAAATATAAGCGTAATTCGTGATTAATCATCGTTAACATTCTGGACGGAAACTTTATCCCAACACTTCTCTTTCACCCTCACTTTGTTTCTGTGCCTCTGGCTACCTCTCCAGATAGAAGCCATGGATAGGCTTCTATCGTCTTCTTCTCCAATTCATCTCAAGTACAAGCTCAACCCTTCCACTACTCTTCTGACACGGAGCCCTCAATTTCAATTTAACCCTTCCACTTTCATTTTTCCCTCGTCTAAGCGTTCCGACTTTAGACGGGCCAATTCAGTATCTTTCAAGCATGAATACCCATCTTCATTGTCCTCTAACACTCCCTCTTTTGCTTCATCGCTACCTCGGAATGAGTTGACGGTCGTTGCTTCTACTCCGGCCGACTCTTCGGATAGGTCGGCACCCAAATCGCCAATTCTTGATCAGATCACAATTGGGGCTTCTGGAAAACGAAAGGTGCGTGCCTTGTGTGATTGTTATCGTTAAAGACCAATCTTGCTTTGTGGGTGTTTATGTGATGATTGCTTAGATCTTGCGTGCATTTGTTGTTAGACTTAGACCCTGCTTTTGTTATTTCTGATTGGCTATATTTTTCTTCTGTTATTTGTGTTTGTTGCATTGTTGTGTGTCAAGAAAAATCGCAGAGAAATACTGAAAGAAAAACACAGAACACACATATTTACGGGGTTCTGTCAATGGAGAGTAGTTTCTTATTTTTCTGGCAAATGAAAACTGTTTACAAGTATTTTAAAAACGAACAGTATACACTGTACACCATATATGATCAAATCGGGTCATTCCAGAGAATACAACAAAAATGGGTTGGAACCGTATTGATCCTCACCCTGCCTGGCCTGCCCCGCATACTTCTAATTTTGTTTCCTTTTGGTTACACTTCTAAATTTCGAGTCGGACTATAAATTTGATTCATTGAGTAATTCAATGCACTCAACATTGTGGAAGGCCATTGTTTAGTTACATGAGAGCTGAAAATTGATTAGAGAATTTTACCTTTTAGTTTCTCAAGCATTTATGTAGCACTCTGTTCCCATAGAGCATGACTTTTGGGCGCCTCTTCTGTGAGATGGCATCATTTTCATGTGGATGAGGTTTAATTTCAAACACTATGTCAAAAGGAATTCCACGTGGTAATTTTGGATAATTTTTTGAATTGGAACACTAACCCTTGAGGTTTTTTTTTTTAATTTGTTCTTGAGGTAAGATCAAGAGAAAATCTCCTAGATTAAGACTAGATAGCATGGCCTATTCTTTTACTTTCAGCAAATAATCTAATAAAAGAAATGTAATTTAGTCATTGATTTCTAAAATGTCTTGGAATCGACGAAAAAAAAAAAAAAGAAGTTAGGAACCTAAAAATGATATGTTTAAGTCCTACATGTTTTATTTTTGTTTTAAATTTATTTTTTTTTACTAACCACTTAGTCAGTATTTTCTATTAGTGAAATAGACGATGTTAGTAAAAAGTGTAGATTTGAAACAAAAATGAAATATATAGGATATAATTGATGCAAAAAAAAAAACGTTATGAACAAAATTAAAACTTTGTGTAAACGTTATGGACTTAAAAAATACTTTTGTTTTTTTTTTTTTTAAGGGAGGGGCTGATGTTTATGATAATCTAGGGTTTATATACTTAAGCACATACATGTTGCTGTACAATAAAGTATTCAAAATTCACTAAATTTTATGTATCAGTAGATCTCACTACTTGCAACACCCACATTTTGTGGGTGTTTATTGGCCTATTGTACAGCCACACGATACATTATAGGTTAGGAGACAGTTGGTTTTTTTATTATAATGTGTTTTTATTTTTATAATTTATATTTTATGTATGAGTGCAGACTTATATTATGGTTGTACGTGTATGTGCGTGAGTGGTTTTTGTCAGTTATGTCTCTGAATTGATTATGTAGTTCGGAATGATGAATGAAATTTTATGTGTGGAGCATTATCATAACTTGGTGAGTTTACACTGGGAGATTAGTTGGTTCTCTCTCAAAAATTGAGCTAACACCATAGGTATAAAAAGAAATAAGCAAACACTCTCTTCTCATTCTCTGATTGATCTTCCTATATCAAGACCCATAACTAGATCATCTTCTAGGGACCGTAACATTTTATATATTAAGTATTTCTCGTCATTGTACACAGTGGTTTTTGTTAGCTGCTTAGACTTAACGAAGCTTAATAAAGATTGTCCTTTTATACTTATTGTCTCAGGCAATAACAGCTCGGACATTTGCAGTACTCTCTGCTCTTGTTATGATCTTACTCCAACCAACAATTGCACCGGCAGCTTTGGCAACATTTCAAACAACTGCCAAGGCTGGAGGTCCTGCTGCTGCTGCTGCAGTCGGTAGAAAACTAATCCGGACTGAGCTACTAAGCAGTGCTTGGACTGGTTTCTTCGCTGGTTGCTTGCACACGTTGTCAGGTCCTGACCACCTTGCAGCTTTGGCTCCATTGTCCATTGGTCGTAGCCGCATGGAGAGTGCTGCTGTTGGAGCCCTCTGGGGTTGTGGCCATGATGCTGGTCAGGTTATCTTTGGCTTACTCTTTTTACTTCTAAAAGATCGACTTCACATTGAGGTCATCCGAACCTGGGGCACCAGAGTGGTTGGCCTAACCCTGCTTGTGATTGGTGCCATGGGAATCAAGGAAGCTTCAGAAGTGCCTACACCATGCGTTGCCTTAGAAAACGGCGAATGTGATGTGAGTGCATATGAATCACTTGATAATCCAGCAGCAGGAAAGAAGAAGATCGGGTTTGCTACTTTCGCAACAGGGATAGTTCATGGTCTGCAACCAGACGCATTGATAATGGTTTTGCCTGCCCTTACTTTGCCTTCTCGCGTAGCCGGTGCTGCATTTCTCATCATGTTCCTACTTGGGACAGTCGTTGCAATGGGAAGCTATACGGTTTTTTTAGGTTCATGTAGCGATGCACTAAAGGATAAAGTACCTAGAATCACTGAGAAACTCACTTGGGCTTCTTCCCTTGTTGCTATAGCCCTCGGATTCGCCATCCTCATTAGCCAGTATTTTGGATTTAGCCTCTATTAATACATCTTTTAACCAACAAGTTGAAGTCTCTCTATTTTTGAAGCATATTCAAGGTATCAACAGAAAGAAGAGACCTCAGAGAGATTTCATTGTTTAAAGTAAGGATTATTTATTGTCCATGCAACATCTGATATTGGTTACTGTCAGTAAGCTTCGTTTTACATTGTGTATAACTTCATCTATGTAGTGTAGGTTCAATGAACTCTTTTACATATATGTTTTCTGTTCTACTTCCCTCCAAATATTCTTAATTTTTATTTCTTGGTTAAAATATAATTTTGGTCCTTCTAATTTCGCTTAAATTGTAACTTGGTCTCTATAGTTGTCAAATGTTTGTAAGAAAGTCCCTACTATTAAAATTTGTTAAATTTCCATCCATTATGTGCTTATGTGACAAAAAATGCTTATATGTCATGACATGTCAACCAGCCACATCAGAATCACCTCTCTCTCTCTCTCTCTCTCTCTCTCTCTCTCTCTCTCTCTCTCTCTCTCTCTCTCTCTCTCTCTCTCTCTCTCTCTCTCACACACACACACACACACTGCTCCCTCTCTCATCTGCAACTTCATTTTTTACAAACATTTGAAAATTACAGGGACCAAGCTACAATTTAAGCAAAATTTGAAAGTAATGGTTGGAACCCAAGAGAGGGGGTGAATTGGGTTTTATAAATTTTTCACAATAATTAATTGGAAGTTAAAATGATTTTCTGTAAAAGTACAATGCTTAGGATAATAAATACAATACAGAAAATCAATGTGCTGTCAAGATAAATAATTATAAAGATCAAGGAATTAAAGAATAGATATCAATATGCACAAATTAAAGAGTAAGGGATAGAGAAAGCAAACTCGGAGATTTATACTGGTTCGGCTAATCCAAGCCTACATCCAGTCCTCAAGAGACCACTTGAGTATTTCCACTATAATTGCAAGTTTAATCCGGATACTTGCAAACCACTACAACCACGCAAATTCGATCCGGGTATTTGCGAAAACACAATGAAGAATTTATGAATCCGGGCTCCTCCTCAACCCAAAGCAAGTTCTTCCAACACCGGTACTTGCGAACCTCAACTCAGAATAATATATGTGTTGATCAAAATCAACAATACAAAGAAACTCTCTCTAAAGAGTAGATGAAAACAAATGAAGCTCTAATAACTCTAATGATAGAGAATATGCAAGATTTAGCTCAAGAATGCTTTCCTTTCTCTCAAAGATGATAGAAGAAGTTAATATCACATTGTAGGACTTTGTTCTTCTTCAAAATCGTGTATCTAAGGTCATATATATAAGATTTTACAAAACTAGCCGTTATATAGCCGTTACAGCACTTATAGTGCAGTCCAGATTTTCAGCTTTCTTTAAAAATTCATAACTCCCTCATTTGAACTCCGTTTTAAACAAATAATATACCGTTGGAAAGCTCTTGGAGTCTAGTTTCAAATGAACCAAGTTTTACTCAAAAATTATTTTTATTTTAAAAGATATAATCAAAATACTGACTATAGGTCAGAACAGAATAATCAACTTTCAGTTTTTCAAACTATATTTTAAATAGTCATATATTTCTCATTTGGACTCCGTTTTCAATAAATAATATACCTTTGGAAAGATCTTTGAGTCTACTATCAAATGAGATTAAGATACTTGAAAAAATGATTTTTCGTTTATGAGATATGATATAAAGAGTGACCAAAGGTCAAAAACTAACTTTTGTAAAATTTCATATCTCACTATCTTTTTGTTCAAAATAATTGAGCCAATGTATGCAAATCTAAATCATTGAGTTGCACAAATATACTAGCCTATATAAAATATACCTAATGTAAACACATAGGATATCTTGATGCATCCAAGCTTCCAAGACTTCAAATCTTCTAATTCTTCATTTCTTGGAGCTTCATCCTTGCATGTTGTTTTCCTTGAGTGAAGCATGATATTGCTTTTCCTTGTTCTTCAATACAATGCTCACTCTTCTTGTTTTGAACCAACCTATAAAATATATCTTACTTGCAAACCCAATGGTTAGTTTAATAGCATGATTCAATATATGCAACATACATATTAAATAACATAATCATGCTTAAGTACTTGTAGCATATATATGATAATTAATCTTTATATATATCAATGTTACTATTCAAATACATTTGTCATCATCAAAACTTATGACATATAGCCTTAGGGTCAACAAAATTATAGGGACCAAAATTATATTTCAATTTTATTTCTTCTATTTGCTTTCCTAACCAAGATCAGGTAGCTCAAGCTAGATCAGATAGAAAAATAACACAAACATGAAAGAGGAAAAGCTAAGTCTCCAGCATGGAAAATTCAATAGTAATAACTTGAGTCCCCTCTGGCCTCTCGACATTCAAAGAAGCAAGACTTTACAGAAACGACTAAAATCTTATTTTGGTCCCTCACAAAGACACGTTCTCAAAATAGTTCCTCACATATGTTTTTTCTCAAATTATCCAATTGTTCTCATTTAAATCCCACTGTTAGGCTATTGTTAACATTTTTAACAGAACTGATGAGGTGGACAATTATTTGGTGACGTGGACTGTTAAATGATGGATTTTTCTTCCTCCCCCTTCCAACTTGGACCATGCTGAGGTGTGCTTTTTTTGTTTTTTTCCCTTTCATCTGAAGCTTGATGTGGCATCGCATGGACTACTATTGTCATTTTCAAAAGCTCTGCTCTTGTCCGAACTCCATTGAACTTTTGAGGGAAAGAGTGACGGCCACTGGCGGAGTTTTGATGCACTTGAACTCATCACTTCTGTTACAAATGTTAACATCAGCCTGACAGAGGGACTTAACTGAGAAAGATTGGATTTGTGAGGGACCATTTTGAGAAAGAACATTTGTGAGGGATTATTTTGAGAATATGTGCATCTGAGGGACCAAAATGGAGTTTGGCTTACAGAAACTGTTTAGTTACTTATTTCAAATGCTCTATATTCCCTGTTAGACTCTTGAAAAAATGGTCCTATCAAGACTTTTTGCCCCTTATGTCATGGTGTTCATGAATCTATTCCCCACCTCTTATTGTAAAACCTTTCTGTAGTACTTTCGTAAAGTTGCAGATTCCATTATACTTTTGCTCATGCCAGTAACACTTCATTTCAATCAAATTTCATTTATGCCTCTGTTGTTATATATGGAAAGCCGAGAATCATCTTATTTTTCAAAGATACTTATGCCTGTTGATAAATATGTGGAAAGTTGTCAATTTTGGGGGTGATAACTGGTAATAGTTATGGTTTAGATAATCGGACCAGATTGGCTGGTTCAATCGAAAAATCAATAAATTAGTTAGGGTTTCTAATTTGGTTTAGACTTGTAAACGGGTGAATATTCAAATCGGTAAAAAATCGGTCGAATCATTCTCAAACCCATAAAATTAGCCCGTTCAAATTTTTTTTAATTGAATATCATTATGTATTTTTAAAAAATATCTAAAGAATTAAGCTATTAAGAGAAGATCTAGGATATATATATATATATATATAACATATTTTGAATATTTTAATATTTTAACATTATATATTATATATGTTAATATTTTAATATGTGTAACATATACATTAATTTTATATTTTAATATATTTTAAATAATATCGATTCGATCCAATTCGAATACAATTTTATCATTAACCCTTGAACTAATACCTTATTGTTTCAGCTTTTTGAACCTTGGTAATAGTAGCTAAAATTTATAATCAATTATTAATTTAGTTCTTGAAAAATTACAATTATTTCAATTTAGTCATTAAAATATTAATTGTTTTAATTTAGTTCTTAAAAGATTTCATTTATCTCAATTTGGTTCTTTTTGTTGCTAAATATCAAAATTTGCTTTTGTCAAATTTCAATTTTTTTGTTGTTAATAGTTACTTTGATAAATAAAAGAATAACAGTGGGACAAATGTAATTTTTTAAAGATTAAATTAAAACACTTTATTTTTCAAATACTAAATTAAAAAAATTATAATCTTTCAAAAACCAACTCAATAATTTGCTTCAACTTTTACCAGATAATCTTTCTTGATGATGCAATTCCAACATCAGCAAACCCCACACCTGAACCTACAATAATGGATGCTGCTATCCTATCTGAGATTATCATGGCATTTTTTTCTCTCAGTTTTATCCTTTTATTTTCTTTTCTAATTTAAATGGAGCCAACACTGTCTAAATTTAAGAAGACAAATTCTCACTCTTATACTATATTAAGGAAAGGATGATTCTACAAACCAGAACTTGTTAGGGTTATGTGTAAAAATTATTATTATTTTTCACATGAACCTCATGCAAAATAATTCTGAACACCAAGATGGATTATGTCACATTCCAAAAATAAATATGAGAATAAACACATAAATCTATAGTATATCTCTATAATATCCTTAAATTTTCTAAACACTCATAATATCTACAATTATGAAATTTATAAATTTATCAAACATACGTTTATACTTTCATATACAGGAAGAAATTTAACATTTTACTTTTGTTCTAAATTCCACAATAACGGAATTATAATTCAACTAATCATAATAATAAAAAGTATGTCATTCATAAAATATTGTATTACATCAAATAAGTGACCTATAGAGATTACAGAGCATTCCCTAAGTCTTTACAAAAAAAACTTCTTAAGCCCACCCGACAAAATTGGAATGTAATTCCAATAGGCCTCTAATTCTCAAACGGATTGTTTTCTTCCTCAACCTCTGTATCTGAAAAAGATAATCAAAAAGAGTGTGAGTTTATCAAACTCAGTAGGTAAACAACTGTACATGAAAATATCATAAACACAAATATTACATTGCTAATTCAATCAAAAGTATCATTCAATATATTCAACATATTCATATGTATAAACATCAACATTTTATGTCAGTTTTGAAAATCCTATGAACTTACATTCTCACAACCATATTAAACCCGAAATCTATTGGTGCTCAATAAGTTTACGCTCCCCAATGTTCATCCTTAGGAATGTTTATCCATAGATTTACTAATTGGTATATTCAGGTCTGTTGGGTGATCAATCTCTCACCTTATTTAAATCTGTTGGGTGATCAATCTCTCACCTTATTTAGATCTATTGGGTGATCAATCCATCACCATATTTAGGTTTGTTGTATGATCAATCCCTCACCTTATCTTGCATTATCAAACACAATCACAATCATTACATACAATCATATTCTCACAAACATGTTCCAATTTGTTTAAAGAATTACCACATAGGGTAATAGAAATAATTTTCAATAATATTGTGATTTTTCTTCAACTTAAACATACATTGGTAATCTCCTCAATTTCACAAATAACGCAAATGAGATTTATATTGCGCTTTGACCAATTTTGTAAATTAATTTTGCAAGGTTGTCCACTCACATTGATATTTGTCTAAACTTACCTTGTTCCTTATAAGTAATTATATTAGATGATAGAGAAAAATTTCATAGTAAAAGATATTACAAGGAAACATAAAAAAGAAAACAAAATTATGAAAATATGCAATATTTTCTGATTGCTACAGTAACGGTTCACTACAGTGACGGTTTGCTACAGTACGTTGACCGCTACAGTACAGTTAACTGCCAACACTACAGTACTGATACAGTAAACTCAAAAATTTTTCAGATTTTCCAGTTGATACAGTACTTCGAATTTGCAGAAAATCTTCTAAAATTTTTCATCTTATAATTCTTTATTTCTAAACCAAAATTTCATCTCTCCCAACTTACCCTAATTCAATCTTAACTCAAAAACCTACAAAACAACTCAAATCCATGAATTGTTATAAAAATCTTCAAGAACAAAATCTCTTCTAACTTTCCACATAAACTGAAATTTAATTAAAATAATAAATTAAAGCTTACTTTTGATCCTTACAAGACTTTTAAACCAAACAAATCTCTAAGAATTGCAAATTTATAGAAAGGATTTAGAGTGAAATGAAGGTTGTGGGGAGAGTTGCTAATGAGAGAAGAGAGAATCGTGAAAAATAAGAGAGTTAGGGCAGCTAAAGGATTTAAGGCCAAATGAATTATGAGCAAACCCATGGGTACTAAACCTACTAACCCAAATCTATTTTGACCCAACACAAAATATTCCATTTAATTAAATTTAGCTCTTTTTTTTTTCATAAATTTTACAATTCACAAAAATATATTGTATAGCATTAAGAATATTTAGTCTAGTCATTTAACACAATTTTTATAAATAATATTTAAAGAAAATTATTAAATATGAAAAAATTAAAATGACTAAAATAAATGAACCAAAATTATGCTATAAATATCGAAATAATTCCAAACGTATAACCCTAAAATTAGCGGGTATTACAGATTAAAAAGCGAATTATGAATAAATTGTAAACCCAAAAAAGCAAAGAAGATGAATGATTGATTTTCATCTAGTTATTTGTTTTAAACAAAACAAGATAAATCCGAATCTTATGCAATTGACACTAAAACTATAGAGTTTCGTTATGCAATTCAATTCTGGTATTCTTTTTAAACCCAAAAAAGAAAAAGAAGATGAATGATTGATTTTCATCTAGTTATTTGTTTTAAACAAAACCAGACAAATACAGATCTTTTACAGTTGACGCTAAGACTGTAGAGTTTTGTTGCACAATTCAATCCCGGCATTCGTTTTAAACCTACAAAAGAAAAGAAGATAAATGATTGATTTTCATCAAGTTATTTGTTTTAAACAAAACAAGACAAACCTGAATATTTTGCATTTGATGCTAAAACTGTAGAGTTTTGTTACGTAATTCAATTTCAGCATTTGTTTGAGCCAACGTTAGAGATTTGCCTACTAAGTGCTCTGCCTACTAAGTGTGTGTTTGAAAACTCGTTAGGGAAATCTAGGTTTGAGTAGAATTGATTTCAAAATTGATTATGAGTAAAATTGAATTTGCATGAACATGATTTATATTTAGAAACTGTTATCAGAAAAATGATTTTAAAAAATAGATTTCGTTTGGATGTTAGTTAGGAAAAACACTGTTAAATGTGTAATTATCAGAAATAGTATGAATTTTATATTTTTAAATTCATTTATCTTTATTTAATTTTTCTCATATCAAAATATAATAAAATAAATTATATTAATATTTTAATGATAATTTTTAACTATTAATACTAATTGTTAATTAAAAATACACATTTGTTAATATTTTAATTATACTTTTTTAATTATTTGGTACTAATGATAATTTCTTTTCATTTTTTGGTTCAATTGTTTTTCCCAATCAATTTCAAATTCTCAATTCCCAAATTAAAAATTCAACCAAACCAAATCAAATATCAAATTTTCAAATTTCATTTCACAAATAAAAATTATAATCAATTAATTTATTTCCTTTGAGTCTAGAGTCTAGACAAATCAAATGAATTTTAAAAAATTTATAATCAACTCACTCGTGGTTCCCTTGCTTGCTACTATTGCCATAGCCTAAGGCTAAATCATTTTCTTTTCCTATTTTCTCTAATCATTCAAGAAGCCTCTTCCCCTTTTTCTTTGCATTGCACCTCATATCAGATGGCTTCTCTTCTCACCTTGTCTCCTTCCCAACCTCTCATGTTTCCTCTGCTTCTTCACCCCACAACAGATGACTTGGCTTCTCTCCTCTCCTCATCTCCATCAAAGCAAAGTGACGAGAGTAGAGGAAAAGTTGAAGAGGAATGATAGGAGGAAAAACAAGAGATCTAAGGCAGAACAGAGAAGAGGAATGGCAACGAAGACGAAAGCTTCTTCAACCTTCCAAGTTTTCACAAGCAAGTCAGTCTCCCTCTCTCTCTTACCGATTGATATTTAATACCGTGAGCAAGGATATCAAGGAAAAATGAAAAATTAGGGACCAACAATTGATTCTGCATCAGCCAAAAGCTTGAATACACAGGGAAGGGTATCGCAAGAAAATTTTTGTTTAGGAAAATCGATTTTGAGCACAAACTACATTTTTTCACTTATAGGCAAAATCGATTATGAGGCAACAATCGATTCTGAGAATTGATAGTGAATGCCGAACCAAACATCAAACTTTGTTGAAGAATCAATTTTGATTTTCTTTAGACAGAACCAAATAGGCACTAAATTTGTTTTGGATTGGTTTAAGTGCAAAAGAAATAAAATCCTAATCAAATGAATTAACTTACTAAAAACAAATCTATAAACAAACTTTTGCATCTAAATGGATAACCGGGGTAGGTTGGTTCAAACATCTGAACATGTGAAACCGATCCAACACAACACCTGTCTCCAAGTCTTCTTCTAAGCAATAATGACTTTGTTTGTTTCCATGTATTTACTTTTTCCCGGAAAATCAGCCTAGAAAATCAAAGCCTCTATGCTGGCCTTCTTTGGCGTCTTGCAAACAGGACAAGCCTCGAGAAAAGCCTCGCAATTTTTGCATGAACAAAGGTGCCTACATGGAAGAAACAGAAAGCTCGACTTCCCAGAATCACAGCTTTTGCAAGCCATCATCTTTTTTGCAACATCTTCATTATCTTCTTCTTCTTCTTTTTCTTCTTCTTCCATCTCTCTGTAACTTCCTCTACTTTCGTCGCAGCAAGACTCTGCATCCTCTGTGACCACCCCATTGTTGAAGCCATAGTAAGCTTTCTCCCTCATCTCCTCCAATGTATTATGCAGTGTCAGTACCATGGCTTCGTTCTCCTCAGCCACTCTCCTCCATGCCTGATTCTCTGCCTCCAATTTACTCAGAAAATCTTCCAACTCCACTCTTTTCTTCACTGCTTCTGCAATCTCCTCGTCTTTCTGCATCAGCAAATACACAGTCTCAGATTCCACTTTCTTCAACAATGTCGCCACTTGCTGCTTCCTCTGTTCTTGTAGCTTCATTCTCAGTTTCTCACTCTGTGACACACACAAAAACCCAAAATCAAATCCAAGTTCTAACATGCCCCGAATCCCCTGCTTAGCCAAATAAAATCGTCTTACTAATGGAGATTACCGCTCAATACCAATCGGACAGTCTACTTAGCCAAATAAGATATACATGTTCGTTCTAACACTACCTGACAAGCTTTTAAGGCTCGAGTTCTTGTTGGCTTGTTTTTATTAAAAAACAAATAAGGTCGTCTAATCAAGTGCAACACATTTGTCAATGCTAATTAAACGATTTTATTTAGCCGAACAAAAAATCAAATACAGCCTCATCGGCTTTTAAGGCTCGAGTTCTTGTTGGCTTGTTTTGATTAGAAAAATCATATTTAATACCACATGAATACACCGATTTTAAAATTAATTCAACGGTTGAAAGCTTGAGTTTCAAACTCTCTTGAACAAAACCGCACAGAAATTGAAGAACTGGAATATTTCTAACCTGCAGATAAATGTAGAGATCAATCTCTTGACCCTGCATCTCAAACTGGAGAGCCAAGCTCTGATAATTTGGGATTGAAGGGAGGCCATTGACATAAGTGGGGTCATTGAACATGCTCTGATTCCTCTGCCTCTGATTATAGAGCTGTTGATGCATATGTTTATGTTGAGGACTGAAGCAAGATTGAGAAAACCCAGATAGAGTGCCACAACCATTATCTGCAGTCCCATCCTGTGACCCCCATAATGGAAAGCCAAGATTGTTTGGATACAACTGAGCTTGAATCGCCATATATGTGTATATATATATATATATCGATATTGTTCTTTCAATCACCAAATTGATCTCAAAGATTGAACCTTTCTCTTTCCCTTGAAATGTTGCTCGGCTTGCTGTACTGTGTTCTTCACTGAGGATGATGATTGCTTCCAACTTGAGAGATCACAGAAACACACAGAGAGAGAGAGAGAGAGAGAGAGAGAGAGAGAGAGAGAGAGAGAGAGAGAGAGGTGGTGATGGTGGTGGTGTGATGTGAATACGACGTGTGTGTCTCTATATATGTATATATATATATAAGTGAGTAACTGAAAAGTTTGAAAGAGAACGAGATAGAATATAGATAGAGAGAGAGAGAGAGAGAGAGAGAGAGAGAGAGAGGAAGGGAAAGTGGGGAGTGTGTTATTTGGATCTGGAGTAAATTACTTATTTATTTTCAAAAAGTTAAAATTTTCAGTGTGATCCTTAAAAATAAAATATTTTAATTTAATTTTTGATAGATTGCATTCTCTCATTTTTATCTTTCTATTTATCAAATCGTAACAAAAAATTTAAGATTTCATAATGGTAAATTTTATGATATAATAATAAAAAAATTAAATGAAAACGAATATAATTTATTAGGGACTAAATTAAAAAAATAATATCTTTGAAAATTAAATCAATAATTTACTCTCCTATTTTTAATGTATAGGACTTCCCGTTTTTTCTATGTGTGATTGATGATAAAAAGAAGCATGAGAGAGAGAGAGAGAGAGAGAGAGAGAGAGAGAGAGAGAGAGAGAGAGAGAGAGAGAGAGAGAGAGAGAGAGAGAGAGAGAGAGAGAGAGAGGGAGAGATTTTGTGACTAAACTATTTATGTGGCCACAGATTTCAAATTTCAGAGGCGTTTGTTTTGGTTTGGATATTTAATTACAAAAGAAAAAAGAAAAAAAAAGTTAAATTATTTTTTTATCCTTATAATTTTATTTAATTTTTAATTTAGTCTCTATTATTTAAAAATATATAATTGAGTCTTTATAATTTTATAAATTTTTAATTTAGTCCATATTATTAAACTTTTGTCTATATTTTATTAAATTTTACTAACGTGACTAATCATATGAATATTAATATTTTAAATATACATAATTTATGCTAATAAAAATTAAAAAAAAAATAGTGATATTAATTCACATATATAAAACATGTAATGTAAGTTATGTTAAATAATTATAATGAATTAACTTATGTTTTGAATGTAAAGATAGTATATAATTAGTCATGTCACTAAAATTTAACAAAATTTTAATAATAAAGATTAAATTATAAAATTATAAGGATTTAATTATAAATTTTTAAACTATAAAAATTTAATTAAAAATTAAGTCCAACTATAAGAATAAGAATATAATTAATTAACAAAAAAAGATAAAACAATTTTGAAATTTCGATTCCAACTTCCAAGTAGATGCAGTACGACTCACAAAAGGAGTCAGTTGTCATGAAATTTTCTTTGAAAATAACAAAAGATAAAATAAAATATTCAGAGATATGTCAGTTCATTATTTGAAAAAAGACTGAAATTTAAGGTTCTTATCTTTGTCCTATTTGTAAATTTATAAATTTTTTTACTCATACGTCACATCCTTACTTCTTTTTTTTTGGTTAAATTACATTTTTAGTCCTTCTAATTTTAATTAATTTTTAATTTAATATTTATATTTTAAAAGTTTATAATTAAATTCTCATAGTTTTATGAATTTTTATTTAGTTTTCATTACTAAATTTTTGTCATTATTTTATTAATTTTTATTAATATAACTAATTATATACATATTGATAATTTAAAAAAAACACAACTTATGATACCAAAAATATAAAAAAAGTAGATAATTACATAAAACTAATCCACATGTATATGATATATGATATAACTTATTTTAAGTAATTTGGACATATTAACTTTTAAATCGTGTATATTTCAAATATAAAAATGACATATATAGTTAAATGTGTCGTTAACATTTCATATAATATTATCCAAAGTTTAAAGATAGAAACTAAATTTTAAAAAACTTAAAACTATAAAGATCCGGTTACAATTTTTTTTATATAAAGATCCAATTAATCTCATTAAATACAACTAAACCCTAAATTAATATTAATAGTTTAGCCCCACAAAAATAAGATATCATCCTGAACATACCAAAATTTAACAACTATATATCACGACACTAACGGTTGCTTATCAACTTTAAATATAATTAGGAGCAAAATTATCAGATTCTTAAATTTTATGCATTTTATGATCTATATCATTCATTTTATTTAATTTTGGCTTGCATAAAATATAGTTATACTATTTCAAAGGATGGACGTAATGTTTTATTAACGTTGCATCCGAAAATGCATGTAATTTGGAAGTTAAAAATTGTGCATGTAAAGATAATTAAGGAACTATTTAATTTGTTACATAATATCTACTAAATATTAGAAAATATAATCAACCACGTGTTGTGTATCAAGTTTTATTGGTCAAATTATAATTCAGCAAAGTATTTTTATTTATAGTGCATCTAAATAATGGGGTAACGATGATTATTTTGATCAGAATTACAACCATATTAATTTGGATAAAATTTTAATTACTTTGGAGGCCTATATAGCATCCCTTTATTGATAACCCAAAAAAAAAATATTTTTAATTAATGGATCAAGAGAAAGAGATCGTGCTCATCATCAGGCATGATATTGTATTTTTTTTTTTCGTAGTACATTTTAATACATAGCACTAAGGAGATTTAGATATGACACAATATTTAAAATATTTTTTACCAAAAAATAATGAGGCAAGTAACATTTTTTATCAAAAAAAAAATAACGAGGCAAGTAAGCAATGCAATTTTATTTAGTTTTTTGAAACATAAAACTGAAAATTATATTAAACCGTCAAATAACAAACAAAAAATATAAAATGATTAAAGTAACATCATATTTATTAGGAGCGTTCAAGTACTCAATTCGATTTTAAGTTTTAATCAAACCGAATCAAGTTTATCGATTTTACAAAATTATAGATCTATTAAATTTTAATTTTTAGGTGATTTGATTCGATTTTGAGCAATTTGTTTTGATTTTAGACGGTTTTGTTACAATAATTTGTAATTTTTAATTTTAATAAAATATATATAAATATAACAAAGAAATAGACCAAATTAATTAAAAGAAATAGGTCAAATTAATTGAAATATATATATATATATATATAATTTTTTTGACATAAAAATATATAAATATAGTATTTTATATATATATAATATAACTTTATATATATAAAGTTGGTTTGGTAACTGAATGAAATCAAACCGACAATTAAACAGAACTAGTTAAAATTTATATTTTAAAAATTGATTTATATTTCTTTTTTTCAGTTTTAGTCGGTTAGGTTCAACTTAGTCGTCAATTTAGTTCAGCTTAATCGGTTTGATTTGATTTTAAACAATTGTAATATCTATTACTTAATTTTGTGGTTTACCTTTCAGATGGTTTGAGATTAACACAAAGATCATTGAATCTGCCTGTTTTGAAATGAACATGTCCTCTTATTCTAATTTCAATCAATCATGCAAATTTTGGTTCAACATAACTTTTTCTTTGTGTTTTCTTCTTTGGGGAAGCATCGCCAATTACTTAAATCACTGGCTTTACTTTAATTGCGGATTACTTTGTAAGTAGTTCAACACAAAAAGCAAAAACAACACGCTTCATCTTTTCCTTAATTTGAGTTTTCATACATATAACATATATATTCTAACGTTAACATAAGAGTCATATCTTTAATCTTAGACAATTTACTCTAAATCAAACGACTTATATTTAAAATAATCAAATTGATCTCATTTTTTAAAAAAATTTGAACTGATTTGAAATAAACAATTTTGGTAATAAATATAATCTTCATGGCGACCCCATTAATTACGTTTTCATGGCTCTTTTCTTTGTTTTGGGAAGTGAGAGCCAGCAAAGCTATAAACATAATTATAACTTAACATTGATTGGTTGTAGCATTAACAATGACTATAATTAAATTCTGAAGTCGTCAAGTTAGAGAAAAGCTTTACTATATACGTTTTGTTGATTAAAAAGAAGATTAATATTTTATCCTATCAAGTTTAAGGATGCCCTAGGTAAAATGAAAAATAAATAAAGAGAGCACTATAACCCTTAACAAAAGGTTTTAAAAGCACGTACACAAATCGCCAAAAACAAGATAGTTGAGTTATTTATGATTTCGGAAATATGTGTATGTATATATATATATATTAAAATATTATTGACATGAGATTCTCAATTGTGTTGAAGTTTAAAGGGTATAAATATTATACGTATCTTCTTGGAACTGCATGCACATGCATGTACGTAAATACTAAATACTAATAAACACCACGTAACAAAAAACCATGTGTTACATCTCCCAAAGCAGAAAATATAAATATATACCGGGTCATTTATGTATTTCTTTAATTTAAACAATAAATACTATCTTAAATTAATGATCAACTTTAAAATTTAGATTCATTTGTTTCATTTATTGTTAACACTAAGATCTCGCTTTGACCTAATTCAATTATCACGTGATATAGTGTTAGTTTGAGATTCAAGTTTCATCCCTTAAAAAGTCCTCTCTATCTTCCTAAAGATTAATATTAGATATTCAAATTCATTAATCGATTGAAAATTGAGTGGTATGTTTTCAAACCACTCAAAGTTGATTAAAGGTGTATTTCTAATTCTTATTAGTAAAATACAAAATGATGAAGTAACTACTAGATGGTGGTCTAGTATAGTAAATGGCGTGCATAAGTCCCTAGTCCTAGTTTGTATTTATATTCTCTTTGAATTAATTTTATTTAAAAATTTGACAATATTAACAATAAAAAAATATTTTGTGTGTGTGTGTGTGAAGTTCAAAACAATTGATCTTATTGTTTTTCTCTTTCTTGTTTAGTTTTAGAAACATTGAAAACTGTTTCCAATAAATTATTGATTTAGTCTTTAAAAAAATACAAAATTTTCAATTTAATCATTAAATGATCAATATTTTAATTTAGTCAATAAAAGATTATATTATCTCAATTGTAGTTATTTTTGTTGTTAAATTATAAAATTTATCATTGCTAAATTTCAAATTTTTTTCATTGTCAAAAAATCACTTTAATAGAAATTAAAGTGGAACAAAATTTAGACAAATGTAATTTTTTTAAAGACTAAATTAATATTCTTAACCTTTAAGAGATTAAATTGAAAAAGTTATAATTTTTTAATTAAGGACTAAATTTTATATCATTATGCAATCTAAAATTTTGTAATTGCAAAGCTTTGCAACACAAATATTAGGAAAGTTAAAAATCCTTTTTTTTTTCACAAGTACAACTATTGTTTGCACATCTAGTACACATTGCATCAATTTATGTATTTTGTTGAAAACTATTAATGTTTGCATACATAACGTCGTTCGTTTTGAACTAATGCATTATCATACGCATTTTTATATATATTTTTGTAAGTAAAACTACTATTTATATCCTTGAATGAATGTCTTAATTATAACCCTAAATTTTATTTTGTGTCAATTATAACCCATATATTTTTAAATAGTTTTAATTATGTCCCTAAACTTAATATCATCCAAAAATATGATGGCAAACACTGATGTTCTAGCAACTTATAATGCACACATCAACACTTATTAATTCACACTAACTTTGTCACATGTGGACCAGATATAACGTGAAGTAAAATGATTATATATAAAGTAAAATAACAATTATTTTTGTTATTATCAATTTCAATCTCACACAATAAAACTACAGTGAATTAGTACATAAGTGTTGAAATATGTAAGATGCAATACTATATTAATGTCTACCGTAAAATATTTAGATATACAACGTTAAATTCAATAATATAATTAAAACTAATTAAATGTACATGTATTATAATTTAAACGAAATAAAATTTTAAATTATAATTAAAACATAATATAAAGAGATGAATAATACTTTCACTATTTATATGCATTCATAAATAAATTATGATACTTTTACTCAAATTGTTGAGTTGAAGAAAGAGAGAGGAAAGTGAAAGTGAGGGAGAGAGGTAGAGAGTGGAGTAAACAGAAAGAAACAAGAAAGTGGGAGGATGGACAGTGTGATGATGAAGATGGATGGGCCCACATACAGCCCACCCACCTTGACCTCACGCGCCTCCTCCTCCCAACCTCATGGTGCTCGCTTTCCATGTGAACTCATTTCACTCGCTTTTGACAAACGCACACGCATATATTATAGAGTATATTATACTCTCTTTCCCTGTAAAATTTTATAATTATAATTATCTCCCCTTTTTTAAAATATATATTTTCCTTCCTACAACTATAAAATTACTATACTTTAATCTAATTTCATATTTTATTTAGAGATGTTTCTTATATACTATCTATTTTTTATGTTCATCACATTTTTTTAGAGTAAATTATTATTCATTAACCTAAGTATACAGCCAATATTCTTGTTTTACAAGTAAATAGAATACTAGTAACATCTTATTTTTGGTTTAAGAATATTTGGTTATGGAATATCAAAACACATAAGTAAATATGATGTGTTAGAATTCTCTCTTTTTATAGCGTGAATTGGAGACTACACTTTACAGTTGTGTTGTCCAATTAAAGATTGTTCGACTAATTTGGGTATAGGGGTGAAAAACTAATCGAATAGTCTAGTAATTGGTTTCTTTTGAAGTTTTTCTCAAGATAGTTGGGAAATAATAGAGATTGAATGAAATATTTTTTTAAGAAGAAAAATAAAACATATATTTAATTATATTGAGTGAATTGAATTATATAGTGAATATGAGTATGACCCAACTTAGTATTTTAGAAGCACGACTTGATAAGAGAAAAATTTAGAGGTATGTGGGGCGAGTAAGATAGGGGTTAATAAGTTCAAAACTTGATATGATATGGAATAGTTATGTATCATAATATACATGTAATTTTTTAATTTTTTATATTGTATCAAACACTTTTATTTAGAAAATAATAAGAATTACTTACTAACTGTAACTATAAGTTATATTGATCGAATCACGTTAAATTTGTGTATATTTTTAATTTTTGGTCTATTTTATATATCTTTTTTGTTGGTACGTTTTCCTTGACAAATTCATCCTTCAATCTCAATCTTCTGTACTATCTTTGCATTCAATGGAAACAACGTGATCACAAATTGGAATCTCCAATTAATGTCATAAAATTGGAGAATCCAGACTCATAACACTTGTCCTTGGACAAAAGACATAAAATTGAACATTTTGAAAGTAAGGCAAAATATATAATTTTAAAAGCTTGCAGGATAGAAAAGTGTAATTTACCCTTCTGTCTCTTGCTTTTGTGGGGAATAGTTTAGGGAGTTTCGTATCCTAACTTCTAAGTCTCGAAGTTGACGCAAAAACTGAAGAAAAGTCTATGCTCTGCAACTTCGCAACTGCTTCCCTCTGTTTTCACCTTTAAAGCCTTTTTGGCAAAACGACATGCAGCTTGTGCAATACGCCCTGTTGGGCCCACGCCACGCCTCGGCCTCACCAGCCACCCCCCAGAAGTCGTGCGTCTGCGTCGTGTACGAGATGGGTCTGAATAAAAACACACGAAACGGTCACCAAAAACAAAACGGCGCCAATTTCAACGTCGTCGTTATTAACTTTTAGACTTTGATTTTGCGTTGCGTCAGGTCACGAAACTAAAGTGACTTGTCGCTCCCCCAGAAAGGAGGGCCACTCGGATTCTCAGGATCATACCATTTACCTTTCACTGTATTTACGTCAACCAGAAATTGTTATTTGGCCAAATATTTTATTTAGTCAATCAGTATCATTCGATCAGTATTGATAGGGAAAAATTTGATTGAATAGCCTATTTAACTAAACAAAGAATCCGCGTTCGTATTTACAATTACCCTTAAGCTAATCTCAATTCAGCAGTTTTTTCAAATTGATAACGACAATTTAAAATTAAACAACGATAAATTTAACAATTTAATAATAAAAATAATTAAATTAAGAAAATATAGTCTTTTAGAGATTATATTAAGATACTTAATTTTTTAAATATTAAATTGAGATAAATATAATATTTTAAGGATGAAATTAGTAATTTATTCAAAAATATCTTATAAAAATTAAGATTAAGCATATTCTTAACTCTTTAATTTTTACAAATTTTAATATAATCTCACTATAAGCTAATAGCACTAAAATAAATAAATAATAGTATATTATTTATTTAGTTATTAAAATAATATAATTATTTCAATTTAATTATTTTTATTGTTAAATATTAACTCTTTTGTTGCCAAAAATTATTTTAACAAATAGAGTGGTAAAATTAAAATAAAAAATCCTTCAAGAGTTACGTTGAAATCATGTTTAATCTTTTAAAAGTTAAATTAAAAAAATTATAATCTTTAAAATATTAAATCAATCATTTACACAAATAAATAACATCTAAAACAATAAAACTCTAATAAAATTATGGAATCAAGTATATTTGAATTACTTAATATAATCAAAAGAAAGTTGTGACACAAAATTCTCATGACATTTAGGCAGTATAAAAAGATCATTTCAAATAATTTTTTTTTCATTGTTCATTAAGATTTAAGAAAATCAAACCATGTTGAAGCACGAACTTTATATATATATAATGGTAGCCACCCAATTAACACTTATATAAAGTTAATTATATTTGTCATGTAATAATGAGTTATAAAAGATATAAAATTATTTTTTTTAAAATTATACATTTATTGTGCTTTAATTGAAAATTTATGTACTTATTATATTTTAATTGAAAAACTTAATAACAAAAACATAAATAATTGCGCCCTAAATTATTTGTATATGATGACTGTTGATCATCTAAATTTAACAGTAATTATACAATGATCGTTAGATTTAAGTGATCAACAATCATTACACACGATATAAGTTCTTAGATCACACAAAGAGAGATCAAAGTGTGAGTACATAATGCACATTGATCATCCAAATCTAACTGTTAATGATCATTACGTGCCAAGCAAAGTATCAAGATTTAATATCTGTAGCTAAGTTTTTTTCATTAAGCATCTCCCATTTTCAAAAAGAGTCAATGTCCTGCTTTCTCAGTTGAAATGGAATGGTACCAAAAGGAGCATAGTGCATTAAAGGCCCTTGTCATGCTCATAAGTAACAATCCGTCCCCCAGAAAACAAAACATTGAATTTTTGGTGATGAGACTATCGGTGACGACTTGGATCATACGGTTCAATGCTTCTGGCAACGCCAAGACCACCGCCACAATATAAATAATTGGAGTTTTGTCCGTACATCCCCGCATTCACACGTTGCCTTCCCACTTACCAACAACACATTTACCTTCATTTGTTTCGTTTTGGTTAAATTATAATTTTACTTCCTATAATTTTATTAAAATTATAAATTGATCACCATATTTTATTTATATATAACATGGTCCCTATAATTTTTTATTTGTAAAAGTTAGTCCCTGTCATCATTATAATTAACTTTACTGTTAAAATGGTTCTACATAGTAACTAATGTGAATTAAGGGTAAAATGAAAAATTTTGTTAACATCACGATTAAAAATTATGCAAAAATTAATGATTGATCATGCTAACATGTTCAAATGTACATATTATCTACTATGTAAGACCATTTTAACTGCAAAGTTAACAATACTGACGACAATTATCAACTTACATGAATGGAGAAATTATAAAGATCATTTACATGGAAATAAAGTATTGGGACCAATTTATAATTTTGATAAAATTATAGGGATAAAATTATAATTAAACCTTTCTTTTTATTTATTTATTTCATTTTTAATAAAATTACATAATCTTGGATTTCTTTTATTTTAAAAATATATATACTCTTTTTTATATATTTTTAAAATTACGCACTTCTTTTTTTCCAAAATATACACTTTTTTAATTATAAAATTAATTGCTAAATCAACATAATTTATATTTTTTGTTCAGAAAAATCTGTCATAGCCTAATTTCTTATTTTTGGTAACTTAATATCACTTTTTTTAATTAAAGTACTCTATATCTATTTACCTAAATATATATTAGGAGTCTAAATTTTACAATATATAGAATTCTTGTAACACTTTATTTTGGATAAAAAATTATCACAATATGTAAAAAAATAATGTTTCTGTATTAATATAGGGTAACAGGTCCGTTTGGATATAAAAGATAAAATCAGATTAAAATGTAATATATTTTATATAGTTATAGAGAAGAGATCGAGTGTATATTTATAACACTCTTTTTTCTTTTTTTCTTTTTTTTTGCCTGCTTCAGTATGATCATGATGCATAATATTATATATATATATAAAATCATAGTTTGAACACTCCCTACGCAATAATAAAGTCTCTGGGTCTGTCAAAACTAAAGAGCAATTAATTAATATATATGGTATGATTAGTTAATGTTTGAGATTGGATCATTGTGATGGAGAGATATATTATATATATATATACCTTGTTTATAAAAACTTACATAAAAAAGCTATGTGGATTTGAACTAATCTCCTTGTCGGATTAGATTATATATAAATATAATATGCCATAGAAAGTTATTTCGTGTACATTTCAAGAACTACAATGGAAGCTATAGCTGCAAACTAGTTACATCAGACATATGCTGCAGTCATGCATGCATATGCTTTTGTTTGTTTGTTTTTTTTTTCCTTTTCTTTTCCTGGTAAAAAGATCAATGTGTCTAGGACAGTGAGATTTGGAATTGGATCCACTTTTCGTCTAAATGCATGCATATGCTTTTGCTTATTTGTTTGTTTTTTTTTTTTGGTAAAAAGATCGATGTACCAAGAATAGCGAGATTCAGAATTGGATCTACTCCTATTCTTCATGCATGTATATGTTTTTGTTTGTTTTTTTTTTCTTTTCCTAGTAAAAATATCGATGTGCCTACTACATCGAGATTTGGAATTGGATTCGCTCCTGTTCTCTATCCATGCATATGCTTTTGTTTGTTTTTTTTTTCTTTTATTGGTAAAAAGATCAATGTGCATAGGACAATGAGATTCGAAATTGGACCTGCATGAGTCACTTGGGCTCATGTAAATTGTTAAATACGTCACAAATTCAAATAAAAAAACAAAAGTAACATCCAATGGCTCACATAAGTCTTACTGGCTCTATATTGAACAAGAGCGCTAATGGATACATATGCACAAGATTCAGTAGTTGAATTAATGTGAAAGTTTATTGAGTACAAATATGTTATAGGTCACAGCACATTAATTAATTAAGAGCAAATGTACTTTTCACAAAAATATTATTTATACTGGCCTATGGAACATGCATGTGTCTTATTATTGTTCTATATATTTGAATGATGAAAAATAGTAACGAGTGGTAAATAAATCAAAATTAAATCATTTGATTTAGTCTTTAAAAATTATATTTATCTCAATTTAAATTTTAAAAGATAAAATATTTTAATTTAATCTTTAAAAAATTCTTTCTCACAATTTTTTCTTTTAATTAAAGATATAGAATTTAGTAACCAAAAGAAATTTATGCAATCTTTTAATGACTGAATTAAAATCACTTAAGAACCAAATGAGGATAAATAAATCTTTCAAAAATTAAATCAATCATTTATTATAAACAAAAATATTCAAAGATTAAATCATGTATCTAAAATTAATGAAATATGTATTATTCAGGAAAAAGAGACATTTCTTTGTGTATTAATGCATGCCAATGTAGAGGGAGCAAGGCTCTGAATTTTTTATAATTAATGTCAAATTTGTAGAGTTTAGTCTCAAAATTATTATTATCAAACAACCACAATTAAAAGATAAATATTTTTCATTTTTTATTCAATCATAATAGACATTTAATCGAAAATTGAAAACCACGGTTTCAAAATGAAAATTTGCAATTTTTAGTGTGACGGGGCTAAGTTGTGGGGTCTAGATTTTTTGTTTTGCCAAAGTAAGATCGTTCATGTCACGACCCGTTTTCTGGGCACATGACCGGCACAATGATGAATCTCTCATCACTGTAAGCCTTCCGATAAATATATCAAATTTTCTTATCTGAAAATCATAGATTATCAATTTAAAATACATTATTATACTGACATACAAGCCAAATGTCGAACCCCTGAACTAGATGTCCTAGACGATTACAGAGCAACATAATCTATAACAGAAGAGAGGTCTACCCGACAACGGGAAGGTCCAAAGTGATCTACTCCTCTAGCAGATATTCTTCGATGGCAACCTGATCTGAACAAAAAGGTTGTACAAACAATGTGAGCTTTTAAACTCAATGAGCGAATCGGCCTCGCATTAATAAAATTCAAATACATTACCAGTCATGCAAGCATATCCAAAGGCTCATACTCAACCAATAGACAGAAGATAAAAATTTATCCAATTCAACAAACGTTACTAGTACTCGTCAATGGCAATATATCCCGGAGAGCGCACACAGGCCGACTCACCAATTATGTATATTTCCGCCATGACGCACAACATCATCCTCTTACATACAAGATAAAAATTCATCCAATTCAACAAACGTTACTAGTACTCGTCAATGGCAATATATCCCGGAGAGCGCACACAGGCCGGCTCACCAATTATGTATATTTCCGCCATGACGCACAACATCATCCTCTTACATACAAGATAAAAATTCATCCAATTCAACAAACGTTACTAGTACTCGTCAATGGCAATATATCCCGGAGAGCGCACACAGGCCGGCTCACCAATTATGTATATTTCCGCCATGACGCACAACATCATCCTCTTAGCTAGGGCGCCTCACGGATTTATCACCAATCCGGGCTATATCCCTACTGAGGGAATCGTTGTCTCCACACTCATTGGTCAAGACACCCTGTCAACCGGGTTTTCCGCCTTGCCGTGAGAGGGGGTACTGTCCCGCTCAATCACAATCAATAGCATTTCATATCATAATCAGAAGCTCAATATAATATTCATCCATATAACAGGTATAGTATATTACTATATTATGGATTTATAAACCACATATCAAGATAACAATTAATCCATTTTTGAAAACATTCAAACTTCACATCATCATAAGATACTTATTTCATTTTATCCATACTTATGGATTAATTATCTCATTTAGATTCGTCATTCTGAATCCAATTTCCCCCTATGAATCTTGGGAGTGTCCTACGACATACTTTTTATCACCAGTAATGCTAAAACTCTATTAAAACGGGGTCGTTTCACTCACCTGGATTCCGTACGAATATCGCTTCTCTGAGTCGTTACAGATAAGAGTACACAGATGAATTTCAGTATTCCGCTACGGAGATTCTCATGAAAGATTAGAGAAAACAAGTTAGGATTGTTTTCATACAGATACTGTTCATACGTACGGTACTATTCATATATACGGTCACTATTCATATATACAGTCACTATTCATACGTATGGATATTATTTATACATACGGATAATATTCGTACATACGGTCACTATTCATACGTATGAATACTATTTTTTATGTATGGATACTATTCATATGTAGGGTTACTATTCATACGGTTACTATTCATACGTACGGGTACTATTCATACCAGAAATAGAGAATACAATCTGTAAAAGAGTACACCAGGTAAGTTCCCAGGAAAGAGTGGAGGGTCACACTGGACACACTTAAAAACCAGGTCTTTCCTTAGCCAGAACTTTCCTAGACATGTATTCTTCACAGTTTATATTCTATTTCGGTAATCAGAGAATCAAAATAACATATAAACAGCTAAGGACAGTTTTTTTGATGTGGAAGATCGGCCAAAACCGCAACCACAGAGCATACTTAAGAAATTAACTTCTAAAATTTGAAAGACATAGAAAGGGCATAGTATCCTTACCTAAGCTGAAAAGGAAAGGCCCAAAATCTCAGAGGCCTAGCTTTGGAGTAAGAGAAACTTAAGGAGAGAAGAAGAGAAGTTGAAGGTGTGAGTTTAGAAGTGAAATGGAAGGGCCTATTTATAGCAAAAGTCAAGGGTACTATTTGATACTATGCGCTAATAAAATATTCAATTTACTATTCATGAAAATGACATTTCTAATAATGCAGTTACTGTGCACCTCAATGGTTGTTATTACTATTGGAAACTTAAAAGGAAAAAATATCCTTTCACCTTAAACCTTTAAGTTTCTTTTCAATTCAGTCCTTTCACTTTAGTCCCTGAGGGTATTTTCACACATAAAACGTCAGTTTCTCCTACGAACTTCTTTCTAGTTTTCTCTTATGACCAAACAACATCTAGTACTTGACATTTCGATTGTATAAATGAACAGTATCATATACGTAAATAGTATTATACTGGTGAATAGTACCGTATACTGAAATAGTAACAGTAGTTTGTAAACAAATATTTATATTTTATTTTTCTTGGGTATTACATTATCACCCCCTTAAGAGAATTCGGTCCCCCGAATTCAAAACTCATTTCAAGACTGAAATAAGTGTGATTACTTCGTCTATATCTCATCCTTTGTATCTCTTTCTTTCCAAACCTTTTCACATCCTTGGTAAGATTTTACAAGAACACTATACTATCGACTGTGAACTCTAGACCGCATTATCAATAATTTGCATTGGACTTTCCTTTTCTAAACGGTAAACATTCTCTTCCTCATCAGTTTGATTTTTTTCCACAATCTTTTGTACCATAAAGTGTCTCATCCTCATAATCTTTACCAAACTCAAACCACCTAATTAGAGACGAACTCTGTCTCTATGTAAAACCTCAAATAGGTGTCTTCTCAAAAGTGACACATGGTCTTTCTAGTTCATACTGAATATCAGAACACAAGCTACCATACACATAGCTTATAACTTTTACGAATACAAGTACCCTACCCGAAGGCATCATTTTGGTCATAGGTAATACTCTTGCCCGAAGGCGATCCTTCTACCTTAAGGCAACACTCTCAGCTGATGGCGTCATATAAAAGGAAAAATCACGTAAAATTATTACATAATTCTCTAGGAAGAACAATCCCAGAAAATGACTTAAGTAAATAACATACTCCTCATGCATAATTATAAAATAAATATATATAGAAATTCCTCTCACCTCAATGACTCATATAGAGTCGTATCCCTTCAATGCTTAGGGCAAACCCATAGTTCTCTATATATAGGTTCATAAAATACTTATTCAGCATTCCTCCATAGCTCAGAAGTGCAATGAAATATCATTTTAGTAACTCTGCTCAGTCAAAAAGATATTACTATACTATGCTTTAGAATCAAGTATGAAATATAACAAGTCCAATATCTTCTCATTCCTCAAGTTCTTTCAGTAAAATGAATCACTTCAACAAAGAAGATCTAGATACTAACTTAAATTTTATTTCTAGTACATAGATAATTTTAATACGTGAAGCTTACACCAAATGTAGCTTTAGGTACAAACAAAAGAAAAATAAATTAAGGACGAGGAGGCTTTTGAAATGTAAAAGGTGCTCCAGGTCTAGAAGAGGAAGGTGCTTCAGACCTTAAGGAGGAAGCTAATCGTTGCAGCCTAGAAAGGGTTTCTGAAGGAAGCGCCTGAGAAATTTGGTGAAGAGCAGAAGTTACTCCGTTCATACAGTCAATACACCTTGCTTGTTGGTCACGAAAATTTTGAGTTGCAAACATTGAATGTCTATCAACTCGATTAGCCAGTTCCCCGAAACGACGGTTTATCAGTTTCTCTTGGTTTTCAAAGAGACGATTTATTAGTCGTTTCTGGTCCTCTGTCTTGTATTCTAGGCTCTCTATCTTACGCTCCAGATTTTCGATCTTACGCTCCAGGAACGCAAGCTTATTTTCTGAGGATGTTGCAGTACTGTCCTCCTCCAACTCTATTACATCCCTCTTTCTTTTCTTAATTTCTGGTGACCTGTCTACAGGTCTCTTCCCTTTGTTGTCTCCGAGACTTAGATTTAAATCAAGCTCTACATTGCCAGTCTCAAAATTCAAGTTGAAAGACTTATTATCAGCCATTGCTCTAAGGATCTCAGAAATAACTTCGAAGGAGAAAGGAATGAAAATTGAGAAATAGGTATGTAATGAAAGAAGTAGGTTTGCTTGGTGCGATGAGTAGGGTAGCGGGCATACAAGATTTATAGACAACCCGAAGCCCCTGGAGTTAAAGCCACCACAACCTACACGCCGCTCGCTATAAGGTTTACAGATCACATACGTCGCAATGCCAGCAATTAATGTCGGACATGCAGATAAATAGTAAATGCAATTAACATAAGTCAAAGATTTCCTCAAAAAATTTTCGGCTAATCTTGACCTTTCTCAAACTTTTGACTAACTACGCTCTTCAGTATGAGATTTTCTCCCTCTAACTTGTTTTATCCTGTAATCCCATATCACGATGTCCCTCTATGATCGGGTAGTCTCATATTAGCCTTATCTTAGATTCAAATGGGTGTCTTTACTCTGGATTTACACATAATATATATGTAAATATATATATATTTTAAAACAAAGTTAACTGCTTTCGGTCGCATGCATTAAGCATTATCATGATGTAAGGAAATCACTGCCTTTCATTTGCCCACGAGAGCATTATATGTAAGTATATGTAACCATGAAGATATATCATCATCTACACATTTTATTCTATCCAAGTCATTTTGATTTCACATCTCTATGAGTATATGTAGGATCATCACATATTCTCCTTGATCGTAGCCTTCACTCATTATGCATGAATAACATACATACATGTAATTACAACATGATTCAATCAATTATGTATATTATACTCAACTGAAGGCTATTAAGAACAACACAATAAAACGGAGAAATGTATTTCAGTTCATCATAAAAGCATCCAAGGCAATCTTTAATGGCTATATCATTAACTTCTTTGAATTTCGAAAAATGCCAACGGGAGAAATGGGAAAACCGAGTAAAATCGGCCGCAAATCCACCGAATACTGACTTTCGTGGTTTTGGCATTAATGCGACGCATTGTTGGTGTGCACGCCTACCCTAGACTTCTGGCTTCTAGCTTGCAGAAATCCATAGGTTGATCGTGTAGGGGTGCGGTGAAAAGATATCTTCTTTGTCTCTAAGTCCTAATTTTTCTCTATAAAAACCATCCCAGCGTTCTCAGTTACCACACCACAAAGAGTAATAATCTCCGAGCCTACAATCCCCCAGTATTCCTCTCGCCTCATACTCTTACAAAAATTTCTAAATTTTTCCAAATCATGGCCTCAAGGAAGTACATTGATCTCACAATAGAGGCTAAGGAAGAAGAGCTCGACTTAAACTTAAGTCTTGGCAAAGACAAGGGCAAAAGACCTTTTGAGGGGTCTCCAGAGAAGCAGAAGGAGAAGAAAATGAAGAAGATCGAGGAAGCTGAGGAGACTAGCACGGGCCATACCTCGGAGGACAAAATCGCCTGTCTAGAGCAGGAGGTGAAAAATCTGAAAAAGATGATAGGAGACCTGGAGAAGTTAACTAAACGCAATCATGCAGAAATGACTTCAAGAATAGACAGGTTCTTCTATTGGTCTACCCAATGCTTCTGCAATCAACAACAAAGAAGTGTTGATTGTATGAATGGAATTTACACTACCCTCCGCGACATTGCTCTGTCTCTCGCTCCAAGGAATGGTCGAGGGGTGATGATACAATACAACCCTCCTAATCCAAGACCACCTCGCTTTTAGATTACTCATGCATGAGTAAACTTCTTCTTTTTTTGCAATGTAATCCTTCAGTTTTTTTTGTTTTTAATGCGAGTGGTTTCTTTTATTGGCTGGTACCCTAAAATAATATAGCTACACAAATTTAATCATGAATTCAGCTTATAAAATCCACCATATAAAAATTTGATCCGACAACAACGGAATCAAAACAAGTAATAACCTTTCCTTTTACTAAGTTCAAAAGTGTAGCCACATCTATCTAAAATTAAACCTGACAACATAATTTCTAAGAAGAGATAAGTCTCGGAGGGAAAGGAAATGAAAACATCCTACAGGACCTTCAGTAGAGCCGTCTCTCTATAGTTGTGCCCGGGTTCACAACGATAGAGGAGGTCCTACTAAGGTTACCTTGCTCTGTAATCACTAGGAGACCTAACAACCATTGCTTTGATACCAACTTTGTCACGACCCGTTTTCTGGGCACATGACCGGCACAATGATGAATCTCTCATCACTGTAAGCCTTCCGATAAATATATCAAATTTTCTTATCTGAAAATCATAGATTATCAATTTAAAATACATTATTATACTGACATACAAGCCAAATGTCGAACCCCTGAATTAGATGTCCTAGACGATTACAGAGCAACATAATCTATAACAGAAGAGAGGTCTACCCGACAACGGGAAGGTCCAAAGTGATCTACTCCTCTAGCAGATATTCTTCGATGGCAACCTGATCTGAACAAAAAGGTTGTACAAACAATGTGAGCTTTTAAACTCAATGAGCGAATCGGCCTCGCATTAATAAAATTCAAATACATTACCAGTCATGCAAGCATATCCAAAGGCTCATACCCAACCAATAGACAGAAGATAAAAATTTATCCAATTCAACAAACGTTACTAGTACTCGTCAATGGCAATATATCCCGGAGAGCGCACACAGGCCGGCTCACCAATTATGTATATTTCCGCCATGACGCACAACATCATCCTCTTACATACAAGATAAAAATTCATCCAATTCAACAAACGTTACTAGTACTCGTCAATGGCAATATATCCCGGAGAGCGCACACAGGCCGGCTCACCAATTATGTATATTTCCGCCATGACGCACAACATCATCCTCTTACATACAAGATAAAAATTCATCCAATTCAACAAACGTTACTAGTACTCGTCAATGGCAATATATCCCGGAGAGCGCACACAGGCCGGCTCACCAATTATGTATATTTCCGCCATGACGCACAACATCATCCTCTTAGCTAGGGCGCCTCACGGATTTATCACCAATCCGGGCTATATCCCTACTGAGGGAATCGTTGTCTCCACACTCATTGGTCAAGACACCCTGTCAACCGGGTTTTCCGCCTTGCCGTGAGAGGGGGTACTGTCCCGCTCAATCACAATCAATAGCATTTCATATCATAATCAGAAGCTCAATATAATATTCATCCATATAACAGGTATAGTATATTACTATATTATGGATTTATAAACCACATATCAAGATAACAATTAATCCATTTTTGAAAACATTCAAACTTCACATCATCATAAGATACTTATTTCATTTTATCCATACTTATGGATTAATTATCTCATTTAGATTCGTCATTCTGAATCCAATTTCCCCCTATGAATCTTGGGAGTGTCCTACGACATACTTTTTATCACCAGTAATGCTAAAACTCTATTAAAACGGGGTCGTTTCACTCACCTGGATTCCGTACGAATATCGCTTCTCTGAGTCGTTACAGATAAGAGTACACAGATGAATTTCAGTATTCCGCTACGGAGATTTTCATGAAAGATTAGAGAAAACAAGTTAGGATTGTTTTCATACAGATACTGTTCATACATACGGTACTATTCATATATACGGTCACTATTCATATATACGGTCACTATTCATATATACGTTCACTATTCATATGTACGGATATTATTTATACATACGGATAATATTCGTACATATGGTTACTATTCATACGTATGAATACTATTTTTTATGTATGGATACTATTCATATGTAGGGTTACTATTCATACGGTTACTATTCATACGTACGGGTACTATTCATACCAGAAATAGAGAATACAATCTGTAAAAGAGTACACCAGGTAAGTTCCCAGGAAAGAGTGGAGGGTCACACTGGACACACTTAAAAACCAGGTCTTTCCTTAGCCAGAACTTTCCTAGACATGTATTCTTCACAGTTTACATTCTATTTCGGTAATCAGAGAATCAAAATAACATATAAACAGCTAAGGACAGTTTTTCTGATGTGGAAGATCGGCCAAAACCGCAACCACAGAGCATACTTAAGAAATTAACTTCTAAAATTTGAAAGACATAGAAAGGGCATAGTATCCTTACCTAAGCTGAAAAGGAAAGGCCCAAAATCTCAGAGGCCTAGCTTTGGAGTAAGAGAAACTTAAGGAGAGAAGAAGAGAAGTTGAAGGTGTGAGTTTAGAAGTGAAATGGAAGGGCCTATTTATAGCAAAAGTCAAGGGTACTATTTGACACTATGCGCTAATAAAATATTCAATTTACTATTCATGAAAATGACATTTCTAATAATGCAGTTACTGTGCACCTCGATGGAAAATTTTTCTATTATTACTATTGGAAACTTAAAAGGGAAAAATATCCTTTCACCTTAAACCTTTAAGTTTCTTTTCAATTCAGTCCTTTCACTTTAGTCCCTGAGGGTATTTTCACACATAAAACGTCAGTTTCTCCTACGAACTTCTTTCTAGTTTTCTCTTATGACCAAACAACATCTAGTACTTGACATTTCGATTGTATAAATGAACAGTATCATATACGTAAATAGTATTATACTGGTGAATAGTACCGTATACTGAAATAGTAACAGTAGTTTGTAAATAAATATTTATATTTTATTTTTCTTGGGTATTACAGTTCAATTAGTATTAGCAAGTAGAGTCTATACTTCATATAATTGAATGACCTTGCTTTGCCAAACAAGATGCTAGCCAAGTAAGGGATTAGAAGCTGAATTGTGATCTATTATTTTGGTTAAATAAAATCGTTCTATTAGCATTAGCAAATAGAGCTAATGTGATCAGATGACTCTACTTTGTCAAACAAAGGATCAGAGGCTCAATTGTGATCTATTATTTTAGACAATAGAGACTGGCATATACAAGTGACCAAACAACATTGTTCGAATAGTATGGACAGATAAAACTTATATGATTGAATGATTTTGCTTCATTAAACAAAAAATCATAGGATGAATATGATCCATTATTTTGAACATTAGAAACTGACACACGCAAGTAATGTGAATGTTTGAAAGTGTCTCGTAGTAGGAAAAATGACCCATGCACTCAAAAATCACAATCCTATCTATTTATATGCCATGCAAGGTTTGCTTCCACTTCTTATTGCTATATATATATATATATATGTATGTATATGTATATATAGGGGGCCACTTTTCTGTGCCTAACCTAAATCACAGAGAAAGAGATAAGAAAAGAAAAAAAGAGAAAAGTGATGCAGAGATAGAGTTATTGAGTGCTTAATTCTCGTGCCATCTTTGACTACATCTCCACCTTCATGCATCTGTATTCGCTATATATAGATATTGCAGTAAACAGATATGGATGACTCAGGCGCACACACACGCGCACACACACACACACATATATATATATATATATTCTTTTTCTCTCTCTCATCATAAATATTACAGCTTCTTACTTTTGTTTTATTCTTTTAGGTGGAACACAATGGATAGGTTTTCTCTTTCTCTTTTAATCAAATCTAATGTCCTTATCTCTACTTCTCTTTTCTTTTTCTTTTTCCAAATTTATCACAGTAATAAAAATGACAGACTTGTACAGTGTTAAATAGATAAGGATGCATGTGAAGATCCCAAGTGCTGAACGTTCGTTTATAATTTGTTTTATTATAAATTTTCAAGAGATCATATAATCACATATAAGTGAGTTAACTATATATTGATATTCGTATAAGAATACAAGTGTGAACGAACAAGAGATCATATATAAATTTACACATAATTATTTACCAAGAAAACACATTACATGGGGCGTCTATATCCACAGAGAGAGAGAGAGAGAGAGAGAGAGAGTAAAATATTAATTTGATCATCAAATATTATAATTATTTAAACTAATGTTGTGTTTGTTTGGATTTAATTTTTTTAATTTGTCAGAATAAAATGACTTTTAATAATATAAATTTAAGTATAATAATATATTTTATGATTTAGTAATAAAAAAATCAAATTGACTAATTGAGATAACTAAAATCAACAATTTAATTACTCCAATATCATTGTCAATTTTAACTTTCTACCTAATTAGTTAGTGATTGAGTAGTATACATGTGGAGAAAAAAAAACGTACTATCCTCACAATGAAACAGAATGTTCACTACAAAAAAAAAAGAAAGTCGCCACCAAAAGTCTTTGGTGGCGACTTTTAGTGGCGACTAAAGTTGTTGGCGTAAGTCCGTGGCTGATTCTTTTGGTGGTGACTTTCAAAGTCGCCACTAAAAGTTACCTTTAGTGGCGACTTTAGTCGCCACCAAAAGTCATTTTTATTGCAAAAAAAAAATTCGTGAAAAAAATGATTTTTGGTGTCAGCAAAAACTACATTTGGAGGCGACTTTAGTCGCCACCAAAAGTCACTCGTCATCTTTTTAGATGCGGATTGGCCTGGAAGGTCGACCCGAGATCCATTCGATTCGTGCGGGTCTTGGCCGATCCAATAACTAGCTATCCCGAGCTGACTCGATTTTTTTGTGTGCAATATTCAAGTTTATTTGAAATTAAACCAAACATGTGCATACCTGAGATTCGAACCTGGGTTCCTTGTTTGCAGCCATGTGTGTCTTGCCATTCTGCCACTGCTTCATTTGTGTTATGTAAGTGCAAAATATTATATATATATATATATATATATATATATAATCTGTTAAAAATATTTTAGGTCAAAAATATTATAAAACAAAAATAAAATAATATTAAACTTAACAAAAAGCAAATATATTATTACTATTGGAGTCACCGCAAAAGTCCAACTTCAACTAATTTCATAAAAAAAAAACGATTTCACTTAAAAAAATAGACTTCAGTCGTCACTGATAATCTAATTTTTTAAAAAAATTAAAAAATTTAAAAAATTTAAAAAATTAAATTTCTTTTAAATAAAATTAAGAAAAATAAAAAAAATTGAATTTTTTAAGTAAAAAATGACTTTTTTAATTTTTTTAAAAAAATTAGACTTTTGGTTGCGACTATAATTTTTATTTTATTTTAAAAAATGTGACATTTTTTTTATTTTTTTTTAAAAAGACTTTTGGTGGCGACTATAGTCGCCACCAAAAGTCTAATTTTTTATTTTATTTTAAAAAATTTGACTTTTTTTATTTTATTTTAAAAAAGACTTTTGGTGGCGACTATAGTCGCCACCAAAAGTCTAATTTTTTATTTTATTTTAAAAAATCTGACTTTTTTTATTTTTTTTTTAAAAAGACTTTTGGTAGCGACTATAGTCGCCACCAAAGGTCTAATTTTTTATTTTATTTTAAAAAATCTGACTTTTTTTTATTTTTTTTAAAAATACTTTCGGTGGCGACTATAGTCGCCACCAAAAGTCTAATTTTTTATTTTATTTTAAAAAATTTGACTTTTTTTTATTTTTTTAAAAAAAGACTTTTGGTGGCGACTATAGTCGCCACCAAAAGTCTAATTTTTTATTTTATTTTAAAAAATCTGAGTTTTTTTATTTTTTATTTTAAAAAACTTTTGGTGGCGACTAGTCGCCACCAAAAGTCTAATTGTTTATTTTATTTTAAAAAATTTGACTTTTTTTTATTATTTTTTTTAAAAACTTTTGGTAGCGACTATAGTCGCCACCAAAAGTCGACTTTTAGTGGCGACTATAAGAGTCGCCACCAAAAGTCAACTTTTAGTGGCGACTTATTTAGTCGCCACCAAAAAGTCGCCACTGAAAGTCAATTTTCTTGTAGTGGTTGTACCTGATATAAGGTGTCTCTCTTAGAATGAAGCAGAATTAATGAAATGCAGGTTAATTTGTTTGATTTGGAGCCAAAAAAGACTCCTTTTTAAGCAAATTAGGCCCAAGAAATCTATTTTATTCACCATTATCATAATCATACCGAACTCGCCAATTTCACCAGTTGAATTGAGAATTGACCAAGCAATCAATTCAGAATAACTTTTAAAATCGGTGAGTGATTAAATCAGATGAAAATCGATAAAAAACTAGTCGAATCGAGTAAAAATTGAGGCTAAATGAACCAATTGAACTGTTCCACTTATTTTTTTTAATTTTCTTATTCTATAATTAGATAATGAAGAAATTAATATTATAGATTGGTCAATTTTAGTGAAGATGTTAATATATTGGTATTTTATGGATCTAATGTTAATGAATATTATATTGATTAATAATATTTCCTTGTTATTTGGTCATTTTTTACTGTAAACTTTTGATTGTAGATGTTATTTTGTGTAATTTGATATCAAATCTTATTTTTGATTGAATTTAAAATTTTATACTTATAATTCTATCATTAATTCTTCAACCAATATTTCTACTAATTTAACAGCCGATCTATATTTATAGAACCTTGGTTTTATTAATGAGTCGTCTGCACATTTTTTGTCCAAGAGACAAGAGGGCCAAGATCCTGAATAATAAGAAACAAAAAACACACAAAAAGAATAAACCAAATGTTACTTCACTGTCTAAGGCCCACACAAGAGATGGGTCATTGGGCCATAATATCTGTGGTGGACTTTTGTAGATAATGGGTCATATAGCACTCTGAACAAGAAGGCCCACTCCTGACATTGGGCCTCCTAAATATAACAAAAATAGCCAGAGAAGTGTGAGTAAAAGAAATATTTTGAGGACTTTATACTTTTATAGTTTAAATTAACTCAAAATTAAATTAGTCAGAAATCAAATGAGTATTTAAATACTGATAATTTAAAAAGAAAATGGCATGAGAAGGGATAGAAAGATTAGAAAAGGTTTAAATCAGAAGAAATAGTTCCATAGTACACAATATCACCCAACAACAAACATCTCCATCTTTCTTTCTTTCTTTCTTTTTTTAAGTTTCTATTGGAAATAGTATAAGTGACTGATGGATATATTGAATTTTGGTGAACCGGAATGAACATATGACCTGACTTGAAATTTAGAGAGCTTGATTTGAAAGAAGGAAAAAAATTGAAAATTTGTGGTGCAAGCAAGGTGAGTGCTGATATTGTCTGGAGGTATAGGTTTGACTTGTTTTACATATTTTCTAGAACAACCTAAACCAGTTAGATTATATATATTGTATGTGATTTTGTGTGTATATGACTTGTAATAATTTTTTGTCTAATCAATAAGAAATTTTTTACTCTATTTGTGAATGTAAGTTATATTGACTAAACCATAAAAATTTTGTGCATGTTTTTGGTTTTATTTTTGTTTTGTCTGCTATATTTTCGTTAAGATTTTTCGCGACTATAACAACAAATATAACTACAACGTTAATTTCTTAAAATTTTTATCGCAGTGCATGAGACAGCTTGGTGCATGAAAAGGGCTGAAAAAAGATATTTTCATGCAGTCAATAGTTAATCTGGCAAAAGGCCTGATAATAATAATAATTTAAAAAAAAAAGATTTGATTGATATGATCAACCTTATCAGGTAACAGAAAATCGAGTTTCAAAAGATGTGGATAATCTGTCTCCATAATTCGTGCCTACCCTTCATATAATTATAGTCTTACAAAAAGGACTTGTTTTAGAACAAATATGAATCATGAACGATGTACGTGGAGAATCTGTCTCCTTCCCACGTACCCTTCCTTTTGAAGCTTTTTTTTTAATTATTTCATTTCTCTGCACTATGTTCATTACTCTCATATGGTAATTAAGATTCTACCACTCGATCGAAGAACATATAAGTGTGTATAAACTATAGCTCAGTGTGTTAGTACAACGTAACTTGAGGAAAGTGGATGGAGTTGGCAATATTTGACTAACGTAACTTGGACCATTCACACGTCTCTTTAACGTTTTTTACTTTTTTTTAAATAAAAAGAGCTTTCTTTTATCCATTTGGTGATCATGAGAAGTTCTTATTTTCAGATATTTTTGCATTCATTATCCCGCTAGCGGAGTTTTTTTTTTGGAATAAATATCTTTAATATATATATATATATATATATAAATATAATATTTAGAGACATTGTGGTAACTGTATAGTTAAAATTATTTAAATTAAATTAATTAAAAAACGAAACCCTAAAATTTAAATCCATAACTCTTAAACTCGCCGTCTCCTTCTCCAAATTCCAATCCATTGGATCGTACTTCAATGAGATCATTGCTCCTCATCAATCTTCATGTCTCTCTCTCACGACTTTTACTGTTTTCATCTCTGTTTCACTGTTGTCTTTGTCTACATCCAAACAAGAGATAATAAACAATCATGACCACATCTCATATATCTAGTATACTATTTTTTTCCAAAAAAAGTTAATAAATTTGCGAGTACCTCACTAAAAGTAAAGAGTGAAAATGAGAGATAAAATTTCTCGACGACAAAAATCGAGGATGGAGACAAAGGGAGGGAGGCACTCACCACCCCATTGTCATTCTCAATCGCAGACGCATTTTTGGATTAAGTTGAGGCTTTGGAGGACCCAGAAATCATGAAAGTGAACTAGTGACATGAGTACATGATTCTGGAAAAACAACACGTAAATTTTTCTTTTTTATTTTTATTTTTTGCTATTAATTTATTAAAAGGATTAAAAAGAAAGGTATATTAGTCAACGAACAAGTGATGGGGTTGTGGGACAAGCAGCATTATCCATAATACAAGTGGAAGCAAGGTGTTTAAATGTGTTGTCTCTCCAATTGGACCCCACTTTAAAACTCCCACCTCACATTTCTCACCACAATTCTAGAAAAAGAGAAGTTGTCTAACAAAATTTCTGTCTTATTCATTTATCTTACATTTTAATAATATATATTCCGATACGCGTTAGTTTTTCTTTGTCAAACAAATTAGATTAATGCCGGTGCATGTCCCAATTCAATTGAGGATTCGAATCTGATCTTCTTTGTGTATGGATAGGATCGTCTTGTGCAGATTGGGGTCGTCGACTTAAATAATCCTACGGTCAACAAGCAGTCACATCGTGCGTTTGTTTTCGGTCGCAAATTTGACTCCTTTCAATTGGTCGGTGGCTACAGAGTCGCTTCATGAACAACCGTGGACCACCACCAATTAACGATCTTCCATTCCACCTTCACTTCTGTCAGACACAGCACACGTGGCAAGCATTAATGTCATCAAACTTATTACTGTATAACTGATCACCGACCTTCATGTACAGATCAGTGTCTCCGTATTGAGTAAAAAATTGGTTGATTTTGATATTAGATTTATCGATTCCTGAGTAATGGCCTAAACACATGCGATGAATAATTTTAAGAAAAAAAATTATTGGTGAATATAATTAATATTGTGTGTGTATATATATATACATACTTGAAGTATCATATCAATATTTTTAGAACTGGCCCGATGTTCATTCGAGCTAGCTTATGGATAAATAGTTTAATTGTTGAACTAGATAAATAAATTAATAAATTAAAAATTATATATATATATATATTTGTTTTTAAATAAATTTAAAACTAAGTAAAATAAATAATTTATATATAAATTTTACACTTTAAAATCTTAAAATCATAGTCATTAGTCATAAATAATTAAAGTACAAATATTCATAAATAATTTTTTAGTCATGAAATTAAAAATAAGCTTTTAAAAATATTTGATGGTTTTTTTTAATTAGATGAATATATAATTTTTTTTTGTTTATGCTCTTTAATTTTTCTTGATGTAAATATTTTTACATCAAATAATTATATAAATATAATTTTTTTTAATCTCTTGATTCATTAGTAATAATATATTTATTTTTGTTAAATTAGATGTCTTTTCTATTTTATTTTTTGGTTAGAATATTTTAGCACCATATATATAATATTTCACTCATTTTGGTTGTCTAAATTTTCAATCAAAATTGAACATTAAAAAAAAAAAAAAGGCCCGAGTCAACTGGGTTGGCTTTAACCCAACTGGCTCAACTGGGTCAAAATCAGTTTGCGTGAAAATCAATTTAAACATTTGATCCAGCCTATGATAGGCCTCATGTCACTTAGTTTCAAGTCGACCCGTTCGGGTCAGGTTGAGTCCAAAAATATTGCATTGCACTATAGTAGTCATCGGTTCATGTACCAATTGTCTGATCACCTATGATGAATCAATTAAAAAAAATTATCAAACAACTAGTAAAAATAATTGATGACTGTAGTACTGAAATGTGTGTATATATATGTATACTTGGCGTCCGGATCCTCTAACTTAGAGAGATATAATGTTGTCTACCGTGGCCAACAACCTAATGACACGTGGCAAAGGTTTTGCATAAAAATTTTCAGAATTTTGGTGATAGGATTAGAACACAAGCTTGGAAGGGAGGAGGAAAATATAATATATAATGAATTATGTTATTATATACAAAACTCAAAACAATATACACACATTATTATATATTATAAAAAAATAATAAATATTGTGATAGAATAATATATTAATATATCATTATTTTATATAAATAATTTTAAATTACATAAAAGTTTTAAAAACTTTAATAACAAATCTTATAATATAAAATTGATTATTATTAAAAATATATTATTCATATTAAAATTAATATTTTAATATGACATATCCAGTATCTAACTATAGTCAAACCAATTGAATTATACCAGATATGTCACATTAAAATATTATAAAAATAATTTTAATATACATAACATATTTTTAATAATAATTAAATTTATATTATAAGATTTGTTATTAAAGCTTTTTAAGCTTTTATTTAATTTAATATGATTTATGTAAAATAATGATATATTCTTCTATTATAAAATTTACTATTTTTTTATAATATATAATAATTTATGTATATTATTTTGAATTTTGTATATAATAACAGAATTCATTATATATTATATATTGAGCATATTACAATAGGGAAATGCATACTTGGTGGTTGATGTATTTTTCTCCTCCCTTCCAGGCTTGTGTTTGAATCCTCTGACCAAAATTCTGAAGTTTATAATTGCAAAAACTTTTGCCATGTGTCATTAGGTAATTGGCCAAAAGACAACGTTATATCTCTTTAAGTCAGAGGATCCGGACGCGTATACTTGATGGATCATAGTACTAAAATCACCGGTTCTCACGTCAACCGTACGATGGATCAGTTAAGAAACAAAGATTTCATCCGACGTCTAGTGAGGAAAATAGGTGGCTCTAAAAACGGAGTCAGTCCGGTTCCTATTGGGCGTGTGTCTATATATATATATATGCATATGTGGACTTTGAAGCATCACAAGGAAACACTAGTCTCACTATAAAGTATAAACTTCCTAGCTCTTTGGAAAGTACACAACGATATTGATCATTGATCCTTCAGATCACATCATCACGTACATCTAATGGGTGCTCTGGATCACATCTCTGAGTTCTTCGACTGCTCCCATGTCCGTTACAGGCACAAGAAGCGCAAGCAATTCCAGGTACGTACTTCAATGATTAATTAATGATCCATTTGATTAAACATTACTTTGGATCGATGAGTTTAATTTAATCAGTTACTTAAAGTAATTGAGGTGGATTTCTCAGACGGTGGAGGTGAAGGTGAAGATGGACTGCGAGGGGTGCGAGAAGAAGGTGCGGCGGGCGGCGGAGGGCATAAAGGGCGTGACGCAGGTGGAGGTGGAGCGCAAGGCCAACAAGGTCACCGTCGTCGGCTACGTCGACCCTTCCAAGGTCGTCTCCCGCATCGCCCACCGCACCGGCAAGCGCGCCGAGCCCTGGCCCTACGTCCCCTACGACGTCGTCGCCCACCCCTACGCCCCCGGCGTCTACGACAAGAAAGCCCCTCCCGGTTACGTCCGCACCGCCGATGACCCCCGCGTTTCTCACCTCGCTCGCGCCTCCTCCGCCGAGGTCCGCTACACCACCGCCTTCAGCGACGAAAACCCCACCGCCTGCGCCGTCATGTGATCACTTCCACAACCAGCCGGAACTCTCCTAATACATACATATACATATAGATGGCAAAAACAGGATTTTTGTGCTTTGTCTTTATTTTAAATTTCATTAAGTTCACTGTATTTTAAATATTTCATATTAATCTTTTATGTTACAAATTTATGTTGTTTGGGTGCTTTCTCATCAAAATTGTTGATAACTTTAGAGTTTTGTCTCTATCCTAATTTTCACAAGTTTGGATCATTTGCGGTCGATGATTTAACGTCATAATAATGTTAAATTTGAGTCATTTAATCAAAACATATAAACAATATTTCACGCATTCATATTTACATTATTTTTAATAAATGAATTCCTATGAGTTTTTCGTATACTCTTATCAGACAATTTGAATTAAATGTTACTATGACATTGAATTTTTTATATTAAAAGATCCAAATCCAATACTAACACAACATACCTAATTGGATATTGATATAGCACAAAGTAAATTGTATTAAAGTGGCTAACAATTTTAATAAAAAAATAATTTAAATAGTGTGGAATAAAAAAATATAAAGGATTAAAATAAAATAAAAATAAAGATAAATGATTAAAAAATTATTTTTGCCTGAATATATAGATGGCTAGTTTATGCTTTGTACTTGATGGGAGTTACGTGTAGACACTTGAGTAGGGAAATAAGTGAAATGGATTGGACCACTAATGATTGTACGTAGCTTAACTTGATTGGTGGTCATGTATGCGGAAGGAGACCACAAAAGTTTTAATTTATTCAGCAATTTTTTTATAAATTTTTAAAAATATTTTTATTTAATAATAATTGTAAATATAAAAATATACATAAAATAATTTTAAAAATTTGAAAAAAAACTTGATAAATAAAAATTGTGCCCCTCCTGTGCATAGAACCTTTTTATATACAGGATGGGATCTCCTTCTCACGTATGTAATGATTATCTTATTTAAATTGTAATTATATGTATTTTATTTTATTTTTTCAGACAAAGAAAAAAAAGAAAATGTATAAGACAGAAAGAAATTGAATGAAAGTCCCTTAACAAAATCTCTAGTAATTACTTAGTATTGCTAGTTAATAATAAATTGTCATAGTCATATTGTGCGTTACCATGATTTTGAAGTTTGAACACAGGTTTACCACTCTTTCACGCAACGCCTTTTGTTGTTATCTAATTTCTAAGCTAAACTAAACATCACACTCACCTATCAAAATCATACCAGAAAAAGATTAATTTTCCAATCAATCAGACAAAAAAAAAAAAGAACAGATTAATTCGCATTTTTTTTGTGGGGTCAAATGATTTGGGTAAATATGTAGTACATTGTCCATATAAAAGGGATCATACTAGGCCGAATGACTAAAATCTCATTTTTATTGAGTTTTTATTAATATGTCATCAAATCAGAGTTGCATAACATAAATTAAGATTTAAAAATCATCAAATATATTACAAGTATTAACTTATGAAAAAATACACATGATTTAAGACAACATACCATATAAATCAATATTAAAACATATACAACACAACTAGAAGATGAAATAAAGGCAACACACCCATAAATTCTAAATTAGATATAATTCTCTAGCAACCCCAAATCAGAGCAATTATACAAAACTGGTTCCAGAGGGCCGTTGACCCACCAACATGTCAACATCAAAAGACCTATGAAGCCCATCATCTCTTCTAACCTTGCGATACAACTCAGCACAAAAAAACGACGCTACACGTTTAGTGGAAGAAGATGAAGGTAACCGTTGGCACAAAGACCTCCAACTGTTGCACAAAGACTTCCAATCTAATCGCCGCACAAAGACCTTTAGTCATTGTAAAGTGTCATAGCTTCTCCGCCCCTCGAATCCGGTTTTAAATAGCGTTGGAGATTAAGAAAAGAGCAAGAAAGAAGATGAATATAATTGGATTTGATATCAAAAAATCTCTTACAAATAATAAGGGAGATTTTGTACAAAAATAAGGAGAAAAAACCCTCACAAATGAGAGAGGAATAAAAAAAGACGAGAAAAGAAGGAGAAGGAGATGATGGATGGGTGAAAGTTGTTTGAGATTAGCGCAGCATAGAAAAAAAAAACCCTAGCAAAGGCAGAATGAGGAGAACATGACTCTATAAACCACACACGTTAAACCTTGCTTCTGCATCCACATGTTATCATGAGTTTATTTGAAAGGGACTAAATTGAGAAATACCATATTTATAAGGGGCCAAAATGAGGTTTCAGTCCTAGGCCCAACATAAAAGCTTTTTGTAGGAGCTGTTGTTGCTGAGCATATTGGGCTTTTGACCAAAATATACAATTGGGCTTTGGAGATCTGAAATGAGTTTCAGCCCAGCCCAACCCTTCATAGCAGACCTATAAAATGGAACATTCTCCTGAGGTGCGAGTTATTTGGCGCGAGTTGTCGAACCCAAATCCATTTTGGAGGGAAAACGCAGGAATGACGGAAAATTACGAGCAGGGCGCTGATCAGGTGGAAGAAGAGTTCGCCGTTTGGAAGAAGAACACTCCGTTCTTGTACGATCTCGTCGTTTCCCATCCTCTGCAATGGCCTTCTCTCACCGTCCATTGGGTCCCCTCCTTCCCGCAACCCCACCCGCACTCTTCATTCAACCTCCACAAGCTCGTCCTCGGTACGCACACTTCCGAAGGTGTCCCCAACTTCCTTATGATCGCCGATGCTGCACTCCCCCTGAAGATATCAGATGCCGTCGTTAATGCCAATTCCGAGGACCCGGTTATCCCTAAGGTTATACTTTATAATTATTGTTGTTCAGTTTTTGCAGGATTAGGTTATGCGCGCCAAGTGTTCGATGAAATTCGTCAGTTTAATGTTTACTGAGGTTTGGTTTTGCTGTTTGGGGTTTATTTGATATTTTTGTAGATAGAGATTTCTCAAAGGATTCGCGTTGACGGGGAGGTGAATCGAGCGCGGTGCATGCCGCAAAACCCGAATGTTATTGGCGCTAAGACTAGTAGCTCTGAAGTATATGTGTTCGACTGTGCTAAACAACTCGGAAAGCAACAAGGGCATGGTTGTGACCCCGATTTAAGGTTGAGGGGTCACGATAAAGAAGGATATGGTTTGTGTTGGAGCCCCTTTAAGGAAGGGTATCTCTTGAGTGGTTCCCATGACCAAAAGGTCTGCTTGTGGGATGTATCAGCTTCAGCTCAAGAGAACGCGCTCGATCCATTTCAAATTTATGAGGTACATTTGAGTCTTGATGTTGTTTATTCAATACTCCACAATGGTCGTCTTACTACATTGGCTGACACTATAATAATGTATTTGGACTCCTGAACTGACTTCAGGGCCATGAAAGTTTGGTTGAAGATGTATCGTGGCATATGAAGAATGAGAATTTATTTGGGTCTGTAGGAGATGACTGTAAGTTGATCATATGGGACTTGCGGACAAACCAAGCCCAGCAGTCAGTCAAAGCACATGAAAGGGAGGTAATGTGGTTAATAAAACATTCTTATCGAGTCTCTGATTCATTAAGCATACGGTTTGTAGTGTAAGCCTTACAATCTGAATAAGTTAAACAACAAGCATTCTGTGTCTGGGAATCTGTATTACTGTGTGCTCTTACATATAAAGTTGTTAGCCCTAATCAGCTGTATAGCTTTTAGTTTTGTACCATAAAAATGGAGACATGTTTACAAAGAAAAAGGTTGCTGATTGCTGTTTCACTTAAAACAATATTTATCCCATGGCTCTAGTTTGCTTTAGCTATGATTGTGCAATGATTGAGATGTTTGAGAATAAAAATGGTCTTTATTTTAAGTAAATATGTGATATTGGTTGATTTCTAATTGTTTTCTTCCAGAGGAGGAATTGGCTGAAAAAAAAAATTTAAATGTAAAAGGATGCATTTTGAGTTATCTTCATGCGCCAATCATTATAGATTATACTGATATTAGCTTACATTTCTATTAAAATTTGTCATAGAATACAAATAGTTGTCATAGTATTTATCCTGCTTCTCTTCATACATAATTATAATTACATGTATGAGTTTATGTGTGAGAGGGCCTGTGAGACATCTGACCAGCATTGCTTTGCTGCTGATGTTTGTGTTATCTCTACTTTCTTTTGATTTAGGTGAACTTTCTCTCTTTCAATCCATTTAATGAATGGATTTTGGCTACAGCATCTTCAGACAGCACTGTTGGTCTCTTCGATACACGGAAGCTGGAAGTGCCGCTTCATGTTTTAAGCAGCCACACGTAAGTCCCTTGCCTATTCATGTTGTGTTTTGTTTTAAAAACTTTGGGATCCTTTTCTGACAATGTCAGAGTCACGATAATCTAAGATAACTCAAATGATATTGATGCCTGAAGAGTATAGCCACTAATTAGTTTCTGACAATAATAACTTGAATCATACGCATTCTTGCCGCCAATAGATATTGAATTTGCGGTTTTAGCAGTTTTACACACTTATAAGTGCACGCTGCACACATGGCTAAACCTTGAAACTCCTAATGTGCTGAAAGGCGCAAACTGAAGCATACTAAACTAATCAAGGTGGAGGCATGGCTTCGCTGGCTAGCTTCCCTTTAATGCGAAGTGCGTGTAAAAATTCTCATTATTTCTCCGTTGAGTCATATAACCCAGGAAAAACCGCGCCTGATCCAAACTGATTTGGTTTATTTTAAATGTGTAGAGACGAGGTGTTTCAGATAGAATGGGATCCTAATCACGAGGCTGTGTTGGCATCTTCTGGTGCTGATAGAAGGTTAATGGTATGGGACCTTAACAGGTATTTTCTTAAACAACTAAATCCTCCAAAATGTATTGTTTCTTTTCGTCCGTGTTATTTTCACTAATTTATGTTGATAATGTGTTCAGAATAGACACAACACGAGACAAGCTGAAGAATCAAAATTGCCCCTTATAATTTTTCATTTATTTATTCATGATAACGCAGGGTTGGGGATGAGCAATTAGAAGATGCCGACGACGGCCCTCCCGAGCTTCTCTTCTCTCACGGGGGTCATAAGGGAAAAATATCAGACTTTTCATGGAACAAAAATCAGCCATGGGTTATCTCAAGTGTAGCAGAGGACAATTCTTTCCAGATATGGCAGATGGCCGAGAGCATTTACCATGATGGTGATGATGATGACATGTGGACTGCTGATAACTAGAACTAGGTTGCAATGTTTTGATATCATCCTTTTTATTTTCCCTCCAGCTTTCTAATGCTTTACTGTCATTGAACTCAGTTGGAGCTATGATGGCATTTGGTAGAATTATACAACATTGTATTTTCTGTTTAATGCGTCTTTTTAGGCTAGATATATGTAGATAGATGTATTTATTCAAATCTATCAGAGCTTTGCCCTTGGCCTGAAATGAAGTGGAAATTCGATTAGTATAGTGCCATCTAAAGAAGTAAGTCAGAAAAAAAAACTTACCATTATAATCTTGAAAAAAGTTTATAATAATTTATGCCGTGAAAAGATACACCAGTTTTGTATTTGCAAAACATGAAACTTGGAAAGGAACAACCTACAAATGAGGCATGGTTTTAAATCATGCTACTGTAAGCGAATTGGACTTTCGATTTACGAAAGATTATATAATTAATTGTTGTCTTGCATTTAGAAAGTATGCAATTTAATTCTTAAAAATTAACTCATTATTTGTGACTTCCCTTTTATCCGATGCCATATAGAAATAAGTGCTGCAACTCAAGAAACAGATATGATGAAATCATTGAAGGCAGGCGAATCAAAATTTGATAATACAATATCAAAATGGCCTTGCCCCCTTAATCTTTTGTCTTGACGAATTTCTATTGAAATCTTGCTCCAAAAGCATACTTTTTGCCCTCTTCTCTTGGCCAATACATCGACCATGGGTCATTAGAAGCTTTAATTCTTTTGAGTAAACAGACACGCTTTCTTACCATATATAATCACAACTGAAAGAAATGAAACAAACATTCAAGGTTTGTAAATGAATTCAAGTTCAACAGGTTCACCAAGAGGTTACAGAGACTTGTCTGTACAATCCCCCATTCAATTCAAGAAACGTTGCAGACACTAAGCAGGCAGCTATGTACTCTTCCATCCTCAATCCTCACCTAATGTCCCCAGGGCCAGGTTCCATGGGTGATCAGAGCAGCTCTTTGCACTCTCAAACAATAATTAAGCTGCCATCCGGCAAAAGTCATCGATTAGAAGTTAGAACACAACAGTTTCTTCAGAATGCAAATCAGGCTTTCTTTGTACAGCAAAATGCTAAAGATAGAAGTAATCTTGTAGTCACTTTGACAAAATACAGATTTCAAATTAAAAAAAAAAGGCAGACTTTTGTGTCGCACATTTATCTTACCTACATTCTGTAGTTCAGCAATAAAAGTTTGTCGACAAAATGTCAACAATGGGCATAAAGCATAACCACTCAAGGAATCCATGCATGAAGACTAGACAAAGGCTAGGATTTGAATGGAAACTTATTTCATAAAAGCGCACAAAGTATGTCTCTGCCATAAGCTCTGCTGGCTACAGATCAACTGCTGTTTCTGCCTAATAAAAACAACAATGTATGACTTAATATTAACTGAACCAGCTCACAAGCAGCAAAGCTAGATCTTCTATACTACAACAGCCATCCCGAGCCAATAACCTAGCAGAGGATCAAAAAGAAAGAAAAGAATTTTCAAAAGAAACAAATGAAAAAGATCAGATCTACAAATTGACCTGATAGATAGATCATGTTGCAACTGGTGATGAGTTATTGGCAGAAGGTACATACTGCGAGGACAACAAAACCTGCCATCTAATGACTCTTCAACCAGCCGTTGCTGCACGAGTTCCTCCTAATAAATGAAGAATAACAGCATCATTAGAAAAGGATAACAATCAATGCGCAAGAATATGCATGTTTTTGCATCAGACTCAATTCAATATGCTAAGGGAGAAAAAAAAAGGGGGGGGGGGGGGGAAGTACGGTAGCATCTCCTCCTTCCCCCGCCCCCCCCCTTCCTCTCCCCCCAAAAAAATTCCAGCAATATCTGAGTAGAATAATCAGTTTTAAGCAGCATTGAACCCATTAGCTCTGTTACAAACTTACTAATCCATTTAAATATGATTGGAGAAGGCCTAACTCATAATTGGGCATCATTTACTAATTTATATAGCATCTTGTCTAACAAAGTTACAGGAATCTTTTGTACGAATATAGACAATGGCCCTTCTAAATCTAGCATTGTTGTAGAAATTCAAGATTACCCAAAATAAAATCTAGCAATCCTCTGTAAGCACTAAAGCATAAGAGTGATTTAAGAATTTTAGCAAATAATATAATGTATTAGGAACTCAGGTGTGACCAACTTAATTCCCTGCTGTATATTAGGCAGATCGTATAATGTACTAGCAATTTGAATAGCATAAAGCATTAAAATGGACAAGTAACATATCTAATAAATTCACTCTAGAATAACACAGTTAACAGGCTTCACCTTTTCTTTTATTTGCTTTAGAAGAATTGACATTAGGCACCATCTGTCCAGCTCCACAACCAGAAAGATCCTTAAGCCCCATATTATGGTCTGCTAGGCATTGGAGACTCTCAAATTCACAACCATTGAATCCTTGACCATTTAGCGTTGCACCTTCTGTAGTCTCTTTATCTGCTCCTGGATGAAGGCAATAGACCAAATCATCACACTGCACGTCACAAGGATTCATCACATATGAACCAGGCAAGCTTGGATTTGGTGGGTTTGAATTAGCTGATTTCTGATATGGAAATGAACCAATCTCCCCTTCAATCCTTCCCCGAATGTCCACAAGTAAGCACTTCAGCCTCGCAATTTCAGCCTCTAAAGCAGCCTTACCTTGCAACCTCTTCATCAAATGTTGATTCAAAGCCTTCAACTTCAAAACCTCATCCTCCAGAGATGCAGTCCGGGCTTTCTTTTTCTCACGATACTTGCGAACTGCTTCACGATTACCTAGAGGTCGTTTCTTTGACTTCTTTTCCACAGACTCTGCAGTGTCATCAGTCCCAACCTTGTCTTCAGCAGGGGCAGGGACAATTTTAGTGTGTACATGATAACAAGTGTGTGTATGTGAATAATCAGGGCCAGGAGGATTGCAAGTGTGGGTGTGAGTGCAAGCATGCGTGTCCTTGAGAAGCTCTTCAAAGAAACTATCCATTGAGCAACTGCTTGGGAGTTCACCCATGTTTGGACTCGAAAATACTTCCTGGTTTGAGAAATCTAGCTCACCGTCGTCCATTACAAGACAAAAAATCTCCAAAATATCGTCGAGATACCAGACCTGATCAGAAAATAGGAGACACTTACAACTGAAAAATCGACCCAGATAAGAAGTTCGAATTCGATTCCTTCTCTGTAAAATCAACACCATCCAACTGATCAAATGACGGAAAGCTCAGAACAGAAACAAATTAGCAAAAAATGAAATTGATCAAGCATCGGGGGATATTTTAAAAGAATTAAATTCAGAAATCCAGAAAAACCTTGCGAACGTGCTACAATAACATGATAAGCTTCCACAATTTTGAACCCAGATTGCATTTCACAGTGGCCATAACCAACAATAAAATACAATAATTAAATGTCAAGTCGCCCAAGTAACAATTGAAACATATGCTTAGCGTAAATGGAAGAATCACAGAACATGATAAACGACTTAATTCTTATAAAAAAGCCGCTTAATTGATTCGATTACTATCCATACCCGAAAGAGAATAAAACAGAGATATCGTGAAAACCCTAAGAAAATGAGCAGCTTACGAGGAGGCGCGAGACGAAGCGGGAAGCTTATAGCAGCATCGTGGAACCCTAATACAGCAGCAACATTTGAAAGAAAGAAAGAAAGGGAAGATGGACGTACCGGAGGGAGGAGTCTATGGATTCAGAGATTCCACGATTTCTTCAAAAAGTCGCAATTCTTACGGTTACTCGCAGGTAATTTATAGGTACTTAGTGCTTGATTGTAAAATCGAACTTTGGTTTGTGCATTTTATAAGGGAGTCTATAGAGTATAGATAGGTCCCAATTTTTTTTAAGATGATATATAATAATTAAAAAATATTTTATATAAATTTTAAAATCATTCAATAGTAAAAAATAAAAATTTTAATTTTGTTGAACTCTTCAAACTCCTCATAGCCTTATGCATTTTATAAATCTTTAGACTTGGAGTATTATATTTATGATTCTAAAAGACAAGACTAGGGGTTGACATTTTTTTTTGTAGGTCCGAATCAACCATATTGATTTCATCATAGATCCTACTCCTAATCATAGCCATGAATTTAATACTAAATATTCTTTTATATATATATATACACACACACACACATAATGGATCAATGATTTGAATTATTACACCCCTTATCATTACATGTCTTTAAAAAATTATCTCAACATTAATTATTTTATTTATCAAATCTAAATTCGAGATTTTACTTTGAAAAAAATAAAATAATTAAAATAATCAAGATTAATAATTTTCAGAAAAGCTAAATGCGCTATTTTTAATGTTGTAGCAAATATACTATTCAAATAAAAATATTTTGTGCGTGTGTATAATATGCATATATATATATATATATATATATATATAAATAATATCACCCTACAATGAATGTTATTATTTTTATATTATTTTTAAATACTAGAGTCTCTTAGTGCTTTCCAAAATAATTGTATTATAGTTTAAATGTAATAATCTTTTTACACTTTTTTTAACAAACTTTTAACTCAATACAATATAAATTGACGTGTGTGTGAAAGAGAAAATAAACTTGTATGAAATTGTTATGAGAACGGAAGATTTAAGTTTAGGAAGTATAAAGTAATATGGACGAAATTGAGATTCAAGTTTATGAGGTATAAAGTAATATGGATGAAATTGATCTCTGAAAATTTTTTCTAGGTAGAGCATACTAAATAAGTGTTAGATAAGATAAGAGAGAATATGACTCAATTTTATGGGAAAAACAAGTTGCAAAAAAAAATTTGCTAGAGTTTCAAATATGTTCCATTATGTCCCTTCTGCGAAATGGTTATGCAAAGATATTTATAAAAGAGAGTTTGACATGTTGAATGATATGATAGTTATATTTTGCAATATGGTCACATCCTTAAAAAGTGAGCCGAACCAATAAGAGTGTAACATTATGGATGTTGAGTGGCTTAAAACATAAAATATTACAATTATGGGTGTGCCAATTTATTGATAGGATAATTCTTGTAGGATAATTCTTATGTTGTAGGCTATGTAAAAAAAAAAAAAACGTATTGTAAGTTTGAATTTTAATACAATGCAATATACTAGTTTGACAAAATGCATATATAACGGCAAAAAATTGTTATAATGTCCCATGAGGCAGTTTAATGTCTTTTGAAAAAAATACGAAGACATTATTTTTAACAATAAAAAATGATAAAATATAGTTGACAGTTTTCTTGATTACTCTATTCTAATACAACTGGTATCCTGAAACGAATTAAAGAATAATTATTTAACCAAATTTATTTTTACTATTTAGCAACCATTTATTTCATTTTGAGAGTTTCCAAATACTTGGTTGGCATTTAGTTATTAGAGAATACTGGGTTCAGTTTTAAACACTTTGAAGTGCTATTTGTATTTTAGAAAATAAGAATCTTGCTAAGCCATAGAATTTAGAGAAGCGAATTTTCTCTACGTTTCAATTTTAATATGTACTGTTAGATGCGCCATATTCAATGGTTTATATATTTTTTTTACATTATTTTACTTTTTTATTGAAAAAACTCTGCTGAAAATCTGATTTTGATAAACAGTTATTAAATACAATAATTGATATAATTTTTTCAAAAAAATAGAAAAACAGAGAAAAAATGTAGACAATTGAATGGACATTCAACTGCTCAAGTTTGAAGTTGGAAACTACTGCACTTGAAGGGAATCCGCTTCCCTAAATTGTATCACCTAGCAAGATTCTTATCTAGGATAATAATAATAATAATCATTATCAATAATAAAATTTTTTAGCCATTATAAAAACACAATGTTTTGACAAATATAAATTCATCAAGAGCATTAACACAGGCATATATTATATACTTGACAATGATTACCTTTCAAGAATTAAATCCATCAGATCGAAGAAACATACATTATCATTGTATAAGCCTACAATAAACAAAACAGAACAACCTAAAATTAAAGTAATCTTAAATTTATTTTCATTTATGCTTGGAATTGGAAAAACACTTAAAGTCATAAATTATATAAGCCAAAAATATACTTTATGTCCTTAACGTTTGTTTTTGGTCAAATATATCTCACATTTTTTTTTCAAATATGTCATTTTTTAACATCATCGAAGAAACTAACGGAAAAAGTTGATTGGGTTACCACATAGCAAAAATTATCCTCCACATCACTTGCCACATAGACTCATGGCTTAAATTATAAAAATACCCTTAATAATAATTCAAAAAAGAAAGGAAAAAAATATATTTCATGTCTCTAACGTTTACACATATTTTCATTCATGCCTTTAACTTTTTTTTTGTCAAATATGTCCCACATATTTCAATTTTTGTCAGATATGTCATTTTTTTAACACTATCAAATTTGTTAATAAAAAAACTGACTAGGTAGTCCACGTGGCATATATCACCCACCACATGAACTGCCACATGGATCATATTTCAAAATTACAAAAAAATGTCATTATCTTTATTCTCTCTCTCTCTCTCTCTCTCTCTCCTCACTCTGTGTCTCTCTTCTCCCCCGCCACTAGCATCTTTCTATCTCTGCTTCTTCAGTGAAGTCCCAAAGTCTCAAAATTATGTTATCCATTATCGTCCCCTAAAGTCCCAAAGCTCAGTTTTGCATTTTCACTGTTCTTCTCGTCTTTTCTCCTTTTTCTTCTTCCTCTTAAATGAAGTCTCACTATGTGTCACGTCCCAAAATCTGAGCACGTGACCGGCACGGAAAGTGAATTTCATTTCACCTCCGTAAGCCTATTTTTCTCTTAAGCATCATACCATTCTTTTTCATGCAACCAAACCGAGTTCTCTATACGCACTACAATCATTCACATTACATCACTAAATGAACCTACCCGATTACAGAGATTTCTAGATTTATACAACTTAGAATAAAACTTAACTATTATACCTTTATCTTGAACAAATGAAAAGGTAATCATGGACTAAGGATCCATAATTCCTTGTACCGATATTTACCTTCAGCTGTAAACTCTGAAAAAATGTTAATAAGAGGGGTATGAGCAAACCACATGCCCAGTGAGCAGACAACACAACACTATGACAAAAAAATATCATGCATCATAATGATAATATAATTCATAATACTTCACAACAATATCCAAGTAAATCAAATACATTTCAGCATAATTCAAATAATTCACAACAGCAAACAGTGAAATCAATTTCACACATTTCCCGTACCAACTGGGTCGTCCAGAATACCTTTGGATCGTTGCCCGCGGCCCCCGCCGCATCCACCCTTATCGCTCCATGTATATTCTCCACCCTTATAGCTTCATGTAGATTTCTCCATAGGGTGCACCACCATGCCTTTCCTTTCTAGTCAAACACAATCACAATCACATCTAAGAACATCCTCAATCATAATCATGAGCCACATACACAACTCAGTCATTTACAATTCAAGTCACAACATAATCAATATGGTTCCAGCAACATAGCATGTATACAACATAATAACTCATAATATAGAACAATTGTTCAACAATAACATACTTCAACTATCCGTATATGAATGAACCCAACAATCAGAGTATGACACATTTCAATTCAGTTCATATGTCATTCACAATCCATCATATTACCTCCATTCATGAGAAAATAAGAAAATATAATTATATACATCATCAGGCAAGTTCCACAATTGTTTATGCATCATTGTCCCACATCATCCACTTCAAACTTGGATATACAACATATTTTCACTATGATGCAAAAAGTCAATAACAAAGATATTTAATCATAGCAAGTATTAACCCACTCACCTGGATTTCACGCTCTCGCCACTCCCACCTTGCACTTTGACCATTCCTATTGTAACCAGATAAAAACCACCAGATAAAAAAAAAAACTGATGCTACAGTTACGGTCAACGGTCAATGCAGCTACAGTAACGTTGACCGAGTCAACGCTACAATAACGAGAAAATCTGAAAAAAAAAAATTTCAGTAAACAGTAATTTCTGGGGAAAATTTTTGATGTTCTTCGTGTTCTTCATCCAAAAATCCTAAAATCATATCTAAAACAACATTTCTTTTGATTTCTTTCATGGGTTTTCATCCTTAATGTCTAAGGAGTGTTTTAACACCAAAACCCCCAATTTCTACCAACAATCCAATCTCAAATCTCAAATTTTCATCAAGAACACTAACTTTTTTCAAATATCCAAATTCTACGAATTTCTCATAATTTTCTCCAAATTTTTTGTTCTAATAACATCATAAACCACCTAGGAATGTTTTAGATTAACATCCACACTTAAATTCATCCATTAAAATATTCTACAAAAATTTTGTAAAATGATAACCAAGGATTTGGTCTTGTAATAAGAGAAAGAAGAAGAAGAAAATCAACTTACCAATCATCCTAACTTTCATAGCTTCCTTCCCCGTGCAAAAATTGCATGAATGGTTGATGAAGAAATTCTCTTAGATGTAATCGAGAGAGAAAGTGAGAAGCTACGGGAGAAATGAGAGAAATGAGAGAAAGAAAAGAAAATGTATACGCGTGGGCCCCACCAATTTCTTTTTCGATAAAATCACTCATAGCCACCTTAGCTTATAAGATTTGTTCACTTTAATCCCTCTCGATGTCTCAAATACCACTTTAACCTCGAATCCATCATCTTTTCGGTACCAGACTCATAATTCATTCTCATAAGCTCTATTCTTCTTCTCGGGTTCCTACTTGGTCATTTCTCAAAAGTACTCCATATTTTCTTTTCTTTTCACTTTAGCCCTTGAGAATTTGTAAAAATTTCCCAAATTAAAAATTAAAATTTCTATTTCCAAATTTCCTTCACTAAGTCAAAAGAACATTTCTCATGTAATTAAAATTTTCAATAAACTTCAAATAGATTTTAAATATTCATGTAAATTCTTGGGATATTACACTATGTCGCTCAAGTCTCATCGGCACATGCACTCTCAAGAGGTATAGTAAAGCAAGGTAAGTTCCTCCATCTTCCTCTTTGAATGATAGTAACCTTGACCTTACTCTCTCTTAGTAAGAACCTAAGACTGGTTTTAGTGCCCAAAAGTGAGAATGAACCTGAGAATGAGAGCTTGACAGAGAAGAGACAAAATATGAGAGAGAGAAACTGAGAGGGGGAGTGTGAAAGGGAAGAGGCTGAGAGAGGGAGAAAGTCTGAATGAAAGAGAGATACAAAGACTATGGGACAGAGAAGAGACAAACAATGAGAGAGACGTGCATGGAGAGAGAGAGCCTACAATTGACCGAGAAAGAGAAAGAGAAGAGGAGAGGAAGAAGGAAGAGGAGAGAAGACAAAAAGAACAATGAAAATGTGAAACTAAGCTTTGGGACTTCACTGGAGAAGTAAAGAAAGAGACACAGAGAGGAAACACATAGTGAGGAGAGAGAGGAGAATAGGAGGGGGAGAGAGAGAGTGTGTGTGTGTGTGAGAGAGAGAGGATAAAGATAAGGGATTTTTGTAATTTTGGGGTATGATCCACGTGACGGGTGATAGGTGCCACATAGACTACCCAGTCAACTTTTTCGTTAACAAATTTGACTATGTTAGAAAAAAAAAGAGCATATTTAACAAAAACTGAAACATATAAGACATATAGGACATATTTGACAAAAAAAAAGTCAAGGGAATGAATAAAAATAAGTGTAAACATTAAAGATATGAAATATACTTTTTTCAAAAAAAAAAAACTCACACACACACACACACACACTGTTCTTAGTCTTCTTCCTTTGCTCTTAGCTTCCTCTGTCACTCGAGTTCTTTGAATCTCTCTCTCAAAAATCATCGAGCTCCCTATCTCAATCTCCTCTATTCTCAGTTCTCTCTTTTTTCCTTACTTTCTCTAATTTTTTCAATCCCAAGAATAGAGGTAAAAGTTCTAGTCACTACATTGAAGCTTTATGGACAGTCAAATAGAGTTAAAAGGTGTTTCTCTTCATCATATAAGAATAAGAAATTTCTCACTGATATTTACAGGTTCTGTTCTTACATTGGCTTATCTAGAATTGTTCATGTTATGTCAGCTACAAGTTTGGCTCAAAATAAGTAGTAATAAGAAATACAACTACCATATAAAATTTTTTTTATAATCGTCAATAAAAGTTATGTTGCTTGACCGACAAGTAATCGCCTTTGATGGTGCAACAAAGTAGTGCCGATTGTAAGTGTCAAATTAGTAATCTGGCACAGAGATTTGACAAAAGTCAATAATTCGACAAAAACCATCAATTTAACATAGAAGAATTTCGATAGAGGAAAACATGAAGAATGGACAAGTCAACTTGACATAGTTTGTGACACTATCAAGTCTGTCAAAGTGAAATCGTTGGAAGTCCATCATAAAAGACTTAGTTGTTGAATATCAAAGACATGTTGATTAAACAAGTGGTCGAACGTTGAAGACAAAATGGGCAGAAATTGTCGAATAGAAGTTATTGAAGGCAGTTATTTCCATATTCAAGCGATTAAGGTAATTGTGTCGAACAATGTAAACCGTTACTTACATGATAGATAAGTAGATAGACAATTATTTCCATGATTTGCTTAGAAATATTAGTTTGTAAACAATGTTGGCATCTTTTGATTAAAAATTCTAATATCTCACACGAGCATATTAACCAATTAACATCAAAGTATGCTTTCTCCTATAACACTTCGTTCAATTTAATTCAAAGTCTTTATCATTCCTTACAATTTCATTCCAATCAATTTATTGCACTTTCATTTAACTTCCTGTATTTTAATCGCTTTCATTCAACTTTCTGTACTTTAATTGCTTTCATTTAAAATTTATGCACTTTAACTTTTAGCAACTTTACATTCTGCACTCTATTTTTTGCCATTTACTTTATGCAATTTACTTTTTATGCACTTTATATTATGTAATATACTTTCTACATTTTTCTTTGCTTTTTTACCAATGTTATCAAGAATCGGCCCGGTCATTGACCCAGGCTGACCTTCGGGTCACCGGGTCACTAGTTCAACTATCAAGTCATCGGATTAATTACTGAACTGGATAAATAAATAAAAATATTATATATACACTTATATTTGTTTACAAATAAATTTAAAAATAAGTAAAATAAAAAATTTTATATGTAAATTTCACACTTTAAAATCTTAAAACTATAGTCATTAGTTATAAAATAATTAAAATAAAAAATTTTAATTATTCATAAATATTTTTTTTCATAAAATCACAAATAATTTTTTTAATATTTGATTGATATTTTTAATTTAAACAATTATTTTACATATATATATATATATATATATATTTGTTTATATTAAATATCAAAAAATATTTTTTAAAATTTAAAATTTCAAATAAGATAGTCAATTTTTTTTCTCCACCTTAATTTACACACCAATATCATAAGCCCTGCTAAATACTTAACTACTAAGCCTACTGCCCCTTTCTCTTCACCTAATATGCAATACAAGAAGGCAAGTAGTCATTTAATATTTTAATTATTTTATTCTCATCAATGCTAATTGGCTCCTGCTATGCTTTCTCTCCATCCAAGCCACTTTTCAATTTTCTTCACTCAGACTTGCTGTCAGCGACTGGATATGGAAGTTGAAAAATGAAATGAAGAAACTCAAAGGAGAAGAAGGAAAATGAAGAAATGCACCGGAGAAGATGAAAAATGAAGGAAGGGAACTGACTGGATATGGAAGACCCACTGTTAGTTGCGTTTCGAATGTTAATTTTTTTTTTAAAAAGAAGAGCCACTGTTCATTAGTCATTACTACCATCTTTCTCATCTCTTTCTTCTCTGGTTAGACATTGCAGAAGCCAGAAAGCACGCCACCGAAAAATCATCTCCTCTCTTCTCCAAAACCATTGATCTAGAAGCTTCTGAGCCTCCTCCAATTTCTTCTTCTTCTTCTTTTGGATCTTTCTCCGCAACGGCCGCCTAGCACTTTTTTTTAAAAAGGAAAACCGAGTCATCTAGGTCGGTCAAGACCCGTTGTCGACCGAGTCGTTTGCTGGCCAGTCTAAATGACTGACCCAGATCGGTTCCGACCCTGGGCGTCGGGTCAGTCTTAGTCTAATAACACTATTTTTCATTGTTTCCATTTAACTTCTCTGTAAAAAGTGTATTTTCAACCTCACATTCTTTCGTGTAGCATTTGACACATTTTTTATCTCAAACGAAATTACTGTATAACTTTGAAACCACATTGCTCTCGATTCTTTTGTTTGTTGTTAGATTTGAGTTAAACCAAAAACCACCATCAACACATATTCTTAGAATTGTAATCATCTTAGAGATTTCTGTTGTGCAATAGAATCTTTATTGATTTGGGGCTGAAAAATCAAAGAAAAAAAGGAAAAAAGAGAGAACCGAAAGAGCCGAAAACAGAGGAGAACTAGAGAGAGAGTTCGATTCAGAGAACTCAAGTGACAGAGGGAGCTGAGAGTAGAGAAAGGAGACTGAGAATGTTGGGGGGGGGGAGAGAGATTTCTTTTTATTTTTTAATTATTATTAATGTATTTTCATAATTTTAAATTTTGCTGCATGACAGTCCAGTCAATATTTTTTTATTAATTTTTTTGGTGGTATTTAAAAAAAAAAAGACATATTTACAACAGAAAAAACATATAAAATATATTTATCCAAAAATAAATATTAAAAATATAAATAAAAATCGATATAAATATTAAAAGATATAAAATATATTTTTGTCATTACCATTATATAAAAAGATTTCAGCTTTGGACATTTTAAACGTCAACATTGGAGCATTTGAAAAAGAACACACCAATGTCTTTTGGGACATCGCATGGAAATAAGACATCGATAAAAGTCACTAAGGGCTGCTTTAGAGTACTTACATTGTTGGCATTATCGATAAGATCAAGTGTTAACTCTTCTGTCATATTTTTAAAATAATTAAATAGATTTAATCTATAAAATGTTGATAAAATAACTCAATAAAAAAAAATCACTTACACGATTTAATTAATTGTTGATAGATTTCAGTTATAATTTGGGTATACAATTAAATTTTTGGCTAAATTTACCCCAAAATAAATTCCCAAAAGGACAAATTACAGAGACTGACTTTCTCCACTTCAGATTCTCTCCAGTTAGTGGACAAATTCCTCAGACGGTGCTTGTCAATTTTTATATATATATATATTTAAAATATTTATTAACATTAAAATAAATTATAAAGTAAAAATGTTAGATCAAACTAGAAGCTTAATACCACTTACAGAACTTTAAACTGTCAATATTGGGACAGCTCTAAATTAAAATTTCCATGTATTTCACCCAACAACAACATATAAGGAAAATCAAAATAGAATCTCTCCAGTAAGAGCCTCCTGCCTCCTACGTGCAAAAAAAAAAAAAATCTAAACCCTTAGATGTGATGTATTTAACAATTTAGGTTTTTTTTGAGTTTAAAAAATCTAAACTGTTAAATACAACAATCCAAATTTCCTCATACACTCAGAGGAAATTCCCTTCCAAGAAAAATACATCAGTCATAATTTAAAAATCCTAATTTGTAATGGCATTGAATGAAGATAAATTTCCCAACTATAAAATATTGACACGTTACATTGGATATTTGACCCCCCCCCCCCCCAAAACAAAAACTTCCAAAAGAAGAATGGATACCAACAATGAAACAATAATCTGACCAAACATGGTATCCCATATCCAATAAGCAGCTTATTTCTCTCCCTTGAGGAATTTACACGCTTGATTGTCAGAATTTGGCATGTTTGCAGAAGAAACAGCCCTTTCAAACGAACAATTAAAGCTTCCATGTGCACTGATGTATAACATTATTACCATCACACGCCATCTCGCAGAAGCCGTTGTTTTCTGGTTATGTAGCACATTTTCCCCAACATTAAATCTCATCGACAAAACCAAGTGGATGGTGCTCTGTAGAGAATTCTCAGATGTCCTCATCTGAACTACTAACAAAATCTAACTCAATCATTTTTCCACTACCCTGTGTGGTTTTATCAGCCGAAAAGTGCGCTTCGGTTTTTGTTCTTTTCGCATCTGAATGCTGATTTCTCACTGTTGCAGGGGATCCCATGTTTACTGAAGATGATTTCCTGAATCAATAGATAAGAGATACAAGTGAAACTGGTATACTTCCATTGACGCCATGTATATGACTACATGATACAAGAATGGTTAACTTCAAATCTAGTTCGCCACTCACCTCTTATCTGTGCACTTGCTTTGTTCATTTGGCATCACTGGTCTTCCATTCAATGGTTTAGGATCCCGCTTGCCTGCATTTGGAAGTAAAAAGTGGCTAAGGATACAATAGCATGAAGTCAAGGATAGTTAACAATAAAAGCATTAGACCATATAATGACCTGTGACCTCAGAAAGAAATCTTATCCCCTGAGAGTGCTTATTTGTTGTCACTTTGTCTGCATTGCTGGTACACGAATACAAATTAAATTCTTGGCAGCAGAAGGTCCAAAGGAGTGAAAAATAAATTACACGATTTACTGTAAAGAATAGCAAACCTCAATGCCTTCTTGAGAGCGTCCACAGACAACAATTTCAGTGGCTGGGACTTCTTCAAGTTTGTTTTGTCAGCAAGAGGATCAACTAAGTAAATGCCTTCAGACTTGAGATAATCCCTAGGTCTAAATGCTGTTCTTAAGTTCCTGTTAACAAAAGCCACATATCTGTGTCACATCTACTGAGAAATCAAGGCAATTTAATCAGCAAGTTTTCAGTATTAACATAAATAATAAAATGACGAAAGAGCTAAAAACTGATTACCCACCCTCCCTTGAGTTCCGTTCGCATTGTGGAATATTTCTCTGATGCATTCTACAAGAAAATAACAGATAGGAGGTAGTTTAGTAAATAGATAACCTTGTCATAAAGAATATTGACAATAAACATTGAAGAACTTGATGCTGCTTACTGATTTATGATATTTACAATATATCCCTTGACGTCTGAAATAAAAAAGACACAGTTATAATTTTAATTAATCAATAATCAGTGTATAAAAATGCTGGAAAGAAGGACACAATAAACACGAGGAATACAAGACACTGATTTAACAGGCAAACGTATATATGACTTTTTTTAAAAAAAGAATGATAACTATCAGAAGGACAGCCAAAGCCAAGGAAATTTAAGCAATATGAACTACAGTGTATAGGATGCTATTTCATATTCCCTTGACGCATTCACTTAAATAACAAGAATTTACCAAAGACTGAAATGCTTATTTTATATTTTTTAAAAATAAATCATTACAAATCTTTTTCTAGCATATGAACAAAGTTTATTAAACAATATTTCTAGGTGACTTATCCCTTATAAGCGGACTGGCGGAGGTAGTGATTCGTTTACATACTTATTTATGACCAGTGTACAAGCCATCCCATCCTTTCGCTTTCCCTTGCAAACTCCATAGTCAACAGAAGTGCCCATCTTCAGAATTTGATTTGGGGAATAAGCGCTCAAAGAAAAGCCATTGCCCTGCAAAATTAAATAAGACAACCACATACTTTTGGCAAACCCGTATAAGGGCCAACAGTATCTCAAAAATCTCTAAAAGTTTAATACCGTGGCATCCTTGCGTACTGAGCAATTAAACAGAGCAAAGACCGTCCCTGCATGTTCTCCCGAGTTCCTCTTATAAGCGTCACCGAACAAAAAAAGTGAAATAGTACTTTCATCCAAACACCCAATTTTCCATATACAATAGCTCTTTCCTGTAGAACTTGTCTTTGGACTCCCCTTCTCTGTCAATACTCCAACAGTCGCCCAACTTCCTGACAAAGTATCCCCAATCAGCAAATTCCTGAATTCACAATCATTCCAATTTTTCAGGCTGAGGTCAACAGACTTAAAGAACAATAGCACATTAAAATATTCTAGCGCATTCCCATTTGTACTTAGGAAGGCAACTATCATAGTAGAACACAAAGTAACGAAGATTACTTGATTACTGACAGTAGAACAAAACGAATGTCTGAAAAGCGTTCCCCGAGCTCTGCAGATGTTACCAATTGGTTCCTGTATGTGAAAAAAAAGTAGCAACCCATAACATATGTACTTAATAAACATTGCTTAGAAGGTTTCTAAATCATTCAAAAACAAAAGTGATCGTATTATAAAAACTAAATTACAAGGACTGGTAAATCTCGAACCGAAGAGCATACTTTGCCATTTCCCTTCACTACCATAGAAATAGAACTTACGTAACTTAATTGAACATTCATTTAAAAGCTAGCACCAACAAACCTTATTCGCAGACCTGAAAACCTCTCAACCTGGGCGTCACTTGATTTCGCGCCCACCGGCCCAGTCAACTTAGCAGGTTTCTTATTCACTTTAGGTTCGACGTCAAGACAATCCTGAACAGCATTTCTGAACACGGACATGTCAGCCTTCTCCCTTCGAGTCGGCGATCCATAATCCGATAGGTAATCTGCTATTCGATGAATACATAATTATTCTCGAATTAAATGAAAGGGAGTGGAAAATCATAAAAGCCAGAAAACACCTTAAGAATTCTGAATCGATTTTCAGAGAAAGAAATACATATCCGAGAGAAACATAAATTTGAAGAAATGGTTCTTGCAATAAGTGAAAAAAAAAGGGGATTCGGAGGCATACCTGGTGAATGTCGCGAAGGAGAAGCAGGCGGGGTTTCCAGAACCCTGTCTTGAAGAGAAAGGAGGAGATCGAGATCGTCTTGGTGGTTTGACATGGAGACGTAAAATGGAAATCGATAGGGTTTCTGGATGAAGAAGACAAGTAGTGAGAGACAATGGAATCAAAAGTGTGGTTTCAAAACTCTGTTCCAACTTCAAACTTCAAAGCACTTTATGGAGGGAGACGATGAAAATTTTGGAGGGAAGAAAATAAAATAAGTAAAAATTAAAAAAATATTAATTATTTTATTTGTATAACTAGATGTTAATTAGTGGTTAAACCGTTAAAGTCATATTTTTACCTTAGACGTTAATTTTTTAATTTTATATTCCTTTTCTTCTTTTTCACTCTAACTCAGTGGATGAAAATATCTGTCACTTTACCTGACATATACTTTTACTTAATGTTCTAAAATTTAGATTGATTATTAAATCAATTGAGGTACTTATTTAAAAGTTAATAATCGAAATATAATTCAAATTAAACTGAACTACTTTAAAATATTAAAAAAGTAATATACATAATTAAATATTATAAATATAATATTAAATTACACAAAATAATGTCCACAATCAAAAGTTTATAGCAAAAATTAACCAAATAAAAATAAAATATTATTAGTCAATATAATATTTATTTATATCAAATATATAAAATATCAATATATTGACATCTCTAATAAAATTAATTGATCTATAATATTAATTGATTAATTACCTGATTATAGAATAAGTAAAATTAAAAAATAAAAAATAAATAAAATTTCAAGTGAACTAGTTTAACCGATTTATTTAACATCGATTTTTGACCAATTCGATCACCTACCGATTTCAATTTCCACTAGTTTGTGATTAGATTAAATTTAAAGTTATGTTAAAATATTTTTTAATTAAACATTTTTGGTTAAAAAATATTTATTTTCATTGTTAAGATTACAAAATTATTCAGTGTTGAATTTTTAAAATTTTACAACAACCATTTAAAAAAATTCATTAAACCCAATTCAAAGTTTCAAACTGACCAAAATTCAATTAAATTGATTTTCTTATCACCAAATTTTATGAACTTATTAATTAAAATTTCAGCCACATAAATCAATTTGGTTAGTCAAGATGACCAAGTACTTCACCCCTACTTTTGATAATGTATTTCAACAATGATCTTGTTCAGCATATATAATTGGCTATTGATTCTAATATCCTAAATATTTTCCCATGAAAATATTATATTTTAGTCAATATGCATGTTTAATAAAAATATAAAGAGAAATAATTGACTTAAAAATATTTAAGAAAATGAATAATGTTGAACTGTTGATGAAATACAAAAGAAGTAAGCTTTTTGTATGATTTATATATTTAAATAAATTTATCTAAACTAATATTTTAAAAATCGGATCAGTTATTGAACCAATAAAAGTACTGATTTATGATTTATTGGTCTGATTATCATCGAACTGATAATAATTAAATATATATTTTTTAATTTTATATGTTAAAATATATAATATAATAAATTAATAAACATTTTATAATTAATCTTAGGAAACTTATATTATTATTATATATTTATGTGTGTAATACTGTAATTACTTTTTTTTCTTGTTCTCTTATTTATTTTTATAGCAAAAATATAATAAATATTTTATACTTAATCTTAGGAAACTTATATTATTATTATTATATATTTATGTGTGTAATACTGTAATTACTTTTTTTTCTTGTTTTTTATTTGTTTTTATAGCAAAAATAATATTATTATAAAAAATAATTAAAAAAATAAAATAAAGAAATAATTATATTTTATAAATAATAATTTTTTTAATACACCTGCTCAACAAATTTTATACCAATTTTTGATTTTACCAATTTTAATGACTAACCAAACCATACTAATAGTTGATTCTCGGTCTAGTTTTTAAATTCATACTCTAAACAAAGTCAGTCAAATTTCCAAAAAAGGAAATAAAAGATGAATTCTCGAATTCTCACTCTCTTGTCCAATTCTCATGGAGGGATCACTCCTTCCCTGAAAAATAGAAACCAATATACAAAGAAAGGCTATAGAGGCTGACATTGAAGAATCAGAGCCATAACTATAAAAATAGATATTCTAAACGAGGAATCCGAGCTTTCCTCTAAGCCCTTAGTTTTGTAACCCTTGACTCTGTTTTGGTCTCTCTTGAGACAATCAGAGCATTATCAACACACATATATATAACCTCTTCACTTGCTTTCAAGGGAAAGCTCTGGTTCCTTCTGGAACAACATAAGCACAAACGAATACTATTCATATATTATTTAATTATAATGGCAACTTCGAGTCGAATAACCCTTCTGCTTGCCCTGCTTTCCATCATTGTTTTATCGTCTTTTGCTGATGATGGTGAAGAGGAAGCAAAAACGGGGTTTAAGGTCACTTATGATGGAAGGTCACTGTTGTTCAATGGAGAACGAAAGCTTCTGTTCTCTGGTGCCATCCATTACCCTCGTGTCACTATTGAGGTTGATTGCTTTCTGTCTCAGTTCACTTACCTTCTCGGCTTTTGTCTTTCCAACACATACAAAGTAATGTTGTGTTTGTTTCTTTGTGTTTGAATGGGTTAATTTCAGATGTGGGATACCATTCTTGATATGGCAAGATATGGAGGTTTGAACACGATTGAAACCTACGTGTTTTGGGTCTCACATGAGCCAGAGCGGGGCAAGGTAACATCGGGGGTTTCGCATGGGACAATTGCTTCCACACCTTAGCTAACAAGAATTTTAACAACAAAAATAGATCTATTGTTTGGATCTAAAATTTGTCCTAATATATACTGTTAGATTTGAAATTTAACATCGTCTAAATTTTAAAATATTTTTTTATTTTTTATTTTTAAAAGAAAAGAATAGCACTCTAAAATTTAAGCAGTTAGATGTGAAGTTGGATGTAAAATTCAATAGCTCAGGATAAGACAAACAAGAGATTCATTTTCACATAGAACAAAGTTTGTGAATTCAGGCTATTACGTCATTGTGGTGCTTGATTATGAATGTTCATTTTGTGACTTGGTTTGTTACATCATGCAGTACTACTTTGAAGGAAATTATGATATAATAAAGTATCTTAAGAAGGTCCAAGATAAAGGAATGTATGTATTCCTCAGGATTGGGCCTTTCATCCAGGGTGAATATAATCATGGGTATGGAATTGAATTGAATTCTCATAATATATTATACCATTTCCATTATTATTTTCTGTGTCTGACACTGATTTTTCTGCCACGTTGACATATCAGAGGATTTCCATATTGGATGAGAACGATTCCTAACATCACATTCCGTTCCGACAATGAACCTTTTAAGGTTACCAACTTTGTTCTCCATGACTTGCAAGCTTTGAATTATAGGAAATCTGCTGCTATAACTAGACTTTAAAATCTTCTTATGTATCTATATATTTAGGAACAAATGGAAAGGTACGTGAGATGGATTACGAAAATGATGAAAGATGAGAAAATGTTTGCTCCCCAAGGCGGTCCTATTATCGCAGCACAGGTTCTGATTGGATTCGCCATAGATTTTTCCACATGATCTTTATTAATTCATCTGCTGACTTGAAATTTTTGGTACTATTTATCTATTCACTACAGATAGAGAATGAGTACAATCATGTCCAATTGGCATATAGGGAAAAGGGAGACAGTTATATTAAGTGGGCTGCAAATTTAGTAACAGGATTAAATCTTGATATTCCATGGGTCATGTGCAAGCAAAACGACGCACCTGATCCAGTGGTGAGTTTATGAACATCTTGGTCTTGGCATACATACACTTTTGTTCCAATCCCAAAGAGAAATTGTGTTTTCAAGTGTTAACTGTGAGATTGTGTAGATTAATGCATGCAATGGAAGGCACTGTGCTGATACCTTCCCGGGTCCAAACAAACCAAACAAACCTTTCATCTGGACAGAAAATTGGACAGCTCAGTAAGTTTCTTTTGTATTCTTGGATGATCATAATTCACATATCATCACTCTTCAACCTGGATAAGGCAAGTAAACAATTGTTAAAGCAAGTTTGTTGGTAAATTTGCAATTACAGGTATAGAGTATTTGGAGATCCACCATCCCAGAGAGCTGCAGAAGATATTGCCTTCTCAGTTATTCGTTTCTTCGCTAGGAACGGATCTCTGATCAACTACTATATGGTAATGACCTTAACTTTTCAAAAACTTGTATAAATCTAACTGATGATTAACAAAATTCAAAACCTTTATACTTTGTAGTACCATGGTGGAACAAATTTTGGAAGAACATCCTCTGCCTTCACAACTACTCGCTACTACGATGAAGCTCCTATTGATGAATATGGTCTGCCCAAGGATCCCAAATGGACTCACCTTAAGGACGCGCATAGGACTATATCCTTATGTAAGAAGCCTCTTCTCGAAGGTGCAAGTGCTGTGAAAAAGATAAATCAGAACCTTGAGGTAAGCACTCATTTGATAGATACAGAACATTCTCGAAATGGAGGTTGACAGACAAATGACAGATGATGTATTGTGAATGCAGGTTATAGTCTGGGAGAAGCCAGGAAGTGCATGTGCCGCTTTCCTAACAAACAACGATTCTACCCATGCTACCACCATAAATTTTAGAGGTCAAGATTATTATTTGCCCCCACATTCCATTAGTGTCCTCCCTGATTGCAAGACAGTGACCTACAACACTAATATGGTAACTTGTTTATCCCTTACTTTACAGGCAAAAGAGTATTATATGTCCCTAAAGTTTACACTAAATTTCGCTTAAGCCCTTAAATTTTTTTTAATCCATTGATGTCCTACATCTTACAATTTTTATCACTTATCTCTTTTTTTGTAACACCATTAGTGCACTTAACGACAATGCTGATTTGGTAGCTACGTGGACTGTCAATTTTTTTTTTTTACAATCTATGTGGATTGTCACGTGGTAGCCAAATTTTTTTTTAACTTTTTTAAAAATTATTTTTAAAAAAATTTTTAATTTATTCATTTTGGTCCTTGATCAAAATTTGTTTCTTGTCTAATTTTTGATATAAACTTGTATTCTACTTCGTATAGATCTCTAGTTTAAAAATTTATTTTTATATTTGTCCAAATTATCTCCTATAAAGTAGAAATGATAGAATTAATCATATTATGACTAAAAATAAAATAAGCATGAAAGTGAAAAATATGGACTAAAGTGACCAAACTGAAAAGTTTATAGGGATGATTTTCACAAATAAAAAAAATATATTCTTAAACTAGGGATCTATACGAAAGTAGAATACGAGTTTATATAAAAAAATTAGACATGAGGAAAACTTTGACCAAAGACTAAAGTGAATAAACTAAAACTTTTTTTAAAAAAATTTAAAAAATTAAAAAAAAATATTTTTGGCTGCCACGTTTACGTGGATTGAAAAAAAAAAAAGATTGGCAGTCCACATGACTGTTAAATTAGCATTACCGTTAAGTGCATGTTACAAAAAAAGGATATAAATGATAAAAATTGTAAGATGTAAGACATAAATGGACAAAAAAAAAATTTAAGAACATAAGTAAAATTTTGGTATAAACTTGAGGGACATATAGTACTATTTTACCTACTTTATAAAGTTCTCATTCGAGTACTGAAGTTCTAATTTGTTTTGCATATTCTCCACGAAAAACAGATTGCTTCCCAGCATAATACAAGAAACTATGTGAGATCAGAGGTTGCAAACAACCATGAATGGGAGGTATATACCGAAAAAATTATAACTGCTAAGGAAGTGCCAGCAGATTCAAAAACACCTAAAGAGCTTTTCGACTTGCTTAAAGACAAAAGCGACTATGCTTGGTACACTACAGGGTTAGTTCTCCCAATTTTTCATCTTTTTCTTCCCCCACCTCATTTTATCATCATGTATTTCCTTAGTGATGCCTGAAATATAATTGCAGAATTGAGTTGTATCCAGAAGACTTGCCAAGGAAGCGCAATATATATCCCGTTCTTCGTATGATGAGTCTTGGCCACGGAGCCCTTGTGTTTGCGAATGGAGAATTCCTAGGTAAGCAAACCCAAAAGATCACTAATATTAATAGCCTGTCATAGTTTGGGTGTTAATGTTTTAAGTGATTGATTTGATGGTTTTCAGGAGCTGGTCATGGTTCCCATGAGGAGCAAACTTTTGGATTCCAGCATCCTCTAAACTTGACGGTTGGGATGAATTATATATCTATTTTGGGTTACATTGTGGGATATCCAGTAAGAGGCTCTTAACTTTATCCTATTTCCCTCCCTATTTATCTCTTTCTAGTTTTAAGGAAAACACTAACATTTTGAATAACTCTTTTATGTATACACAGGATAGTGGTGCATACATGGAGCACAGGTTCGCTGGACCAAAGTCTTTAACTATCCTTGGTCTTAACACTGGAACAATCGATCTCACTGTCAACGGTTGGGGCCATCAGGTGCTCATTTGTCAACCACATAATTAAAAAATCCTACGAAATGCAACCAAGTCAGACAATAGCAATGACATAACTGACTTGTTACCTTTTTGCAGGTTTCTATCGAAGGTGAAATGAAATCCATTTTCACCGAGGAGGGTTCAAAAAAGTTTGCATGGAAGAAGGCCTCCGGGATTGGGGAACCTTTGTCCTGGTACAAGGTAATCAATGGATAATTTGTTAAACATTTCACCCTCCAAATTGATTAACAGTTGCAACTTACTAATCATTATTCATTTTCTTCATCTGACAGACAACATTTAAGACACCAGAGAGAAGGGAGCCCGTTATTATAAGGATGGATGGTATGGGGAAGGGACAAATCTGGGTAAATGGCAAGAGCATTGGTCGTTACTGGGTGAACTATCTCTCTCCTCTGGGATTCCCCACCCAGTCAGATTACCACATCCCTAGAGCTTTCTTGAACGAGAAAGACAATTTGCTGGTGATACAAGAAGAGGACAAAGTAAGTCTAGATAAGGTCGAGATCATGATCGTAGACAGAGACACAATCTGTAGCTTCATCACAGATCGTCACCCACCTAATGTGAACCAATTCGAAGTCAAGGGTAGGAAATTCCGCGCCATTTCGGACAAACTCGGGCCAGCAGCTCAACTCAAGTGCCCTAATTTCAAGAAGGTAGTGGCTGTGGAATTCGCTAGCTTCGGCAACCCTACGGGCTCTTGCGGAGAGTACGAGCTCGGGAAATGCGATTCCGTTGCGACGAAGAAAGTGGTGGAGCAGTACTGCATGGGGAAAACCGATTGCACCATACCGGTCGACCCCAAACTCTTCCCCGTCTCCGGCCCCGATTGCCTGCCAGATGAGTCCCGAGCACTCGCGATCCAAGTCAGATGTGCCGTCTAATGCAACTTCTTCTTCCGCCGGAATAACAAACCTTGTTCATGTGTCTGGTCCCTGGATCCAAAACTCACCGTCAATTTTGGCGAGCCCTAGATCTTTCCATAGTCTGTCAGTTTTAGAGCAAAATCAAAACGATCCAAACCATTCACTTGCTGGTTGGACGATCAAAGTAGAGTGTAGCAGTTCAAATTTTGCTTCTTCTTCTTGCTTTACAGAACGATGGATTGTGGCTTCTAAAGGATCTACAATTGAAGAAAATATAATAAAGTACGACATATAATCGTGTAACTGCTACCAACTTTTTCTTTCTCCAGCCAGTAGACTTTTTTCCCTTAGGATTCGTACTTCTCTTAAAAAAACTTTTTTTCTTAGAATTTGTACTTCTCTTAAAATATTTTTCTATGCACAAAGCAGGAAAATAGTTACGGGGAGGATCTATTTTTTGAAGATAGTGCAAAAGATAATTTAGCTTTACCAATAATTGTAAATGGGCTAAATAAATTAGAATGAACTTTTAAAATAAATGTTTTCATAAAATGACCCAATTTATAAACAAAGGTATTATAAAAATCAAGTAGGTTTTAAATATATTTTTCCAATGGGTTTTAAGAGATTTTATAAAATGGCCCAAACAATACAATGGTGGACATTATAAAAAATATACAAGTAGATCTTAAATATATTTAAACCAATTAGGATGTAAATATATTTAATCCAATAATCTCCCCCTTTTTTTTTCGTAATGACAACCATGTGATAAATTGTAATACCCATGAAAAAATAAAATATAAATATTTGTTTACAAACTACTATTACTATTTCAGTATATGATACTGTTCACCTGTATAATACTATTTACGTATATGATACTGTTCACTTATACAATTGAAATATCAAGTACTAGATGTGGTTTGGTCATAAGAGAAAACTAGAAAGAAGTTCGTGGGAGAAAATGACGTTTTATGTGTAAAAATACCCTCAGGGACTAAAGTGAAAGGACTGAATTGAAAAGAAACTTAAAGGTTTAAGGTGAAATGATAGTTTTCCCCTTAAGTTTTCAATAGTAAGCCCTGCACAGTAATTAGATTATTTTATTATAAATGTCATTTTCATAAATAGTAAATTGAATATTTTATTAACGCATAGTGTCAAATAGTACCTTTGACTTTTCCTATAAATAGGCTCTTCCATTTCACTTCTAAACTCACACCTTCAACTTCTCTTCTTCTCTCCTTAAGTTTCTCTTGCTCTAATGCTGGGCCTCTGAGATTTTGGGCCTTTCCTTTTCAGCTTAGGTAAGGATACTATGCCCTTTCTATGTCTTTCAAATTTTAGAAGTTAATTTCTTAAGTATGCTATGTGGTTGCGGTTTTGGCCGATCTTCCACATCAGAAAAACTGTCCTTAGCTGTTTATATGTTATTTTGATTCTCTGATTAACGAAATAGAATGTAAACTGTGAAGAATACATGTCTAGGAAAGTTCTGGCTAAGGAAAGACCTGGTTTTTAAGTGTGTCCAGTGTGACCCTCCACTCTTTCCTGGGAACTTACCTGGTGTACTCTTTTACAGATTGTATTCTCTATTTCTGGTATGAATAGTACCCGTACGTATGAATAGTAACCGTATGAATAGTAATTATATATATGAATAGTATCCGTACGTAAAAATAGTATTCATACGTATGAATAGTGACTGTATGTACAAATATTATCCGTATGTATAAATAGTATCCATACGTATGAATAGTGACCGTATATATGAATAGTGACCGTATATATGAACAGTATCTATATGAAAACAATCCTAACTTGTTTTCTCTAATCTTTCATGAAAATCTCCGTAGCGGAATACTGAAATTCATCTGTGTACTCTTGTCTGTAATGAATTAGAGAAGCGATATTCGTACGGAATCCAGGTGAGTGAAACAACCCCGTTTTAATAGAGTTTTAGCATTACTGGTGATAAAAAGTATGTCGTAGGACACTCTCAAAATTCATAGGGGGAAATTGAATTCAGAATGGCGAGTATAATGAGATAATTAATCCAAAAGTATGGATAAGAAAAAGCAAATATCTCATGATGATGTGAAGATTGAATCTCTTGAATTGTGGTTTATAAAGCTATAATATAGTTATATACTATACCTGTTATATGGATGAATATTATATTGAGCTTCTGATTATGATATGAAATGATATTGATTGTGATTGAGCGGGACAGTACCCCCTCTCACGGCAAGGCGGAAAACCCGGTTGACAGGGTGTCTTGACCAATGAGTGTGGAGACAACGATTCCCTCAGTAGGGATATAGCCCGGATTGGTGATAAATCCGTGAGGCGCCCTAGCTAAGAGTGTAATACCCGTTAATTTCAGAATATAATTCGCTTAAGAGTATTTTAGAATTCTACAACGTTACTTTAGTTGTTTATTTTGGTCATTTTTAATTTTCATATATAATTGTTCTCTTTGAATATTATTTATGAAAATTGAGTTAAATGACTGGACTAAATATTTGCACAATGAGGGATATATTCTAAGAATGGTGAAATTCATGGAAAAGTGGTTTCAGAATGGTCAATTAGTCCATTTATTGTAAATTGACTGGATGGGTTTGGATGTTGGGTTATGGATACCCATGGGTTATTGAATAACCCATTAGAAATATTTAATATAAAGTTTCAATAGTACCCCTCATTTTTCACTCAGCCGAAGGAAGGCAGAAAAGCATTTCTCTCTCAGTTCTTCAGTTTCTTCTCAAATCCTTTCCTTGATCTTCAGAAGTTCGATTATTTGTTCGGTTCAAAAGCTTTGTAAGGATCAAAGGTAAGCTTTAATCCGATTATTTTCCTTAAATTTCAGTTTATGTAGAAGATCAGAGGAGGTTTTGTTCTTGAAGATTTTGATGATAATTCATGAATCTCAGTTGTTTTAGAAGTTATATTTGAGTTATAATCGGTTAAAAGAGTTGAAATTCTGGTTTTGAAACAAGAAAGGAAAGGATGAAATTGTTAGAAATTTCTGCAAAAACCGAGTTACTGTAGCGACCAGAAATTTCGAAACAAAATCTGGAAAATTTTCTTCGGGTACTGTAGCAGTTACTGTAGTGTCGGTAGTCAACGGTACTGTAGCGAACCGACACTGTAGCAAACCGTTACTGTAGCAACCCGTTACTGTAGCAGTCAGAAAATTTTATGTATTTTCGTGATTTTGTTTCCTTTCTTATGATTCCTTGTAATATATTTTACTAGGAAATTTTCCTACACAAATTCTAGTGTGGAACAAGGTAAACTTGGACAAACATCAAGGTGAGTGAATAACCTTGCTCAGCTAATTTGATATTACTAGTCAAAGTACAATATAAGTCCCATTTACAATATTATTTGGATAATAAGCAATTAATTTTTCATATAAGAGTATGTAGAAATTATTTATTTCATGACAATTGTACTATGTGATGAATTCTCACTATCTTATTAATGAGTAAAGATCTACGGGATCTGATACACGAGTGTGAAAGGGTTAAAGTCTCATACTACTCAGTGCATATCTATGAAATCTATACACGAGTTGAAAGGGTTAAAGTCCCATACTACTCGGTGTATACCTATGAGATCTTATTCACGAGTTTGAAAGGGTTAGAGTCCCATACTACTCGGTGTATATCTATGAAATCTTATTCATGAGTTTGAAAGGGTTAGAGTCCCATACTACTCGATGTATAAGACAATTAATTATATGAGTAAATGTGGTATTTGTACTTTTGATATTTTATATAGTACAGTTATTTACTTACTGAGTTTTTAAATAAACTCACACTCCCTATGATTATTTTTTTTCAGATACAGAAAATAAAGAACAAGAGTATCCGTTTGAAGATTAGAAGCCCCTTGGGATTATTCTCTATTTCTGTCTGGTGGGATACCAGTACTTATTAATGTGGACACTAGAAACGCTCTGTACTTTCTATAGGTCTCCTAGGCTTGCGATGAGATACAAATGTCAGACTATGTATGTCTATATTTGCTTATCAGATGAATATAATTCTGTAGTGTGGAATGAATGATTAAGGTTGAATGTAAAACCTTACAGAATATATGTATATAACGTATGTTTGAGAATTATATCAAATGAGTAGTATCTTTTCACATGCTCAATTTTTGGGATGTGACAAAGAGGATGAGGTTGTGCATCATGGCGGAAATATACATAATTGGTGAGCCGGCCTGTGTGCGCTCTCCGGGATATATTGCCATTGACGAGTACTAGTAACGTTTGTTGAATTGGATGAATTTTTATCTTCTTGTATGTAAGAGGATGATGTTGTGCGTCATGGCGGAAATATACATAATTGGTGAGCCGGCCTGTGTGCGCTCTCTGGGATATATTGCCATTGACGAGTACTAGTAACAGTTGTTGAATTGGATGAATTTTTATCTTCTGTCTATTGGTTGAGTATGAGCCTTCGGATATGCTTGCATGACTGGTAATGTATTTGAATTTTATTAACGCGAGGCCGATTCGCTCATTGAGTTTAAAAGCTCACACTGTTTGTACAACCTTTTTGTTCACATCAGGTTGCCAGCGAAGAATATCTGCTAGAGGAGTAGATCACTTTGGACCTTCCCGTTGTCGGGTAGACCCCTCTTTTGTTATAGATTATGTTGCTCTGTAATCGTCTAGGACATCTAGGTCAGGGGTTTGGTATTTGGCTTGTATTTCAGTACAATAAATGTATTTTATGTTGAGGATCTATTATTATATGCAAATAATCTCTATAAATTTCAAATAAGAAAATTTGATATATTTTCTTCAGGAATGGTTATTTTGAGAATATAGAGATAATGATTAATAATCTAACTCATGGGTAGAATTTGTCGAAAGGCTTACAGTGATGGGATATTCATCATTGTGCCGGTCATGTGCCCAGAAAACGGGTCGTGACATAAATAATATGAATACCATAAACAATTTAAGGTATAAGAACACTTCCCTGAGATCTTTAGGTAAACCTCCCCCTCAATTTGCGCTTCTTTAGGAATATACTTCCAATGCACAGAGTTTAGGAACATACCTCTTTAATCTAGATATTAGTTATATATAGACATATATTTTGCAGGAGATATTTAACCATATATTCAACAATATTTTCACAGTTTAGAAATATGTTATCATCCATTCAATATATATATGCAACATTTAACATATCTTTAACATCCACATATAACATAATGTCCAAAGCATTAACATAACATAAGCACATAATACTTAATCATGACCATAACACATATTTCTCCCATTATGGCATTATCAAAACAAAGGGAGACACAATAGAAATAGTCATAATACAATCCATGTAAATAACCAAAGGTTATTGTCACGACCCCCAAAAGGATCAGTGACCGGCACGGTATGAGATTCATCCCATCATCGTAAGCCTCACTTAAGTACAATTTTAACTAGACTTTAAAAAATTTAAAACTGAATCTACAACTACATTCACACCAGCAATCCACATAATTAATATTCCTTATATAATTAAGAAAATACATACGTGACAATAAGGCCCACGTTTGTAAACTCCCCCCCTAATTTGATCACCAAGGAATTGAGAAAGAGTCAAACATAGCATAAAATAAGCATTAGTTACAAAAGAATAATTGTCACAAAAGAATGCCCACAATCTAGGAGTCCTAACAACTACAGAGTGGACTACCATCCCAAAAGAATTAAAAGAGTGATCATCAACAACAGCAAGGATGTGGTGATGAGCGAGGGATTCCGTTACTCCTCTTGCAGAGACTTGCTTGCTACAAGAGAATCTGCACGAGGCACACACAAAGAGGGTGAGTACATTTACTCAATGAAGGGGCAACCAAAACAAACTTACTCTGTGCCTCATTCATGAGAGGGGTATTTCTAGACACGTTCCCTCTAAGTCCCAAAACAAGAAAAAGGTTACCAGAATTAATCACATCTGAAGTGAAGGCATAAAAGTAAGTTGAGAATTTTATAAGGTACACACAACACAGTATTTGATTTGACATAATAAAAATATTCCGCATAGAAGGTATTTCTAAAACTAAGAAAATGAAGGGATCACCAAGGCTAATTTCATCAACTAACATCCTCCTCTCTTGGCATAGCCTCAGGAAAATGGTAGTTGATTACATCGTTTAACATCTTCCTCTCTCGGCATAGCCTTAGGAAAATGGCAGTAATCACATCATTTAACATCCTCATCTCTCGATATAACCTCAGAAAGATGGTAGTTGATTACATCAACTAACATTCTCCTCTCTCGGCATATCTTCAGGAAAATGGAAATTAATTACATCATTTAACATCCTTTTCTCTCGGTATAGCCTCAGGAAGATGGTAATTGATTACACCAACTAACATTTTCCTTTCTCAGTGTATCCTCAGGAAAATGGAAATTAATTACATCATTTAACATCCTCATCTCTCTATATAGCCTTAGGAAGATGATAGTTGATTACACCAACTAATATTTTCCTTTCTCGGTGTACCCTCAGGAAAATAGTAATTAGCGTGTATATATATATATATATATATATATATATATCATTGTTCCTCTATAATCATTATATTTGACTCAATCAATAGATAATACTACAATTTATCCCAATAACAATATCAAAGAAAACAGGAAGTTAATAGACACAATGTAGATATAATAATTCATCCCAACACATGATAATACACCAATGGAGTTTGACAGAAGGGTCCCTCACCTGGTATTTGGGGTTTTGTAAAAAACAAGGGTAGGAGGTGGTACACAAACGATCAAGAAAATTACTTAGGAGAATACAACAAGAATCCATGAGATCAAAAAGCAATAGAACCCCTTCAAACGTGGCCCCCCGAGTGCCTTAACCTAGCCTAAGCATCCCTTTGCACTCCTGCTGTGGGCGCTTGGGGTGGCGCTTCCAAACTCTCGAGTTCCCTCTTATTCATGGCACCTGGGGTGCCAGGACTGGCGCCAAAGCCCCCACATCTAATACACAACCAACAGTTTGAAAAGTTTCCCTTTTTCTTCTCAAATCCAAACCCTTAGACCTTAATGCTTCCATGACTAACAAAATTAGTAAGCGTTGGTGATTGAGTGCCTTAAATCAACTTAAGTCATAGTTAAAGCCAAGAGTGGGGTTGTATTGCCAAGTTCTCACCATTTTTCCCCTTTTCTCTATAATGGCATTTATGGTAATAACTTCAAATCTTTCTTCATAAATGTATCTCAACCACCCAAACTTACCATAAGTATATTTTATAGAAGTATTATGACACCATGAAAGCATTTGGAGGCCCCAACAGTACCCAATCTCATAAAATAAACAACATTTGCACTCTAGGGTTTCGTTTATAAGAGAGTAAAGAAAGAGATAGAGGGGAAAAGAGAAATACTACACTTACTTGGGGATTCTCCAATCTAGACCAACTAGAAACCTTTCACTCCTCTACACACCTAATCGGCACACACATACTCACAATGGGGTGGATGGTGTGAAAGAGAAAGGAGAGGGGAAAAAGAGTGTCTCCTGACATCAAAGGAAAAAGGGGAAAAATGATTTAAGAAAGTGGGACCCGCTAGTCTAGGCTTTGAAAAAAGCTTTCTCCAAAACTTCCTTTGGTCAACTCCATTCTATTCTCAAACTTATCATAATTTAATCACATAAATACCTCAATATTTAAGAAAACATAACACCAAGCACATGCTCACAAAATAACAGAATAGAAGAAATAATTAAATAAAATAGAAAAATAAAAAAATTTGTGATTATTATAGTATTACTCCATCAAGGAAATTTGGTCCCCGAATTTCAATAACACGAGTTATCTGAATAAAGAGGGGTATTTCGACTGCATATCCTCCTCTACTTCCCACGTAGCCTCTTCATGAGAGTGGTTTTTCCATAATACTTTCACTGACGGAATCTCCTTGGATCATAATTTCTTCACTTGTCTAACCAATATTGCGACTGGTTCCTCTTCATAGTGCATATTATCGTTTAGTATAATTTCTTGAAGTCAGATGACATGAGATGGATCGTAGAGGTACTTCCGCAACATAGAAAGATGGAACACTGGTGTACCATATCTAATTCCGTCGACAATGCCAGGCGGTAGGCCACACTACCTACTTTCTCCAGAATCTTATAAGGACCTATGAACCTGGGGTTAAGCTTGCCCCGTACTCCAAAACGCATAAGCCTCTTCATGGGCGAAACTTTAAGGAACACCATATCTCCAACCATAAACTCCAATGCTCTTTGTCTTCTATCCGTATAAGCTTTCTATCTGTCTTGTGCAACTACTAGTCTGTCTTGAATTGTCTTGACCTTGATTACTGCCCCTTGAATCAGATCAAGTCCAGTGAGCTTGGTCGCCCCTGCATCAAACCACCCCACAGGTAATCTACACTTCCTTCCATATAAGGCTTCAAATGGAACCATTTGAATGCTCGCTTGGTAACTGTTATTATAGGAAAATTCTATTAACTTCAAGTATGCTTGCCTATTTCCCCCAAAATCCATTACGCAAGACCGTAACATATCCTCGAGCGTCTGAATAGTTCCTTTGGATTGTCCATCAGTCTGCAGATAGAAGGTTATGCTTAAATTTACTCAAGTGCCTAAAGCCTCTTGAAAGGTCCTCCAAAACTGCAAGGTAATTAAGGTCCCCGGTCTGATATGATAGAGATAGAGACTCCGTGAAGTCTCACAATTTCGTTGATGTATAGTTGAGCATACTTGGCTACACTAAAAGTAGTCTTAACTGGAATAAAATGTGCTAACTTAGTTAAACGATCTATAATCACCCCCGAGGAAGACCTAGGTAATCCAACCATGAAGTCTATAGTAATCATTTCCCATTTCCACTATGGAATTTCAATTTCTTGAAGTAATCTGCCTAGCTTTTGGTGTTTCGCTTTGACTTGTTGACATGTCATGCATTTTTCCACATATTCTACCACATCACGCTTCATGTCCTCCCACCAATATATAGATTTTAATCTTGGAACATCTTTGTGACACTGGAGTGCATGAAATAAGCAGAATTATGAGCTTCCCCCATAATGTCCTTCTTTAAAGTTCCTACGCTAGGTACGCACACTCTCCCCTTAAATTTTAACACACCGTCCCCTTTATGGGAGAAACCGTTTCCTTTTCCTTCCTTTAATTCACTACTAATCTTACACAATTTCGGGTCTTCATTTTGCTTGCTTTTGATATCCTCAATTAGGGAGGATTGGGCTGGAATGTGAGCCAAAAGTGGTCTTGAATCTGGTGTTTTGAACCACACATCATCAGCACTCAACTTATGAAGTTCATAGATTCAGGGTCTCCTTACCTCCGCTATGTAACCATACATCATAGATTAAGGTCCCTTTGCTGAAGATATACTTCAAGCTCTTGTGATTTACGTATACTTCATAGGTTTCTCAATAGAGGTAATGTTGCCATAACTTCAAAGTAAAGACCATTGCGGCCATTTCTAAGTCATGTGTAGGATAATTCTATTCATGCTTCTTTAACTGTCAGGATGCATAGGCTACTACCTTCCTATATTGCATAAGAACACACCCAAGTCCAATCCGAGATACATCACAATATACTGTAAAACCTCTTGGGCCCGAGGGAAGAGTAAGTATGGGAGCGGTTGTCAAACACTCTTTTAACTTTGCAAAGCTCTGCTTACAAAACTCCGTCCATTCGTATTTAACCCTTGTCTAAGTTAATTTAGTGAGTGGGGTGCTATCCTAGAGAAATCTTTTATAAATTGGCAGTAATATCCTACTAACCCTAAGAAACTTTGAATTTTGGTCACTGTGATTGGCCGAGGCCATTGCCTCACTACCTCTACCTTTCCCGAATCCACTTGAACCCCATCCTTAGAGATAATGTGGCCTAAAAACACCACTTGTGTTAACCAGAATTCACATTTTAAGAATTTCACAAACAACTGGTTTTCTCTTAAGGTATACAATACAGTTTGGAGATGTCGTTCGTGCTCCTTCGGACTCTGTGAGCACACCAAAATATCATCAATTAATATGATCACAAATTTATTAAGGAAGAGTTTAAAAAATTTATTCATAAAATCCATGAAAGAGGTGGGGGCATTTATTAAACCGAAAGACATTACAAGGAATTTGTAGTAACCATAACGAGTTCTAAAAGCTGTTTTAGGTACATCTTCAACTCTAATCTTAAGCTGGTGATATCCTGACCTCAAATCAATCTTTGAAAAACATTGGGTGCCTTTGAGTTGGTCAAATAAATCATCAATCCGTGGTAGGGGGTATTTGTTCTTTACTGTTACTTTGTTTAGTTGGCAATAATTAATGCAGTCTCAAAGTCTCGTCCTTCTTTTTCACAAATAATACTGATACACCCCAAGGTGAAGAACTTGGTTGAATAAATCCTTTGTCTAATAAATCTTGAAATTGTTCTTTGAGCTCCTTTAATTCTACTGGAGCCATTTGATACGGTGGTATAGAAATGGGTTTTGTTCCTGGCAGTACATCAATTGCAAACTTGACCTCTCGTTCTGGAGGCAAACCAGGAAATTCTTTAGGGAATACATCCAAGAATTCATTAACCATAGGTACACCACTAATACCTTCCTTCTCCTTTTCCACATCTTTCACAAAGGCCAGATACCTTTGACATCCTTTCCTCAGTAACTGGTGTGTATTAAGCATAGAAATAATATTGTTATGTACATCACTCCGGTCACCTTGGAAAATAAAGGACTTGCCCCTTTGCACATTGAATTTCACTAATCTATCATAACAGTTGACCATGGCATGGCAAGAAACTAGCTAGTCCATGCCCAAGATCACGTCAAAATCTGACATTTCTAGTATCATGAGGTCTGCCATGGTATCCCTTCTGTACATAAACACAGAACAGTTACAATAGCTAAATTGTACTAACAAGGTTTCCCCTACTGGGGTAGCCATAATAAAAGCTTTTCAAGCCTAACCAATTCCTCAGTAAAGAGTTTAGCAAAAATAGGAGAAACATAGGAATGGGTCAAGCCCGGATCAAACAACAAGTGAGCATCAAAAGAACATACTAAGAGAATACCTGTGACCACTACATTGGATGCCTGAGTATCCTGCCTGGTAAGGGCATACACTCGGGCCGGATCGTACCCTGTTTGGGGTTGACCCCTGCCACCATGGCCTCTACCACCGTTCCAACATCCTACCCCATTCTGACCAACTAAAGGAGAGACAGGCGCCCTACTAATGGAACTCGACCTGAGGGCGAGATGGGTGGGTCAATCCTTGCTTTGAAGCCACTGCTTGGTATGGGCAATTCCTCCATGAATGTCCAGCGAGTCTGCAAGAGAAACAATTTCCTCCTTTTCCATAACAACATCAATGTGAAACCTCTCACAGCTTAGACACTAAGGCTTATCACGCCTCTATTGAAAAGATTCTTGAGTTGATAACATTTGTCCCCCTTAGGACCCTATTTACCGCTGTGGTGTATATACCGATGACTGGATCGATACAGAAGGGGTCATAGCCAAAGCTTGTCCCTTGCTCTGAGGCTGAAAGATCTTAAAGTTCCACTATGACTAGGAGATTTCCCTTCAAACCTCATCTTGCATTTCTTTAGAAAATTTTCCTTCTTCAGCTTACTCAATTCCATCATTCGTGCATTATCTATCATTGCTGAGAAATTTGGAAATGTCTCTATTTAGGTTTCCACAAGTTGACATAAGGGATACCGTAGCCCCAGAATGTAGCATTAGATCTTTTCCCTTTCATTCCATGCCATATACGATGCAGACTTTAGTAAGCGGTTGAACTTGATTTCATACTCGTCGACAGTCATAGGACCTTGAGTCGAGTGTTTGAATTCCTAAGCCCGTCACACCCTTAAACTTACGGGAATAAGCCTCTCCATGGAGACTCTAGAAAAGTCCTCCCAAGACCTCAAGGAAGGATATAAAGGATGATCACTTTTCCATGCTTTCCACCATTCATAGGCTTTCCCTTGCAGATTATAGGTGGACACCTCTATCGAAGTATCACTAGATAGCATCAGGGCCACACACGCCTTTTCGCACCCATCTAAGAACCATTAGGGGTCCTCATTAAGATGTTCCCTGAAAACATCAATGGTTTCAATTTGAGGAAATCATGTAGTTTCATCTCTCTCCTTGGCGGGGATGGAGGAGATAGATCACGCCGTGGTGGTGGTACAACACTGGGAGTGGGTGCTACTGGAGGGTTGGGCACAGCCATATGTCCCCTCATCATCATTGTGGCAATATTCACCACAATGCCCTGAAGAGCATTAATAGCCGCCAATAACTTGTCACATTGCACACCTTGCAGTGCTGCATTAACTTGAGAAGGAACCCCACCGAACCTTGAATGTTTTCCTCCCTATTTTTGGGGTCTAAACACCTGAATAACTTAGATTGGTGGAATGGGGGCTTCTCTAGAGCTTTCTCTATCGTCTGCTTTAACAGATTCACTAGGCTCCAGGTGAACGATCACTACACGAAGCACCAATTATAATTAGGATAATAAAATGACACTAATGAGGAGTATGACTCAAAAGAAAAGGAAATCATCACGAACCACCCCAGGGCCTTTAGTGGAACCTCAACCTATGGTTGTGCAGCGGTTCACAACTATAGGAGAGGGCCCGCCAAGGTAACCTTGCTCTGTAGTTATTAAAAGACCTATAAAACTGCCCTCTGATACCAACTTTCTCACGACCCCTAAAAGGATCAGTGATCGGCACGATAAGAGATTCATCTCATCACCGTAAGCCTCGCATAAGTACAATTTTAACTACACTTTAAAAAATTTAAAACCAAGCCTACAACTACTGTCACATCCCAAAAATTGAACATGTGAAAAGATATCACTTTTAGGAAAACCTCAGTGGTATCCCAAAATCCTGGACAATCTCAATATTCACAATTACTTATTTAATAAAATTCTCAAACATGAGTTATTCACATAAATTCTGTGAGGTCTTACATTCAACCTCTATCATTCATTCCACACGACATAATTATATTCATCTGATAAGCAAATATAGGCATACATAATCTGATGTTTTTATCTCATCGCAAGCCTAGGAGACCTATAGAAAGTACAGAGCGTTCCTAGTATCCACATTAATAAGTACTGGTATCCCACCAGACAGAAATAGAGAATAATCCCAATGGGCTTCTAATCTTCAAACGGATACTCTTCTTCCTTGTTTTCTGTATCTGAAAAGATAATCATAGGGAGTGTGAGTTTATTTAAAAACTCAGTAAGTAAATAACTGTACTATATAAAATATCAAAAGTACAAATACCACATTTACTCATATAATTAATTGTCTTATACATCGAGTAGTATGGGACTCTAACCCTTTAAAACTCATGAATAAAATTTCATAAATATACATCGAGTAGTATGGGACTCTAACTCTTTCAAACTCGTGAATAAGATTTCATAAATATACATCGAGTAGTATGGGACTCTCACCCTTTCAAACTCGTATTTATGATTTCACCTATTTACACCGAGTAGTATGGGACTCTAACCCTTTCAAACTTGTGTATAGTTTTTCATCGTTATGCACTGAGTAGTATGAGACTTTAACCCTTTCAAACTCATGTATTAGATCCCATAGATCTTTACTCATTAATAAGATAGTGAGAATTTATCACATAATACAATTGCCTTAAAATAAAATAATTTCTACATACTCTTATTCCTTTGAATTTCTGTAAAAAAAATATACTGATCATCATATACTCTCATGAAAAATTGATTGCTTAATATCAAAATAATATTGTAAATGAGACTTATATTGTACATTTACTAGTAATATCAAATTAGCTTAGCAAGGTTATTCACTTACCTTGATGTTTGTCCAAGTTTACCTTGTTCCACACTTTTGTGTAGGAAAATATCACGTCCCAAAATCTGAGCACGTGACCGGCACGGAAAGTGAATTTCATTTCACCTCCGTAAGCCTATCTTTCTCTTAAAAATCATACAATTCTTTTTCATGCAACCAAACTGAGTTCTCTATACATACTACAATTATTCACATTACATCACTGAATGAACCTACCCGATTACAGAGATTTCTAGATTTATACAACTTAGAATAAGACTTAACTATTATACCTTTATCCTGAACAAATGAAAAGGTAATCATGGACTAAGGATCCATAATTCCTTGTTCCGATATTTACCTTCAGCTGTCAACTCTGAAAAAAAATATCAATAAGAGGGGTATGAGCAAACCACGTGCCCAGTGAGTAGATAACACAACACTATGACAAAAAAAATATCATGCATTATAATGATAACATGCAGCAATCATACGTAAATCGATCATCATATGATATAATATTATTCATAATACTTCACAACAATATCCAAGTAAATCAAATACATTTCAACATAATTCAAAATTCACAACAGCAATAGGTGAAATCAATTTCACACACATTTCCCGTACCAACCGGGTCGTCCATAATACCTCTGGATCGTTGCCCGCGGCCCCCGCCGCATCCACCCTTATCGCTCCGTTTATAATCTCCACCCTTATAACTTCACATAAATTTCTCCATGGGGTGCACCACCATGCCTTTCCTTTCCAGTCAAACACAATCACAATCACATATAAAAACATCCTCAATCATAATCTTGAGCCACATACACAACTCAGTCATTTACAATTCAAGCCACAACATAATCAATGTGGTTCCAGCAACATAGCATGTATACAACATAACCCATAATATAGAACAATTATTCAACTCAGTTCACATGCCATTCACAATCCATCATATAACCTTCATTCATGGGAAAAAAAGAAAATATAATTATATACATTACCAGATACGTTCCACAATTGTTTATGCCTCATCGTTCCACATCATCCTCTTCAAACTTGGATATACAACATATTTCCACTATGATGCAAAAAGTCAATAACAGATATTTAATCATAGCAAGTATTAACCCACTCACCTAGATTTCACGCTCTCGGCACTCCCACTTTGCACTTTGACCATTCCTCGATTCCTTGCTTTCCCTACGTTGCTTGGCTCCTAGAGGCTCGCCCCGTAGCCCGAGATCCACCTTCCAAAGCCCAGTTGTGAAGTTGGAGTGTAGAGAGAGAAAGAGAGGAGAGAAGGTGAAGAGAGAAAGAGGAAAGGAGAAAAAATGAAGAAAAAATAGGTGAGACCACCTATTTACTCGCCCGGGGTGAAATTATCACTTGCTCTGCAATTGACCCTCAGTCAAGACTAGCAAAAGCAAATTCATAAAATCTCACCTCAGGTGTTTCTAAATCCTAGGTGCCCCACAGATTTCCTTATTTCACTTTAGTCCCTCTCAATATCTCAAACTCCACTTTAATCCCAAATCCATCATCCTTTCGGTACCGGACTCATAATTCATTCCCATAAGCTCTATTCTCCTTCTCGAGTCCCTACTTGGTCATTTCTCAAAAGTCCTCTATACTTTCTTTTCTTTTCACTTTAGTCCTTGAGAATTTGTAAAAATTTCCTAAATTAAAAATTAAAATTTCTATTTCCACATTTTCTTCACTAATTCAAAAAGCAAATTTTCCACGTAATTAAATTTTTCACTAAACTTCAAATTAGACTTTAAATATTCATATAAATTCTTGGGATATTACAGAAAATTTTCTAGTAAAATATATTACAAGGAAACATAAGAAAGGAAACAAAATCACGAAAATATGCAAAATTTTCTGATTGCTACAGTGATGGTTCGCTACAGTAACGTTGACTGCTACAGTACTGTTGACTGCCGACACTACAGTAATTGCTACAGTAACTCGAAAAATTTTCCCAAATTTTCTGGTTGCTACAGTAAATTCGAGTTTGCAGAAACTTTCCCAGAAAATTTCATCCTTTCCTTTCTTGATTAAAAACCAGAATCTCAACTCTTTTAACCGACTATAACTCAATCCTAACTCAAATATAACCTCTAAAACAACTAAGATTCATGAATTATCATCAAAATCTTCAAGAACAAAACCTCCTCTAATCTTCCATATAAACTTAGATTTAAGGAAAATAATGAGATTAAAGCTTACCTTTTATCCTTACAAAGCTTTTGAACTGAACAAATAATCAAAATTCTGAAGATCAAGGAAAGGATTTGAGAAGAGGATGAAGAAATGAGAGAAACTTCCACTGTTCAATTTTCAGCCTTTGCTTCTGCGTAAATAATGAGAGGGTACTATTGAAGTTTTATTTTAAATATTTCTAATGGGTTATTGAATAACCCATGGGTATCCATAACCCAACATCCAAACCCATCCAGTCAATTTACAATAAATGGACTAATTGACCATTCTTAAACCACTTTTCCATGAACTTCACCATTCTTAGAATATATCCCACATGGTGCAAATATTCAGTCCAGTCTTTTAACTCAATTTTCATAAATAATATTCAAAGAGAACAATTAAATATGAAAATTAAAAATGACCAAAATAAATAACTAAAGTAACATTGTAAAATTCTAAAATACTCTTAGGCGAAGTATGTTCCGAAATTAACGGATATTACATTCTACCCCCCTTAAAAGAATTCGGTCCTCCGAATTAAAATCTTACCTCAGGTTTCAAACAAATATGGATATTTTATCCACATTTCATCTTCTGCCTCCCACGTAGCTTCCTCGTGAGAATGATTTCTCCAAAGAACCTTGACAGTAGGAATTTCTTTAGTGCTCAATTTCTTGACTTTTCTATCAAGAATAGCTACTGGTACCTCTTCGTAGGTGAGAGTTTCATCAAAATGAACTTCTTGGGGTTGAATGACATGAGAAGGATCAAGAAGATACTTCCATAGCATGAACACATGAAATATTGGATGAACTCCTTCTAGGTCTGACGGTAGGTCTAGGCAGTACGCCACGTTACCCACTCTGTCTATAACCTCATATGGGCCAACATACCTCAGACTAAGCTTGCCTTTCTTCCCGAATCTCATTACTCCCTTCACAGGTGAGATTCGTAAGAAAACCATGTCACCTACTGCAAATTCAAGGTCACGTCGTCGGTTGTCCGCATAAGACTTCTGTCTACTCTGAGTAGTTAACAACTTCTCTCTGATTAGTTTAACTTTATTTATATCTTCTTGTATCATCTCAGGTCCAAGTATTTTGGTTTCACCAAGTTCAAACTAACCTATAGGAGATCGACACCGTCTCCCATATAAAGCCTCAAAAGGTGCCATATGGATACTGGCTTGGTAACTGTTATTATAAGCAAATTCAATAAGAGGCAAATGATCTTCCCAACTTCTACTGAAATCCATCACACAAGCTCTTAGCATATTCTCTAAAGTCTGAATTGTCCTTTCAGACTGTCCATCAATCTGAGGATGGAATGCTGTACTAAGATTCACTTTGGTACCCAAAGCCTCTTGAAAGACTTTCCAGAACCGAGAAGTAAACTGAGGTCCTCGGTCTGATATAATGGATATTGGTACACCATGAAGTTTCACTATTTTTTTAACATAAAATCGAGCAAGTTTTACTACACTGAAAGTGGTATGAACAGGAAGAAAATGTGCTGACTTAGTAAGTCGATCCACTATGACCCATATTGAGTCATTTCCTTTTGTTGACCAGGGTAAACCTACTATAAAATCCATAGTGATTCTTTCCCATTTCCATTCGGGAATATCTAGTTTTTGCATCAAACCAGGTGGTCGTCGATGTTCAGCTTTAACTTGCTGACAAGTCAAACATCGAGCTACAAAGTCAGTCACATCTCGCTTCATGCCCTCCCACCAGTAAACTTGTTTCAAGTCCTGATACATTTTCACAACACCAGGGTGTACAACGTATGGCGAACCATGAGCTTCCATTAAGATTTCATGTTTCAAAGATTCAATGTTGGGGACACAGAGTCTCCCATTAAACCATAAGACTCCTTCTTCATCTACCAAGAAACTTGGTGCTAGACCTTGCCTTGCCTTATCTCTAATTTTGACCATATCGATGTCATTTTCTAAAGTTACTTTTACTTTTTCAACAAGGGATGATCTAACTGTTAAATGAGCCAGAAATGTACCTGACTCAGTGATCTCAAAGAATACTCCATCAGCTTCCAATTCTTGTAGTTCATGTATTAGAGACCTCCTTATAGTGGCAATGTGAGCTAAACTTCCCATAGACTTTCGACTTAGAACATCAGCCACTACATTAGCTTTACCTAGATGGTAAAGGATGGTACAATCATAATCTTTCAGAAGTTCCATCCACCTTCGTTGCCTTAGATTGAGATCTCTCTGCTCAAAAATGTACTTAAGGCTTTTGTGATCTGTAAAAATTTTACAAGTCTCCCCATATAAGTAATGTCTCCAAATCTTTAGGGCAAACACTACAGCTGCCATTTCCAAATCATGAGTGGGGTAATTCAATTCATGCATTTTAAGCTGACGTGAGCCATAAGCTATGACTTTACCATGTTGCATCAACACACACCCTAAGCCTATCTTTGAGGCATCACAGAATACAGAGTAACCCCTTGGTCCTGATGGTAGGATTAAGACTGGTGCAGAAGTTAAACACTCTTTCAATTGGGTGAAACTTTGCTCATATGAATTATCCCAAATGTATTTAACATTCTTTCGAGTTAACTTATTTAATGGGAGAGCCGTCTTAGAGAAATCTTTGACAAAGCGATGGTAATACCCTGCTAAGCCAAGAAAACTACGTACTTCAGACACAGTTTGTAATACCCGTAAAAAAAAATTTCAGTATATGATACTATTTACCTATATAGCACTATTCACGTATACAGAACTGTTCACGTATATGGTCATCATGAATGAGTGCTAATTTTGATTTGGAGTAATTCAATGGAGAAAATGATCTCTCTGTCTATTTAATTTCCCATATGCTTATGTGAATCTTGTTATCTTGTATGTGTATGTTGATGAAAATACATATTTTCACAATATTGTATAAATTGTGGGATGTGGCAATAATCCCACGGTTAAGATATGGATTGGGTATAAGAGGAAACTAAAAAGAAATTGGGAGAAAAATGATGTTTTATATGAGAAAATTTCCCTTAAGGACTAAATTGAAAGGAAACTTAAATAGTAAATTGATTATACTGATAGATGAGACCGATAAGTAGAACTGGTAGATGAGACTTATAAGTAAAATTGGTAGGTGAGACTAGTAAGTGAAATGGTAAGTGAGACTAGTAGATGAAACTGGTAGATGAAAACTGATAAGTAAAACTGGTAGATGAAAACTGGTAAGTGAAACTGGTAGATGAAAACTGGTAAGTGAAACTGGTAGATGAAAACTGGTAAGTGAAACTGGTAGATGAAATAGTATAGGAGAACGGTAGATGAAATAGTAGTAAATAGTGGTTAGATCTTCTTTCCTCTCCTCAAACTTCTTTTACCCCGGCACTAGGTCTCTGAGATTTTAGGCATTTTTCTGTCAGCTTAGATCTAAGGTGAGAATACTATACCCTTTCTTATAATTATACAAGTTAAATTCTTTAGTATATTTTGTGGTTGCAGCTTTAGCTGATCCTCCACACCAGAAAAGAACTTTTCCTAGTACGAATAGTGATCATATGTATTTATACCGTATTTATGAATAGTATTTGTATGTATGAATAGTAACCGTACATATGAATAATATTTATATATATGAATAGTGATTGTATGTATGAATAGTATCTGTACGTATAAATAGTGATCGTACGTATAAATATTAATTGTATGTATGAATAGTGACTGTACGTATGGATAGTGACCGTACGTATAAATAATATCCATATATGTAAATATTAATCATACGTATTTTTTTGAATATTACAATAGTCGAAGGAAAAGGAGAGAACAGTGCATCCCAATGGAGATGCATGTTTAGCTTTGAGCCTTCAATGAGATTTTGGACATCCTTTGATTGATATAAGATGTAGAAATCTAGCTCGGACTCGAGGTGAGGGATCTAGCTATACCTTGTATGATTTTATTTTCTAGGATTGTACTTTCTAAAGTTTCATAAAATGATATCATGTGATAAGGTGATTATGTGTTTGACATACATGATGTAAGGTACCACATGCATATAATTTGAGCTTGCAAACTGTATGTGGATGAAGGAATATAGAACTTTATACTATACCTGAATTTTGAAAATTTGAGCTTAGTTGAAGGATTGATCTATCCTTGTCTTGTTTGATTTATTTTTAAAAATTTGTTTGTTAGAAGATATAATAAATTAAGGAATGAATATATTTTCTATATATTGGGATAGAGCTTGCAAAGGAAATCATGTGAATGATTGATGATTATGAATGACATGGATTTATTAAAGTTCATGATGTGCATATGAATGCTCTTTATTGTGCAATTGATTGTATTTGAAAGAAACAGAGATTTCAAACACTTTTGCATCCTTTGAGGACAGGGGTGAAATAAGGTTGAATTGTTTGACGTCCTTTTAAGGGCTTGACACAAGATATTCAATGTATATAATTATACACATGAAATAGTTGAGGGATTAATCCCTCCAAGATACAATATAAATTCCATCTCATATCGCAGTTAGATTCTATATTTAATGATGATTGATAGATAATGAAATTTATTGTTGATTTAAGATTATATTGATGAGAATTATGAATTGAGTATATAATATACACAGAATGGTTGAGGGCTTGACCCAAGATACCAATGCATGAAATTATACAAATGGAATGGTTGAGGGCTTGACCCAAGATACCAATGCATGGAATTATACACATAGAATGGTTGAGGGCTTGACCCAAGATACCAATGCATGAAATTATACAAATGGAATGGTTGAGGGCTTGACCCAAGATACCAATGCATGGAATTATACACATTGAATGGTTGAGGGCTTGACCCAAGATACCAATGCATGGAATTATACACATAGAATGGTTGAGGGCTTGATTTCCCAAGATACCAATGCATGTAATGGTTGTAGACATGAATATATCTTTAAGCAGAAATATTACCTACGGGCAGAACACGCCTTCGGGAGGGATGACATCTACAAGTGGGATAATGCTTTCGGGCGAGGTGCATGTGATTATTTACGAACTTTCTTATGATGAATTCCTCTTGACTTACATTTATGTCATGAATTATTAATGTTGTGAGTTTTTCACATGTTCATACATGATTATATGTACTTTTGGCATGCATAATTGATTATATGTGCGGTAAGGCTATTTTATGGTGAGTCAAGTGGATAAGACTCACCCCCTCATAGTTTCAGGTAAAGAAGGCCTTTTAACTTCGAGGATGAACGTGTCGATGATGCCTCCCCTTTGTTTGGGGTACGGTAACAGACTTAATTATGTTGTTTTAGTAATTTTAGAAAGCTCTGTAATCGGGTAGGTCATGTATTGTTGTATAGGATGGTTAAATATGAAGACATTCTCTTATTTTACTTCTTTATTGTGTAATTTAAAACAATTATATTTAAAGTAATAATTGGATTAAGGAAAGAGTAATAAGTTAAATGGAAAGTTAGGCTTGCGGTGGTGTGGGTTTAGACATCTCCGCGCCGGTCACGGGCCTGGATGTAGGGCGTGACACAGTTGTTGGTCTAGGCCATTATTTTACTGCTTCAATTTTACTTGGATCTACATGAATACCTTCTTGGGAAATAACATGTCCCAAAAACGTTACATGACTCATCCAGAATTCACATTTTGAGAGCTTTGCGTACAACTGATGCTCTCTCAATATCTGAAGCATTATTCTCAAATGTTCAGTATGTTCTTCATGACTCTTTGATTATACCAAAATATCATCAATAAATACAATTACAAACTTATCAAGGAATGATTTAAACACTCTGTTCATTAAATCCATAAATGCTGCTGGTGCATTTGTCAACCCAAAAAACATCACAAGAAACTCATAATGTCCATACCGTGTACGAAAAGTTGTCTTAGGTATATCATCATTCTTAATTTGTAACTGATGATATCCAGACCTTAGATCAATCTTTAAGAAGTATTTTGCTCCTTGAAGCTGATCAAACAAATCATCTATCCTTGGTAAAGGATACTTATTCTTCACTGTGACTTTATTCAGCTGACGATAATCTATACATAGTCTCATAGAACCATCTTTCTTTTTCACAAAAAGAACAGGAGCACCCCAAGGTGAAAAACTTGGGCGAATGAACCCTTTGTTCAACAAATCTTCTAATTGTTCTTTGAGTTCTTTTAGCTCAACAGGAGCCATACGATAAGGTGGAATAGAAATTGGTCGTGTGTCTGGGACCAAATCAATATTGAACTCAATATCTCTTTCTGGCGGTAATCCAGGTAAATCTTCTGGGAACACATCTGGGAATTCATTAACCACATGTATGTCTTCTAACTTCTGTTCTTTCTTTTCTAAATCTTTGATAAAAGTTAGAAATCCCTGACATCCCTTTCGCAACATACGCTGGGCACTTAACTTATGTTGACCCTAAGGCTTTATGCCATAAGTTTTGATGATGACAAATGTATTTGAATTGTAGCATTGATATATATAAAGATTAATTATCATATATATGCTACAAGTACTTAAGCATGATTATGTTATTTAATATGTTTGTTGCATATATTGAATCATGCTATTGAACTAACCATTGGGTTTGCAAGTAAGATATGGTTTATAGGTTGGTTCAAAACAAGAAGAGTAAGCATTGTATTGAAGAACAAGGAAAAGCAATATCATGCTTCACTCAAGGAAAACAACATGCAAGGATAAAGCTCCAAGAAATGAAGAATTAGAAGATTTGGTGTCTTGAATGCTTGGATGCATCAAGATAGCCTATGTGTTTACATTAGGTATATTTTATATAGGCTAGTATACTTGTGCAACTCAATGATTTAGATTTGCATGCATTGGCTCAAGCATTTTGAACAAAAAGATAATGAGATATGAAGTTTTACAAAAGTTAGTTTTTGACCTTTGGTCACTCCTTATATCATATCTCATAAATAAAAAATCGGTTTTTTCAAATATATTAATCTCATTTGATAGTAGACTCAAAGATCTTTCCAACGGTATATTATTTATTCAAAACGGAGTCCAAATGAGAAATATATGACTATTTAAAATATAGTTTGAAAAACTGAAAGTTGATTTTACTGTACTCAAATTATTCTGTTCTGACCTATAGTCAGTTTTTTGATTATATCTTTTAAACGAAAAATAATTTTTGAGTAAAACTTAGCTCATTTGAAACTAGACTCCAAGAGCTTTCCAATAATATATTATTTGTTTAAAACGAAGTTCAAATAAGGGAGTTATGAATTTTTAAAGAAAGCTCAAAATCTATATTTCGCTACTGCCAACCGGTGGTCGACCACCCTATCCACACTGGTCGACCAACGAGCTCCAGAAACAAAGATTCTTGAAGACTATAAGCGTTGGTCGACCACCCCATCTACACTGGTCGACCAACGTGACTAATGAATCACTTCTGGACTACACTGGTCGACCAACGTGCCACACTGGTCGACCACCGACATCAGAAAATGTGCTGTAACGGCTAGTTTTTGCTGACATCATTATGGAATCACCTTGGATTTGTCTCCAACGGTCTTATTCGTCCTTGGGCTATATTTATCAACCTTGGGGGCTATCAAAACAGAAGAGAGAACACTCTTATTGCTGAACATCATCTGTAAATTTTCTCTTGTGCAGATTATACCCTTGTGAGCTTATCAATGTAACATATACTCTGTTTTTAGAGAGTTTCTATGTAATTGTTGATTTTGATCAACACAAATATTATCTTGAGTTGTATTATCAAGGAGAGTATTCCTTGATAGAGTATTTATTGAGAGAGCATTCCTTTGGGTTGTAGAGAAGCCAGTTTAGCAGAAATTCTCCGGAGGGTTGAGGAAGAGCCCGGATTCATAAATTCTCTGTTGGGTTGTGGAGGAGCCTTGGCTAACGAAATTCTTTGTAGTGGTTTGCAAGTACCCAGATCAAACTTGCAAGTATAGTGAAAATACTCAAGTGACTTCTTGAGGACTGGATGTAGGCTTGAGATTAGCCGAACCAGTATAAATCTGTGAGTTTGCTCTCTCTATCCCTTACTCCTTTATTTGTGCTTATTGTTATCTATTCTTTATTTCCTTGCTCCTCATAATTATTCATCTTGATAGCACATTGATTTTCTGTGTTGTATTTATTATCCTAAGCATTGTACTTTTACAGAAAATCATTTTAACTTCCAATAAAGTTTTGTGAAAAATTTATAAAACCCAATTCACCCCCCCTCTTGGGTTCCAACCATTACTTTCAATTGGTATCAGAGCTTGGGCTCTTGATTTGAGACTTAATCGTCTAAGAGTAAACATGGTTGGATTTAGTGAGTGGTTTATGTTTGAAAATTGTTCTTTCACAGAACCTCCAATTTTTGATGCTAATCATTTTCAATATTGGAAGTATGAAATGAAAATGTTTTTAATTTCAGTAGACCATAAACTCTGGGAAATTTTAGAAAATGGTTTTTATATGCCTGTCAAGGAAGAACAAGGAAAATGCATTCCAAAACCCAAGAGTGAATGGAATGATACTGAAAGAAGTTTAGTGCAACTCAATGCTAAGGCAAAATTGATTATTTCTTGTGCATTGAGTTAAGATGAATTTTTCAGAATTTCCAATTGTGCAACTGCTAAGGAAATGTGGGAAACTTTAGAAGTTGCATATGAGGAAGATCTCGTTGCAATGGAATTAAAGTCTAGAAATCTCATTAATGAACTTGATATCGCTCAAATGAAAAATTGTGAAACCATTAATGAGATACATCTTGTGCTTAATCAATTGCAAGCTCTTGGTGTTGAACTTACAAGAAAATATCAAATCACCAAGGTGATAGGAGAAGTAGAAAAAGGAGAAGAAAAGAAACCACAACCACAACTAGAATCATCAAAGAAAGCTTACATTTCTTCCATTTGGGAAAATATCAATTCTGATGAAGAGGACACAAATGAAGAAGCCAACATCTGTCTTGTGGCTAGAGATGAAGATGAGGTAAATTCATTTGACTACTCTTTTGATGAATTACAAGATGCCTTTGATGATTTGCATGCTGAATCTTTGAAACTTGCAAAGAAATTAGTTGTTTCAAAACAGAAAAACTCTTCTCTTGAAAATGAATTGGAAACATTGAAAAATGAATTTTCTATTTCCAAGGAAGAGAATTTTGTTTTTGAAAATCAAAACAGAACTTTGCAAGAAGAGAATTTGATTTTATAGGCAAATATCTCTATCAACAAAAATTGCTTTTGTACCAAGTGTGATTCTTTGAAAAAGGAGAATGAAGATCTTAAAAACACACTTAAAAAACTTTCTCAAGGTAGAGAAATTCAAAACTCTTCTCTTGAGAAACAAAGTAGTAGCTTTAACAAAACTGGTTTTGTTCTTAACAAGTCAAATCAGAAATATTTCAAAAACTACTTTGTTCCTACAAAAATGTCCAAAAGTCCACCTTGCACTTGTTTTTATTGTGGACTGAAAGGACACAAGTCTTACTCCTGTTTTTATAAGAAAAATCTTGTTCATGGAGTAAAAATGAAATGGGTTCAAAAAGGACCTCATGACCCAGGCAAACCAAAAGAAATTTGGGTATCAAAGACAAAGGATTAATTTACAGATTTGCCTCGAAGCAAGGAGCGGAAATGACTTTTCAATGGCTACATCATTCAAACGCCACTCTCTTGCATCAAAAGGAGGCAATGGATAAGTAAACATATAAGCTGGAATGCATTGTAAGAAATTTGACTGATATGTTTACTGCTCTCTAATGCTTTTGTCTGTTCTCTAATATGCCTTACATCTATCTTTGATAGTCATGCATGCTATATCTAAAAACAATTCTTATGTATGTGACCTTGATTCAAATTTTGTTTTGAGCCAAAATCTTTCTTCTAAATACTGCTCAAAGTCTACTTTTTGCCGTATGATGAAAACTTACTTCCATTACACGCACATTTTTCTTGTCTTCACAACAATAAGATTACTCCTACCTATAGTATTTATCCTTGTTGTAATCTTATTTAAATATTTTCAATGAAATCAAATATCTTGCAAAATTGCATTTCATGGAAGCATAGCACTTTTATTAATATGGCATATCTTGAACATAATGTTGCTCCTTGTGCTCGAGATTTATTTGGACATTGCTAATTTAAGCATCAAAGTGCTCAACTAAAAGTGTTTCGCATGAGTCAATTCTCAAATTTATCCTCTAAGGCACTTTACTTCCTCTGCTCTCCGAAATCAATAAGATTTATAGTTCTGAAGTTGGTTGGTCGACCAACGCTCCTATCAGTGGTCGACCAACGAAGCCTACATTGAATCAACGCCCAGCGCCAAGAGAAGAACGCTGAACGCTGAGACAAGTGGTCGACCAAGGTCCTCAGATTGGTCGACTAACTCAAGCCAGTGGCTAACTAAGGCAATTTTGGTCATGAGTGGTCGACCAGCTCATTCACATGTTGGTCGACCAGCGCATGACAGTAGATGAAGGACTTGAACTTTGCTACTATGCACTTACTGATCTCTTCAAAAGCTTCATGGGTGATCTTATAAGAGATTATTTTTGAGAGGATCTTACAAATAATCAATTAATTAAGATCATTAAAATTGCAAGAAGATAGGATCAAAAGAAAAGCAATGAGAAAAACAAGGATATCAAAATCTTGAGGAGGAACTTCAAGAAGCAACAAGACTTTGCCAAAATTGATGAGTATCTCTATCCTTTACCACTATACTATTTAATTGAGTGATACTCCCTACTCATAATTGGCTATATTGGCATATTTTTTTTTCTGACATACTTTCATTGCAATAATATATTGTTCTCTGATATCTTACATACTTGATCATATCATTGTATATAAAAATATTATCTTTATACCATTCATCATGGTTTGAGCATTATACATGTCATATCTTTTCAAAGCTATGGTTTATGGACCATTGGTTATGGATTATAGTTTATATCCAATTACATTTTATTAATCCTTATCACCTCAATTTCACTACTACATACTCAGGTTATAATATGTTTTATCTTGAGTAAGTATGTAACTTGCTTTTGCTTTGAAATGATGATATATATATTCATGTCAGAAAATTCTTTCTATCTTTAAAATGGATATATGTTTTTCAAAATATATATATCCTTCTTTTGTGCTGAATTTGTGTGGCTGATTTCCTTTATCTTTCTTTATTATTATTATAATTTTTTTTAAGTACCGTCCTCTGAAAGAAACCACTTGCATTAAAAAAAATAAACTGGAGGATTACATTGCAAAAAAAAAAAGGTTTACTCATACATGAGTGATCTACAGGGGAGGTGGTCTTGGATTAGGAGGGTTGTATTGTATCATCACCCCTCGGCCATTCCTTGGAGTAAGAGACTGAGCAATGTCACGAAGGATAGTGTAAATCCTATTCATACAATCAACACTTCTTTGTTGTTGATTGCAGAAGCATTGGGTAGACCAATAGAAGAACCTATCTATTCTTGAAGTCATTGCCGCATTGTTGCGTTTAGCTAACTTCTCCAGGTCCTCTATCATCTTCTTGAGTTTCTTCACCTCCTGCTCCAAACAAGCAATTTTGTCTTCTGACGTATGGCCTGTACTTATCTCTTCATCTTCTTCGATCTTCATCTTCTTCTTTCGGTTCTATTGAGATTCCTCCAAAGATCTTTTGCCTTTGTCCTTGCCTAGACTCAAGTTTAAGTCGAGCTCTTCCTCCCTTGCCTCTACTGTGAGATCAATGACCTTTCTTGTGGCCATGGTTTGAAAATTTAGAAATTTTTGTAGGAGTATGAAGAGAGAGGAATGTCAGAAAGTTGTAGGCTCAGAGATGAATACTTTTTGTGGTGTGGTAATTGAGAACTCTGGGGCAGTCTTTATAGAGAGAAAATTATGACTTAGAGTCAAAGAACATATCTCTTCGCCATACTCCTACACGCTCATCCTATGGATATCTGCGAGCTGGAAGCAAGAAGTCTAGGGTAGGCATGCACACTAACAACGCGTCACATTAATGGCAAAACCACGAAAGTCAATTTTCGGTGGATTTGCGGCTGATTTAATTTGTTTTGATTAGAAATTTTAAGGATTAATAAAATGGTGATAAACAGAACCGTATTTCTCTGCTTTGTTATGTTGTTCTTGAGAGCTTTCAGTATAATATACATGATTGATTGCATCATGCTATGATTATATGTATATAAGAACATTTGTTGTGTATGCTATTCATGCATCATGAGCGAAGGCTACAGCCAAGAATAATATTTCATGATTCCACATGCACTCATACAAAATGAGAAGTCAAAAATTTAAAATGACTTGAATAAAATGAAATGTGTAGAGACTGATACATCTTCATAGATACACATACTTGCATATAATGCTTTTGTGGGTAAATGAAAGGCAATAATTTGCTTGCATCATGATAATGCTTGATGCATACGACCGTAAGTAGTTAATTTTACCTTTAATCTTTGATTTACATTACTAACTTAAGCATTAGAGTGGCTGTCAAAATTTTTACATGTACTCATCCTCAAGATACATATATAAATTCATTTTGAATGGGTATATAAATTGCTTCCGTTGTGCTAAAATTACTTTGCCATATTGAAGCAACATCTACTTTGAAAAGAAATGGATTTGAATATCCTCATTTTAAATTACTTCTGCTATATGTTGAAATGTTTTTATACACATAAGCAGAAATTGTTTTCAAAATCTTGAAAAATATTATTATTTGATTTATGGATTATGATTAATATTCTTGTTTATATCATGCTTTGCTAATCCATATATCATACTTCTGCTGTGTACTGCAAATATTTCTATTATATGACAGCAAGTGATGTTTATTTTTTTTTATTTCAAAGAGTTCAATTTTTCTGCTATTTACTAAAAATGCCTTTTCATAAACAAGCAGAAATCATTTTCAATGAAAATATTGCAGAAATTTCTTCAAAAATCTTACTTCAAAATTCTGCAATCAAAAAACTGAATTTCCTTTATAATGATTTGGACAATCTTTTTCAAAGGAAAAAGGTTATGAAATTCAGGGGGAGCTTTATCTCTCTTGAAAATATATAGATGATCTTGAAAAAGAATACATTTTGAAAATTGGATATTCATTATTCATTCTTCTTTTTCATAATGTGCACAGTTTAAAGGGGAGGAGTCTAAACCTAAACTCCTTCTAATTTTATCTTTTGGTTCATTTCATTTGACATGCGAAATGTTTTTGAAAATTGTTTTTACATGTCAATGAAATCAATGATAAGTTTTGATGTATCCTCACCCAATGCTATATTGACATCTTTTGACATCCTGGCTTAAAGAATGTATGTGCTTTAACTTCTATATATTGTATTCCTTATACCTTTTTGTTGATGTCAAATAGGGGGAGAAGAAACAATAGAAAAATATGTGTATGTGCTTATAACATTGCATTCATTATCTTGTGATACATATTTTTCTGTGGTGATTTGTCATCATCAAAAAGGGGGAGATTGTTGACCCTAAGGCTTTATGCCATAAGTTTTGATGATAACAAATGTATTTGAATTGTAGCATTGATATATATAAAGATTAATTATCATATATATGCTACAAGTACTTAAGCATGATTATGTTATTTAATATGTTTGTTGCATATATTGAATCATGCTATTGAACTAACCATTGGGTTTGCAAGTAAGATATGTTTTATAGGTTGGTTCAAAACAAGAAGAGTAAGCATTGTATTGAAGAACAAGGAAAAGCAATATCATGCTTCACTCAAAGAAAACAACATGCAAGGATAAAGCTCCAAGAAATGAAGAATTAGAAGATTTGGAGTCTTGAATGCTTGGATGCATCAAGATAGCCTATGTGTTTACATTAGGTATATTTTATATAGGCTAGTATACTTGTGCAACTCAATGATTTAGATTTTCATGCATTGGCTCAAGCATTTTGAACAAAAAGATAATGAGATATGAAGTTTTACAAAAGTTAGTTTTTGACCTTTGGTCACTCCTTATATCATATCTCATAAATGAAAAATCTATTTTTCAAATATCTTAATCTCATTTGATATTAGACTCAAAGATCTTTCCAACGGTATATTATTTATTCAAAACAGAGTCCAAATGAGAAATATATGACTATTTAAAATATAGTTTGAAAAACTGAAAGTTGATTTTACTGTACTCAAAAATTATTCTGTTCTGACCTATAGTCAGTGTTTTGATTATATCTTTGAAATGAAAATTCATTTTTGAGTAAAACTTAGCTCATTTGAAACTAGACTCCAAGAGCTTTCCAATGATATATTATTTGTTTAAAACGGAGTTCAAATAAGGGAGTTATGAATTTTTAAAGAAAGCTCAAAATCTATATTTCGCTACTGCCAACCGGTGGTCGACCACCCTATCCACACTGGTCGACCAACGAGCTCCAGAAACAAAGATTCTTGAAGACTATAAGCGTTGGTTGACCACCCCATCTACACTGGTCGACCAACGTGACTAATGAATCACTTCTGGACTACACTGGTCGACCAACGTGCCACACTGGTCGACCACCGACATCAGAAAATGTGTTGTAACGGCTAGTTTTTGCTGACATCATTATGGAATCACCTTGGATTTGTCTCCAACGGTCTTATTCGTCCTTGGGCTATATTTATCAACCTTGGGGGCTATCAAAACAGAAGAGAGAACACTCTTATTGCTGAACATCATCTGTAAATTTTCTCTTGTGCAGATTATACCCTTGTGAGCTTATCAATGTAACATATACTCTGTTTTTAGAGAGTTTCTCTGTAATTATTGATTTTGATCAACACAAATATTATCTTGAGTTGTATTATCAAGGAGAGTATTCCTTGATAGAGTATTTATTGAGAGAGCATTCCTTTGGGTTGTAGAGAAGCCAGTTTAGTAGAAATTCTCTGGAGGGTTGAGGAAGAGCCCGGATTCATAAATTCTCCGTTGGGTTGTGGAGGAGCCTTGGCTAACGAAATTCTTTGTAGTGGTTTGCAAGTACCCAGATCAAACTTGCAAGTATAGTGAAAATACTCAAGTGACTTCTTGAGGACTGGATGTAGGCTTGAGATTAGCCGAACCAGTACAAATCTCTGAGTTTGCTCTCTCTATCCCTTACTCCTTTATTTGTGCTTACTGTTATCTATTCTTTATTTCCTTGCTCCTCATAATTATTCATCTTGATAGCACATTGATTTTCTGTGTTGTATTTATTATCCTAAGCATTGTACTTTTACAGAAAATCATTTTAAATTCCAATAAAGTTTTGTGAAAAATTTATAAAACCCAATTCACCCCCCCCCTCTTGGGTTCCAACCATTACTTTCAACTTAGATATCATGTTGCAAGGTACATCATTTCGATCTCCTTGAAACACAAAATTACTCCTCCCCGGCATATTAAAGGAAATAACTTTGTCACGACAATTTATAGTAGCATGACAAGAAGATAGCCAGTCTATCCCTAAAATTACATCAAAATCTAACATATTGAGAATCATAAGATCTATCTCAGTTTCCATGCCTCCAACAATTATTTTACAAGAACGATAACATGTTTTAACCATCAAAGTCTCTCTCATCGGTGTGGAAACCAAGAATGGTTCTTTAAGAGTAATCGAATCAAATGCAAATCTCTTGGCAAATAGGGGTGACACATATGAGTGAGTAGAACCGGGGTCAAACAAAATACGTGCAGCAAAAGTATTGACAGATAATATACCTGTAACTACATCATTGGATGTTTGAGCATCCTATCGGGTTAGAGCATATACTCTTGCATTTCCTCTGCCAGCAGCTTGTTTTCCATGGTCACCTTGGCCTCTTCCAGAACCTCTTCCCATACTACCCCTATTGAAGGGGTTGATGTTCGAGTAATAGAAGCAGAAATAGATTGTGGTCGAGGTGGCAAAGTAGACCCTTGACCTGGTCTTGTCATGAGCTGAGGGCACTCCCTTATAAAATGTCCTTTTTGTCCACAGTTAAAATAACCTGTACCAACAGTGTTTAACCTGCATTCTCCGAAGTGAAACTTTTCACATTCAGGACATTGAGGTTTTTCCCTTCTAGCTTGAGTACCTCCTCTACTAGAAGAGCTAAAACCACCCCTGCTCTCAGAACGAGGCTTAGCCACACTGGCTGTAGAATAAGATGACTTAGTAGAAGTGGCTGGAGCATGTTGTGATGTAGTAAAGGGTTTCAAAGTCCCTGAGTCTTCCCCTTGATCAAAAGATCTCCTATATCTAGCTTTCTTCTTTTGTCGATATTCTTCTTTATTCTTTGACCTCATTTCCATTCTTCGGGCCACATCAACAGTTTCTGAGTATGAAGAGTAATCGTTCATATTGGAACCCACTTGATCATATAAGGCGTCACGAAGTCCTTCCACAAACTTTTCTATTTTCTTCATTTCAGAAGGAATGATTTCAGGGGCATATTCAGATAATTTAATAAACTGAGCTGAATATTCATCAACAGTCATGGTTCCCTGCCGTAGATACAGAAAATCCCTGGCCCTAGATGATCGTTCACTTGCCGGGAGAAATTCATCCATAACCAATCTGTAAAACTCTGTCCACATAACTGGCGGTGCGCCTTGAATTCTAGCTTTCTTCCAGTTCCTCTACCATTTACCAGCCCTACCCTTTAACTGAAAGGAAATGAATTCTACCTTTTGAGTAGGAGAACACCCTATATCATCACAGATTGCTTCACAATCTTCAAGGAAACATTGTGGGTCCTCTTTGGGATCTTCCCCTGAAAAAGTAAGAGGCCTCATTTTCTGGAATTAAGACATTTTTACCTCCCTTACATTACCTCCTCCAGCTAACTGAGCTGGTGGTACAATTTCGACTTCAACAATATGAGGATCCACTGGCAGGTTAGCTTGTGCAGCTCGACCTCTCATTTCAGCCTCAAATCGGTCAAATCGTTCATTCATTAAATTAATCACATGTGCAATAGTTGCATTATCAATGTGAGCGTCAGGTTCGACTCTCCTTGCTTGACCACTAGTTGCGCCCTCAGTACTTTGAGCATGAAAACTATCACCACGGTTAGGATCATCTTGCACATGTACTGGTGGAATTATAGCCCTCCTTGGACCCATATGCTCATTATTATTAGAAGATCCTTCTGACATTGAACTGTCAAAGATCTACACACATAACAAACAATTTTCAAACATAAACAAAATATCACTTACTAGCCCCACTGAAAAGTTATCTATAAAATGACGTTATACTCTACAAGGTCTTTTATGGACCTAATCCTATGGTCATGCCGCGGCTCATGACAATAGGGAAGGGCCCACAAAGATCACTTTGCTCTGTACTCTATAGGGGACCAATAAAACCTATCCTCTGATACCAAATTGTCACATCCCAAAAATTGAACATGTGAAAAGATATCACTTTTAGGAAAACCTCAGTGGTATCCCAAAATCATGGATAATTTCAATATTCACAATTACTTATTTAATAAAATTCTCAAACATGAGTTATTCACATAAATTCTGTGAGGTCTTACATTCAACCTCTATTATTCGTTCCACACGACAGAATTATATTCATCTGATAAGCAAATATATGCATACATAATCTGATGTTTTTATCTCATCGCAAGCCTAGGAGACCTATAGAAAGTACAGAGCGTTCCTAGTATCCACATTAATAAGTACTAGTATCCCACCAGACAGAAATAGAGAATAATCTCAATAGGCTTCTAATTTTCAAATGAATACTCTTCTTCCTTGTTTTCTGTATGTGAAAAGATAATTATAGGGAGTGTGAGTTTATTTAAAAACTCAGTAAGTAAATAACTGTACTATATAAAATATCAAAAGTACAAATACCACATTTACTCATATAATTAATTGTCTTATACATCGAGTAGTATGGGACTCTAACCCTTTAAAACTCGTGAATAAAATTTCATAGATATACATCGAGTAGTATGGGACTCTAACCCTTTCAAACTCGTGAATAATATTTCATAAATATACATCGAGTAGTATGGGACTCTAACCCTTTCAAACTCGTATTTATGATTTCACCTATTTACACCGAGTAGTATAGGACTCTAACCCTTTCAAACTCGTGTATAGTTTTTCATCGTTATGCACTGAGTAGTATGTGACTTTAACCCTTTCAAACTTATGTATTAGATCCCGTAGATCTTTACTCATTAATAAGATAGTGAGAATTTATCACATAATACAATTGCCATGAAATAAAATAATTTCTACATACTTTTATTCCTTTGAATTTCTGTAAAAAAAAAATATACCGATCATCATATACTCTCATATGAAAAATTGATTGCTTAATATCAAAATAATATTGTAAATGGGACTTATATTGTACTTTGACTAGTAATATCAAATTAGCTTAGCAAGGTTATTCACTTACCTTGATGTTTGTCCAAGTTTACCTTGTTCCACACTAGAATTTATGTAGGAAAATTTCCTAGTAAAATATATTACAAGGAAACATAAGAAAGGAAACAAAATCACGAAAATATGTAAAATTTTCTGATTGCTACAGTAACAGTTCGCTACAGTGACGGTTTGCTACAGTGATGGTTCGCTACAATTATGGTTCGCTACAGTGATGGTTCGCTACAGTGACGTTGACTGCTACAGTACCATTGACTGCCGACACTACAGTTATTGCTACAGTAACTCAAAAAATTTTCCCAAATTTTCTGGTTGCTACAGTAAATTCGAGTTTGCAGAAACTTTCCCAGAAAATTTCATCCTTTCCTTTCTTGATTCAAAACCAGAATCTCAACTCTTTTAACCGACTATAACTCAATCCTAACTCAAATATAACCTCTAAAATAACTAAGATTCATGAATTATCATCAAAATCTTCAAGAACAAAACCTCCTCTAATCTTCCATATAAACTTAGATTTAAGGAAAATAATGAGATTAAAGCTTAACTTTGATCCTTACAAAGCTTTTGAATCGAACAAATACTCAAAATTCTGAAGATCAAGGAAATGATTTGAGAAGAGGATGAAGAAATGAGAGAAACTTCCACTGTTCAATTTTTAGCCTTTGCTTCTGCGTGAATAATGAGAGGGTACTATTGAAGTTTTATTTTAAATATTTCTAATGGATTATTGAATAACCCATGGGTATCCATAACCCAACATCCAAACCCATCCAGTCAATTTACAATAAATGGACTAATTGACCATTCTTAAACCACTTTTCCATGAATTTCACCATTCTTAGAATATATCCCACATGGTGCAAATATTCAGTCCAGTCATTTAATTCAATTTTCATAAATAATATTCAAAGAGAACAATTAAATATGAAAATTAAAAATGACCAAAATAAATAACTAAAGTAACGTTGTAAAATTCTAAAATACTCTTAGGCGAATTATGTTCCGAAATTAACGGATATTACAACTACATTCACACTAGTAATCCACACAATTAATATTCCTTATATAATTGAGAAAATACATACGTGACAAGAATGCCTATGTTTGTAAACTCCCCTCCATTCGATCACCAAGGAATTGAGGAAAGAGTAAAACATAGCCTAAAATAAGCATTAGTTACAAAAGAATAATTGTCACAAAAGAATGCCCACGATCTAGAAGTCCTAACAACTACAGAGCAGACTACCATCTCAAAAGAATCAAAAGAGTGATCACCAACAATAGTAAGGATGTGGTGATGATCAAGGGATTCAGCTACTCCTCTTGAGAGACTGGCCTGCTACAAGAGAACCTGCACGAGACATACACAAAGAGGGTGAGTATATTTACTCAGTGAAGGGGCAACCAAAACAAACTTACTTTATGCCTCATTCATGAGAGGGATATTTCTAAACACATTCCCTCTAAGTCCCAAAATGGGAAAAAAGTTACTAGAATTAATCACATCCAAAGTGAAGGCATAAAAGTAAGTTAAGAATTTTACAAGGTACACACAACATAATATTTAATTTGACATAATAAAAATATTCCATATAGGAGGCATTTCTAAAATCAAGAAAATGAAGGGATCACCAAGGCTAATTTCATCAACTAACATCCTCCTCTCTTGGCATAGCCTCAGAAAAATGATAGTTGATTACATCGTTTAACATCCGCTTCTCTTGGCATAGCCTTAGGAAAATGGCAATAATCACATCATTTAACATCCTCTTCTTTCGGTATAGCCTCAGAAAGATGGTAGTTGATTACATCAACTAACATTCTCCTGTCTCGGTATATCCTCAGGAAAATGGAAATTAATTACATCATTTAACATCCTCCTCTTACATGATATAATAATTCATCCTAATACATGATAATACACCAATGGAGTTTAATAGAAGGGTCCCTCACCTGCTATCTAGGTTTTTTTAAAAAAAATGAGTAAGAGGCGGTACACAAATGATTGAGAAAAGTACCTAGGAGAATTCAACAAGAATCCATGAGATCAAAGAGCAATGGAACCCCCCAGACCATGGCACATCAGGTGCCAAGGCCAGTGCCATGACCCATCACATGTATCTCCCTTACACTCCTGCTGTGGATGCCAGAGTCACCCGAGGTAGCACCTCTTAGGCGTTAACTCCCAACTCTCAGGTTCCCTCTTGTTCATGGCACCTGGAGCGCCTGGATTGGCGCCCACGTGCCCACGTCTGATATACAACCAGCAGATTGAAAAGTTTCCCTTTTTCTCCTCAAATCCAAACCTTTGGATCTTAATGCTTCCATGACTAACAAAATTAGTAAGCTTTGGTGATTGAGTACCATAAATCAACTCAAGTCATAGTTAAAGCCAAGGGTGGGGTTGTATTACCAAGTTCTCACCGTTTTTGCCCTTTTTTCTATAATAGCATTCATGGCAATAACTTCAAATCTCTCTTCATAAATGCATCTCAACCACCCAAACTTACCATAAGTATATTTTATAGAAGTATTATGACACCATGGAAGCATTTGGAGGCCCCAACAATACCCAATCTCAGAAAATAAACAACATTTGCACTCTAGGGTTTTGTCTATAAGAGAGTAAAGAAAGAGATGGAAGGGAAAAGAGAAATACTACACTTACTTGGGGATTCTCCAATTTAGACCAACCAAAAACCTTTCACTCTTCTGCACACTTAATCGGCACACACACACACACACAATGGGGTGGATGACATGAAAGAGAAAGGAGAGGGGAAAAAAAGTGTCTCTTGACATCAAAGGAAATAGGGGAAAAAAGATTTAAGAAAGTAGGACCCGTTAGTCTAGGCTTTGAAAAAGGCTTCTTCCAAAACTTCCATTGGTCAACTCCATTCTATTCCCAAACTTATCACAATTTAATCACATATACACCTCAATATTTAAGAAAACATAACACCAAGCACATGCTCACAAAATAATTGAATAGAAGAAATAATTAAATAAAATAAAAATAAAATAATAATAATAATAATAATAAAAATAATAAAAAATTACAATTATTACAGTTATGCAAATGTCTGAAAGCAAAAAATGAATCCCTAAAGGGATTTAGGACGTAAAGTGGACTTCTTCAGTATAGGAGCAAGAATAGCATTGAGTTCTTCACGAACGACCCTCCTATAGTAATTTTCAGATACTTGGAGTACCTCCTCAAGGGTAAGTCAAGATGTGGCAGTAATAGCAGGAATACATAAGGGATCTTTAGTTACATGAGGCTAAACAACGGGTTCCTCTTCTTCTTTAACCTCGAAGGAGAGTGATGGAGCAGAACGATCAGAGGTAAGTTCCTTAGGAAGAACTTCTTCCATAGAAGATCAATAAAGTTTTCATCTAGACTTTTGCTGATATTGTTCTCCTTAATAGTAGCCAGTTGTCTAGCCTTTCTAGGAGGTGGAGTTTTCTTAATAGCCTATGTTTTTACCCTTTTTGGTTTGACAGAAGATTCAGGAGGTTCTTTATCCTTCTTAAGCTAGATGCATTAAACTTCCTTATTCCCATACATTCTAAAAGCCTTTTATCAAAAATCAAATTTTGAAAACTAATTCATATAGCATCAAAATATTTGAAAGGTTAAGAACCATGAAGACTATGAATAGTAGGTCATATAGGAAAATAGCATATATACGTTAGGATTATACTTTTAGGAACATAGCAATTCTAAGATCATACATTGAGCATTCCTAAATCTCTTCTAATAGCACAAAATCTATCTTCAGATAATAGTTTTGTAAAAATATCAATAATTTGATTATCTGTTGAAATGAATTCAAGAATAATATTTCCCTTTTGAACATAATCTCTAAGGAAATGATGACGAATTTCAATGTATTTTGTCCTTGAATGCTGAATAGGATTCTTTGAAATATTGATGCACTTGTATTATCACATTTTATAGGAACTTGACAAAAATGTAGACCATAATATTTCAATTGTTGCTTCATCCAAAAAATTTATGCACAACAGCTTGCTGCAGCAACATATTTTACTTCAGCAGTTGAAAGTGCGACAGTATTTTGTTTTTGTTGTGCCATGAAACTAGATTTTGTCTTAAAAATTGACAAGTGCCACTAGTGCTTTTTTGATCAATTTTGCAACCATCAAAATTAGCATCAGAAAAACCAGTTAAATCACAAATAGATGACTTAGGACACCAGAGTCCTAAGAACTATGTTTCCTTAAGATATCTCAAAATTCTTTTTACAGCAGTTAAGTGTGACTTTTTTGGGTTAGATTGAAAACAAGCACATGGACATATACTAAAAACAATATCAGGTCTACTAGCAGTGAGATATAGTAAAGAACTAATCATACCTCAACACTTTCATTGATCAACGGCCTTACCTGATAGGTCTTGATCTAACTTTACAAATGTGCTCATAGGAGTTTTTATCCCCTTTGCATTTTTCATATTAAATCTTTTTAGGAGCTCATGAATATATTTTGTTTGAGATATAAATATCCCATCAGAACTTTGCTTGATTTGAAGCCTGAGAAAGAATGATAGTTCTTCCATCATACTCATTTCAAACTCACTTATCATGAGCTTATCAAATTTCATACACAAAGACTCATTAGTTAATCCAAATACAATATCATCAACGTATATTTGAACAATCAATATATCAGATTTAAATTTTTAACAAAGAGTGTTGCATCTGTTATTCCTCTAGAAAAACTATTTTGGGCTAGAAATGTGTTTAGTCTATCATATCAAGCTCTAACAGCTTGTTTTAAACCATATAGAGCCTTAGAAAGCTTGAAAATATGATGAGGATGTTCATGATCTTCAAAACCAGGAGGTTGTTTAACATAGAATTTCTCACTTGTATTTTATTTAAAAAGACACTTTTGACATCCATTTGAAACAATTTAAAGTCCTTTATGCATGCAAAAGCAAGAAGCATAAGACTTGATTCTACTCTAGCTATAGGAGCAAAGGCTTTTTCATAGTCTATATCTTCCTGTTGATTATACCCTTGAGCAACCAATCTGTAACATCTGTGTTTTAGGGGGAGGGGGTTTGATTTTGAAATTGAACTCATGGATGTGTAAGGATGTGATTTTAATGTTATATGCTTATGTGTTGCAATGTTATATATTATGTTAATAAATTTTGGGTGTGTAATATTTGAAGACTTGATATTATTATTTCGATTCTAATATAGTTTGGAAGTATATAAAAATATGTGGAATTGTGTGGTGATTTAATTTTAGGTATTGGGATTGATTAGTTGGAATTCAGTAGATAGGAGAAGGATGGAAACTTGGGATTTCCTTTCTGATACATTCCCTCCCTTTTGAAGCAAAAACCTCCTCTTCTCTTTTCACCATCGATACTTCACCCTTCACACACCACACTTCCTCTATATTTTCATTGATCTCTCTTTGGAACTATTGCATGAATCCCTTCCCTTGCTGGAGCTCATTCATCTTGTAAGTGATATTTTACCTTCATCTCTTCTATTTTCTGCACTTTGGGAACCCTAGGTATTAAGAAGGGTAGATCTTGAATTTGAGTAAACTCTAGAATAAATTTATGTGATTTTAGCTTGAATATGGAATCTCTAAGGGGTGACAAGCTAAGAATGTAGTTAAGAACACTTGGGTTAGTATGGATTAGAGAATAGATCAGGAAACTCTTTTCTAGAAAGCCTATGTGAGCAAAAAGGGAGATTAGGGGTTGTGATCTTTGATTGTTTGAATCTTTTAACTTATTTGAGCTGCTCTTTAGAGGGGTTTTCACCTGGGAAAACATGTATTTGGATTAGATTGGTCATGGTACTCATAGAGAAGGAAAAGAGGTGGAAAATCGCTGTCGGGGGGGTTGTGTCGCTGATAGCCGCTGCAACAGGAAGTAGATCCCGCTGCAGTGCTTAGCAAGTTGAGAGGAGCAGCTTTGTTGCTCTCTCCCGCTGCAGCGGTAGCAGCCAAAGAGAAATAGCAACTTTGCTACCCTCTCCAGCTACAGCGGATGGTGGGTTTCCTTCCCTCATAATTTTGACATTTTTTTCTTATGTAGGTTGATTTTAATTGCTTAGAGGACTTCCAAGCAACTCCTTTTATATCTTATTGGGGGCTTGATGTAACTTTTGGCTACATTGAGGTGAGTGGAACTAGATCCTCTCTTTTTTCTTAAATTTTCTTTGTATCCTATAAAGTATTCATAAGCCTCTATATAATACTAACATAATATGTTGGAGTGAATCAGGTATGGTTCTGCACCACGACTTTATGTTAAGCATAAACAAATTGTTTAACTTGTAATTTGGCACGGGGATTGGCTATTGTGTGATCTTACTTCCTTACGTTATGCTAGAATGATTAATTGATCATTATGTATTCATTTAGATTTAATTGTGATAATACATTATTATGAATTGAAATGGTGCCAGGCATGAGCACATATAATTCGTGAAGATTCTAGTGCCAGGTATGGGCATGTGCCAAAATAAGAATGGATATCATACCAGGTACAGGTACTAATGAGTATAATGAGGTACGTGTTGCCAGGTAATGACACACATAGGAACCTATTAGAAGTAATAAAGTGAGGTTTAACTTATTATGTACCTTTGTGACAGTGTGTATATATATATATCGTATACTCTGAACATGTAAGAAATTCATGATAAGAGGTTGGTTCATATAATAATTCTAGAGGATGATTGTATATTTATGAATTATTTATGTTAATCATTGTTATCATTAATTAGCTATACCCTCATTGAGTAATTAATTTACTCGCTATTGGATGTATGTCTTTTATAATATTTTGTTGAAAACTCTAGAGGTTGCTCTATAATCACGTGAGTCACCTAGAGGGGTTGTTATATAGTAAACGTATGTTACTCTATTATTTTGTAATGTGGGAATACACTTTAATATTTTGGAAATCACTTGCGATGTAGTAGAGAATTGATTATGTTCTAATCTGAGTTGGATGCTAATTCAACCTTTATGTGAATTACCTTCTTCATTTAAAATTTCTACAGTGTTCATAGATAAGTACTCAATACAGGCTTATGGTGTGGGAATACATCCATATCATGCCAGTCATATGCCTGGGATAACGGATGTGACACAATCTTACCTTATTTCTAACAACATTTCCAGCTTCATCAAGTTTGTTCTTGAAGACCCATTTAGTTCCAATTATTGATAGGTCAGGTAGAGCAGGAACTAATTTTCACACATTACTTTGTTCGAATTGATTTAGTTTTTCCTGCATTGCATTAATCTAAGAACTATCTTCAGGAGCTTCTTGAACATTGTTAGCTCAAGTTGAGACATGAATGCCATATGATTTATGCTTCTAAATGAAGATCTTATTTTTCTTCCTTTAGATATATCTCCAATAATGAAATCTTTTGGGTAGAAAGCATAATGTCTATATTCTCTAAGAACTTTGCTTATGTCAATGGTCTCAATAACTTCATGACTTGAGGAATGAGAAGTCTAGTGGTAAGTTCTTTTCTTATTTCAATGGAGGATGTATCTTCCTGAGGCTTTGATTGTTGTTGATTTGGTAAAGTGAGGATATTGTCATCATCATCATCATCCCTTTTACTTGCACTATCTTTAACTACAGAATTGCTTTAATCAAATACCACATGTATAGATTCTATAACAATAGATTTTCTTTTATTAAATACTCTATATACTTTTCTATTTGTAGAATATCCTAGAAATATACCTTCATCAGATTTTGAATCAAGTTTTCCAATATTTTCTATATCATTTAAAATAAAATATTTGCATCAAAATGAGTGAAAATAACCTATGTTAGGTTTTCTTCCTTTCCAAAGCTCATAGGGAGTTTAATTTATACCTGATCTAATTAGCAACGATTTAGGATGTAGCAAGAGGTACTAACAGTTTCTACCTAAAGACTTTTAGGAAGAAAGTTTTCACAAAGTAAAGTTTGAGTCATTTCTAGGAGGGTGCGATTCTTTCTTTCAACAACTCTATTTTGCTGAGGTATTTTAGGAGCAGAAAATTATGTGAAATGCCAAAGTTATTGCAAAAATTATCAAACTCCTTATTTTGAAATTCAATCTCATGATCACTTCGAATAGATATAATAGGGAGATTCTTTTCCTTTTGAACTTTTGTACAAAAAACTTTGAAAGTTTCAAAACATTCTCCTTTATGAGATAGAAAGAATACCTATGTATATCTAGAAAAATCATCCACTATTACAAAACCATAATATTTTCCTCCAAGGCTCCTGGTCCTAATAGGACCAAATAAATTCATGTGTAATAGTTCAAGAAGTTTTTCAGTTGAAATTTGATCTTTTGATGGAAAAGATGTTTTGGTTTGTTTTCCATTTTGGCATGCTTTACAAATATAATCTTTTACAAATTTTACTTTGGGCAGACCAATGACTAGATCCTTTTTAGATAGTTTTGAATTAAGCCTCATGCTTATATGTCCTAATCTTTTGTCCTATAACCAGTTCAGATCATTTATAGATGAAAGACATTTATGTTTCTTAGGAAGATAGTATAAAATAAGTTTATACACATTATCATGACGTTGACCATAAGTTAAGATTTCATCAGAATCTTTTTTAAAAATCATGCATTTTGAAGATTTAAAAATTACTTTATGACCTTCGTCACACAATTGACTAATCCTCAAAAGATTATATTTAAGACCATATACAAAATAAACATGTATAAATAAATGGGAAGAAATATTAATCTTTCCTATACTAGCAATCATTCCTTTGTTGTTGTCTCCAAAAGTGACATTTCCCATTGCCTTAGTTGTGAAAGTGAGAAAGTTGCTAAGATCACCAATCATGTGTTTTGAGAAACTTGAGTCTAGGAACCAATGACCTTCCTTTCTTTTCACTTTAGAGAGAACCTGCTAGGAATAGATGATGGTTTAGATATTCAAAAACTTTTGTTTTATGAAGATAGTAACTCATGCTTTCAATGTTCCTTTTGAAACTCATACTTGCTTTACTTTAATAGCCCTTTTTTCTGCAATCATTTGCAAGATGGCCTTTCTTTCTACAATTGTAGCAAGATTTGGTTTTTTTTAAGAGGGTTAGATGTAAAAAAAATTTTAAATGAACTTTCTTCTTCACAAAAACCAATTCCAGCCTTGTCTAGGAAGTGTTTTTGACTTCTTAGTATCATATCGAGGTTTTCTTGTGTCACGATCCCTATATCAAATTCATGTCCATCATGAATAGTGCTTTGATTACACCACTGCAAGCCAAGTATCTTACAACTCAAACTCTATTGTTAACAAGAAAAACATTTCATAAATTATAATACATGACCATTATGTTGTCCTTAAATAAAACCAACACATAAACATCTCACAGTGAGACATCTACACAATATAGAGTGTCCTACACGATTACAGAGCCTTTCTAGAGATTTCTAACTACATACATAATAAAACAAAAGAGCTACCTAAGATGATACCACACCTCAAACAAAGGGAAGGTCTTCAAAGGCACACCTCTGGGTAGTGAGTTCCACCAAACCTGAAACTGTGAAGGAATGAGTCCAAACTACGAACTCACTATAAAACCTTACCTATGCTCATACATAATACATAAATACTACAATGCTAAAAATAACAGTAATATAGTAAAATTTAATTAATTCATCATGTATTCATGGTGGTTCTCAATAGATTATATGCAATATGTCTCATATTTACTCGATATAACGCAGGGATTGCATTCATAGATATTTAGTCTCAATGCATGTCCACTTATTTAGCAATCGAGGAAATCTTCATGCATAGGAGTAAGATCACACATTCTACTAAAACCATGTTTACACACAAGTCAGAAGCCAATCGATTCCCAAGCAACTCATGATCACAACGCACTAGCCCTTCTATACATGTGGCAACATGAGACCGAGGACATCAAAGCCCAACCGTATACACATACTTATAACATACACTTGTATGGTTCTATTACATTGGTTCCCTTAGCCTCAATGACCAATCGTGGTACTGAGAATACACCTTTTTAATCTCCTCTCACCATACCACAAAGTCACGAGACCTCGGTGATAACTGCAAGAAGGCCAATCGAAGCCCTAGCAACTCACGACTACAAAGCATGGAAATATACCACCACTCGCTTCCCTTTATGTGCTAGCAGCAACGTGAGACCGAGGACAACAAAACTAACCACAAAAGAAAGATCACGTCACATTTTAACGGTACATACGATACACAATCAATAGCCTCATATGACGTAGTAGGCATGGCCACAATTCTCAATATCATTAATAACATACATATCTCAATTATCCACAAATAAATATAATGTCATCAGCCATGATGTTCTAAATATATATATATTTATGTCATTGTTCGCTATACACAAAATTCCCTCAATCATGGTACAACACATACACGGACACTCATGGGATTTCCTCAAGGTTGATATTATATACACAAATCATACTCATACAAGTCACATATTCAATCATATAACATAACTTTATACACTATTGGGTTCCACAAATTTCTCCCAGTAGTGTTCATACATCCCATTTCTTTTAACTACATGATTTGGGAATATGTACTTGTATATATATATATATATATATATATGTATATCCATACCCAATTCATAACATAAGAGAGTTCAAGTAAGTATAAGCGGGTTTATGTGTATAGAAACTCCTCTAAGAGGAAACTAAGATTGACACATCTGTTTCAAACATGCCCTTAAACACAACCTATGAAATCTCTTAGTACGTGTATATGTATATATGGCTGTACGTGGGTGTGTGTCCATTTCCCCCATACATAATTTGGAAAATAAGTTAGTAAACATACACATACACTCATGCTTCTTTAATCTTCTTAGATCATTTGGTATAGATATATATATATACACACATATAAGTACCATTTAATTCCACACTCATACACAATTCATCTTAGGAGATGCACGATAGAAGCTTTTCTCTAGCACCTGTATGTATTTCAAGTGATTCATTATGTCATTTACGCAAGTTCAGACACATACATACTCATGACAATAAGATCACAATTTCAAGTAAGCTTTGGTTCGCTGGCTTCATTAGCACACTAATGTACCATATTAGGGTATACATATAGATATATATATATATATATATATATATATATATATATATATATATATATATATATGTATGTATAGACATATCATTTGCATAATATTAAGTATGCCCAATCTTATAGGTAGTTCACATATACTACCAACATCAAACAACTATATCACTTGTACACACACACTGAATTTACTTCTCAACACGCATATAACAATTGTTTCCAAAATTCATGAATTCACAATGATAGGTTCATATTTAGAACATATAAATAAGTAAGGTATAGATTCCTCACCTTTTCTCATGTTCCTTTACCAATACCTTCTCTTTAAAGATGAACTTCCAAGCTTGAGACGTCCCAAGAATCATGAAATCATCTCCCAACATCTAAAGGCCAAGAAAACATGAGAAGAGGGATCGAATTAAGCAACTAGAGAAGAAACAGGGGTATGGCGCCTGGGTGCCCCAGCTCACGCCCAGGGCGCCACCTCTCTTCCTCTCAGCCTTGGACTTAATGGTTGCCCAGACTTTGACGCCTGGGTGCCCAATTCTAGGCAGCCATGGATGGAGCTTTTTCAAAGCTCCATCCAAGGCCAAATCTTGCCTCCCTTCGTTCAAAAGCTTCAAGGATTCATATAGGATAGGTTTGGATAACAAAAAAGAACTTAAGGCTATTCTTAACTGTCAAAAATAAAAAGCATAAGAATGGGGAAGAGATTTCAAGAATTTCTCCCTAATTCATTTATCCAACAATCCAGGTTTTCCCCAATGATTCAAACACAATAACAAGACTTCCACCATCTATAATTAATCTAGGACAACCATATAGCACCAATTTGATTAATGGGAACCTTATACACAATTTTCCCAAAATTTTTCTCGTTTAAGGTTTGCTTTTAGAAGGAAAGGAGAAGAAGGAGATGGAAGAAACTTACTTATCATGATTCCTAAGCTCTCATAGCTTCCATCTTCAAGATGATGGCATGGTTGATCCTTGGTGATGATGGTGGGGAAAGGTTCGCAAAGGGGAAAGAAAGCCACAAGAAAGAGAATGAGAGAAAATGAATAAGGGAGAGGGAGTGATGATAATTTAATAGTGTATAGGTATGGGCCCCACTAAAAATTCCTTCAATTTGGTCCCTATTTAAAATCATAATTTAAGCAAGGCTTGCAAAGTATATGGAAAAGTTTTGATCACAATTTGGGGCATCCAACTATACTTCCGTAATTACACATCATCAAACCCTTTTTCATTAAAATATAGAAAACCTCATATTCGTTCATTTTAGTCCCTCTCGGCATCTTAAACTCCACTTTAGCCTCAAATCTCATATCTTTATGGTATCAATCTTATAAATTTGTTCCTCTGAGGTCCATCATCAACTATAGGTTCTCATTGGGATATTTCTTAAGAGCACTCCATGTTTTCTTTTCCTTTCACTTTAGTCCCTACCCATCCTTCTTACATTTACTACTAATGTTTTCTTTTCCGGCGTAACTTCACTCGACCAAGGGCAATTTTTTGTCTTTATTGACCTTTAGGACCCTTCATTCCTCTAGTTGAGACTCCTTAACATGCGAAAAATTTTCTCCCCAAAAATTAAGGACTTTTTAATTATACAGTAATACCTGGGGTATTACATCTTGTCCCTTAACTAATCCTACAAGATCTTGGTTAGTGTTTCTATCTTTTCTTTCCAGGACTTGTTCTCAATCAATAAGGAAGGAAGATAAGAACTACTTTCAAAATGATTTACTTTTTTTTCAAAAATTTTATTTTCATTTGTTAAAACATTAAAGCTCTTGAGAATCTTAAAATGAGCCTTTTTTAAGTCATTGTATTTACTCATGAGGTTTTTTGAATCTTCTAAAATTGTATCAAATGCACAAAGTAATTCATCATAAGTAAAAGGATTATTTTTTACCTCAGGATTCTCATCATCAGAGGTGTCATCATCATCTTCTTCTGCTACAAGGCATAGATTTGCTATTTCTGGCTCCTTCTCTAATTCTTCTAGTAAGTCATCATCGCTCCATGTTGCATTTGCCATCATGACTTTCTTGCTATGTTTTCCTTTAAGTTGGGGACATTCTGCTTTTATATGTCCTGGTTTTTGACATTCATAACAAATTATTAATTCCTTAGGAGGATCATACCTTGAGGAGCTTTCTTTCTGCCTTCTTCTATTTTGTTGTTTTTTCTTAACGAATGAATACATCTTTTTGGTGATCAATGCCATTTCTTTGTCATCAATAGAAACATCTTGAGATTTATCTTCCTTAGGAAGATGTCTTTCATTAACTCTGAGAGCAATCTTTGGCTGCTTCTTTTTCTTCTCTATTTCTTCTCTTAGGAACGTGCTTTCATATGCTATAAGATTTCCTTTGAACTGATCAAGAGTTAGTGTAAAAAATTTAGAATTTTCAGTAATAGATGTTACCTTGGATTTCCATGGTGAAGTGAAACTTATGATGATTTTTTCTACCATATCTTCCTCAAGATAGTGTTTCTCCAAGGCGTCGAGATCATTGATAATTTTGCCAAACCTATTGAAGGTTTCCAATACAGGCTCTCCTTCAAACTGATGAAAGAGACCAAAATCTTGGGATAAGGCAGCAATTCAATCTCTTCTCACATACTGAGTTCCTTCATAGGTCAATTTCAGCTTGTCCCACAGTTCTTTTGCAGTGAAACAACGAACAAGTCTCTTAAATTCCTCAAAGTTGACAACACAATATAGCATGTTGATGGCTTTATAGTTAAGTTCATCCAGCAAGTGATCTGCCTCTTCCCATTCCTTTTCTGGTTTAGGAACCTCATTTTCTCCTTCCTTCTTGATAGGAACATTGGGTCATTTTTCAATCACTTTCCAGACCCGTTTGTCAGTAGCTTGGATAAATATCTTCATTCTCACTTTCCAGTAAGAGTAGTTGGTTCCATCAAAGAATGGAGTTTGAGAAATTGATTGTCCCTCTGGAGCAGGAGAAATATTCATCCTTAGGATATTTTCTCAAGATTGTGAAACCTTCATAAATAGAGACCAGAAGGCTTTGATACCAGATGTTATACACAAGAAGGGAATTGAATTATGTGTAAATAATCTCAATTTCTTTTTGTTAAAAAATAGTCTATCTTCCTTAGGAGGTTAAATAATGATATTGTTCAATAGACAGGAGTGAGTAAAAAAAAGATTTACACAATGAGTTTAAAGAGGTTCAAATCACATCCACTTAGATCCTATGTCCTCTTCCCAATGAGCACAAGCAAAGGAGATTTCTTATAAATTGAAGGTCCAAAATTTTACAAGAAAACCTCACTAGGAACAAGCTTCTTAAAGCTTTTATTTCCTAAAACTCTCACATACCAGAAATGCTTTTTTTAAGGGAAACAATTACAACCTTTAACCAAATGATCAACTTAACAGTTTTTACAACTTTTTTAAAGTAAATCAACAACCAGAAAGATGAAAATAATGAAGAGACTCTCTCTCTCTTTCTAAGACAATATACCAAATAATTAAAGCTCAAGCTCACATAGAGCACTTGAAAATAATTTCAAAAAGAAGAGTAGGTGAGATGATGAATGCAATAATAACTTTCTTTTCTCTTAATTTCGTTAGTTCTTTCAGAAGTAGCAACAAGCTTTAAATAGGGGAGTCCAAGAACTAGTCATTAGCTTCAACGTATTTCTCCATTAATGCACTCAGAACTCCATTAATGATTGCCTTAACTTGGTCAAGGGAAGGGTTGCTTGAGGATAGAAGAAGTCATTTTGAACATAGGTACAACTTCCCATGAACTGCTACCAACTTTTTTCTGTCTCTTGCCAGCAGACTTTTTTTTCTTATGATTTGTACTTCTGTCAGAAGCACTTTTCTATGCACAAAGTAAGAAAATAAAAAGTTGTCAAGAGGAGAATCTTTTTCTTTTTTAATTTTTGGATGAATGGAAAGGATCTTTATTTTTGAACATGGTGCAAAAGATAATTAAGCTTTATGAATAATTGTAAATGGGCCAATTAAATTAGAATGAGCTTTTAAAATAAATGTTCTCATAAGATGGCCTAATTCATAAACAAAGGTATTATAAAAATCAAGTGAGCCTTAAATATATTTTTCAAATGAGTTTTAAGAGATTTTATAAAATGGCCCAAACAACACAATAGTGGGCATTATAAAAAATATACAAGTGGGCCTTAAATATATTTAAACTAATTATGATCTAAATATATTTAACCCAACACAGTCCAACCAAAACAACACTTTTCCTAATAACGAAAAATAGACATAATAAAACTCAAGAAAGCATATATGAAGTTGGAGGACAACAGAGAGGAAGAGAGACAATCTAAATGTCTATATACCAATAAAGTCGGTGAGGACTTTACCGTAGGAGAATGGGCCGGCGGGTTTTTCGGGAAAGGTAACTCCATATGACTCTTTCCAGGAACTTGCTACATCTCCTCTGGTGTTGCCTGTGTCTGCAGAGGAGTCCCAAAAAACAAACAGCTTTGTCAGATTCTGCAGATTACGAGCTTCTGCTTCCATCCCCAAGTGCGTTGTTATAATAATTAGAAGTTAATTTAAAACTTGCTTCATCTAAGTAGAGAAGAAAATATCATAATATCACAAAGGAATTATCAGTGAAGATTTACCAATGCACTCTGCGGGGAAAACAAAATCAAATTGTCGACAAAAGCGGCAGAATCTGCCAACTATTATGGGTTGAGTGATTATATCCTATATCATAGACTATTAGCGATGGTGGAGAAGGAAGAGCTTCTGGCGGTGGTTGAGTGTGGCCGGCAACAGCCGCGAAGGACGGAGAACAAGGGACTATGCCGATTCACATAGATGACACCGAACAGGAAAAGACACGTGGCATGTTGAGGTGTAACAAAAAAAAAATTGATGTGTCATTTTCAAATCTTAATCAGCGTTGATCGTTAGGTGATTAAGTGTCAACTGAATTAGTAGAGTTTTTTTTTATACATAATGAAAAGTTTATAAAAATTTTTTATTCATTTTTAAAGTTAATGAAAATTTTTTACATATTAATAAAAGTTTATGAGAGTAAAAATGTATTTTTTCCTATTATTTATTATCAATTTACATCAGCATATTTGTGTATGTGTTTCCATTTCAATTCAAATTTATTAAAAAATAAAATAAAAACTTGTTAAATTTCATGTAATGGGACAAATAATTATATATTGTAAATAATATTTTTTTACAAAAAACAGGTTTAATAAATAAAAGCTTGCTAAATTGTAATCTTTCAGGGACTTTAGTAATTTAATCTTAATATATATATATATATATAAACTGGTTTGGCATGTGTTTTAAAATTGTTAATAAAATTTTAAATAAATTTTTATATTTTATTTACAGTATAAATAACTAATAGGGAAAAGTCAAATAACCATTTACGCTCTCATTTATATTTTAACGTTATGTATGTACTAGCCATTGACCAAAAAATCTCAAAACTATTATATATAAGATATTTATGATTAAACTTTTCATTAAAAACAAACGTATAAAAAATTATTTTGAAAAGATTAATCATATGATATTAAATTGTGAAAAATACAGAATTATTTTTTAAAAATTATACGTTTATCATATTTTAATTAAGATATTGATTATTTAAAAACAACCAAAAGTAGTTATTTTTATTAAAGTAATTACTTTCAACTCTTTAATGAATTTCTAGTAATTTTTTGTATTAACTGGTTATTGACTGTATGTATGATTCTTATAAATTTCTTCCAAATTGATGCCAATGAATATTAATAAGGTTTTACATTTTTGGTTTTCTTTCCCCTTTTTCTAAAGTTCTTCCATGCTGTATTATCTTCCTCGAGGAATTTTTTTTTTCTCTATTGAAATTTTTTTTCTCTCCCATATTAGAGCTTTGGGTTTTGGTTTACATGGTTAAAAATTAACAGCTCATTTTATCATATTTGAAAAATAAAACACGTTGCACAACTTAAAAAAAGGCAAAAATATTATTTTATACCCCTAAATTTTGACTCATATTTCAATTATAACTTAAAATTTTATTTTGTGTCAATTACAGCTCATATTTTTAATTAGTTTTGCTTATGCCTTGAACTTAATATTGTTAAATATTTAACGGCAAACGTTACCAAATAATCCATCATGAATGCATTGTCTCATATACCAACTCTAAAATGACCAAATTAATGAAGGTTTATAAGGTTATTTTTGTTATTTTAAATTTGTATTTAAAATGGCACATCTAAAGTGAGTGATTAGACACTAACATGTGCAAGATGAGATAATATATCAATGTTTGTCAATAAATATTTTAACAATGTTACACTCAGAGCATAATCGAGACTAATTAAAAATATATGAGTTATAATAGACATACAATAAAATTTTGGATTGTAATTAAGACATGAGTTAAAGTTTAATGACATAAATAATATTTATGCATTAAAAAAGCATAAATAATACTTATGCATTAAAAAGTGTTGTTTGGAACACTTAACCTTCAAAATTTCTTCTTATATTTTCTGTGGTTACTGTTGTGCTTAATTTGGATCATAATTTTTCTTATATTATTGCTGCCCTAATAATAATAATAATAATATTCAATTTAAATACTATTATTATTATATGTGTTAACATTATTTATATATTATTTTGTAATTATTTTTAAATTTTATTCTTCATTTATATATTATTCAAATTGAATATTTTTATTGAAGGTGTACACAGATATTTATCAAACTTAAGTAGAAAAAGATTTATTAATTTATTATATTAATTTTTTGTATATAAAATTAAAAAAAATTAATACAACCATAACTTTATTACATTTGAACCAACATACCTTGAACAAATGCCAACAACAGTAAAAAGACCATTTCGGACTTAAAAACATTAGATTAAACAATGAGTATAGCTTTTAAAGATTTTGTATAATTAGGACAGAGGTCTAAAATTATTTTTAAACTGATTATCGCACGTATAAAAGTCTTCAATAGGGTGTTCAAATATTTAGTTCATCCAACTAATCAATTTTAGAAAAATATGAACCTATTTTATTTTATTTTAGATAGTTTGATTCAGTTGAACGATTTGATTCAATTTTAAATGATTTTGTAAAAAATTATCTTAAAATTTTTTGTATAATATTTAAAGTTTTTCATTATTATACTTAAAAAAAATTCTTTTGTAACATATTATTTTATGAACACTATAAACACTTATTTTTAACTTATTTTTATAATTTTATATTTCTTCCCCTAAACACCTACTTAATACATAATTGTTAATATATAAATTTGTAACTATACATTATGTACAATATAATATAATCTATAAAATTTTAATTTGATGCAATTAAACGAACTAAACTAACAATTGGTTGTCATATTTTAAAAATTGATTTAAACCTTCTTTTTCAATTTTAGTCAATTTCTGATTAATTTGATTTGGTATGAATCGATCTCAACACTCCTAATTTTCAACATTTTTTTATATAAATTATTCCAACTCGATGAAAAAATACCGCATTACTTTAAAATCATTCTAACTCAACTAGAAAATACACTTTCAAAGGTTTTATTGTGTTTGAGAAGTTACTTGTCAGTTGCCACTGCAAAACAAGTTAATTTGGTATTTTACCGCATTACTTTAAAATTATTTTAACTCAATTAGATAATACACTTTCAAAGGTTCTAGTGTGTTTGAGAAGTTACTTGTCAGTTGCCACTGCAAAACAAGTTAATTTGGTATTTTTCAAACCACATTTTCTTCATCAAATCCTCATTTATTTGAAATATCTTTGATTGCTTTTACCTAAAATTAAATTTAAAATTGATTCAAAATTAAATTTGTCCGCCTCCAATCCAAACATTCACTAAAACACCGATAACAAGATCCAATTATGATTATACTTTTACACTAACGGCCTACTTAAAAGACATCTGCTTTCAAACTAGCATGTGCAATTTCTCCGGCATGCAGCTTGTCTAATAGCGTGGAATCATCAGAAAGTACATTCAGGTGGAATTCAAATAAGTGATAGAGCCATCTGGAATATAATGAAATCACAAGGCCATAGCCTTTCAAATAATTTATCTTTTCTTTCTAGTTTTCACCATCTCATTCCATACATGTGTAATCTAACTGGCAATGCCAATATTTGACAAACAGAAAGATGGAAATTTTGCGAGGGTCGAGGATTGAATCAAAATCTTTCGACATTCCTATGTTATTTACAAAATTCTAATAGCTGGAAAGAAGGAGGAGGAGGAGAGAGGGGGGGGGGGGAATGTCCTGCAAATACCTTTGCACCTTCAAAATTTGGCGATCCAACATCAGCAGAATTCAGCTGCCATTCATGAAACAAATCCAACTTAGTTTATTGAAAATAGAAGAAAATAAAGAATAAGAAATAAGGGGAAAGAAGGAGAAAGAAGGAGAAAAAAAAACAGAGAACGGATCTCTTGCCTGTTCAAGGAAAAAATAAGAGATCAAGAAAGAAGGGGAGAAAAAAGGGAAAACAGATCTCCTGCTTGTTCAAGAAAAAAATAAGAGAACAACAAAGAAGGGGAAAAAATAGAGAACGGATCTCCTACTTGAGCCATTGGATCTCAAATCCAATGGCTCAAATTTCAGTGTCCCTTTTAAAGAAAAAAAAAATACCACTTAGAATCTAGACTGTTGGACATGAAATCCAACGGTTTAAATGAGACAAGCACCCTGCTTGTTCAATATGGACAAACAGGGATCCGTTCGCAAAAAATAAGAGCTACAATGGAAGGATAATCAACATAGTACAGCGTTACACACTGAGCAGGATAATCAACATAGTACAGTGTCACACTATGAGCAATTTAGACAGATCGGAACCAACAGAAGGCCAAACCTCAGCAACAACAAGAGTCAACTCACCTGAAATATGTGACAGCCTTGGATGGGCACCGCCGCACCGGCCCATTATTCGAGAAGCAAGGAGAAGGGTACATATAAAAATAATTAAATAAATCCCCAGAACAGACCCTGATTCACCATATATTAACATACAGGGCCGGTTGTACCAAAAACTCATGATAAATCAAAGGATCCCTGGCCTTCACTGATTGCATAGAGTAGCTTCTTGTACATGATTTCCTGTTTTAAAATGGACATCAAAGATCAACATTGAGAAATGCAATAACAGTGAGAATCAATATGCTTGGAGACACGTGGACAGCGTTATCGTTATCGTGTCTTATCGCACCTTGGTAGAATAAGGAGGAAGCTTCAAGTAATTAGCGCATGTCATCACACTTGGCAAGTCATCATCCACTGTCTCTGAAGGCCCATTGCCATTGGATGAAGCATTAGCAGCGGCTGATGAAAGCTGCACCCAGAGCATAACAAATGCTATGAATATAGAGGTCACATATTAACACACATAACGTTCACGAAACTAGGATACATAATGGAAAGATTAATAAGTCATCATTTTTTATTTCACTAAAGTCAGGTCAGTCTTTCACATTCACTGATGGATAGCCAATAAGCAATCATGTTCCTTCAATTATTACATAAAGCCAACCAGGGGAACAAGTGCCACCAATTCATCAATGTACTGAGCACTAGTTTTTCAAACTGTAATGAATGAAGAATAAACTTCTTATCAAAAAAAAAAATGATGAATAAGCAACAATCCACTGGTAATGACCAAGTACATGATCATTTTCTGAATGAACACCTCCAACAGTAAATTATCAAGGTATAAAATTCCATGAACTAACAAATATCTTTGAGGCATTGAAATGGTAACTTCTAACGTACAAGAGAAGCATGAATACCTTCCTAACAATAGTTAGTTTTGGATTGAGCACTGCAAGCCCACCAGGTGGCAGCCTAGGTGCACCAGTAACAAATTGACAGAAGGCACGCTGCTGCTCTGGTGTGAACTCTCCCATAATTGAAAGTAGCTGAAAATAGCACCAATCGTCATAATGGTCAAGTACAACTGGCCTAAATTTCACAAGCAAAAGTATATAAAAGGAAAAGATTCACACATTAACTATTGCTGGGCTCTTGGCTGTGTATCCATGGTCAAACTTTATATGATCAGCAAGCGTCTCAGCCTGCAAAAATTATTTGAAAAAATATCATGCTCATGACGCACAATGGTAAGATTTCAACTGTTATAATGAGCAATTACATAACTGGGTCAAAATTACCTCCCACAACTCCCTACGGCCGCAAAGCAAATAGTCCAGTTCTTGGGGAGAAAAAATTTGTAAAGATGAGATGTCAAAAACCTGAATTGACCAGATTTTAGTACTTGAAGTTATTATAATTGGGGGAGGGGGGGGAGAACTTGCAACTAGCTTTCCCAACACTGAACCTGTTAAAATTTTCACTTAAGAGAGGCCATTTCCAAAACCAGAATTTGATATTCAATTGTTAAATATTACAGGGAAGACAGAGAAAAAAAAGAAAAAAAGCATGAACTAATATTTCCCCCCTCCTTTCATTTTCTCAAGTGAAAGAAGTAAATTAACCAACACATTACCAGTCCAAATAAAGTACAGGAACAGACATATAAAATTTGCCAACTATCATATTTAAACATCAAAATTGAAATGTTACCCAAACGATAACATGATCAAGGTAAACTCTGATATCCTCATTCTCAACAACTAAAAGAAGGATACACGCTTAATATGAAGGTAAACCCTAGTCGACTCTTCAATAAAATTGTTTGGGAGATAATTTGGGAAAAAAAAAAGAAAAAAGAAAAGAAATGGAAGTGCATAAATAAATAGGCCAATGCTAGATAAGAGATACTTAATAATTGCACATAACCCCCCACCTCCAAAAAAAGGCCTTTTTTCTCCTTGTTAAAGAATACTAAAGATCTAAGAAACATGGACATTGACATGTTGACACAAAAAATAAAAATAAATGAAAAATAAATAAATAAATAAAATTAAGTGTCCACATGTAATTTAAAGTGTCATGTAGTGCGCACACTGTATAATACAAGTGTCCAAAATGTGTCAGGACATAGACATGAGTCTTTTTTTTTTTTGTTTTGGAGGGGGGGGGGGGAGGAGTATTTGAGCTACATAACCGTCCATCATCAATTTACTGAATGCACTCTCAAAGGACAGAATTAATTAGGATCAAAACAACTAAGATCATTAAGAAGATCACTTACCTGATTAAACCCTGTTCTAAATGCTTCCATTTGATGCCTGATTCCAGTCTTGACAGTTGCATGAACAACCAAGGATATGTACTCCTCCAAATTATTAATATCAACCTGAAAGATTTACAAGGAGGCTAAGAAATTCTCAAGAAAGACAAGAGACCCCAAAATTACTGGCTCAGAAATTAGCTACATACAATTTCATCTACTGGTTTCAAGATGTAATCTGGATGACCAGGAAGTGTAAAATCCAAGCATAGATCTTCAATTGGAGCCCCGCGGAAATGTAGGTTAGAAATTGCATCAGTATCACTACCACACATAGATTCTAGATAATCTTTCCGTTGAACAAGAGCATTTAAATCTTGCAAAGTCTTTCCAAGCTCAGCATCAATGGAAAGAATGTCATACAAATCAAGCTCCTGCAGCAAATTAGAGGATGAATATCAATGATGAAATATAACATTTTAATGGATTTATTGCAGTAATGAAAAAGATAATTAAAAAAAATTAACAACTTACTTGACCAAGAACAAGCTTATAAAAAGCCACTGACAATGGTATATCCAAAAGGCGTCCATCTTGAAGTGCTTTTGCCATAACACGTCCCAATAGCCGGAAATATTCAATCACTTTAGAAAACTGAGTACCCTCAGATGCATCAGCATTTGGCGGCCAAGGCCATGGAAACAATCCAAGAAGAGATTTGACAATTTCCCCATCACCGGCAGAATTATCACCAAATCCAGGAGTGCTTTTTACTTTCTGTTCCTCTCCATCAATTTCCATAGGAAGCTTCTCTAAAGAACATGATCTCCACATCTGTAGCCCAACCCTTTGAAAGTCATGGCTTAAAAGTGTATAAAACTCAAGAGTAGGACCAAGTCCAGTGCCAACTTCGCCAAAATATTCTACTTCAAGTACAGTCTTTTGGCTAGAATACATCTCCATTACTTTTGCAGCAGAATCCAAAATATGGTTCCGAGACACACGGACCTTTTGGCGTCGCAGTCTCCCAACCCTCACCTCCCTTTCATTCGTTGATCCCTGACCATCAGCACCCTGCTGCTGCTGCAGACGATACAATGCACGAGATAACCCAAAAGCAGTTGAATAAAAGTACTGCCGTCGGGTCTCAAAAGGAAACAAGAAGGGGCATGCTTTTGTCAACTGGTAACACCACGAGGGAAGACTCCCACTGCATAGTGCAAGGGCATCTTGAATTTGCCTAGCTAATTTTGGAGTAAGCTTGCTGCTAATGAATTCATCTGGTGGTACTCTAGTGCCAATAGTAACACCTAGCTCATCTAAATCTGAGATTTTACCCTCAGCAAAACTATCAATAACCATCTGGGCCCTCAAACGAGGTGCAATATTGTTCAAACCCTCCAGGACACGCAATAATGCCAAAATATTGTATGTAGGATTAGATTTTTCCAAATCACAGGGTAGTTCTCCCTGCAAAATACTATCTATAACAGATGTCTGATGCAATTGTGCTTCAGAGCTGGAATTTGATGCAGATGGAGACTTACCTGATTTTGAAGTATTTGAACTTGATCCTCCAGTGGAGGCCCTATCTGTTTGGTTCTCTGCCCTCTGATATGTGATAGTGTAAATATCACCCCATAGCCTACTTCCATCATTGGATGCTAATTCACTGCCAGCAAACCTCTCATCATCATCTTCATCTAGCACAAGCTGTCTTTGAATTGCCTGATATATAGTCAAATGCCTATTAAGCTGCTTCCCACCAGCAGTAAAGTTCAGCCTTGGAGGATCAGTTGAGCTACCAAACAAAGGACGCCCTTGCCGGTCTCTGCCACCCCTAATACCTCTGCTATTCGCAGATCCAAGTCCAGCCATGGCAGCAGCAGCAAATGACATAGCACCCCTTGAACTAGAAGAATAGCCACTCCTAAAATCAGCAGACTCTGGACCCCTGCTTGTAGCAGCTTTGCTGCTAGAACCGGTGGCTGCATTGGTCTGGCTATCACTTGTTGCTGGACCAATAGAACCTTCTTCAGCTGTGTCACCCAATTTCACATCATGTACTTTGTCAGGCAAGCAAACAGGAAGAGTATCATCTCTAAGCAACTGCATGGAAACAAAACAAAACAAGCACAAACTTGTAAGATTGGATGCAACTAAATGTTAGTATGTGTAGAATTTAAAAAATAGAGAGAGAAAAATAAGGAAGAGAGATAGAGAAGAGCAAATAAACTTAAGGGACTACATTGCATTAATGTTGTTGTACACACTCAAACATCTTATACGTAAGTGGAGGGAAAGAGAAAAATAGGAGAAGGAGAAAACAGAGCAGGTGATTTTGAGATGAATGAATAACTTGGATAGTAATTCATTATTCTGAGGAGGAGCTGAGAATATAAATAGAGGATGGAGGCCACAAAGATAGCCACTCAATCCTTCTCAGATAAGGAAAAGATAAAATAAACTTTATCCTAATCTAGAAAATTAAACCTGATCCTAATTAAAATAAGATTAGTAATTAGATAAACTAAATTAAAATAAAAGAATAACTTCTAGAATAAATAAAATAAAATATAAGAATTGATTTCTTTCAACAGTATGCAGTCTTCATACAACCCTCTACATAAAAATTAAATTAATTTAAACATTATTTTTAATAAAAAGCTGATCATGATGATACTTGTTGAAATTTATAATGAAAGATAATGGGTATCCCTTTGATCAAACCTATAAAAGGTGATAGAACAATAGCAGCAGTTGTGGTACAAATGATAACATAATAAAACCAGATGAAAGCAGAATTTGACATATTACAAGCAACACCAAACCTGAAGGGAGGAAAAAGATCAATAGGTCAGAGAAGCAAATGAAAAAGAATGTACTCAATTAAGATAACATACATCTTCATGGTCGTCATCTTCATCGTCAGAGATATCATCATCTTCAATCACCAGTGCCTCATCAATCTCAACAGGAGATATATCCAATTCCTCCTCCTAGGCCAGAAAAACAAATGAAAAAGAATGTAAATAGATAAATTTTAATAGTAAGATAATTCAGAAGTATGAATTAAATCCTTGATTTAATCCTAAGGTGAACCCAAAAAAAAAAAAAAAGTGAGATCATAATATTTGTTTCATTTGACTTGACCAATCAATGGAATACTTAAAGCAGTCAAAGCACACCAAAAAAAAAAAAAAAAGAACTCAATCAAGCCTCATCCATATCTTACATTGGCTACACTATCATGTACTTACAAAAATTAACAATGTTTAAAAACCACAAAGAACCAGTTTAATAAAATTTTGCAGGTAACCCACTTTCAGGTTTTAGAAAAGAAACCAAAAACATACAAGTATAAGATGATTAAATAAAATCAAGGACCCAAAGACTACAAATATCTTATTGTGACTAAAGAATGTTGATAGAACCCAAACCACAAAATATTGAAAAAACACTGTAAACTGATAATATTTTACTAACAAGAAGACTCAAAAAGGGATTACAATGCTGAGAAAACACACAAACGATAACATAAACAAAGAACACAGCTCAACACTCAATAGCAGAAGACTGAAATGCAGTAAACACACAAGACGGGCTAGACATTCGAGAGGCTAGCACTCTCCTAGACCATTCTCCATATTTTCCAGACCCTTTCCACTCCTCATCCTCCTATTTATGCCCAAAGCCTCCAACTAAAATACCCTACCCTTCCCTCTCTATCTCCATGTCCCACCTTATAGAAAGTTTTATAATCATGCCCTGTTGTCAAGGTTAATTACAAAACCTCCCCACATCCTATTATTCCCTTGCTCATATCATCTAGAATATACTGGCGTCCATCATATGTTTTTTTAAAAGGCAATCACTTTCATTTCATGTACAAATACTCTAAATTCCTAATATATCTGTAAGAGGGAAGGGGAAGCAGCAGAGACAAAGTACAGCATCCATATTGACTAAATCCCTGATTAGTGTCAATGGTTAATCAGTATTGTTCAATCAATGCAGGATAGCTAAGCTCTGTTCCTGTTGCTGCTCTGACTGCAATTTTTGTGACTCAATACCAGCACAGACAGTTCAATTTCAACTTATGGAGTAGTTAACGGTGGAGAAGAGCAACCACTGGACAAAATGCCCAAAACAGTACTTAGGCTGAGTTCATCCATCTGATAGGGGACATGTATGATATCAAGAGGTTATAAAATAAACATAAATAAATTATGAGAAAAATACTGTTATAATACGAAGAATTTGCACTGCAGAAACTCTTCCTAAGGTCGCCATAAAAAAGAAAATGAAGCATATTTTACGTGCCTCACAAAGTCACAATTGCACCACTAAGCATCAAGTTTCCCTCCGTTATTTTCACTTTGAAATTCAAGAGAAAACTATTTACATGCATAGCACATACTCCACTTGCTACCTTGACGTGTGGTCAAACTAAAAGAGGGCGAAAAAGAGAGGAATTAAGAAAACAACAAAGGAGGAGCAAAGCATTACCACTAGATACTAGAACTAGATATTTCAAGGTTATTAACCAAATAATAGTTAGCAACAGGAACCCGTGCCTGACTTTTACAGCATACCTCAGAAGTAGAGTCGCCATTTACTGGTTTCATCTGAGCATCTTTATCAAGAGCAGCTCTTCTGCGTGAAGCATTTCTTGTTAGGGGTCCTCTGGCCTCCTCCTTGGCAGGCTTCAATACAGCTTTACCCTTACCTTTAGATAAGCTCATACTTTTATCTTGAGATGTTTCCTTTTTGGATGCATCACCTATATTAACAGATGATCTGGATCTATCAGAATGACGACGGGTAGTGGGAGGAGTAGAAGAAAGAGATGAAACACCAGCTCCTGCAGGAGTTGTCCCAGATTCAGAATTCCCAGCAGGAATTGCAGCCTTCTGACCAGATTCACTACGCTGTATGCGAGGCCAAAGAAATTCTTCAATGGCTGCTAAACTTGCTAATGGATCAATAAGGACAACATTGGATGAATAATCCCTAAGTGACTTTTCACCCTGGGCTCTACAAAGACGCAACTTGAAAGGTTGAGATAATGCACTTAGTCCAGAGGAGAGACGTGAACTGCCACTAGAAGACCTAGGTGAATGGCTCAGCACAACTGGGAAACGCTCTACGGATGACAAAGCATTTTGAAGCTTCTGAACCAAAACAGTCAGAGGAGCCACTGTCCCATTGTCAGTACTGGATGCTAATCCAACAGCTACGAATGACTTAAACCTTCGAAGTGATTGTTGGCGGAGCTCAGGCAGGTTGGTATCTGAGACTCGATCTTTAGAGAAATACCCACAAGAAAAATAGTTCAGCAAAGCTGCAACAACACCGCTACCGATAAATTCAAAAGTAGAAACACCATCTCCTTTGCTGAGTTCCTTCAGCATCTCTGATATTACCCCAATCAAATAATCTTCTTTGTTTCCAGAATAATCTTCTAGCCCATATCCGGAAGCTTTGGACTTTCCCTTGGCTTTAGTCATTTGGCCATCAACTCCAGAATTCAACTTGATGCAAAGATTTTTTAGATGCAAAAGATCTTCTGTAACACCTACTTCAACAGCCCCAGGGTCCGAAGGGAAGTACTTATCTTTAAAAGCTCTAGCAGCTGAGCTAACAGACACCCGAAGACTAGAATTAACGGTTGGAATTTCCACAGAACTTGGAGGAGTACCAACATTTACCAAAGCAGGATTCTTCACATCTTCCAAGGAATTCCCATCTGGATTTAGGTTAACGCTCCGTCGACGACGTCTATAGCGAGATGATGCACCAGATACCGAATCATTATCCTTCTCAGCAGAAGATGCTTGTGTAGAGATAATGGTTGAATTTCCAACCAAAATAAGTTGGTCCACTGCATGAACAACACCTTCCCTCACAAACATCTTAGAGAATATCCCAGGGAGCTTTTCCATAAGAATTTGCGCAATTTGCAAGGCTGGAACCAAAACTTGTGGATCTTTCCATGCTAAGACACCAGCTAAAAAACTATACAACCCAATCAACAATGCATAAGTTGTCTAAACGTACAGAACATCAGCAAATCAAGCAATTCCAAACCAATTAAACTTATAGATACCTCGATATGTTTGTCAGACTCAATAACGACTGAATCATCTCTGCTGTGCTGAAATACATCAATTTCCCAATGACAGACAGACATTTGTGCCGAACAGGACCATTGACACTAGAACCATAGATCTGCTTCAAAAGAGTGATGTTACTATTAATTTGTTCAAGAGTGATGGGACTTGACAGGACAAGAGCAAGCAAATTTTCACCTGTATTAAAACTGGAAGGAGATCCATCCCAAATTGCTGAAGTAGCTCAGGCTGATCATTTAATAATTTCTCACGAGCCGATATCTCAGGCACATTACCATTTGTGTCTTCTTGTTTCTCAGAACTGCTAGCAGGAGACTTTATCACGACAGAACCTCTTGCAAACAAAATGGAGTTAACTGGAAGGGAAATTATTCCTTGTGGCAATGGAGGAAGAAGCTCATTCGCAAGGTTCACAATCTCAAATATCTACACATTAGAACGACAATTAGAATATTTCATCTCTTCATAACATAAGAATGGAAGGTGTAATTACAAACTGTCAGTGTCAGAATCTGTGGAACTGAAACCATACAGTGACCAAACTAGAAAGACAAATAAACAAATAACTTCCAAGCTACCTGCTCTGGTGGCCTGCTTAATGCAGGTGAAACAGAGGCATTAGCAGAAACTCCAGAACCAGATAGTATATCTTTCAGAATGCCACTTATTCCAAGGAGAAGCAACGTTTTAGTTCCAAGAGGGGACCCACTTGCACAAGTGGAAAGAAGTCGGATTAAACCCTGCATATACATACATATATATATGTCTGTAAGGTCAAGGTAGAATCACCACCAGTTAACGCACCAGGTTTAAAAACAAACATATTGCACTTACAGTATAAGTAGGTGTGCTAAGAGAAGCCTGCCCACCTCCAGAACTGCTGGTAGATATAAGCGAAGCAGCTTGTGTAACCAGTCCATGATTGCACAGTTCATCTAATTTGTCAGGAGATGATGCAAATGCTTCAGCAATTCGAGTCAAACAAACAGAGGCATGTTCGAGGACCTTCAAAAATATAAATTGCAAAAGAAATTAATGGCTTTAGGCTTCATTAATTTTGTCCCATCCAAGGATTAAAAAAGATTATCAAATTATAAGGAAACAACAAGGGTAATGCAGTTTCCAGGTCATGCCAAGTTAGAAACCAAAATATGATCTTACCTTGGAATCATGATACTGAAGGAGGTTTGTCAAAAGAGGGACAGCTTCCATCACAAAGTCCGCTGCATCTGAAGGAAGCTTCTTGCACATATTAGCAGCAGTAGACAATGCCACTCGCTGATACATATATTACGTCAACATAGCTTACTCAACTACAGTGTATAGTGCCAAATGAAGTTGGGTTATTCAAAATGTAGAGATTTTAAAAAGTTACCTGAACTCCAGTCGAGAAGAAGTCCAAATACGAAAGTACAGCCATAAGAGCACCAGCTCGCAGACAGGCAGTTGGGTGCTCCTGAGATATCTTCTTTAAAGCTTGAAGAGACTGTTTATGTCAACAACCATACTTATGAGAACTCAAGACTAAGGAAAGCTCTATGAAATCTGTCAAATAATAAAATATCATCGCCAGACTCATAATAATGCTACTTCGAAAAAAATCATGATGTTATGAACCTAGTAACACATTTTTAACGAGAATCACGCATCAATTAGATTCGACAGTAAAATATACTCCTTCCAGCAGGCCACGTAATATTATTGTCCATGAATTTCCAAAACTGGTTTCACTAATAAGACTAGAAAGAAAGGGGGAATTACCTGCTCGGCTAAGTCCATATACTCTATCGTCAGCAACCGGGCGCAGAAACATGACACTGCACCATAGTGCACAACAGCAGCACAAGATGAAGGGAGCACATCGCATAGATGAGTTAGAGCCCTGGCTGCGAGAAGCATAATATCAGGATTGCTCTCGTGATTAAGTAACCCCACGAGCACAGGAACAAATGAATCAACTGGGAATGCACTAAATGCTTCTTCAGTCCCAATTGAAAGAATATCGCATAACTGCGTCAGCGCCTCAACCTGCCGACCTTCTTCACCGTCGGCCCGCAACCCAGATAGGATTTTCTTCAACCTGCCACTCTGGTGCGACGATGATGCAGAACCCAACGCTGCAGATGGAAGCAGATCATCCAAACCAGCACCAAGTTTCCGAAGAAGCCCTTGAAGTGCACTACTCGCAGATGTCAAATTCTGATGCGAATTTCCCGCACCAACATCACTGTCGTTATCATCGTCATCCACAGGATCTCCACTATCCATGTTTAAACCTAATCTCCTCTCTCCATCCCTGTCTCTATCCCTAATCCTAACATCATGTTCTTTTTCCTTCCCTTTAGCAGAGTTGTCCTTATCTAAATTCTTCCCTCGACGATCACGGCGCGAGCCAGACGATTCATTGGTGGTGTCCATCGGAGCAGAATTGGTCGAAGGTAACACCGCCTGAGTCCTAGATGCACGAGAACGAGTCGAGACAGAACGAACTGCAGCGATGGGGTTTAAAGAAGAAGAAGAAGCGGGAACAGCAACAGAAAGACGAGAACGCTTACTGGAACGGGTAGTGGGACCGGATGTGGATGATGAAGGGGCAGCTGAGGAAGCCTCCGCCCGCTTCCGGCTCCGTGTTTCCATACAAGAACCCACCCACCCCTCAATTTGCCAAGTCGCTCGCTGCCCGAGCGGCAATCACACTGTCCTGGATCGAATAACCCGCAGCATCCGTCTTAGCGTGATTGAACCACGGCACTGAAAGATCGATTTTTTATTAAATCAGCTGGGTAACTACGGAAAACCCCAATTCTGAACCTAGATTCTTCACAGCTTTCGAACAATCAAAAGAATCCCCAATCGCTAAGAACCCAAAAATGTATTATTTGGAGCAAATGCTTACGCATTCGGCGAAATATACACTATATTTACTGGAGCTTGGAATTGGAATAGTAAATAATTCAGATTCCGGTGCTTAAAAAGTCTCAAATTCAACAGAGAAAATAGGTTGCGTGTAAACCCTAATAGGAGAGATTAAGGGCCCTGTGCTGTCAATTTTAGTGTTGGAAGGGAATGGAAATGAAAATATAAAAATTATTGTCGATATAAATAAAAAGAAATATGATAATATTTTAAAGTGATAAAACAGAATAAGTTGTTGAAATATCATTGTATAAGAAAATAAGCATAAAAAATTACTATACTGAAATACATTATTGCCATTCTTACTTAAAACGCCGTGGGGAACTGGAGATCGCCATTCTCACTTACAGAATTTGAAGACAAGGCACATTCAGCAAGCACATCTATTGTTTAAACGTATTCAACGAGACCAATTATTTCAGCAAGTAGAAAGATACATATCTCATGTTTGCTCTTCTATTTTCAATCACTCAAAAAGGGCGAAAAAGTGAACCAATTTAGACATATCCAACATACCAAATTATACCAACTAAGAAAGTTGACCCACACACCGATGAGACGACTACGATAGTGAGAAACGACGCGGCAATGCAGATTGGGCAAAGAAGGGAATAGAAAATGTGAGAAAAATGATAAAAGCAAGACACGAACAAGGTTTAGATGAATTAATCTGAAAAATGAGAATTATTAGAGAGGTAAAATCGATCATTCATCACAGTTTTACATCACAAGAATCCCATTTTATCGAAAATATGATGGAAAGAAGCCGTACGGTTTGCAGCGGCAATGAATTCCCTTTCAATTAGTTTTAACGAAAATCAAACATCACTAAATGATTCAAGGAATGAGATTTCAATTCTCGGAATATCTACCAAACATGGCCTAAGTCTTCGTAAGGGAAGACCTTTATATATGTAAATTTTTTGGCTTTTTTCTCACATTTTTATGTATATTTATTGTCATAATTTTTAACAACATAGTGTATATATATATAAATTATATATTGAGTAAGTCTACTTTTTAGCCACTCAAAGCATACTTATTTGTGATATTTGAAAAATAGCTATTAATCACTTTAATCTATAAACATTGAAAACTGTTATACAAAATAGTTTATTTATTCATCATTACGTCCAAACAATGAATAGAGGGGTCATATTTTGTTCAAAAATTTTAAAATATAAGTACTAGAGATGATCAATTGTGTCAAATATTAAGATGTTATATCGCTCTATATCATTGTTATACTAACAAATAACGATATACATCAGTCAATAACATTAATTGTGATGACAATGTCAATATTTAGTTCTTAAAAGATATTTTAAGATTTAAAAATTAAAGTGATTAATAAATATCTTTTAAAAACTAAATTATCATTAAAGTATAATTTTATATACTAAAAAGTAGGTTTACTCAAATTTGTTTTAGAAAACAAATAATAATGTAAATTGAATAATGAAAAATATATAATTATTTTAAATATCATATAAATTTATTATGTTGTAATTAAAAAAATCAATAATAAGATATAAAATCTGCTACAAATAAATGATTGGTCTTGCATAAAAATTCTTTGGTAACACACTGACACCTATTCTACTTGATATAAATATGCAATAATAGATTTAATGATTTAATACAATTTATCATTATAAACCTCTTTGATGGTAAAATTATTAAAACAATTATTTTAATAAAGTTTTGATCAATCTTATAAAACTCATTTTAAATGAAAAAAAAATTATATAAATCCCAGACTCTATTCTTCAATCCCATCCTCTATTCCCTCACAACAAGTCTGTCATTTGACCTATATATATATATATATTATTAAATAATTCAAACATAATTTGTTCTCAACAAATTTATTCTAATTTGAAAATAAACAGAGTCTCATGGTGTTTTTTTTTAAAAAATAACATATTCAAATTGAGGTCACAATCTTTCTTCATTTTTTTTCCCCTAATCCCCAAGTTAATCTTGCTTATACTAGCACCATTATATATAGCTGCTAAATTGTCTTCCATTTGAATTCTTAATGCTTGTTACCAACCACCTCGATTTTTTTGTTTTACCAGTATTTTATTTGATCAAATAGATTCATTTGATTAAGATTGACAAATGAAACTCATGTAGAGTTAACCTGATGATATGGCCCTACTTGGCTAAGTAGGGTGTTAGTCAAACAGAAGATCTACAAGCATTACTAATAGTAGCGTCAAAATGACCTATGTGACAACCCGATCCCACCTGTAAATAAATAAGTTTGAGTTCAAAAAATTAAGTATTATTTAAAAACAGGTCAACCTATTTAGTCCACAAGCTAAATTGTCCAAACCCACATTACCCCATGTTCAACCCATTTATTTATTTATTTTTGTTTTTATTTTCATTTACAAAATATGTATTATTTAGTATAAATAATTATACTTTATTATATTTTTATATTTTATAACATTATATTCAATAAATATAATAAATTTGGATATGAAAACTTTTGTAATATTTTCAAACTAAATATAAAATTTTCAAATTTAAATATGATATAATTAATTTAAAAATAAAATATGAAAATTTAAAATTATTGATTATTTAAAAGTATTTAAAATATTTTACGCATATAAATTGTGTTTTAATAACAAATTATCAAAGTTTTTATTAAAAAATGTCAAAACTATATTATTTAAATATACTTAAAAAAAATGAATGGTCCGGAGGTTATAACAAAGAGAGTTTAGACATTGAAAAATAACTCGTTTAATAAATAAGTCAATTTTGACATTACTAATTATTATGCCTACAATTTAATATAAACATTTTTTTTGGCTGAAATTTCATTTCAATCCTGTATAGATAAGATATTAATGCTTCTTATTTTGATTTCTCATAAAGTTATCTTTTTAATCCCTAACATATAGAATATTTCTCAATTTGATTATCCGTAGAATTATCTTTTCTGTTTAATCCTTACATATAATTAAGGTGTTTATCAATTTGGTCCTCACAAATAAAATTATTACAATTAATGACCCTTTATTAATTGTTAGTCTACATATTTGTGACTAAGTAATGATTTGTAAAGAAAAAAAGTGTTATATATCATCATGTTTGTTCATTTTATTAACAATTTGATTAAATGATGTCATTGATGATTTATTGATTTGTAAGACATCAAATTTAAAAGTGAATTTTGAATGAATCAAATTGAGAAATATTTTGCCTATAAAATACTAAATTAATAATTCAAATTCTGATGACGAAATCAAATAATATCTTATCTAAACAAATCGAAATAGAGATTTAATCGATCTTCTTGAATCTTGATTATAAGCAAAAATGGAATGAGTTAAACCATTACCATCTTCACATAACACGTCATTTAAAGAGAATTTTTTTTTCTATTTCTATAAATCCTTTTCAGTTTTCACCATGTTTGTTTTATTATCCATTAATTTCATTTTAATTATTTATCTTAGTTTTTTCCAATTTGATTATTTAACTTTATTTTAGGTTTCATTTCGATGCTTTAAAATTATTTTGTTATAATTTAATCCATTAACTTTACTTTATATTTCCCCTTAGTTCTCTGATTTTATTTTGTTTTAATCTTGTTTTTTAACTTAAAAATAAATACTCAAATATTTTATTTTCTTTGCTTAAAAAGTTTATAAAGTTATTGGAGTTAAGAAAGAAACCACGAAAAACTATTATGTTAAGTACTTTTGAAGTGTTAAAGTGATGAAAATAATTAAGTAGTTATTTTTTAAGTTAAATGACCAATTTGAAACAAACTAAAATTAAGTAGTTATTTTTAATTTTGTGTAATACATCTTATTTACTAATATATAGGTTGAAAGATATTAAATTAACAAAAATACATTTAACCTACTATCTTAACAAGCTTTTTTTTTCAATTGCAATAATGCAAATAAAAAAATTACAAAATAAATAAGCAATTACATTGTAATTTATAATAACAGATCAAATGAACAAAATAATCAACAAAATTTTTTTTTGCACAAAATTAAAATTTATAAAAAAAGTATTGCTCTTTTAAAGTTAGATAAGTAAATTACAGAATCTCCTAAATTGGGGGGAGGGGGGGGAATCTCTGCATTTTAGCCTTAAACTTATTGTTTATCTATCACTGCCTTCTAATTTACCAAAGTTACTGGACCTGTCACTAAACCGGTACATTGCATCTACTGATTCAATAATCAATGTTCAAATTACAGTCGAACTATAATTGAATCAATATACTTTAAAATATTTAAAAAATAATATACATAATTAAAAATTATAAATATAAATTTTCAAATTCAATTAAAAGTAATATTTGATGTCAAATTACACAAAACAATATCTACAATAAAAAAATAATCAAATAACAAAGAAATATTATTAATTAATATAATATTCATTTATATCAAATTTGTAAAATATTTATATAATGACATTTTTACTAAAATTGACTTATATTAAAGCACGTGAAGTTTGTTCATATGCATATTTATTCAATATTGAAATTTGCTCGAGTGATTAAGCTTAAATCTAAGATATTAATAAGAAAGAAAATGAAGCACGAAAAGATTGAGTATGGCATATGGAAAGGGTTGTAATTGGAGTTAAAAGAATGAGAAAATTACTAATTTATTTTGTGAAAGGTTTTATTTTTCTCAAATTGGTTATTAAAAAATTATGTGTCTCAATTTAGTCATTAGAATATAAATATTAAATGTGTCTCAATTTTGTCATTTTTGTTGCTAAATGATAAAATTTACTAATGCTAAATCTCATTTTTTTAATTTCAAAAATCATTTTAATAAACTGAAGAACCAAATTAAAATAAATATAATTTTTCAATTACTATATTGAAAAGTTTGATCTTTTGTAGATTAAATTAAAATAAATATAAGCATTTAGATATCAAATTAGTAATTTACACTTAAAAATTTGCGGATAAGACATTTTTTATTAAACCATCAGAATTTATAAATTTCTTGAATTACGACTAATTAAATTTGATTTAGGTCAAATCAATGTATAAAAATGTTCTCATGCTAATTTTCTGAATCCACAAAATTTAAATTCAGAATTTTATTTACAAACAAATGTTAAACTCCTTCAATCAACCATAATATTTTACTGTTTAAGTTTTGGTATGACATTAAGCATATTAAATTGGAGTACACTATAAGGGGGTTAACTCTTAAAATGTTGGTTTAAGCTTCGCTAAAATGGATTGGTTTGCGAGAACCAAACCTTTATTGGTCAACATAATGTAGACGTTCTGTTGAGCTGTTGATCATATTCGATTCAACAACCATACAAGCCTCCTATGTTAACACTTAAATATAAATAGTCTAATTATTGATCAAATTGTCAACTTAATAGTGCTTAGCACCATGCTAGTTAATATCCAATCTAGTTCCCTAGTCTGGAGATGGCATATCATAATTTTTTAGTTTCTTATAGATATACTTTACTAAAAATTATTTTGTTCGATATACTATTAAATATTAAATGTGAACACATATTCTTTTTTATAATTTTAAAAAATTGAGTTTACTATTTGCTAAACGTTTGTTAATATTATATTAAATTGTGTTAACATGGCCAACCATATTATATTGACAATTTAAAAAATAGATAATTCAAGCTAATTTGTCATGGTTATTTTACTTACATTTATAACATCATAAAGACTCAATCACAAGTATTTAAATTATAAGGATTAAATTATAGATTATAAGGACACAAAATAATTATTCTAAATGTTATAGTTTACAATTGACCAATTTTTAATCAATACATGAGGAAATTTAGATTAAAAATTAGTCTCTTTCAATAGCCGTTGACTTTTCTTTCTGGGATCAATATATTTATCTATTTTGCATATCCAACGCAATAACCATAGGGATTTTTTAAATCTTGCAACAATTGTCACTGTTATAGGGGATCCATTCCATATATAATAAGTAATTAATATTAGGCAAAAATGACTGGATTTTATTTTAATCATCTATATTTCAAATGTTTTATATTGATTATTTATATTGCAAACTTACCCTATTTCAGTTATTTTTTATCAAATTCATTTGATATTTTAACAGATTTGACATTAAGGGTGTTCAAAATCAAACAAAACCACTCCAAACCAATTTGACCAAAATAAAAAAAATGTCTAAATTAATTTTTAAACCATGATAGCTGAATGATTTGGTTTGAAATCAATCTTTTATATATATATATATATATATATATATTATATCTCATTATGTTATATTATATTACATTATACATAATATATTAAAAAAACCTTATACACTAATACATTAATTTTTTTCTTTATCATTATTAAATGTCAATTGAGATATATTGTTACAAATTTATATACTAATAATAATGTATTAAATTATGATTTGAGTTATTATTAGGTGGTTTAAGGGATAAAATATGAAGTTATGAAAAAGTTAAAAATAAGTATTTATTATGTTGATAAAATAATATGTTAAAAAAAAGTATTCAAAGTATAATAATGAATGACGTTAAATATTATTCAATAACTGTATGATATTTATTTTCTTCCTAAACCGTCAAAATCAAATTAAATTATTCAAAAAAATAAAAATAGAATAGGTTTGTAATTTTTTAAAATTGATTAGTTTGGTTCAATTTGATTTTGACTCAAAACCAAACCAAATCAATTATTTGAAGCTCTTACTTAACACCTCTTCATTCATGTGTTGATATGGATTATTTCCTTGACTATTGTCAAGTCTTTTAGGTCTGTCAAATATCTAATAAATTTGACAAAAAAAGAATAAAACAATGTGAGCTTGCAACAGAAAAAATTAATATGCAACATCTACAATTCAAAAGACAAAATGAAATATAAAATAAATATAAAGGGCTAAAATATATTTTTTGCCTTGATATTACCTTATTATATAAATATCTTTTTCTTTTTCTCTGTTTGGAAGTTCTATAAATTTTCTCCGTTTGGAAGTTCAATAAATTTTGAGGATAGAAATCCGTAATAACAGTAACCAGTCCAAGAACTTGACCCTCAGGATCCGGCCTGTGTCTATGCCGACAATTCTCACACACGCCACGTGCATCGGATTCTTTACTTTGGGTGAGCCGAACCGAATCCGTTGTCTGTAAATGAATTTCATTTTCAGAAAAATATTTCTTTTTGTAACGTCAGATTCAAACTTAAATGTCATGCTTTGCGTTCTTCGTCCGTCACCGTCACAGCGCAAAGTAACTCCACCTGTCTTGTGCTTATCTTTCTTTCTCCCTCGGTCTGTTCATCTTTCTTCATTCATGTCCCGACTGCCCCACACACCCTTTGGAAATAACTCACTCTGATTTTTTGAACTTCTTAACGTTTTATTATTTATTATCTGTTTATCTCTGTCTGTCCGTTTTATGGATGGAGTGGTGAGCTCGAGCACTTTGGGAATGACGCTTCTTGCGGGATGCTTTGACTAGTGGAGTTAGACGGAGGAAAATCGTGTTCTGGGTTAGTCTTGTTTGGGAAAGGAAATCAGATTTGAGATGGGGTTCTTCAGTACTATATTGGGCTTTTTTGGATTTGGAATTGGGATTTCTGTTGGTCTTGTTGCTGGTTATTTTCTCTTCATCTATTTTCAGCCCACCGATGTGAAGGTATACATACGATTTATCTTGTTTTATTATAATATTTCATTTCTTCAGATGGATGTCATAGTTGTTTGTCCAATTCTGAGGGGCAACTTAGAGACTATCACTCCAGGTTGGCCACAATTGTCATTTATGGTTAGATTATGCATTTAGGCCAAACTTGGGGTTTCTATTTGTTCACTGTGGGTGATTGTAGGCTATAAACCAGCGGATTCTGGAGGAGAATGGACATATGTTGGGACATCCTAATGGTTTTTTCTAAATGGGGTCATGAATATCTTGAGAATGCTCCCCCTTACGTGCTTTGCGATTAGACTATGCCTTTAGAGCGTAAATAAGCGGACTGGCTTACCCTTTTGAGCACAAACCTAAGTTTTATCATAATTTTTATGAAGTATGAAATGCAATCAGAAAGGAAGACTCCTAATGTGTCATTTTGCGAATATTTTGGAATTTCGGCAGCTTGTGCTGGTGTTTTAGTATTGATACCCTGCTGTCTTCGACAGGATCCTAAAATCCGTCCGTTGGTAGAGCAAGATACGGAAACTTTGCAACAAATGTTTCCAGAGATTCCACTTTGGATAAAAAACCCAGACTTTGATCGGGTATGTAACTGTTGGGTTTGATATTCCTCTCTATGCTATTAATCATGCACTTCAGTGTTTGGTTTTCACACCGGGCCATCATTTGTTTGCAATTTTCTGAAGGTCGATTGGCTAAACAAGTTTGTTGAATATATGTGGCCTTACCTCGACAAGGTATAAGTTATTTTGAGAAGTCTGAACTCTTCTTAACCAACGTCTGAGATTTTTCGTCTCCTTGTTAGTTTGTTTGAGTATCTGCTTTAATTTTCTTATATAGGCAATTTGCAAGACTGCAAAGACCATTGCGACACCCATAATTGCTGAGCAGATTCCAAAATATAAGATTGAGTCTGTTGAGTTTGAAGTGCTTACTTTGGGGTCCCTGCCGCCAACTTTTCAAGGTTAGTAGATATGAAAATGATACATTATTAGTAAGTACCTTCTAGATGCCCCTTACAGATGATAGGGCATTGCCAATTTGTGTAAACTGTATTAGGAAGCTGAAATTCACCAAGTTTCTATTGTTGCCTAGGCTTTGTATACTTCACTTTGTGATATTCAGGATAGGAATGTAAATATGATGAAGGCTGAGGCTTACTCATGCAGAATCCTTTTTTTTCTTTAAAAAAAAAAAATAATAATATGAAGATAGAGAATAAATACAGATAAATGTTTATAGATAATGATAAAAAGAATAACCAAGAATAATATATCTAAGGCTCTGGTAGAACCCCAAACCTTAGACTTAACAGATGATAATTATGCACTTGGATTAACACAAAACAGTAGCCACATTGTTCACAGATAACGGCAACAATAAAATAACATACAGAACAGCAAAGGAAAAGTAAAGAACAACACTACCAAAACATAACACAAAACACAGATAGGTTGCCTAGCTTTCGAGAGGCTAGGTTCTCTCCCTCAGTCCTGAAATTCCTTCCTGCCCTTTGCACTCCTCACAGACCCACTTATATCAGTCTATCATGCCCTCTGTTACCTCCACTACTGTATCAGAACTATTTTCCATCTCTGCCCTTACTCTCTTGCCCTTCTTGGAGTACACCTTTAGGTCCATTTTGCTGCTGGGCCCAACCATTTTATAAGTTGGGATAAACGCAGGCCCATCAATACCCTCCCCAACGAGCTTCACCTTGTCCTCAAGGTGCAAATTAAGAAATTGGTTGTTGATAACAACAAATTTCTCCCAAGTGCTGTCACCATCAGGAGAGTCGACCCATTTAATCAGTACTTCAAGTTCCCCATTAGTCACTGTCCTAACTTCTTGACTGCCTCTGGTTGCACTAGCATTTCATTCTCTCCTGGTTTGCTAAATATGCCATGTACACTCTCCCTAACAGGAGGTAATCCTTCAAGTTCTTCACATACCCCAGCATATTCCTCCAAGAGTGCATTGCCTTCCTGACTGACCTTCTCTGCAGGTTGTGTCTGTATTGAAAGTGAACCGAATTCCACCAAGAACCCTTGTTCCCCTTTTGTTATAGAATTCAGCATGCTCTTAAGGGACACAATTGTTTTTTTCAGTACTGGATCCCCCTTCAGACATACTGTAGTTTGCCCATCCTTATAATTCATGGTTAATTGTTTCCAATTAACCTTAACATCACCCAAAGATTCCAGCCACTCCACTCTTAAAACCAAATCCTCTCCACCTAAATCAAAAACATAAAAATTTTGTTTGATGTGAGCTCCTTGCAAATCAAGCTCCACTCCTTTGCATATCTTCTTTCCTTGAACCCGATACCCATCCCCCACTGTAATGACAAATCTCCTGTCTATTGTGGGTATTTTTAATTCATCCACTACTTGGCTAGAAATGAAGTTATGGGAGGCCCCACTGTCAATTAACACCAGTACTTCCCCTTTGCGTATGTTTCCCATCAATTTCATTGTCTTCCCCTCCGAGAGCCCCACGATGGCAGTCATTGATAGAGCCATCGTCTCTTCGGTCACAGCTGGCTCATCATCTCCCTCTTCGAGCTTGCCTTTGTGTCTCCCATCGTCACCCGATTCAGTGTCTTCGATTTCAGACAACAGGAGTACACTCAGCTGCTTGTTTTTACATTGGTGATTGGGGCCATATTTCTCGTCACACTTAAAGCAAAGCCCAAGTCGCCTCTTCCGAGCTACTTCAATCTCCGACAAGCGTTTCAAACCAGAACCCACACTGTCGTTGTTGCTATCCTTCTTCTTTGCCATCACCATCGCCGAACTCACACTGCCAGACGCGTGCGACTTGTTGTCCCCCACTGGTTTCGAGTCAGACTTCCTCGTGTAAGAAGAGGAATAAGGTGGGTGAATTGTTTTGACTTGCTCCAACAAGTTGGATGCTCGATTCAAGCTGGGTTTGGATAACTCACTCCATTTGGACCCAACAACAGAATTCAAAGCATTCTTCTGAGCTTCTTTGTGTTTCTTTAGCAAAGTTTTTCTATCCTCTACCTTTTGGACTAACTCCATTAGGCCCAACAAGGATTGGGCTCCCAATATCCTCACTTCAGCTCTCACCTCATCCTTCAGCCCATTGGTGAAGGCTCACATCAGGAGTTCATCTGAAGCTTCCTTCAAGGTGGCTGACACCACCTCAAATTGTTCTGTATACTCAGCCACCATGCCCACTTGTCTCAGAGCCATAAGATGTTCATAGTTTTCTCCTTGTTGAGATAGATGAAATCGCCTGAGCAATTCTGTCTTGAACTCTAACCATGACTGAAGTGGTTTGCGGGTCTCCAGCCATTAAATCCAGCTAAGGGCTGTCCCTTCCATATAGACTACCATGGCTTCCATCTTCTCGCCATCCGGAATATGGTTAAATAGAAAATATCTTTCAGTTCTGAGTATCCATCTTGTCGGGTCTTCTCTGTTGAACACCGGCAACTCTAACTTTCGGTATTTGTTAGGATCCTTCTCATCCATTCCCTCAATATTTTGCTGCACATTTTCGCCTTCGTTTCGCCTTCTGATTCCTGGTTTTGATTCTCCTGTACACTGCAATTGTCTTCCTCCACTCCTTAAGAAGATCTCAGTTCTTCAATGGCCTCCTTAATCTTTGCCACCCATTGTTTAATGTTTGCTACATCCTGCTCCACGTTTTCCATTCTCGCTTCCATTCTTGATTCTGTTTGGATATTGACCATTTCCTCACGTCACCGCTCTGATACCAATTTGATAGAATCCCAAACCTTAGACTCAACAAATGATAATTATGCACTTGGATTAACACAAAGCAGTAGCCACTGTTCACAGATAACAGCAACAATAAAATACCATACAGAACAGCAAAGGAAAAGTAAAGAACAACACTACCAAAACATAACACAAAACACAGATAAGTTGCCTAGCTTTCGAGAGGCTAGGTTCTCTCCTTCAGTCCTAAAATTCCTTCCTGGCCTTTGCACCCCTTGGAGACCCAGTTATGTCAGTCTATCATGCCCTCCGTTACCTCCACTACTGTGTCAAAGCTATTTTCCATCTCTGCCCTTGCTCTCTTGCCCTTCTTGGAGTACACCTTTAGGTCCATTTTGCTGTTGGGCCCAACCATTTTATAAGTTGGGATAAATGCAGGCCCATCAGGCTCTAGATAAAGATCAACACCTAAACCATTCGGAGTTCCACTTACATTGATTTCTCAGCACTTCCCCTTAAGCTTAAGATTAAGCTAATTTAAAAATGAAAGCATCTCTAGATTGGACTATTAGAAACTGTATGCAATATAAAAATGAAAAGGTATCTAGATTGGGACACCTAGATATTTCACCGTGACTCAATAACTTCAAGGAAACTAGTACTTTTCCACTCGCTCTTGAATTTCCAACAATCTTCCTCACAAGTTTAGGTCCATCTCACAAGCTTGCACTCCCTCAATAACTTATTCGAACTTCCAAGTCCGCAGGCTTTTCTCTTGAGCCTTTTATGGTAGCACCAATCACTCTCTCTAGGGCGCTTGAAACACCGGGTTGAACAATGATCACCTTGTAACAGCTTCACCTAATTTGCAGTTTGCAATTTGGTACGTGTTAGGATCTTATTGAGTCCCACATTAGGTAGGAAGAGATGCCTTGGTGGGTTTATAACTTGGAAGCTCTACCCTCCCAATAGGCAGGTTTTGTGGGAGAGGATCTCCTCCAGGTTGTAACAATATACCGGTTTCATCTTCTAGTCTATATGAAAACACTGAAGCTTCTCAATGAGGTTAATTTTCCAACATGAACTGTTAATATCCAAGATGAACCAAGCTGGGATAGGTCTATATAAGGTCTGGTTGTCACAGTTTAGGTCCCATTGGTGTGGTCAGTAGTGTTTCATGGACCTTACATGCTCGGCTTTTTTGGCAAGTACATGTGTGTGAAGGGATATTTCAGCCTTATTTTGTTGATTGGAGGTTCTTGAAACTGATAAGATGTTCTCATTTTGAAAGGATGTTGCCAAAATTTTTTTGGGTCATCAGAAAATGTTTCAATTGCTGGAAAAGAGATGGATAGTATAGATTGGAGCTTTGTTGAAGAAGGGGACTAGAGCATATGTGGAACTTTGGCCTTGAAAACTAGGTCTGATCTTTCCTTAAACTTTGCTTTGTTACCATGTAAAATTCAAGATAAGAACAAAACATCATGAATGAGGACTCTAGCCACTTCATTTTTAAGGCCTCAAATCTTGAGTTGCGGGTAATGTTGGCATCAAATAAATAATCCTCTCCTCCTCCCCCCTCCACACCCCCCCCCCCCAAAAAAAAAAAAGAAAAGAAAAAAAAACTCTCTTAATTTTAGATGCTTCTTGCCCTACTCCTTTTGTGGTGTATATTGCACAGAAAAGGATTATTGCTTGTGTGCTGTTTTATGCATTTGATTGACTTAAACAACTTATGTGTGATGTCTAATGAATATTTTCTATATTCTCGTTAAATTTAAATGTATATCTTTTTCTTGACAGGAATGAAAGTTTATGTGACTGATGAGAAGGAGTTGATTATGGAGCCTTCCGTAAAATGGGCTGGAAATCCTAATGTCACTGTTGCTGTTAAGGCATTTGGGTTGAAAGCGACCGTCCAGGTAATGCTTTTGTGGGTCTGTGTGAGTGCATTTTAGAGAGAGAGGGAGAGAGAGGAGGGGATAGAGAGGACAGACGCCTCTTGATGCTAAGGATTCTGTATCATTTCAGGTGTTGGATTTGCAAGTTTTCCTTTTGCCTCGCATTACTTTGAAGCCTTTGGTTCCTAGCTTTCCTTGCTTTGCCAACATCTATGTGTCTCTTATGGAAAAGGTTTGTGATGGTTGTGTGTATTATGTATTACTTCCTCCTCCTACTTTGCATGACCACTTGGATATGTGTAAAACATTATAGGTATATAAAAAACATGCAATAGAGTTTTTTTTTTTTTTTTTAAGTTTTGTAATGGCCACAATCACCTATAGATCAACATCATCTTGTAAACATTGGTGTATGGTTCATTTTTGTCAGTTATTATAACACTCAGGATTTCCTGCAAAAATTTCTGCTTTTATTGATGGTACTTATCTTCTCCACTCTCTTGCAGCCACATGTGGACTTTGGCTTAAAGCTTGTCGGGGCTGATCTTATGTCTATTCCTGGCCTCTACAGATTTGTTCAGGCAAGCATTTATACATGTATCTTATCCTGTAATACGTGAATCCCTCATTGCAGACCATTGATTGTGTATGTGATGTTTTATGCTCAAAATCTTATGCTTATAGAAGAGTGAGAGTTATTTCAGGGCTTTTTTCTTTTTTGGTATCAAGATTGGGGTTCTGTGTGCATATAACTGGTAGAAGGTTAATTGCTAAATTAATAAGAATTGACATTTCAAGGGTTTAACGTTCAAGGAAGATGAAGAAAAAGAAATATAGTTAATTGCTAAATCAATAAGAATTGACATTTTATGGTTTTTATAAACACTTTTTCACTTTACTGTTCATTGAGGTATAATTAGAATTAATGTTTCCATCATTGTCAGTTGGGTTTTGATATTTTTACCTTTCCACCTGGTAGCTAGCATTTAGCTCATTCTAGATACTTTGGTAGCACTGAAATCTCTGGTCATACATGCATGTGCTGTATAAATAATAGATGTAAATTTTTGATTGGACACATATTTTGGATTGAAAGATTTTGGGTTGGCTATATATAACAATCACTCACTGCTTTTAGAGAACTTTATTTTCTTTTCTATGGTGCCTTATTTTAAGAAGACTTCTTTCCGAAAAAGGAAAACCAGTGGTAATATTATGCAGCACAATTTTTTTTTTTGGGCATGGGTTGTTCATTTGTGGGTTGGTGGCTAACAACGGAGATTCTTGGAGGAAAAAAAATACTCTCTTGCTACATACTGAAGATTCTACATTTATCCTTGGTTGTTACTAGCTTATTGAAATATCAATGGCTATTAACTAAATTAAAGAGTGCCGTTGTGCAGGAGGTTATCAAAACTCAGGTTGCTAATATGTATCTATGGCCCAAAACCCTGGAAGTTCCAATTATAGATCCAACAAAGTATGTTCTGCATTTTTTTTTTCCAAGAAAAAGTTGTTCCAAACATGTTTATGATTATTCATAACTCCTATTTTTGCTTCTAAACATTTGTTGGGAATCTTAGAGCGATGAAGAGGCCTGTTGGAATTCTCAATGTAAAAGTTGTGAGAGCAATGAAGCTAAAGAAGAAAGACCTTCTTGGTGCATCTGATCCTTATGTGAAACTAAAGCTTACTGAGGATAAGCTACCGTCAAAAAAGACTACTGTGAAGCACAAGAACTTGAATCCCGAATGGAATGAGGACTTTAATTTGGTGGTTAAAGATCCAGAGTCCCAGGCGTTAGAGATTTATGTTTATGACTGGGAGCAGGTATATATCTTCCAAAGAAAGTTTATGTTCTCGAGTTGCTTGTTATGCATCTGACTTCTATGCTGTTTCTGTATGGTCGCTTAGGTTGGAAAGCATGACAAGATGGGTATGAATGTAATTCCTTTAAAAGAACTTACTCCTGATGAGCCTAAAGATTTTACTCTTGACCTCCTAAAAAACATGGATGTCAATGATGCCCAAAACGAGAAATCACGTGGGCAGCTTGTTGTAGAATTGACGTATAAACCTTTCAAAGAGGAGGACATACCCAAGGATTTTGAGGAGACAGACACGGTTCAAAACGCTCCTGAAGGTACTCCTGCTGGTGGGGGTCTGCTTGTAGTTGTGGTTCATGAAGCTCAAGATGTTGAAGGAAAGTACCACACTAATCCACATGTACGGATTCTTGTCAAAGGGGAGGAGAGGAAGACTAAGGTAAATAATTTCAAGAATACTTGGAAGCTACCTTTTATTTATTTATTTTATTCCCTTCCTGGAAGCTTAAAATTCAAAATATTGTAGTTTAACTTTCGCTCTCTAGTATTGGCTTCTGTAAGGTTGATCAAGACATAGTGTTGACGTAGTTGGTGTGATCAAGTTAATTTGCAAGTCTAACCTATGATGTGAATTCATTTGTTCTTTTTTCAATTTCACCTTTTGAAAATAAATAATTACTAAATATGAATTTGGTGAAAATTTTGTTCCTTGTTGATTGCAATAATGCAAGTGGTATAGTTAGAATATAATTATAATTGAAAAAACCCAAAAAATATGAGAAAGTAAAATATAACGGGATGCATTGCAGTTGCAGATTTTAGAAACTGTTTCTGATTGATCTGGTAATTCACAACACAGTAATATTTGAACTGGACTTTTAAAACAGTCGTTGTGTGATACTGAAATACTGATACGTCGGTTATTGTTACAGCACGTGAAAAAGAATAGAGATCCTCGATGGGAAGAGGAGTTCCAATTTATGATGGAAGAGCCACCAACTAATGAGAGATTACATGTGGAGGTTGTCAGCACCTCAGCACGCAACATACTTCATTCAAAGGTATGTAATTTGTAAGTTTATTTATTTATCTTTTTAAATATGGATACGTATTATGTTATTAAGAATTATCAGTATGACAGAGCATTATAAAAGTAAAAGAACTTGGGCAAACTTTTTCTGTGATAACCAAAAGTGAAAGCTAGCTTCAGAAGCCCTTGATTGTTTGAAAGTATTAATATGCATGTGGAATCCACACAAACATTTGGTAACTCTTAAAACCCAATCATGAAATTGTATAATGCAAGGAATAAATTCAGAAGAAAATTAATTTTGTGGTAGATTAGGGCAGGATCTTGCTATGCTCTGTGCTTTATTGGACTAGTGTATTACGCAGACATATATACAACAAACAACAACAACACCATAGCCTTATCCCACTAAGTGAGGTCGGCTACATGGATCGCACGACGCCATTGAGCTCTATCAATGACCAACTCTTTAGATATCTCATTTACTAAAAGATCCCGTTCAATAATTTCTCTAAGTGTCTTTTTTGGTCTTCCTCGACCTTTTTTCATAGGGCTCCAAACTATCTGCTCAACTCTCCTAACTGGCGCTTCCAACGGTCTCCTTTACACATGCCCAAACCATCTTAAACGATTTTCAACCATTTTTTCCTCAATAGGTGCCACCCCAACCATTTGTTCTCTAAATTATTACAGTTATCTCGATTAGATCCTTGAAAAATTAAGTATCTCAATTTAATCATTGAAAAATTGTGTCTCAATTTAGTTCCTCTATTTATCAAAGTGACTTTTGACAATAAAAATTTTCAAGATTTGAAGTGATAATCTTTTTAGTAAATTATCAATTTAGTCCTTAAAAGATTAAGTATCTCAATTCGGTCCCTGTATTTATCAAGATACATTTAATTTTTCAAGAATTAATTTGGGACAATGATAATCTTTTAATGACTAAATCAATAATTTACTCTACATTTTTTTTTTGGATTACTTTTTTTTTTTTGGATTACCTTTGCTTCTGAAAGTGTTTCTTGCATCTGCCTTTCTTTGTTAAAACAGAAAATAAATCTACATGTGCATAAATTATTGTCCCTGCGATTGATTCTTGAATTGCATTGCATATATATATATATATATATATGTGCGTGAATTTTCAATATAAGTATTGCTTTGCCTGGAGAATATGCTTTCATGGGACTTGATGTGTTGAGTTTTATTGATTTTTTAGCTCATTCTTTTGGCATTAGGAATCACTGGGCTATGTGGACATCAGTCTTGCGGATGTTGTTGCTAACAAGAGAATCAATGAAAAATACCATCTTATAGACTCAAAGAATGGTCGCATCCAGATAGAGTTGCAGTGGAGAACTGCTGGCTAATACCATTCTCCATGGATATTTTCTTCTCCCTTTCCCACCTTTTTTCTTTCTTGTTCTTTTTAAAACTAAGTCCTCATCCAGTTTTCTTTTTCCCCTTGAATTCTTTTCGTGATAGATTGTTTAATCATGTACATGTTTGTAAAAATAAAAGTGCTGGTTTGAAAGCTATAGCATATTATATGACTTGGTTAAATTTGCATATGGGTGATTATGATTTGAGGACCCTATAAGGGTATAGTGGACCACTGGACTTCCATATATGTACTTTTCTGTTCCACTTGAGTGCCTGATTATCATCATATTGTATGATGACCTTCTAGTTTGCAGCTTTGCTTGTTCTGTATTGTGCTAGGAACGAATGAAGTGGATCATAAAGGGTAGGGAAAATGGAGCTAGTTGAGAATGATTTTAAAATATGTGAAGGAATTTTTGGTAAATATTATCACTGCTGGAATTTCAATGGACTTCGAGTTGCTTTGACTGGTCTAATTCGAATTAAGTTTGATTATAAGTTTGAAACTTTTTCAGTGTTAATCTTTTCATTTCTTGAGACAATGTTGAAGCATTTTAATTAATGTAGAAATATTTTTTACATATTTAACGTTTATATCAAGTTTTAATTTTGTCTTTAATTTTTTTTACATCAATTATATCGTACATATTTTATTTTTGTTTCAAATTTATCATTTTTATTAATATTATTTATTTGTCTAATGGAAAATAATAACTAGATAATTAGTAAAAAAGATATATTTGAAATAAAAATAAAATATATATAATTCAAATTTATTATTTTTACGTTTCTAATTTTTTTTAGTCGATTATGTTTTATATGTTTGATTTTTATTTCAAATTTATATTTTTTTATTAATTGTTCAGTCAGTATTTTTCGTTGGCGGAATAGACGGCGATAGTAAAAATATTGGATTTGAAATAAAAATAAAATATTTTGTACTCAAATTTACCCATTGATAAGAAATACCGACTGAGTGGTTAGTAAAAAATATAAATTTGAAACAAAAAACATGTAAGATTTAAATCTATCCTTATTACATCTTTTAATGATTTTTATCATCAGTTATATGTTACATGTATTAGAATTGTAGTTAATTAGAGCTAATATTCTATAAATATATTGTTGTATCCAAGAGATAAGTGAATGAGATTACACTTTCTCTAATTTTCTCTCCTTCTCTTCTTGAAAATTATTTTATCTTTATTTATTTTATCTAAATTTAATATGGTAAATATGGTATCAGAAGCAGGTTCAAGATCCAACCTGGTTTCTTTCTTGGATCTTCTTGACAGACTCCTTTACCTTCTATTCCGGAAATACCTTCCCGTCCCTGTAGCCTTTGCGTGTTAGTGAACTCTAAAATCAGTACAAACTTCGATTGTGATTGCAAACAGAGACGTGATCCTCAGTTTATTTCTTGTTTATTTTTCGTGAAGATTACGAATGGCAAATGTTGATAATCCAAGATCTCAAGATTGATGGCTTCTTGTTTTGATTAATGATTCCTCAAATAATGAGGTTGAAAGGTGATCGCGGCACGTCACAGCACGGTGGTGAGTGATGACCGTTGATGCTTGATGATTGGGGCAGGCGTTGTGCGTGAAGGACGGCATGCCGTTGATGTGATTGTTTCCTTTGCGCTATGTTTGGGGATTGTTTGTCTGGTGTTGAGTGGCCTCGGCGGTGGAGCCTTCATGCTTCTCCGATTAGCTAATGGCCGATCAACGACATTCGATATGAAAGAAACTTGAGGTTGTCGATCCGAGTTTGTCTCTCACTGTTTTTCCTCCCCGATCTGCAAATCTTTGTTCTTGTTTCAAGTGTTCGTCTCTCCTAGTAATCCTAATTCTTGGCCTCTGTTTTCTTTCTCGGGTTATCTTCTGTATATTCTTTTAGTCGAAGTCGTCGCAACATTCTTGGCTCCTTTCGGTCACGGCACTTTTTTCAGTTCTGGCGTTCTCGTCGCCTTGGACTTCTTGAAGTCTTGTTCGAGATTTTCCTGATTGGCTCCAGCATTCTTGGTTCACGCCTTTGTTTTCTTGATGTATGTACGATGACCCTGCTATGAAATCATATTTTCTTAACTTTGCGTTAGGTGGTGAATTTGGTGAAGAAGCTTGGGACTCTGCCCCCAAACGTGTCCCCCACCTTGAACGGCGTCGCTCTGTGCAGGACCTTGGCAGGACAGCTCTTCTTCAAACATGTATTGAGGTAGATTGTCTATTGAGGTTACTCCTGCATCTGAGATTGCTTTCATACCCGAAGAATTGTGCATTGGATGAGATTCCTTGGTGGGTTTTCATTGGTCGATCATAATTCAAATTCTGAATTATTTTTGTTATTTGGCAATGGGTTTTGTCGTCTTGAAAATGGTGACTGTCAAAGAGAGGAGATTTTTTGTTTGCTGCATCAGGACAATACCCCAGACACTATTGGCACATGGTGCTACCATTTTCCTATGCTATAGTTTCTGTGGACTCTTGGAGGACCGGCGTAGAAATTGGTGTTATGGTAGCTCCAACAACTATAGCATCACAGTACCTTGAACAGACTTGGAGGGGTGCAGTGATCCTTTCATTTGTACAGTTCTTGTATCTCTGTGTTGGGTTTGAAGATTTTGAAGATTCTTGATTTGGTGCAGTTTCTGTGATAGTTTTAACTCTTCATTCTCTCTGTCTTTTGGCATGTTCTTGAAGATGGGTACTATGTTCTATGAAAGTTCGTGGTTCTTCTTCTGTCGTGTCAGGCATCATTCACGGAGTTGGTAAGATTTCCTCTTCTCCGTCGCGGCTGCCTGTTTTGTCCCTCTGTCGCCGTGTTCTGCCTTGTTCGTCAATTCATGTTGTTCTTTCGTTCTTCCGGCGTGGTGCTGTGTTTCTTGGTCATTCTTCCCATCACGGTGTTATTCATCCGTTCTTCCCGTCACGGTGCTTCTGTTCATCTGATCTTGCTTTATTGAAGATTTTACTGATATGCTGATGTAATCAATTTTAGTATTTTACTTTCTGATTAAAGATTTTTTTTGATGTTGTATTTTTGAAGTTGAATTTGGTTCAATTCTACAAAACTTTCAAGAGGGGGGAGTATTAGAATTATAATTAGATAGAACTAATTTTTTATAAATACATTGTTGTATTCAATACTAAAGATAAGTGAATAATATTATATTTTTTTTAATTTTATTATATATATAATATATATGAGATAAAAGTATAATAAATATTTTTATAAAATAACATAAAAAATAAAAAAAATATATAAAAGTTAGAATTTATTAAAAATAAAATATTAAAATAAATTATAAATTATTAAAATAAATTAAACACTTCTAACAAATTTATAAACTAATCAAATAAATTATAAATTAGTTTAAACGACATTTTTTACACAGGCCATTCAACGGCGGAGGGGCCATTCAACGGCGGAGAGGCCATTACTCCACATAAGATTTGTCTTTAATCCAAAGCAATGACACAATAATACGATTTCACAAATCACAAAATAAAACCGGGTCCAGATTTTTGACACGTAGTGATCTCAAGTAGACTAAAACGAGCGCGAACGCACGAGAGCGGAACCCATGCGGGCTATCCTTTCATCGCATCCACAGTTACTGGTGTTGGTTGGCCCGAGGCCTTGTTCGTTTGTGGCTTTGTGCCATTAAAATCCACACTCCATTCTTCTTCAGTACTCACTCTCTGCTCATTTCCGCTCTCTGAAAACAAAGCAACAAACAAGTGAGTTGTAAGACTTCGAAGAGCTCTCAATGGCGTTGCCGGTGGTGGACACGGAGTACCTGAAAGAGATCGAGAAGGCTCGTCGTGATCTCCGCGCGCTCATCTCCAGCAGGAACTGCGCGCCTATCATGCTTCGCTTGGCGTAACTATTCCTCTCTTTTTCCCTTCTCTTTTTGATTCTTCATCAAATTCTGTAAACTGATTCGCATAAACGGATTAACGGAGTAGTTAGATTTGACAATCACTTGAGCTTCATCTACGGTCAACGAAAGTGCTGCGTCAAATCTTGTACTCGATTGCACTTTTATGTCATGTGCTTTCACCAGCTGTCAAATATGGAATATTTCCTCTGTATCATCGTACGATTTCCTGATCTTTTAATTTGTTTGATTAATCTATGTGGTTTTGTAGTTGGCACGATGCAGGAACCTACGATGCCGGAACGAAGACGGGAGGACCTAATGGCTCCATTAGGAATGAAGAAGAGTATTCACACGGCTCCAACAATGGCCTGAAGAAGGCTATTGATTTTTGTGGTAAGCTTTTACGGTTTTACCCGTTCGTAATTGGTTAGAAGCACTAGCAGAGATACATGTACATCTCTCTGCTTATAATCTGTGTTGCTTTTATATGCACTCACCTTTTTTGTTTTTTTTTTTTGTTTTTGGGTTTATGTGTCTACATATACAAATATAAAGCAAGCGGGCTAATGCTACATACATAGTATATGTGATATTTCAGCCTAACACAGTTACTGTATGTATGAAACTTCATGTTCTAGTTGGTGTCACAGAATTGTAGTGGTGGATTTACAAGTCCAATTCTAAATTTATATGATGTCATGCCTCGTGTGAGATAGAATCTATTCCAATTTGAAACTTATTGCAAGGTTTTTTTAATTATAAAAAAATAGTGTAGTCTTGGACTTAAGTCGGTCTCCTAATTTTTCTTAGAGTTGTCCTTTTTCTTTATGTCACAGAGGAAGTGAAGGCAAAACGTTCAAAGATAACATATGCAGACCTTTATCAGGTGATCAGTATTTTCATTAGATTATTATGAAGAACTATGCAGCCTTAACGCTGAAAAGAATAAATATATTTTTTAAGAGTCTATTTATTAACTGTTGATTGTAGAATGGATTTTCCTTTTTGTTAGAACTTTGTACGATCTTACTATGGTTATTATTCAAAAAAAAAAAAATCTCATGTTGATTTCAGGCCCAGTATTTTATTTTCTGTCACTAATGATTCAAATTATTGCTTTTGTTCAATATTATGATTCCCAAATCTCAGCTTGTTGGTTTTGTGCTTAGGTTTTTGCCCGGTATTTAGATGCAATTAATCAATTCATTTTCTTTGTATTGTTCTACTTGATCTTTAAGTATTAGGCATAAGTGCAGTTTGAATATACAGAAATAGTATGATCCATGATGTGATAGGTGATTTGGTGCCCTTATCCTGTCTGGTTTCTAAGATGGGTATACCTATAATATGAGGTTCTGTGCATCCCATCCTAGCTCATCATGTTTCACAACACCGGACCTATTTTTATCTCTACTTGATTTGATAAAGGCTTTCTTGTCTTTGCCTACTATGTAATGCTTGAAAGTTCTGGCAAAGTTGTCTTCAGTTAGGCCTTGAATTTGGATGAGCACATTTAAGGATGAACTATTAAAAGGAGAAAGCCTCATTTCTTCACTGATCTATAGACGTTTTTCCTGTACCATTCATTTGGTTAATTGCTTTATGTGAATTGAGAGTGTAATCATTTGCACTATCTGACAATTACAATGGCACCTTGGAGACCTGGAGCCATAAAGATCCTGCTTCCCGATTAATTAAATTACTTAGGTGGTCGATTCAAATGCCCCACACCCCTTTTCCCTGGGCAGAAAGGTGAAGAACAAAACACGAAAGATAGGCTAAGGTTTCTTGGTAGTTATATTAACTCTGGAATAAATCCTGAAATATACTGCAAGTTGATAGTTAAAACATGTATTAGGTTCATTTTTCTTCTATCAAATTACCATAAATTTTTATCAGAACAATGGGTTTAACTGGATTAATTTGTACATGTATCGTGATGAAATCTGGAGCACATTGCTTACAGATTTTCTTGACATGGAGGAGGAGGGAGGGTTGTTATTATTGTTTATATTCCATGCCTGTTGTAAAGCAAGATATGCATTCACAAGTAAATAACTGAAAAACTGCCATATAAGTTATGCAAATCCGAACAAGGAACACAATTGTTATTTCTTGCTCCTTGTGTTCCCAGCTTGCTGGTGTTGTTGCAGTTGAGGTTACTGGAGGTCCCACAATTGACTTTGTTCCTGGGAGAAGGGTATGTTGTGGCATACCTCCAGAATTTGACTTCTTATGAACTTATGATATAATTGCTTCTTGTTAGTTCATTTAATCGTCTATCCCTTTTGTAGGATTCAAATATATGTACTAGAGAAGGACGGCTTCCTGATGCTAAGCAAGGTGGGTTCACCAAATCTCTTGTGGTCCACCTTTTTTGAGTACTTGCTTGCTAGAGCTGAGATGGGTGTTTTGTTTTCTATTTAATTTTATGGTCAGCATAAAAAACACGTGAATGCTTTTGGCAGGTGTCACCCATCTTCGTGATATCTTTTATCGTATGGGCCTGTCTGACAAGGATATTGTTGCACTGTCTGGGGGGCATACTCTGGTAAATCTCTTTTGTATACATATTAACTTTTGATGGTTGTCGCCATTCATTCTTAGTTCATTTGCTTTGGTATTTCTAGGGAAGGGCACATCCAGAGAGATCAGGGTTTGCTGGTCCTTGGACGGAGGAACCTTTGAAGTTTGATAACTCATACTTTGTGTAAGACATAAATAAGCTACTTGCATTAGTTCATGCATTTGACTCTGACATGGACATTTGTAGACTTTAGATTTTTTTCTCAGCTAAACATCATTGTTTGTGGTTAAGTCGTGTATCTCTCTTGTAAATACTAGAGCTATTATATTTGATTTAGTTACCATTGTTAGGGAGGTTATATAGGGAAGGTTGACTATGTATATTTTTTCCTATTTCTTTCCCTTATTTCTTGGGAATTCCGATCCCCTCTATTGCTGTATATATTGCCCTGTATATTCCTTTGATAATAAGATAATTTTGATTGCTCAACTACTACATAATATCAAAGCCTAGTTCGAAAATTTTGAAAATACTGATAGTACATCGAGTGAGTCGCACCCATGTCGTCCAGCAACAGAAAATTGAATATGATGACTGAGAAGCTGGTGGTCCCTCTGGGTCAACAACTAGCTTCAAAGGGTCTTCTATACTTATTGTCTCAGACAAATTGAATGGAACAAATTATCGAGAATGGGCTTAGGCAGTGAAGCTAGCTGTTGGTGGCAGAGGAAAGATGGGACTCATAACTGGAGAGAGAAAGATCCCAGATGAGACCAACATCCTAGCGCTGCAACAGTGGCACAACAAGAATGCATTAGTCTCTTCGTGGTTGATTAATGCGATGGTACCATAGATCAAACGAAGCTTTATGTTCCTGCCGACTGCTCATGAGATTTGGGAAGCCATACGTGATTCTTACTCAGATGAAGAAGACTTGGCGTGACTGTCCGAGATCAAAACCAAAATCTGGGAATTGAAGCAATGTGATCGTGATGTTACAGCCTATTGGTTAGAGATTTCTGCATTATGGCAGGAATTAGATTTGATGTTTGATGAAGAGTGGAGCTATGCTTGTGATGCTACCCTCTACAGGGAAAGAATAGAGAAAGAGCGCTTCAGTTTCTCGCAAGATTAAAGAAGTCTCTTGATGATGTCTGAGGCCGTATTCTAAGACAAGTTCCTCTTCCTTCAACTAGAGAGGTCTTTGCTGAAACAGGCCGAGAAGCTTCAAGAAGAAAGGTGATGTTACGAGACACCTTCTCTGTTTCCACCCCTTCCGTAGACTTTGCTGCGTTGATACGTAAGAGTAATGACTCTAATATAAAAGGGCAGAAAGGTAAACCTACGTGTGAGCATTGTAAGAAGACATGTACTCAGGGGACATGTTGGGACATACATAGCAAGCCTTTTGATTGGAAACCCTTCTATCCTTTTGATTGGAAACCCCAGAAGGGAAAGCCCCGAGGATATCAAACATCTCATGAAACTTCTCATGAATAGACATGTCTACTTCAATGCCTCAGATTGACAAGGAACACCTAGGTAAGCTAATTGAGATACTTAATGTCTTACAAAAGACAGAGCAATCCCAAAAACCGAATCCCATAGCTTATGTAGCACATCAAGGTTCTTGTGCTCATCTCACTACCTCTAAAAACTACAAGTGGATTGTTGATTTAGGAGCGTCATATCATATGACCTCCGACTCTTAAGTTATTTAGTACATACTTACCCAGTGCCAGTGATGAGAAAATTAATACAGCAAATGGTTCCTCCTCTACAATAGCTGGCAAAGGCAATATTACTATTTTTGAATTTATGAAGTTGGATTCAGTCCTTCATGTTCCTTAAAAATACAATGAATAGAGCAGAAGTGAGCCCAACAATTTGCTTGTTTTGTAACAAAAGTATCGACAAGTGATGAACCCTAGATCAAGTGGCGGCAGCTAAATGGGGAAAATCAACAGACTTTCAAGAGAAAACTATTGGAGGAATGGTCCTGGGAGTTAAGAGAAAATGCTAACATCATGTGGGATGAGATGGCTAAAAGAGTTAGAAAGGTAGTTAAAGCACTTTTAAGAAAATCAAAAGGTTTTGGACAAAGAGATAAGGAATCTTGGTGGTGGAATGAGATTGTTCAAGAGAAGATCAAATTTAAAAGAGAATGCTTCAAAGCTATCTATTTGTGCTATAACACAGAAAATTGGGAAAGGTATCGGAAGGTTAATAAGGAGACTAAAAAAAAAGTAAGTGAAGCACGATCTAAAGCGTCTAAAGAGTTTTACAAGGACTTAGGAACGAAAAAGGGGGAACAAAAGATTTACAAGATTGCGAAGACTAGAGAAAGAAAATCTAGAGATTTGGATCAATTAGATGTGTTAAGGATGAAGAAGGAAAAGTTTTGGTTACAGATGGAGATATTAAAAACAGATGGCAGGGTTACTTTTACAAGCTCTTTAATGACGGAGTAGGGTTGACCAGTGATATGGAAGATTTAACTACCCTAGAGAGAGAACAAAATTTAGCATATTATCGCAGGATTAAGGTTGATGAGGTCAAGGAAGCTCTTAGAAGAATGGATAATGGTAAAACTGTTGGTCCTGATGACATTCCTATTAAAGTTTGGAAGTGTTTAGGGGAGGAGGGTATTATCTAGCTAATTAAACTCTTTAATGAGATTTTAAGGTCCAAGAAAATGCTTGAGAAATGGAGAAGAAGCACTTTAGTGTCTATATACAAAAACAAAGGGGACATCCATAACTGCGCAAATTATCGAGGGATTAAGCTTACGAGTCACACTCTAAAATTATGGGAAAGAGTGATTGAACGTAGGTTAAGAATTGAGACGAGTATTTCTAAAAATCAATTTGGTTTCATGCCAGGGCGGTCTACTATGGAAGTTATTTATCTACTAAGAGGGTTGATGGAAAGGTATCAGAGTAAACAAAAAGACTTGCATATAGCATTTATTGATTTGAAAAAAGCTTATAATCGAGTATCATGAGAGTGCTGTGGAAAGCCTTGGAAAAGAAAGGTGTGCGGGTTGCTTATATTAGAGTTATAAAAGATATGTTTGAGGGGTTACAACTAGTGTGAGAACGTCTGGAAGGGAAACAAAAGACTTCCCTATTAAGATTGGCCTGCATCAAGCCTTTATTTGTTTGACTTGGTTTTAAATGTTCTGACGAAACACATCTAAGAAGAAATCTCCAAATGCATACGTTTTGTAGATGATATTGTTCTTATAGCAGAGTAAAAGGAAGAGATTAATTTTAAACTCGAATTATGGAAAGCTACTTTGAAATCGAAGGATTTTCGTTTGAGCAGGAGTAAGACAGAATATATGCATTGTAAGTTAACAAGCGGCAAGCTAGAAACGAGTTGAAAGTTAAAATTGGAGATCAAGTTGTATCACAAATGTCAAAGTTTAGGTATTTGGGATAAGTTATACAAGATGAAGATGAAATTATTGGAGATGTGGTATATAGGATACAAGCTGGGTAGTTGAAGTGGAGAATGGCATCAAGAGTTGTTTGCGTTTGATAATTACCTGATAAGCTCATAGGAAAGTTTTATCGTACTGTTATAAGACCAACAATTTTATATGGGAGTCAATGTCGGGTAATGAAAGGACAACAAGAACAAAAAATTAGGGTAGTGAAGATGAGGATGTTGCGATGGATGTGTGGTCATACAAGAAGAGATATGATCCGTAATGATCGTATACGAAGTAGAGTTGGAGTGACACCTATTGAGGAAAAATAGTTGAAAACCGTTTAAGGTGGTTTGGGCATATTCAAAGAAGACCGTTGGGAGCGCTAGTACGGAGAGTTGAGCAGATGGTTTGGAGTTCTGTAAAAAAAGGTCGAGGAAGACCAAGAAGGACACTTAGAGAAATTATTGTACGGGATCTTCTAGTAAATGAGATACCTAAAGAGTTGGTTATTGATAGAGTTTAATGACGTCGTGCGATCCATGGAGCCAAGCCCACCTAGTGGGATAAGGCTTTGTTGTTGTTTTCATCGGGGAAGATGATTGGCAGTGCTAAGGAGCATGACGGTTTGTGCTATCTCGATGAATCAACTGTAAGCAATATATGGTCTCAAATTAAGTGCAATCTCGCTTCTACTTCCAAAAATAAGGATGTGAATGATCTTCTGCTATGGCATAGAAGGATGGGTCATCCAAACATTCAATATTTGAGTCAGTTATTCCCTGAATTTTGTTTCAATAAAGAGTCTTTTCATTGTAATGAGTGTGAACTCGCTAAACGTTATCATACAATCCACTAGTTCTTTTTCTATTATCCATAGTGATTTATGGGGCCCAGCCCATGTTCCAAATCGCATTCGTACCAAATGGTTTATTACATTTATTGATGACCATATTCGTCTTTGCTGGGTCTATTTACTTCATGACAAAATTGAGGTTACCTTCGTTTTCATTGAATTTTACACCATGATTCGAAACTAGTCTCACACTAGAATAAAAATTCTTCACACTAATAATGGTACTGAGTACTTCAACACAAACTTGGGCACTTTTCTCAAAACCATGGTATAATTCATAAAAGCACTTGTCTTAACAGCCCACAACAAAATGACATTGTTGAGAGGAAAAATAGACACCTTGAGGTTGCTCATGCCTAATGTTTACCTATAATGTTCCAAAATTCTTTTAAGAGATGTGGTTCTGACTGCCACTTATCTTATCAACCGCATGCCCAATCGAGTGATTTCTTTCTCCAATCCTCTTAATAAAATTCGTGGGTCTCACTCTCTTACTTACTTGACACAAATCTCCCTCTCAAAATCTTTAGTTGTACTGCATTTGTTCACTCTTATTACTCCCATAAACTTGATCCTAGAGCTGTTAGGTGTCTCTTTCTTGGCTACTCATCAAATCAAAAAGGATACAAATGCTATGATCCTGTCTCTAAACGTTTGTATGCGAGTAGGGATATTTCTTTTGTTGAAAATGAATCGTTTCTTCCTAAAGCTTCAATTCAGGGGGAGTGGTGGAGTAAATTTTAGCCTATGGAAGAAGGAAGAGAGAAACAAAGTGATATACCTGAACTTAGTACCAGAAAAAAGACCGTGACCTGTGGGCTAGACCGAGATCGCCCGTAAATGGGCAGTCCTAAACAGGCCTAAACAGGCTTTCTCTCTCTTTTTTTAAAAAAAGATTATTTTTTAAAAAATACATTCTTTAGTATAAATAATTCTTCGTTATCACATTTCTATATTTTATAACCTTATAGTCAATAAATATAGTAAATTTGGATACAAAACTTTTGTAATTTTTTTAAAAATAAATATAAAATTTATAAATTTAAATATAATATAGTTAAATTAGGAAAAAAATACAAAAAATTAAAGGTATTGGTTATTTCAAAATATTAAAGATGTAATGTTTTACATTGATAAATATTATTTTAATAAAAAATTATTAATTTTTTTACTAAAAAATTTAAAATTATATTATTTTAACATTTAAAAAATTAAAAAAAATTAAAGTGTGGCCTATGGGCCTATGCGGGTAGACTTGGTCTTTCCAAAAAGACGACCCATTTAACTCTAGGCCTATGACCAGTCGGTCCGGTTTGGTCTGGGCCGGCCTGTTTAACAGTAAATCGAAATTGACAAGTACTTTAGTAAGAGAAAATGAGCAAAGCTCATTGGAAAAAGAACCAATCATCTACACATGGAAGAGGAGACGTGATAATAGACCACTCATGCTTGAGGTACTTCCAAATTCAAAACCGGTGGAGGTCCTCGAGCAAACCCAAGATGAATTGATGACTAAGTAAGAAACTCCAGATGACTTGAGTCTACCCATTGCTCTCAGAAAGTAACCCAAATCATGTACACAACACCCCATTCAAAAGTATGTTTATTATAAAACTTTGTCTACTCAATTTTGTGCTTTTATAACTAATCTTGATAGGGTGAAGATTCCTAATGATGTATACGAAGCATTGAGCATACCAGAATGGAGAAGTGCTGTAATGGAGGAGATGAGAGCTTGGAGAAGAATGGAACATGGGAAGTTGTTACATTACCCAAAGGAAAAAGAATAGTAGGATGTAAGTGGGTGTTTACCACTAAGTATGACTCCAATGGTACGCTGGATAGGTACAAGGCTCGTTTATTAGCAAGGGGATTTACCCAAACCTATGGTTTGGATTATAACGAAACCTTTGCACTTGTAGCAAAGTTGAATACTAAGTATTGGTTTTTGTTGCAACTAATTTAGAGTGGCCTTTACATCAACTAGACATTAAAATGCATTCTTGAATGGTGAACTTCAAGAAGAAGTTTATATGACTTTACCTCCAGGTTTTGACAAAGGAAGGAGTGATCAAGTGTGCAAGTTGAAGAAGTCACTATATGACTTGAAACAATCACCTAGAGTGTGGTTTGAGAGTTTCTCAAGAGTCCTCAAAGCAATTGGCTACAAACAGGGGTTGTCTGATCACACAATGTTTGTTAAGTATGAAGGAGGTAAGAGATGTATTCTCATTGTCTATGTTGATGATATAATTCTCACAGCGGATTATGTTGAGGAAATGGAAAAGATAAAAACTGTTCTAGGAAAAGAGTTTGAAGTCAAAGATCTCGGGTCATTGAAGTACTTTCTCGGGATGGAACTTGCAAGGTCAAAGAAGGGAATATGTGTTACTCATAGGAAATACATACTTGATCTTTTGAAAGAAACAAGATTATTGGGGTGTATACCTGCTGAAACTCCCGTTATAGTCAAGAAAAATAAAAGGAAGTCCGAAGAGGATGGAAATATGGAGGTGGAGAGTAAGGACAAAGAAGACGAAAAGGAGGAGGCAGTAGAAAAAGAGAGGTACTAGAATCTTGTAGGGAAACTGATCTACCTATCTCATATAAGACGTGACGTAGCCTTTGCAGTGAGTGTGGCAAGCCAATACATGAGCTGTCCAATGAAGAAACACTTAGAAGCAGGATATTGAGATACCTAAAAGGTACTCTTGGAAGAGGTCTATTGTTTAAGAAGCAGGAGCAAAGGTCCATAGAAATTTACAGTGATGCAGACTGGGGAGGAACCTACAAGGACAAACGGTCAACCTCAGGTTATTGTTCTTTTGTGTGGGGCAACTTGGTTACTTGGAAGAGTCAAAAGCAAAGGGTGGTATCCAAAAGTACTTCTGAATCAGAATTACGAGTTGTGGCTCAAGGGATTATGGAGGAATTCTGGCTGAAACGAGTCATAAATGAAATATATGTCCGAGTGGATCCACCTTTGAACCTGTACTGTGATAGCAAGGCTGCTATAAGTATATGACTTTAAATCCCATACAACATGAGAGATCAAAGCATGGGGAGGTGGATAGACATTTCATTAGAGAAAAAGTGGAAGAAGGCATCATATGCCTAACATACATTCCCACGACTCCAAGCTGTTGATGTGCTGACTAAAGGGCTACGTGGACCTGCATTCGAGAGTTGTGTAAGCAAGTTGGACATAATCAGTATCTATAATCCAACTTGAGGGTGAGTGTGGTTAAGCCATGTATCTCTCTTGTAAATATTAGAGTTGTTATATTTGATTTAGTTACCATTGTTAGGGAGGTTATACAGGGAAGGTTGACTACGTATATTTTTTTCTATTTCTTTCCCTTATTTCTTGGGATTTTCGACCCCCTCTATTGCTATATATATTGCCCTGTATATTCCTTTGATAATAAGATAATTTCGATTGCTCAACTACTACATTGTTGATATTAGGGAAATGTTAAAAGGAGATTCTGAGGGGCTGCTTAAACTTCCAACGGACAAGGCTTTGTTGGAGGATCCTGAATTTCGTCGTTATGTTGAGCTTTATGCAAAGGTAATCAGGATTTGTTTAAGCCAATTGACCATTATTTAAAGTTCTATTTGTTATACATATGATGTTCTGTGCAAGCAATTTGTGTTTCACAATATCACTCATAAGTCTACCTATTTACCATATATTGTGATGAAGCTTGTTGGCTTTCCATACATCAATCTTTTTGGCCGGCTCTGATTGCATTGAGTCTCAAATTTTTTAGTAGGACTTGTTACTTTCTGACATGCATTATGCTATGAAGTCTACTTTGCTATCTGTGACTATCCTGATGTTTTAAAAGATAAAATATTCTGCAAGTTGGTGGCACAACTAACATATTTCCTTTCCTAGCTAATTTATGATTTCATCTATTAGTTTCTCTTCATTATCTTTTCCACTAACCTATCAGGTTTGAGACAATCTTCTTACTTTTGCGAACTTTAGACCATCTCCTGGTATTGTTTTCCTTCTCTTCTCCAGCCCTCAGCTCCACACTTGACCCAAGAGAGTTGAACTTCTATAGGAAAATGAATAATACATGTGGCAATTAGCACTCACTGTTGTCTAGACTTTGCTAATTTGAAACAACCATGAGGATCTTGTTTTGCTGTTGGTCCATTAAAGAAAAAGCAAAAGAAGATAGCTATTTTTAACAGGGGCCTATGTTAGGGAAGGATCTTGTTATGGGGTTGGGGTTATGGTTCCTTGTTGGAAAGAGAGAACCAAAATCTCTTTAGGTCTGTTGGGAAGAAAAAACTAAGATCTCGAGTTTAACACTCTAAATTTTGTATAACTTTTCTTTTAACATTTTCATTAATAATTAGATTAATTTAAATACAATCCAAGATGGAATAACTTTCCCATTTAGGATAACTTCCCTTAGTGGTAGAAAACGAACCTAAACCACTCCAAATAACTGCCATTTAAAACAAAACTATTAAAAACATAAATAAAAACATATTAAAAACATAATTAAACAAAGTCTGAAATTAGAAATTATAAAACTAAAAAATAGAGAAATAACTCATGCTAACTACAAAAATCTGGAATGATCCTATTCTATTGTTATTTTTGGCCAAATCTTCCTATATTTTCCGTAAGTATATCGTTGGTAAATGTAAGGGTCACTAACAGCTTAAGTCTGAGATCATTGCATAATTAGATTTCTTGTTTCTGTTTGCAATCTCATATTTCTGCGCTATTCCTCTGGCAGGATGAGGATGCATTTTTTAGAGACTATGCTGAATCGCATAAGAAACTTTCAGAGCTAGGGTTTGTGCCAAGTTCAAAGCCAAAAATCAAGGATGGTGTTATACTGGCACAAAGCGCTGTTGGAATTGTAGTTACTGCTGCTGTGGTGATCCTGAGTTACTTGTATGAAGTTCGCAAAAAAGCAAAGTAGACCTAGTTATGCTAATCTTTTGTAGATCTGAGTAAATGTGACCCATAATACGAGTAGTGTTGGGTGGTTCATGTACTTCCAGTATCTGCATACTTTTCTTATTGGCAGATAGAATAATGTAGCAGGCTAGCAGCCATTCTGAGTATATGAATAGACGGACAATACAAGTGAATACTCCATTTGAAAGCAGATATTTGAACACGTAATACAAATTCGTCCAGTCCCGTTTACCTGTTCCTAGTTCTCTGAAGAAAAAGGTATTCAGGAAACTATCTACTCACTAGTAATGCGCAAGTAAATCAGTACAAACAAAATTGCATAGTATGAACTGAAATCATACTGTGCAACCGAAGTTACTGACTGCCTAATGCATTTTTATGGATTGCTTTTTGGGGACCTGAATACAAATCCACACCTTAGGAGCTCGGCTTTGACATTTGCTCCAAGGAAATCGATCAGGAATGCCTTTTGTTGGATTAACATTTCGTCCAGAAAACTCGTGTTATTCGACCACTAAAGCTTAAATAATCGGGCACAAACTAGCAGGAGAGGATATGCAGTGTTGACAGAGATCAGGCATCAGGGGTTAGCATTTTCTTAAGATTGTGAAGATAGGTTGAGAAGCTGGATTGCATAGATTATATCAATTGAGATTGCCACTGAAAACAGCTGCACTCTGCAGTCTAAGGAACTACTGTTTTTATGTAAAAAGATATCGAGATGACCAGATGTTTGTGTTAGGACATACACCACGGACTAATAATTCAAATCAAACGAGTCCTCTTGTTCTTAAAATCTTTGATTTTTAGCCCACTTTAACTTTTGAATATGTGAGCCCCAATTATTCAGGTGCCGTTTGTTACGCTTGTTTTTGTTGGAAAGGAAAGCTCCTTTCTATTACTGTATTTTTTTTATTGTTTGGTATAGCTTACTGTAGCGGATTGAAATAGAATCGGGTATTCCCTCTTCCTTCAAAATCAAGTGTTTGGCTTCCATTGCTTTTCGGATAGAAAACAGGTCATTTTGATGGAAAGCAAAGTAAAATTTTTCATTTGCCCATGTTTTGTTCATTGAAATGTCAAGGATGCCGCTGTGAGCTTTGATCTTTCCATTATGAGTCCCCAGTCGCCATTGGAGCTTCCAAACTACTTGTTCGACACTAGTCCTTCATCTGCGAACTACTGGAACTTCTTCGCCTGTCCTCTGTGTCTCCTTCGTGCATACTTGGCACTGGGTTACTACAGCAGCCGGTCGACCGACTGCTGGACTCTTGGGGGGGTTAAGTAATAAATTTTCAGTTAAGGGTCAAATAGAAAATTATTTATATATTTATTTTTTATTATTTTTAAAAAATATATAATAATTTTATTTTCTTTCTTTCTTTTTTAGTACATACTAAATAAGTTTTTTTTTCTTTTTTTCATTCTCTTTTTCATTCTATTTTCTTATTTCTTTTTCATTTTTATTTTTTTGAGTACCAAACAACCCCTCAAGAATGGAGATAGGCTAAGGAGGGAGTTCTTTAAGAAGAAAGTCCTCTTCTCATTTCTAGTTTCCAGGAGTTTCCAGGATCCTATTGGACTTCAGATGGTCTTTAGCTCAATCTGGGACCCTAATTTGGTTCCCTCAATTTTTGCATGCACCATATGCTCATGAGATTGTGTACCTATCTGTACGTGAGCCCCACTTACACGGACAAAATCTTAATTGTTGGCCTGTTGCGTGTACGCACAATATGACCCACGTTAGAATTATTGTAGATGGGTAGATACCGTAATCTGCAGGTTGGTGGACATCATCATGTCTTAATTAAAAAGAAAACCAAGCCCGAAATGATCAGAGACTATCAAATCAAATGATTAGATCAATTAGTAAAGGATTGTGTTAACTTATTATTTATTATGATTCGGAGTGTCCAAAATTAAATCAAATTGATCAAAATTAAAAAAAGAAGTCTAAATTAATTTTTAAAATATAAATTTTAATTAATTTAATTCGATTGTCAATTTAATTTGGTATAATTTGAACCAACTTTATATAAAAATTATTATATATATAATATTATATTTTTATATTTTACATATTTTATAATTATTTTGCTATCTTTCTTTTAATTAATTTTATCTCTTTTTTTTATATTTACATATATTTTATTAAAATTAAAAATCATAAATTATTATAAACAAAATCTCTCAATTAAAATCAAATTTAACTAAATCGTTTAACTAAAATCAGGCCAAATTACTTAAAATTGAATTAAATTACTGAAAAATTAAAATTAAATAGATTCATAATTTTATCAAACTGATGAACTCAATTCAATTTAATTAAGACTTAAAATTAATCCAACAAAATCTATATTACTCACTCAAATTTAAATTAATCAATAACTATAATGTTGGGGAATAGTGTTAAAAATAATAATAACGACGTCAGACAAGAGGTTGAGAATTGAGATATATCTGCCGTTGGTGAGTGTCAATAATAATGTTACCAAAGTCCTAAAAAATAATTGGCAATTATCGTCAGCAATGAATGCTTTTTACGCACCAATTAAAAAATGTGGTGAGGTGAGGGAGACCCACATGTGGAGTGGAGGAGAGGGAGAGAGGTAGGTGAGGGTAGTTTCTTTCTTAGGACAGCGTCCCTCCCACGGGTACCTAAGCACATGACATACTCTTCCTCTCCCTACCTATGGTGCCTGTCCCTATACACAATCGTTATTACAAATCGTACGCCACACTGTCTGTCGACTTTTTCGAAGTCCCTTTTCGTTTCATATTTCACTCTTTTTCAAACTTCAAAACAATTCTTCCTTTCCATGTGGGTGTCCACAAATATGTATTTTTTCATAGAATGTTTATAAGATCAGTTTGGTTGAATTTGAGTCTAAAATAAATTAAATCAAATTTATTAGTATTGTAAAATTATAAATTTATTTAATTTTAATTTTAGGACAATCTTATTTAGTTTTTGGTGGTTTAATTTAATTTTTATTAGACGATTTGGTTGAATTTTGAGTAATTTTTTTTTAATAATGTCATAATATTATAAGTAAACATATACTTATTTTTGTAGTGACTATATCAAATGTTAAATCAAAAATTAGTAAAATCTTTATTTTTTGTATTATAAACAACTTAGAATTATAATTATTTTTTTACTGTCCTTAAAGAAACAACGAAGATACATATTCAAGGCAAAATTTGTAAAATAATAAAATAATTAAAAATATGAAATTCATTTATTTATTTACAAAAAAATTTGGTAAATATAATTATATATATAATTATATAAATTAATATTTTTTATATAAATTTAGTTCGATTTAATAACTAATTGAACTTTATATTTTAAAAACTGATTTCGACCTCTTTTTTTAAATTTTGATTGGTTTTTAATCGGTTTAGTTTGATTTGGTTCGATTTGGTTGATTTGGTTTGATTTTGAACACTTATATTGCTGTAATTGGCATCAAAATTGAATAAATAATAAACTAACCGCATGCGATGATTTATTTCCTTCTTTTAATTGTAATTATTCGATCCAAAATAAATAGCGAATTAGGTTGAATTGGACCTAAAAAATTAAATTGATCATTTACACCGAACCAATCTAAGTAATATTAGAGTGACTTGGTTAAGGTTGAGTTGACGGATTGTTCTTTTTTTTTTAATAATAATTAAAGAAGATATGATACTATTACCCATTTTAAGTTATTAAAAACTAATCACAAAATATAAGAACAACTAAAATTGTCAAAATGTAGTCTATGTAGCCAATGAAATCCCAAATTTATATTATTCAACTTAACATAGTTAATATATGAAAAAAAAAAAACAAGGGATACGTGGGTTGACATAGGTTAATTTGGATTAAAATTTCTCAAACTGTTTATATCAAGCTAAAAAATAATGACCCCAAACTAACTTGTTGATTTATTTCAATCTGACTTAATTGTGCTGATTTTAGCAAGTTCGCCGGTTAATCCAATTCAATAAATACCTTTAATTCCCCTTGCGTGGAGTTTATGCTATTGGTACATTGGTGTTAAGTAGGCACTATCTATTATTATGTTGAGATGATTTTGTCATATAGGATTTATGAAGATTAAACTATGCTAAAATTTTATATTTGTATCATTGACAATGATTAGTTTGTGAGTGTTTTTCATTAACTACGTAATATACACTACAAAAAAATTGGACCGGTAAAAATATTGGTTTAAGAATCAACAGTCACACTGTGAATGAATCGGTCTATTTTAAAATATTAAAAAATAATATACATAATTAAAAACTAGAAACATAAATTTATAAATTCAATCAAAAATAAAATTTGATATCAAATTACATTAAAACAAATTTACAATCAAAAGTTTATAGCAAAAATCTATATAATAGACTAAAACAATTTCACTCTAAGGTATTAATTGTCGGCAGGTCATTAAATTATTATGATAGAATAAATTTAAATGAATAAATTTGGTAATTTAATCACATCACATTAAATGAATTTGAAAAAATTAGGGTAAATTACTATATAATTGCTATAATTGTTATATAATTGATTTATAATTGATATAATTGCTATATAATTGGTATGTAATTGCTATAATTGCTATATAATTGATAAATTAGGTAAACTTTTCAATTGAAATATAATATATTGTTATTTGATAAATTAACATTTATTATATACAAATAATCAAATAATTAATTGCTATATAAAAACTAACATACAAATATTCATATTATTTATTTCTCTTCTTAAATAATTATAATAAAATTTAAAATTATCTCCATCAAATCAAACTATAATAATGAATTATCACTTATTTTTCTTTTTTCTATACAAGCATACTAGACTTCTTTATTGCACCATAATCTATGGCCAATCTCCTATCTTTATGGAGAGGTTTTTAAAAATTGACCATCAGTATTGGTCAATTTGGACGTTTTTTCGTTTTTCAAAATTAAAATTTTAAAATTTAAAATCAATGTAGATATTTATATATATATATATATATAATATCTCATCCATATTTGCATATCTTTTTCTCTCACAAAAATTTCCTTCTTTTTTCTCTTTGATTTTGCTTCTTCTTCCTTTATATGGATGAAGAACAACAATGACGATTTATCATCAAAGCTTTAAAGTGATGTTTCTTTCACATCATTTGATATCATAGCTCAGTTTGCTTTTTATTTATTTTTTTGGTCTATACAGTTCACGTATTGTTCACATTCTCGATTACTGTTCATTCGATTGTGATTTTTGATTTTTTGTTTCTTTTTCGTTCTTTGCTTCTTCTTTTTTCTACTTTCTTCATTTATGTATTCATTTTCTGTTATTGTTTTTTGTGTTTCTGGTTCGTCTATGTTTCTTTTGGTCTTTTGGTTTTTTATTCCTGTCTGTTGTATTTTATTTTTAAATTGTTCTGGTTTTCTAATTCTAATTTCGCTTTGTTGTTTCTGTCATTATGTTTTATTGAGAAAGCAAGTCATGAGAAAGATCAAAGCCTAAAAGAAAAAAAACGATGCCATTGAGGTAGTTGCTTATGTTTGAATAATATAATTTAACTATTTTTAAATTAATTTTTTCTTGGTTTTCTCATCGAATAAGATTAATGAATAATCCCTTTTAGGCTTACTGTGAGCAAAGGGTAGAGCCCTCCCTATGAAGAGAAACTTCAGACAATATCAAGATTACATGTATGGGGATTAATTGAATGCTAATTTAGAATTTAAAGTATTAAATTTTAAAATTAGGATGTGATGTATATTTCCATTAATTATCTTCTTTTTGTTGTTTTAAAATTTTGTGGATATGTAAGTTATGTTTTAAATTTCAATAAACCTATAGTTGTTATCATTGTTACTAATCCAAATGTATATTTGTAGAAATAGAAGAAGAAACAATTAAAGGAATACAAACATTTTGATCTTAGCAGACCTATTAGGTCAGTAACTTTTATTTTAACTCATTTTTATTATTAATTAATATATTTATCTAACTTAATTCATGTATATCTTTTTTTCAATATTCAAGGTATTTGTATCTAATGAATCATCTTATATGTGTCTTAATATAGCTCAAATGTCTTATTATTTTTATACATGTATTCTTTTATATATTTTTTATTATTTTTATTTATTTGATAAATAAAAATTATGACATTTGTATCAATCCGTGCATCGAAGGAGTCACAATACTAGTTGATCATATAATAATGAAATATTACTAAGTAATATAATATTCATTAATATCAAATTCATAAAATATCAATATATATTGACATCTCTATTAAAATTGACTAATTTTTAATATTAATGTCTTCATTACTGATTATAGAATAGCAAAATTAAAAAAATTAAAAAAAATCAAATGGATCGGTTAAACTAGTTCATTTAGTACTAGTTTTTGGCCAGTTCGATCATTTACTTATTTTAAGGGTTATTTTGGTCTGATTTTTTGACTAGTTCTTAATCAAACCAATTAGTATGGTTCGATTCTAATAATAGTGTACTATATAACTGAAAAAAGTGTTTGGTAAATAGAATACAAATATGGTAGTACTCCTCCTTAATTTATTTAGCTGGCAAAGAAAGCTATTGTAGGCTGATCACTTCAAATAATTGTAGCAACCTTATATATAGGTGATGCTAATTATATTAATGTGTGTAGTTATGTATGTTTCATCCACCAATTATTGTAGGCAATTTTAGTATCATACGCACATTCCATCTTTTTTTTTGGAATCCTATAAAGGTTTAGGTGGTTTTGTAATCTTATGAATTAGAAGAACAACAAAAGATAAGTATGTAAAGATCTGCTCATATCATATAATTAAGTTTAGTTGGGTTGTTCATTCTCTTCAAAAAGAAATGAAAAAGTAGAAGGTAGGTTTTGTGAGGACAAGTTCCTTCATTAGAAGTGAGTGGTACTGTAAATCATGCCATATTTTAACATATAGCTGAGAGGAAAGTTGGACTAGGGTTGTGAGGATTATTCAAGATTAGTGAAAAAGTAGGTCACTCTTTATTTTTGGGTAAAATGCAAAATGCACCCCCAAACTTCGAGTTAATTACTTCTAAATAGCTTCTTAAACTTTTTAAATTGATATTTTAGTTAGCTTAACTAGAGGTCTCGAGTTCGAATATACGAGAATGTAAATATGTTAAAATTTGGTAGGGAGAGCTTTGTGATCCATTATGGTCCTACTCGACTCAAATCCAAATTAATCGATACTTGTGGTTTGATGTTCATACACCAGATTGTTATTTATCAAAAAAATTGACATTTTGGAACATTTATATATATTCAAGTGAATAATTAAGTCCTTCTATCTATTTTTCCCCCTTATAATGCTAAATCATGTGTCATCTCAAACTACATAATATTCGAGTGTGTGTTTAGATTGGAGTTGGGTAAATTTTGGATCAATTTAATTTTCAAATTTCATTTTAGTTAAAAATAAGTCAGAGTTGTTTAAAGCAAACTAGAGTTTGAGAAAGAAAATACGATTCAAAAGGAGAGATGATCACAAAATCCAAAGATTACTTTTACGTTCAAAATCACATTTTGAAGTCAAAATTGACTTTTAAGTAGTCCAATTGTGAAAATAAACAGACTCATAATACGTATAAAGAGCGAGATGTAAAAAAATGACTTAACATTGTTAGGGGAAAAAAAAAAGACAATATGACCTATTTGCTTGAATGTAAAAATTCAAGGATTTGATTACCAATTTTGAAAGTTCAAAAAATTATTTGTAAGTGACCCAAAGTTTAAGAAAAATTTTAATTACTTTTCCCTTTATATATCTATGTTCTCTTTTTGGCCATATATCCCTATTTGAAAGCAACATAAACCCATGATAGCAGCTCTTACCATCCACTTGGGAAAAGTATGAGTGTAGATATGTGTAAATGTGTGGGTGGTGCATATATATATATATATATAACTAAAATATATACAAGCAATTAGAGAGAAGACCACAAAAGGTGAATGAAGGTGCCTAGTCCCAACTTTTGCCTCGATGCTTTGCCTAAACTTGCACCACAAGGTTGGGGGAAAAAGAAAAAAGAGAAGTGGAAGGTGAACCAAAACCCTAAATCTATATATATGTGTTATATTTATAAATATATATATTAGCTACTACCAAACCTCATTATATATCTGTTTCCTATTCTTCCCCATCTCTTTCTTCATCACCCATCATTCCTTTAACCCAACCTCCAACATTTCTAGAAACTTCTCTCTCTCTCTCTCTCTCTCTCTCTCTCTCTCTCTCTCTCTCTCTCTCTCTCTCTCTCTCTCTCTCTCTCTCTCTCTCTCTCTCTCTCTCTCTCTCTCTCTCAAATGATAATATGAAGGGTAATATAATTATACTACCTTTCTAAGCATTAATTAAATTACATATGATATTTTTCTTGTTTAAGAATATTATTGGGGTAGGTTTCATCGACAGTTAATATATATTTCAAAAGTGGTTAAATTATTCTTTTGGTCCTTATAGTTTCACTTGATTTTTAATTTAATCTCTATAGTTTAATAATTTGTAATTGAGTCCTTATAATTTCAAAAAAAAATTAATTTAGTCTTTGCTATTAAACTTTTGTCAGTATTTCTTTAAATTTAGTCAACGTGGTAACCATATGCATATTAACACTGTAAATATACATGATTTATGTCAACAATGCAAAAAAAGTAGATAATTAAGTTATATAACTCATGTATATATTAACTTACGTATATATATGATATGTAATGTAACTTATGTTAAATAAGTATGACAAAATTTGCTTAAATCATGTATATTTTCAATGTTAATTAAGATGATATATAATTAGTCATATTGTCAAAATTTAATAAAATATTGGCAAAATTTTAGTCATAGGGATTAAATTAAAAAAATTATAAAACTATAAGAACTCAATTACAAATTTTTAAACTATAGGAATCAAATTAAAAATTAAATAAAATTATAAAGAGTAAAATCATAATTTAATCTCCAAAAGTCAATCTTGCTTACTATTGCCATATGAGGGTACGTATCCCACTTTTAATGTACTAAAGAATTAAAAAAAACTTTGTTATTCACTTTTTGCAATAAAATGGTTGTCACTTTTAATTTCTCCTTGGTTGCAAGTCTATGTGATGCATTTTTCTTGTTTAATAAAATGTCTGGTTAAAGTGGTACAAAAATATAATACATTAAGGTTTCACACGAGACTATAATCTTTTTTTTTTAATATGACAATGAAGTAACTACATGATTTTATTTTTGAAAAAAAATCTTAATAAAAAGTTAATTCTATTAACAAAAAATATATATAACAAATAAGAAAAAAAAAACTTATGTATAATTTTTTTTATCTCTACTATCAGATCTCCAATCAAAGTGTATAGTCTTTGAAAACAATTGCATTTTTTTTTACAACATAACATTGTATGATTAGTTTTTTAAAGACAATTTTATACGTCCTACTCTTAATGGAGAATCTGATAATGAAGATATAAAAAAAGTATATATAATAAATAGACTTGAAAAAGTTTATAGAGAGTTCAACCTCTTAGAAAGTTAAGATAATCCAATCATAAAAGTCTCAATCTTTTAAGAGGTCAAATTTTTCATAGATTTATACTGAAATCTATTCCTAATATCAAGAGAGATGAACCACACTTTTAATCCAGGTTTAGAAAATCAGACCAGTCATTGAATTGGTTGAGACACTGGTTTAAATGTCAATGGTTAGACTATGATAGAACTATAGTCGAATTGGTGGTACTTAAAATATATTAAAATATGTAATTAATATATATGTTATAAATATTAAAATATTAAAAGCATGTTATATATCTTAGATCTTCTCCTAATAGTTTAAATTTTTTGAGATTACTTTAAAATACATAATAATATTTAGTAAAAATTCAAAAAAAAATAGAAAAATAGAACTGGTTAAACTAATTGAACAGTCCGATTTTATTGATTCGAGACCGATTCGACTGATTTTCTCAGATGTAAACGCTCACCGATTTTTAAGTCCAAACAGAATTGGAGACCTAGCTGGTTCACCAGTTTTTCGATCAAACCGGCTGATTCAGTCCAATTCTTTGAACCATGCTTTTAAGGCAAAAAAAAAATGTTAAACATGATTTCACCTAATCTCAAAAAAATATATAAATTACTCTAATATCATCAACCAATAGAATAAGGAAGCACAACTACCATGGCCAATGGAGATCCCTATACTTTGGCACATGAATAGCCAAATTACTAATGTGTTTCTTTCAGGGATGCCCTCCACAACTACCTTACTCAAATACCTAATTTTTATACCATTACTTTTCTAAGTAATTCTTTCTTCTTCTTTTTTTCTTTTTAAAAAAATTAGATCATATGGGTTTTGGGATCCAAATCCCACATGGAAGCTCATCTTATTATGTGTGGTAGGTCCGATTCTCCATAATCATTCTTGTCCAAATCACAACTATACATTTCTATATGCCAACATTCATTATTAAGCTAATCATATTAAAATTATGGGCGAAAGTAGTTTTATGCTATGCCCATGAACCTAAGATATGTTTAAATTATTACTCAAAACTTAATTTTGTGTAAATTATAACTCGTATATTCTCAATTAGTTTTAATTATGTTTCTGAGCCTAACATCATCTAAATGTTTAATGATAATGACAAACATGATATTTCATCTTGCACACGTCAATGTCAAATCATTCCACCCTACGTCAAATACTAACTTAAAATGACTAAGATGATCATGTGAATCATCATCAAATGACAAAAAGAATGAGGGATCTTAGAGTATTCACAAGGTGGTCATTTTGTTGAGTATATGAGGTGACACATCCATGGTAGATAATTTGGCATTGGCGTGTGTAAAATAGGATATCACGTCAGCATTTGCCGTTAAATATTTTAATGGCATTAAACTTAAGAGCATAATCGAAACTAATTGAAAACATGAGTTATAATTAACATGAAATAAAGTTTTAAATTATAATTGAAACATGAGTCAAAATTTAAGAGTATGAAAAGTACTTTTTCCTGAAATTATGTAGTGATCTTTTTTCAAAAAAAATAGTTCCTCTTGTTCGTACTATTTCTTTTTTTTTTTAATTTCCCACTTATTTTTTTTATTTACTACATATGTTGTGACTATATTTGTGTACATAGGGAGATTGAATAAAGTGATCAAAGAATATGGGAGAGTGGAATAAATTTGAAAGAAAAAACTTAGATGCAGCTCCTTATATATTTGTTATTAAGTTTTCTAATCAAAATATGACAAGTGTGTGGTTCTCCAATCAAAACACGATAAATGTATAATCTTTAAAAAATAAATTTATATTTTTTTTGCACTTTATCATTACATGATTAATTTTTCAAAGAACGTTTTACAAATGTTATATTTCTATTAGAAAAAATTATAATAAAAAATATAAGAAACTTTATATAAGTTTTCTCCAATTTGAAATGTGTTTTTTGGTCCAACTTAAACCCTAAACCCAATCTTTCCTTTTATATTGATGGCATAGCACTAAAATTTTTTTAATGCTTAGATTTTGCAAGGGATGATTTTTAAAAAATTATATTAAAAGGTTAAAATTTTTTTTACCATACATGTGTTGTCAATATGCGTGGATGCCCAACCATATGTTTTGTGTGTCACGATAACGACGCATGCGTGAACAACCTCATAATTTAATTATCTACTATAACAAATTGGAATCTGAATAAATCCTCTTAATTTCTTAAAAAAGTTGATATGATACGTTAAGAAAAAAGTTAATATCTCTCTTTTATTGCATTATGTGCAATAATTACAGAATATCCATCCTCAACAAATTGGTAACACAGCTGAGAAAATGATTAAAAAATCACTCGTTAAAATTAACACTTGGGAGCAGTGGCGGATCTAGGACCCTTTGGTCAGGGGGCAAAATATAAATTTTAAAATATTGTAAGGGTTAAAATATAAATTTTTAAAATATTATATTTAAAATTATAATTTTAGCCAAAAAAAGGGGCTAAAATCAAAAGGAGGTTTCAAATTTAGGACTAAAATATAAATATTTAAAATATAATACTTATAAATATAACTTTTGCAAAAACTTAGAGAGTGCACAACATGAGTCCCCCTTAAAAATATAAGGTTCAAAAAATTTTGGGGGTCAAAAATAAAAATTAAGAGAGGGTAAAAAGTAAAAATACAAATTTTTATATGAAGCTTTTGAAATTTGAGGGGGTGCATCTGCACCCCCTCACCAAAACGTGGCTCCGCCACTGCTTGGGAGTTAAAAAAAAAGGTTTTATATAGAAATTTTAATACAAGAGATATAATCTTTTATTGGAACTACAAGGCCATTATTTGAAAATTTCAAGATTCTGAAAATCGAACTGATCATTGAATTAATAGAGGCATTCGTTCAAGAGTAAAAAATGGGACCATGTTTGAACTGTTGAACTAATCTACTTTAAAATATTAAAAAATAGTATATATAATTAAATACTATAAATATAAATTTACAAATTTAATAAAATAAGATTTGATGTTAAATTACACAAAATAACATCTACAATAAAAAATTAATAATAATAAATGACTAAATAATAAGAAAATATTATTAATCAATATAATATTTATTAATATCAAATTCATAAAATATTAATATATTAACATCTCTACTAAAATTAGTTGATTTTTAATATTAATTTTTTCATTACCTAATTATAAAATCAACAAAATTTTAACTTTTTTTAAAAACAAAAAAAATTCAAATGGACCGGTTCAACTGATCATTCAATACTTATTTTTGATCGATGCTGGAAAATGGAAATCCTTCTTTCATTTGGTAGGCACTAAGGTAGGAAGAAGATGCTGGAAAATGGAAATCCTTCTTTCATTTTTTTTGTATGGATGCTTCCAGCCTTAGACGAATGGAAACGTGCCTCTGGAAAGGGAAGGCACACGAAAGAGGAGGAAGGTTTGATCTTAAAATTGCCATCACAATGCATGATTTGGGGGTTACTTTTTTTTTTTAATCAGATCTAGTCATTTTTTTACTCAGGGGTAATATAGTCATTTTACTAAAACACTTTTCTTTCTTGTCTCTTAACATACCAAACATAATATATATATTTTTTATATTTTTTTTTCATACCAAATACATTATTTTTCTTTTTTCTTTTCTAATTTTATATTCTTTTCTTTTTATTTTGTTTACTGTGTACCATAGAGCCAATAGGTAAAAAGAGAGAAGGAAGGGAGTGGATCATATATTGTGATATTGTGTAAGGTTTGCCCATTCGTATTCTTAAATACACACCCTACTCTACACCTACTTGAAGGTTTCCCTCATTAAATGCCCATTTTAAAAACTTTATTTAAATCATTCATCCTCATTTCCTAATATTGTATGCCAGCCACTCCCTCTAACCTCCCTCACCAACTCACACCATCTAGAATCTCTCTCTCTCTCCTCTCTCTCCTGTCTCTCTCTGGGTCAAAAGCCTATAAAACTCACACCCCAAGTTCCTTTTGCTGAAAGGGCCGGCCTTATTGTTGCATCAACACAAGAAAGATCCATCAAACTCTCAATTCATTCAAAAGAATCCTAAAGCCAAAACTCAGAGCCAAAACGAACTGTTTCTCTGTGTGCGTGTGTGTGGTGCTCTCAGTGTGTGAGAGAGATTGAATCCGAATCAGATGGGAAGGTCTCCGTGCTGCGAGAAGGCTCACACCAACAAGGGAGCCTGGACCAAGGAAGAAGACGACCGCCTCATTGCCTACATCCGAGCTCACGGCGAGGGCTGCTGGCGCTCCCTCCCCAAGGCCGCCGGCCTCCTCCGATGCGGTAAGAGCTGCCGCCTCCGCTGGATCAACTACCTCCGCCCCGACCTCAAACGCGGCAATTTCACCGAGGAAGAAGACGAGCTCATCATCAAACTCCACAGTCTCCTCGGCAACAAGTAAGCTCCGAAATCAATAAATAATCGCATCGGCGCGATGGTTTTTGGATTTCACTTCTTTTCATGTGAATGATGCTTGTCATTTTGGTTATTAGTGTAAAATTTTAGTGTTAGGACTAGAATCTAGATCAACATCAAACTCCACCGGTCTTCTCCGCAACAAGTAAGCTCCGAAATCAATAAATAATCGCAGCGGCTCGATGGTTTTAGGATTTCACTTCTTTACATGAGAATGAGGCTTGTCATTTTGATTATTAGTGTAAAATTAGAGTGTTAGGAGTTAGGACTAGATCATCATCAAATTCCACCGGTCTCCTGCGCAACAAGTATTCATAATCGCATCGGCGCGATTATTTTAGATTTTTATTTCTTTTCGTATGTCATTTTGGTTATTAGTGTAAAATTACAGTGTCAGGAGTAGATTGAGGTTTTAATTGTTGGATTGATTATCTAGGGATTTATAATGAATTGCGAATCTCAGAAAGCAATGCAATAACTGAGAACTTGAGGTTAATCTATTAATGTGTCAAATACAAGCAATTTGAATGTGGATTGATATTCGATATGGATTTCAAGGTAGAAATATCAGGGTGCCTTGCAGCGAACTCTTGAATCTGAATCCAAATTGCTGTTACAGCTGAGCTAATCTTTTGGTTCTATCTGTATAATAATCCAATTTACTGGTTTAATGTTGTGTTCTGATTAAACTAATATTCGATGAATGTGACTGTAGGTGGTCTCTGATAGCTGGGAGATTACCGGGGAGAACAGACAATGAGATAAAGAATTACTGGAACACTCATATAAGAAGGAAGCTTCTGAGCAGAGGAATTGACCCTGCGACTCACAGACCTCTCAACGAGGCGTCTCAGAATCAGAATCAGAATCATCAAGAAGCCCCTGCAATATCTTTTGCTTCATCTGCTTCTGCAGCTATTAAACGAGAAGAAAGGGAGAATATTCTAACGAAAGATGCAAATTCAAAACAATCTGTTGTCTTAGACTTGAACCTTGAGCTAACCATAAGTCCCCCTCACCACCAGAACCAGCCCCATCATGATCAGCCATTGTTGAAGAGCAATGGTGTTGCAGGGAGCACCAGTGGAAGCAGCAGTAGCAGTGGAAGTGGTTATGATTTCTTGGGGTTGGAAAGCAGTGTTTTGGATTACAGAAACTGTGTAAAAGTAGAGGGAAGAGGAATTAGAGAATGATAATCTATATTTATTTTGAGTGTCTCTGCTCTTCTTTCTCTTATATATTCTGTATAACTTGTTACCCATCCATGCAAATAGGATATAGTGCCAGTACAGTTGAACATTCCATTTTATTGTTATTTTCCTTTTCACATATTTAATCATGAATCTGAAAAAATTAAGTCCTATTACCATGTCCATCCCAACCTTCATTGATTTTTCTTCTTCTTTATTAATTAGCAGTGGTACTTTTACTGTAGCAGGCTAATGTATTTCAGTACATTTAGGTGCAGCGAAGCTTCATATATTTATTTGCTTATTTATTTACTTTCAGGATGTTTGAGGGCATCCTATGTCACTATGTGCCATATGTATGAAGAAACAGGAAGGAAAGGAGTTGATATTCATGTGAAATGAAGGGAAGGGGTGTGAGAGGAGAAGATGGGCCAAATTTGATTTCATGTCAAGTGGATAGACATAGCTCTCAATGTATGTACATAGATAGACATGAACTTCCTAGAGTTTGTGAATGAACTAACATAGTCCATAATCCCGTGTATCTTTCTACCAACCTCCTAACATTAATTGATTTAGGTCGTGACCCAACTAACTTCATAACTCACTATTTATTTATCGTGGAAATTTACCTACCTATATTTGGCACCACATAAGCTCAGATAACATAATAATCCACCTGAACATTCACATTATTTCCTTTTTAAAACATTTTGTTAGAAGGCATTTGTAAATTACGTTATAGTGGCAACTGGATTCCCTACTGTGCAGGACGCTCTAGGTATCTTTTATTGTTAGATGTGATACATCTAACGACTTACCTTTTTTTTTTCAAAAAATTATATTTATTGTTAGATCATATTGAACGGGTAGTGTAATTTTAAAAAAAATGCAAGAGAAATTATAATCGTTTGATGTAGTATTCAATACCATAATTACGCGCAAGAGAATAAAGAACTGTTGCCCATTAAAATAGGTTCACATAAAAAATAAAACCCTCCATTGATATGGTGTGGACATGATCAGAGATCAACATTAAATTTTGTCAAGTCTTTGTATTAAAATATTAGATTTGAATCATTATATAATTAGGCAAATGTTCTTCTCAAAGCTTTTTAAACCCAGCAGCCCTCAACCTGTATTTCACCCAACGGCCTTCAATCAAGCTATTTAGGGTTTTCCATGTAAAGAATTTTTAGCTTATAACGTCTTCTCCTTCTAATTTATGGTTGAACATATGCTTCCTGCAACTATTGTGAATGACAGGAATCAGACTTTGTCATGCATGCAGAAGTACAAGAAGTAGAACCAGAATGACAACAACAATAAAGACTAAATTACAGATTAAGTACTTAGAAGATCATAATTATTTCAATTTAGTTCGTGAAAGAATAATTGGCCCCTCTGATTGTCACAATGATTTTTGGCCAAAAAACAATTGAGATCAAAGAATACAATTTTGACAAATATAATTGTTGCAAAAATTGTAGCAATACAGAGAATGCAAAACAAAAATAAAAAAATAAGAATACATATAGATTTACATGGTTTGATCAATGTGACCTACATCCATGAATAGAGAAAAGTTTCTTATTCCTCAAGCAAAACTGTTAATAGTCATACAATTCATATCGTATACAACATATACATAACCGAACCAGATCGCTCTGGGAAAAAAAAATGAGTTAGGCCCATACTGCAGGGGTGAACTAATTTTTTTTTCTTCTTTCGGATTGAGTCCCCAAATTTCGGGTCAAATCATAAATTTATTTTGATTTACTAAAATTTAAAGCATTCAACAGTAATCTTTCAATGATTAAATTAAAATAGTTGATCCTTTAAGGACCACATTGAAAAAAAAAATTATAATCTTTTAAGAATTAAATTAATAATTTATTTTTTTTAAAAAGTAATATGAAGAAAATGAATCTTTCTGGGTAGAAAGAAAATGAATTGTATTTGCTGGGAAGGTGATGTAAGACACAGATTTCCAATCCTAACTAATAGAACTAATTGTGGAGCCACTCTTTTCAACTATCAACCCTTTCTTTTTCCTTTTTCAATGGTGTTAGGTAGAGACGTTAGAAGCTTCCTCAAGATATTTTTCATTTCTCTATTGCTTCTCTCAAGCAAATGGCTTGGAGTGGAGTCATTTTTAGTAATTTTGTAACGCTCACATTTAATATTATTAGATTACATTAATCATTTTCTGACGGAAAGATTATAATTGTATTAATTTAATTTATAAAAAATCAATCATTTTAATTAATCCTCAAAAAATTATTTGCATTTCTATCTTGTCTCTCTATTTATCATATCAACTGTTCACAATAAAAAAATTTAAAATTTAGCAGTTGTAAATTTAACAATCTAGCAGTGAAAGAGACCAAAATGACGCAAGGAGTGAATTATTAATTTAGTCCTAAAAAGACTATATTTCTCTCAAATTAGTCCTAAAAGATTATTGTTTTAAATTGGTCATTTTGTTTGTCAAAATGATTTTTAGCAATGAAAGTTTGGGTTATAGCAACAATAAATTTTGTGATTTGACAATAAAAAAGGACTAATTGAAGTAAGTGCAATATTTCAAGAATTAAATTGAAACATTTAATATTTCAAATATTAAAATCAGACTAAAACACTAATTTACTTGAAAGACAAATATAATATTTCAATGATTAAATTGAAATACTTGATTTTTTATGAATCAAATTGAAACCATTATAATCTTTCAAGGACCAAATAAGTAATTTACTCTTCTTTTTGTTGTTGTTGTTGTTGTTGTTGTGTGAGTGTGTATAATTTATTTTTAATTAAGTTAAATTTTAAATCTCAAATAAAAATACTATTAAATTTTTCAATAACTGCAAAGATATAATAAATATAACACTTGGGTGGGGAAGTTTGTGATTTTAATTTTTTATGTCCTCCATTGTTAAATACTTAGTTTGGTTCAACCTCCACCAACATCACATTCACTTCCACATACCAACCACATCAAGAAATTAAAGATAAAATTATTAGGTATCTAACAGAGAGTACTAAGTAGCAAATATATATATATATATATATTAGACACAAAAGATGCCTTACATAAGCATAGATAGCGAATATTGTTTGGTAGAGATACTATTATTATCCACACCCTCTTTCAAGAGATATAGTAAATGCATATATTTGCTTCTTAATATAATATGGATAAAGGATTTTTCAATTAATATGATATCATTTAATGGTGTCCAAACTTTTTTTTTCTCTAGCTAGGTTAAAATTGAATTTGGATCCCCTCTAGGATCAGATTAGACCGTTGGATAAGATCATTTAATTGTTCAGATCAATCTTACATTTTTTAAAAAAAACTTACATTATTAATTTTTAATAAGTCCAACCTTGTATTTTTTTATTTTTTAAAAATTAATCATATAATTTTTTTAAAAAAATGTAAGATTAATTTGGACAAATCTAGTCCTGGAGGGTACTGATTACTCCAGGACTTGGAAGGCTTCGAAATTCTAATTTTTCTAATTTTTTCCCCCACTTGCCATGATTTTGTATCTTAATTCAACAAATAATGAGGGAAACTACGTAATTTCATCATTTTTTTAGTTCAAACAACCGGAAGTGGATTTCTTAAAGCACAGGAAGCTTCAACTCCAAACATGAACCGTTGGATGCGTATCCAACGGTCCACATTTTTTCCTTATTTTTTTATTTTTTAAAAAATTGTAATGACTATTGAATTGATGACCTTTGACCGTGATCAGACGGTCGATGAAATTTTTTTTGAAAAAGGCAAAAATATTCTAGGAAAAACGTGGGCCATTGGATGTGGTACATCTAACGGTTCACAGTAGAACAGGAGGGAATCCACTTCCCAAACAACCAGTATATAAAAATATACTAGGTTTCGACTAATCTGATTTGAGATAGGTTATACAACAAACTCAAACAAAACCTTACAAAGGTGTCAAGTTCTCTCAATGTTGATTTTTTAATAATTCACAAATTTTGAATTTGAGACTTTCACCATAAAGGAACAAATATCTAAGTACTTAAACTAAACAACATTAATTTGCATGCAAGACTTAATCTAATCATTTAACTATAGCAACAAAAAAAAACTAACCATCATTAATATTTAACTTTTTTCCCAATATATCATGTTTGTTGAAACAATTTTTTAATCTAGATTCTAAAATCCTCAACCCTAAAATTCTAATTATCCCTAAACTCTGAAACTCTAAAATCCAAAACTTCAAGAATTTAAATCATAAACTCAAAAAACTAAACCTTTAAAATCAAAATCATGGAAACCAAAGTCTTATATTCTAAACACAAAAAAATTAAAAGTTTGCGATTTTAACTTTTTATAAATTATATATTGTTTTAAGAATAAGTTTATCATGTCAAAAAACTTAATTAACTTTTAAATAATTTATTCATTATAATTCTGAAAAAACACTTAATCTATATTCATTGTATATATATAAGTGAGGAGCCGCTGGCTCATATATCAAAATAAATATAATATAAATAATTACCCTTCAAGTGCTCTTCCGCTACCTTCCATTTTTTCCATATATATATATATATATGCAAATTAAACATGAAGATGAGTCACGACTCTCGATCTTTAAACTTAGATTGATTATTGAATTGATGTAGATATCAATTCAAAGTTTATTAGTTTGATTATAGGTGAATCATGATTAAAATAATTATAATTAAATATATATTTTTAATTTTATACATAAAAATAATATAATTAATTAATTAATCTTTTCATGCTTAAGTTTACAAACTTTCAAAAGATCTAGATAAGCTATGGAGAATTTTTTTTTTACACCTTTAACAATAATACATTATTCGAATACCTATGTAGAATAAAATATTAATACTCATAAAATATATAAAAATAATTAAAAAAAATATAACTGAAATCAATGAACTATTAAACCTTCTAGTTTTACTGATTTTTTTAATTTTTGATCGATTCAACTTATATTTTTATTTAGTTTTTTTTGTAATTGATTTATTAAGTTAAACCAAATTGATAATCTAACTAGTTTACTAGTTTTTTAATTTGATCGTTCGATTGGTCCTATTTTTAAAACATTAATTTTGAATTTTTGAATAAGTTTTAGATGAGAAATGAAAACTTGTTAATTAATGACTTGTGCATGTGTTTTTTATGCTTAAACTCTTTGTTTTTTTTTTTGGTTCCGATAAATAATAAATGCTTATACCAATAGAGAAAGAAATGTGTTAATGGGGGGTGGGCCACTACTGGGCCTCATTGTACCAAACAGTGACAATGACTTAATTGGTCAGAGAATTAAGCAGGGTGGGTGGATAACGCGCACACGGCGCAGGCTAGCAAAATTAAATGTGGTAAAGGAAATTGATGATGATGAGGAAGTTTGGTGAGATGTGTGAATAAATGATGAGAAGTTTACAAAAATAAATAATGAAAGGGAATGGACATGAGAGTGTGTGGATGATAAGCATGGATGCCCATATTGTTAGGTAGTGGTTGGTTAAGTGATATGATATGCGTTTAGACTTTCAGACATATCATGCATGCATGCATGTACTTTCTCTTTCAACTAATTATATTATATATCCATCTCCTTTTTTGTCTAAATCTCATCTCTTTTTTTTTTTTTTTTAAAGGTTTGGCTAGAGTAGACTTAGCATTTTCTTTTTAATTAGTTTCAAATTTGATATATGTTATGAAAACTTCGTTCTACATTACTTTTTGTTAAATTGATTAAATATTTACATAGCATAAAACTATAATTTTATTTTCAACATAATAATAGTTATACTTAAATTAATGTTAATGTCTGTCACAAAAACGTAGAGAACAAAGAAGAAAAAACAAAGAATGAAAAATGCAAAACACACACAGATTTACGTGATTCGATCGATGTAACCTACGTTCATACACAGAGAGAAATTTCTTATTCTTTAAGCAAAATTGTTACAAGCACATGATTCAAAAATTTCTGAATACAACAGATATAGAACCAAATTAGTGAGACTCGCTGCAAAAATAAAATACATAAAACAGGTCAAGTCTCAAGCCTATCTGCTCTTATTCTACTTGCACCATAGATCTCCAATTTTTCTCTTTTTGGGTCGTACTCCCAAATTTTAAGTCGAGTCATAAATTTGGTTCACCACAAATATTCAAGGCATTCAAGAATGTCTAATATGAAATAATGGTTTCATTTTTAATAATTTTTTTGTTTGAACAACTAGTATTTGAAAATTCATTAAATTTTAATTAGTCTGGTTCGAGACGGGTCAAACCGCAAAGGTGTGAATCTCTCCCAAAGCTGGATTTTTCCATTCATAATATTTGAACTTGAAACTTTGTTTAAAGAGAGTAACTATTTATGTGATAGGCAACACAATATTATCAAAATTCAACAACTAGTGCACAACACTTGAAAAAAAAAATATTGGAAAGTTCTAACTCTTCATCATCTGATTAGTCTCAAGATTTACATAAAAAAATAATATAACTATATATAAATTTCGAAATGCAATCGAATTATATATATAAATTTAAAATGCTAATTAAATAGACGTGTGATGTGTCTATTTCTGTGCTATACATACAGTGCATTTCTAAGTAACAAAAAAAAAAAGAACATGAACTTCATCTCCTTCTTATATATATTTTGCCAAACATGAATTTATAAAAAGTCCAAAATTTGCAAATATCAGAAATATCCCAAAAATAATTGGCCAGAATAAGGAGTTCTGACCTTTTTTTTTTTTTTTCATTTTGTTTATTTAGAAATGAAAACTGAAGGGGTCACATGCTGTTGGGCCCTTTTTCCTACAAACTAACTAAAAGTGAGACATGCCAATTCTCTCATCTTCAATTTGATAGTGATAACCAAAGGTGGTCCATGGTTAATTGCTTTAAATGATTTAGACTTTAATTTTTAAGTAAGATTTTAAATTTGAATCTCATAAATGAAAAGAAAAATTGGAAGAACTTTTATGCCTCGACGGTTTGATTAACTCGAATCATATTTCTCGGAACCAGTAAATTTTCAAATGTTGATGATTCTTAAAAAAAATGATATTGACATTGAAAAGGAAAAGATTGAATATTTTCAGAGTCAAAAAAAATCAATGCTGAAAGGGTTTTATATCTTGTTGGTTTGATCCAATTTGAACTAATTAGTCATAGTCCAATAAAAATCCAGTAAGTTTTTAAATACCGATAGTTTTGCTATTGACATTGAAAGGGAAAGCTTGAATTTTATTCACAGAGCTAGGAGAAAAAAAAAATTAAACCTAAGAGAGTTTTATATTTTGGTAGTCTAACCCAACTCAAACTAAATTAATTAAAGATTAATAGATTTTTAGATGTTGATTATTTATAAAAAAAACGATACTGATATTGAAAAGGAAAAGCTTGAATTTTTTTTTACAAAGCTGAATGAATTGCCTCAAGATCCCCCGTTTGGGCGAGTAAGACTGTCTGATCAGGTGAAACCCCCTAAACCCTAAACTCTATATTTCCATGAACTCTATCTACCAACGCCAACTAGACAACTTTGTTTAACAAAATAGAAAAACTTGACTTAAAAAAATTAGCGTTGAAAGATCTTTATATCTTGATAGTTTAACTCAATTCGAACTTAAATTAATATGTGAAAGTTCAATAGGATGCTGGATAGCCATATTTTAAAAAGAAATGATATTGACATGGAAAAGGGGAAACTCGAATTATTGGGTTAGTTTTATGAGTTTCTTCACTTTCACGTCGCCTTCTCTCACATGGATGTCACAGAGAGATGAAACTCATGAAATTGTTAAGGATGATGATGTGACTTTGGCAATATCAAGGTGTTAATATAATTAGGTATCATCCAACAGCTTAGACACATGCACTGTGTTTCAGAAGCAAGAAAGAAGACCTAATGGGTTGAGAATTTCATCAAAGTCTTTGCTCCACCAACTAACTACCTCCATTCAATCAATCACTCAATCAATTAACAGCTTTTGCCTTTGATGTAGAGAGGTCGGTTTTGTCTATCTGCAAAACTGTCTTTTGTATTATAAGCTTTTATCAACACATGTAATAATATCTATGTTATCAGTTTTCGATATTAATTATTTAATTACGGTTGAATAGTTAATAATAAATTTATTTTTTAAATCATTTACTATCAATTATTTGATCGATAATCAGATAGTTAACATCAGAATTAATAGTTACAGCACTAAAATTAATCGATTCCTTGTATAATTTAAGTTTTTTCCATTGTCTATGAAGTTTTATGTATAATAAAAGATACTATTCGTCACAAGTTTTGATTTGAAAGTGTTTTCCCATGCTTTGGTTAAGAAATAGATACTAGACCCTTTTTTTTTAATATCATTTATTCATATGGTAAAAAATTAGAAATACTAAAGATATTACAAGACATGTAGAGGAGTATTTTATAATATAGAACTCAACTATATAACTGGACAAATACACTCTAAAAAGGTTATCTAAAACTATATAATATAAAAGACATAGCAAAAGAGGCAATACACTTTTTCTCTTCCTCTCTTTTTTGGAGGATTTTGAGTGTCAACGTTTTCAGAGTTGAAGAAAATTTGTGCGGAAATGAAGATGTAAGTTGTAAATCTTCAAGAGCATCAAGCAAGTAATAATCTTCTTCTATAAGAAAAGAAATCTTCCATACATGAAAGGGAAAGACTAATAAAAGAGAAGAGGAAACCTTCTATAAAAGTTAGAAGGAAAAAAAAACAAAAAATAGGAAAAAAGAGCAAATAAAATAGACTAGAAGTCGTCGTTGTACTACTTTTTTGGCTATTGAACAATACTAGGGTAAGAGATAATACTAGACCTCTCTTCCAAGTTAAAGAACAAATTAAAGTCAATTAGAATTGTCAATATAAACTTAACTTATCGGAGCAACTAATTCCAACACTACAAATTAGTTGGACTAAGCCAATAATTTAATAATCCAACCTACCACCCTTAATGAGTTGAGCTTGGTCAGAATTTCTAGCCCGTCATATGAATATGACTTAACCTAGATTATTAATCCCATAGGGCTTGAAAAAAAAATCGAGTCTAACTTACCAATTTGTCGGCTCTATTCTTAACCCTTGTATTCATAATGGTATAGGTTATTACATAAGATGTAGCAAAACTCTCTGGAAGCTTTCATTTATTCAAACCTAATCTATCAGAACTTCAACGTTGTATAGTGGATCTGATTAGAAGCAAAGAATTAAATTACATCCATGAGTTTGTTAGAATGAGATGAATCCCAAGCACAAAGTTGAACCCATTTCCCTTTTTCTTTGCGGTCTAATTTTGCCTTTCACTTAGGCTTGACAGTTTAAATTGAGATCCACCCACAAATGGGCCTCACTTAAGACTAAATGGGCCTCACTTGAAGAGACAAAGGTCGATCCACAATCAAGTTGGATGGGCCCAAGAGTTTCTAAGAGCACAAGCCCACAATATCCATGAATACAATACAATGCAATCTCCAACTTTCTAGATTATTAAGTCCCAAAAATAAAGACAAAAATAGTTTTTTATCCGTAATATTTATATTAAGTTTCAATTTCGTCCCTAACATTTTTTTTTATATTTTATTTTTGTTTCTAAACTATTTACTATTGTCATTTATTTCACTGACAGAAAATGATGACTGAATAGTTAGTAAAAAGAGTATATTTAAAACAAAAATAAAACATGTAAGACTCAAATCTATCATTTTTACATTTTTAACGTTTTTATTGTATCAATTATATCATACATATTTTATTTTTGTTTCAAAATCTATCATTTTTACTAACTGTTAATAAATTTTTTTTGTCATAGACAGTGCTTTAGTAAAAAAATAAATTTTAAATAAAAATAAAATATATAAGAAATAATTGATATTAAAAAAATTAAAATTTAATATAAATATTGCTCATATAAAAAGTACTCTTGAAAAAAAAAAGTCGCAGTTTATTAAAACTTTTGGGGTTAACTCTTCAGCTTTATCCTCTTATTTTACTCTTTCTATTTTAATGTTTGCTTTTTCTTTTTATTTTTTACTTTTAAAAAGGAACGGAAGAAAATTAAGTAAAATACAAACGTGTAAAACTACTCCTAACGAGATACGTAAGTCCTGTCGATCAGATATTTCTTTTTTCAGTTTTACGAAATGTGCTAAGCATAAAAAGATAAGATCTTTCTTAATTAATTCCTTGAAAAATTAAATTTGTCGATATTTTTTAATTTCAAATAGCCTACAAATACAACTAACATTAGTTGGGTCACCTGCAATATATTTAACAACCCATGATTTACAAAATTAATTTTAAAAAAATTTAAATTTAAACAAATTATAATTTACAAATCATGATTTATATAATTAATTTCAAAAAAAATTGAAAAAAACTCAAACTCACACAAACTATGATTTACAAAAACAACAATTCAAAACTTTCACTAAAATTATAATTTAAAGATAAAACTACATTAATACAAAAATTTTTAAACATGTTATTTTATATCAAAATCATATTAATACAATTTAAAAGTAAACCAAATACAACCCCCCGCTTCATATTCAAAAATGGAAAAAAAAAAGGTAAAAAATTGGAATTCCCAATCCAGAAAAGTAGCTCACTTCAATACTGATAAGGGAGAATATATCCGCTACCTATCCTTGCCTAGAGGAGCATAAATTGATCAGTCGCAGATTAAACAGTCTAGACGATGAAAAATATTTTATTCAAAAATAAATCAAAATTTTTTTTTAAAAATCTGAAAAATCTAAATTTTTGAGATGTTTTCTAAAAAGATTTTTCAAAATTTTTTTAAAAAATTTTAAATTTACTTTTGAATAAAACATTATCTGTCGGTCTCTAGGCAGGCTGCCTGTCAGGCAGGGGATATGGCCGCCGATGAGGATGACAATAAATCAAGAAATGAATACAAGCAACCACTGAAATAAATACAGATATTTCTCGTATCATCTGTGTCACCTACTCTACTATTGTACAAAAATTATATTCCAAGGGAAAATAGAAAAGAAAAGATAATCAAGAATCAATCCATGGAATCATTGCTTTTTATTCTTGGCCTTGAGTTCAGCAGAACTGGATTGAGCAGCAGCTTTGGCAAGAGTGGTGGGTTTGATGACGCTCTTAGGGTTAAGAGCCTTCCTTATTTTGAACACTGCCCATGCTGTCCCTATTGCATGCCCTGCTGCGTCTAGCCCTTCGTTTGTCACCTTGGCTGCTTCCTCTCCATATCTGCAAATCACACCATTTTCAGATGACACCAAGCTAGGCAAACAGGGCTCAGCTTTGTCCAGCAGTTAAAACGGGTTGGGCCTACTCACATAAGCCCAAACCCTACGAGCCAATAATGAATTATGAATTGAACCGGATCAAACTCTATATAATTTATAGTCAAAAAATTGTAACTCATAGAAATCTATCATCTCTGTAAATCTATTTAACTTGTTTAAAAAATATATTTTTAATTATTTTAATGATAAAAATTAAATATTTAAACAAGCAAATTTCAAAATATAAAACTAAACTTTTAAAAAAATAGACAAAAACTTAAAATATAAATCATTTAAATAATAATTAAAAAAAAAACCCAACCACCCTCACTTAAGCCCCCTTATGAGCTAATCTAAAAATCTTTTCTTAAAATAGACTAATAAATTATTAGTCCACTTTAATTGAAATGGCTAGCCCATTGAGCCAAGCCTATTTTAAATTTTTAACAGCTCCAGCCAGCAAGAGTCATCTGATTAAGATAGTTTCCCAATCAAACGGCCTCCCTAAGAAAAGAGAACTCAACTTGTCTGCTGGCTAGTAAAAGTTGTCTGATTAGGTTGGGATCCACATGATCCCTCATTTAATGCCCAATCCGACGGCTTGCAATGATACTGAACCAGCAAGCAATCCCAACGCAAACAAAGAGGGGAAAACTAGTTTTAAAAACTTATTATCGAAGAAAGCAAAAGATGCTCCTACTTGCATTATGTGATCACATGCAACATCACGTGAAAACAAAACACAACTTGGGGAAAACTCTCTTCCTCCATCTCAAGACAAACAAGTTGCAGCTTCCAATGTCAATCGCCCTCCACTACATGACTAGCACACTGAACTAGTGAAGCATTTGAGTCCCATGTAAATAGGATGGAATAAGGTTTGGTCCTTTGTTTGCACAGGGTTTCAAAATAAGGTGGTCCATCTACACGAGGTTCCTTGTCTGGACTGGACAGTTCATCTTAGATGAAAAGGTCCAAATTTCATGATATCTCTTTTTTTAGGGGAAAAAATTAAAAATTCATTTGTGCACCAAAACATAAAAGGATTCGATTTGTGACCCATCACCTATGAACATGACAAAGGGCTTCCTCCACCTAAATTTTTCTATATACTTGGTATAAAATACTAATTTGATACCTAAAAAATTATAGTTATTACGATTTAATTTTTAAAAAATTATGTTTATTTAATTTCATTTCATTTTCTATCCCATTGACTTCTAGCAACAAAAATATTAAAAATAAAAGGTTTTCTCCGCCTAAATTTATTTATATATTTGGAATAAAATATTAATTTAGTCTTTAAAGAATTGTGTTATATTTGTTTCAATTTAATTTTTCTTTATCAAATTGATTTAACAAAAAAAATTTTAAGTTTTAATAACATCAAATTTTGTAATTCAACAATGAAAACAACTAAATTAAAACTAATATAATCTTTTAAAGATTAAATTGAAACATTTAAAGACCAAATTTAAAACACAATTGTCCAAAGAATTATTATCCTTCAAAAACTAAGTCAATAATTTACACCTACATTTATAACATTGAAGGTGACATTGCTGATGCTCAAGAATTGAGAACTTTTAAGTTCAATGTGAATGAACGAACTTACTTGTGTGAAACAAGACCGGTGGTCACAACCGATGAGGTAGACATGACATTCCTTCCAGCTACTTCAATAGCATCACAGACCTTATCTGCATATGCACAGCAAAAGATCAGCCAAAACCCACATTTGGCTGCTAAAGTTCAATATATGAAAAATGTTTCAGCTCTTGAGATTCTTTAAATTCTGAGCTTATCACAGTTTCATTCCTAGCAACCTAATTCCACTGATTTAGTTGAGCTACCCCATAACCCCCCATCAAGGTTACATATAAAGAAGACTCTGAGCTTCATTTCAGCTGCTAAACTATATATACATATATATATATGCACTTAACAAACACAGCTTAGACTATACTTAGAAGTTTTATAAAAGAAAAGGATGAGCAAATTGATAAGCATCTGTTAATTGGTCAGTCAGAACCACCTGCTAAACTCCAAGGCGGCGTTTGCTAATATATATATATATATATCCACTTAACAAACACAGCTTAGACTACACTTAGAAGTTTTATAAAGAAAAGGATGAACACATTGATAAGCATCTGTTGATTGGTCAGTCAGAACCAGCAAGCAGGACCTTTTCATGAGTTGGCATCACAGGACAATAGAAGAAATGTAATAGCTTTTGATAATAAGAGATTACTGAAATTTTAAAACATTAAACTAAGCAGTGTGAAACATATAATAATAGCTCATAAGGTCAAAGAGATGAAATTATATATATATATATATATATATATATATCCACTTAACAAACACAGGTTAGACTATCCTTAGAAGTTTTATAAAGAAAAGGATGAACACATTGATAAGCATCTGTTGATTGGTCAGTCAGAACCAGCAAGCAGGACCTTTTCATGAGTTGGCACCACAGGACAATAGATGAAACGTAATAGCTTTTCATAATAAAAGATTACTGAAATTTTAAAACATTAAACTATGCGGGTGAAACATATAATAATAGCTCATAAGGTCAAATAGATGAAATAACTTACTGAATCCATCCAAGGAAGCAAGGATGATTTCTCCAGGGAGAAGGCTAAAGAACTTCTTGCCCGCTTTTGAGTTCACTACAGAGCTTGTGACGGATCCAGACACCTTCACAACCCCTGAGAGCACCCCAACGGCCATTTTCTCAGACATCTTGGTCAACTTCTTAACCCTGTCAAAAGATCCACAAAACATGGGAAGTTTAGATGATGTAAATATGTAATTATCAGAGAAGAACAAAAAACAAAAGAGAAAGAGAAAACATTTGAATTCCCAACCTTTTCATCCTCTTCATAGCTTCTGGACTAATCTCTGCCTGAGACCCCGGTTTCATACTCTTCTTCAAGTAATCATTCCCCCATTTTAGCCTATCCACGGTCACATCACCACACCACAAGATGCCCCGAATCAACTGACCCGACCCGGCTGCAATCCACCTCGCGAAGCTTCCGCTGTAATCCTCGACGTTCGGAGCTATAGTAGTCCAATACGCCGCCGAGCTCTCCTCCACCAACTCCTTCTTCTTCCCCGACTTCAATTCCTCCGGAGACGTTTCCCTCGACAAAGACCCATCCAGCACCTCCCAACCACCCACACCCTGCACTTTCTCCACCGAAAAACAGCTATACCTCTCCAGAACCCGATCTAGTTCCCTCAACACACTCTCTTGCCCTTTAGCCGCGACGGTCAATCCGTAATTTAACAAATCAAACCCGTTTCCCGACGCAGTCCTATTCTCGTTTTCCGTCGCTGGAACCCTAAGAGTGAAGAAATAATGAGACTCATCGAGTTTCACGGCGGCCTCATCTTTAGCCAAGGGCCACTGGATTTGGTCTTCGATTCGAGCGAGAACGGCGACTACGTTCCCTCCTTGGCTGAGACTCACGATGGTGAGATCGCCGGAAGCAAGCGGCACGCTGGAATCCTTTTCGATGAGATGAAGAAAAACACCGGGGACTGTGACGAGAACATCCTCCGACGACTGTGAAGCATAATCATCCTCCGGGACGAAATCGGCGGCGGCGTTATTGACGTCGATTGAGGGGTACAAGGAAGAAGAAGCAGAAGAGGTTGATTTTATGGTGGCGAATGGTGAATCTGCGTTAGGGTTGGTAGAATCGACTTTTGGGTACAGAGACATGATTATTGAACTCAAAGAAGGAACCTAATCTAAGAGAATTGGAGCAACAAACGAAGGACTGAAAATACAGAGATCAGATTTATAGTCAGGAGTAAGGTTAAGATCAATCATTAAACGCGCGGATATATAGGAAGGAGGGTTAGATTTATATGATAAATAAACCGACAGTGACAGCAATTTCAGAGGATTACACGTGGACATATACGTGTAAAAACCGTGTGGCGTCGACGTGTTAAGTAATAGCTTTGCTTTGTACGGAAGGAAGAAGGGAAAGACGAAGGCCTCACGTGACGTCGTCGTTTAGTTCTTTATTTTGGCTCCTTACTAATTAATGAGTGCATAGAGTATACGTACAGCGATGGAAATTAAAAACTTCGGCAAAACTTGCGTGAGAAATCGTGTAATAGACGAAACTATATATTAAAATAAATAAATTATAATTTAGTATGTGGTTCAAGTTGTTAATACATTGATATTACTCCTCTCACTGTCGATGAACAGTATTAACATGTTAACAGACAGAAGCCATAGAATATTAACATAATAACGATAATAGTTATGTAACTTACAATGGGTGTTTAAATGTTGTTTCGTTCGGTTTTAAGATAAAATTAAATCGAATTGGATTAATTGATTTTGAAAAAGTATAGACTTATTTGGATTTAGTTTTTGAAATGTCTAATTTAATTTTGGGTAGTTTAATTTAATTTTTGTTAAATGGTTTGATCCATTTTTTGATAATTTTGAAGGAAAAAATACCATAAAATTTTTAGAATAGTTTTTTTGTAAAATATTATTTTATTAACACAATAAACACTTATTTTTAATGTTTTCATAACTTTATATTTCCCTCTGATCCACTTATTAATAATTTAAATAATAACTTAATGCATATTGTAATTAGTATATAAATTTGTAACAATATATCTCAAATGACATCTAATAATGATAAAGAAATAAAATTGGTGTATTAGTATATAAAATTTTTTAAATATATTATTTATAATATAATATAATGTAATATATATATATATATATATATATAAATAAAAGGTTCAGTTTTAATGAAACTAAATTAACAACTGAATCAAACTATTCATTGTCATATTTTAAAAATCGATTTGAACTTTTTTTTTTAAATTTAATCAATTTTTTAATTGATTTGATTTGATTTTAAACATCGATTATTCTTTTTGGTCTAAATCATAACAAAATAAAAGTGTAGGAAACTAATATAAATATCAAATTTTAAATCAAAGTGAAAACAGAGCATTTCATAAGATACCAAACTATAATTCACCTCTAGGAAAATATAGCGTTCTACATGATTTATAAATGTTACGCTATCGTATAATGTTTTTTTTTTTGGTACATAATAATTAAAGTCAAATTCAAGGAGAAAGAAATTATCCTCCTAGTCCTAGACTATATTTGACTGATACTTGAACTTGACCTGATTAGCCCAATTTAGCCCATGAATCTGTTTAATTATATTAAGCCTTGACCTCAGCTCAAAAGGCCAATCCTGGGCTAGCCTCAGCCCAGATGGCCAATATGGGCCTGCCTCAGCCCAACTTGAATATCTATCAACATACGAAGTAAACTGTAAGAACGAAACTTCAAAATCTTGTCCATTTTGAAATTAGTTTATCGAGTAGAATTAAAAAAAAAATTAAGTCCAGTTATTTATATATTTGCTCTCAAGTTTTTTAATCAAAATATAACAAATATGTGGTTCTTCAATAAAAATACAATAGGTGTATAGTTTTTAAAAAATAACTTTATATTTTTTACACTCAAAATTACATGATTAATTTAAAAAAAAATTATACATATAATGTTTCTATCAAAGAATTTAATAGCAAAAATATTAAAAATTTTATAAAACTTTTCTCTTTTGAGTAATTGTTCATGGAAGTAGAAACCTTATTTTCACACTCTACGTGGATTGGGTTCCTCTTTAGTATTAGATTCCCACAACGTAGAGATTTTTTTTCTTTTTTAAAAGAATAATTTGTTAGTTACAACTTTTTTTTTGCAACATACATAGATATTATAATATTTAAGAATTAGTCACTAACGGCTAACTCTTCGTTCATGAAAAGATTGTATGATTTATCATGAAGCACAATTGCTCTTGGTGATTTGACCAAAAATTAAAATTTTATTTTGGACCTTCGCATATATTTTTTTTAAATTTAGTACCTTATAATTTTTTATTTTGAATTTGGTCCCTCACAAATCTAAATATTCTATATTTGGTTTTTGGACCTTCGCATATTTTTTTTTTAAATTTAGTACCTTATAATTTTTTATTTTGAATTTGGTCCCTCACAAATCTAAATATTCTATATTTGGTTTTTCACAAATCTAACGTTCTTAATTTGAGCTCTCATATATTTTTATTCTCAATTTGATTCTTTACAAATCTAAGTGTTCTCAATTTGGTCTCTCCTTGTAACTGCCATTAAATAATATAATGGAAGTGTTGATTTGTCAATTAATGTGAAAATTATGTAAATTTTTTTTGTCTATGACTACAACATTCCTTTGTCTATGACTGTTTTCTAAAGATCCTTAGATTCTCTATAAATAATTTTGACATGCCTTTAATCAAATATGTACTTTTTACACCTTCCCAATTTTCAGTTTCGCTAAACCTCTATTTTTATTATTACTAACCTCTCACATTGTATTGTCTTACTTGGCTTTCAAATGATGGCTTAAAAAGTGACGTGTTCTGTTTTACATTGATCAATAGTAATATCTTCACGAAACGCAACAGCATTAGTGAAGTGATGGAGTTGAATAATGAATAACCATTTTGGCTCCGATCCATCCTTAGAGACTTAATAATTGAGACTGTAGCCATTTCTGTAATGTGTGGTCCACAAGGTCACCCACTCACCCTCTGAGGTGAAAGGATAATGAGATGAGTTTGGAGGCACCCTCAACAACTTTGGTCCCCATTGGGGCTCATAGAACTGGAAGCACATGGTGGGGAGATCTGGGGAGATCTGATTTATTTGAAAGCATGACTTAAAGAAAAAAAAAAATTTTGGAGATCTGTAGAACGAGCAAAGTGATAAGTTTAGGATTTAAGATTTGGAATATGGAGTTATTCATTTTGTGTTATGTTTTTGAATAGGATGATTATGTATTTTATGTATATACTCATTTTTTGTTTCATTGTACGGTATTCTCATACTTTTGCTAGAATTAATACAAATTTTTTTATTTGTAGATGTAAGTCACATTAACCGAATCACGTAAATGTTTGTGTGTTCTATTTAATTTCACAGTGTTTATCAATCTATTTGCGTGTGCGTTTGCTATGACAAAATGAGACAGGTGAATTCCATATAGGCCCAACCTTGACTTTCCTGCATCAAACGGTGTTAGGCTTCTCAGCACTCTGTTGGGCATTTGGGTTCTATGATGGGTTTGGGTAGATGAGATTCTTTCTTGTTTTGAATTTGAACCTGTCATGAAAGTTGCAAAGAAAATAGAGATGGAAAAACAAAAATAAATCATAGAAACACACAAATATACGTGATTCGATCGATGTAATCTACATCCACGAGTAGAAAAAAAAAATTTTATCCTTCAACAAAAAACAATTACAAGTTACATATTGTGGAGCATTTTACAAAATATATAACTACACAAAAAAATATACAAATAAATATCAAATCCATACCAAAGTCTAAAGAAAAATAAAATTTGAAAAAGAAAAAAATACAAAAGTGGATGAATTATAAGCCGTTAACTTTAAAAATCAATAATTTAGATGACGAAAACTTTTTTTGTTGGAAAAGATTCTGTTAGGCTACTGCCTCCCCAGCCCCACCACATAACCAAAATTGATATGTCAAGCTAAAAAGTGAAACTTTATGGGTCCTAGCTAGCTAGCTATCTTCATGTCATCTCCTTTCTGGAATCACTCAGAATCAGATACTTGTATTATCACGGTGATCAATGAGGTGAATCTTATTTCGAGAGGGATAAACCGATGAAGAACTTCCCATTTCTCTCTCTCTCTCTCTTTTCTTTTCCCTTCTCTTTTCTAATAAAATACTGAACTTTTGATGATAACGTTTTCAGAATCTCGGTTGCATCATAAAAACTAAAGAATTGTGGATAATATAATTATAAATGTTAGCGAGGTGAGAGTCTGAGACTGTAAAAGACAAGGAGAAAAGGGCAAAAGAGAAAGAGATGTTCAAAGGGGAAACAATAGGCCGTGACAGAAGAATATATTGGAGATAGAGCCAATCCTCACGTAGTCGGATCAAGATTTACTGCTGATCATTTGGCTACTTTTTACTTTTAGCAACGATTTTTATCGTTGCTAAAAATTATGGCAGCAGTTTTTTTGTTGTCAAAACTTTCAGCAACGATAAAAACCGTTGCTGAAAGTGAAAAGCAGCATCAGCAGCGGTTTTGTTCAGCAACAAATCCGTCCCACGTAGTCGGTAGTACCAGTTAAGTGTATGTAGACTACAAGTTCTATATGTATGCCTTTCATCTATGGAATAAGAATTCAGAGTTTAGGTTCAAATTTTGAGCGTTTAGGGTTTTAATCCGAATTTTTTGTTAGGTGTTAAGCACCTAGCATTGCCTAATGCTAGAAAGCTGAGGTGGGGGCGGGACAATAAAGGATCCAGAGACTTGGTGTTTGATAAAATAGACTTCACAACAAAATTAAATCTCAATTGTTGATTACATAAATGATTGTTTGGTTAAGAGGAATATTAGTACTGTCAAACGAGTCGACTCAATTCGTTACAGGTTAAAGATTAAACGGACCTCTCTATTGAAACCAATACTGCCCACTTTGACCCATGGTCTTAAATGGGTTAGCCCGTGAGCCTTTTTTTTTAAAATATAATTTTAAACTATTTTAGTAAAAAATTCAATAATTTTTATTAAAATATAATTTATACATATAAAGCATTACTTCTTTAATATTTTTAAATAACTAATAACTTTAAATTTTTATATTTTTTAAATTACTCATTATATTTAAATTTAAAAATTATATATGTATTTTTAAAAAGTTACAGGAGTTTTCATATCAAAAAATACTATATTTATTGTATATAAAGTTATAAAATATAAAAATGTGATAAAATAATTTTATTTATATTAAATAATAAAACTTTTTGTAATAAAAAATTAAAAAATTTTAAAGGGTTAGCCTGTGGGGCACGGGCCAAATTAATAATACTAACAAACATGTAATATGGTTGCATCTTGATGCACGATCGAGGGCCACAGCACGCCCAAGACAATCTCGTATGAGACTAGATTCATGAAACCCGACTCCACTCCAAGCCCTGCAGGGAACAGTATCCTCTAGGACTAGATATGGACCATTAGATGAGATCATGTAACGATCTAAAGTAATTTTACATTTTTTAAATTTTTTTAAATTACATGATTAATTTTTGACAAGTTCAATTTTATTTTTTAAAAATTTAATCATGTAACAAAGATTAGATATTCAAGATTAATCATGCAAAGTCAGTAAACACACTTACAAATTTTATTTAATTTGAGTTTAACCCAAACTCTTCTTGAAGAAGTACTAATATTTTAAAAATTGAACTGATTATTGAATTAGTAAATGTATCTGTTTAAAATTTAATAATCAAATCGTGATCAAATTAGTGGTATTTAACAATATTTAAAAATAATATATATAATTAAAAATTAAAAATATATATATATATATATTAATTTTGTATTAATATAATAAGAATTTATTATTATTTTATATATTTAAAAATTTAAAATACTACTACACATCATTTTTTGAGAGAGAGAGAGAGTTGATTCATTTTTATTTTATGCATTAATGACTTATGACTACTGACACACGGCATACTTCTCCTATCATAGTGACCACACACAACAACATGTCAATCAACTCTCTTTCTCTCTCGATCTCTATCTCTCTCGAGTCCAGTTCCATTTTCTTCTTCTTCTCTTATGATCAGAGGTTCCATTTTCTTTTTATGAAAACACAGCAACAGCGATCTGTGTCTCCCTCAAAATCCATTATCTCTTCTCTCTCTTGAGTCTCGATCCAGTTTCATCTTCTTCTTCTCCCAATTTTTCAGTTTCTTTCACGACCTAAGGGAGGCTAACGGAAGCACAGCAACAGAACAGCGTTCTCGACCTCCAACTCTCAACGACGTCAACGATAGCACAACAGCGTTCTCTCCATTTTTCTTTTCTCTTTTGAGAGTTTGAGGCAAGAAAAAAAAAAAAAAAGAGGAACCGGTGAACCCGACTACCCGGTCAATTCTCCCAATTTTACCGATTTGATGAACAATAATTATTTGACATGACCAAATCGGATCCCCAGCCGATCACTGGTCGGTACGGCTTTATTTTAACATCCTTGAGCAATACTATACAATACACTATGCCGTTTTACAGATCAACGACATGTCGTTTCTACTTTACTAAATAATCCTCTCTTTGTCTACCAAAGCAATTGTTGCATCAGCAGCATGGCAAGAAAAATAAAAAGTCAAGTGACCCTTACTGGCTTTGAGTCAAACTTCGTCAAAGGCGAAAGCGAATGCACTTCAAACAGTTTGAATAACATATTGACCCCAAACAGCATTCAAAAGATGCAGACATATAATATCTCAGTTTTCCAACAGAATTATATAAATAAGTGACTTCTTTATATTGAGTATAAATAGACATCTTAATAGTCTATAAATACATCATCATGAAGTTATGGTCAAAAAGAGGGGAAAAAAAAAACAATAATTTCACACTAGAACTCAAAACCAACCGACTTATTAGGGCTAAGGCTCAGGCTTCAGTCTTGCCACCATGTTTACCCTTTCCCCATTTAACCAAAATGATAAAGATAACAGACCCACACACTCTACTTTAAAGGAAATTAAATTAAACCAAAAAAAAAAAAGACAAATATGAAAAAGTAAAAAGATCTCTGTTTCTCTACTTTACGTTGCGTGGCTAGTGGCTACTTCTTATTGGAGCTTACAAGTTACAACGGTTCTATTTGAGTCACAACAATGGGGCTCCGAACCACGTGCTTACCGTCCGTCCATGAAATCGACCCGAACACCGCTCCGACTTGACCCAGCATCAGATGCCGGCTATCCGCCGTCACCGTCACCACGTAGCTCCGCTTCTTCACTGATCCTGAAAACACCAGCTGCGACGGCCTCACCGTCACCGCCACCCCCCTCGGCTGCGACTCCACTCTCACTCGGTACACTGAGTTCGCCGGACCCACGTTCGTCACCGTCCGGATAAACATCTTACTAGTTACTCTTCTTGCTGTGCTCGGGAACATAGCTACAAAAGACGGGTAGTTCAGATTCTCCGGCGACGGCTTCCTCGCCGGGCAACTGGCCGGTGATCGAGTGATCACCTGAATTAGCTTCGGCCCATAGCCGATTCCGCATAAGAAGTTAACGTAGTCGTTGTTGGTGATATCGTATACCAAACCAGGGTCCATTGCGAGACCCAGATTGAGATGTCCAGCACCGAAATCATACGGCGTGGAAGATTTCCCGGTGGCTTCATCGATCATGACCTGGTTTCGATTGTCCAGTAGAGTCGCAGTAGTCATCATCGCCGACCTTATAGCAGCAGGGCTCCAGTCTGGATGTGCAGACTTCAACAACGCCGCCGCACCAGTTACGTGAGGACAAGCCATTGAAGTACCAGAAAGGATGTTGAACTCTGTTCTTCGCGAATCTGAGTCTAGCCCAGTGGGACCAACTGCATCGGTCCAAGCTGCAAGGATGTTCACTCCTGGTGCGATCAAATCCGGTTTGAGTATCTCTGGGTTTAGCCCATTTGGTCCTCTGGCTGAAAACGAAGCGAGAACTGGTGCTGGTTTGATTCCAAGCAAAGTGCCCTTGAAATCGATGGTGGCTGTCGGATTTGCAGAAGAGGAGATGTATTTTTTAATGGCGTCTCCTTCATTCGCACCAACAGCACAAGCAGGAAGAAGATGTGCATCACCCACAAGACCTTCCCCGTTAGAAAGACCATTTGCTAGAATCATTCCGACGCCACCAGCTTTCTGCACCACCAAACCTTTAGCAACTCTCGGACTACTTCCGCGATCACAGATCACAATCTTTCCCCTGACGACGCTGGGGTCGAGGGAATTTTCCATACACAATGAATCAGCCAGAACCCCTGATTTCCCAGGGTAAACTAGTTGATACATTTTCCCCTTCAATGGCGCTCCGGAGTAAAGAGAGACGCCGGAGAGTCTCCGGCCGTCGCCGAGAATCACCTGCGCCGGAAAATCCCTATCGATTGTGCCTGCTCCAACTGTTGTCAACCACGGAGCCAAATTCGTCACTGACATTCCTCCGGGCCCATCGTTACCAGCTGAAGACGACACAAAAACCCCTCTCGAAACGGCGCCGTATGACCCAATTGCAATGGGGTCTAGATAGTACGGCGAGGCGACACCATCGCCACCGCCAATCGATATAGAAATGACATCGACACCGTCAGACACGGCGTTGTCGAAAGCAGCGAGAATGTCAGAATCGAAGCAACCCGAATTCTTCCAACACACCTTGTAAACCGCTAATCTGGCTTTCGGAGCCACACCCTTTGCGACTCCAGAAGCATAACCCGACATGTTCGCTTGAAAAGCATACCGACCCGCCGCCGTCGACGCCGTGTGCGTCCCATGGCCATCGGCATCCCGAGGAGATCGGAATTCAACGGTTTCGTTGATCGGGTTCAACGGACCAGCCGAACTCGCACCCGACTCGTGCCCTTTCGAGAAGAACCTAGCACCAATCAGCTTCTTGTTGCAGTTCTTCGCCGTGAATCTCACTCCCGTCTCGCAAACCCCCTTCCAGCGACTCGGAACCGGGCCCAAGTTCAAATCCGAGAAGCTCCGCCGCTCAGGCCAAATCCCGGTGTCGAAAACCCCGATGATGACGTCGGACCCGTAGTCAGACTCCGACCAGAGACCCCGCTGGTTTCTCAGGCCTAGAAACTGAGGGGAGCGAGTGGTGTGAAGCTGCCGGCGACGATCCTCGAAGACGGCGAGCACAGAGGGGTGGTTGCTTATGGAATCCAGCTGCTCCTGCGTGAGCAGAGCAGAGAAGCCATGGAAAACGGTGTCGTAGACGTGGAGGATGCGAGTGGGCTCAGCGAACTCGGAGGTGTACCAGTGGTAGTGGGTGGGGAAAATGGAGGGCTTGGACTCGGAATCGATGCGGAAGATGAAGGTCTTGGGAGGGTTTGCAGAGGAAAGGAGAGAACTTTGAGTGAGGAAGAGAAGGAATAGGAGGAAGAAGAGAGGTGGAGCCATTGGAGAGTGTGGGAGGCGAGGGAGAGAGTGAGGGAGTGTATAATAAGGTCCACACAGTGTGACTCTGTGAGGGAGTGAATGTGTGCGAGAGACAAAGGAGGCCGGATGATCTAATTTAATCGGAGGGTTCAAATTTAATTTTATGAGAATACTGTGTTAAAATTTAGTTAAAAAAATTTTATCCGTTCGTTCATTTTAATTCTAATCAATTCGAATTTAAATTAGTAAAAGTTTGTGTAATATTTAAATAAGATAATTATAAAAATAAAAAAAGAAAAGAAAAAGCTTTCAGGCAAGAGTAGTGTGGTAGAAGGGTAGGACGTTGATTTGTCGTCATTGGGACCGATGAGTCAGCCCAATATCTGCGAGACCTATATTCTGTTGGTTAAAACGACGTGGCTTTACATTTTATTCTTTTTAAGCAATCATCTTGTATTCCATTTCCATAGCCAAACCAAACCATGACTGTGAATTAATTTAAATTTAAATGAGTATAATTATAATGGACAGTTTACTAAGTTTTTAACATAGTTATATTTTTAAAATTGCTTTACATCTTGAAGTCGCTTTTCTTTTTAGACTTGTAATATTTTTTGAATATTAAAAATATTTTATAAATTTCTAACATTTACATTAAATTTTAATTTTTGTTTTTAATATTTTTTGTATTAATTATATTTTACATATTTTATTTTTATTTCAAATTTACTCTTTTTATTAACACCATATGTTTTATTAACATAAAATGTTGACTGGACATATAATAAAAAGAATAGATTTAAAACAAAAATAAATCATGTACGATATAGTTGACGTAAAAAAATTATTAGATAGTTAAAATAGTAAGTTTGAGTCCTATATATTTTATTTTTATTTCAAATCAATTAATTGTACTAACATTATCTATTCATTAACAGAAAATAAAAACAAAAATGAAATATGAACAATTGAAATCTTTTTTTTTTACATCTTTAACTTTTTTTTGGTGCTAGTTATGTCTGTTTTACATTTTCTTATTTTAATTTTTTTTATTTTTTTACTAATTTTCTGTTAATGAAATAGATAATTTTAATAAAAATATATAAATTTAAAACAAAAAGTATATATAAAATATAACTAATAAAAAATATTATGTATAAAATTAAAATTTAATATAAATATTAGTTGACGCAAAAAATACTTTTTTTCTTTTCAAATATACTATGGTTATTGAGCCTAGTTAGAACACTAAAAGTATACGGCTATCAAGATATAATATTACAAACGTTATATAATAACTTAAAATCATCTTCTCCAATCCTAATATAAGATTACTAGTGACTTATTGTGTATGTCATTTTTGAAAGTTTATTTCTTGATTATAAATTTAAATTAGTTTTTTTAATTTTTTACAAATATTTTTTATTAGAGACAATTTTATTCAAAGTAAAATTCTAATTAATGACACTTCTCCCAATAAAGATTTAAATATAAATTTAATGTTTTTTGAAAGACTAACATCTTCAATTAAATCTAACATCCGTGATAATTTTTATCATATTTCTATAATAATAGAAAGAAGTAAAGAAAAAACATTTATTTTGTTAGTTTTCTATTGTGACATGTATTTTGTTTTATATATGTTAACGTATAATTTTAAATACTAGAGAGCATAAGACCTAAAATCATATATAGTGATATAGATAATTTGTGCAAGTTCTCTTGAGAAATTGAATAATTAGTAAAATTTAAAAGTTAATTAACAAATTACTAAATAGTTAACAAAATATTTTTGTTATAAGTTTAATAGGGATTGTGGAATATCAAATATGTTTTTTTAAAAACAATAATATTAAATATCAACATTAGTTTATTTAAATACTTCAATATTTATTCCGTTTAACAATATTTTAAATTTAAATCTTGTAAATAAAAAAAATTATAAAAATTTTACATTTTTATAATTTAATCTATGTCAGATCATTAAATAAAATAATAATACTAATAATTTGAAGGATTGTTGCTAACTTAGGTTACATAGGATCAAATAATGTTACATCGCCTTTATCAAAAAGAAAACTAAAAACAGATTGATGCAATGTATAATGATATTGATTGACATGAGAAGAGTAAAGAGTGAAATTTACAGTTTTTACTTTATAACTTATAAATAAACTAATGCGATACGGAAAAGAAGAATCGTTAAAGTCCAAAATATCTGCGACAATTACATCTGGTCCCATCTATTGATGGGCGTAGAATTTTTGACAGATATTAACATTAAAATAAATATAAAACGCATGGCATGTGATAAACAAATTCACTGTGTTCATTACTAGCACTATCTCAAGCTTTTTTCTTTTATCAAGTTGGCTCTAATAATAAAATTATCAATTTATTCGACAGTCGTTTGATTTGAAATTAAATGGTTGGTAATCAGTCTTTAAAAAATAATTATTATCATATATTGATTTTATAATCGAATGATTGATGAAAAAATTAATAAATCAAATACTGAAGTCAATCTAATTCATAACTCATGTTGTCTTATCACTTTATTATAAGTTTCTAGAGTGAAACAAAAAGGTTTGTAAATTTGATACTAAGTAGTTTGACTCTTTTTTATTTAAAAAAAAAAACAAGATTTTGAATTTGGGTTGTATCCACAAAGAAAATTTATATAGTTTCATTAAACTCGAATTATATTAATTTATTCGACAGTCGTTTGATTTGAAATTAAACGGTTGGTAGTCAGTCTTTAAAAAAAATTATTATCATATATTGATTGTATAATCGAACGATTGACGAAAAAATTAATAAATCAAGTACTGAACTCAATCTAATTCATAACTCATGTTGTCTTATCACTTTATTATAAGTTTCTAGAGTGAAACAAAAAGGTTTGTAAATTTGATATTAAGTAGTTTGACTCTTTTTTATTTTAAAAAAAACAAAATTTTGAATTTGGGTTGTATCCACAAAGAAAATTTATATAGTTTCATTAAACTCGAATTATATTAGTTAAAATTTAAAGAATCTATCAATATTTTTTAGGTAAAAGTTGTATTTTGGTATTTTATGTTTATTTTAGTCATCAAAAGTTTTATATTAGTCTCTTGTGTTTTAGAATCTTACTCTTTTAGTATATTTTTATTAAAATTGTTAGTTCATGCAATAGAATTGACACGTCATGTTCTTTATGCTGACACGACTTAGCTATTTACATGGTTGTTGATTGTGTATTAATATTCCACGTGTAAAATGTAATTGCCCAAAATGTCAACAGCTAGTCTAGTTAGCACAAGGATATTTTGGGCAATTACATTTTACACGTGAAATATTAATACTTAGTCAGCAGTCATATAAATAGGTTATATTAGTATCAAAAGTATGATATGTCAAGTTCATTATAGACTAGTCCTTTTAGCATAAGGATATTTTGGACAATTACATTTTATATGCAAAATATTAATACATAGTCAACAATTATATAGATAGGTCATGTTATTATAAAAAAGATGACATATCAATTCTGTTATATAGACTAACAATTATAATAATAATAGATTAAAATAAAACTCAAAATAAATATGGAGGTACTTTTTTTTTCTTTTCTTTTTATTAGAAGGAGAAGGAAATGTTTATCCTAAATGAAGAAGACACGTGGCAAGAAGATGGGATTCATGAATAGCGAATGAGTCATCTTCTCATCCCATTTGAGTTCATTCCAAATGCTCCACTCACCCGCTCTTGAGAAAATGCATCACGCAACTTTTGCTGATAAAATTATGCATAATTTCATAATTTCTTTAGATTATAGTTTAATTATGATTATAATATAAAAATTTTAGAACATTATAATTCATTTTCAAATTATTATAAAAATGAATTGGTTTACTTTTGAATAATTATAGTTATCTCAATTTCATCATTAAATATTAAATTTTTTAATTTAGTCTTTCAAAAATTATGTTTTTTTTTTCTATTTAGCGACTTGAATTATAGTGTGACCTATAGATTGATCCGGCCTAAGAAGTTATGTATTTGTAATATATACATCTAATTCAGTGTTCTTTGTTATGCACATGAAACATTTTGCTAGAAGTAATATAATAATTTTCTCTACCTGTAGTTGAAGTCATATTAACTGAATCATGTTAAATATGTGTGTTATCTATTTTTTTCACTGTTTATCTTTTTGGCTCTTGCATTAACTTTCGTGACAGATTCAATGATATTTTTTTGTCAAAACGACTTTTGTGAATAAAAAATTTGATATCAACAATAGTAAACTTATTTGATTTAATAACGAAAATGGTTAAATTGAAATTAATATATTTTTTTTAATAATTAAATTAAGAATTTTGTCACATCCCAAAAATTGAGCATGTGAAAAGATACTACTCATTTGATAAAATTCTCAAACATACGTTATATACATATATTCTGTAAGGTTTTACATTCAACCTTAATCATTCGTTCCACAGTACAGAATTATATTCATCTGATAAGTAAATATAGACATACATAGTCTGATATTTCTATCTCATCGCAAGCCTAGGAGACCTATAGAAAGTACAGAGCGTTTCTAGTATCCACATTAATAAGTACTGGTATCCCACCAGACAGAAATAGAGAATAATCCAAATGGGCTTCTAATCTTCAAACAGATACTCTTGTTCTTTGTTTTCTGTATCTGAAAAAAATAATCATAGGGAGTGTGAGTTTATTTAAAAACTCAGTAAGTAAATAACTGTACTATATAAAATATCAAAAGTACAAATACCACATTTACTCATATAATTAATTGTCTTATACATCGAGTAGTATGGGACTCTAACCCTTTCAAACTCATGAATAAGATTTCATAGATATACACCGAGTAGTATGAGACTCTAACCCTTTCAAACTCGTGAATAAGATCTCATAGGTATACACCGAGTAATATGGGACTTTAACCCTTTCAACTCGTGTATAGATTTCATAGATATGCACTGAGTAGTTTGGGACTTTAATCCTTTCAAACTCGTGTATAAGATTTCTTAGATATACACCGAATAGTATGAGACTTTAACCATTTCACACTCGTGTATTAGATCCCGTAGATCTTTACTCATTAATAAGATAGTGAGAATTCATCACATAGTACAATTGTCATGAAATAAATAATTTCTACATACTCTTATTTCTACTGATCATCATATACTCTCATATGAAAAATTAATTGCTTATTATTCAAATAATATTGTAAATGGGACTTATATTGTACTTTGATTAGTAATATCAAATTAGCTGAGCAAGGTTATTCACTCACCTTGATGTTTGTCCAAGTTTACCTTGTTCCACACTAGAATTTGTGTAGGAAAATTTCCTAGTAAAATATATTACAAGGAAACATAAGAAAGGAAACAAAATCACGAAAAGACGTAAAATTTTCTGATTGCTACAGTAACGGTTTGCTACAGTAAGCTACAGTAACGTTGACTGCTACAGTACCATTGACTGCCAACACTACAGTACTGCTACAGTACCCGAAGAAAATTTTTCAGATTTTTTTCGGAAATTTCTGGTCGCTACAGTAACTCGATTTTTGCAGAAATTTCTAACAAATTCATCCTTTCCTTTCTTGTTTCAAAACCATAATTTCAACTCTTTTAACCGATTATAACTCAAATATAACTTCTAAAACAACTGAGATTCACGAATTATCATCAAAATCTTCAAGAACAAAACCTCCTCTAATCTTCCATATAAACTTAGATTTAAGGAAAATAACGAGATTAAAGCTTACCTTTGATCCTTACAAAGCTTTTGAACCGAACAAATAATCGAACTTCTGAAGATCAAGGAAAGGATTTGAGAAGAAAATGAAGAACTGAGAGAGAAAATGCTTTTCTGTCTTCCTTCGGCTGAGTGAAAAATGAGGGGGTACTATTGAAACTTTATATTAAATATTTCTAATGGGTTATTCAATAACCCATGGGTATCCATAACCCAACATCCAAACCCATCCAGTCAATTTACAATAAATGGACTAATTGACCATTCTGAAACCACTTTTCCATGAATTTCACCATTCTTAGAATATATCCCTCATTGTGCAAATATTTAGTCCAGTCATTTAACTCAATTTTTATAAATAATATTCAAAGAGAACAATTAAATATGAAAATTAAAAATGACCAAAATAAATAACTAAAGTAACGTTGTAGAATTCTAAAATACTCTTAAGCGAATTATATTCTGAAATTAACGGGTATTACAAATTTAACCTTTCAATATCAAATAAGATAATTGTAATTTTTTGAGAATAATATTTTTAATTTTATAATAATTTTAAAAATAAAGTATTATATGTTATAATTTAAATACTAAAATTATATTTAAAATATAATTTAGAATCCCACAATACACTCCACAATTATCACACTACCGACACAATATCCATTAAAGTCGTTTGCTTTAAATGGATTTCTTGATATAAATATATAAAGTCCAGAGATTTTATGGAGAATAAAGTTAAAGAGAAGAGACAAAGATAAAGAACAGCCTCGTAGTATTTAAAGGGGAGAAATATTTAAAGCTTTGGAAATTAATTTCCTACCACAAATATCATCCCACTCCCAATTCAATTCAATCAATTTAATAAAAGGTATAAATTTATTGAAGTATTTTTTATTTCTATGATAGATAATATTGATGTAAAACTTGAAGCTTGTGTATTTTAAAATAGTAAAATTAGTCTCACATCAACTAAAACATAAATGGGATGAAGCCTTATAAATATACATGTTATAATGAGTTCATAAAGAATTAAGGAAAAAAAGGTGGGTTTACATGTTTACATATAGTGCAAATCCTTGCACACAATATATGTTGATTGGGCCTAGTTTTATATTATCTAATTAATTATACCATTTCACAACTATAAAAGCCAATGTTTTTCCTCAGTCTTGATACACACAGTTTTAGTCTCCTCTACATTTTTTATTTTCATAAACTAGGTTACTTTCTTTTTTCTCTGTTGTTCTGTTCTCTGAGAAAAACTCAGAAGAACTTGTTTTATTCTGAAAAGAAGTTACGCAATCGCAAAATTATTTTTAAAAATAGTATCTTATTGTAATACAATTTAGGCTGCGTTGGTTATCTCAATATTTACAACAAATATAAAATCAAATATCTCTGGACTCAAATATTAACTTATGAACGCTAAATTTTACACATTGTGATACTTTTATTTACTGTTAATCTATAATAAAATGTCACAAGTATTTAATTGTATTGTAGGAAAATAATTCAATATGTATTTAGGTTAACCAACAATATTTTAATCTAAAAAATGTAATATTAAGTGATCGAATAAAAAAAAGGTAATAAAAATTTTTCTAAAACCAAAAATATTAAATTGAAGTAAAGTATAAAAATTTCATAGTTATAAAAAAGGAGAGCGTATATTTTAAAGATAGAAAAGAGATTGATTTAATTTTAAAAACATTAGGAGTATAAATTTAAAAAACTAAAATATAAAAGATAATATCACAATAATAATGATTTATATTTTTTAAAAAATAGTAATGGAAAAGGTGAAAAAGAAAATTAGAGTTAGAGAGAGTTGCGATCCTCTACATCACAATAATAATGATTTATATTTTTTAAAAAATAGTAATGGAAAAGGTGAAAAAGAAAATTAGAGTTAGAGAGAGTTGCGATCCTCTACAGTCCCTTACGGATTAATACATTGTTAGGCTTCTAGCACTGTTTGATGGCTTTCACAAATGAGAAGAGGATTCTCTACTTGATCCCAAAGGAATATTTAGCTTAATCAGAACTGTTGAATTTTATAACCAATGTCATTGATTTTAAAATGCTATTTTTTGAAAAAAAATATAAAATTTGAGTCATTAGTTATGAAATCTAACGAGTTAGATTGAGTCAAACATATTACTTAACTTATTAATTTTGAAATCAAAAAAGAAATTTAAATACCTAACAAATATAAGTTATATAGAGTCAAAATCGATGTTGAAAAGCCTAAAATAGCGTATTTCAACGGACTATTGTGCCACAGTTAAAAGTGGGTGGTCAAAACCCAAAGTGGACGAGGAGTTGTTGAGCACATGAGGCTTGTCTATACATTTTTATTCCTTGTCCAGTACTTCACACAGTGGGTGTTCGTGTAGATAAAAGTAAGTGAAGATAAAAAATTATTTTTCCTCAGATCCAACGGAGGAGATTTCGCATTGGGAATGAGGAGCACGAAGCAGTGGGCCAACATTAGCCGAAATGAACGGTCAAGATTTGCGGATTATAAGGAGTGTAGCGTGAGGGGACATGTGATAATTTCACTCATCCCGGGCTATGAAGCGGACCCCACCACTCGCATACGGGTCGCGCCACCCGAATTCATATTTAATTATTTATTTATCTATTTTTTTGGGGGGTCGGGAGTGAGGTGTTAAATTGTTCTCGTTAAAATTAATGCAAAAAATGAGATTTTTGATCCTTTATGTTTATTTAAATTTTATTTTGGTATTTTATTTTTTGAAATTTTATATTAATTTTTCATATTTCAAATCCTATTATTGTAATTTTTTTTATCAAAATGATTAGTTTGTGTAATAAAATTAACACGTTATCTTTTTAATATTGACATGACATATTATATAATTACACAAATATAAGTGTCCCGTGTGCAAAATAAAATTACCTAAAATGCCCTTATGCTTTCTTCCTTATCTATCTTCTTTCCTTCTAAGACACACAATGGTTACAAGTGAAACCTGCCTTTGATTTTTTTTTTAAATGTCGATCATTCAATCCATTTTTTATGTGCAATTATAGTGCAATATTTTAAAAAAAATTATCTATTTTATGTACAATTTTGGTGCAATATTTTAGAAAATCATACTGTCATTTTGAGCAATTTTTGTTTTACACGTGAAATATTTAAATTCAATTAGCAGTTATATAGATACTAATGTCAACATTAGGATAATAATGTATCAAACTTATTATATGGATTAACAATTATAAAGAAAAATAACTAGAGTAATAGGATTTTGAATATAAAAAGTTAATATAAAATTTTTAAAACATTAAAAAAAAAACTAAAAATAATTATAAAAAATAAAATACCATTTGTTTGTAACCTGTAAAGTTAACGAAAGCTGGAAAGTTGTCGGAAGTTAAAGGGGTGAGATTTGACAACCAGTTGAGTCAACTCGGAGAAAAAGGCAAAACCACAATTCTTAACTCTAAATCATGAAATGTCGTTTTGATGTGGACGTGGACGGAGGATGGGGCGCGATTATAGCAGAGATAAACGACAGGACAGTCGTGAAAGAAGTGGGGCACGTACAAATTCATATAGCTATGGCAAATATATATTTTTCATCCCTCATATTTACTTTAGATTTTAATTTTATCCCTAATATTTATTTTTTGTTGATTTCATTTTATATATTTCTTTTTGTATTTTAATTTTATTCTTAAAGCTAATGTCATTAAAATAGTTGACAAAAAAAATACTGACATGAACTTTTTCACGTGACACATCTACTATAAAATGAGTCATACTAATTGATTTTAATTTTAATTCTGTTTCAAATATTCGATTAAGTTTTAATTTTGCTCCAAATAATTTTTTTTCATTTCCCAATTTTGTTCAAAATTAACATTTAAATTTTTGATGTGGCACATAAAATAGTCCCTATATCTGTCAATATTATCATTTTCTGTCAACTTTGTTAATTGTGTTAAGGGCAAAATTGAAACAAAAAAACTATGTGGGACAAAATTGGCACAAAATAAACGTTAAGGACCAAAAACATATTTTTCCCTATAACCACAAACTACGAAAATTAGTTATATTTATACTCTTAGATTAAGATTTAGTTATAATGCTATTGCTAATTATATGATAAAGTATAATTTAGTTGGTTCAATTTTGTGGCAACATACTCTAGAAGGAAATTTCACATGATATCATAGGATAATTTCCCCCTTTTTTAGGAATTGTTTTTCTCCAAAATTCTCAAAAACAAAATTGTGATTTTGGAGAATTAGTTTTGCTGAGTGTCTTGAATTTTTTGGTAAACCGTAATAGATTTATGACTCGACTCGAAATTTGAGAGTTCGACCCGAAAGAGAAAAAAAAAAAGTTTGTGGAGCGAGCAAAGTGAATACTGATAAGTTATATATGTTGCATAAGGTTCTATATTGTAGGGAGCGACTCGAATTGGTTAAGTTACATTTGTTGCATCTGGTTCTACAGTTATGTATGACTTATAACAATTTTACTTGAAAAATAAAAAACTCTCCTCTGTCTCGTGAATGTATGTCATATTGATTGAAATATTTAAATTTATTAGTATTCTTGTTTTGATTATGTTTATCTTCTTTATTTTTCTCTGTGATTTCTCTACAAGTTAGAAATATTTCAGTTCTACAAATTCGAGAAGTTTTAATGAAATCCTTCTTTCTTCTCTCCATTTTCTCTTTCCCGAGTAGATCATTAAGTAAAGGAAATAAAATTTTAAGAAAATGATACAAACATAAAGTAATATGTAACAAACATGTGATTCATAAATGCTAACTTTAATTCATATGTAATATATTATTTTGTAATTCATGAAAGACTTTCTATATAACTTCTCTCAATAAAAAAAGAAAAAAAGATTGGTAAATATTGGTGGGGGCCCTCATAGGAGAAGAGGATTTCTTGCTTGGCCTAATATAAAGTGTTGAATTTCACAATTAACAAATTAAATTTTATGATATTATTTTTATTTTAATTTTTTTAAAAAAATAATATCAAAAAATATAGAGTTGTCAAAACGAGCTCAGCCCGACGATCGAGCCGAGCCTGTTTAACCCACTAAGAGAGAGTGTTGGTTTTATAAAATTTTAGCCCATATAAATCTGGGCATAGGAGGCCCAACCCGGATAACCTGCGGGTTATCCGTTTAACCCATTTAAATTTTTTTTAAAATATATATTTAATACATATTACATATTCACTGATTTAGAATTTCAAATATTCTATAATCTATATTATATACTATCATTACATTACTTATTGTCTTATTTTGCATATTCACTATTTTTTTGTTATAACGATGAAAATGTGTTATCATTTTCTATAATATAGGAATATTTTAGCCTTAAAAACTTGTCAAATATTAAAATAAATTGGTGCTTTAATACCATTTTCATTTCTATCTTCCAAAGGTTATTTTGTAACATAATAGTTTAAGATAGGGAAATTGTAAGTGTTTTATATTTTTTATTTGATAGTTGTTATTCTTTATGAAATGATATCTAATTATACATTGATTGTCAAAATTTCTGGTGATTGGTATTTTGGTTATAATAAATGAGCAAATGAATATTGAAATTTGAATAAAAAAAAGGAATTTAGGGCTGATTTTACCCAAAAAAATTGGTGCAGGCTGGTGGGCTAGCCCGTTTAGCCTGCCAACCCACATCTAGGTTGGTCGGGCTGCCAATTTGTCAGCCTGTTTATAAACGGGATGGCCTGGCCAGACCTGCATAACGTTGAACCCGCCGTGGGCCAGCCCAAACCCGGCCCGTCAACTTTTTTTGACAGTTATAAAAAAATATAGGTTGTTAATTGTAAAATTCAATGATCTAGTTAGACTAAACACTATACTTGACTTTTGGGCCAAATAGAAAATTCAAATATTCCTATAAAAATTAAAATGGATGTTTAATTTTGTACGTGTGGATATAATTTAAAGTTCATCATGGGCCAAACCCCATAATACACTGGGCCAGGATGTTGTAGAAGCCCAACATGATATCCGAAGCTACTAATATCAATGTTAGGCCCACAAGCAGAAAGGGTATTAAGTATTAGACTAAAATTATTAATTTGCTTTTTAGACCAAAAAAGAAAATTATTGATTTGGTTTCAAAAGATTACAAAATTTTTAATTCAGTCCTTAAAAAATTACAATGGTCTTAATTTCATCAATCTGTTTATTAAACCAGCTTTTAACAATTAAAAAAAATTTGACAATGGTCTTTTGAGATTTATCAATGAAAAAGATCAAATTAAAATTCTTAATTCTTTCAAGGATCAAGTTAAGACAATAAATTTTTTAATGACCAAATTGAGATAATTTTAATTTTTTAGGGACTAAATCATTAATTTACTCTAAGTATTAAAAGTGCCATGTTCTCAAAGCATTCGTATAATTTGGCTGCTTGCTTTTCCTTTAAATTGTTCCTTGCTCATTATGCCTATTGTCATCATCCATCATGTCAAGAAAAATCGTAGAGAAAACAGAGAAGAATAATGAAAGAAAAACAAAAAACACACACAAATTTATATGGTTTGGTAATGTAATCTACATTTATGGACAGATAGTAGTTTCTTATTCTTCTGTCAAATGAAAACTATTTACAAAACATTAGAAAAACTGAAAAACTATACACACCATATATGACCAAAATTTGTTCCAGGACTAATATTCTATTAGTTTTGCGTTGCTCGTCTTATAGATCTTTAAATTTTTTTTTTAATTTTGGATTGTTCTCTCAGAATTTTTTAGTTGGATCATAATCTAGTTCACTAAACAATTTAAAGTCAATCAACACATCATATGCAAGGTTGGGAGCAAAATCCAACATTGGGCTATCTTGAGGGCATTAATTATAATAATTATTGATAATTGTGATGTGTTAGTGGTTGTTGGAATAATGGCAAAAGACTAAACACAAAGGAAGCTGAATAATAATAGACAGAGTGTGACATAACATGTGGACCATTTACATGGGATTCTTTTTTTTTTTTTTGCAATCATCCAAGAATAGAGAGGAAATGAAGGAAAGCATGTGTTGTTAGTTACAATAGATCATTGTAAGAGAGGTTGATCATTATTATGAGCTAACCACTAACTTTTCCATTCTTATTGGATCCTTTGTGTTTTAAAAATAAAGGATCATTAAATTTGTTTAATAGTTAGTGAAATTGATTTAAAAATAAATTATACTTAGTTGTAAGTCTCTATTTTTTTTATTTTTTAACATTTCTCATATCATATTTCTATCACTTTGTTTTAAATTTTTTTTTCTCTTTGCTTGCATTAGAATAAACACAAAAAGGAATATAGTAAATGTTACCCATAAAATATAAAATGCATGATACTAATTTGAGGTACAAAAATCTTATTTTTTCTAAGGTAATTTTATGTTTTTCACAAGTTAAAATTTTCATATCACTTGGTATAGTGTCGTACACAAACATGTAATTACCATTCATCTAAAACTTTAGAGTATAATGAATAAAATAGACTTTCACCCCAAAAAAAAAAAAGGATATAGACACAATAAGTGGAGGCTTATCTTTGATATTTACTGAGCAAAGAGGGACTTCCAAATAAATGAATGGAGTAGTTGAGGTGGGGTTGTAATGTTGGTGAATCTTTATTGTTCATCTTACATAACTTCCAATTTATTCATTGATGGAAGATTCCTTTTATCACATTCATAATGGCATTCAATTTCAACTAAACACTGATTACGGACAACTTTTTTTTTTTTTAATTTTCATCATTCATGGTTCAAATCAAAACCAAAAAACTCTTGTTGCTTTAAAACAACAGGACACAATTTTAAAGTCATATTTATACTTCATTATGCTCCCATTAATTGATTAAATACTTTATTTATTAAGAACACAAATTCTTTGATAGACATGGCCTTTCAGCAAGGTGTTGGGCTTTCCAACAACGTTTTGATGTGATTTTTTTTTCAAGGTTTGGATAATATGATAAGATTTGTTTTTGTCCCAAACTCATTGTGTGTGTATATCATTAATTTAATCTCTCATAAATTTTTATTTTTAATGAGGGATCGAATTGAGACTAAAAATATGTAAAGGACTAAATTCAAAATATCAATTTGTGAGAGATCATATTGAGAATGAAAATCTATAAAGGACTAAATTGATAACATTTCAATTTGTAAGAGATTAAATAAAAAATAAAAATTTGTGAGAGCATAAATTGAAAAAAAAAAGATATTTGTGAGAGACTAAAATGAAATTTTAGTCAATCTGCTATATAATACTATATCTGAAAAAAATTATTCACACACAACAATTAATCTTAGCGTGAATGCTCCAATTTTGGACAGAGTAAATGTCACATCCCAAAATTGAGCATGTGAAAAGATACTACTCATTTGATAAAATTCTCAAACATACGTTATTTACATATATTCTGTAAGGTTTTACATTCAACCTTAATCATTCATTCCACACTACAAAATTATATTCATCTGATAAGCAAATATAGACATACATAGTCTGATACTTCTATCTCATCGCAAGCCTAGGAGACCTATAGAAAGTACAGAGCGTTTCTAGTATCCACATTAATAAGTACTGGTATCCCACCAGACAGAAATAGAGAATAATCCCAAGGGGCTTCTAATCTTCAAACGGATACTCTTGTTCTTTGTTTTCTGTATCTGAAAAAAATAATCATAGGGAGTGTGAGTTTATTTAAAAACTCAGTAAGAAAATAACTGTACTATATAAAATATCAAAAGTACAAATACCACATTTACTCATATAATTAATTGTCTTATACATCGAGTAGTATGAGACTCTAACCCTTTCAAACTCATGAATAAGATTTCATAGATATACACCGAGTAGTATGGGACTCTAACCCTTTCAAACTCGTGAATAAGATCTCATAGGTATACACCGAGAAGTATGGGACTTTAACCCTTTCAACTCGTATATAGGTTTGATATGCACTGAGTAGTATGGGACTTTAACCCTTTCAAACTCGTGTATAAGATTTCTTAGACATACACCGAGTAGTATGAGACTTTAACCCTTTCACACTCGTGTATTAGATCCCGTAGATCTTTACTCATTAATAAGATAGTGAGAATTCATCACATAGTACAATTGTCATGAAATAAATAATTTCTACATACTCTTATTTCTACTGATCATCATATACTCCCATATGAAAAATTAATTGCTTATTATCCAAATAATATTGTAAATGAGACTTATATTGTACTTTGACTAGTAATATCAAATTGGCTGAGCAAGGTTATTCACTCACCTTGATGTTTGTCCAAGTTTACCTTGTTCCACACTAGAATTTGTGTAGGAAAATTTCCTAGTAAAATATATTACAAGGAAACATAAGAAAGGAAACAAAATCACGAAAATATGTAAAATTTTCTGATTGCTACAGTAACGGTTTGCTACAGTAACGGTTCGCTACAGTAACGTTGACTGCTACAGTACCTTTGACTAATTGACCATTCTGAAACCACTTTTCCATGAATTTCACCATTCTTAGAATATATCCCACATTGTGCAAATATTTAGTCCAGTCATTTAACTCAATTTTCATAAATAATATTCAAAGAGAACAATTAAATATGAAAATTAAATATGACCAAAATAAATAACTAAAGTAACGTTGTAAAATTCTAAAATACTCTTAAGCGAGTTATATTTTGAAATTAACGGGTATTACATTCTACCCCCCTTAAAAGAATTCGGTCCTCCGAATTAAAATCTTACCTCAAGTTTCAAATAAATGTGGATAGTTTTTCCACATTTCATCTTCTGCCTCTGTAATATCCCAAAAATTTTCATGAATATTTAAAGTCTATTTGAAGTTTATTGAAAAATTTAATTACATGAGAAATGTTCTTTTTGAATTAGTGAAGGAAATTTGGAAATAGAAATTTCAAAAATTTTAATTTAGGACATTTTACAAATTCTCAAGGACTAAAATGAAAAGAAAAGAAAGTATGGAGTACTTTTGAGAAATGACCAAGTAGGAACCTGAGAAGAAGAATAGAGCTTATGGGAATGAATTATGAATCCGGTACCAAAAGGATGACGGATTCGAGGTTAAAGTGGAGTTTGAGACTTTGAGAGGGACTAAAGTGAAAGAAGAAAATTGTGGGGCAATTAGGATTTAGAATCACCCGAGGTGAGATTTTATGAATTTGTTTTTACAAATCTTGACTGAGGGTCAACTGAAGAGCAAGTGATAATTTCACCCCGGGCGAGTAAATAGGCGGCCTCACCTAAATTTTTTTCATTTTCTCATTTCCTCTCTCTCTCTCTCTTCACTTTCTCTCCTCTCTTTCTCTCTCTATACTCCAACTCCACAACCGAGCTTGGAGGGTGGATCTCGGGCTACGGGGCGAGCCTCTAGGAGCCAAGCAACGTAGGGAAAGCAAGGAATTGAGGTAGAAATTTCTATTTCTCAAGCTTTTTCCTATTTTATAGTTTTCAGAAAGTTTGGGGTAAAAATCGAGATTCCGGCTTCGTTTCTCGATTAAAATTGGTGTTTTTGGTGTCTAAATGCTCCTTAGACATTAAGGGTGAGATCCTATGGAAGAAATCATGGAAAACGGTGAAGATTTGGCCGGATCTAAGCCAAAACCGAGAGGAATCGCGAAAGGTAGCGATCCTGGCGCCCAGGCGCCAAGGTTCAGAAAATTTTGGGAAGAAAAGGGACTTGGGGCCCAGGCGCCAGGTGTGGCGCCCAGGCGCCAGGCTTGTGTTGGCGCCCAGGCGCCATGTGTGGCGCCCAGGCGCAGGTATGCTGAAAAGCCTTAGCTTATTTTTCAATCAGTCATAACTTCTTCATCCGGACTCCGTTTTGGGCAAACTTTATATCGTTGGAAAGCTCTTTGAGTCTAGTTTCCAATGGTATAAATGTCATTTAGAAATCCATTACCGATTAGGAGTTATGACTTAAGATGTGAGTAAAGGTCGAGAGTAGTGATAGGAAATTTCTCTATTTTGTAACCCTAATGGTTTTTACCTGGTTACAATAGGGATTTTTGGGGGCGCAAGGTGGGAGCGCTGAGAGCGTGGAATCCAGGTGAGTAGGCAACCTTGCAAAATTAATTTAATAAATTAGTCAAAGCACAATATAAATCCCATTTGCATTATTTGTGAAATTGAGAAGATTATCAGTGTGTGTTCAGGTTGAGAAAAAGTACAATATCATTGGAAGGTATTTTATTACCTTTGAGAATTGATTTCTCTAGTTGACTAAAGAACTAGATGTGATTGTTCCTTGAATAAATTGAAACATTTTGTAAGTAAATAACTTTACTAAACTAATGTGATCTTATTAGATAAAGTACAATACAAGTCTTGTTTATAACATTATTGAAGTGAGAAATAATCAATCTCGCTGTTGATAATATATGATGATTGTTATGGTTGATGATAGACATTCAAGGGAATAAAAGTATGTGTAAATTCATTTATTTCATAGTAATTATATTGTGATAAATTGTCACTATTTTATTGACGAGCAAAAGATCTATGAGATCTAATGCACGAGTTTGAAAGGGTTAGAGTCCCATACTACTCAGTGTATAAATGTGAAGACCTATGCACGAGTTTGAAAGGGTTAGAGTCCCATACTACTCGGTGTATAACTGTGAAAATTAATACACGAGTTTGAAAGGGGTTAGAGTCCCATATCACTCAGTGTATAAATGTGAAAATCTATGCACGAGTTTGAAAGGGTTAGAGTCCCATACTACTCGGTGTATAAATATGAAAACCTATGCACAAAGAGTTTGAGGGTTAAATTCCCAAGTCACTCAGTGCAAGTATTTATGGCATATAATACTATAATTATTTAAAATAAATGATAGATTGATTGTATTAGTAAATGTGGTGTTTGTACTTATGATATTTTCATGTACAGTTGTTTACTCACTGAGTTATGATAAACTCACACTCTCCATGATTATCTTTTCAGATACAGTGGTTGAGGAGAAGAATTTATAGCCTTTAAGGATATACTCTACTCTTGTCTGGTAAACAATTGGTAAGGATTAGGAAACGCTCTGTAATCTAGTAGGTCACCTAGGCTTGGGAGGTTGTATAGTGTTTGAAGGTTGAACATTTTCTGAATATGTATATAAAATATCTTTCTTGGAATATTTATGATTCACATAATTATGGATATTAAGAATGTTCACAGAGATTATGGGATACCACGGAGGTACACCCTAGGTATTTTATGTTTATATCACATGTAAGTTTTGGGATGTGACAGCCTCCCACGTAGCTTCCTCGCGAGAATGATTTCTCCAAAGAACCTTGACAGTAGGAATTTCTTTAGTGCGCAATTTCTTGACTTTTCTATCAAGGATAGCTACTGGTACCTCTTCGTAAGTGAGAGTTTCATCAAAATGAACTTCTTGGGGTTGAATGACATGAGAAGGATCAGGAAGATATTTCCGTAGCATGGACACATGAAATATTGGATGAACTCCCTCTAGGTTGGAAGGTAGGTCTAGGCGATATGCCACATTACCCACTCTGTCTACAACCTCATATGGGCCAACATACCTCGGACTAAGCTTGCCTTTCTTCCCGAATCTCATTACTCCATTCATAGGTGAGATTCGTAAGAAAACCATATTGTAATACCCAAGAAAAATAAAATATAAATATTTGTTTACAAACTAATGTTACTATTTCAGTATACGGTACTATTCACCAGTATAATACTATTTACGTATATGATACTGTTCATTTATACAATCGAAATGTCAAGTACTAGATGTTGTTTGGTCATAAGAAAAAACTAGAAAGAAGTTCGTAGGAGAAACTGACGTTTTATGTGTGAAAATACCCTCAGGGACTAAAGCGAAAGGACTGAATTGAAAAGAAACTTAAAGGTTTAAGGTGAAAGGATATTTTTCCCTTTTAAGTTTTCAATAGTGATAATTTTGTGAGGTGCACAGTAACTGCATTATTAGAAATGTCATTTTCATGAATAGTAAATTGAATATTTTATTAGTGCATAGTGTCAAATAGTACCCTTGACTTTTGCTATAAATAGGCCCTTCCATTTCACTTCTAAACTCACACCTTCAACTTCTCTTCTTCTCTCCTTAAGTTTCTCTTACTCCAAAGCTAGGCCTCTGAGATTTTGGGCCTTTCCTTTTCAGCTTAGGTAAGGATACTATGCCCTTTCTATATCTTTCAAATTTTAGAAGTTAGTTTCTTAAGTATGCTCTGTGGTTGCGGTTTTGGCCGATCTTCCACATCAGAAAAACTGTCCTTAGCTGTTTATATGTTATTTTGATTCTCTGATTACCGAAATAGAATGTAAACTGTGAAGAATACATGTCTAGGAAAGTTCTGGCTAAGGAAAGACCTGGTTTTTAAGTGTGTCCAGTGTGACCCTCCACTCTTTCCTGGGAACTTACCTGGTGTACTCTTTTACAGATTGTATTCTCTATTTCTGGTATGAATAGTACCCGTACGTATGAATAGTAACCGTATGAATAGTAACCGTACATATGAATAGTATCCATACGTAAAAATAGTATTCATACGTATGAATAGTGACTGTATGTACAAATATTATCCGTACGTATGAATAGTGACCATATATATGAATAGTGACCGTATATATGAATAGTACCGTATGTATGAACAATATCTGTATGAAAAACAATCCTAACTTGTTTTCTCTAATCTTTCATGAAAATCTCTGTAGCGGAATACTGAAATTCATCTGTGTACTCTTGTCTGTAACGACTTAGAGAAGCGATATTCGTACGAAATCCAGGTGAGTGAAACAACCCCGTTTTAATAGAGTTTTAGCATTACTGGTGATAAAAAGTATGTCGTAGGACACTCCCAAGATTCATAGGGGGAAATTGGATTCAGAATGGCGAATATAATGAGATAATTAATCCAGAAGTATGGATAAGAAAAAGCAAGTATCTCATGATGATGTGAAGATTGAATCTCTTGAATTGTAGTTTATAAAGCTATAATATAGTTATATACTATACCTGTTATATGGATGAATATTATATTAAGCTTCTGATTATGATATGAAATGCTATTGATTGTGATTGAGCGGGACAGTACCCCCTCTCACGGCAAGGCAGAAAACCCGGTTGACAGGGTGTCTTGACCAATGAGTGTGGAGACAACGATTCCCTCAGTAGGGATATAGCCCGGATTGGTAATAAATCCGTGAGGCGCCCTAGCTAAGAGGATGAGGTTGTGCGTCATGGCGGAAATATACATAATTGGTGAGCCAGCCTGTGTGCGCTCTCCGGGATATATTGCCATTGACGAGTACTAGTAACGTTTGTTGAATTGGATAAATTTTTATCTTCTTGTATGTAAAAGGATGATGTTGTGCGTCATGGCGGAAATATACATAATTGGTGAGCCGGCCTGTGTGCGCTCTCTGGGATATATTGCCATTGACGAGTACTAGTAACGTTTGTTGAACTGGATGAATTTTTATCTTCTGTCTATTGGTTGAGTATGAGCCTTTGGATATGCTTGCATGACTGGTAATGTATTTGAATTTTATTAACGCGAGGCCGATTCGCTCATTGAGTTTAAAAGCTCACACTGTTTGTACAACCTTTTTGTTCAGATCAGGTTGCCAGCGAAGAATATCTGCTAGAGGAGTAGATCACTTTGGACCTTCCCGTTGTCGGGTAGACCCCTCTTTTGTTATAGATTATGTTGCTCTGTAATCGTCTAGGACATCTAGGTCAGGGGTTTGGTATTTGGTTTGTATGTCAGCATAATAATGTATTTTATGTTAAGGATCTATTATTATATGCAAATAATCTCTATGAATTTCAAATAAAGAAAATTTGATATATTTTCTTCAGGAATGGTTATTTTGATAATATAGAGATAATGACTAAACTCATGGGTAGAATTTATCGAAAGGCTTATAGTGATGGGATATTCATCATTGTGCCGGTCATGTGCCCAAAAAAATGGGTCGTGACACATATCACCTATTGCAAATTCAAGGTCACGTCGTCGGTTGTCCGCATAAGACTTCTGTCTACTCTGAGCAGTTAACAACTTCTCTCTGATCAGTTTAACTTTATTTATATCTTCCTGTATCATCTCAGGTCCAAATATTTTGGTTTCACCAAGTTCAAACCAACCTATAGGAGATCGACACCGTCTCCCATATAAAGCCTCAAAAGGTGCCATCTGAATACTGGCTTGGTAACTGTTGTTATAAGCAAATTCAATAAGAGACAAATGATCTTCCCAACTTCCACTGAAATCCATCACACAAGCTCTTAACATATCCTCTAAAGTCTGAATTGTCCTTTCGGACTGTCCATCAGTCTCAGGATGGAATGCTGTGCTAAGATTCACTTTGGTACTCAAAGCCTCTTGAAAGACTTTCCAGAACCGAGAAGTAAACTGAGGTCCTCGGTCTGATATAATGGATATTGGTACACCATAAAGTTTCACTATTTCTTTAACATAAAGTCGAGCAAGTTTTGCTACACTGAAAGTGGTATGAACAGGAAGAAAATGTGCTGACTTAGTAAGTCGATCCACTATGACCCATATTGAGTCATTTCCTTTTGTTGACCGAGGTAAACCTACTACAAAATCCATAGTGATCCTTTCCCACTTCCACTCAGGAATATCTAGTTTTTGTATCAAACCAGGTGGTAATCGATGTTCAGCTTTAACTTGCTGACAAGTCAAACATCGAGCTACAAAGTCAGTCACGTCTCGCTTCATGCCCTCCCACCAGTAAACTTGTTTCAAGTCCTGATACATTTTCACAGCACCAGGATGTACAACGTAGGGCGAACCATGAGCTTCCATTAGATTTCATGTTTCAAAGATTCAATGTTGGGGACACAGAGTCTTCCATTAAACCATAAGACTCCTTCTTCATCTACCAAGAAACTTGGTGCTAGACCTTGCCTTGCCTTATCTCTGATTTTGACCATATCAATGTCATTTTCTAAAGTTACTTTTACTTTTTCAACAAGAGATGATCTAACTGTTAAATGAGCCAGAAATGTACCTGACTCAGTGATCTCGAAGAATACTCCATCAGTTTCCAATTCTTGTAGTTCATGTATTAGAGACCTCCTTATAGTGGCAATGTGAGCTAAACTTCCCATAGACTTTCGACTTAGAGCATCAGCCACTACATTTGCTTTACCTGGATGGTAAAGGATGGTACAATCATAATCTTTCAGAAGTTCCATCCACCTTCGTTGCCTTAGATTGAGATCTCTCTGCTCAAAAATGTACTTAAGGCTTTTGTGATCTGTAAAAATTTTACAAGTTTCCCCATACAAGTAATGTCTCCATATCTTTAGGGCAAACACTACAGCTGCCATTTCCAAATCATGAGTGGGGTAATTCAATTCATGCTTTTTAAGCTGACGTGAGCCATAAGCTATGACTTTACCATGTTGCATCAACACACACCCTAAGCCTATCTTTGAGGCATCACAGAATACAAAGTAACCCCCTGGTCCTGATGGTAGGATTAAAACTGGTCCAGAAGTTAAACACTCTTTCAATTGGGTGAAACTTTGCTCACATGAATCATCCCAATTGTATTTAACATTCTTTCGGGTTAACTTATTTAATGGGAGAGCCGTCTTAGAGAAATCTTTGACAAAGCGACGGTAATACCCTGCTAAGCCAAGAAAACTACGTACTTCCGACACAGTTGTTGGTCTAGGCCACTGTTTAACTGCTTCAATTTTACTTGGATCTACATGAATACCTTCTTGGGAAATAACATGTCCCAAAAACGTTACATGACTCATCCAGAATTCACATTTTGAGAGCTTTGCGTACAACTGATGCTCTCTCAAGGTCTGAAGCACTATTCTCAAATGCTCAGTATGTTCTTTATGACTCTTTGAATACACCAAAATATCATCAATAAATACAATTACAAACTTATCAAGGAAGGATTTAAACACTCTGTTCATTAAATCCATAAATGCTGCTGGTGCATTTGTCAACCCAAAAGACATCACAAGAAACTCATAATGTCCATACCGTGTACGAAAAGCTGTCTTAGGTATATCATCGTTCTTAATTCGTAACTGATGATATCCAGACCTTAGATCAATCTTTGAGAAGTATTTTGCTCCTTGAAGCTGATCAAACAAATCATCTATCCTTGGTAAAGGATACTTATTTTTCACTGTGACTTTATTCAGCTGACGATAATCTATACATAATCTCATAGAACCATCTTTCTTTTTCACAAAAAGAACAGGAGCACCCCAAGGTGAAAAACTTGGGCGAATGAACCCTTTGTTTAACAAATCTTCCAATTGTTCTTTGAGTTCTTTTAGCTCAACAGGAGCCATACGGTAAGGTGGAATAGAAATTGGTCTTGTGTTTGGGACCAAATCAATACTGAACTCAATATCTCTTTCTGGCGGTAATTCAGGTAAATCTTCTGGGAACACATCTGGGAATTCATTAACCACATGAATGTCTTCTAACTTCTGTTCTTTCTTTTCTAAATCTTTGATAAAAGCTAGAAATCCCTGACATCCCTTTCGTAACATACGCCGGGCACTCAACATAGATATCATGTTGCAAGGTACATCATGTCACATCCCAAAAATTGAGCATGTAAAAAGATACTACTCATTCGATAAAATTCTCAAACATACGTTATTTACATATATTCTGTAAGGTTTTACATTCAACCTTAATCATTCATTCCACACTACAGAATTATATTCATCTGATAAGCAAATATAGACATACATAGTCTGATATTTCTATCTCATCGCAAGCCTAGGAGACCTATAGAAAGTACAGAGCGTTTCTAGTATCCACATTAATAAGTACTGGTATCCCACCAGACAGAAATAGAGTGTAATCCCAAGGGGCTTCTAATCTTTCAACGGATACTCTTCTTCTTTGTTTTCTGTATCTGAAAAATAATCATAGGGAGTGTGAGTTTATTTAAAAACTCAGTAAGTAAATAACTGTACTATATAAAATATCAAAAGTACAAATACCACATTTACTCATATAATTAATTGTTTTATACACCGAGTAGTATGGGACTCTAACCCTTTCAACTCGTGTATAGGTTTCATAGATATGCACTGAGTAGTATGGGACTTTAACCCTTTCAAACTCGTGTATTAGATCCCGTAGATCTTTACTCATTGACAAGATAGTGAGAATTTATCACATAATACAATTGTCATGAAATAAAACAATTTCTACATACTCTTATTTCTACCGATCATCATATACTCCCATATGAAAAATTGATTGCTTATTATCCAAATAATATTGTAAATGGGACTTATATTGTACTTTGACTAGTAATATCAAATTAGCTGAGCAAGGTTATTCACTCACCTTGATGTTTGTCCAAGTTTACCTTGTTCCACACTAGAATTTGTGTAGGAATATTTCCTAGTAAAATATATTACAAGGAAACATAAGAAAGGAAACAAAATCACGAAAATACGTAAAATTTTCTGACTGCTACAGTAACGGGTTGCTACAGTACGGTTTGCTACAGTACGGTTTGCTACAGTGCCGGTTCGCTACAGTGCCGTTGACTGCTACAGTAACCCGAAGAAAATTTTCCTGATTTTGTTTCGAAATTTCTGGTCGCTACAGTAACTCGGTTTTGCAGAAGTTTTTGCAGAAATTTCTCACAAATTCATCCTTTCCTTTCTTGTTTCAAAACCAGAATTTCAACTCTTTTAACCGATTATAACTCAAATATAACTTCTAAAACAACTGAGATTCACGAATTATCATCAAAATCTTCAAGAACAAAACTTCCTCTAATCTTCCATATAAACTGAAATTTAAGGAAAATAATCGGATTAAAGCTTACCTTTGATCCTTACAAAGCTTTTGAACCGAACAAATAATCGAAACTCTGAAGATCAAGGGAAGGATTTGAGAAGAAAATGAAGAACTGAGAGAGAAATGCTTTTCTGCTTCCTTCGGCTGAATGAAAAATGAGGGTTACTATTGAAACTTTATATTAAATATTTCTAATGGGTTATTCAATAACCCATGGGTATCCATAACCCAACATCCAAACCCATCCAGTCAATTTACAATAAATGGATTAATTAACCATTCTGAAACCACTTTTCCATGAATTTCACCATTCTTAGAATATATCCCTCATTGTGCAAATATTTAGTCCAGTCATTTAACTCAATTTTCATAAATAATATTCAATGAGAACAATTAAATATGAAAATTAAAAATGACCAAAATAAATAACTAAAGTAACGTTGTAGAATTCTAAAATACTCTTAAGCGAATTATATTCTGAAATTAACGGGTATTACATTCTACCCCCCTTAAAAGAATTCGGTCCTCCGAATTAAAATCTTACCTCAAGTTTCAAATAAATGTGGATAGTTTTTCCACATTTCATCTTCTGCCTCCCACGTAGCTTCCTCGCGAGAATGATTTCTCCAAAGAACCTTGACAGTAGGAATTTCTTTAGTGCACAATTTCTTGACTTTTCTATCAAGGATAGCTACTGGTACCTCTTCGTAGGTGAGAGTTTCATCAAAATGAACTTCTTGGGGTTGAATGACATGAGAAGGATCAGGAAGATACTTCCGTAGCATGGACACATGAAATATTGGATGAACTCCCTCTAGGTTGGAAGGTAGGTCTAGGCGATATGCCACATTACCCACTCTGTCAACAACCTCATATGGGCCAACATACCTCGGATTAAGCTTGCCTTTCTTCCCGAATCTCATTACTCCCTTCATAGGTGAGATTCGTAAGAAAACCATATCACCTATTGCAAATTCAAGGTCACGTCGTCGGTTGTCCGCATAAGACTTCTGTCTACTCTGAGCAGTTAACAACTTCTCTCTGATCAGTTTAACTTTATTTATATCTTCCTGTATCATCTCAGGTCCAAATATTTTGGTTTCACCAAGTTCAAACCAGCCTATAGGAGATCGACACCGTCTCCCATATAATGCCTCAAAAGGTGCCATCTGAATACTGGCTTGGTAACTGTTGTTATAAGCAAATTCAATAAGAGACAAATGATCTTCCCAACTTCCACTGAAATCCATCACACAAGCTCTTAGCATATCCTCTAAAGTCTGAATTGTCCTTTCGGACTGTCCATCAGTCTGAGGATGGAATGCTGTGCTAAGATTCACTTTAGTACCCAAAGCCTCTTGAAAGACTTTCCAGAACCGAGAAGTAAACTGAGGTCCTCGATCTGATGTAATGGATATTGGTACACCATGAAGTTTCACTTTTTCTTTAACATAAATTCGAGCAAGTTTTGCTACACTGAAAGTGGTATGAATAGGAAGAAAATGTGCTGACTTAGTAAGTCGATCCACTATGACCCATATTGAGTCATTTCCTTTTGTTGACCGAGGTAAACCTACTACAAAATCCATAGTGATCCTTTCCCACTTCCATTCGGGAATATCTAGTTTTTGCATCAATCCAGGTGATCGTCGATGTTCAGCTTTAACTTGCTGACAAGTCAAACATCGAGCTACAAAGTCAGTCACGTCTCGCTTCATGCCCTCCCACCAGTAAACTTGTTTCAAGTCCTGATACATTTTCACAGCACCAGGATGTACAACGTAGGGTGAACCATGAGCTTCCATTAAGATTTCATGTTTTAAAGATTCAATGTTGGGGACACAGAGTCTCCCATACAAGTAATGTCTCCATATCTTTAGGGCAAACACTACAGCTGCCATTTCCAAATCATGAGTGGGGTAATTCAATTCATGCTTTTTAAGCTGACGTGAGCCATAAGCTATGACTTTACCATGTTGCATCAACACACACCCTAAGCCTATCTTTGAGGCATCACAAAATACAGAGTAACCCCCTGGTCCTGATGGTAGGATTAAGACTGGTGCAGAAGTTAAACACTCTTTCAATTGGGTGAAACTTTGTTCACATGAATCATCCCAAATGTATTTAACATTCTTTCGGGTTAACTTATTTAATGGGAGAGCCGTCTTAGAGAAATTTTTGACAAAGTGACGGTAATACCCTGCTAAGCCAAGAAAACTACGTACTTCAGACACAGTTGTTGGTCGAGGCCATTGTTTTACTGCTTCAATTTTACTTGGATCTACATGAATACCTTCTTGGGAAATAACATGTCCCAAAAATGTTACATGACTCATCCAGAATTCACATTTTGAGAGCTTTGCATACAACTGATGCTTTCTCAAGGTCTGAAGCACTATTCCCAAATGCTCAGTATGTTCTTCATGACTCTTTGAATATACCAAAATATCATCAATAAATACAATTACAAACTTATCAAGGAATGATTTAAACACTCTGTTCATTAAATCCATAAATGCTGCTGGTGCATTTGTCAACCCAAAAGACATCACAAGAAACTCATAATGTCCATACCGTGTACGAAAAGCAGTCTTAAGTATATCATCATTCTTAATTCGTAACTGATGATATCCAGACCTTAGATCAATCTTTGAGAAGTATTTTGCTCCTTGAAGCTGATCAAACAAATCATCTATCCTTGGTAAGGGATACTTATTCTTCACTGTGACTTTATTCAGTTGACGATAATCTATACATAATCTCATAGAACCATCTTTCTTTTTCACAAAAAGAACAGGAGCACCCCAAGGTGAAAAACTTGGGCGGATGAACCCTTTGTTCAACAAATCTTCCAATTGTTCTTTGAGTTCTTTTAGCTCAACAGGAGCCATACGATAAGGTGGAATAGAAATTGGTCTTGTGTCTGGGACCAAATCAATACTGAACTCAATATCTCTTTCTGGCGGTAATCCAGGTAAATCTTCTGGAAACACATCTGGGAATTCATTAACCACATGAATGTCTTCTAACTTCTGTTCTTTCTTTTCTAAATCTTTGATAAAAGCTAGAAATCCCTGACATCCCTTTCGCAACATACGCCGGGCACTTAACATAGATATCATATTGCAAGGTACATCACTTTGATCCCCTTGAAACACAAAATTACTCCTCCCCGGCATATTAAAGGAAATAACTTTGTCACGACAATTTATAGTAGCATGACAAGAAGATAACCAGTCCATCCCTAAAATCACATCAAAATCTAACATATTGAGAACCATAAGATCTATCTCAGTTTCCATGCCTCCAACGATTATTTTACAAGAACGATAATATGTTTTAACCATCAAAGTCTCTCTCATCGGTGTGGAAACCAAGAATGGTTCTTTAAGAATAATCGAATCAAATGCAAATCTCTTGGCAAATAGGGGCGACACATATGAGTGAGTAGAACCAGGATCAAACAAAATACGTGCAGCAAAAGTATTAACAGATAATATACCTGTAACTACAGCATTGGATGTTTGAGCATCCTGTCGGGTTAGAGCATATACTCTTGCATTTCCTCTGCCAGTAGCTTGTTTTCCACGGTCACCTTGGCCTCTTCCAGAACCTCTTCCCATACTACCCCCTGTTGAAGGGGTTGGTGTTTGAGTAATAGAAACAAAAATAGATTGTGGTCGAGGTGGCAAAGTAGACCCTTGACCTGGTCCTGTCATGAGCTGAGGGCACTCCCTTACACAATGTCCTTTTTGTCCACAGTTAAAACAACCTGTACCAACAGTGTTTAACCTGCATTCTCCGAAGTGAAACTTTCCACATTCAGGACACTGAGGTTTCTTCCTTCTAGCTTGAGTACCTCCTCTACTAGAAGAACTAAAACCACCCCTGCTCTCTAAACGAGGCTTAGCCACACTGGCTGTAGAATAAAATGACTTAGTAGGAGTGGCTGGAGCATGTTGTGATGCAGTAAAGGGTTTCAAAGTCCCTGAGTCTTCCCCTTGATCAAAAGATCTCCTATATCTAGCTTTCTTCTTTTGTCGATATTCTTCTTTATTCTTTGACCTCCTTTCCATAACCAATCTGTAAAACTCCGTCCACATAACTGGCGGTGTGCCTTGAATTCTAGCTTTCTTCCAGTTCTTCCACCATTTACCAGCCCTACCCTTTAACTGAAAAGAAGTGAATTCTACCTTTTGAGTAGGAGAACACCCTATAGCATCACAGATTGCTTCACAATCTTCAAGGAAACATTGTAGGTCCTCTTTGGGATCTTCCCCTGAAAAAGTAGGAGGCCTCATTTTCTGAAACTCAGACATTCTTACCTCCCTTACGTTATCTCCTCCAGCTAACTGAGCTGGTGGTACAATTTCAGCTTCAACAATAGGAGGATCCACTGGCAGGTTAGCTTGTGCAGCTCGACCTCTCATTTCAGCCTCAAATCGGTCAAATCGTTCATTCATCAAATTAATCACATGTGCAATAGTTGCATTGCCAACGTGAGCATCAGGTTCGACTCTCCTTGCTTGCTCACTAGTTGCACCCTCAGTACTTTGAGCATGTAAACTATCACCACGGTTAGGATCATCTTGCACATGTACTGGTGGATTTATGGCCCTCCTTGGACCCATATGCTCATTATTATTAGAAGATCCTTTTGACATTGTACTGTCACAGATCTACACACACAACAAACAATTTTCAGACATAAACAAAATATCACTTACTAGCCCCACTGAGAAGTTATCCATAAAATGACGTTATACTCTACAAGGTCTTTTATGGAACCTAATCCTATGGTCATGCCGCGGCTCATGACAATAGGGAAGGGCCCACAAAGATCACTTTGCTCTGTACTTTATAGGGGACCTATAAAACCTTTCCTCTGATACCAAATTTGTCACATCCCAAAAATTGAGCATGTGAAAAGATACTACTCATTCGATAAAATTCTCAAACATACGTTATATACATATATTCTGTAAGGTTTTACATTCAACCTTAATCATTCATTCCACACTACAGAATTATATTCATTTGATAAGCAAATATAGACATACATAGTCTGATATTTCTATCTCATCGCAAGCCTAGGAGACCTATAGAAAGTACAGAGCGTTTCTAGTATCCACATTAATAAGTACTGGTATCCCACCAGACAGAAATAGAGTGTAATCCCAAGGGGCTTCTAATCTTTCAACGGATACTCTTCTTCTTTGTTTTCTGTATCTGAAAAATAATCATAGGGAGTGTGAGTTTATTTAAAAACTCAGTAAGTAAATAACTGTACTATATAAAATATCAAAAGTACAAATACCACATTTACTCATATAATTAATTGTTTTATACATCGAGTAGTATGGGACTCTAACCCTTTCAAACTCATAAATAAGATCTCATCGGTATACACCGAGTAGTATGGGACTCTAACCCTTTCAACTCGTGTATAGGTTTCATAGATATGCACTGAGTAGTATGGGACTTTAACCCTTTCAAACTCGTGTATTAGATCCCGTAGATCTTTACTCATTGACAAGATAGTGAGAATTTATCACATAATACAATTGTCATGAAATAAAACAATTTCTACATACTCTTATTTCTACCGATCATCATATACTCCCATATGAAAAATTGATTGCTTATTATCCAAATAATATTGTAAATGGGACTTATATTGTACTTTGACTAGTAATATCAAATTAGCTGAGCAAGGTTATTCACTCACCTTGATGTTTGTCCAAGTTTACCTTGTTCCACACTAGAATTTGTGTAGGAATATTTCCTAGTAAAATATATTACAAGGAAACATAAGAAAGGAAACAAAATCACGAAAATACGTAAAATTTTCTGACTGCTACAGTAACGGGTTGCTACAGTACGGTTTGCTACAGTGCCGGTTCGCTACAGTGCCGTTGACTGCTACAGTAACCCGAAGAAAATTTTCCTGATTTTGTTTCGAAATTTCTGGTCGCTACAGTAACTCGGTTTTGCAGAAGTTTTTGCAGAAATTTCTCACAAATTCATCCTTTCCTTTCTTGTTTCAAAACCAGAATTTCAACTCTTTTAACCGATTATAACTCAAATATAACTTCTAAAACAACTGAGATTCACGAATTATCATCAAAATCTTCAAGAACAAAACTTCCTCTAATCTTCCATATAAACTGAAATTTAAGGAAAATAATCGGATTAAAGCTTACCTTTGATCCTTACAAAGCTTTTGAACCGAACAAATAATCGAAACTCTGAAGATCAAGGGAAGGATTTGAGAAGAAAATGAAGAACTGAGAGAGAAATGCTTTTCTGCTTCCTTCGGCTGAATGAAAAATGAGGGTTACTATTGAAACTTTATATTAAATATTTCTAATGGGTTATTCAATAACCCATGGGTATCCATAACCCAACATCCAAACCCATCCAGTCAATTTACAATAAATGGATTAATTAACCATTCTGAAACCACTTTTCCATGAATTTCACCATTCTTAGAATATATCCCTCATTGTGCAAATATTTAGTCCAGTCATTTAACTCAATTTTCATAAATAATATTCAATGAGAACAATTAAATATGAAAATTAAAAATGACCAAAATAAATAACTAAAGTAACGTTGTAGAATTCTAAAATACTCTTAAGCGAATTATATTCTGAAATTAACGGGTATTACATTCTACCCCCCTTAAAAGAATTCGGTCCTCCGAATTAAAATCTTACCTCAAGTTTCAAATAAATGTGGATAGTTTTTCCACATTTCATCTTCTGCCTCCCACGTAGCTTCCTCGCGAGAATGATTTCTCCAAAGAACCTTGACAGTAGGAATTTCTTTAGTGCACAATTTCTTGACTTTTCTATCAAGGATAGCTACTGGTACCTCTTCGTAGGTGAGAGTTTCATCAAAATGAACTTCTTGGGGTTGAATGACATGAGAAGGATCAGGAAGATACTTTCGTAGCATGGACACATGAAATATTGGATGAACTCCCTCTAGGTTGGAAGGTAGGTCTAGGCGATATGCCACATTACCCACTCTGTCAACAACCTCATATGGGCCAACATACCTCGGATTAAGCTTGCCTTTCTTCCCGAATCTCATTACTCCCTTCATAGGTGAGATTCGTAAGAAAACCATATCACCTATTGCAAATTCAAGGTCACGTCGTCGGTTGTCCGCATAAGACTTCTGTCTACTCTGAGCAGTTAACAACTTCTCTCTGATCAGTTTAACTTTATTTATATCTTCCTGTATCATCTCAGGTCCAAATATTTTGGTTTCACCAAGTTCAAACCAGCCTATAGGAGATCGACACCGTCTCCCATATAATGCCTCAAAAGGTGCCATCTGAATACTGGCTTGGTAACTGTTGTTAGAAGCAGAAATAGACTGTGGTCGAGGTGGCAAAGTAGACCCTTGATCTGGTCTTGTCATGAGCTGAGGGCACTCCCTTATAAAATGTCCTTTTTGTCCACAGTGAAAACAGCCTGTACCAACAGTGTTTAACCTGCATTCTCCGAAGTGAAACTTTCCACATTCAGGACATTGAGGTTTTTTCCTTCTACCTTGAGTACCTCCTCTACTAGAAGAGCTAAAACCACCCCTGGTATCTGAACGAGGCTTAGCCACACTGGCTGTAGAATAAGATGACTTAGTAGGAGTGGCTGGAACATGTTGTGATGCAGTAAGGGGTTTCAAAGTCCCTGAGTCTTCCCCTTGATCAAAAGATCTTCTATATCTAGCTTTCTTCTTTTGACGATACTCTTCTTTATTCTTTGACCTCTTTTTCATTCTTCGGGCCACATCAACAGCCTCTGAGTACGAAGAGTAATCGTTCATATTGGAACTCACTTGATCATATAAGGCGTCACGAAGCCCTTCCACAAACTTTTCTATTTTCTTCCTTTCAGAAGGAATGATTTCAGGGGCATATTCAGATAATTTAACAAACTGAGCTGAATATTCATCAACAGTCATGGTTCCCTGTCGTAGATACAGAAAATCCCTGGCCCTAGATGATCATTCACTTGCCGGAAGAAATTCATCCATAACCAATCTGTAAAATTCTGTCCACATAATTGGCGGTGCGCCTTGAATTCTAGCTTTCTTCCAGTTCCTCCACCATTTACCAGCCCTACCTTTTAACTGAAAGGAAGTGAATTCTACCTTTTGAGTAGGAGAACACCCTATAGCATCACAGATTGCCACAATCTTCAAGGAAACATTGTGGGTCCTCTTTGGGATCTTCCCCTGAAAAAGTAGGAGGCCTCATTTTTTGGAACTCAGACATTCTTACCTCCCTTACGTTATCTCGTCCAGCTAACGGAGCTGGTGGTACAATTTCAGCTTCAACAATAGGAGGATCCACTGGCAGGTTAGCTTGTGCAGCTCGACCTCTCATTTCAGCCTCAAATCGGTCAAATCGTTCATTCATCAAATTAATTACATGTGCAATAGTTACATGTGCACTAGTTGCGCCCTCAGTACTTTGAGCATGTAAACTATCACCACGGTTAGGATCATCTTGCACATGTACTGGTGGATTTATGGCCCTCCTTGGACCCATATGCTCATTATTATTAGAAGATCCTTCTAACATTGTACTGTCACAGATCTACACACATAACAAACAATTTTCAGACATAAACAAAATATCACTTACTAGCCCCACTGAGAAGTTATCTATAAAATGACGTTATACTCTACAAGGTCTTTTATGGAACCTAATCCTATGGTCTTGCCGCGGCTCATGACAATAGGGAAGGGCCCACAAAGATCACTTTGCTCTGTACTCTATAGGGGACCTATCAAACATATCCTCTGATACCAAATTTGTCACATCCCAAAATTGAGCATGTGAAAAGATACTACTCATTTGATAAAATTCTCAAACATACGTTGTTTACATATATTCTGTAAGGTTTTACATTCAACCTTAATCATTCATTCCACACTACAGAATTATATTCATCTGATAAGCAAATATAGACATACATAGTCTGATACTTTTATCTCATCGCAAGCCTAGGAGACCTATAGAAAGTACAGAGCGTTTCTAGTATCCACATTAATAAGTACTGGTATCCCACCAGACAGAAATAGAGAATAATCCCAAGGGGCTTCTAATCTTCAAACGGATACTCTTGTTCTTTGTTTTCTGTATCTGAAAAAAATAATCATAGCGAGTGTGAGTTTATTTAAAAACTCAGTAAGTAAATAACTGTACTATATAAAATATCAAAAGTACAAATACCACATTTACTCATATAATTAATTGTCTTATACATTGAGTAGTATGAGACTCTAACCCTTTCAAACTCATGAATAAGATTTCATAGATATACACCGAGTAGTATGGGACTCTAACCCTTTCAAACTCGTGAATAAGATCTCATAGGTATACACCGAGAAGTATGGGACTTTAACCCTTTCAACTCGTGTATAGGTTTCATAGATATGCACTGAGTAGTATGGGACTTTAACCCTTTCAAACTCGTGTATAAGATTTCTTAGACATACACCGAGTAGTATGGGACTTTAACCCTTTCACACTCGTGTATTAGATCCCGTAGATCTTTACTCATTAATAAGATAGTGAGAATTCATCACATAGTACAATTGTCATGAAATAAATAATTTCTACATACTCTTATTTCTACTGATCATCATATACTCCCATATGAAAAATTAATTGCTTATTATCCAAATAATATTGTAAATGGGACTTATATTGTACTTTGACTAGTAATATCAAATTGGCTGAGCAAGGTTATTCACTCACCTTGATGTTTGTCCAAGTTTACCTTGTTCCACACTAGAATTTGTGTAGGAAAATTTCCTAGTAAAATATATTACAAGGAAACATAAGAAAGGAAACAAAATCACGAAAATATGTAAAATTTTCTGATTGCTACAGTAACGGTTCGCTACAGTGCCGGTTCGCTACAGTAACGTTGACTGCTACAGTACCTTTGACTGCCGACACTACAGTAACTGCTACAGTAACTCGTAGAAAATTTTTCAGAATTTTTTCGAAATCTCTGGTCGCTACAGTAACTCGAATTTTTGCAGAAAAATCTATCAAAAATTCATCCTTTCCTTTCTTGTTTCAAAACCAGAATTTCAACTCTTTTAACCGATTATAACTCAAATACAACTTCTAAAACAACTGAGATTCATGAATTATCATCAAAATCTTCAAGAACAAAACCTCCTCTGATCTTCTACATAAACTGAAATTTAAGGAAAATAATGAGATTAAAGCTTACCTTTGATCCTTACAAAGCTTTTGAACCGAACAAATAATCGAACTTCTGAATATCAAGAAAAGGATTTGAGAAGAGAATGAAGAAAGGAGAGAAAACTTCCTCAGGCTTCGGTTGCGTGAGAAAAAATGAGGGGGTACTATTGAAACTTTATATTAAATATTTCTAATGGGTTATTCAATAACTCATGGGTATCCATAACCCAACATCCAAACCCATCCAGTCAATTTACAATAAATGGATTAATTGACCATTCTGAAACCACTTTTCCATGAATTTCACCATTCTTAGAATATATCCCACATTGTGCAAATATTTAGTCCAGTCATTTAACTCAATTTTCATAAATAATATTCAAAGAGAACAATTAAATATGAAAATTAAATATGACCAAAATAAATAACTAAAGTAACGTTGTAAAATGCTAAAATACTCTTAAGCGAGTTATATTCCGAAATTAACGGGTATTACAATAAATTTATATACGCAAGTGTTTTCCAAATTATTCTTTTTCAGCTTTCAAGGCATATGTTGCATATTTTAATATTTAAGATATTATATAGAATATCAAAAAATTGAAATATTTAAGAATTTAAAATCTTCATATTCTTAATTCCTTGTGCTTTGTTACTTTTTAAATATGACATACATTAAAATTCTCATAAAGCTGTTTTCGATCTCGGTGCTAATATATTTAAACAGAGAACTTAACTTGGATCAATTTGCACCATTATTAATTAAGAACAGGTAAAGTACTTTTTTATAATTCTTAATTTTGTCTTTAATATTTTTTTTTATATTAATTATATTCTACATATTTTATTTTTTGTTTTAAATTTTTTTTTATAAATATCGTTTATTCCATTGACAAAAATTGTTAACTAACTAGTTAGTAAAAATGATATATTTAAAACAAAAATAACATATGTATGACTCAAACGTATCTTTTTTACATTCTTAAATTTTTTTAGTCAATTATATTTTATATGTTTTGTTTTTATTTAAAATCTATTTTTTTACTAACAATCTAATCAATATTTTTTTCGTTAGTAGAATAAATAATGTTAGTGAAATAGATATATTTAAAATAAAAATAAAATATATAACATATAGATATAAAAAAATATTAGAAACAAAATTAAAATTTAATACAAACTTTCCACTCTGAAAATAAGAACATAATGAAAAAGCTAAAGTGCATATCTTTATTAATCTATAAAGTTAAAGTTAATACATCTTTGTGAACAATGTTAATGATTATACTAGACTACAACCAGAGGTTTCTTGTCTTTAACTTATAGCAAATATCCCACAGATTCATACATATAATTATTATGATTACAGATTAGACTTCCCACTTACATGAGGATAATTGGTGCCAAAAACCTTCATAAACTAGAAAAATAAAAATAAAAAGAAAAGAAAGAAGAAGAAGGAGGGCACATGTGATTGATTACAGAGAAAAAGATTAATTAACTTAGGCTTAGCTTAATTAGCACCCATCCATCTCTCTCTACATGAAAATTTACTCATGCATACCACACAGCACAAACACACAATGATTGCAAGGGTAAATTATTCATTAAGTTTTTAAAAGATTACAATTATTTCAATTTAGTCCTTGAAAGATTGTATCTATTTCATTTAATTTCTTTTGTTTGCCAAAAATGACTTTTCATAAAAGAAATTTTGAGATTTAACAATAAAAGTGACTAAACTGAAATGAAATTGAAATACTTAATCATTTAAGGACTAAATTTAAAAAATTGTAATCTTTCAGATACCAAACCAATAATTTACTCCAATTGCAACTGCATCAGTGTATAAGTCTCACATAAATTATATATATTATTATGTGGTATACAAAAGAAATTTGAAATTACTTAGCCCTGTCTTTGATAATATCGAATCCCATTTCAGTTGGATCAGTGGCTTGGAGTTCATAGTGAATACCATCAAGCACTCTTCTGAGTCCATCTTTGGATGTTGCGTATAAAATCTTTGCTCTTATTCTTGATGCTGTTGGTGACCTGAAAATAATTTTCATCATATTCACAGACTATAGACTGAATATTGTGTTACCAGTTAGTATATTTTGTTATAAGTTTACTATAATAGTTGTAATAGTGTACAAATTGAGCTGTCAAAATTGGCTTCTCTATTAATAGTTAGTATATTCTGTTACAGTAGTTGTATAATAGGGCACAAATAGATTTGTTAAAATAAGTCTGTGAAAATATTTTTAATTTTTTTTAATCTTCATTTTCTGAAATACATTTCTTAAAATACTAAAAATATCTTTTTAGTATTTTTAGATTTAGACTTATTTTAAGAAATATTTTCAAAAAAACGTTTTCAGTTAACTCAACTAAACACATTTTCAAATTTATTTTTTATTTTCAGTAAAAATAAAAACAAAAAATGTTCAAACCAAACAGGTCTAAACTTCACCCACTCCAACTATGTAAGTGGGATGAGGTGGACCAACCTTATTTTGAAATATAACTTTTAGTCCGATCTATTAAAATCTTTGGCGCTTAGGTAAAATGAATTTGGCCAACCCTTGTGGTTTTTATTTTAAACTTTACTCTATTTTTTTTAAAAAAATTAGTTCTATTTTTGAAGTTTTATAGTTCTCGAATTTTTATCATTCAAAATAATTAAAATTATATTTAAAAAAAAATGGTCTATTTTAATATTTAATTTATTTTTTAGAAATTTAATTTAATTTATTAAAATTTGATTGTTCTAATATCTAATTTCTATCATTAAAATAATTAAAAATATATTTTTTAAATAAAATAAATAAATTTATGAGACTAAATCTGTAATGGATTGCAATGTTCCAAAATTTTTTAATTATAAATTATGTAAAAGTCTAACTCAATTTATCCCCACCATTATCCCTACATTACAAGGGGTGATTGGATTGCCCGGCCCATTTGCCAGCCATGTGTCAACTCAGTATATATACTTCCTTCTATATTATTAAAAATATAGTAGAATCAGCACTTTATTCTTTCTCCCCTCCTAGATAAGTTTTTACATATATATAATATATTATCACATCAACATGTTACTGATATTAAAAAAATAAATTAAATAAGATTCCTTCATGTCCTATAATTGCATTGCCACCTAATTATGACCCTTGAGTTGCATCTGGGTCGTGGGTCATTTTCTCACACCATTTTTGTTTATTGCCTCTATTAAACAATCAATTATATGTAAGAAATATTAAGATTGAATGTATGTAAATTAGATTTAAATAAGAAGATATGTAAGTTATATATGCCATATTATGATTTAGCATGGGAGAAAATAAAAAAACTTGTGTAGTTGCTTACATTTTTAATATAAAAAATTTTCAGCAGAATATTATAATTGTATAAATTTTCAATTAAAATACAAAAAGTATATATTTTTTAAAATTAATTGTATATTTTTTACATTTCAGTATTGTATGATTAATTTTTTTAAAATATATTTTATATATGTTTTATTTTTAAAGGCCTGATAGCCAATATATAAAAAATAAGTCCATTCTTTCAACAAAATCAAAAAATTAAGGTTAATTGATTAGAAAATCAGGCTGTCTAACCGAAAAATTTATAAATGAAAATAAGAAATTAGTCGACTAAATAATTACAAGATGTGATTTTTTTTTTTGGTTTGAAATAATACTATTTAGATGATAAAAAAAGGTCATTATATTTTGTGGATAATTTTTTTCTTTATCAAAGATATTCTATTATTCTTTCACTTAAAACGATAAAATACTAACTTATTTTAAATATAATATGCATAAAGGATAGAGCTTTAAACATCCCTAAAAATTAAAACACCTAAAAGTAAAAAATCACTACTAAAATCAGCCAACTTAAATTGTGAATTATAGCTTTTATTTATGTGTTGTGTGTGTTTTTTGTACTGTCATTTGCTTGTGCAATGTTCATTAATATATTATATATTTTATATATACTAGTTTAAGGGAATCAAATTGATTATTAATGTCAGTTACTTCATCAGATTGTGTGATCAAATGGCTAATAATGAAATTCTTTTTAAGAGATTGACTACTAAACGTTTGATCATTAATACTGGAACCGCTGGTTCCTTCAAATATTAAAATAATGATTTCTTTACCAACCGTTTAATTGGGCGATCAGATGACTAATGATAAAATTTGTTTTAAGGGATAGACTACAAACCGTCTGATCAGCTCGTTAGAAATATTGATCAGCTCGTTAAAAATATTGATTCTCTTGTCAATTGTCCGATACAATCAAACAGTCGGTAATAAATTTTCCTTTCGGTAATAAATTTCCCCTTTTTAAAGAACTAACTGTTAGCATTCCGATCAACTAGTAATAGAGCCAATCTGGTTTCCGGTTTAACGCTGTCCGATTTTGAAAACTACTTGAGAATTACGATTTTCTTACTTCGTTGAGAAAGTTAGAGGGTAAAAAAGTAATTCAGAATCACAATTTTCTCACTTCATCCAGAAAATATGCAGGAATCCAGGAAACGAAAGAGAGAAGAGAGTGGTGGTCAGTTACCATGCAATGAAGAAGATCTTGCTCTTGCGGCAGTTATCGACGGTGACGAAGTCGAAGTCGAAGACGGCGTAACGGCAATCGTCTTTTGGGAGAGAGGCGGCGAGATCGTCGTAGCCCTCCCCGGCTCCGCCGACCTTATCCACCGTCACCAGCCGGGATCCCTCGTCGATCTTGAACACTATGTATCTGTGCACCTTCTTCCACTTCATCTCCATGAATGAGTTCTTGCATTCCTCAGTCACCCACATTCCCGTCGTCGCCTGTCCGCCGTAATCACCACACACTTCCGATTAACAAATCGCATCATCGAAATCGAAAAATCTTAATACACAGAGTAACAGAAGAGAGAGAGCGAGAGAGAGAGATATTTCTATATTTATGAAGTAGTAGTACCATCTTGAAAGCCATCGCCATTGTTGCGATTGTGAGCTGAGGAGGATGACCAAGGGTATCTGTGTCTCTCTGTTCTTTCTCGGACTTGAATTTCAGAGACACAGTTTTAGGCTATATATAAAGTTGGGGGATTTGGACCCTTTGCCAATACGGTTGAATCTGAGTCATCCGATCAGATGTTATAGATAACATCTCACACGTTAATATTTGCATCTTTTTTTTTTAAACAAAAATTAATCTAAGTTATTCATATATTTTGATATAATGTTTCGTCCAATGACTTTACGAATTTATACTTTTGTATGTTTCATTTCGTCCAGTGACTCGTATGATACGTCATTGTTAAAAAATTTATTAATCTAACTCGTAGGCTAAATTACTTAAGTGTAAAACATTTTTAATGTAACTTTTTTTTTATATAATATTCAAACTCAAGACCTTATAAAAATTTACTGAGCAAAAGAGAAAAAGTAAAATGTTGATTCTATTATATTTTAATTGTATTAATTACTTATAACAAAATATACTAATTGTTATCTAAATATACATTTTATCACTTTATTTAAAAGGAACAAGTGTTAAACCACTTAAATTAATTAATGCTAGATTGTTTCTACTTAATTTATCATTTATGCAAGATATTTTAACAATTTAAATATCTAGAATATTGCAATTATGAAAATTCAATGCAACACACACACACACACACACACACACACACATATATATATATATATATATATGTCTCTTATATTGACATTCTTTGGTAGTTCGTGAATATTTTAGTTGATATTTTTCAATATTATTTTATACATACATGTCTAAATATTTAGAATCAAGACATTTTACTACATGATCAATAGAATTTCGGTGTATGGTGTATGAAAAGTTCTCTAATTTGTTTCCCCAGTATTCTTTGATTCTTCTCATATTTTAAAGTAAAAATAGATAATATAAGGTTTTATGAGATATATTAGAAAAAGGGAAAATATAAATACTTCTTTCAAATTGAAGTTATAACTTAATATTTTTTTTTTAAAATCAACTAATTTTCCTTAGAATTTAAATTCATCTATCCATTTTTTCATTAACTCTTCTTAGTAGAAATGACACAATGGAGTTGAACTCCATTGTTGTGTCAAAAAGAATAAGAGTATATCACATAATAGATGATAAAGTTCGATCTAGTATTTCTTTAAAAAAATTATAGAAAATAGAACAAAATATTTATAATTTGAAAGATTTTTATTATTTATGTCCTATATTGTTTTTATACATATATTATTTTTACAAACGTCATCAATTTCACTAACGAAAAATACTGACTAGGTGGTCCACGACTCCACATGGCAAATCTCAGGCTCCACGTCGCTCGAGAAGGAGCGAGGGGTGAACGAAGACGAGAGAGAGAGACACAGATAAAGAGATGTGTGTGTGTGTGTGTGTGTGTGTGAGAGAGAGAGAGAGAGAGAGAGAGAAATTATAGGTAATTTTTTTTCCCTCTATATCTAACTTAATTGCCACGTGATAAGTGATGTGGAGTTTGAGATGTGTCATATGAACCATTTAGTTAATATTTTTTGTCAATGAAATTGACAATATTAGTAAAAAAAAAATATCTAAAAAAATATAAGACATAAATAACGTAAAAAAAAGTTAAAGATAAAATTAAAACTTGGTGTAAACATTAGCGATATGAAGTGTACTTTTTTTTTCCTTGGGTTTGGCTATGGGGAGGTTGACCTCCCCAGAAGTTACCTCCCCAAAATTTAATTTTTGTGACGCTCAGATCTAAATAAAAAGATTTTTTTGACCAACACACAAAACGATACATATTGATACATGAAGGAGGGCGACCTAGGTCGCCTTCTCCATAGCTTTTTTCTTGTTCCTTTTAACTTCTAAAGTTGAGTGAAATGCTTGTAAGTAATTAAAAAATAAAAAAAATATTTGTATCTTTTTGTATAAAAGAAGTTAGAAGAAACAATCTATGAAATTTAAAGATTTAAAATAGATTCATAATAAATGTGCTAAATATGTGACATAAGGATTCAAATTTCTTTCAAACAGTGTAAAGTTTCAAATTATTAGGGTTCATGATTGATAGGTTTCACATCATTAACCTATATATTTGCTTATACCTTATAGTGTCCATATAGAACTTATAGCTTATACATATATAGATTTGTAAGTGTGCATAGAGTCCTACCTATGGGCTATGATAATATTGAGGGTGATTTATGTCACATCCCAAAACTTACATGTGATATAAACATAAAATACCTAGGGTGTACCTCCGTGGTACCCCATAATCTCTGTGAACATTCTTAATATCCATAATTATGTGAATCATAAATATTCCAAGAAAGATATTTTATATACATATTCAGAAAATGTTCAACCTTCAAACACTATACAACCTCCCAAGCCTAGGTGACCTACTAGATTACAGAGCGTTTCCTAATCCTTACCAATTGTTTACCAGACAAGAGTAGAGTATATCCTTAAAGGCTATAAATTCTTCTCCTCAACCACTGTATCTGAAAAGATAATCATGGAGAGTGTGAGTTTATCATAACTCAGTGAGTAAACAACTGTACATGAAAATATCATAAGTACAAACACCACATTTACTAATACAATCAATCTATCATTTATTTTAAATAATTATAGTATTATATGCCATAAATACTTGCACTGAGTGACTTGGGAATTTAACCCTCAAACTCTTTGTGCATAGGTTTTCATATTTATACACCGAGTAGTATGGGACTCTAACCCTTTCAAACTCGTGCATAGATTTTCACATTTATACACTGAGTGATATGGGACTCTAACCCCTTTCAAACTCGTGTATTAATTTTCACAGTTATACACCGAGTAGTATGGGACTCTAACCCTTTCAAACTCGTGCATAGGTCTTCACATTTATACACTGAGTAGTATGGGACTCTAACCCTTTCAAACTCGTGCATTAGATCTCGTAGATCTTTTGCTCGTCAATAAAATAGTGACAATTTATCACAATATAATTACTATGAAATAAATGAATTTACACATACTTTTATTCCCTTGAATGTCTATCATCAACCATAACAATCATCATATATTATCAACAGCGAGATTGATTATTTCTCACTTCAATAATGTTATAAACAAGACTTGTATTGTACTTTATCTAATAAGATCACATTAGTTTAGTAAAGTTATTTACTTACAAAATGTTCCAATTTATTCAAGGAACAATCACATCTAGTTCTTTAGTCAACTAGAGAAATCAATTCTCAAAGGTAATAAAATACCTTCCAATGATATTGTACTTTTTCTCAACCTGAACACACACTGATAATCTTCTCAATTTCACAAATAATGCAAATGGGATTTATATTGTGCTTTGACTAATTTATTAAATTAATTTTGCAAGGTTGCCTACTCACCTGGATTCCACGCTCTCAGCGCTCCCACCTTGCGCCCCCAAAAATCCCTATTGTAACCATGTAAAAACCATTAGGGTTACAAAATAGAGAAATTTCCTATCTGTCACGCCTCTAACTTACGCACGTTACCGGCACGATAGATGAGCTTTTACCTCACCACCGTAAGCCTAATTCCGTACCAATTTGATATATATAAAAATGCTATCTCATGAAAGAGAGTACAATAAATATTTCAAATATATCCATTTATTCATTAATAAATGATATTCTCAACGAGCATTGTTCGTCCAAGATTTACCTACCCAAATTACAGAGCTACTACTATAATACTTTTGATAAAGTTTTACATAATAACAAATATTTACCCCCGATCAATGGGGTTGAGGACTCGAACGATTAGCTGGTTGTGCGTCTACTTCTTCTTGAGAATCTGTGAGGGGAGGAATGGCATGAGTATATTTTACTCAGTGAGGAAATATATTATTCTATCACAAACATAAGAAACAATCATATAAAATCACAAAACATATCATATAGTTCCAAATTAAATTTCCAGACATTTTTCGGGTCCAATCCACATAAGGTGGTCGTTGTCCCACGGCCCCTGCCGCATCCTCCCTTATTACTGCTTTCATAAATGCCTCCCTTATTTCACCCCTATATTTTCAATACTCTTTGTATTGGAACAAATTTTTGTTTAACATGATTTGCCACCCTTATTATCTCCTGCTCCTCCCTTTTTCCTCCCACACAGGGACCCGTCCCCGTAACATTCTCCATCAATCACAAACATAACAATAATTCAACCTTACACACAATACTACCCATGTATGTGATGTTGTTCACATATATAGTATATGACACTCTTCATAAATATGGCACTGTTCACATGTACGTACAATACCATTCACAAATATGGTACGATTCTATTCACGAATATGTCACTGTTCATATGTACGTATGATATTGTTCATATGTACTGTATGATACTATTCATAAATACGACACTATTCATAAGTACAGTATAATACTATTTACAAATACGATACAATACTATTTATGAATATGTCACTGTTCGTATGATACTATTCATAAATACGGTACTGTTCATAAGTATGATATAATACTATTTACAAATACGATATGATACTATTCATGAATATGTCACTATTTATATGTACGTATGATACTATTTATAAATATGGTACTGTTCATAAGTACGATATAATACTATTTACAAATATGGTACGATACTATTCATGACTATGTCACTATTCATATGTACGTATGATACTATTCATAAATACAGTACTATTCATAAGTACGGTATAATACTATTCACAAATACGGTACGATACTATTCATGAATATGTCACTGTTCATATGTACGTATGATATTGTACAGTGTGATACTATTCATAAATACAGCACTGTTCATATGTACTGTATAATACTATTTACGGTATGGTACTATTTATATATGCGATAATCAGAAATAATTTTCAAGTAGCTGAGGATAATTCCTTTCTGATATGGAGGATCGGCTAAGGCCGCAACCACAGAGCATACTAAGAACTTATCACACAGGTATTTGTAAAAATATAGTACCCTCACAGTATCTTAGTAATCAATAAATAATTCTTAAACAATCGAGGTTAGTTCCTTTCTGATATGGAAGATCAGCTAAGGCCGCAACCACAGAGCATACTAAGAATTTAACCTCTAAATTATTATAAGAATTTAAAAGAGCATAGTAGAATATTCCCTCACCTCGAATCCAAGCTATAAAGGATGACTTTTATAATAACTCAGAATCTTAACACCAGAATCAGAAGAATTAGAGGAGAGGAGAGAATAGAATCTGAAGGTGTGTGTTTAGAAGTGAAATGGAAGGGCCTATTTATAGGAGAAGTTATGGTACTATTTGCTACTATTCCATCTACCATTCTCCTATACTATTTCATCTACCAGTTTCACTTACCAGTTTTCATCTACCATTCTCTTATACTATTTCATCTACCAGTTTCACTTACCAGTTTTCATCTACCATTCTCTTATACTATTTCATCTACCAGTTTTCATCTACCATTCTCTTATACTATTTCATCTACCAGTTTCACTTACCAGTTTTCATCTACCGTTCTCATATACTATTACATCTACCAGTCTCACTTTCAGCTATACATTCTAAATTCCACTTTTGAATTGTATTTTACTTAATAGGATAAATTCCATAACGTACCATTCATTATATCTCACAATTTATTCAATTTATAATTGAAAATTCATATTTTCAACATCATACACAGCCAAGATAAAATTTACGTAAAAATTTAAGTAGACATAATTTTTTTTTTGACGGGTATTACATTCTACCCCCCTTAAAAGAATTCGGTCCTCCGAATTCAAAAACTTACTTTACGATTCGAAGAGGTATGGATATTTTGTCCACATTTCATCTTCTGTTTTCCATGTGGCTTCCTCTTGAGAATGATTTCTCCACAGAACTTTGACAATGGGAATTTCCTTGGTGCGAAGTTTCTTGACCTGTCTATCGAGAATGGTTACTGGCACCCCTTCATAAACAAGAGTTTTATCAAACTGCACGTCTTGTGGCTGGATGACGTGAGAGGGGTCAGAAAGATACTTACGTAACATCGATACATGAAATACTTGGGTGTATTCCCTCTAGGTCCGAAGGTAAAGCTAGGCGATATGCCATGTTACACACTCTAGTGCCCAGAGCTTTATGAAAAGTTCTCCAGAATCGAGAGGTGAACTAGGGTCCTCGATCTGATATGATGGATACTAGTACGCCATGAAGCTTCACTATCTCCTTTATATATAGTCGACTAAGTTTTGCTACACTGTAGGTGGTATGAACAGGAAGAAAATGTGCCGACTTAGTAAGTCGATCCACAATAACCCATATAGAGTCGTACCCATTTGAAGATCGGGGCAAACCTACCACAAAGTCTATAGTAATCCTTTCCCATTTCCACTCAGGAATCTCAAGCCTCTGCATCAACCCAAGTGGTCTCTGATGTTCAGATTTGACTTGCTGACATGTCAAGCATCGAGTGACAAAGTCAGTCACATCTCGCTTCATGCCTTCCCACCAATAAACTTGTTTCAAGTCCTGATACATTTTGTTGGCACCAGAATGAACAACATATGGCGCACCGTGAGCCTCTTGTAAAATCTCCCGCTTCAAGGGTGCAATGTTCGGAATACATAATCTTCCGTTAAACCATAATACACCTTCTGCGTCTACTGAAAAACCCGGTATTAAACTTCCCTTCGCCTTGTCTCTAGTTTTAACCATTTCAGCATCATTCTCCAATGTTGTCTTCACCCTTTCTACAAGGGAGGATTTAGCTGTCAAGTGAGCCAAGAAAGCACCTGACTTAGTAATCTCAAAGAATACCCCACTAGCCTCTAACTCTTGTAATTCCTGAATCAAGGACCTCTTTACTGTGGTAATGTGAGCTAGACTCCCCATTGACTTCCGACTGAGGGCATCCGCTACCATATTTGCCTTTCCTGGATGGTAGAGAATGGCACAGTCATAGTCCTTCAGGAGTTCCATCCATCTCCGTTGCCTTAAGTCGAGATCTTTTTGATCAAATATATATTTAAGACTCTTATGATCCGTGAAGATCTCACATGTCTCCCCATACAAGTAATGCCTCCAAATCTTTAGAGCAAATACTACAGTTGCCATTTCTAGATCATGAGTGGGGTAGTTGAGTTCATACTTCTTAAGCTGTCGAGAACCATAAGCAATGATCCTACCGTGTTGCATTAATACACATCCTAATCCTACCTTCGAAGCGTCAAAATATACAGTTGTTAGTCTAGGCCACTGCTTTACTGCCTCGATTTTACTTGGATCTACATGAATACCTTCTTGGGAGATTACATGCCCCAAAAATGTTACTTAACTTATCCAAAATTCACATTTTGAGAACTTAGCATATAATTGATGTACCCTCAAAGTCTGCAGTACTATTCTCAAATGTTCTGTATGATCCTCAATACTTTTAGAATAAACTAGAATGACATCAATTCTTGGTAAAGGATATTTATTCTTTACCGTGACTTTGTTTAACTGTCGGTAATCTATGCACAGTTTTAAAGAGCCATCTTTCTTTCTTACAAAGAGTACTGGGGCACCCCAAGGTGAAAAACTTGGGTGAATAAACCCCTTATCCAGCAGGTCTTGTAATTGCTCTTTAAGCTCTTTCAACTCTGCGGGTGCCATACGGTAAAGAGGAATTGAAATTGGTCGAGTGCCCGAAACCAATTCAATATTAAATTCAATATCCCTTTCTGGTGGTAAACCAGGTAGATTTTCCAGAAATATATCTGAGAATTCACTAACCACTGGTATTTGTTCAAGACTTCGTTCCTCCTTGTCTGTATCTTTAACAAAGGCCAGAAATCCATGACAACCTTTTCGTAACATACGTCGAGCGGTTATCATAGATATTATGTTACAGGAAACCTTGCTTTGGTCTCCCTGAAATATGAAATTATTTCCACCTAATATACTAAATGAAATAGTTTTGTCATGACAATTCAATGTAGCATGGCATGAGGATAACCAGTCCATGTCTAAAATTATATCGAAGTCTGTCATACTAAGAAGCATGAGATCTACCTCCGTTTCCATGTCCTTAATAGTTACCTTACAAGAACGATATCCAGATCTGACTACTAGGGTTTCCCCTATTGGTGTAGCTACCAGAAATGGTTCGTCCAGTATAACTGGTTTAGACTTGAACCTCTTGGCAAATAGAGGTGACACATACGAGTGGGTAGAACCAGGGTCAAACAACACACATGCCTTATGAGAATACATAAGAAGAGTACTTGTGACTACTGCATTGGAGGCCTGTGCATCTTGTCGAGTAAGAGCATAGACACGTGTCTGCCCTCTTTTCTTGAAATTGTTACTTTTTGTTTTATGCCCATATTTGACCATCCGTACAGCTTCAACCACCGCTTCATATGACGGGTAAACATTGATTTGTGGGGATATCAAACTATAAATCGCCTAATTCGACGCTTGTCATTTGGTACCATATGGGGTGCATAGCGAGCAAGGCGAACAAACTTAGTATTGTATTCTTCAATGGACATCTCCGGGCCTTGAGTTAGTCGCTCAAATTCTTGCTCTCGAGCCATCTGAAGGGTTTCTAGAAGAAACCGTTCTGTAAAAGTCTCCCTAAATTCTCCCCAGGTGACTGTCGAGGCTCCTATGGGTCGGCCTGCCAGCCATGTTTCCCATCAATCACTAGCATCATTTCGAAACTGGAAAGCGGCCATTTCAATCATACTATCAGCAGACCATCCTAAAATTGAATGATATAAGAATTCTTGAGGGTCCTTATCCTCTAACCCTGAAAAAGTAGGCGGTTGTAATTTGAGAAACTCTGAAACCTTATTAGTTGTAGGTTGAATAGTCGTAGGGACCGATATTATCGGAGGACTCGTTTCAACATTCTACTTAGCTACCACAACCGTTATAGCCTGTATGGCATCTTGGAAACCAGTCGCCATCGTTTCTATGGTGACTTGCATACTTGAGATGAAAGCCATAAGTTGTACATTATCTGGTTGGGGAGATGCTCCTTCCCTTACATGGGGTATTTTTACTGGTTTCTGCATATCGTAAGTGCCTTTGTCATGCTCAGGATTTCCTTCCTTTTCTCGACCCTTCCCTTGGTCCCGAGTAGTTAACATTTGAGGAAGAGATGAGGCTTCTTCCGAGGTCTCACGTTCTCTTTCTTATATCTCGTGTTGCGAAAAAGGCATTTCGAATCTACAATTTTTTTGACTTTTAACGACGTTCTAAAGAACAACAATTTAGGAAAGAAAATGTGACATGACATCCCTATAGGTCCTTTGGTGGAGTTTTTTACTATTACTATACCCGGGCTCATAGTAATAGAAAAGATTCCACTAAGGATACCTTGCTCTGTAATTAGTAGGAGACCTAATCCCAAACCTCTGATACCAACTTTGTCACGCCTCTAACTTACGCACGTGACCGGCACGATAGATGAGCTTTTACCTCACCACCGTAAGCCTAATTCCGTACCAATTTGATATATATAAAAATGCTATCTCATGAAAGAGAGTACAATAAATATTTCAAATATATCCATTTATTCATTAATAAATGATATTCTCAACGAGCATTGTTCGTCCAAGATTTACCTACCCAAATTACAGAGCTACTACTATAATACTTTTGATAAAGTTTTACATAATAACAAATATTTACCCCCGATCAATGGGGTTGAGGACTCGAACGATTAGCTGGTTGTGCGTCTACTTCTTCTTGAGAATCTGTGAGGGGAGGAATGGCATGAGTATATTTTACTCAGTGAGGAAATATATTATTCTATCACAAACATAAGAAACAATCATATAAAATCACAAAACATATCATATAGTTCCAAATTAAATTTCCAGACATTTTTCGGGTCCAATCCACATAAGGTGGTCGTTGTCCCACGGCCCCTGCCGCATCCTCCCTTATTACTGCTTTCATAAATGCCTCCCTTATTTCACCCCTATATTTTCAATACTCTTTGTATTGGAACAAATTTTTGTTTAACATGATTTGCCACCCTTATTATCTCCTGCTCCTCCCTTTTTCCTCCCACACAGGGACCCGTCCCCGTAACATTCTCCATCAATCACAAACATAACAATAATTCAACCTTACACACAATACTACCCATGTATGTGATGTTGTTCACATATATAGTATATGACACTCTTCATAAATATGGCACTGTTCACATGTACGTACAATACCATTCACAAATATGGTACGATTCTATTCACGAATATGTCACTGTTCATATGTACGTATGATATTGTTCATATGTACTGTATGATACTATTCATAAATACGACACTATTCATAAGTACAGTATAATACTATTTACAAATACGATACAATACTATTTATGAATATGTCACTGTTCGTATGATACTATTCATAAATACGGTACTGTTCATAAGTATGATATAATACTATTTACAAATACGATATGATACTATTCATGAATATGTCACTATTTATATGTACGTATGATACTATTTATAAATATGGTACTGTTCATAAGTACGATATAATACTATTTACAAATATGGTACGATACTATTCATGACTATGTCACTATTCATATGTACGTATGATACTATTCATAAATACAGTACTATTCATAAGTACGGTATAATACTATTCACAAATACGGTACGATACTATTCATGAATATGTCACTGTTCATATGTACGTATGATATTGTACAGTGTGATACTATTCATAAATACAGCACTGTTCATATGTACTGTATAATACTATTTACGGTATGGTACTATTTATATATGCGATAATCAGAAATAATTTTCAAGTAGCTGAGGATAATTCCTTTCTGATATGGAGGATCGGCTAAGGCCGCAACCACAGAGCATACTAAGAATTTAACCTCTAAATTATTATAAGAATTTAAAAGAGCATAGTAGAATATTCCCTCACCTCGAATCCAAGCTATAAAGGATGACTTTTATAATAACTCAGAATCTTAACACCAGAATCAGAAGAATTAGAGGAGAGGAGAGAATAGAATCTGAAGGTGTGTGTTTAGAAGTGAAATGGAAGGGCCTATTTATAGGAGAAGTTATGGTACTATTTGCTACTATTCCATCTACCATTCTCCTATACTATTTCATCTACCAGTTTCACTTACCAGTTTTCATCTACCATTCTCTTATACTATTTCATCTACCAGTTTCACTTACCAGTTTTCATCTACCATTCTCTTATACTATTTCATCTACCAGTTTTCATCTACCATTCTCTTATACTATTTCATCTACCAGTTTCACTTACCAGTTTTCATCTACCGTTCTCATATACTATTACATCTACCAGTCTCACTTTCAGCTATACATTCTAAATTCCACTTTTGAATTGTATTTTACTTAATAGGATAAATTCCATAACGTACCATTCATTATATCTCACAATTTATTCAATTTATAATTGAAAATTCATATTTTCAACATCATACACAGCCAAGATAAAATTTACGTAAAAATTTAAGTAGACATAATTTTTTTTTTTGACGGGTATTACACTATCACTACTCTCGACCTTTACTCACATCTTAAGTCATAACTCCTAATCGGTAATGAATTTCTAAATGACATTTATACCATTGGAAACTAGACTCAAAGAGCTTTCCAACGATATAAAGTTTTCCCAAAACGGAGTCCGGATGAAGAAGTTATGACTGATTGAAAAATAAGCTAAGGCTTTTCAGCATACCTGGCGCCTGGGCGCCAACACAAGCCTGGCGCCTGGGCGCCAAGTCCCTTTTCTTCCCAAAATTTTCTGAACCTTGGCGCCTGGGCGCCAGAGCTGGCGCCTGGGCGCCAGGATCGCGACCTTTCGCGATTCCTCTCGGTTTTGGCTCAGATCCGGCCAAATCTTCACCGTTTTCCATGATTTCTTCCATAGGATCTCACCCTTAATGTCTAAGGAGCATTTAGACACCAAAAACACCAATTTTAATCGAGAAACGAAGCCGGAATCTCGATTTTTACCCCAAACTTTCTGAAAACTATAAAATAGGAAAAAGCTTGAGAAATAGAAATTTCTACCTCAATTCCTTGCTTTCCCTACGTTGCTTGGCTCCTAGAGGCTCGCCCCGTAGCCCGAGATCCACCCTCCAAGCTCGGTTGTGGAGTTGGAGTATAGAGAGAGAAAGAGAGGAGAGAAAGTTAAGAGAGAGAGAGGAAATGAGAAAATGAAAAAATTTAGGTGAGGCCGCCTATTTACTCGCCCGGGGTGAAATTTTCACTTGCTCTTCAGTTGACCCTCAGTCAAGATTTGTAAAAACAAATTCATAAAATCTCACCTCGGGTGATTCTAAATCTTAATTGCCCCACAATTTTCTTCTTTCACTTTAGTCCCTCTCAAAGTCTCAAACTCTACTTTAACCTCGAATCCGTCATCCTTTTGGTACCGGATTCATAATTCATTCCCATAAGCTCTATTCTTCTTCTCAGGTTCCTACTTGGTCATTTCTCAAAAGTACTCCATACTTTCTTTTCTTTTCATTTTAGTCCTTGAGAATTTGTAAAATGTCCTAAATTAAAATTTTTGAAATTTCTATTTCCAAATTTCCTTCACTAATTCAAAAAGAACATTTCTCATGTAATTAAATTTTTCAATAAACTTCAAATAGACTTTAAATATTCATGAAAATTCTTGGGATATTACAATTTAACTAGTGCATGAGTTTTTTTTTATCAGTATTTTATTTGATCAAATAAAATTATTTAATTAGGTGAAGTTGATATTTATTTCACTTGTTATTGCCCATTAAATAATTCTATTTGGTCAAATAAGATATCTGTATTGGATTTAGCTAGCTAAAGTTGGTGACTGGGAAACAAACATGAACATCTTAATATAACATATTTGATGTCAGGACTAGGAAGAATTACTGAGAAAATTGAAAATATTGCCGAAGCATTGGATTTGGAGCACCATTCATCAAAGGAGTAAACTTACAAAAGGTTTTTTTTTTTATATCTTTGTTATTAAAAATAAACCATGTCAAAAGTTTCATTATTGAATTGGCCTTTAAAAATTACAATTATCTCAATTTAATCATTAAAAAATTAAATGTTTTAATCTAGTTCCTAAAATGTTACATTTATTTCAATTCGGTTATCTTTATTGCTAAATTGCAAAATCTACCATTGATAAATCTTAAATTTTTTGTCACTAAAAGTTACTTTAACAAATAGAGGAACTAAATTAAGATACAATCTTTCAGACTTTCAAGGACTAAATTCAGACAATTGTAATATTTTGAAGATCAAATTAATAATTTGTTTAAGAATAATCATGTAATACTGAGTTGTAAATATTTTTAAGGATCCTAAGCTTTTGTATTGTAATTGAAAACTCATATACTTATATTCTAATTAGAAATCAAATAACATAAATATAAGTAAATGTATTTAAATTTTCTCTCTCATGAAACTTGATAGTCAAAAAATGCAATGTTCAGTGCATTTGAACACCAAAATATAAATTCGGATCGCTTGCTTGATATAAAAAGTCAAGAGGGCTACTTAGCACGCAATGGTTGTTAGATCTAGGTGAACAACAATTGCGCACTCACAGTGTCTGTTCTTTCTTCGCACAATCCAACAATCTTACTTGCTTTTTTTTTTGCACGATAATCATTGATCATCCAAATTCATAAATCATTGCGTCCCAAGCAACCTTCCTATTTGATTTTACTCCAAAGAGGTAATCGAGAGTCCTAAAATACTAAGAGAGATTTAACAAATGCATAGCATAGCATGGTCCCATCTCAAATCACCAAAAAAAAAAGGGAACTATTTTTGAGAAATAGTCTTGCGTGAGAGTAAAGCAACAAACACCAAATTTAAAAAGAAAAAGAAAAAGGAGTGCCTTTTGTTGGTACAAAACAAATCAGTTCCTGAGCGTGTCACCAATCACCGTTCAATCCTCTTCCCAAATTGCTCATAATTTGTTGGACTTTGAGTGTTCCCACACAATTGTCTACGAAATGCGAAAACCAAGAGGGTAAAACTGCTAGGAGATAGAAAGATGAAAGATGAGAGAGAGAGAGAGAGAGAGAGAGAGAGAGAGAGAGAGAGAGAGAGAGAGAGAGGTTGCAATTGACAAAACCCTAAAATCCAGGATTTTAGCTTAGCCTGGAGGCGAATGGGGAGGCATGTCCATCAAATTGATGGCCTGCTTCTTGAGTTCATGAACTCATGATTAGACACACAAGTTAGGATTATGATTCATTATTCAAGGAAGGAACCATAAGTCTCCTCTCATAACATGAATATTGATAGACCCATATCTTCCGCTTGGTTAGTTTTTTATTTGACTAAGTAGGACCGTCTAATTATACTAACATATGAAGCTCATGTGAGTTTTACTTAATTAGATGACTTTACTTGGTCAAGTAGAAAACTAAACAAACAAGGGATCCAAGCATAATATTGATAGTTCATTTTTCAGTCAAATGATTTTAAAATTGTAGTGTGTCAATCTTGTGTAGTTTAATATATTTATAAGTCTTACAAAGTAATACCAGATTAATATTATGAAAAATCAACAGTGATTCTAAATTTGTGTCAATTAAGTTGGCCCAACTCACTAATAATAAACCAAATACAACAAGTTAATATATAAGAATTAAAATCGCCAACTTCTAAACGATAAGTAAATTAAGTATCTCTTTGTTATATTATATATATATATATATATACACACACACACACGTACATACACACACACACACACGCAATTAGTACTCAATTTATAGTTTAATATATTTATAAGTCTTACAAAATAATACTGGATTAATATTATGAAAAATCAACGATGGTTCTAAATTTGTGTCAGTTAAGTTGGCCAACTCACTAATAATAAATCAAATACAAGAAGTTAATATATAAGAATTAAAACGATAAGAAAATTAAGTATCTCTTTGATATATATTTATATTTATATATATACACACATACACAAACACACACATATATATAGAGGCAACTAGTACTCAATTTAGAGAATTGGAATTTTGGGGTATGAAGAATGGATTATGTGTTTCTTTGGTCTGTGGCAAAGTTGTCAAAAGCCAATCCTCGGCCTTAATCACGGTTGGACCCTCTGCCTTTTGCTTTGGGAGAGTTGTTAATTGGGAATATAGATTGAGTAATAAGTTTGATTTGGAAGATAAGACACGTGGATTCTTTGCTTGGTCAAGTAAAGTTGTCTAATCAGGTGAATTTTATATAAGTCTCACATGTTAATTCCAAACAAATGACTCTATTTGACCAAGTAAAATATTGATCAAGTAGAAGAGTCGAGCTAAAAAATAAGAGACAGTAAAAGGAAGATATCTATAATTTCTTTTGGGTCATTGAGGATTATGTCTAAATCGATCATTAAGATATAAAACTTAAATGTAAACCCTAAACCCTAAATATTAAACAAATAAGATTAGCTGCAAAGCTTAATATATTTGGATATATTCAAATTCAGAATGCATTTAAATCATCATCATAAGTGCTTTTATTCTATGTCATAGTTCGTCTGAGGCAAATCCAGCACTGAGATTGATGCATCATGTAATTCGAACTTTATTGGCTAAATTATACTAACTTTTTTTTTTTCAAAATTTTTGTGGATTGATTAAATTATATTTAGCACCACTCTAATTTTATTACACTCATATTTTGATATATATTTCATAAACTTTTCTTTTAATTTATTTTTTTGGTCAAATCAATTAACTTTTTGGACATAATAAAATAATTCTATTGATAACATGGTAGTAAAATCAGTTAAATTAATATTTATATCTGTATAAAACTATGCCTTTATTTACAATATAACGATGAAAATCATTTGGTAATTTTATTGTTGAAAGGTTTGGGTAATATTTGAAATTAAAGAAATAAAGAGAGAATTTAATTAAATCTCTGCAAATATTAGTGTAATTTACCTTTGTTATTTTATGACCTATTTATTTACAACATTATGCCATTCAATGATGACTGCACTTTTTTCTTTTTAAATCCTTACAATTTTCATGAATGATTATATTTAATAAACTTGCAAACAAAGAGAACTTATATTTAGATAAACAACCGTATATTAATTCTAAAGATTGTGAAGGGGAAAAAAATCATATAACACTAATGTTGCATTTGGTACTCATTTAAGAAATGAGATTCCCATTCCTTAAACCTTTTATACATGTTTAGCATTCATTAATCAAGATGGAAAGAGAATCTAATTGCTTTATATGTTGTATGGCTTCAATTCCCTTGAGACTTGATGGAATCAGATTCTTTTCCATAGGAATTGAGGTAGATGTTCAATTTTGCCTCTCTGAATCTCTTATATTGTTATAAGGGTATTTCAATAAAATCATCATAAATTTATTTCATTCCCTCGTTTTAAAATATCATATCAAACACATTACCTTATTTATTTCCATTTCTTTTGCGATTATATCAAACACAAATTTTTCATTCCCTTTCCTTTTCCATTTCTCATTCCCTTTCATTTAAACACCCAAATTTATAACAACATGCCCCAAGTCAATTTGCCTTGTTTTGCTACCAAAAAGTGCCCCAAGACTATCATACCTGAATATTTTACAAAGGAAACTGAACGTAAAACAACAGGAACCTAAAACAATTTTCTTAGTTTGAAGGAATAGTTTGCTGTCACTGTAACAAGGAAGTTCAGCTTTGCTCGTCCCACTGACTCCTGGGTATCTCTCCAGAGTCTGAGATTATTACCTTCTTTCTGGGTTTCCCACTGTAGGTTCCAGCACCCCCTTCTATTGCAAACACAGTGTCCATTCCTTCTACCACCTTCCCAAACACCACATGTTCTCCATCCAACCTGCAAAGTTTGCATCTTGATTTGTTACACAACTAGCAACAGTGCCTCAAATCAAATCCAATGACATATAATGTGAAATGAACACTAAGTTCAATAGTAGTGTTATACATGCTCATGACTGTCAACCAAATGTCAGCTAAATCCCATCAAAAGAAAGGGGGGAGGGGAAAGACAATCTCTGCAAGAATTCACAATAAAAGAGAACCCAAAATAACAGCGTACGACTCCTTTTTGCTGGCAACATGAATATATATATATATATATATATATATTCTCTGTAGTAAAAGAAGAAAACGAGATTAGATTGTCCAAAATGATATTAGCATTTTCCTCTTGATATCCACAACCTAAGAATTTATCAGAATGTTGTTCCTACTTCCTCAGACTCGCCACTGATCTAAGTATATAGTACTTCCCTTGAACTTAAGCCTAAGAGGATCCTGCTGCACCTAGATTTGATTTCTCACTTCCCCATCCCCCCCTCACTAAATAGGCTCGCATTGGATTCTGGTTGGAGTCAAAAGAAAGAGACAGAAGGTTGGTATAGGAGTTTAAAGCTCATGACAGAATAGCTTACCAGCTAGCCTTCACTGTGGTAATAAAAAACTGAGAGCCATTGGAATCAGGTCCTGAATTCACCATAGAGACAACACCTGCAAGCATGGAGTAAATTTTGCAAGAAATAACCCATAAGTGAACCTCAGAAATGAAAAAAAAACGTGTTAGGAATGGAAAATTTTATGTATGAAGTGAAAGGCATGCATCCTTCCAGGAAAGCAATACTACAGACCAGCGTGTGAATGTTTTGTTTTGAAATTCTCATCAGGAAAGGTGCCACCATAGATAGATTCATATCCACTGCCATCACGATGAACAATGTCTCCACCCTGAATCACGAAACCAGATATTATGCGATGAAATGGTGTTCCTTTATAACGAAGTCTTATGCCATGGGAATTCTTGCCTTTCTCCCCTACGTATTATGTAACAAATTTATAATCAGTACATGAAGAAAGAAGTATAAATTAAATTAACAAACTGACCTATGAAGACACCAAGTACCTGTGCACAAAGCTCGAAAATTCTCTGCAGACAAAACAATATAATAGTCAAAATGTTGCAGTACAAGAGGATATTATTAGCATCACCATAATTGAATGACATACATAGCCCATTGAGATAGCTACATACAACAGGATGAGTTTAAATTGATTAAATAGGGTGAAGTATGACCAGTGGCCACCCTGCATGAAGGGAGACAGATAAGGACAGTCCAAAAATTTTACACTCTCTATTACACTGAAATGGAGGCTGATGGTCACCCTTGACTCAATGCAAAAAAGAACTTTAAACTCGCACTTTAAGCAATTTGGATAACAGAGTTGCAGGCTAAACAAGTAAAGAATATAGGAGATCAATGACATACCCACAGTTTTTGGTACAACTTGGCCATATAATCCAATTATGATCCTGCCTGCAGAAATTTTTGTGTATAGGAGAAAGTTAGTATCAAACAGCAAAGGAAAATATATAATTTTATTTTTCTACTGCCAAAAGAAAGCACATAGTGTTGCAATTATCTTCTTATTCCCTTTATCTTTTATCTTTTTTATTTTTTTAAATTTTATTTTATTCTAATCTCCTGTGAGGTGCTGTACCCTTTTTCTAATAGACTAACAAATAGTTAGTAAATCAAATTGGTCTAAATGATAAAATTTAAGCCAAATTTCCAATCCAAATGCCTCCGCACCTAAACGTTGTTCATCAATATCAACATCCAAGTATACTCTATGTGTAATTTCAGGCTCTACTTCTGCTTTCTCCTCAGCCTACATCAGAAACAAGTGTAAGTTCATTATTAACAAATCCATCTAAAAGGATGAAAATCTTCAGAGGAAGAAATTTACAATTGAACAAGTCCTAATTTCCAGAGAGACTGTTGCAGAGAAGCGTAGTTAACTAGTTATTTATAGAAAGATAATAATTTTTGGGTGTTAAAGATAGTTCTCAACATATTCAAAGTTCACATATACATGGGAAAATGAAATCTTCTTTATATTTTGAATGTGCTCATACAACCTGATAAGCTACTCTAGATAGAACTATCACAGCAGTCACCGAAGCAAGTTTCAACATTGAAGCTGCACATTGTAACAGCGGAATTTTCCAAATAAGTTTGGTGTTGAAGTTAGAGGCCAAGTTTAGACAATGTTATAAATTCTAAACCCCTAAATCTCTCTATAACACTCTTAAGGTGTCTTCCAAAAGCTGAAAAAGAAAAAGCAAGAAGAACAGACATGAGGAGTTAGTTTCCCCAAATGTTTCTCAGGATCAACTGAAATCAAGCATGACAATAACTCTTGAAACATTCATGAAACAAATTTCTTAACATCCTTACCATGTGGTATATAACAAGAGAAAGAGGTAAAACCTGAACATCAACTCCCATGGTCCTCCCACCCAAGTAACTATATGATTCAAGCCTAATACAAGAATAGCATGTAAAACTATCTTTTAAATATTCCTATAGACTGTCTGACTCTCCCACAGAGGCAGCTTAAATGAGAGATCGCAATGCTAGTGTGCCAGAAAAGGTTCTCATCACAACTAATACATCTCTAACATCCAATTTTATATGCAAGGTTAATTAGAGAAACAAACTTCACCCTATAAAACCTTTCTGCCATGGTGGCCATTGCACAACTTTACAAGTTGCAATGATTTTATAGCACACGAAGACGATAGAGGTCATCTATGTTAATGACCAATCAACCAAAGGTGTTTCCCATAAAAGCGAGATGTTTTCTACAGTTCTTAATTCTACTGCTTTAAGCAGTTCCATTCTTGTTTATATGTCTCACTGTCACCGACCTGGTTGTTGCTAACCAAACACTGGTCACCGCTTGTGTTATTCCTTTTTATTTCTGCTTCTGGCCCAAAAAATATGTGTACGCAGTCATCTCCTCCTAGCAATGTCCCTTATATTTCGAGCCATGTCAGTTAAGCAGCTACAGACTCAAATATTTCATGATCAAATGCCTACTACTACTCATACAATATCACTTATCAGTAAAGAGATCATGCAGAACCAACTCTACAATTTAAAGTGCAAAGCTAAGAATCACTGTATTGGACATGATATAGCTTTGTTTTTGAAATATCGGTGTTTCATAGGTGCAAAGGCAAGCTACAGCATCACTTATAGCATCAATCAAGTCATAAGAGCTTCCACATAAAAGCGAACTAGAATATATAAACCCACCAATATGCAATAAGCTGAAATTTGTAGCTCGGTAAAGGTAATAAGTGGGCATCGTATGGCTGTACAAAAATACTATTCAATAACGTCAAAGAATTTAGCTTCACTTCAGGAACTTAGTTAGGGCGCTAGTGCACACATTGTAAGCAAAATTGAAAACCCCAGTAGCTGACATTTTAATTCCGCCATATCAGAAAGAGAAACCAAATTAAGAACGAAACCGTGCCGAAGACGATTGGTATTGAGCATTCAGATCAGCGAGACCAAAATAAAACTATACCCCGTCAAATTCACTGTAAATTCTTTAATCTCACATGAAATGGTTCGCCCAGAACCAGTTACAATTAACTAAATCAGAACCACAGAGCGCAATAGTGCACGACATGAATGGGTGCAGATTAGGAATCATACCCGCTTAGAATCAGAGAAGACGAAAATCAGGAAAATTGAAAGAGCAAGAAAGAGGAAGAGGCATCGCGGTTGAAGAAGAAATGAGATCTCCTTACGCATTGCTTTACCACTCTCTTTTCTTCAGCAGAACCAACCTTCAAATTATCGCAACCTTGTGAAGTTCCATGGCAGAGAGAGCCTTAAGAAAATTTAGACGCAGTAGTAGAACTATTGTGTGTAGAAGCTTTGGATAGAGCACGAGCAGTGTGCAGAATTAATTTAATTATTAAAAAGGGAAAACTACTTTTTATTCCCCCCTTATTTATACTAAATTATCATTTCATCCCTAACATTATTTTTTACGTTAATTATTGTTATATGGTTTATTTTTATATTAAATTTACATTCTTTTTCCTAACATTATCTATTTTACTAACTGAATAATTAGTTAAAATAATATATTTATAATAAAAATAAAATATATAAGATATAACTAATGTAAAAAAAGTTAAGGACATAAAAAAAGGTAGAATTTAGTCATGTCTTATTTTTGTTTCAACTCTGATTATTTTACTAACCACCAAATCAGTATTTTTTATCGGTAGAGTCAGCATTTTTTATTAATAAAATAAATGACATCAATAAAAAAAATAAATTTGAAACAAAAAATATATATAAGATATAATTGACAAAAAATATTATTAACGAAATTAAAAATTAATATGAATATTAAGGATGTAAAAAATGCTTTTTTCATATTAAAAATTACATGCTTTTAATTTAGTCTTTAAGTATATTTATTTTAATTAAACTAATCTGTTTGTTAATTAATAATATAAAATATAACCGTTAAAATGACCTAATTTTTAATTAAAAAGTTCACAAATGTTATTCAAAGAAAATGTTAAGTTAAAATATTTTATTTTAAGAAGATTAAGTTTAAAAAATAATTAAAATATTTTTTAAAAAAATTAAATTCAAAATAAATTATTAATTTAAATATACTATTTTTTACTTTATCTACTCCATCGAGGTGGAGTAATAAATCTAAGATATTTTAAAAATAAATTAATTCTAAATGTACGATCAGGATATATTCATAACTTTATAAGAAAAGGCTAGGTGTATGTTTGGGAGCTCGGTGGATTAAACGTAGTTAGAGAAAATTAGGTTTGATTAAATGTAGTTAGAGAAAACTAGGTTTGGATGAACGTAATTTATGTTTTTTGATAACCATAATTTAGTGTAAAACATGATATTTAGATGTTGATGTACAAACATGATTTGAGATATGTAATTATCAGAAAAAGTATATATTTTATGTTACTTATTAGAATATTTTTAAAATTTGAACAATGTGAACTAAGTATAATTATAATTAAAGTGTTAATAATTACTTATGAAAAAGAAAATATAAGATATTAGTGATGACCAATATGCAAATCATACAAAAAAGAAATTTTATATTAAATCGGGCATAATCAAATCCTAATTAAAATTCTATTTATATTAAGTATGGACCATAAGTGATGTAATCAAGGATAACCCAATTGCAGCCCAAGAAATGGAGAACACATCAATTAGGCATCTAACTCGTTCAATGGCTAAAGGGTTTGGATTGGGCTTAACCACATTGTTGAAAGTGGAAGAAGTGTGAACAAGATTACATATGGGAAGGTTGCATTTGTTGAATATAGTTGTAGTCTATTACCTATGCATTTATTGTCTTTGACATTTAGCTACCTATATATTTATTGTCTTTAACATTTAGCTACCTATGCATTATTGTCTTTGACATTTAGCCTACACTACTTGACTTTTAGTTAATGCATTTAATGTATTAGTTGGAGTCTTTTGTCTTTTGTTTTGGAGACCCTCTATAAAAAGGGTCCTTGCCCTATGTTGTAAACCATCATTGAATCATATGAGATATTGACATTTTATTTTCAAGAAGATTCTTGAGTTATTTCTCTTATCTAACTTAGGTTAGTGGCGAGAGCAACTAGATTTCTTATCACTCACATTCTTCTTTCTTAAGTGTGGCGAAATCATCCCATTTCTCTTAGTTGTGGCACCATTTGACTTATCAATTGAGTGACTTGGGTTTTCTTTGTTTGTTTCTTTCAATCTATCCAGAAAATCAACTAAGTGTTTTCCTTCCAGGATTCACATCATATTGGTATCAGAGCCACTTCAAATCAGGTTCTATTATTTGTTTTATTTGCATTTTATTTTGTGTTTTGCCACCTACATGAAAGACTTAATTTTCCTTATTTTGTATTCTGCCACTTACATGGAGGGCTTAGTTTTTCTTATTTTGTAATCTGCCACCTACATGGAGGGCTAGTTTTCTGGTCTGTTCATCTTTGTTCTTATTTCTATTCTTGTGTTGTTCTACTTTATTCCAGCTTTTTATTAAAAAACAAAATTCATCGTTACTATTTATTGATCATCGTTACTGTTCATTGTTAATCTGAGTGTAAACACTTAGAGAGTGAACCTACCCTTCACCAAATTCAAACCAGTAATTACAAATCACTATGACAGGAGAAAATAATTCTGAAGTTCCTCTTGGGCTTAGCCTACAACAAGCTCAAATTGTTGGCTTATAAAGAAGTCAAGAAGAAATGATGGAACAAATAGCTCAACTAATCACTCAAATGGCTAGATTTATGGAACTACAACAATAGCAACTAAGAAGAGGAGCTTATGTTGAACACCATGGAGAAGAATCTGAAGTTGAAGAAGGTGAACAACCTAGGCAATGAAGACAGCAGAGGGAACATGATGCCAACATCAAAATTAAAATTCCTCCATTTAAAGGAACAAGTTCTCCTGAAGAATACTTGGAGTGGGTGCAACAAGTAGAGAAGATTTTTGAATATCAAGAATATTTAGAAGCTACCAAATGTCGTCTTACAACCCTTAAATTCATTGATTATGTGAATCTATGATGGGAAAATTTAAAGAATCAACGAAGAAGAGATGGAGAGGAGGAAGTTCGAAATTGGAGATTGATGAAAAGGCTCATGCAGAGGCATTTTGTACCTGATTACTATAAGCAAGAGCTTTATTTTAAGCTTCAAAGCTTGCGGCAAGATGGTATGTGTGTTGAAGATTATGTTAAAGAATTTGAAACTATGATGATTCGGTATGAGCTGAATGAAACCCAAGAGCAAACCATAGCTCGATTTCTTGGTGGTTTAAACAAAGAAGTTGCTGACTTAGTAGAGTTGCAGAATTATGTTTTCTTAGAAGATGTAATTAAATTGACAATTAAAGTGGAGAGACAAAAAAAGAGAGTTTATGGAAGAAACAATGGAGTGTCTAAATCATTGGGGAGTAAACTTTTCCAAACACTTCCCCAAATCTCAAACATCACCAAAGGGAGTAATAAGGAGATATGGAAGAAGGAGCCAAACAAAATTGAAAGTTCTAAGGAGAAAGAGAAGAGAGAAGACAACCAACCCTCTAAAAGAAGCCGAGACATTAAGTGTGTAATACCCGTTAATTTCGGAATATAATTCGCTTAAGAGTATTTTAGAATTTCACAACGTTACTTTAGTTATTTATTTTGGTCATTTTTAATTTTCATATTTAATTGTTCTCTTTGAATATTATTTATGAAAATTGAGTTAAATGACTGGACTAAATATTTGTACAATGTGGGATATATTCTAAGAATGGTGAAATTCATGGAAAAATGGTTTCAAAATGGTCAATTAGTCCATTTATTGTAAATTGACTGGATGGGTTTGGATGTTGGGTTATGGATACCCATGGGTTATTGAATAACCCATTAGAAATATTTAATATAAAGTTTCAATAGTATCCCCTCATTTTTTTTCACGCAACCGAAACTGATATTCGTTTTCTCTCTCCTTTCTTCATCCTCTTCTCAAATCCTTTCCTTGATCTCCAGAGTTTTGATTATTTGTTCGGTTCAAAAGCTTTGTAAGGATCAAAGGTAAGCTTTAATCTGATTATTTTCCTTAAATTTCAGTTTATGTAGAAGATCAGAGGAGGTTTTGTTCTTGAAGATTTTGATGATAATTCATGAATCTCAGTTGTTTTAGAAGTTATATTTGAGTTATAATCGGTTAAAAGAGTTGAGATTCTGGTTTTGAATCAAAAGAAAGGAAATGATGAATTTTTTGAAATATTTTCTGCAAAATTTGAAGTACTGTAGCAACTGGAAAATCTGAAATTTTTTTTCAAGTTACTGTAGCGACCAGAAATTTCAGAAAAAATCTGGAAAATTTTCTTCGAGTTACTGTAGCAGTTACTGTAGTGTCGGCAGTCAACGGCACTGTAGCAGTCAACGTTACTGTAGCGAACTGTTACTGTAGCAAACCGTACTGTATCAATCAGAAAATTTTGCGTATTTTCGTGATTTTGTTTCCTTTCTTATGTTTCCTTGTAATATATTTTACTAGGAAATTTTCCTACACAAATTCTAGTATGGAACAAGGTAAACTTGGACAAACATCAAGGTGAGTGAATAACCTTGCTAAGCTAATTTGATATTACTAGTCAAAGTACAATATAAGTCCCATTTACAATATTATTTGGATAATAAGCAATCAATTTTTCATATGGGAGTATATGATGATCGGTAGAAATAAGAGCATGTAGAAATTATTTTATATCATGACAATTGTACTATGTGATAAATTCTCACTATCTTGTTAATGAGTAAAGATCTATGAAACCTATACACGAGTTTGAAAGGGTTAAAGTCCCATACTACTCAGTGCATATCTATGAAACCTATACACGAGTTGAAAGGGTTAGAGTCCCATACTACTCGGTGTATACCTATGAGATTTTATTCACGAGTTTGAAAGGGTTAGAGTCCCATACTACTCGGTGTATACCTGTGAGATCTTATTCACGAGTTTGAAAGGGTTAGAGTCCCATACTACTCGGTGTATATCTAAGAAATCTTATTCATGAGTTTGAAAGGGTTAGAGTCCCATACTACTCGATGTATAAGATAATTAATTATATGAGTAAATGTGGTATTTGTACTTTTGATATTCTATATAGTACAATTATTTACTTACTGAGTTTTTAAATAAACTCACACTCCCTATGATTATTTTTCAGATACAGAAAACAAAGAAGAAGAGTATCCGTTAGAAGATTAGAAGCCCCTTGGGATTACTCTCTATTTCTGTCTGGTGAGATACCAGTACTTATTAATGTGGATATTAGAAACGCTCTGTACTTTCTATAGGTCTCCTAGGCTTACGATGAGATAGAAACATCAGACTATGTATGTCTATATTTGCTTATCAGATGAATATAATTCTGTAGTGTGGAATGAATGATTAAGGTTGAATGTAAAACCTTACAGAATATATGTAAATAACGTATGTTTGAGAATTTTATCAAATGAGTAGTATCTTTTCACATGTTCAATTTTTGGGATGTGACAAAGTGCTTCAAGTGCTTAGGTTATGGCCATATAGCATCTGAATGTCCTAATAGAAGAGTGATGATCTTGAAGGAGAAACAAGGAGAAATAGAGAGTGAAGATGAGGATATTGTAGAGGAATGTGAAGAGGAAGAATATTTTAAAGAAGAAGTTGTTGAGTATGCTGATGAAGCTGTTGCCTTGGTTATTAGACGTGCCTTGAATATCCAAGCCAAGGTAGAAGAAGAACAGAGGGAGAATATTTTTCAAACAAGGTTCACTATCGAAGGCAAACTTTGTAACGTGATAATTGATAGTGGGAGCTGCACTAACATTGCTTCAACCACCTTGGTTGGCAAATTCAAGCTGCCTATCATCAATCATCCCCGTCCATACAAGCTGTAATGACTGAATAATCATGGCGAGATGAAGGTCACCAAACAAGTAAAGATACCTTTCTCTGTAGGGAAGAATTATAAAGATGAGGTGTTGTGTGACATAATCCCTATGGATACTAGTCATCTTTTACTTGGGAGGCCGTGGCAATTTGATAGAAGAGCACTATATGATGGATTAAAAAACACCTATGCTTTTGGGAAGGATGGAAAGAAGATTGTGTTGGCACCTTTAAAGCCAATACAAGTACAGCCGAAGGAGGATGTAATCGAGGAAAAGAAGCCTAGTTGTTTTGCTTCTTAGATAAGTTAAAGAAGGCAATAAAAAGGGATGACTTTGTATTATTGCTAATCCTCAATGAGTTGAATCCAGAACTTACAGAAAAGCTTCCTAAGCTTGTGAGGGAGTTGATAGAAGAATTTGCAGATGTCTTTCGGAATGAGCTACCTAAGGGATTGCCACCCTTAAAAGGAATTGAGCATCAAATTGATTTGGTGCCCGGTGCTGCCTTACCAAATAAGCCAGCGTATAGAATGAATCTAGAGGAGGCTAAGGGGATAAAAAGGCAAGTTGATGAGTTGATTGAAAAGGGTTATATAAGGGAATCCATGAACCCTTGTTCTATGCCTACATTATTGGTCCTTAAAAAGGATGACTCTATGAGAATGTGTGTAGACAGTCGTGCTATAAATAAGATTACCATCAAATACCGCTACTCAATTCCAAGATTGGATGACATGTTGGATGAGCTGAATGGTTCCAAGGTGTTTTCAAAGATTGACTTGAAGAGCGGCTATCACCAAATCCGAATGAAAGAGGGAGACGATTAGAAGACGGCCTTCAAGACAAAGTATAAACTTTATGAATGGATGGTAATGCCATTTGGGCTATCTAATGCCCCTAGCACATTTATGCGATTGATGAATCATGTGCTTAGATCTTTCATTAGAAAATTCGTTGTGGTATATTTCGATGATATTCTGATCTATAGTCAAAGTTATGAGGAACATGTGCAACATTTGAAGGAAGTATTAGAAGTATTGCGAAAGGAAAAACTCTATGCTAATATGAAAAAATGCTACTTTTGTCAAGACCATGTGATTTTTCTTGGCTTTGTAGTATCTTAGCAAGGAGTGGGAGTTGATGAAGAAAAGGTGAAAGCTATCAAAGAATGTCCTGTTCCAAGAACTATATCTGAAGTAAGAAGTTTTCATGGGCTTGCCTCATTCTATAGAAGATTTGTAAGGGATTTCAACACCATCTTAGCACCCATAACTGAATGTATTAAAAGAGGAAAAGAGTTCAAATGGAGTGATGTAGCCTAAAGAAGCTTTGAGCTTGTCAAAGAAAAATTATGCAATGCACCCATATTGGCTTTGCCTAATTTTTCTAAGATTTTTGAGATTGAATGTGATGCTAGTAGAGTGGGAATTAGAGTTGTACTTCTTCAAGAAAGGTGTCCCATAGCTTATTTTAGTGAGAAGTTGATTGGAGCCAGTCTTAACTACTCTACCTATGATAAGGAGTTCTACTCTTTAATTAGAGCTCTTGAGACATGGCAGCACTACTTGTTACCAAAAGAATTTGTAATTCACACAGACCATGAATCATTCAAACACTTGAATGGTCAAAGCAAGCTGAATAGAAGACATGCAAAGTGGGTAGAATTTCTTGAAGCTTTTCCTTATGTGTTGAAGTATAAGAAGGGAGAAACCAACATTGTTGCAGATGCCTTATTAAGGAGATATGCCTTAATTTCCATGATGAATGCTAAATTGTTGGGATTTGAATCTATTAAAGACCATTACATGGAAGATACGACACTTGCTGAAATTTAACTCGCTTGTGAGAAAATGACATATAAGGGATTTTATAAATCTGAAGGTTTTTTATTTCGCTTGGGGAGACTTGTAATTCCAAACTGTTCTATAAGGAAATTACTTACAAGAGAAGCTCACGGAGGAGGATTGGCTGGGCATTTCGGTGAAATCAAGACATTGAAGATGCTGAAAGAACATTTTTATTGGCCTAACATGATTAGAGATGTGCATCATGTGATTGAAAGGTGTATTGTTTGCAAAAAAGCCAAGAGCAAGGAAGCAACCCATGGACTTTATACACCTCTACCTGTTCCAGATCAGCCTTGGACTAATATTAGCATGGATTTCGTGCTAGGCTTACCAAGGACACAAAGAGGTAAAGATTCGGTCATGGTTGTTGTTGATCGTTTTTAAAAAATGTCTCATTTTATTCCATGCCATAAGACCGACGATACTGTGCACATCGCCAATTTATTTTTCAAAGAAATTGTGAGACTTCATGGGATTCCAAAGAGTATCATGTTAGATCATGATGCTAAATTTCTTAGCTACTTTTGGAAGACTTTATGGAGGAAACTGAGAACAAAGTTACTCTTTAGTACTGCTTGTCACCCACAAACTGATGGGCAAATTGAAGTGGTGAATCAAACACTTTCTACTTTGCTAAGAACTATCATTGGCAAAAACTTGAAAAGTTGGGATGCATGCCTTATAATAGAAGTGTTTATGGTACTACTAAATACTCTCCTTTTGAAGTAGTTTATGGGTTTAATCCATTGAGCCCACTTGATTTAGTACCATTACCACTTGAGGCTCGAGATTGCATAGATAGAAAAAGGAAGACTGACATGATAAAGAAGTTACATGAAAACATTAAACAACAGATTGAGAAGAAGAACTCCATCTATGAGAAAACTGCCAACAAGAGGAGAAAATTTGTTCAATTAAGTCCTGGAGATTTAGTGTGGGTTCATCTTCGAAAAGAAAGATTTCCAAACCAAAGGAAGTCCAAATTAATGCCAAGGGCAAATAGTCCTTTCCGTATCATAGACAAGGTAAATGATAATGCATACAAAATTAATTTGCCTAAAGACTATGCTGTTTTTACTACTTTCAATGTGAGAGATTTTTCTCCTTACTTAGAAGATAAAGAGGACTTGGATTTGAGGCCAAATCCATTTCAACCTGTCACATCCCAAAAATTGAGCATGTGAAAAGATACTACTCATTTGATATAATTCTCAAACATACGTTATATACATATATTCTGTAAGGTTTTACATTCAACCTTAATCATTCATTCCACACTACAGAATTATATTCATCTGATAAGCAAATATAGACATACATAGTCTGATATTTCTATCTCATCGCAAGCCTAGGAGACCTATAGAAAGTACAGAGCGTTTCTAATATCCACATTATTAAGTACTGGTATCCCACCAGACAGAAATAGAGAGTAATCCCAAGGGGCTTCTAATCTTCCAACGGATACTCTTCTTCTTTGTTTTCTGTATCTGAAAAATAATCATAGGGAGTGTGAGTTTATTTAAAAACTCAGTAAGTAAATAACTGTACTATATAGAATATCAAAAGTACAAATACCACATTTACTCATATAATTAATTGTCTTATACATCGAGTAGTATGAGACTCTAACCCTTTCAAACTCATGAATAAGATTTCTTAGATATACAACGAGTAGTATGGGACTCTAACCCTTTCAAACTCGTGAATAAGATCTCATCGATATACACCGAGTAGTATGAGACTCTAACCCTTTCAACTCGTGTATAGGTTTCATAGATATGCACTAAGTAGTATGAGACTTTAACCCTTTCAAACTCGTGTATAAGATTTCTTAGATATACGCCGAGTAGGATGAGACTTTAACCCTTTCACACTTGTGTATTAGATCCCGTAGATCTTTACTCATTAATAAGATAGTGAGAATTCATCACATAGTACAATTGTCATGAAATAAATAATTTCTACATACTCTTATTTCTATTGATCATCATATACTCCCATATGAAAAATTAATTGCTTATTATCCAAATAATATTGTAAATGGGACTTATATTGTACTTTGACTAGTAATATCAAATTAACTGAGCAAGGTTATTCACTCATCTTGATGTTTGTCCAAGTTTACCTTGTTCCACACTAGAATTTGTGTAGGAAAATTTCCTAGTAAAATATATTACAAGGAAACATAAGAAAGGAAACAAAATCACGAAAAATACGCAAAATTTTCTGACTGCTACAGTAACGGTTTGCTACAGTACGGTTCGCTACAGTAACGGTTCGCTACAGTGTCGGTTCGCTTCAGTAACGTTGACTGCTACAGTACCGTTGACTGCCGACACTACAGTACTGCTACAGTACCCGAAGAAAATTTTCCAGAATTTTTCCGAAATCTCTGGTCGCTACAGTAACTCGAATTTTTGCAGAAAAATCTTTCAAAAATTCATCCTTTCCTTTCTTGTTTCAAAACCAGAATTTCAACTCTTTTAACCGATTATAACTCAAATATAACTTCTAAAACTACTGAGATTCATGAATTATCATCAAAATCTTCAAGAACAAAACCTCCTCTGATCTTCTACATAAACTGAAATTTAAGGAAAATAATCGGATTAAAGCTTACCTTTGATCCTTACAAAGCTTTTGAACCGAACAAATAATCGAAACTCTGAAGATCAAGGGAAGGATTTGAGAAGAAAATGAAGAACTGAGAGAGAAATGCTTTTCTGCTTCCTTCGGCTGAGTGAAAAATGAGGGTTACTATTGAAACTTTATATTAAATATTTCTAATGGGTTATTCAATAACCCATGGGTATCCATAACCCAACATCCAAACCCATCCAGTCAATTTACAATAAATGGATTAATTGACCATTCTGAAACCACTTTTCCATGAATTTCACCATTCTTAGAATATATCCCTCATTGTGCAAATATTTAGTCCAGTCATTTAACTCAATTTTCATAAATAATATTCAAAGAGAACAATTAAATATGAAAATTAAAAATGACCAAAATAAATAACTAAAGTAACGTTGTAGAATTCTAAAATACTCTTAAGCGAATTATATTTTGAAATTAACGGGTATTACATTCTACCCCCCTTAAAAGAATTCGGTCCTCCGAATTAAAATCTTACCTCAAGTTTCAAATAAATGTGGATAGTTTTTCCACATCTCATTTTCTGCCTCCCACGTAGCTTCCTCGCGAGAATGATTTCTCCAAAGAACCTTGACAGTAGGAATTTCTTTGGTACGCAATTTCTTGACTTTTCTATCAAGGATAGCTACTGGTACCTCTTCGTAGGTGAGAGTTTCATCAAAATGAACTTCTTGGGGTTGAATGACATGAGAAGGATCAAGAAGATACTTCCGTAGCATGGACACATGAAATATTGGATGAACTCCCTCTAGGTTGGAAGGTAGGTCTAGGCGATATGCCACATTACCCACTCTGTCTACAACCTCATATGGGCCAACATACCTCGAACTAAGCTTGCCTTTCTTCCCGAATCTCATTACTCCCTTCATAGGTGAGATTCGTAAGAAAACCATATCACCTATTGCAAATTCAAGGTCACATCGTCGGTTGTCCGCATAAGACTTCTGTCTACTCTGAGCAGTTAACAACTTTTCTCTGATCAGTTTAATTTTATTTATATCTTCCTGAATCATCTCAGGTCCAAATATTTTGGTTTCACCAAGTTCAAACCAACCTATAGGAGATCGACACTGTCTCCCATATAAAGCCTCAAAAGGTGCCATCTGAATACTGGCTTGGTAACTGTTGTTATAAGCAAATTCAATAAGAGACAAATGATCTTCCCAACTTCCACTGAAATCCATCACACAAGCTCTTAACATATCCTCTAAAGTCTGAATTGTCCTTTCGGACTGTCCATCAGTCTGAGGATGGAATGCTGTGCTAAGATTCACTTTGGTACCCAAAGCCTCTTGAAAGACTTTCCAGAACCGAGAAGTAAACTGAGGTCCTCGATCTGATATAATGGATATTGGTACACCATGAAGTTTCACTATTTCTTTAACATAAATTCGAGCAAGTTTTGCTACACTGAAAGTGGTATGAACAGGAAGAAAATGTGCTGACTTAGTAAGTCGATCCACTATGACCCATATTGAGTCATTTCCTTTTGTTGACCGAGGTAAACCTACTACAAAATCCATAGTGATCCTTTCCCACTTCCATTCGGGAATATCTAGTTTTTGCATCAATCCAGGTGGTCGTCGATGTTCAGCTTTAACTTGCTGACAAGTCAAACATCGAGCTACAAAGTCAGTCACGTCTCGCTTCATGCCCTCTCACCAGTAAACTTGTTTCAAGTCCTGATACATTTTCACAGCACCAGGATGTACAACGTAGGGTGAACCATGAGCTTCCATTAAGATTTCATGTTTCAAAGATTCAATGTTGGGGACACAGAGTCTCCCATTAAACCATAAGACTCCCTCTTCATCTACCAAGAAACTTGGTGCTAGACCTTGCCTTGCCTTATCTCTGATTTTGACCATATCAATGTCATTTTCTAAAGTTGCTTTTACTTTTTCTACAAGGGATGATCTAACTGTTAAATGAGCCAGAAATGTACCTGACTCAGTGATCTCGAAGAATACTCCATCAGCTTCCAATTCTTGTAGTTCATGTATTAGAGACCTCCTTATAGTGGCAATGTGAGCTAAACTTCCCATAGACTTTCGACTTAGAGCATCAGCCACTACATTTGCTTTACCTGGATGGTAAAGGATGGTACAATCATAATCTTTCAGAAGTTCCATCCACCTTCGTTGCCTTAGATTGAGATCTCTCTGCTCAAAAATGTACTTAAGGCTTTTGTGATCTGTAAAAATTTTACAAGTTTCCCCATACAAGTAATGTCTCCATATCTTTAGGGCAAACACTACAGCTGTCATTTCCAAATCATGAGTGGGGTAATTCAATTCATGCTTTTTAAGCTGACGTGAGCCATAAGCTATGACTTTACCATTTTGCATCAACACACATCCTAAGCCTATCTTTGAGGCATCACAGAATACAGAGTAACCCCCTAGTCTTGATGGTAGGGTTAAGACTGGTGCAGAAGTTAAACACTCTTTCAATTGGGTGAAACTTTGTTCACATAAATCATCCAAAATGTATTTAACATTCTTTCGGGTTAACTTATTTAATGGGAGAGCCGTCTTAGAGAAATCTTTGACAAAGCGACGGTAATACCCTGCTAAGCCAAGAAAACTACGTACTTCAGACACAGTTGTTGGTCTAGGCCACTGTTTAACTGCTTCAATTTTACTTGGATCTACATGAATACCTTCTTGGGAAATAACATGTCCCAAAAATGTTACATGACTCATCCAGAATTCACATTTTGAGAGCTTTGCGTACAACTGATGCTCTCTCAAAGTCTGAAGCACTATTCTCAAATGTTCAGTATGTTCTTCATGACTCTTTGAATACACCAAAATATCATCAATAAATACAATTACAAACTTATCAAGGAAGGATTTAAACACTCTATTCATTAAATCCATAAATGCTGCTGGTGCATTTGTCAACCCAAAAGACATCACAAGAAACTCATAATGTCCATACCGTGTACGAAAAGCAGTCTTAGGTATATCATCACTCTTAATTCGTAACTGATGATATCCAGACCTTAGATCAATCTTTGAGAAGTATTTTGCTCCTTGAAGCTGATCAAACAAATCATCTATCCTTGGTAAAGGATACTTATTCTTCACTGTGACTTTATTCAGTTGACGATAATCTATACATAATCTCATAGAACCATCTTTCTTTTTCACAAAAAGAACAGGAGCACCCCAAGGTGAAAAACTTAGGCGGATGAACCCTTTGTTCAACAAATCTTCCAATTGTTCTTTGAGTTCTTTTAGCTCAACAGGAGCCATACGATAAGGTGGAATAGAAATTGGTCTTGTGTCTGGGACCAAATCAATACTGAACTCAATATCTCTTTTTGGCGGTAATCCAGGTAAATCTTCTAGGAACACATCTGGGAATTCATTAACCACATGAATGTCTTCTAACTTCTGTTCTTTCTTTTCTAAATCTTTGATAAAAGCTAGAAATCCCTGACATCCCTTTCGCAACATACGCTGGGCACTTAAGATAGATATCATGTTGCAAGGTACATCACTTCGATCTCCTTGAAACACAAAATTACTCCTCCCTGGTATATTAAAGGAAATAACTTTGTCACGACAATTTATAGTAGCATGACAAGAAGATAGCCAGTCCATCCCTAGAATCACATCAAAATCTAACATATTGAGAACCATAAGATCTATCTCAGTTTCCATGCCTCCAACGATTATTTTACAAGAACGATAACATGTTTTAACCATCAAAGTCTCTCTCATCGGTGTGGAAACCAAGAATGGTTCTTTAAGAATAATCGAATCAAATGCAAATCTCTTGGCAAATAGGGGCGACACATATGAGTGAGTAGAACCGGGGTCAAACAAAATACGTGCAGCAAAAGTATTAACAGATAATATACCTGTAACTACAGCATTGGATGTTTGAGCATCCTGTCGGGTTAGAGCATATACTCTTGCATTTCCTCTGCCAGCAGCTTGTTTTCCACGGTCACCTTGGCCTCTTCCAGAACCTCTTCCCATACTACCCCCTATTGAAGGGGTTGGTGTTTGAGTAATAGAAGCAGAAATAGACTGTGGTCGAGGTGGCAAAGTAGACCCTTGACCTGGTCTTGTCATGAGCTGAGGGCACTCCCTTATAAAATGTCCTTTTTGTCCACAGTGAAAACAGCCTGTACCAACAGTGTTTAACCTGCATTCTCCGAAGTGAAACTTTCCACATTCAGGACATTGAGGTTTTTTCCTTCTACCATGAGTACCTCCTCTACTAGAAGAGCTAAAACCACCCCTGTTCTCTAAACGAGGCTTAGCCACACTGGCTGTAGAATAAGATGACTTAGTAGGAGTGGCTGGAGCATGTTGTGATGCAGTAAAGGGTTTCAAAGTCCCTGAGTCTTCCCCTTGATCAAAAGATCTTCTATATCTAGCTTTCTTCTTTTGACGATACTCTTCTTTATTCTTTGACCTCTTTTCCATTCTTCGGGCCACATCAACAGTCTCTGAGTACGAAGAGTAATCGTTCATATTAGAACCCACTTGATCATATAAGGCATCACGAAGCCCTTCCATAAACTTTTCTATTTTCTTCCTTTCAGAAGGAATTATTTCAGGGGCATATTCAGATAATTTAACAAACTGAGCTGAATATTCATCAACAGTCATGGTTCCCTGCCGTAGATACAGAAAATCCCTGGCCCTAGATGATCGTTCACTTGCCGGAAGAAATTCATCCATAACCAATCTGTAAAATTCTGACCACATAACTGGCGGTGCGCCTTGAATTCTAGCTTTCTTCCAGTTTCTCCACCATTTACCAGCCCTACCCTTTAACTGAAAGGAAGTGAATTCTACCTTTTGAGTAGGAGAACACCCAATAGCATCACAGATTGCTTCACAATCTTCAAGGAAACATTGTGGGTCCTCTTTGGGATCTTCCCCTGAAAAAGTAGGAGGCCTCATTTTCTGAAATTCAGACATTCTTACCTCTCTTACATTAACTCCTCCCGCTAACGGAGCTGGTGGTACATTTTCAGCTTCAACAATAGGAGGATCCACTGGCAGGTTAGCTTGTGCAGCTCGACCTCTCATTTCAGCCTCAAATCGGTCAAATCGTTCATTCATCAAATGAATCACATGTGCAATAGTTGCATTACCGACGTGAGCATCAGGTTCGACTCTTCTTGCTTGCTCACTAGTTGCGCCCTCAGTACTTTGAGCATGTAAACTATCACCACGGTTAGGATCATCTTGCACATATACTGGTGGATTTATGGCCCTCCTTGGACCCATATGCTCATTATTATTAGAAGATCCTTCTGACATTGATCTGTCACAGATCTACACACATAACAAACAATTTTCAGACATAAACAAAATATCACTTACTAGCCCCACTGAGAAGTTATTTATAAAATGACGTTATACTCTACAAGGTCTTTTATGGAACCTAATCCTATGGTCATGCCGCGGCTCATGACAATAGGGAAGGGACCACAAAGATTACTTTGCTCTGTACTCTATAGGGGACCTATAAAACCTTTCCTTTGATACCAAATTTGTCACATCCCAAAAATTGAGCATGTGAAAAGATACTACTCATTTGATATAATTCTCAAACATACATTATATATATATATTCTGTAAGGTTTTACATTCAACCTTAATCATTCATTCCACACTACAGAATTATATTCATCTGATAAGCAAATATAGACATACATAGTCTGATATTTCTATCTCATCGCAAGCCTAGGAGACCTATAGAAAGTACAGAGCGTTTCTAATATCCACATTATTAAGTACTGGTATCCCACCAGACAGAAATAGAGAGTAATCCCAAGGGGCTTCTAATCTTCCAACGGATACTCTTCTTCTTTGTTTTCTGTATCTGAAAAATAATCATAGGGAGTGTGAGTTTATTTAAAAACTCAGTAAGTAAATAACTGTACTATATAGAATATCAAAAGTACAAATACCACATTTACTCATATAATTAATTGTTTTATACATCGAGTAGTATGGGACTCTAACCCTTTCAAACTCATGAATAAGATTTCTTAGATATACAACGAGTAGTATGGGACTCTAACCCTTTCAAACTCGTGAATAAGATCTCATCGATATACACCGAGTAGTATGGGACTCTAACCCTTTCAACTCGTGTATAGGTTTCATAGATATGCACTGAGTAGTATGGGACTTTAACCCTTTCAAACTCGTGTATAAGATTTTTTAGATATACGCCGAGTAGTATGAGACTTTAACCCTTTCACACTCGTGTATTAGATCCCGTAGATCTTTACTCATTAATAAGATAGTGAGAATTCATCACATAGTACAATTGTCATGAAATAAATAATTTCTACATACTCTTATTTCTATTGATCATCATATACTCCCATATGAAAAATTAATTGCTTATTATCCAAATAATATTGTAAATGGGACTTATATTGTACTTTGACTAGTAATATCAAATTAACTGAGCAAGGTTATTCACTCATCTTGATGTTTGTCCAAGTTTACCTTGTTCCACACTAGAATTTGTGTAGGAAAATTTCCTAGTAAAATATATTACAAGGAAACATAAGAAAGGAAACAAAATCACGAAAAATACGCAAAATTTTCTGACTGCTACAGTAACGGTTTGCTACAGTACGGTTTACTACAGTAACGGTTTGCTACAGTGTCGGTTCGCTACAGTGTCGGTTCGCTTCAGTAACGTTGACTACTACAGTACCGTTGACTGCCGACACTACAGTACTGCTACAGTAACCCGAAGAAAATTTTCCAGAATTTTTCCGAAATCTCTGGTCGCTACAGTAACTCGAATTTTTGCAGAAAAATCTTTCAAAAATTCATCCTTTCCTTTCTTGTTTCAAAACCAGAATTTCAACTCTTTTAACCGATTATAACTCAAATATAACTTCTAAAACTACTGAGATTCATGAATTATCATCAAAATCTTCAAGAAGAAAACCTCCTCTGATCTTCTACATAAACTGAAATTTAAGGAAAATAATCAGATTAAAGCTTACCTTTGATCCTTACAAAGCTTTTGAACCGAACAAATAATCGAAACTCTGAAGATCAAGGGAAGGATTTGAGAAGAAAATGAAGAACTGAGAGAGAAATGCTTTTCTGCTTCCTTCGGCTGAGTGAAAAATGAGGGTTACTATTGAAACTTTATATTAAATATTTCTAATGGGTTATTCAATAACCCATGGGTATCCATAACCCAACATCCAAACCCATCCAGTCAATTTACAATAAATGGATTAATTGACCATTCTGAAACCACTTTTCCATGAATTTCACCATTCTTAGAATATATCCCTCATTGTGCAAATATTTAGTCCAGTCATTTAACTCAATTTTCATAAATAATATTCAAAGAGAACAATTAAATATGAAAATTAAAAATGACCAAAATAAATAACTAAAGTAACGTTGTAGAATTCTAAAATACTCTTAAGCGAATTATATTCTGAAATTAATGGGTATTACACAACCAGGGGAAGATGATGTAATCAAGGATAACCTAATTGCAGCCCAAGAAAGGGAGAACACTTCAATTGGGGCTCTAACTCGTTCAAGGGCTAAAGGGCTTGGATTGAGCTTAACCACATTGTTGAAAGTGGAAGAAGTGTGAACAAGATTGCATGTGGGAATGTTGCATTTGTTGAATATAGTTGTAGTCTATTACCTATGCATTTATTATCTTTGACATTTAGCCCACACTACTTGACTTTTAGTTATTGCATTTAATGCATTAGTTGGAGTCTTTCGTCTTTTGTTTTGGAGACCCTTTATAAAAAGGGTCCTTGCCGTATGTTGTAAACCATCCTTGAATCATATGAGATATTGGCATTTTGCTTTCAAGAAGATTTTTGAATTATTTCTCTTATCTAACTTAGGTTAGTGGCGAGAGCAACTAGATTTCTTATCACTCACGTTCTTCTTTCTTGAGTGTGGCGAGATCATCCCACTTCTCTTAGTTGTGGCGTCCTTTGGCTTATCAATTGAGTGACTTGGTTTTTCTTTATTTGTTTCTTTCAACATATCCAGAAAATCAATTAAGTGTTTTCCCTATGGGATTCACATCAATAAGTTATAAATATATTTTGTTCTAAAATTATAGCTACTTCTACAAACCTTTGATTTTATTCACTAGATCCTTGATAATAATTTTTCCTTTATCTTTTTCTTGTTCTAAGATCACATTTAGTTTCATTTAGGTCCATAGGTTACAAATATATTTTGTTCTAAAATTATAGCTACTCCTACAAACTTTTGATTTTATTCACTTAGGTCCCTACCATGGATGCAAACCAGCCCAGAATTTTATCTTGAGTGTTTTGTGAGCTGAATCTCCACCCTAAGCCCGCAAGACAGCTACTTGAATGCCAAAATTTGTGTGACCCACGGGGGAAATAATTTCAAAGGTTAGGCACCTTTTGAAATTATTGTAGCTACGTGAATTGTTCTTAGAAGCTGCTGAAGGAATTTTTTTTTGTTTTTTTCCAACATGTGAAGGATGTAGGCAGCAACTTGAAGGAAAGAAAAACGCCTAGAGCATGTTGAAGGGCTATTCAGCTTGCTCATTCATCCCACATCTTTATCCTTCTCTCGCGTTCATCACTCATCTCGCCCCTGTTTTCCACGTCAGAAACAGAGGAGTTGTGCTGTAGTAGAAGTGAGCTTCCTTGCCTCTATCTCTCATCTTATCGTCACGACTTTGCTCCCCTTCGAAATCAAGCAGGGGTAAAAAATTGAATTTCATTGAAAACAAGCACCAACCATGTTGCTTTTGCTGGAAAAGCTTCAAAATCTCACTGCAAGGATAATGTAGTTGCAGGCTCCCAAACTAGGTTTCATCAAATCATGGGTTGCATGTAAAATCTCCCAAACATGCCATCATCCTGCAAACCCCATTTCGTGGAACAGTAAACGATGGTACTGCTACCCAAACGTGCTCTCAAACAGAACCTAGAAAGTTCGGCCATGGGGACCGTACTAGGAAATTACATTTTTAGTGTTAAGTTTTTTTTTAAATAGAAATTTTGTCAAAAAAAAATGTGCACTATCATGTAATGCTTTAGTAAGAATGTAAATAATTATATATAAATTTTTTATATGAAAGAAAATAACATACAAATTAAGAAAATCTTAAACGTAATTTTTTTTAATTACAAGTTTTGTAGTTTATTATTTTTTTAATCTTACAAATTGATAATAAGTATACACTCTTAAAATTTAAAATCTTGTTCAAGGTAATTCTTTCATTAACTTTTCCATTTAAAATAAAAAAGTCACTTGTCTATATAAATTAAAAGAAACTAAATAAACAAAAAGTATATTTGCACATTGAAAAATCATTTAAAGGAATTTTTTATTTATGTGAAATTAAAAAAAGATCAAATTCATGATTTAGTATGTAAAAGATTACAGTTTTTTTAATTTAACCCTTAAAATGACACATGCTTTAATTAAATCTTTAAAAAATTACTTTTATCTCAACTTCATTTCTCTGTGTTATCGAAGTGATTTTTGACGATAAAACATTTGAGATTCCATAATGTTGAATTTTATAATTTAACAACAAAAATAATTTAATTTAAACAAATGTAGTCTTTAAAAGACAAAATTGAAACATTTAATTTTTTAAAGATTAAATTAAAATAAATGCAATATATCATAGAGTAACTTAATAATTTATTCTTTTTTGCTTTTTTTAAAAAAGAAGATAATAATAATAGTCCTTTTTAATTTTCTATGGGCCATAGGACTTACCATATGTGCTCGTCCATTCCATACCACGCCTATCGTGTAACGCAAAAGTCATAAAATCCCATGCTTTCAAGATATGGGCCTGGTCCTGGGCCTTCTTAGATAACCACTAAAGTCAAAGCCAGAACTCAAGCCACAGGCTTTATTCATAGAGTCACTTATTTAAGCCATTTTGACCGTTTCTTCAATCCCAATTTGATCTTCACTTCCGCTAAAATTGCTATGGGGAAACTATAAATACAAGACATAACAAACCAACAAGGAAACAAAAGCATAACATTCCATTCCAAGGAAGAAATTTCAGAGAAAGAAAATCCCAAAATAATAAAAATAAATAAATCAATAAAAAAAAATGGTGTATTGTTTAGCTAGGATCCTTCTGTTTGTGTTTCTGTGCGTGGCAGTACAAGGGAAAGGGCACCCACACCATGCAGGTGGTCTTCCGAAGCTGATTAAGAAGACAGGCACAATGCTGTCCGGAAACATAGACATAGCCATCATGTGGTACGGCCCGGTGCCGGTGCCGTTGAAGATGAGGATAGTGGGGTTCTTGAAGTCCATAAGTGGTGTGCCCCCAGGCCCAGGGCCCACGGTGGGCGGGTGGTGGAAGATGGTGGAGGGGTACTTGGGCCAGGCGAACTTGCCGCCTGGCCCAATCCACGTGAATGTGGTGGGGGAAGTGGATGACGTGGCGGCATCCCTGGGGAAGGTGATAGTAAAGGATTTCGTTAAGACGTTATTGCCAGTCACATTAGGGCCCCACCACAACGCGTTGGCTCTAATTGTGGCCTCCGAAGGCATCACCATGCAAGAAATGTGCGCTGGTAAATGCGCCCAGCATGGAAACATGGGTAATCTCCTTCCTCTCCTTTTCAAAATTATACAAATCAATTTCGTTTTTAATAGTTTAGATTAATATAAATTAATGTGATTTGAGAGTTCCTCTTTTCTCATCTTATCTCTCGGACACTCATCTCACTTTACAAATAGAGAGATGATATTAAAATAAATATAATTTTTTAAATATAAAATTAAGACGTTTATTTTTTTATGGATTAAATTAAAATAATTATAATTATTTAAATATATATTTTAGAGATTACTTTAATCCTTAAAAGATTAAATATTTTAATTTAATTTTTTAAAAATTATATTTATTTTAATTTAATTCATATATTTATAAAGTGTCTTTTGACAACAAAAAATTTGAGATTTAACAATAGTTAGTTTTATGATTTAACTACGAAAAACCAATTAAGACACTTAATCTTTTAAAGATTAAATTGAGACAATTTTAATTTTTTTAATATTAAATTATTAATTTACTCTAAAATAATTTGTGTATACTCCTAAGAGTAATTATTAATTTGGTTCCTAAAGTATTATTATTTTCTCAATTTAATCATTAAAAAATTATGTTTGTTTCAATATGATCTCCTTCTATCACAATGAGTTTTAACAACAACAAAAAATTAGGTTTAGCATGAGAATGACTAAATTAATACAAATGCAATATTTAAGTAATTAAATTGAAAGAGTTGATATTTTGAGGACCAAATTGAACAAAATAATTTTTTTGGGACTAAATAAGGAATAGAATGGTATAATTGAAATACACAAGGATGGAATGGGCAGAAATAAATGGGAAGCAACAAGCATATGTGTTAGTTGGGGATCCCGTGAAGGAGTGTCCAGAGTGCGCTGTGCCATTCGTGCAGGAGGCTCACCCGGTGGGCCCGCCGGCGGTGCCACTAAAGCCGCCGAGCGGCGACATCGTAGCGGACACCATGGTGTTGCTGCTCGCTGGTGGCCTTGTGGACGCCGTGCTCAACCCATACGGCGACGGATTCACAGCGATGGTGAGAGGCGATGAAGTGGATAACAGTATCTTGTGCAAGGGCATTTTTGGAAGGGCGTTGATCGATCCAGTGACTGGCGGGGCCTTCAATGCTAATGGCATCAACAATCAGAAGTTCTTGCTACCAGCGATTATGGACCCTGTGACAAATATTTGCCGGACTCCTGCGTGATTCCTTCCATTCCTTCCTCTCGATCTGTTGCTTTTGATCTTATTTTCTCCAGTTTCTTTTCTTCTTTTTTGTTTTTTTGTTGATCACCATATCTGCCTCTCAGGTGGATTCTTATCATGCTCATTGTGCTATACTAAAGACGTTTTCTGAATTACATGATGAGTCGTAAATAGTCAATATTCTCAAAAGGCTTCAAATGTTGCTGTGTGTCAATAGACGTCTAAGGTCCGTTGAAGCTCCAAAAGCTAGAGCGAATTGGCCTTCGTTTTGTATTGTTGATTTTTTTTTTTCAAACTTAGATGCTCAAGTTTATCTTGGGGGATATTGACAACTTAGAAAATTATATTTTTATTACAAGTTTGTATTAAATTAATGTTATAATTATATTTATATTGATATTGTATTTATATTACTAAGTTTTATATGAGAATACATCTTTTTTTTTTCTATTTTTGTTTGAGTAAAATACACAAGCCTCATGTTTATCTTTTGAATTGTATGATAGGTTGTCGATGGATAGTTAAGATGCGAAACTTTTGTATAAGAACGAATCCAATTTGATTTGATATATATGAAGTAAATCTATAAAAAGTTTGAATTTTTAGGAGGTTAAATTTGTTTACTTAAAGCATTAGAATTAAGAAATGAATTAGGTCTCATATGAATTAGTTTAGTTGATCTGTACTTAGTTTAGTTGAAGTGAAATAAATCTCATATAAATTTTATTAGCAACGTCATGGATTTAGAGAGAAAGTTATCTCTTCTTTTTTAATTTGAAATTGTGGGAGAATTGCTTCCACAATTTTTTCACCAAAAACAAACAACAAATGAGATCAAACTAGAGGGAAGAAGTTGTGTTATACCAAACAATGACCAACTTGTATAAGAAATGCAGAAGTTAAGAAAATTATAGCAACCTCTTTCGCAATTGTTGCATTCAACTTAATTAATGATAGAAGAAATACAGAGAAGGAATATTAAAAATTACAATTTAGGGAGCAAATCCTTTAAAAGAGACATGGTGAAGAACAGAAAGTAATTAATATTGTTGCCCCTAGATGAAAAATCATCTTCCGTTATTCAAGTTAATTAGCACATGATCAGTAATGCTATCCCACACGGTATTTTTGGGATTGATGCTATCCCCATATTCACTTAAACCAAATGTCTCACCAATCAATGATTGAGTTTCCTCCAAATTAACACCTGTGTTACGCGTGACATGCTCCACTGTCATCCTAATTATTCCCTCTAGCTCCATTTCCACTTCCTTCATGCTTGGTCTCTCCTCTCCTTTAGGTCTCAAACATCTTCCTGCAAGCTTAGCTACTTCCTTCAGGATCTCCTTATTTTCATCACTTACTATGCCAACTTCGAATACTTTAAACAAGCAATCTTGATTCAGACAAGAAATGAAGTGCATGGCAAGACTTTGTTCCTCTTTAGGCCTATCAAATGAAAAGGGTTTCTTTCCCGTTAGTAACTCCACAAGCACCACTCCAAAACTGTATACATCGCTCTTATCTGTGAGATGGTTTGTTTGCATGTATTCTGGGTCCAAGTATCCTAAAGTTCCTTGTACCACTGTGATTGTTTGATCGAGTTGAGCTAATCTAGAGGCCCCAAAATCAGACACTTTGGCAGTGTAATTCTCATCTAGAAGAATGTTTTGGGTCTTTACATCTCTATGGATTATGGGTACAGAGGCAGCAAAGTGCAAATATGATAATGCTCTTGCTGCTTCTACTGCTATCCTCAAACGTATTTCCCAAGAGACATTGTAACCCTTTCCTTTGTTATGAATATAGTCGAAAAGGGTACCATTATTAACAAACTCATAAACCAATGAAGGAATCTCAGTTTCCAAGCAACACCCTAGGAGTCTAACCACATTCCTATGATTTATTTGGTAGAGTACAATTACCTCGTTAATGAACTGTTCAATTTGATTCCGATCCACCACTTTGGACTTCTTGATTGCAACGATTCTGTTGTCTGCGAGAAATCCTTTATACACAATGCCAAAACCTCCTTCACCTATGATTAAGTTGTCATGGTAGTTATTGGTTGCCTTTTTCAACTCTTGAGCAGTGAAGATTTTAGCTATTTGGGAAGAATCTTGTATTGCAAAGAGACGTTCTTGCAACATAAAGCCACCATTTTTTCGAAAAAATTTTTCCTTTTGTTTCGCGAGCTTCCTCTTTTGGTATACCAAATACAAACAAGACAAACCTACAAACAAAGCTACCACGCTTGCACTTGCTCCTGTGTATGAAAGAATCCAAAGCATCTTAGTCATAGCCTTAGTTTGAACCTAAACTGGTAAGTGAATGGCTTAGGTTATCAGTTCAATGGAAAAAAAAATTGGCTGAATCAAAAGAATATATATATATATATATATACAGTGGCGGAGCCACATTCACTTCAGCAGCTGCACCCCCTAAAATTTATAAATTTTTATGTAATTTTTTTTTTTGCATTTTGCCCCCCTTTTTATTTTTTTTTGAACCATTTTAATATTTTTTTTGAACCCCAGTGACTTATTTCTTCTCTACTGCTCACAGTCACAAGACCCCCACTCCCAAAGTCACAAAATTTTTTCTTGGTAATAGTTAATTTCTTATTCTATTGTTAGGGACCTCTTTGTAAAAGTTTGAAATTTAGAGTTTTTGTACATAGGTATAATTCTATTAAATTGATTAATTGATTATGTAATTAGGATCATGAGTAACATATTTGTGAAGTCAATTTCATAAATTTTTTTTTGATGATGGTTAATTTCTCATTTTATTGTTAAGGACCTATTTGTAAAAGTTTGAAATTTGAGATTTTTGTATATAGGTCTAATTCTATCAAATTGATTGATTGATTATACAATGAAAATCATGAGTAACATATTTGTGAAGTTAATTTCATGAAATTTTTTTTGATGATGGTTAATTTATCATTCCATTATTAGGGACTTCTTTGTAAAAGTTTAAAATTTGGAGTTTTTGTACATAGGTCTAATTCTATCAAATTGGTTGATTGATTATACAATTATGATCCTGAGTAACATATTTGTGAAGTCAATTTAATGAAATTTTTTTCTTGATAATAGTTAATTTATCATTCAATTATTAGAGACTTTTTGTAAAAACTTGAAATTTGTGATTTTTTGTACATAAGTGTTATTCTATCAAATTGGTTGATTGATTATATAATTAGAATTTAGAAGAATAACGATTTTTTTGTAATGGAAATATTTAAGAAGAAATTACTATCAAATGAACAATAAATTGAAATTAATTTATAAGAATTACCATTATATCTAAAAAAAATGAATGAAAATTTTGTCCTCCCTAAGCAAGGAGTCCTGGATACGCCACTGTATATATATGTATGTATGTATGTGTGTGCGTGAAATAATTAAAGATTTTGATCCAAAAATTATATACACCATTGAATAAAAATATCAAGTTAAAAGGCAAAAAAAAAAATTTAATAGTATTCAAAGCTGGTAAAATTAACTATTTATATTTGATCACAAGTTTAAACCAGACATATCAAGTTATGCCTAGTTATCATAAATAATTAAAGATCAAACTAGAAGTTCCATTATTCAAAAACATCAAATCATTCTTATAATTACAAGTATGGTAAAAAAAAAAAAGAATAGATAAACAACAAAAGGATTTCAAGTTTGTTTACTTATTTGTAACACTAGAACTATCAGATAGTCTTATATTAGTATCCACGTTAGTAACTTAATTTATTGTCATTACCTTTATTCCCAATTCATTGGTATTTTTTTTTTTCAAAAATAGAGTTAATGGGTCATCAAGTCACCCAAAACTCAACCTATCGATTGCATACCAAAGAATTATTATATTGGACCATATACTTCTTTTTTGAAAAAAAAGAAAAAGGTAATTAAAACCAAGAGCAGATACTAAATCGAACCATCTTTTAGGGAAAATAAGATATCATGAACCCAAAAAAAAAAAAAGTGAACTAATTAATAACTCACTAAGCAAATCAACGAAGCATACGATTTCAGCTTTTTTACTTGATGCACACACGTCGTTCGATTGGCATAAATTTCATCCGCTCATGTGGAGTTCACGCCCTATTGAACGACGTATATGTACTAAGCACAGAAGATCCCTTACGAAGAATACTAATAAATAAGCTTACCAATGAGAAGCTTTATAAATGGATTGTGGAGCAAGGGTTCCTGGCATCCTCCTTCTTTCGTTCCATTCCCAGACCACCCGCGTGGGCAATGACATTCAAAAGAGCCGTTAGTGTTTCGACAGTGTTCTCTACTTAAGCAGTTATGGGTAGCATTAGTTCTATTACATTCGTCTATATCTGCATGTTCATCGCACAAAACAGGAAATCGGTGAGTACACAATTTAGAGGAAAAGAAATGAAAGGCAAAGAAAGAAACTAATGGAAGAAAGGATTAATCGACCTCGGCAACCATCGGGTTGGTATGGGTTTCCCTCAAAACCGGGTTTGCACTTGCAGTTGTATCCATGTCTATCCATGGAGTCTTCACACTCGGAGTTGGATTTGCAGGCGTAGTTTGGTAAAGTCCTAGCAGTCTCACAAGTGGTATTTGAAACAGTCCAATCTACCACAAGTTTAGCCTCCTTAAAGGGTAAGCCGTAAGCCCTTACTTAGATAGTCAGAGGAGAAATTGAAGGAGCCTTGTTTGGCAACAAAAGCATAGCTGCAGTTTTTGAAGTCCTGCGAGGCCGGCACTAGTTTGTAGCTATCAAAGCTATATGCTTGAAAACTGATATTCCTCATGCCCAGAGGAATATCCACCTGGCAACACCCAATTCCCGAGCAGTTTTTACTGTTTTCGTCATCGGGACGTGTGACACATCGCGTTAAGCAGCCGGTGGAGTAAGTACTCTTTTCCTGGTCGATTCTATTCAAGTAGCCGTAAGTGTCGCATCCGACACTGACAAACTTGTTTTGGGTGCTGGAAATGGTGAAGACAGAGAATGTGAGATCAGAAGAGTATGGCTCGTCGACTGGTTCTCCTGATGCATCGTAACAAACCTGGGAGACATTCATGGAAATCTCCATTTGGCCTTCGAGGGATATGCTGGAAACGGGGATGTTTCGTCCGAGAATAAGTTTGTTGTTTTGGCAAGTTAGATTAAAGGGTTCCTCCAGGAAGCAGTTTTGAGCGGTACCAGGTTGTCGAACCAGACCAAATGGATAAGGAATCTCAATATCTCCACACTTACCGGGGCAGCCCGGGAGGGTTTGAGGTGTAGCTGGTAAAAGAATGAGAAAGAGGGAGAGGAGGAGGAGTTGAGTGTTGAGGCTGAGCCTCCGCTCTATCGTCTCCATCGGAAAAGAAAAGGGTACACTCTACAGTATATATGGCGTGCGTTGCTCCTGCCTGCAGAATAGCTCTTATATATGCAGATGCAGCTTATGTTATGCTTATTTCCATGCATTTAATTCTTCCTAACGTACTGTACACTCTCCCGCGTGCGATGACGAAGACGAAGACGTACTGCGTAATGTACACTCTCCCGCGGGCGTTGACGAAGGCCTAGACGAGCTTTTAAAATACGTCGGCTTTACCGATTCAATTACATAAGTAAAATGAGCAGACCAGAAGACTCATTTTTTAATATGAATTGTTTGATATATATCTAATTATTTATTTTTTTGTTTAATTTTTAAAAATATATTTGATATTGATTAATTTAGTTATCTTTGACTAAGATCATATAATCAATAAAATTTTTTAAAAATATATATAAAAAATATAGATGCAACACATCTAATGACGTATAAGCCTCAAATGTCCGCTTCCATAAATAAAGGAGACTTTTCCATTCACTCTGCTTTTGTTCATTGCTCATTCGTGGAACTGAGGAACAAAAGAGGTCATGTTTTGACTTTTCAACTTTTTTAATTAAAAATTCAGGGCAAGAAGAGAAATAACGTTGTTAACAATATTTTAGTAAAAAAAAACAATAATTTATCCAAATAAAAAAAAAAGGAACAATGTATGCATAAATTCCCTAGACAAGGTTTCAACTTTTAAGTGTTTAGTCCGACGGTGGCAGTCCTAGTTCAACACCAAGAAAAGGCCCCAACAAGTCTTTGGTGCTTATTGCTTAACAAGTCATTTTTTGAAATGTCTTCAGACCATCAAAGTCAAGACAGTGTGAGCACCAAAGACATTTTTGAAATGTCTAAACTCTTGTGAATCTTTGCACGCGGTTTTAGGAAAAAACAATGGTGCAACATAATTTTTCATATATATATATATATATATATATTAAATTAATTATATTATATTTAAATTTAAAAAAATTTCATTTATTTTTAAAAAACTATAAATTTTTTAATATTTAAATTTATTATAATTATTAAATATAATATTATAAAATATAAAAATATAATAAAGTGATATTATTTATATACTAACTAATATAATATAATTATATAAAAAATTAAAATTTTAAATTTTAAAAAATAGGCCTAAATTTAGATGTTCGTGCCCATCCAATGTTGGTTGGCCAAGCTTGGCCCATGGGTCAAAGTCTAATTAATAGTGGAAGAAAGGATTACTTCTTGCTCTCAAGTTTGATCCAACAACTCTTATTTATTTAATATTTTTTAATTTTTTTAAAAGTATCAATTAATTTAATGATAAATATAAGCATAATAATAAACATGAAATGATAATTGTAATTTTTTTTTAAAAAATGTTGAAAAACACTATATGATTGTGAGCCGTTGGATACTCCCTGCGCGCAAGAGGCTATCATTTCTCAATAGTAAGTGTGCGGTGTTGGTAGTCCTTATTGTTTAATTCAATTTTTAATTTGATTCTTATAGTTTAAAAATTTGTAATTAAGTCATTATAGTTTTATATTTTTCTAATTTAATTCCTATTATTAAAATTTTATCAATATTTTGTTAAATTTTAGTAACACGACTAATATATATATTATATTAAAATTTGGAATATACATGACTTAAGTTAATTTATCTTAATTATTTAATATAAATTATATTACATGTCATATACATCCAAGTAAATATCACTTAGTTATTTTTTTTTTGTTGGCATCAGTCACGCATATTTAGAGCGTTAATGTACATATGGTTTGTCATGTTAGAAAAATTTAATGACATATCAATAATAATTTAATAACAAGGACTAAATTAAAAAGATATGAAATTATAAGGACAAAATTGAAAAATTTTAAATTATAGCTAGGGACTAAATTAAAAATTAACTTATACTATAAGGACCAAAAGAATAATTTAACCTAAATTTTAATAACAAAAATAGGTAAGTTTTTTTCAAAATAAAATCATTAGAAAAAGAAATGGAATGGTGAATAAGCTTTTTTTAGCTTAGTTGCTGAATAAAGTTAGTGTTTTTTTTTTTCAACTGGTTTGTCTCTTGGAATTTATAATACAAATACTTTAAACTAATAAAAGAGATGTTTTAGTGAAGGTTCGAAAAATTGGATTGGTTGTTGAATTAGTTGAGATATCGGTTTAACAATTAATGATTAGAGCACAGTCGAACCGGTAGTATTTAAAATATATTAAAATATATAATTAATGTATATATTATAAATATTAAAATATTAAAATATATAATATACAATATTAAAATAATTAAAGTATGTTACACATATATATTCATACTAATCATAGATATTTTTTTAATATTTTTATTTTTTAAAAATTTATTAAAAATACATAAAAATATTCAGTAAAAATTTAAAAAAATAAAAATTTCAAAAAATAAAAATCAGTTGAAGAGAATGGTTCAACTGATTTTTTTACCAGTTTAAGTACTCATGGTTCACTAGTTCAAACTAAATCATTTATCTAACTGGTTCACTGATTTTTCAGTTGAAACGGCTGGTTCGGTCCATGTAATTCCCCATGTATTTATTATAAAGTTTATAAGAGAGTGTAAGGAATTTAATTTTAGCGTGTGAGAAATATTCTTATTTTGAACGCCTGTGTGTATATTGGAGGTTGTTAGAAATTTGTAATGAAAGCCTAAAAAGGGAGAAATTTTCAATTTAGATCCTTGGTGAGGGATCAAATTGAAAATAAAATAATTTTTGGATCTGAGAGTGAAATAAAACTTTTAAAAATTATATATGGACCCTAGTGAAATTAGAAAATAAAGAGGAAGGACGTTAAAAATGTGAAATGACAATTAAAAGAAAAATAAATATTCAAAATATAAAATAATCTCAGTGGCAACCAAAACACCACTCACGTGGATTCCACTTTCTCCTTTCCTCTTTGAAGCCATTTTTAAAATACGAACACACGCTTGATAAACTTTCGCGTGGCTTCCATCAACCTTTCTTCTCCGTTCACGTTGTTCGGGATCGTGCATGTCTCTTTAGCCACGTTGTTAAAAAGTATTATAAAAAAATTTTTTCAATACTTTTAAGTTACAATTTTAATCGTTGTTAAGAATTTTAACTACAGTTTGATCGTGACTAAAGGCACAAGTATGGAACCTAGAGTCGATCACGTTGGGACTGTATGTGACGGATTTCAACCAGAAAATGGCCTTCCGACGGTGGTCAACGGTGATTTGGTGGTGGAAATGGTGCTATGTGATAGTAAGGAGGAGAAAGCACAAATATCTTTCCATATAATCTGCTTTTTAATCTTTTTCGGGTCTCTGTGGTTTACTGGTTTTTGAGTTAATAAGTAAGATTTTCTTCTTTTAATCAGAAATTAAGGTGTCTTCGCTGTTCTGCTGGGAAAAAGAGGAGTTATCTTGTTAATATTGAACTTGGAAAGGAAACTATTACGTGCTGAATACTGTCTAGGCTGAGAGGATTATTAAGCTAGGAATTTAAGTGGATTAACGGAGAAATTCATTAAGTAAATAATGAAATAAAAAACTGAATTTTTCTGCTGGTTGGCCGTGAATTTTGCATTACATAGAACAACATCAGGGCTGTGCAATTTTGGAATAAATTGGGTAAGTTGTGCCTAAAGTTATTTAAGAGTGTGATGTTAATACTAGATGGACTGTATAGCTATTGGTGTTGTTATTTGAAAGGAGAGAGTGTTATAATCAGTTAAATTATTCTATGTGGAGATAAATTAGAAGTTAAAGAAATAGATTGAGAACTTTTAATCTGAATTGGAAAGTTAACTTTTTGTTATGTTGTAATAGAATTGTGAACTTAGTTACATGTGTTCTCCCTAATGAAATCGTAGCATTACCCGTGGACTATTAAAGAATTATTGGCTTAAGATTGAATAAATTTTAATATCTGATATTGGTTATTGTTTAACTAGGATTAATTGGGAAATTTTTGTTCATGGTTGTATGCATGATTATAGAAGTAAAATTTAAGTTTGGGCATAGTTTCCTCTGGATTTCTGTTGTGATTGAGTAGAATATGTATAAATAAGGATTAAACTGATATTGTTGTTGTTACAAAAATGGTGGAGTTGGGTTGATTATAGTGTAGGTTATGTAGTGATTCAATGAATTAGCTTAAGCTCTTGTTGAATATGTACTTTATATAAAAAATGTGAAGTTGTGGAATTGAAATTGGGCATTTTGATTTATTCGCATGGTGTCCTTGTTATTTTCTAATTTAAATTGGTTAAGCAATATAAATTTTGGTCAGATGAAAAAAAAAGGAGAGAGAAAGAATAAATATTAGGATTTTGGTGGATGAGTTTATTCTTTTTTTTTTGCTGCTCTTGGGAGAAATGCAAACCGAGCTACGAAACTTGTAGGGATTGCTTTTAAATCTTCTTGAAGCACTCTCTTCCCAAGCATATCATAAAAAAATAGTAATTATAGCTTGGCATTGTGGCAAGTAGTTAACCCCGCCTAAAGATGAATTCTATTACTTTATGTATCTTATTAAATGCATTACTCATGAAAGTATGGAAGACTTTGTGAAAGATGGAGCAACTCCTTCTTGCTAATTCTGGTTAGTATCCTAAATGAGTAGAATAGAATTCCAACTATTCTCCAGGTGAGTTTCTAGCCTACTCTTAAATGTTTTCCCTAAATATTTTTCGTTACTAATTGAAACTTGCCATATGAACGGATGATTGAGATATAATTAGATAAAAATTTAAAATAAGGAATATATTTAAAACGGGTTAGGTAGAAATAATTCATGTGTACAATGCAAAACATGACTAGTAATCTATAGACTTTGGCTTGTTTACATTAGTATCGAAAGTACTTGATCTTTCTTGACTTGTTGAGTCACACGACAAATTCTTGTTAATTCATCAGTGATTGAATGTTGTAAGTTTTGTAAATACCATAAGTTGAGCAATGTGTGTGAAGAAAAGCATATATATATATATATATATACACGCTTATATATACGAAAACGCGTAATTGAAAAGATTGCATGATATTCATTTATTATGGTTAAGTGGTAATGAAATTCATGATATGCATATTTGATGAAAAAATGTGCTGTGCTGAGATTATTGGATGTTATTGTTAAATATATATTTTAAAAATTACTTTAATTTTTGAAAGATCAAAACATGTCAATTTAGTTTTTAAAATGTTATGTTTATTTCAATTTGATTCTTCTATTTGTAACATGACTTTTGGCAACAAAAAGTTTGAGATTTAGCAATAGTTAGTTTTGTGATTTAGCTATGAAAAACCAATTAAAATACGTAATCTTTCAAATATTAAATTGAGACAACAGTAATTTTTTTAATATTAAATTAATAATTTACTCTAAAATAATTTGTGTATACTCCTAAGAGTAATTATTAATTTGGTTCCTAAAATATTATTATTATTGTCTCAATTTAATCATTAAAAGATTGTGTTAGTTTCAATATGATCCCCTTCTTTTTAATTTGAAATTGTGGGAGAATTGCTTCCACAAATTTTTCACCAAAAACAGACAACCAATGAGATCAAACTAGAGGGAAGAAGTTGTGTTATACCAAACAATGACCAACTTGTATAAGAAATGCAGAAGTGCAGAAAATTATAGCAACCTCATTCTCAGTTGTTGCATTCAACTTAATTAATGATAAAAGATATACAGAGAATGAATATTAAAAATTACAATTTACGGAGCAAATCCTTTAAAAGAGACATGGTGAAGTACATAAAGTAATTAAGATTTCTTAGATGAAAAATCATATTCCATTATCCAAGTTAATTTGCACATGATTAGTAGTGATATCTGATGCAGTATTTTTGGGATTGATGCTATCCCCATATTCACTTAAACCAAATGTCTCTCCAATCAATGATTGAGTTTCCTCCAAATTAACACATGTGTTGGGCTTGACATGCTCTATTGTCATCTTAATTATTCCCTCTAGCTCCATTTCCACTTCCTTCATGCTTGGTCTCTCCTCTCCCCTAGGTCTCAAGCATCTTCCTGCCAGCTTAGCCACTTCCTTTAGTGTCTCCTTACTTTCATCATTTACTATGCCAACTTCGAGTACTTCAAACAAGCAGTCTTGATTCAGACAAGAAATGAAGTGCAGGGCAAGACTTGGTTCCTTTCTAGGCCTATCAAATGAAAGAAGTTTCTTCCCCATTAGTAGCTCCACAATCACCACTCCAAAATTGTACACATCACTCTTATATGTGAGATGGTTTGTTTCCATGCATTCTGGGTCTAGTATCCTAAAGTTCCTTGTACTGCTGTGATTGTTTGATCGAGTGGAGCTAGTCTAGAAGCCCTAAAATCAGACACTTTTGAAGTATAATTTTCATCTACAAGAATGTTTTGGGTCTTTACATCTCTATGGATTATGGGTATAGAAGTAGCAGAGTGCAAATATGATAATGCTCTTGCTGCTTCAACTGCTATCATCAAACGTATTTCCCAAGAGACATTGCAACCATTTCCTTTATTATGAATATAGTCGAATAGGGTACCATTATTAACAAACTCATAAACCAATAAAGCAACCTAAGTTTCTAAACAACACCCTAGGAGTCTAACCACATTCTTATGATTTATTTGATACAATACAATCACCTCGTTAATGAATTGTTTAATTTGGTTTCGGTCCACCACTTTGGATCTCTTGATTGCAATGATTTTGTTGTCTGCAAGAAATCCTTTATAAACAATACCAAAACCTCCTTCACCTATGATTAAGTCATTATGGTGGTTATTGGTTGCCTTTCTCAACTCTTGAGCAGTGAAGATTTTAACTGTTTGGGAAGAATCTTGTATTGCAGAGAGATGTTGTTGCAACACTAAGCCACCATTTTGTCGAAAAAACTTTTTCTTTTGTTTCGTGAGCTTCCTCTTCTGGTATACCAAATATAGACAAGACAAACCTACAAACAAAGCTACCACGCTTGCACTTGCTCCTGTGTATGAAAGAATTCAGAGCATCTTAATCATAGCCTTAATTTGAACCTGAACTGGTCAGTGGTTCAATGGAAAAAAATTGGTTGAACCAATATATATATATATATATATTATGTGTGTGTATGAAATAATTAAAGATTTTCATCCAACAATTATATACACCATTGAATAAAAATATCAAGTTAAAAAGCAAAAAAAATAAAAAAATAAAGTTAATTATTTAATAGTTCAAAGCAGGTAAAATTAACAATTTATATTTGATCACAAGTTTAAATTAGACATTTCAAGTTATGCTTAGTTATCATAAATAATTAACGATCAAACTAAAAGTTTTATTGTTCAAAAACATCAAATCATTCTTATAATTACAAGTAATGATGAAAAAAAAAAGATTAAATAAACAACAAAAGGATTTCAAGTTTGTTTACTTATTTGTAACACTAAAATTATCAAGTAGTCTTATATTAGTATCCACGTTAGTAACTTTACTGTCATTATCTTTATTTCCATTGCATTGATATTTTATTATGTCATTACCTTTATTTCCATTGCACTGATGTTTTATTTTAGAAAAAAGGGTTAATGGGTCAATCACTCACCCAAAACTCTAGTCAACCTAGTTGTTTTGGCTGAACTAGATTGGATTGGCCACTTAGTTACCAATCGTATTAATCAATTTAGTTCTTAAAAGAATTACTATATTATACCATATACTTCTTTTTTTTTTAAAAAAAATGTAAAACCAAGAGCAGATACTAAATGGATCTATGTTTTAGGGAAAATAAAATATCATGAATCCAAAAAAAAAAGTGAACTAATAAATGATGAAGCAAACCAAAGAAGAATACGAATCCGGCTTCTTTGCTTGCGCTGTACACCAAATAAAAATTTTAAAATATACTTTATCCCCTTATAGCTAACCTTTACTCTATGTGCAAAAGATCACCTTAAACTTTTAAATTCAATAAAAAATCCCCTTCAACTTTTATTTTGTGCCAAAAATTCCTCACAGTCAGTTGACCATTAACTAAATGACACGTCATCAATATACTAAACAGCTCAAATGCCGCGTCAGATATTTTTTTACAGTTTACTTGTCATGTCAGCGCTGCCAAATCGTCACTATCAGGATTTGAGGTGTAAAAAATGCTTGATGTGACATTTGAGTTGTTTAATATACTGATAGCGTGACATTAGTTAACGGTCAACTAACTGTATGGGTTTTTGGCACAAAATAAAAGTTTAGGAAGTTTTTTGTTGAGTTAAAAGTTTAGGGGGTTTTTTGTACATAGAGCAAAATTTAAGGGGTAAAGTACATTTTAGCCAATAAAAAAGTTTGAGACATCAATTCCACTTGCTAAGAATACTAATAATTAATAAATAAGCTTACCAATGAGAAGCTTTATAAATGGATTGTGGAGCAAGGGTTCCTGGCATCCTCCTTCTTTTGTTCCATTCCCAGACCACCCGCTTGGGCAATAACATTCAAAAGAGCCCTAAGTGTTGCGACAGTGTTCTCTACTTAAGCAGTTATGGGTAGCGTTAATTCTATTACATTCGTCTATATCTGCAAGTTCATCACACAAAACAGGAAATCGGTGAGTACACAATTTAGAGGAAAAGAAATGAAAGGCAAAGAAAGAAACTAATGGAAGAAAGGATTAATCGACCTCCGCAACCATCGGGGTGGTATGGGTTTCCCTCAAAACCGGGTTTGCACTTGCAGTTGTATCCATGTCGATCTATGGAGTCTTCACACTCGGAGTTGGATTTGCAGGCGTAGTTTGGTGAAGTCTTAGCAATCTCACAAGTGGTATTTGAAGCAGTCCAATCTACCACAAGTGGAGCCTTGTAAAAGGATAAGCCCTTAATTAGATACTCGGAGGAGAAGCTTAAGAAGCCTTGTTTGGCGACAAAAGCATAGCTGCAGTTGTTGAAGCCCTGCACTTGTGTGTAGTTATTTAAGCTAGTTGCTTGAAAAGTGATATTCCTCATGCCCAGAGCAATATCCACCTGGCAACACCCAATCCCCGAGCAATTTTTACTATTCACCTCATTGGGAAGTTTGGTACATTGCGTTAAGCAGCCGGTGGAGTAAGTGCTCTTGTCCTGGCCGATACTAGTCAAGTAGCCGTAAATGTTGCAGCCGACACTGACGAACTTGTTTTGGGGGCTGGAAATGGTGAAGACAGGAAATGTGAGAAAAGAATAAAATGGGCCGCCGACTCTTACTCCTGATGCATTGTAACAAACCCGGGAGACATCCATGGAAATCTCCATTTGGCCTCCGAGGGATATGCTGGAAACGGGGATGTTTTGTCCGAGAATAAGTGTGGAGTTGTTTTGGCAAATGAGATTAAAGGGTTTCTCCAGGAAGCAGTTTTGAGCGGTACCAGGTTGTTGACCCACACCAAATGGATAAGGAATCTCAATATCTCCACACTTTCCGGGGCAGCCAGGGAGGGGTTGAGGTGTAGCTGGTAAGAGAATGAGAAAGAGGGAGATGAGGAAGAGGAGGAGGAGTTGATCAGTGGTGAGGCTGAGCCTCAGCTCGATCGTCTCCATCGGAAAAAGAAAAAAGGGTACGAGTATGGTGTGCGTTGCTGCTGCATTCAGATCAGAAGAGCTCTTATATATATATGCATGCAGATGCAGCTTATGTTATGCTTAATTCCATGCATTTAATTCTTCCTAACAACCCCAGAAGTTGACGTTCACGAAGATGAAATCGAAACTACACTGTACAATGTGAGATGCGATTTGCTGCTGCGGCTCCCCTTTAGCAATGGTCAAGCCTCATTCAGTACAGTATACTCTTCCGTTCACTCTGCTTTTATTCATTGCTCATTCTGCTTTAATTACATGAATAACGTTGTTAACAATGGTAAGCGTGTGGCGAGTTGTTTTGTTGAAGTGTGAAGAACTAGGCATATTAAATTTTAGGTTAAATTATATTGGTAGTCCTTATAATTTAACTTAATTTTTAATTTAGACCCTATAATTTTAAAATTTGTAACTAAGTCATTATAATTTTATATTTTTCTAATTTAATCTCTATAATTAAAATTTTGTTAATATTTTAGTAACACGATCAATATATATACTATATTAACAGTTGAAATTTACATAACTTAAATTAATTTATCTTAATTATTTAATATAAATTACATTACATGTCATGTCATGTCATATATATATATATATATATATATGAGTAAGTAATATTAATTATTTTTTTTTGGTTGATATCAATTACATATATTTATTAACGTGTTTATAATTAGTTACGTTAAAAAAATTTAATAACATAACAATAATAGTTTAATAACAAGAGCTAAATTAAAATATGTGAAATTGTAAATACTAAATTACAAATTAAAATATAAGAACTAATTTTAAAATGATGTGATAGTATAAAGACCAAAAGAATAATTCAACCTAAATTTTCATAACGAAAAGTGATAGCAAAAATACTTTAAACTAATATGAAGATCTTCTAGCATCCTAAAATTTTCCGCTTTATATACCAACGTTTGTTTAAGTACGCGCGCGTGTGAATAACTTTCAAAAGTCATACCAATCATGGGAATCCATGATTTCTTAAACATAATATCCAATACTGTTCATAGAACTAGAGCTGGTTTAACTGAAATTAGGTTTAAATTGATTGGACTGATAAACGATTTTTTACTATTTATCAAATACAATCATATCTCAAGATTTAACAAGTTTTATTTTGTAATCTTTTTTATTCTTTTTTATCATTTATATTTATTTTTTCTTCTTAATTATTTTCTCATAATAATAGTATTTTTGTCATAAAAACAAATAAGAGAACAAAAAAATTAAAAAGTAATTACACACACATATATAATATAAATTTACTAAAATTAAATTTAAAAATATTTATTAATTTATTTATATTATATATTTTTAATATATAAAGTTATATATATATATATAATTATTATCTATTATTGGATCAATAATTTATATGATTGTTAAAACAATCCATATCCAATAATTGAGGAATGTGAAACTGCCATGTACAAAATAGCTCTAATTTATTCATTGAAAATATTTTCTGATTTCTTAACCTTAGTATTGTTAGAATTGATTGGAAAGGTAGTGGGAGACAAGAAGTCAAAAAGGCATGCGTACACAGGAAAATTTGGCAAAGGAGGAGGAAGCCACTGAAAGAGAAAAATTTGGGAGTGTGAACGTATTTTGGATGTCGGCTGTTGAAAAAATTTGTTGTGTGTTATAAAAATTTTTGTACAATTTTTTTTGGGTTGTTTTTGACATCAATTGTTAGTTTTTCTTCAATTTTAGAATTTTCATATTATTTTCTTATGTTTTGATTGTATTTATTGTTTTATTTTATTTTTTTTAATTTATTTGTGGCAAGATTATTTTCAAAGAGAAAATAAAATTTTCCCCAACAAGTATGACTGCACTGCAGTCCGTGAAAACTGAAAAATGCTACTGAAATAAATTGCTAAATGCTACTGCATTATGTTTGTAATATATCTTGATGTGATCTATTTTATGAGTAAATTATATTTTCTTTCTCTATAAATTTTCAAAATTTCTTCTCCCCTATCTATTTTCACAATATTCAATCACTTCTTTAACTATAAAATATAAGATACTATAGTCTAATTTTATAATTTCTATCAAGAGAAATATGTATTAATTAAAAAAAATCAACTTTCTAAATATTACGATATATATATTTGCTTTTAATGCAAAGTAAGATGTCATAAATAATTCATTTTACTAAAAAAGAAATGGGGAACGATAAGAAATTAGAGATTTCAAGAGTTTCCCAAACTTTCAGATCCATTTTAAAATATTTGTCCATTTTATATATAAAATACCAAATCCACAGGGTTTATCAAATACCAAATTCAGTTTAGATGAGTATAAAACGAAGGTAGATGAAGTAAAGGAATTGGGATTTGAATGCTTCAAAATCTTTTTTTTTTTTTCTGAAAAGAATATCTCAATCGAAACAGCTGAACTGTAATTAGTTTAGTTGAAGTGAACTAATTGTCTCATATAAATTTTATTTACAAGTTCATGGATTTAAAGAGAATTTTATCTCTTCTTTTTTAATTTGAAATTGTGGGAGAATTGCTTCCACACCAAAAACAAACAACCAATGAAATCAAACTAGAGGATAACGTTGTCAAAATAAGTTTGACCCAAGAGGCTAACCCAACATTGCAAGTCTTTTTTTGTTTCTTTTTTGTTTGAGAGAAAAATACAAGTCTCCTGTGTGTCATTTGAGGCGTAGATAGACCATTGATGAATAGTTAAGATGCGAATATGTGACTTTTGTATAAGAACAAATCCAAATGGATTATATATACGTGAAGTAAATCTATATAAAAAGTTTGAAATTTTTTTAGAAGGTTAAATCTATTTACTTAAAGCAGTAGAATTAAGAAATGAACTAAGTCTCATATAAATTAGTTTAGTTGAACTGTAATTAGTTTAGTTGAAATGAACTCTCTTATAAATTTTATTTTCAACTAAATGGATTTAAAGAGAAATTTATCTCTTCTTTTTTAATGTTAAATTGTGGAACAATTTTTTCACAAAAAGCTAACAACCAATGAGATCAAACTAGAGGGAAGAAGTTGTGTTATACCAAACAATGACCAACTTGTATATGAAATGCAGAAGTTACGAAAATTATAGGAACTTCATTCTTAGTTGTTGCATTCAACTTAGTTAATGATAGAAGAAATACAGAGAAGGAATATTAAAAATTACAATTTAGGGAGCAAATTCTTTAAAAGAGACATGGTGAAGTACATAAAGTAATTAAGATTGTTGCTCCTAGATTTTATTACAATTTTGTAATATTGTGAAATTTATGTTATAATTATATTTATATTGATATAGGTTTTTTTTATTATTTATGTTATGTTTCATATGAGAACAAATCTGTTTTTGTTTGAGTGAAAAACACGAGCCTCTTGCGTGTCTTCTGAGTTGTATGATAGATCATTGATAGATAGTTAAGATGTGAACTTGTGACTTTTGTATAAGAGCGAATTGAATTGGATTTTTTATATATGTGAAGTAAATCTATAAAAAGTTTGAAGTTTTAGGAGGCTAAATATGTTAACTTAAAGCAGTAGAATTATGAAATGTACAAGTCTCATAAATTAGTTCAGTTGAACTGTAATTAGTTTAGTTGAAGTGAACTAAGTCTTATATAAATTTTATTTGCAAGGTCATGGAGTTAAAGAGAAATTTATCTCTTCTTTTTTAATTTTAATTTGTCACTACAAAAAAACTATAGCTTAATGTCAGTTATTTTTAACTATTAGCATCAGTTGTGACTGATGTTAAGGGTTTTACGTTAGTTACCATGATTAACGCTAGACTCAGTGTTACAACAAATAGAACATCAATTATAGCAATTGTCGAAATGATTGACATTAGATTGAATATTTAGTGTTAGTTACAACTGACGTTAAATTATGACAAAAAATATGAAATTTCACTTTTAGTGTCATTTGCAACTGACATTAGTTAACGTCATATTTAAATGATTTCAAATATAGTGTCATTTATAATTGACGCAAGGATTGATTTCAGTTATAACTGATATTATTATTAAACATTTATTTCTTTTTTTTTGCGTCAGTTAGAACTAAGTTTAAATTTAACATCAATCAACTAATGATAATATTAGTTTTTATATACTTGTTTATTCAATTTTATTTTTTTTAATTATACAATGGTCTAAATTACAATATTCATACACAATTAACAAATTCTCAAGGAATAAATCTCAAACGGATAGGTAATTGATAATAAAACTATCTTATACAATATCCAATATGAAATATATACTAAGTCTTAACAAATGTGACATATTGTTTAGTGTCAATGCAAACAGAATAATCAAAATATAAAGTCTAATATTCACTAAGACAAATCATGACTAGCTCTATAAGATCTTTTACTTGCTGGTAGTGCTTTTTCTATACTTCCCACATCTGAAACCTGTAAAGATAAAAAATTTAAATTAAATAATAGTTTTAAATAACAAAAGTTTAAATTTAAAACTTGTAATTTCCAGAGATACAAATCATTCCAAAAATCCTAAAAAGATAAGAAACTCCAAAAACTATCCACAATAACATGGGTCAGTGAGAAGTCTCAAGATAAATGGTGCGCCAGACAAACTGGATTTAGATATGACAGTGGTCTAGGCTTGAATACTCACGTGGACAAGTTTGTCACTTTGCTCCAAAACACCTTTCTAGACTGTTGCTCTCTCTTGGGATAATGAGCTTGTTAAAATTTTCAGTGGATCAAATGAACAACGAATTTTATGCATTTCTTCAATACCTATATTGATATTTTCTGATGACTGCACCAAAACAAAGAAATAAGCAAAGAAAAGACCCAATTATCATATATTTTTAAGTTAAAGAGCATTAGCATAACGAAAAGACAAGCATAAGTTCTATAATTGATTCCAAGCTCTTCAACACAAGATTCATAAGCTTGTGGCACCAATCAAACAAGAAATAAGAAGGTAATAAATAATAATGCAGAGTACTTGATGAGTGATTGGAGAGAGGGTGCTCATCATCATTTTCTGGAATGTACAGTAGGGCAGTTAAATTTATAATCAATTAAGGCAACAAAAATAACTAAACTCAACAAAAATTAAGATCCAATACAATAAAAGAACACCATGCCCAAGCATTGAACAGATGTACAAAATTAAAAGAGATTGAAAAAAAGATTATAGTATATTACAGAAGATCTAATATAGATTTGATTTAGGATTTATCTAGCAAAACTACAACTAATTTGACTTAAAGCATTCTTTTTGAACAGCAACATCATGCATAATTTGAGCTTTCCCTTACCTCTCAATTCACACTGAGCATATGCCTTAAGCACCCACATGGAATAGAAGGGAGTCAAGTTGGCATTTCCTCAAATGAATTGTCACTTTGGTTTTAACTATGATCTAGAATTTAGTTGTTAGATAATTCCAATAACCATGAATGACCAAGTGCAGTAATCCAAAATATATACAACAACAACAACAACAACAACAACAACAACAACAACATCCTTATCCCACTAGGTGGGGTCGGCTATATGGATCGCCCGACGCCATTGAGCTCTATCAATGACTAACTCTTTAGGGATCTCATTTATCAGAAGATCCCTCTCAATAACCTCTTTAAGTGTCCTTCTTGGTCTTTCTCGACCTTTTTTCACAGGACTTCAAACCATCTGCTCAACTCTCCTTACTGACGCTTCTAATGGTCTTCTTTGAACATGTCCAAACCACTTTAAACGGTTTTCAGTTATTTTTTCCTCAATATAATAGGTGTCACTCCAATTCTCCCTTGTATACGATTATTACGGATCATATCTCTTCTTGTATGACCACACATCTAACGCAACATCCTCATCTCTGCTTGTAATATCCCAAGAATTTTTATGAATATTTAAAGTCTGATTTGAAGTTTAGTGAAAAATTTAATTATGTGGAAAATTTTCTTTTTGAATTAGTGAAGAAAATGTGGAAATAGAAATTTTTATTTTTAATTTAGGAAATTTTTACAAATTCTCAAGGACATGTGGGGAAGAGAAAGGCATGGCGCCCAGGCGCCACGTGGGGCGCCTAGGCGCCGGGCATGGGTGGCGCCCAGGCGCCAGGTGTGTCGGAAAACCTTAGCTCATTTTCAATCGGCCATAACTTCTTCATCCGGACTCCGTTTTGGGCAAACTTTATATCGTTGGAAAGTTCTTTGAGTCTAGTTTCCAATGGTATAAGTTTCATTTAGATATTCATTACCGATTAGGAGTTATGACTTAAGATGTGAGTAAAGGTCGAGAGTAGTGGTAGGAAATTTCTCTATTTTGTAACCCTAATGTTTTTGTCTGGTTACAATAGGAATGGTCAAGGTGCAAAGTGGGAGTGCCGAGAGCGTGAAATCCAGGTGAGTGGGTTAATACTTGCTATGATTAAATATCTGTTATTGACTTTTTGCATCATAGTGGAAATATGTTGTATATCCAAGTTTGAAGAGGATGATGTGGAACGATGAGGCATAAACAATTGTGGAACGTGTCTGGTAATGTATATAATTATATTTTCTTATTTTCCCATGAATGGAGGTTATATAATGGATTGTGAATGGCATGTGAACTGAGTTGAATAATTGTTCTATATTATGGGTTATGTTGTATACATGCTATGTTGCTGGAACCACATTTATTATGTTGTGGCTTGAATTGTAAATGACTGAGTTGTGTATGTGGCTCAAGATTATGATTGAGGATGTTTTTATATATGATTGTGATTGTGTTTGACTGGAAAGGAAAGGCATGGTGGTGCACCCCATGGAGAAATTTATGTGAAGTTATAAGGGTGGAGATTATAAATGGAGCGATAAGGGTGGATGCGGCAGGGGCCGCGGGCAACGATCCAGAGGTATTCTGGACGACCCGGTTGGTACGGGAAATTTGTGTGAAATTGATTTCACCGATTGTTGTTGTGAACTTTTGAATTATGTTGAAATGTATTTGATTTATTTGGATATTGTCGTGAAGTACTACGAATAATATCATATCATATGATGATTGATTTACGTATGATTGCTGCATGTTATCATTATGATGTATGATATTTTTTTGTCATAATGTTGTGTTATCTACTCACTGGGCACGTGGTTTGCTCATACCCCTCTTATTGATATTTTTTTTCAGAGTTGACAGCTGAAGGTAAATATCGGAACAAGGAATTATGGATCCTTAGTCCATGATTACCTTTTCATTTGTTCAGGATAAAGGTATAATAGTTAAGTTTTATTCTAAGTTGTATAAATCTAGAAATCTCTGTAATCGGGTAGGTTCATTCACTGATGTAATGTGAGTAATTGTAGTATGTATAAAGAACTCGTTTTGGTTGCATGAAAAAGAATTGTATGATTTTTAAGAGAAAGATAGGCTTACGGAGGTGAAATGAAATTCACTTTCCGTGCCGGTCACGTGCTCAAATTTTGGGACGTGACACTGCTACTCCAATTTTATGCTCTTGTCATCTTTTCATCGCCCAACATTCGCTCTCATATAAAATCGCAGGTCTTATAGCAGTACGATAAAACTTTCCTTTGAGCTTATCCGGTACTTTCCGATCACAAACAACTCCTGATGCCATTCTCCACTTTAACCACCCAGCTTGTATCCTATGTGTCACATCACCAATAATTTCACCGTCATCTTGTATAACAGATCCCAAATACCTAAACTTTGACATTTGTGATACAACATTATCTCCAATTTTAACTTCCAACTCGTTTCTAGCTTGTCGCTTGTTAAACTTACAATGCATATACTCTGTCTTACTCCTGCTCAGATGAAAACCCTACGATTCCAAAGTAGCTCTCCATAACTCAAGTTTAACATTAATCTCTTCCCTTGACTATACTATGAGAACAACATCATCAGCAAAAAGCATGCATTTAGGAATTTCTTCTTGAATATGTTTTGTCAAAATATCTAAAACCAAGTCAAACAAATAAGGGCTCAACGATGATCCCTGATGTAGGCCAATCTTAATAGGGAAGTCTCTAGTCTCCCCTCCAGACGTTCTCACACTAGTTGTAGCCCCCTCATACATATCTTTTATAACTCTAATATACGCAACCCGTACACCTTTCTGTTCCAAGGTTTTCCAGAGCACCTCTCTTGGTACTCGATCATAAGCTTTTTCTAAATTAATAAGCGCTATATGCAAGTCTTTTTGTTTGCTCCGATACCTTTCCATCAACCCTCTTAGCAGATAAATAGCTTTCATAGTTGATCACACCGGCATGAATCCAAATTGATTTTTCGAAATACTCGTCTCCATTCTTAACCTACGTTCAATCACTCTTTCCCATAATTTTAGAGTGTGACTCATAAGCTTAATCTCTCGGTAGTTTGCGCAGTTTTGGATGTCTCCTTTATTTTTGTATATAGGCACTAAAGTACTTCTTTTCCATTCCTCCGGCATTTTCTTGGACCTTAAAATCTCATTAAAGAGATTAGTTAGCCAGATAGTACCCTCATCCCCTAAACACTTCCAAACTTCAATAGGAATACCATCAGGACCAACAGCTTTACCATTATCCATTCTTCTTAGAGCTTCCTTGACCTCATCAACCTTAATCCTGCGATAATATGTCAAATTTTGTTCTCTCTCCAAGGTTGTTAAATCTTCCCTATTACAGGTAGACCCTGCTCCGTCATTAAAGAGCTTGTGAAAGTAACCTTGCCATCTGTTTTTAATATCTCCAAATATATATATATATATATATATATATATATATATATATATATATATATATATATATATATATATATATATATATATATATATATATATATATATATATTTGTAAGGTTAGAAAGTGCTCTGTTACATGTCTTATTTGACTCTTTGTTGATTTTAAGGAGACTCTTTAATTTTGTTCACACTCTGATTGATCTTGCCATGTCAAGACCCAAAACCCTATCATCTTCTAAGGATCATAACAAATTTCTTCATTCTCAGTGATTTTACAAGCTCAAGAACATGTAAAGCATGCTATATCAAAGTTGTTATTACCTAGTAATTACTAAGAAGCAATATTTCATGGGTGTGTGGAATAAATTGGAGGGGTATATGTATCTAGACAAGTAGTATGTTTTACAAGACAAGCAAATGCTAAAAAATGGATGCTATTCAGCAAGTATAAGCTCAAACAAGCTGGCCAAATAAATGTGTAGCCTACCACGAGAAACTTTAAACCGTGAAAGCAAGGTGATGAAGAAGCTCAAGTGATCTGCAATTTTAACATGTATCTCTGTACGTTGAATGGAGAACCTCTATTGTCCTGAATAACACACACTACAAAAAAAAAGGGAATATAGCGTCGGTTTTTTAACATCGGTTTCAAAAACCGACGTTAGATGTCGCAACTAGCGTCGGTTTCTATAGCGTCAGTTACAACCGACGTTAAATTCTGAATTTAGCGTCAGTTTCTATAGCGTCGGTTAAAACCGACGTTAGATTTTGTATTTAGCGTCGGTTTCTATAACGTCGGTTAAAACCGACGTTAGATGTCGCATATAGCGTCGGTTTCTATAGCTTCAGTTAAAACCGACGCTAAATGCCTTATTTTAAGAAAAAAAAAATAGGAGAATTTCTTCCGCAAAACATGCCATTCACATATCTCTTTTGTATTTTAGTTTCACTCCTCTTCTCTATTTCAATTCCCCTCCAATATTTTCTCCCACACCCACCTCTTGACCTTAATCCTTCCAATAATTTCATTTTTAACCATAATCCTTACATTCTCATCGTGAGTGTGAGAATGCTGGAGAGAGTAACAACTGTGTTGGGTTAGAGAGAGAGAAAAAGAGAGTAACAACTGTGAGTTATCCTTCCAAGCTCGATTGCTCTTCCCCTTCTTTGTGTGATATGAACACTTATGTACACTTGCACACTTAACCTTCAGCCATAGCTTCACACACACATAAGCACCACTACCCACTTTCAGTGAAGACTTCTGAACACTTACAATTTTTTTAATCAAAATGAAGTCTAATCATTTAAATACACAATTTTTCACAAGTTAGAATACCCACAACTTTTTTGAATTTGAAAGGTTATGCAATTTATTTTATTAATGTTAAAAATTGATTATATCTTATAAATGTTTGGAACATGATCTTGTTCTATTTTGTATAACAATATGAAGATCTTATTTTATTGTAATATTATAAAGAATGAAAATAGAGTATTTTATTAAAATATTTGAACTTTAAACACTACAAGAAAAATGCCATATACCTACAGTCATTTTTAGTGATAGCAATTAATATCATAGGTATAGACTATCTATACCTACAGACAAATTAAAATATCATAAGTATAAATTGTCAATACCTATAGATTTTCTTTTGTCACTAATACATATAAAACTATTTAAAAATAAAAATTTAATTTATAATTTGATTTTAAGTAATTTTAAAATAAATTTTAAAATTGAAGTTTCTGATTTTATTTATTACAATATTTTGACCCTAAACTTAATATAGTTTGTTCATTTTGGTTTCTTTTCCTTTTCCTCTGTTATATTCAATTGCTTTGAAATTGCATAGTGAATTAAAAAATAAAGGGAAGCTCATAGCTGAAAATGCTAGATTTCTTAAGCGTCAAAGAATTAAGCCTAGTAAGCCCATTCTGTAATTTAATCCATACTCTTTAGGTGAATAATTTGTCAATATGATATCAAAGTGTCATTGGCTAAGTGATCAAGAACTAATTTATGAGTTAACCCCTTAGTGTTCTGTCATTGGACCCCTGTGCAATGATGATTAATTGGTCAGTGCAATAAGAAATGATATTTTTTTTATTGATATCTATTTCTATTTCTTTGGACTCATTTTTTGTTGGTTATTGATATCTATTTCTATTTCTATTTATTTCTAATTTTAACTTTATTTATCTTAAACAAATATTATTTATCTTAAACAATTTTAACTTTATATAATTTTAGATTTATTAATTCATTATTTTCATTTACTATGGACTCTAATAATAAATATTATGTTTACAGGCACCTGAAGCAAACAATGCATGAGCTTCACTTCAATGATGTCGACGTTCTTCTGGAGCTAGTCACAACCCATGACTATGACTAGTTGTAATATTTATTTTGTTAGGACATGTGAAACTTGTTCTTTTAGAATGTATTAACTTGTAACTTTGAATTTGATGTAAAACTTATGTTTAAAAATATATGTTTTTATTCAAATATATTTTCTTTTATAGTTTGGCTATTATTATTTGTTAAATTTTGACCAGATAATGTTGGTTTTGGAAATTAATGGTAATTTCAATTTAATTAAACTAAAAAAAAATTGCCCAAAGTTATTTAACATCGGATAAAATTGATTTTAAATCAAACATTTAGCGACTACACCAATGCTAAATGATAATAACAAAAAAAATTCAAAAGTCATCAAACGTCGGTCAAAATCGACGTTAGATCATTCACATAGCGTCGGTCACAACCGACGTTAAATAACCAAATAATCATCAGTATGTCATCTAACGTCGGTCAAAATCGACATTAAATTACAACTTTAACGTCGCTCATAATCGACGTTAACTGTCAGAATTTAATGTCGGTCAAAACCGACGTTAAATCACAAATTTAACGTTGGTCAAAACCGACGTTAAATCAGAACTTTAACGTCGGTTATGACCGACGCTAAATTTCAGAATTTAACGTCGGTTTTATCAAAACCGACATTAAAATCATCTAACGTTGGTTATTCCCACGGATGTCAAAACCGACGTTAAACAACCTCGCAACGGAGCAGATAACGTCGATTTTGTAAACCGACGTTAAGTCATTTAGCGTCGGTCAAAACCAACGCTAAAAGGTGATTTTGACTGACGCTAAATTCTAATTTTTTTGTAGTGACATAGGGATCTATATCAGGACCTACAAAATAAAGAAAAAAAAAAAAAGAAATGCATACATTGAGCTATAAACACAGTGTATAGCATTTTAGAGTCATAAAAATCCTTCATTAATGACACAGGTGACATTCTACACTAAAACGCTAATGGTGGGCCTAATTGCTGCAAAAAAGTATACTCAACCATTTTAAGGGGATAGGGAATAACTAAAGTCAATGGTATTTTGTTTACCTCCTCGACATGTACAGTAAAACTCCTGCAATGAGTATTGCATGTCGTCATATATGTAGACAAGTGGCGAGTTGATCAACAAAGCACATTGTCCAATGCGAAGTTGAAGACATAGCACAGCTTGAATAAAAATTGAACATTTAAAGGGCAAGGAGATACTAAACTAAAGATTTAGAATCACAAATAATTAAAAACTTCACACGAAGTACTGCTTTAATAATTACCTGTGAGCAGTCTGAGTGTTTGTCTCCAACCTGGATCAGCAATAAAGGGAGCTCTCCTACCTACACAATTAAAGCATCTTGAAATTCTAGATTTCCTGGATTTCTTGTATCCAAACAAAGCTTAATTTGGATCTATAATTTGCAACATAATAGAAAACGCATTAAATTGGCAGAGAGGTAAAATTGTTTTCATTAGATTATCCATAAGTCTTGAATTTAAAGTAATTATGGAATAATAATGAAGCCAGACTCGCAGGAGTTAGCATATCCTCAATTGCAGAAATACAGGCCAATTTCAGTAAGGAACCAGGCTTGCTTTCCCTGATTGTCTGGGTAAAAGACTACATTAATGAAGTGAATAAGACAATCCAATCAATGGCTTCCAATACTAAACAATCATTATTCAGAATCCTTAAAATCATGTCTTACCCGAAGAAGCCGAGATGCTCAATAGCTTGTTCCATGTGAAACAATTTTTGGAATAAACAGAAGGAGTTGAATTAAATGCCTTTCCCATACAGGCTTAGCTGATTGTGCAGTGTTACAAACCTGCACACTAACAACCCCAATCAAATTTGGATGAAGAATGACAATCACATTCAAATTCAAACTTACTTAATAGTTCAAACTTCAAAACTTATTTGTGCATGTATCAGATTGATCCTGCTATGAATCTTTTCATTGCTATGATTTCATTTGCAAGCTACGAAACTAAGTCTCGCATTAAAAAAAAAAAAGAACAATAGTCTAGTTTTGAAACACGACTCTTTCTAAAAGAGTAAATAAGGAGATTATTCCATTAGGTTCCCAAATATTCAAATGATTGACCTTCTCTGCGAAGATTAACATAGATTCTAGGTAATAACCTGAAGATTAACATAGATTCTAAGTAATAGTCTATGTTTCAGACTGAACTCCCAAATCTACAACTATGCATAATACGAATACATATGACCTTAGGCCAAATGACAGGGCAAGGTATGATGAGCTAATATTCCTACTTCTGTTTGAAACCTTAGGCCATATGACAGGGCAAGGTAAGCTAATCAAACTGTGTGTCTAATGTATATGTACTGCATCTGCAGTTCAAAGTTCAAACTGCAGAATTGATTCTTTTAAAATTATTTTGAAGTATGATTTTTATTCAACTTATGTTAAATGTGTTCTGTTTTTCTATATTTGTGTAATATTTCATTAGTTTATGTATTTTCTTGCGATTTACGTGAAGGTTTTTAGTTTCCTTCAATTTCATGATGCATTTTCTCTCCATGAGCTATTTTCAACTTAAGCATTAGAAAAGTTAGGAAATTTGACTCTACTTACAAGAAATAACGATTTAGAAAGCCATCAAAGTAAAATATTAAGATCATCAGGATACTATGTCCCTGTAACAATTATAAACTAATGAACAACTGCTATCTAGCTATCACAAGGGAACATTACAGAGACGATATTAAAATTGGAAGAGAAAACCATCTAAAAAAATGATACAAGCTTCAGCGACTGATTAACGAGACAAGAGAGCTTGACAATTAGAATTGAGAACATAGATACCAAAGTTGTATAAAGCATTTCAGAATTGCTAGTTGAATTAACAGATGATTTATGAGAAAGTAATGTTTAACAACAAAAACTAATGAAACAGAACTGCTGAATTAAATATTCACGTCCTTGTATACTTAATAAAAATTAGAGTCAGAAACGGTGATTGTCTAGTACCAAGAGATTGTATAGAGGTTCAAGGTCTGCGATAAAGACCAGATGACGACGGAGACAGTAGACTTTGAAGAAACAACAACAGAGACGATGAGAAGAGCAGATGACGATTGAGGCCTGCGAGGAGATGACTGACGACTAACCAGATGATGACGGAGATGGTGAGATTTAGAGAAGAACGATGATTTGGAGAAAAGGAAATCTGGAGAAAAGGAGAGTTGAAGGGACTGGAGATCAGAGATTTGGGAGGGGGGGGGAACGGCTCCTCTGCTTGTCATATGACAAGTAGAGGCCTGCTTGGCATCAAACGATGCTGTTTTGGTGTCCCAAAACGACGCTGTTTCCGTACCTTTTTTTTTCGGATTGCATAAAACAAAGCCGTTTCATGTAGTTTTTTTAAAAGAAATGGTACAAAAAGCACCGTTTCATTAAACCAGCTTTTTTTTTCCTTTTGGCTTAAACCAATAATGGGATGACACGTGTCTGAGTGGGTTGCAATTTCGGGCAGCTGGACGAAGAGGGACTGAAATGAAGGGAAGATTTAGAAAAAAGCTCCAGAACTTGAATTTTATTTCATTTAGGTCCTCCTCCTTCAGCCCAAACTCAACACGTGGCTTTTTTTTTCTGCTCCAAGCACCAACTCACATTGATTCATCCTGTTTCCCGCCATTTGCAGAAGACTGTCATCCACCATTTTCGTGTATGCCTTATTTTTTGCTATTTCGAAATCGCCGCATTGTTCCCAGCATCTTCCTCTCAATCTTTGCAATATCTTCAGCACCATTGGAGTGTTTGGCTTACTGGTATAAAGTCCATTATGCATTTGAGATAAGATTTAACACATTTCATTACTCTTGGCATTGCTTGTATGAAGTCCAGTACATGTGAGGGATTTTGCCTGTATTTCTCAATCTCTGCCATTGTTATGCTCTTGCCTTTGTTTTTCTTTAGACTGTAATGAAGTCTAGTACATGTTTTATCACTCTTAGGGTTAAATACAATTGCAATATAAATTTTAAAAAAATTTCAGAGACCATTTCCTTACTTTGGAATGTTTTATGGAGTCTCATGTGTTAAAATTTTTTTTTTCATTTATGAAGCCACTTCATAGGCTGAAAAGTCAAGTAAGGTAAATTTTGAATATTGTTTAAGAATATGTTCCATTAAGGTGATGAATGTCAATAAGAAGACTCTAGCAAGGAGAGTCTTAGATATGTCACTTTTAATTAAGGTGATGAATGCCTCCTCATGTTATTTATAAGAATCGTATATATCACTTTTTTCTTCAAATTATTATTGTAGCTTCATGGTGGAAAACCAAATAGCATAATGTCTCAAGCTGCTATCATATTCTAATTAAACTAAGTATGTTAAACTTCAAGCTTTCCATGGCCAGAAACCAAAAGCTTAAAACTTGAGTGTGATTTTCATTTATTTATTTTCTTATGTAGTTTTACAATAAGATAATAAAAGTAATACAAATAAGATTTTTTTTGTTATTATTTAACTGTTAGTAAGAGATAAAATAAGAGATTAAATAAGTCTTATTTGTACTACTCTTATGTATGTTTTTCCAGATAAATACAATGGAGGAATGTTGGAAGCCAAAGATTGGGATGGAATTTGAAAGTATAAAGGAGGCATGGGATTTTTGGCAGGTATATGGAGGAAGAATGGGATTCGGTGTGAGGAAAGATACACATGTTAAAAGTAGAAAGGATAAAAATGTGTTTAGGTCAATCAAGTATGTATGCTCCAAAGAGGGCTTTCGAGAGCTGAATAAGAGAGACATAAATACAAGGAATCCGAGCGATGAAACTAGAACAGGTTGCCAAGTTAAACTACACTTGAAGCTTGTTGGGACGAAGTACAAAGTGCATAAATTCCACGATGACCACAATCACGAGTTACTGAAGAAACGAGCCACATGTTACGATCGCAATGAAAAATAACTGAAGTTCAGGCACATGAGATTAAGGTTGCAGAAGACTCTGGTCTTTGACAAAAAACATTGTTTGACTTGATGAGCTTACATGAGGGAGGGAGGGGAGAGCGAATATTGGATACACTAGACAAGATGTGAAAAATTATCTCAAGTCAATGCGACAAAGGAATATGGTGTATGGTGAGGCCGAGCATTGTTGCAATATTTCCAGAATCAGTTGATAGAGAATCCCTCGTTCTTCAATGCATACCAGATGGACTCTGATGAGCAGATGACGAATGTGATTGAGGCAGATGCTAGAATGCTCGTGGATTATGGGCTATTTGGAGATGTCGTGTCATTGGACACAACCTTTAGCACAAATAAAAATAATAAGCCTCTTGCTCTTTTTTGTAGATTTAATCATCATCGAGGAATGATAATTTTTGGAGCTGCGCTGATGTATAACGAGACTATTGAGTCCTTCAGTTGGCTCTTTGAGACCTTTTTGGAAGCGCATTGTCACAAGAAGCCCCTCACAGTATTCACTGATCAGGATGCAGCTATGGTGAGGGTGTTGTCCGAGGTGATGCCAGACAGTATGCATGGCTTATGCACATGGCATTTAATGCGAAATGCTACTAAGCATCTAGGTCGTGTTCAGAATGGGGAGAAAGACATTTTGAGGAAACTCTCCCAATGCATGTATGAGATTGATGACGAAGATCGGTTTGAAGCTGAATGGTGTTGCATGTTATTAGAACATAATGTTAGAGATAATCAGTGGTTGAAGACAACGTACGAAATAAAGGAGAAATGGGCAGCTTGCTATATGAAGAAAGCCTTTACTCTTGGTATACGAAGCACGCAACTGAGTAAAAGCCTGAATTCAGACTTGAAGGATTTATTGAACCCGAAATTGGACTTGGTGCAATTCTTCAAGTATTTTGAGAGAATTGTAGACAAGAAGAGGTACAATGAGTTGAAGTGTGAGTTTGATTGTAGGGAGAAAGTATCCCGACTGAGGAACCCAATGTCTACTACATTGAGACAAATGTCTACAATTTACACACTAGCTATTTTTGACCTGTTTCAGATAGAGTATGGGAAGGTATTAGGGATGGGCATTAAGGAGAAGAATGAGAGTGTGTCGGTGTTCCAGTATGTAGTTTCATTAATTGATAGGGGGAGGGATTACATGGTGTCTTTTGATCCGTCTTCAAGCATCATTACATGCAGTTACTTGAAGTTTGAGAACATCGGCATCTTATGTTCACATGCATTGAAGGTTTACGACCGCAATGAAGTACACCTAGTCGCCGACCTATATATCATGCCTCAATGAAAGAGGAAAGCAAGAGCCTGCGTAATATGTGATATCAAGGGGAAGGAGATTGAGGAGGACCCTAGGCGAATGAGCACAAATTGATTTAGGGAGGTCAGTCGAGATTTGATCAGTTTGGCTGCTGAAGCCTCTAGATTAGAGGAAGCATATTCCTTCTTGTAAAGAGTCATCACTGATGCGAGGAAGCATATCTGTGAGCTTCATTCAAAGGGAAAAGGATTGGATTCGGTTACCAATGCCACTACAGTCCCTACATCTGAGCTTGCATCACAAGCGGTGGGATTCAAGAAAAAAGAGGGTGCAAACAATAAGAATCGGTATAAAAGTTGTGTAGAGATACAAGAAAAGAAAAAGAGAAGAGTAATAACTAAGGTGAGTAAAAGTCATTGTGATCTTAAAATTCCTAAATAAGTAAATTGTGTAAGTAAATTGTAATTTTAATGGATAAATGCATATTCCATATAGGTGAATGAAGCACCGGCCGGAGTCTCATGCTTGGCACCTCCAGCACCCCAGGCACATGTTCCTAAAATGAGTTTTACTGATATGCTTATGGTTAGTATTCCGAGATGGGTCTAATTTAATTATCTTGGTTGCAACAATCCTAAACTTTGTACTAATCAACGCTATTTCTTAACACAGGCGTCCATTGATCAGTCACTACCATCGCTTGACACATTTTTAGTTTGGACCACATCTGTAGATAGAAGAGTCCTTGTAGCGCTATTTTATTATATTATTCTGGACTTAGATAAAAGAATCCTTGTAGACTTGATAACCTACTGTTATGAATGTTCAATGGTCTTCGGAAGTGATTTGAACTTTGTATATTACTGCTACTGCTTATTGGAGTTGATTTGGAAATTCTAGATTTTGAGAAGAATTGATAATGTTGTGATAGGGTCTTTGTTTGAGTCAAAAAAAAAAAAGCAAGAGAAAGTCACTGTATCCAAATAAGAAAATTTTTTTTTATTAATTGTAAGATCATTACAATGTAGATAAGCAACATTGTACTTGGAAACAACAGAACCCAACTCTATACATCCAACTATACAAGTATCATTTCATTTTACAATACTGTACTTGGAAACAACATAACCTATACCTTTACAATTAACTATACAAGTATCATTTTTTAAACCCCTGTCTCTTGTTGTACTGAGCTTTTCAAAATAGAGCCATCTTTAGAAAACAGGAGCTGTAGAACTATAGGGGTGACACTCTTGTCATTAATGATTTTCCCTTTTGTCAGTTCTTCCAGAGGTCTCCTAACTTCTTCTACCATCTTTGTGGCATTGGTTGATATCTTAACTCAATAAGAACCATTAGTAGTCTTGTTTAGGCAACATTCAAGGCCTGCAATCATCAAAGTTCATGACAACTGTCAAATTGTTTCAGCAAAAAAAAAAAACTAAGAGAAAGACACTGAATCATAAAAAAAAAAAAGTAATCCAGCCAACTACAGACCAATCATCTTGCTCTTGCCAATTTGCTCCTTTCCATTTGCTCTTCCCATTTGCCAAATAGATATCTGCACCAAATCAGAAACAACAATCAGAATAGAATCAGGTAGCACTTTCAATCCAAACAGATAGCAGTTTCAGATATCAACATCAAATTAGAAACAACAAGCAGAATAGAATCAGGTAGCAGTTCCAGTGACAGTGACCTTTCTCTTCCTATATAGAAATACTCCCTTCCTCCTAACATAGTTTCATACAGACCATCTTCCACAGTTTTATATTCATAGCCTCAGCTATTTTAGTTTCATATTGATTTTGATTGATTTTCGTCTTTACACTTACTCATTATCTGAATTTGATTTTTAGTTCAACTGGGACCAGAAAAAGGATAACTGAGACAATCACAATGCCAGATAAGAAAGCATTATTTTGATAAGAAAGTCATACTGAATTTCACACAAAGTCATATTGAATTTCAATTCCAGTGAAGTATTTCTTTAATCTCTTACAACAATTTTAATTTCAATTCCAGTGAAGTATAAGCACAGAGTCATTTTTCAGAACCAGATGAAATAAAATACACTGAAAGAACTAAAAAAAATTCCCAAACACCTACCTCGGCATCCTCCACAGCCGAACTTCTTCAGATCAAAGCACAAGGCATCCTCCACGGTCTGAGATAGGAAAAGCTTGGTCGGAACCCATGGCAGAGAGAAGAAAAGGGAGTGCGAGGGGAACGGAGCTTCTTGGGAGAAATTCAAGGGAGAGTGAGGGGAGAGGATATGGCAGAGAGAAGAAAGGAACGAAGAGGATGGAATAGGAGAAGGAAGGAGGACGACATCGGTGGAGTACAAACCAGACGGCGGCGAAGGAACGAAGGGAAGCCATCAGAGAGTCATGGTTCGTGGAAGAGGATGGTAATGTGATATTTGGGTTGGGATTTCAGGTCTTGAAAAAAAAAAGCTGCATGCAGTCCGAAAAGTTAAAAAAAGGCGTCAAAACGGCGTCATTTTGGGACTCCAAAACGGCACCGTTTGATGCCAAGTAGGCCTCTGCTTGTCATATGACAAGCAGAGGAGCCGTTCCCGATTTGGGGATGACGAGTATTGTGGAAATGAAATTAGGGATTTTTTAAATTCAATTAATTTAAAGTATTTTTAATTATAAAATTTAATATTTTAATATTATTTAAAAAAATATTTAATGTCAATTATAACTAATGTTAAAAAAATAATATTAAATATTTAAAAAAATTATTTTTTTACATGTTTAGCATCAGTTTTTAACAACAAACGTTAGATAACTGATGCTAACTTAAATTTTTTTGTAGTGTGCGAAAGAATTGCTTCCACAATTTTTTCACCAAAAATAGACAACCAATGAGATCAAACTAGAGGGATGAAGTTGTGTTATACCAAACAATGACCAAATGACCAACTTGTATAAGATATGCAAAAGTCCAGAAAATTATAGCAACCTCATTCTTAGTTGTTACATTCAACTTAATTAATGATAGGAGAAATACTGAAAAGGAATATTAAAAATTACAATTTAGGGAGCAAATCCTTTAAAAGAGACATGGTGAAGTACATAAAGTAATTAAGATTGTTGCTCTTAGATGAAAAATCATCTTCCATTATCTAGGTTAATTAGCACATGATCAGTAATGCTATCCCACATAGTATTATTGGGATTAATGCTATCCCTATATTCACTCAAACCAAATGTCTCTCCAATCAATGATTGAGTTTCCTCCAAATTAACACTTTTGCTAGGCGTTACATGCTCTACTGTCAGCCTAATTATTCCCTCTAGCTCCATTTCCACTTCCTTCATGCTTGGTCTCTCTTCTCCCCTAAGTCTCAAGCATCTTCCTGCAAGCTTAGCCATTTCCTTCAACGTCTCCTTATTTTCATCACTTACTATACCAACTTCGAGTACTTCAAACAAGCAATCCTGATTCAAACAAGAAATGAAGTGCATGGCAAGACTTTGTTCCTCTTTAGGCCTATCAAATGAAAGGGCTTTCTTCCCCGTTAGTAACTCCACAAGCACCACTCCAAAACTGTATACATCGCTCTTATCTGTGAGTTGGTTTGTTTGCATGTATTCTGGGTCCAAGTATCCTAAAGTTCCTTGTACCATTGTGGTTGTTTGATCAAGTGGAGCTAGTCTAGAAGCCCCAAAATCAGACACTTTGGCAGTGTAATTCTCATCTAGAAGAATGTTTGAGGTCTTTACATCTCTATGGATTATAGGTACAGAGGCAGCAGAGTGCAAATATGATAATGCTCGTGCTGCTTCAACTGCTATCCTTAAACGTATTTCCCAAGAGACATTGCAACCATTTCCTTTGTTATGAATATAGTCAAAGAGGGTACCATTATTAACAAACTCATAAACCAATAAGGGAACCTCAGTTTCCAAACAGCACCCTAGGAGTCTAACCACATTCTTATGATTTATTTGGTAGAGTACAATCACCTCATTAATGAACTGTTCAATTTGGTTCCGGTCCATCACTTTAGACTTCTTGATTGCAACGATTCTGTTGTCTGCAAGAAAACCTTTATACACAATACCAAAACCTCCTTCACCTATGATTAAGTTGTCATGGTAGTTATTGGTTGCCTTTCTCAACTCTTGAGTAGTGAAGATTTTAGCTGTTTGGGAAGAATCTTGTATTGCAAAGAGATGTTGTTGCAACATGAAGCCACCATTTTGTCGAAAAAATTTTTCCTTTTGTTTTATGAGCTTCCTCTTTTGATATGCCAAATACAGACAAGACAAACCTACAAACAAAGCTACCACGCTTGCACTCGCTCCTGTGTATGAAAGAATCCATAGCATCTTAGTCATAGCCTTAATTGAACCTAAACTATTCAGTGAAGGGCTTGGGTTATCAGTTCAACGAAAAAAAAAAATTGATTGAACCCAAAAAAAAAATTAAATAAATATATATTGTGTGTGTGTGTGTGTAAAATAATTAAAGATTTTGATCCAAAAATTATATACACCATTGAATAAAAATATCAAGCTAAAAAGAAAAAAAAAGTGAATTATTTAATAGTAATCAAAGCAGGTAAAATTAACAATTTATATTTGATCACAAGTTTAAACTAGACATTTCAAGTTATGCCTAATTATCATAAATAAATTAAAGATCAAACTAAAAGTTCCATTATTCAAAAACATTAAATCATTCTTATAATTACAACTAATAATGAAAAAAAAAAGAATAGATAAACAACAAAAAGATTTCAAGTTCGTTTATTTATTTTTGTAACACTAAAATTATCAAATAGTCTTATTAGTATCCACTTTAGTAACTTTATTGTCATTACCTTTATTCCCATTTCATTGATTTACTTTTTTTTTCAAAAAAAAGAGTTAATGGGTCATCGAGACGCCCAAAATTCAACCAAGTCGATTGCATATCAAAGAATTATTATATTGGACCATATACTTCTTCTTTTTCAAAAAAAAAAAAAGCAAAACCAAGATGAGAGACTAAATGGAACCATGTTTTAGGGAAAATAAAATACCTTGAAACCAATAATAATAATAATAATAATTCACGAAGCAAATTAAGGAAGGATATGATTTCGGCTTCTTTACTTGGCGCATGCGTGTTATTCAATTCGCGTAAGTTTCGCACATTTATGTGGGATACACGCTAATTGAACAGCGTACATACACCAAACAGAAGATTCGCTTGCGAAGAAAACTGATAAATAAGCTTACCAATGAGAAGCTTTATAAATGGATGGTGGAGCAAGGGTTCCTGGCATCCTCCTTCTTTAGTTCCTTTCCCAGACCACCCGCGTGGGCAATAACATTCAAAAGAGCCATCAGTGTTGCGACAGTGTTCTCTACTTAAGCAGTTATGGGTAGCGTTAATTCTATTACATTCGTCTATATCTGCAAGTTCATCGCACAATACAGGAAATCGGTGAGTACACAATTTAGAGGAAAAGAAATGAAAGGTAAAGAAAGAAACTAATGGAAGAAAGGATTAATCGACCTGCGCAACCAGCGGGGTGGTATGGGTTTCCCTCAAAACCGGGTTTGCACTTGCAGTTGTATCCATGTCTATCTATGGAGTCTTCACACTCGGAGTTGGATTTGCAGGCGTAGTTTGGTAATGTCCTAGCTGTCTCACAAGTGGCTTTTGAAATAGTCCAATCTACCACAAGTGTAGCCTCATCAAAGGGTAAGCCTTTAATTAGATACTCAGAGGAGAAACTGAAGGAGCCTTGTTTGGCTACAAAAGCATAGCTGCAGTTGTTGAAGTCCTGCAGGGCCTTTACTCTTGTGTAGTTATTAAAGCTAAATGCTTTAAAATTGATATTCCTCATGCCCAGAGGAATATCCACCTGGCAGCATCCAATCCCCGAGCAATTTTTACTATTCTCCTCATCGGGAAGTGTGGCACATTGCGTTAAGCAGCCGGTGGAGTAAGTTTGATTGTTCTGGTCGAATCTATTCAAGTAACCGTAAGTGTCGCAACCGACACTGAAGAACTGGTTTCGGGTGCTGGAAATGGTGAAGACAGAGAATCGGAGAGAAGGTTTATTTCGACGGCCGACTCTTTCTCCCGATGCAGCGTAACAAACGCGGGAGACATTCATGGAAATCTCCATTTGGCCTCCGAGGGATATGCTGGAAACGGGGATGTTTTGGCCGAGAATAAGTGTGGAGTTGTTTTGGCAAGTTAGATTAAAGGGTTTCTCCAGGAAGCAGTTTTGAGTGGTACCAGGTTTTTGACCCATACCAAATGGATAAGGAATCTCAATATCTCCACACTTACTTTGGCAGCCCGGGAGGGGTTGAGGTGTAGCTGGTAAGAGAATGAGAAAGAGGGAGATGAGGAAGAGGAGGAGGAGTTGAGTGTTGAGGCTGACCCTCAGCTCCATCGTCTCCACCGGTAAAAAAAAAAAAACGGTACGAGTATATATGGTGTGCGTTGCTGCTGCCTGCAGAATAGCTCTTTATATATATATATATATATATATGCAGATGCAGCTTATGTCATGCTTGTTTCCATGCATTTAATTCTTCCTAGCAGCCTTGGAGGTTGACGAAGACGAAGACGAAGTCCCCTCGAAACTACACAGTACAGTGCACTACCTATCTAGAGGAGCTTTAAAATACGCGTCTTTTACCAATTCAATGGCATAAATAGAGGAGACTTTTCCATTCACTGTTCTTTTGTTCATTGCTCATTCGTGGAACTGAGGAACGAAAGAGTTTAGGAAGGCGCAGGACGGATCCATTTCCTTATTTTTTTAACCTTTTTAAATCAAAATTTAGGCCCAAGAGGAGTATAATTATCTGTACCAACTTTTTTAAAAAAAAAAATTTAAATACTAACTATTTAAAATTATTTTTTATATATTAATTTTTTGTCAAATTCAACAATTAAATAAAGAATTTCATTAATTCCAAAATTGGACCGCACAATGATTGTGTTTTTTTTTTTTTTTAAATTCTCATGTGGAATTTCGCATAAAATTCAACCATGTAATAGTCAAATTTCATGTGATTTTTTTTTTTTAAAATTCCACATGTATTTGGTTGAATTTTCATGTGTTAATTTTTTTATTTCAAATTTATTATCAAAATTGTTTAAAATTTTTTTAATTTTTTTAAACTAAATTATAATAAATAAATTTTACATATTTTTTATTTTTATACAATATTAAGTTTCAATAATTAATAAATTATATAAATTATTATTTTAAATGATTTATTTTATTAATGTGAATTATTTTAAATTATATACATTATGTAAATTATTATTTTAAATGATTTATTTTATTATAGTGTTAAAAAATGCAGTAATAATTTTAAATAATATTTATTATTGTTTCAATGATTATATTGGAATATATATATATATATATATATATATATATAAATTAGATAATAATAACTTTTAATAATTTAAAAGATTTATTTCGATTATTTTTTAAGATTTTAAGAATATTCTTAATTTTTATTTTTAAAATAAATATAAAAATGAAAAAAAATAATTGTAATTAAAAAGTAGATATTAAATAAATTTTATGCCAATTGTAATTGTCATTAATTAAAATTATTATTGTTATTTAAAAATAAATTGTATGCCTTTTGAAATTTTAATTGGTATAAATTAAATTTACTATTATTAATATGAAAAAGAATGTGAGGGATTTAATGAACCAACTAATTTCAATTAATGTGAATAAAAATGAACTAATTAGTAAATTATTAAATCATTTTTAAATATCTTTTTCTAAATAAATTTTATACAAAAATACATGCAATAACCAATAGTAGTGCGAGTCAGTTCTACATCGGCGCCTAACGACACGCCTCATTCCTCAGGTGAGTGTTTGATTCTCCTCTTTCTGATTACCATCTTCGGCCGAATTGCCATCTTCGGTCGAGCTTGAATTATTGTTAGATTCAAGATATTGTCTTGGTGGGGTCTAATAGACTGAGCTCGGACCAGCATCATCCCTGCTCGTAGTGCTCAGGGTAGCTTCAGATGTCACGGACCGACCACCACGTCTACCCCACACCCTTCCGCCTTGAGGTGACCTTTGTACTGGAATATGTGGCTACGGTAAGTCTTGTTCAATTAGAGTTGGGTATTTCGTGGTTTAGTCTCTTTGTTCCCCAAGAGCTTGTCTGATATTGTCACAATTCGATACTACATAATCCGAGGGAACCATTAGTTCCTGTCATGTATGGGCAGTGTGGTCACTATAATAGCCTGTAAATAATGCATCAAACAAAATTATTCCTCAAGTAATATTAATTAAAATAAACAACAAATAACTTAAAATATATTATACCACGTATCCATTGGTAGTGTTCAAAACACGAATTTATCGGCATGTGTAGTGCCAGAACCATTGCAAGTAAAGGGAATTTGGTCCTAGAGGTTGGTCTGATAGTGTTATAACAGATATGCACACTCGATCTCGCCACTGGTCCAACATCTGGATGAACCCGGCATGCTTTACCATCCAATTAGTATCAGTCTTCTTAGTTAACATTTTAAGATGTCATTCCCTTAAGTTGGTCGATGGTCTTGATATCGGTTGTTCCATCCCATATTAATGCATGACTCAATCAAGATGGTACCATTCGACGATGTGAAAATTTAATAGTGGAACTAAGGCACGCCACACGTCAGGTTCAATTTGGCAATATTCTGGGACTAGTTGATTTTCATATAGGAGCCAAATAACCTAATATTGGCAAATATTAGCATCTATTAATAGGGAACAAAATATTATTAGTTTAAAAACAAAATAAATGAAAATACCTCATCCTCACTCATCTGGTCCAACAATCTCCTGTACCAATCTAGAGTACGAGCAATGGGGGCTTGGTATAGGAAAATTCTATTTCATCTATTAAAATTAAATCCTTATATCAATTTATAATTATGTTGACTCTAAAAGAATGGTAAATGACGACACCTGGCTGCCCTAAGAGTCGATCTCTCTAAATATTCAGTAGGAGCTATATAAAGACATGCAGTTTGCAGATGTCCAAATTTTAAGAAGAGCAGTTAAGTTGTATACTATTTACAAACACCAGATGTTCTGAGTGATCCTATCAAAGTGTGGAACTGAAGATTATAGGTTCTCGCTGTAATACCCGTTAATTTCGGAATATAATTCGCTTAAGAGTATTTTAGAATTCTACAACGTTACTTTAGTTATTTATTTTGGTCATTTTTAATTTTCATATTTAATTGTTCTCTTTGAATATTATTTATGAAAATTGAGTTAAATGACTGGACTAAATATTTGCACCATGTGGGATATATTCTAAGAATGGTGAAATTCATGGAAAAGTGGTTTCAGAATGGTCAATTAGTCCATTTATTGTAAATTGACTGGATGGGTTTGGATGTTGGGTTATGGATACCCATGGGTTATTGAATAACCCATTAGAAATATTTAATATAAAGTTTCAATAGTACCCCCTCATTTTTCACTCAGCCGAAGGAAGGCAGAAAAGCGTTTTCTCTCTTCTTCATCCTCTTTTCAAATCCTTTCCTTGATCTTCAGAGTTTTGATTGTTTGTTCGGTTCAAAAGCTTTGTAAGGATCAAAGGTAAGCTTTAATCTCATTATTTTCCTTAAATTTCAGTTTATATGGAAGATTAGATGAGGTTTTGTTCTTGAAGATTTTGATGATAATTCGTGAATCTCAGTTGTTTTAGAAGTTATATTTGAGTTATAATCGGTTAAAAGATTTGAGATTCTGGTTTTGAATCAAAAGAAAGGAAAGGATGAATTTTTTGAAAGATTTTCTGCAAAATTCGAAGTACTGTAGCAACTGAAAATCTGGAATTTTTCTTCGAGTTACTGTAGCGACCAGAAATTTCGGAAAAAAAATCTGGAAAATTTCCTTCGGGACTGTAGCAGTACTGTAGTGTCGACAGTCAATGTTACTGTAGCAGTCAACGTTACTGTAGCGAACCGTCACTGTAGCGAACCGTTACTATAGCAAACCGTTACTGTAGCAATCAGAAAATTTTGCGTATTTTCGTGATTTTGTTTCCTTTCTTATGTTTCCTTGTAATATATTTTACTAGGAAATTTTCCTACACAAATTCTAGTGTGGAACAAGGTAAACTTGGACAAACATCAAGGTGAGTGAATAACCTTGCTCAGCTAATTTGATATTACTAGTCAAAGTACAATATAAGTCTCATTTACAATATTATTTGGATTATAAGCAATCAATTTTTCATATGGGAGTATATGATGATCGGTAGAAATAAGAGTATGTGGAAATTATTTTATTTCATGACAATTGTACTATGTGATAAATTCTCACTATCTTATTAATGAGTAAAGATCTACGGGATCTAATACACAAGTTTGAAAGGGTTAAAGTCTCATACTACTCGGTGTATATCTAAGAAATCTTATACACGAGTTTGAAAGGGTTAAAGTCCCATACTACTCAGTGCATATCTATGAAACCGATACACGAGGTGAAAGGGTTAGAGTCCCATACTACTCGGTGTATACCTATGAGATCTTATTCACGAGTTTGAAAGGGTTAAAGTCCCATACTACTCGGTGTATATCTATGAAATCTTATTCATGAGTTTGAAAGGGTTAGAGTCCCACACTACTCGATGTATAAGACAATTAATTATATGAGTAAATGTGGTATTTGTACTTTTGATATTTTATATAGTACAGTTATTTACTTACTGAGTTTTTAAATAAACTCACACTCCCTATGATTATTTTTTTTTCAGATACAGAAAACAAAGAACAAGAGTATCCGTTTGAAGAATAGAAGCCCCTTGGGATTATCCTCTATTTTTGTCTGGTGGGATACCAGTGCTTATTAATGTGGATATTAGGAACGCTCTGTACTTTCTATAGGTCTCCTAGGCTTGCGATGAGATAGAAATATCAGACTATGTATGTCTATATTTGCTTATCAGATGAATATAATTCTGTAGTGTGGAATGAATGATTAAGGTTGAATGTAAAACCTTACAGAATATATGTAAACAACGTATGTTTGAGAATTTTATCAAATGAGTAGTATCTTTTCACATGCTCAATTTTTGGGATGTGACAATTTGGTATCAGAGGAAGGTTTTATAGGTCCCCTATAGAGTACAGAGCAAAGTGATCTTTGTGGGCCCTTCCATATTGTCATGAGCCGCGGCATGACCATAGGATTAGGTTCCATAAAAGACCTTGTAGAGTATAACGTCATTTTATAGATAACTTCTCAGTGGGGCTAGTAAGTGATATTTTGTTTATGTCTAAAAATTGTTTATTATGTGTGTAGATCTGTGACAGTACAATGTCAGAAGGATCTTCTAATAATAACGAGCATATGGGTCCAAGGAGGGCCATAAATCTACCAGTACATGTGCAAGATGATCCTAACCGTGGTGATAGTTTACATGCTCAAAGTACTGAGGGCGCAACTAGTGAGCAAGCAAGGAGAGTCGAACCTGATGCTCACATTGGTAATGCAACTATTGCACATGTGATTAATTTGATGAATGAACGATTTGACCGATTTGAGGCTGAAATGAGAGGTTGAGCTGCACAAGCTAACCTGCCAGTGGATCCTCCTATTGTTGAAGCTGAAATTGTACCACCAGCTCAGTTAGCTGGAGGAGATAACGTAAGGGAGGTAAGAATGTCTGAATTCCAGAAAATGAGGCCTCCTACTTTTTCAGGGGAAGATCCCAAAAAGGACCCACAATATTTCCTTGAAGATTGTGAAGCAATCTGTGACGCTATAGGGTGTTCTCCTACTCAAAAGGTAGAATTCACTTCTTTTCAGTTAAACGGTAGGGCTGGTAAATGGTGGAGGAACTGGAAGAAAGCTAGAATTCAAGGCGCACCGCCAGTTATGTGGACAGAATTTTACAGATTGGTTATGGATGAATTTCTTCCGGCAAGTGAACGATCATCTAGAGCCAGGGATGTTCTGTATCTGCGGCAGGGAAACATGACTGTTATGAATATTCAGCTCAGTTTGTTAAATTATCTGAATATGCCCCTGAAATCATTCCTTCTGAAAGGAAGAAAATAGAAAAGTTTGTGGAAGGGCTTCGTGATGCCTTATATGATCAAGTGGGTTCTAATATGAACAATTACTCTTCGTACTCAGAAGCTGTTGATGTGGCCCGAAGAATGGAAAAGATGTCAAAGAATAAAGAAGAATATCGTCAAAAGAAGAAAGCTAGATATAGGAGATCTTTTGATCAAGGGGAAGACTCAGGGACTTTGAAACCCTTTACTGCATCACAAAATGCTCCAGCCACTCCTACTAAGTCATCTTATTCTACAGCCAGTGTGGCTAAGCCTCGTTCAGAGAGCAGGGGTGGTTTTAGCTCTTCTAGTAGAGGAGGTACTCAAGGTAGAAGGGAAAAACCTCAATGTCCTGAGTGTGGAAAGTTTCACTTCGGAGAATGCAGGTTAAACACTATTAGTACAGGTTGTTTTAACTGTGGACAAAAAGGACATTTTATAAGGGAGTGCCCTCAGCTCATGACAAGACCAGGTCAAGGGTCTACTTTGCCACCTCGACCACAATCTATTTCTGCTTCTATTACTCAAACACCAACCCCTTCAATAGGGGGTAGTATGGGAAGAGGTTCTGGAAGAGGCCAAGGTGACCGTGGAAAACAAGCTGCTGGCAGAGGAAATGCAAGAGTATATGCTCTAACCCGACAGGATGCTCAAACATCAAATGCTGTAGTTACAGGTATATTATCTGTTAATACTTTTGCTGCACGTATTTTGTTTGACCCCGGTTCTACACACTCATATGTGTCACCCCTATTTGCCAAGAGATTTGCATTTGATTCGATTACTCTTAAAGAACCATTCTTGGTTTCCACACCGATGAGAGAGACTTTGATGGTTAAAACATGTTATCGTTCTTGTAAAATAATTGTTGGGGGCACGGAAACTGAGATAGATCTTATGATTCTCAATATGTTAGATTTTGATGTGATTTTAGGGATGGACTGGCTATCTTCTTGTCATGCTACTATAAATTGTCGTGACAAAGTTATTTCCTTTAATATGCCGGGGAGGAGTAATTTTGTGTTTCAAGGGGATCAAAGTGATGTACCTTGCAACATGATATCTATGTTAAGTGCCCGACGTATGTTGCGAAAGGGATGTCAGGGATTTCTAGCTTTTATCAAAGATTTAGAAAAGAAAAAACAGAAGTTAGAAGACATACATGTGGTTAATGAATTCCCAGATGTGTTCCCAGAAGATTTACCTGGATTACCGCCAGAAAGAGATATTGAGTTCAGTATTGATTTGGTCCCAGACACAAGACCAATTTCTATTCCACCTTATCGTATGGCTCCTGTTGAGCTAAAAGAACTCAAAGAACAATTGGAAGATTTGTTGAACAAAGGGTTCATTCGCCAAAGTTTTTCACCTTAGGGTGCTCCTGTTCTTTTTGTGAAAAGGAAAGATGGTTCTATGAGATTATGTATAGATTATCGTCAGCTGAATAAAGTCACAGTGAAAAATAAGTATCCTTTACCAAGGATAGATGATTTGTTTGATCAGCTTCAAGGAGCAAAATACTTCTCAAAGATTGATCTAAGGTCTAGATATCATCAGTTACGAATTAAGAATGATGATATACCTAAGACTGCTTTTCGTACACGGTATGGACATTATGAGTTTCTTGCGATGTCTTTTGGGTTGACAAATGCACCAGCAGCATTTATGGATTTAATGAACAGAGTGTTCAAATCATTCCTTGATAAGTTTGTAATTGTATTTATTGATGATATTTTGGTATATTCAAAGAGTCATGAAGAACATACTGAGCATTTGGGAATAGTGCTTCAGACCTTGAGAGAGCATCAGTTGTACGCAAAGCTCTCAAAATGTGAATTCTGGATGAGTCATGTAACGTTTTTGGGACATGTTATTTCCCAAGAAGGTATTCATGTTGATCCAAGTAAAATTGAAGCAGTAAAACAATGGCCTAGACCAACAACAGTGTCTGAAGTACGTAGTTTTCTTGGCTTAGCAGGGTATTACCGTCGCTTTGTCAAAGATTTCTCTAAGACGGCTCTCCCATTAAATAAGTTAACCCGAAAGAATGTTAAATACATTTGGGATGATTCATGTGAGCAAAGTTTCACCCAATTGAAAGAGTGTTTAACTTCTGCACCAGTCTTAATCCTACCATCAGGACCAGGGAGTTACTCTGTATTCTGTGATGCCTCAAAGATAGGCTTAGGATGTGTGTTGATGCAACATGGTAAAGTCATAGCTTATGGCTCACGTCAGCTTAAAAAGCATGAATTGAATTACCTCACTCATGATTTGGAAATGGCAGCTGTAGTGTTTGCCCTAAAGATGTGGAGACATTACTTGTATAGGGAAACTTGTAAAATTTTTACAGATCACAAAAGCCTTAAGTACATTTTTGAGCAGAGAGATCTCAATCTAAGACAACGAAGGTGGATGGAACTTCTGAAAGATTATGATTGTACCATCCTTTACCATCCAGGTAAAGCAAATATAGTGGCTGATGCTCTAAGTCGAAAGTCTATGGGAAGTTTAGCTCACATTGCCACTATAAGGAGATCTGTAATACATTAACTACAAGAATTGGACGCTGATGGAGTATTCTTCGAGATCACTGAGTCAGGTACATTTCTGGCTCATTTAACAGTTAGATCATCCCTTGTAGAAAAAGTAAAAGCAAATTTAGAAAATGACATTGATATGGTCAAAATCAGAGATAAGGCAAGGCAAGGTCTAGCACCAAGTTTCTTGGTAGATGAAGACGGAGTCTTATGGTTTAATGGGAGACTCTGTGTCCCCAACATTGAATCTTTGAAACATGAAATCTTAATGGAAGCTCATGGTTCGCCCTACGTTGTACATCCTGGTGCTGTGAAAATGTATCAGAACTTGAAACAAGTTTACTGGTGGGAGGGCATGAAGCGAGACGTGACTGACTTTGTAGCTCGATGTTTGACTTGTCAGCAAGTTAAAGCTGAATATCGACGACCACCTGGTTTGATGCAAAAACTAGATATTCCCGAGTGGAAGTGGGAAAGGATCACTATGGATTTTGTAGTAGGTTTACCTCGGTCAACAAAAGGAAATGACTCAATATGGGTCATAGTGGATCGACTTACTAAGTCAGCACATTTTCTTCCTGTTCATACCACTTTCAGTGTAGCAAAACTTGCTCGACTTTATGTTAAAGAAATAGTGAAACTTCATGGTGTACCAATATCCATTATATCAGACCGAGGACCTCAGTTTACTTCTCGGTTCTGGAGAGTCTTTCAAGAGGCTTTGGGTACCAAAGTGAATCTTAGCACAGCATTTCATCCTCAGACTGATGGACAGTCCGAAAGGACAATTCAGACTTTAGAGGATATGCTAAGAGCTTGTGTGATGGATTTCAGTGAAAGTTGGGAAGATCATTTGTCTCTTATTGAATTTGCTTATAATAACAGTTACCAAGCCAGTATCCAGATGGCACCTTTTGAGGCTTTATATGGGAGACGGTGTCGATCTCCTATAGGTTGGTTTGAACTTGGTGAAACCAAAATATTTGGACCTGAGATGATACAAGAAGATATAAATAAAGTTAAACTGATCAGAGAGAAGTTGTTAACTGCTCAGAGTAGACAGAAGTCTTATGCAGACAACCGACGACGTGACCTTGAATTTGCAATTGGTGATATGGTTTTCTTACGAATCTCACCTATGAAGGGAGTAATGAGATTCGGGAAGAAAGGCAAGCTTAGTCCGAGGTATGTTGGCCCATATGAGGTTGTAGACAGAGTGGGTAATGTGGCATATCGCCTAGACCTACCTTCCAACCTAGAGGGAGTTCATCCAATATTTCATGTGTCCATGCTACGGAAGTATCTTCCTGATCCTTCTCATGTCATTCAACCCCAAGAAGTTCATTTTGATGAAACTCTCACCTACGAAGAGGTACCAGTAGCTATCCTTGATAGAAAAGTCAAGAAATTGCGTACTAAAGAAATTCCTACTGTCAAGGTTCTTTGGAGAAATCATTCTCGCGAGGAAGCTACGTGGGAGGCAGAAGATGAAATGTGGAAAAACTATCCACATTTATTTGAAACTTGAGGTAAGATTTTAATTCGGAGGACCGAATTCTTTTAAGGGGGGTAGAATGTAATACCCGTTAATTTCGGAATATAATTCGCTTAAGAGTATTTTAGAATTCTACAACGTTACTTTAGTTATTTATTTTGGTCATTTTTAATTTTCATATTTAATTGTTCTCTTTGAATATTATTTATGAAAATTGAGTTAAATGACTGGACTAAATATTTGCACCATGTGGGATATATTCTAAGAATGGTGAAATTCATGGAAAAGTGGTTTCAGAATGGTCAATTAGTCCATTTATTGTAAATTGACTGGATGGGTTTGGATGTTGGGTTATGGATACCCATGGGTTATTGAATAACCCATTAGAAATATTTAATATAAAGTTTCAATAGTACCCCCTCATTTTTCACTCAGCCGAAGGAAGGCAGAAAAGCGTTTTCTCTCTTCTTCATCCTCTTTTCAAATCCTTTCCTTGATCTTCAGAGTTTTGATTGTTTGTTCGGTTCAAAAGCTTTGTAAGGATCAAAGGTAAGCTTTAATCTCATTATTTTCCTTAAATTTCAGTTTATATGGAAGATTAGAGGAGGTTTTGTTCTTGAAGATTTTGATGATAATTCGTGAATCTCAGTTGTTTTAGAAGTTATATTTGAGTTATAATCGGTTAAAAGAGTTGAGATTCTGGTTTTGAATCAAAAGAAAGGAAAGGATGAATTTTTTGAAAGATTTTCTGCAAAATTCGAAGTACTGTAGCAACTGGAAATCTGGAATTTTTCTTCAAGTTACTGTAGCGACCAGAAATTTCGGGAAAAAAATCTGAAAAATTTCCTTCAGGTACTGTAGCAGTTACTGTAGTGTCGGCAGTCAACGTTACTGTAGCAGTCAACGTTACTGTAGCGAACCATCACTGTAGCGAACCGTCACTGTAGCGAACCGTTACTCTAGCAAACCGTTACTGTAGCAATCAGAAAATTTTGCGTATTTTCGTGATTTTGTTTCCTTTCTTATGTTTCCTTGTAATATATTTTACTAGGAAATTTTCCTACACAAATTCTAGTGTGGAACAAGGTAAACTTGGACAAATATCAAGGTGAGTGAATAACCTTGCTCAGCTAATTTGATATTACTAGTCAAAGTACAATATAAGTCTCATTTACAATATTATTTGGATTATAAGCAATCAATTTTTCATATGGGAGTATATGATGATCGGTAGAAATAAGAGTATGTGGAAATTATTTTATTTCATGACAATTGTACTATGTGATAAATTCTCACTATCTTATTAATGAGTAAAGATCTACGGGATCTAATACACAAGTTTGAAAGGGTTAAAGTCCCATACTACTCGGTGTATATCTAAGAAATCTTATACACGAGTTTGAAAGGGTTAAAGTCCCATACTACTCAGTGCATATCTATGAAACCGATACACGAGGTGAAAGGGTTAGAGTCCCATACTACTCGGTGTATACCTATGAGATCTTATTCACGAGTTTGAAAGGGTTAAAGTCCCATACTACTCGGTGTATATCTATGAAATCTTATTCATGAGTTTGAAAGGGTTAGAGTCCCACACTACTCGATGTATAAGACAATTAATTATATGAGTAAATGTAGTATTTGTACTTTTGATATTTTATATAGTACAGTTATTTACTTACTGAGTTTTTAAATAAACTCACACTCCCTATGATTATTTTTTTTTCAGATACAGAAAACAAAGAACAAGAGTATCCGTTTGAAGAATAAAAACCCCTTGGAATTATCCTCTATTTTTGTCTGGTGGGATACCAGTGCTTATTAATGTGGATACTAGGAACGCTCTGTACTTTCTATAGGTCTCCTAGGCTTGCGATGAGATAGAAATATCAGACTATGTATGTCTATATTTGCTTATCAGATGAATATAATTCTGTAGTGTGGAATGAATGATTAAGGTTGAATGTAAAACCTTACAGAATATATGTAAACAACGTATGTTTGAGAATTTTATCAAATGAGTAGTATCTTTTCACATGCTCAATATTTGGGATGTGACACTCGCATTATGGAAATAGTTGCGAGTTGAGGATCAGGGCAGTGCAAAAATCACCTGCACATCCGTATAGGATCACTAAGTACAATGGAGATTATACATGTTTATCAGCTATAATGTCTCAAAATCATGAGAAGCTAGACTCCGATCTAATAGCCTCTTGTATTACTCCTTTGGTTAAGAAAAAGGGTGATCTGAAGATTAGCCAGATAATAACCATAATAAGGACCACATTGGGTTACTTGTCTTGCAAAACACAAGGCATTGTCAGCTATTTTTGGAGGTTGAAAACGGTTCTACACTTTGTTACCCTGGTAGTTAAACGTTGTCGGTCATTTTAACTATGGCACTATCTACGAATTAAAACCATACCCTCTAACAAGTAATCAATAAGGGAAGGTTTATTTTCGTTATCTTTTTTGGGCCTTCAAGCCTTGCATTGATGCTTTCGCCCATTTGAAGCCAATAATGCAAATGGATGCGATGCACTTATATGAAAAGTATACAGGCCAATTGATAATGGCAGTGTCCCAAGATGGGAACAGAAATATAGTTTCCCTAGCATTTGCATTGGTAGAAGGCGAGACTAAAGAGGCGTATTAGTTTTTCTTGTCACGCTTGAAAACTCAAGTGACTAAAAATCGACGAAATCTTTGCATTATAATGGACAGAGGACCAAGTACTAAGGTGGCGTAGGAAGATTCAACAACAAGGTGGCAACTGCCATATGCTCATTGGAAGTTTTGCATTCGTCATTTGGGGGACAATGTCAAAAAAGACACGGGCGATAAATTCTTGCTAGAAAAATTAATCAATATAGGTGTGTTTTTCAAATCTCAACGTTGATTAATAGCTCATACAATAATTAGTTTCTCAACTTAACTCATACATGTATGTATGGATGACAGGATACTATTTTTAGCACAATAGGGTGAATGCAAAACTAGCAAATATACAGACATGGTCTAAGAGAGCTGCCAACTATATATCAGATATACCACTTGAACAATAGTCTCGTGTATACAACACAAAAGGTCTGCGATGGAGTTAAACGACTACAAACCTCGTCGAATGCATGAACGACATCTTCCTAAGGGTGCGGCACATGCCTGTGCTCGGATCGTGAAAGCAACAATGTATAAACAAATAGAATATTTCACAACATGAGCCAATAGTATACAGGCACAAATTTCAGCTCAAAACACCAACTTCTCAAAGACCATGACAAAAGATTTGCAAACAAATTGCGAACGCGGAAGAAGGTGTGTAGTCATTGATTTCAATCCACAAAGGTCGTTATTTGAAGTGGAAGAGCCATATGATGAATTGAACAAACTACTAAGGCATAATTGCAAGGTGGATCTTAGTGCTAAAAAGTGCGACTATGAGAAATTTTAAGCTTTGCACTTTTCGTGTCCACATGCAATAGTAACATGTTTGAGGTGGGGCTATGACTACCACCGATTGGTCGATAAAGTTTATCGATTGAACATCATATTGAAAGCATATTAGGAAGAATTTTATCCAATTGAAAGCCACGAAGATTGGCTAGTCTATAATGGAGACAAATTGGTGCCTCACCCTCAAATGACTCAAAAGTAAAGGCATCCAATCTCCACATGCATAAATAGTTCAATGGATTATAGACAATGTGATGTGGAATCTGTAGACACATCGGCCACCACCGATCAACATATCTATTTCGCCCTGTTATACCATACCAGTTAGATTAAATAATATCTATTTATATGAATATATTATCTAACGAGATAAAATAAAAATTCTCATTCAAAAATATTATTAATTTTTATATGGCTTATGGTGGAGAGAATAAATATTTAGAAAAAAAAATATGATTTAATAATTTATTGATTAGTTCATTTTTATTCATATTAATTAAAATTAGTGGGTTCATTAAATCCCTCACATTCTTTTTCATTTTAATAATAGTAAATTTAATTTATACCAATTAAAATTTCAAAAGGTATACAATTTATTTTTAAATATCAATAGTAATTTTAATTAATGACAATTGCAATTGGCATAAAATTTATTTAATATCTACTTTTTAACTACAATTGATATATTTTCATATTTTTTATTTATTTGAAAAACAAAAATTAAGAATATTATTAAAATCTTAAAAAATAATCAAAACAAATATTTTAAATTATTAAAAGCTATTATTATCTAATTTTTATATCTTTTCCAATATTTAATTGAAACAATAATAAATATCATTTAAAATAATTAATGCATTAATTATAATAAAATAAATAATTTAAAATAATAATTTATATAATTTATTAATATATTTATTAATTAATGAAACTTAATATTGTATAAAAATAAAAAAAATCATGTATAATTTATTTATTATAATTTAGTTTAAACAAAAATTAAAAAAATTTAAACAATTTTGATAATGAAATTCGAAATAAAAAAAGTTAACACATGAAAATTCGACCAAATATGTGTGAAATTCGACCACCTCATAGTCAAATTTGTTCAATATTATTCAATAAATTTGACTGCGTATGGGTTGAATTTGGTAAAAAATTAGTATATAGAGAAATAAGTTTGAATAATTTTTATGTGGAGACATTATTTTTAAAAAAGTCAGTACTAGGGTAAATAGTTAGGAGGAATAGATTATCGTTATTAACAGTGGTAAGTGTGTGGTGACTGGTTAATTGTTTTGCGCAAGTGTAAAGGATTGCACATATTAAATTTTTGGTTAAATTAGGTTGGTAGTCCTTATATATAGTTTAACTTAATTTTTAATTTGGTCCATGTAATTTAAAATTTTATAATTAATTTATTATATTTTTATATTTTTTAATTTAAAATCCCTACAATTAAAATTTTGTCAATATTTTGTTAAATTTTAATAATACGATTATAAAATTTTAAACTATAGAAACTAAATTAGAAATGAAGTGATACTATAAGAATCAAAAGAATAATTTAACCTAAATTTTAATAACAAGACATGACAACAAGAATACGCAAGTTTTTTTCCGAAATGAAATCATCAGAAAAAGGATGGGAATGGTGAATAAACCTAGTTTTTTTTTTTTTTGGCTGGCTTCTCTCTATTAGGAGTTTATAATACAAATACTTTAAGGTAATATGGAGATGTTCTGAGAATAACTTTCAAAAAGTCATACCAATTATAGGAATCCATGATTTCTTAGCCATAGTATCCAACACTATTTATAGAACCAGACCAAATTGATTAATTTGACCAGTCCAACTAAGAACTAGTTTTTAATTTGATTTGATTCGGTTAGCCATTGAACAAATCAATAACAGGTTGAACTTGTTTTTTGTTAAAAGAAAAAAGAAAAAATTTCAATATTTACAAAATACAATTATTTCTCACACTAAATGAGATTTAACAAGTTTTTATTTTTTTATCTTTTTATTCTTTTCTATCATGTTATATTTCTTTTTTTCTTCATAATTATTTTCTCATAATAATATTATTTTTGTCATAAAAACAAATAATAGAACAAAAAATTGAAAAGCAATTACACACATATATACATACATATAATATATATATAATACATATTATATTAAATAAAATAATATATATTATATATTATTTTTTAATGTATATAGAAGATTTTGTCTAATAAATATTTTGTCAAATTTTTTCTTCTTAAAATAATTATTTGAAAAAAAAGTTTAAAATTATTTTTAGTAATTAAAAATATAACTAATTTTATTTTTTAATAATTTTAATTCTTTAAATTAGAAAGATTTCATACAACAAGGAGTGTCATTCTTAACTTCTTATTGTTGCTCTTCTATTGGTCCACTAAATACAAGATTATAAAGTGAACTTAAGAAAAAGATTATAATAGTAATCTAAATACAAATTATTTCAAAGTTACTCATGATCAATACTTTCATAAAATTATAAGGGTGATAGTGGGCCAATAGAAAGATAACAAGAAGAAGTTAAAAAAATATATATAACTAATTATCTTTAAAAATTTTAAAATTATTTAAATTAATTTAAAATATAATTAATTTTATTTTTTGATAATTTTAATACTTTTAATGTGAAAATTTTCACATAATATGGTATTTTTTTCGTAATTTTTTTATTTACCCACTATTACCCTGATAATTTGATAAAAGTAATGGTAATAAGTAATTTTGAATTATTAAGGTTAAGAGTTATAGATTATGAGTATTTTTATAGATTTAGAGTTTTAAGATCTTAAAGTTTTAAGGTTTAGGGTGTAATACCCGTTAATTTCAGAATATAATTCGCTTAAGAGTATTTTAGAATTCTACAACGTTACTTTAGTTATTTATTTTGGTCATTTTTAATTTTCATATTTAATTGTTCTCTTTGAATATTATTTATGAAAATTGAGTTAAATGACTGGACTAAATATTTGCATAATGAGGGATATATTCTAAGAATGGTGAAATTCATAGAAAAGTGGTTTCAGAATGGTCAATTAATCCATTTATTGTAAATTGACTGGATGGGTTTGGATGTTGGGTTATGGATACCCATGGGTTATTGAATAACCCATTAGAAATATTTAATATAAAGTTTCAATAGTAACCCTCATTTTTTTTCACTCAGCCGAAGGAAGCAGAAAAGATTTCTCTCTCAGTTCTTCATTTTCTTCTCAAATCCTTTCCTTGATCTTCAGAGTTTCGATTATTTGTTCGGTTCAAAAGCTTTGTAAGGATCAAAGGTAAGCTTTAATCCGATTATTTTTCTTAAATTTCAGTTTATGTAGAAGATCAGATGAGGTTTTGTTCTTGAAGATTTTGATGATAATTCATGAATCTCAGTTGTTTTAGAAGTTATATTTGACTTATAATCGGTTAAAAGAGTTGAAATTCTGGTTTTGAAACAAGAAGGGAGAGGATGAATTTGTTAGAAATTTCTGCAAAAACCGAGTTACTGTAGCGACCAGGGATTTCGAAACAAAATCTAGAAAATTTTCTTCGGTTACTGTAGCAGTACTGTAGTGTCGACAGTCAACGGTACTGTAGCAGTCAACGTTACTGTAGCGAACCGGCACTGTAGCGAACCGACACTGTAGCAAACCGTACTGTAGCAACCCGTTACTGTAGCAGTCAGAAAATTTTACGTATTTTCGTGATTTTGTTTCCTTTCTTATGATTCCTTGTAATATATTTTACTAGGAAATTTTCCTACACAAATTCTAGTGTGGAACAAGGTAAACTTGGACAAACATCAAGGTGAGTGAATAACCTTGCTCAGCTAATTTGATATTACTAGTCAAAGTACAATATAAGTCCCATTTACAATAATATTTGGATAATAAGCAATTAATTTTTCATATGGGAGTATATGATGATCAGTAGAAATAAGAGTATGAAGAAACTATTTATTTCATGACAATTGTACTATGTGATGAATTCTCACTATTTTATTAATGAGTAAAGATCTACGGGATCTAATACACGAGTGTGAAAGGGTTAAAGTCTCATACTACTCGGTATATATCTAAGAAATCTTATACACGAGTGTGAAAGGGTTAAAGTCCCATACTACTCAGTGCATATCTGTGAAATCTATACACGAGTTGAAAGGGTTAAAGTCTCATACTACTCGGTGTATACCGATGAGATCTTATACACGAGTTGGAAAGGGTTAAAGTCCCATACTACTCGGTGTATATCTATGAAATCTTATTCATAAGTTTGAAAGGGTTAGAGTCCCATACTACTCGATGTATAAGACAATTAATTATATGAGTAAATGTGGTATTTGTACTTTTGATATTTTATATAGTACAGTTATTTACTTACTGAGTTTTTAAATAAACTCACACTCCCTATGATTATTTTTCAGATACAGAAAACAAAGAAGAAGAGTATCCGTTGGAAGATTAGAAGCCCCTTGGGATTACACTCTATTTCTGTCTGGTGGGATACCAGTACTTATTAATGTGGACACTAGAAACGCTCTGTACTTTCTATAGGTCTCCTAGGCTTGCGATGAGATAGAAATATCAGACTATGTATGTCTATATTTGCTTATCAGATGAATATAATTCTGTAGTGTGGAATGAATGATTAAGGTTGAATGTAAAACCTTACAGAATATATGTATATAACGTATGTTTGAGAATTATATCAAATGAGTAGTATCTTTTCACATGCTCAATTTTTGGGATGTGACATAGGGTTCTATATATATATATATATATATATATATATATATACATATCTTCATTTCATTTTATTTTTTGTATTTTATATTTTTTCTTGTTTATATGTGGTAAATAGAAATATTTAACAAGTTAAAATCAAAAAATAGAATTTTTTAATTTAAATTGTCATTATATAATAATTTATTGATATGAAAAATTAATTCATATATAAATTAATAAATTAAAAAGTTAATATAAATTGTTGGATTAAAAATGAACTTATGAAAAAAATTTAATTAGTAATTCAAATATAAATTATTTCAAAATTATTCATCATCAATACTTCTATAAAATTCTTAGGACAATGACAGGCCAATAGAAGGATAATAAGAAGAAGTTAAAAATGACACACCTTTATTGTGTGAAATCTTTTTGATTTAAAGAATTAAAAGTATCAAAAAAATAAAATTAGTTATATCTTAAATTACTAAAAATAATTTTAAGCTTTTCTTTCAAGAAATTATTTTTAAAAAATTTAACAAAATATTTATTAAACAAAATCTTATATATATATATATATATATATATACATATATATACATACAAGTTGCTTGAGAAACAATATCTTGAGCCACCATGTTTGTGTATATATTATAATATATATGTATAGTAGCTTGAGATAATCCTTTTCGAGACTCGAGAGTATTCCTCTCGAGCACTAATATTTGAAATTTTTTCTTAGCCACCAATTTTTTATATATTTATATTAACATATATATTTTGTAAAAAAATTTGTTATGCTATATTATATTTTGGTTACGTTGTGTCAAATTAATCTGCGTAATATTTAAATAAAATATTGTATGATGATTTTCATGACTATTTAAATTAAAAATTCTAATTCTAATTTTTTTAATTTTAATTTATTAAATATTTCAATTTATCACAAATAATAATAAAGACTACAAATTATAAAAAAATAAAATCAAATGAAGATATATATATATATATATATATATATATATATATATATATATTGAGTACCATCCACCTCAAAACCTTAAGACCCTAAAACTTTAAACGTATACAAATATTTACAATCTATAATCCTTAACCTTAATAATTCAAAATTACTCATCATTATTACATCAATAAAATTATTTGGGAAGTAGTGGGTTAATAGAAAAAAAAAATAAGAAAACTTACCTCATTGTGTGAAATATTTCACATTAAAAGCATTAAATCTATTAAATTAAAAAATTGACTCAATTATTTTAAATTATAAAGTGAACTTAAGAAAAAATATCTCAATTGTTATTTCAGAGTTACTTATCATTTATACTTCCATGATATTACTAGTATAATAATACATCATTTGAAGATAATCAAAATAAGTAAAGGAAGACAAACCTTGTAATTTGAAATATATTAAAAGTATTAAAATTAAAATTATTAAAAATTAAAACAATTTATATTTTAAATTACTTTAAAAATATTTTTGAATCATACTTATATATATATGTATTATTATATATAAATATTAATAAATACATATATAGATATTTATATATGAATATATATATATATATATAATACCATATATATGTTTATATATATATATATATATATATAATAACATATATATATAATTTATTTTTCTCAAAATATTTTATTTATTTATTTATATATATATATATATTCAGTATATTTAAATTTAACTAATTATCTTTATAATTAAAATTTTAAAATTAAATAATTACAATTTTTTAATTTAAATAATAATTGCATTCATTATATAATAATTTATTGATTTGCAAGATTAATCAATATATAAGATAGTAAATGAAAAAATTGAGACAAATATTTTAAATTATAAAAAAAAAAAACTTAAGAGAAAAGATCTCAATTGTTATTTTAATGTTACTTATCATCAATACTTTCATGAATATATTAATTTATGTATAATTATATATGATATATATTTTATAATACAACCTAATATAATTTCATTTTCCTCGAAGGCGAAATATCAAAGGCCGAATAATCTTCAAGTAGCTCCGAATAGCAATTATTGAATCTTGATCAATGGATAAAAGAAGTACGAGGAAAAAAAAGAGCATATATATGGTTTAAGAGTTGAGGTATCCAAAATAGTTAGGACTGTAACTTCTGGATTTCATACACAAGAAGGCCAATCGTAACTCGATTGGACACTCTCTCAAGAATTTTAATAGGTTTGAAAAATACACTTGTTCATAGTCTAATAAATATTATGAAAAAAAATTTGAAAAGATATTAGGAAAGAATGGGGAACTAAGTTGTCACAACCCAAATTCAGGCACATAACCGGTATGAATAGTGCTTAGACCATACTGCCGCAAGCCTAACTGTCACATCCCAAAAATTGAACATGTGAAAAGATACTACTCATTAAATAAAATTCTCAAACATACTTCATTTACATATATTCTGTAAGGTTTTACATTCAACCTTAATCATTCATTCCACACTACAGAATTATATTCATCTGATAAGCAAATATAGACATACATAGTCTGATATTTCTATCTCATCGCAAGCCTAGGAGACCTATAGAAAGTACAGAGCGTTTCTAGTATCCACATTAATAAGTACTGGTATCCCACCAGACAGAAATAGAGAATAATCCCAAGGGGCTTCTAATCTTCAAACAGATTCTCTTCTTCTTTGTTTTCTGTATCTGAAAAAAAATAATCATAGGGAGTGTGAGTTTATTTAAAAACTCAGTAAGTAAATAACTGTACTATATAAAATATCAAAAGTACAAATACCACATTTACTCATATAATTAATTATCTTATACATCGAGTAGTATGGGACTCTAACTCTTTCAAACTCATGAATAAGATTTCATAGATATACACCGAGTAGTATGGGACTCTAACCCTTTCAAACTCATGAATAAGATTTCTTAGATATACGCCGAGTAGTATGGGACTCTAACCCTTTCAACTCGGGTATAGGTTTCATAGATATACACTGAGTAGTATGGGACGTTAACCCTTTCAAACTCATGTATTAGATCCTGTAGATCTTTACTCATTAATAAGATAGAGAGAATTTATCACATAGTACAATTGCCATGAAATAAAATAATTTCTACATACTCTTATTTCTACCGATCATCTTATACTCCCATATGAAAAATTGATTGCTTATTATCCCAATAATATTGTAAATGGGACTTATTTGTACTTTGACTAGTAATATCAAATTAGCTTAGCAAGGTTATTCACTCACCTTGATGTTTGTCCAAGTTTACCTTGTTCCACACTATAATTTGTGTAGGAAAATTTCCTAGTAAAATATATTACAAGGAAACATAAGAAAGGAAACAAAATCACGAAAATACGTAAAATTTTCTGATTGCTACAGTAACGGTTTGCTACAGTACGGTTTGCTACAGTAACGATTCACTACAGTGTCGGTTCGCTACAGTAACATTGACTGCTACAGTACCGTTGACTGCCGACACTACAGTACTGCTACAGTAACTCGAAGAAAATTTTTCAGAATTTTTTCGAAATCTCTGGTCGCTACAGTAACTCGAATTTTTGCAGAAAAATCTTTCAAAAATTCATCCTTTCCTTTCTTGTTTCAAAACCAGAATTTCAACTCTTTTAACCGATTATAAGTCAAATATAACTTCTAAAACAACTGAGATTCATGAATTATCATCAAAATCTTCAAGAACAAAACCTCATCTGATCTTCTACATAAACTGAAATTTAAGGAAAATAATGAGATTAAAGCTTACCTTCGATCCTTACAAAGCCTTTGAACCGAACAAATAATCAAAGCTCTGAAGATCAAGGAAAGGATTTGAGAAGAGAATGAAGAAAGGAGAGAAAACTTCCTCAGGCTTCGGTTGCGTGAGAAAAAAAATGAGGGGGTACTATTGAAACTTTATATTAAATATTTCTAATGGGTTATTCAATAACCCATGGGTATCCATAACCCAACATCCAAACCCATCCAGTCAATTTACAATAAATAGACTAATTGACCATTCTGAAACCACTTTTCCATGAATTTTACTATTCTTAGAATATATCCCACATTGTGCAAATATTTAGTCCAGTCATTTAACTCAATTTTCATAAATAATATTCAAAGAGAACAATTAAATATGAAAATTAAATATGACCAAAATAAATAACTAAAGTAACGTTGTAAAATTCTAAAATACTCTTAAGCGAATTATATTCCGAAATTAACCGGTATTACACTAACTTTACTTAAAATCCTAATATTTTCATTTACTTATCTATCTTTTGATTAAACCAACTTAATCTTCTTTAGCTGAGACTAAAAGAACCTCTTTTCATTTGTATTCTAGCATTCATAAACATTTACATATATACACACTTAGCTCATCATAATTACAATCATAGGTTATAATCTTTGTACTAGTTCCTATTACCTTTTTCACAAGTATACATCATAGCATGACCTACCCGATTACAGAGTTTAACTAAAAATACTTTGTATGACATGACTTCTAAGATATTTTACCTTATCCCAGTCAATAGGGAAGTATTCTTGACATGAATATCATCAGGCTACACAATTTTTTGTACCTAAATCTGTAAGAGGGTGAGTCCAACCACTTAACTCACCAAAACAATCCTACCGTAGCACTTACACACACACACTCATATATATATATATATATATATAATCATGCATGTAACAGGAAAAGAAGACAACAAAATTTTGGGGATATTGACATAAACACGAATATTTAAAACACTTCTGAATATCTACACCTTATCATGCATAAGGCAATCTATTATACACTAATGTGGTAAATAGTGAAACTAAATGCACATACATATGTAGCACTTCCTTTATATTTCCTTGAGCCTTACTTGTAGTACTATCAAGAAACTATGCCAAGGAAATAATGACATAGGGGTCAACTAGCTACCAATACCCATCACATTATCTCTTCATAAGCAAGAATTCAACTAGCAATTTACTAATATTAAATTCATACTTGTAAACACATCAAATAAAAGAACTTAATAGCAAACCATTACATTATAGCCATCATCATCACAAAACATATATATATATATATATATATGTCAAACATGCTCACTCGATTGGATCGCTATGTGATTTCACTATAACTGGCTCTAGTAACCCACCAAGCCCTCTCGAAAACTCAGGGTTACTAGGGAAGTCACCCTACCAAGCCATTTCACTTAAGGTGACGTTGTGGATCGAAGGCACACCAAGTAATTTTTGCTATTGAGGGTCACTGTGAGTCCTTATCAATCTGGTCCCTCACCTCACGATGGCCATGAAATTGCAAAAAATGAATCAACTGCAATATGAAAGCTCAGTAACACTTTCATGCGCAACATAAAAACTCAATAACACTTTCATGTGCAACATCAACAACATATACATATACATAATGTACATTAAGGATACATATACTAAATTTGATTTCATAACTCAATAGCTCAACTTGTATACTTTCAATAATCAAGTGCATTTCATATCATGAACAAACCACAATTTTATGATCATGCTTAATAACTTTATACATGTCAAAATTGACCTTTACATTATCCATTCATGTACATGAGGATTTCTAGATGATTTAAGATGGTTTCTCATGCATTAAGATGGCCTACACTTCTAACTTATACACTTACATGTTCATTTCCATATAATTAATTACCATTTCACCACACGCGCATATAAATCTTCATGGAAACATATTGCACAATTCATGATTAAGTTTAAGTTGAATTACGCTATTCTTGTATGTGTGGCCATCCCATTATACTATATTATATATATTACAATATCTATATACACAAGTTGCTTGAGAAAGTCTTTCTCGAGCAACTTGTATATATATAATAATAATATATATAAAATACATATTATATTAAATAAAATAATACATCTATATATAATATAATATATATGATTTTGTCTAATAAATATTTTGTCAAATTTTTCTTCTTCAAATAATTATTTGAAAACAAAGTTTAAAATTATTTTTAGTAATTAAAAATATATCTAATTTTGCTTTTTGATAATTTTAATTCTTTAAATTAGAAAGAATTTATATAACAATGTGTGTCATTTTTAACTTCTTCTTATTATCCTTCTATGGGCCCACTAAATACAAGATAAAGTGAACTTAAGAAAAATGATTTTAATAGTAATCTAAATACAAGTTAATTCAAAGTTATTTATGATTAATACTTTCATGAAATTATTATGGTGGTAATGGGCCAATAGAAAAATAACAAGAATAAGTTAAGATATATATAACTAATTATCTTTAAAAATTTTGAAATTATTTAAATTAATTTAAAATATAATTAATTTTACTTTCAATAATTTTAATACTTTTAATGTGAAAGATTTCACATAATATGATATATTTTTCTTAATTTTTTATTTATCCACTACTACCTTAATAATTTAATAAAAGTAATGGTGATAAGTAATTTTGAACTTATCAAATGTAAAGTATATAGATCTTTTCAAATTAACGTCTCTTAAAATCAAACTTTTGTTATCTTTTTTAAGATTCAAACTGCTTCTATATTATCACCAGCTAATATTGAAAATTTAATAGAAATATTTCATTTATATTTATATATTATCACTATAGCATAACGTTTTAAATAATTTGAGAATTTTGAAGGAAAATAATTTCTTTTACTATCAAACTACTCTTAGACTCATATATTTAAATTAAACCAACTCATTTTGTGTCCTTGGTCCAACCAAATTAATTTTCCCTTTTAAAACTGCAACATATGAAAAATACACTTAGCTCATTAGTGTATGGAACATCTCCAGATTATTTGTAAAAAGATGTCAATTTTCTGTATATTTCAAGTTCTAGGGACGATGTTCCTATGGGTTGAACAAGACTTGGAGGGTTAGTAGGAACGTGTCCAGCTTCCTTCCTACGTGATCTTGGATCAAATTTGATTTAATAGTCCTCAATTTTCTTGTCTTTTGTTATTATTTTTTTAAAAAAAATTTACAAAAAAATTATTTTTTTTTAAATTTGACAGTCAATAAATTAAATTAAATATTATTATAGACTTTAAATCCTAAATCCTAAACTTAATAAATTAAATTATATATTATTGTAGATCCTAAACTCTAAATCTTACCATAAACTTTAAACCTTAAATTAAATATTATTGTAGACCTTAAAATCTAAACTCTAAATTCTAAACCCTAAACATTAAATTAAATATTACTGTAAACCCTAAACCTTAAACTCTAAACTATAAACTCTAAATTAAATATTATTGTAAACCATAAACCCTAAAAAAATTAATTCTTTGTGATTTAAAAAAACAGTAAACTCAAAAAAAAAAAGTAACATCGCGCACGTAGGAGGAGATCCATTTCCTAACAGAAACATCTCCAGTATCTTTTTCTTCCTCAAAATTCTCGATCCACAATATGTGTAGAGCCCTGGGTGGAATCCAAATCTTCCCATTGCTTTGCTCCAAACTTGTCTCTCTAATGGTCGTTAGCTGAAGAGATTTATGAGAGGGAGGATATTTTTCCTTGAGGCTCTTGTTTTGACATGATTAATACATCAAAATTGACATCTTTTTGCAAATAATTAGGATGAAATTCTTACAAAATAAGCTCTATAAAAAAATTGAAACTTAAATGCGTCGTCTTTTACCAATTCAATGACATAAATAGAGAAGACTTTTCCATTCACTCTGCTTTTGTTCATTGCTCATTTCTGGAACTAAGGAACGACAGAGATTAGAAAGGCGCAGGATGGATCCGTTTCCTGACTTTTTAACCTTTTTAATTAAAAATTTAGGGCAAAAAGAGGAATGGAATAACATTGTTAACAGTGGTAAGTGTGTGGTGAGTTGTTTTGTTGAAGTGTAAAGAATTACGCATATTAAATTTTAGGTTAAATTATGTTGGTAGTCCTTATAATTTAACTCAATTTTTAATTTGGTTTCTTTAGTTTAAAAATTTGTAACTAAGTCATTTTAGTTTTATATTTTTCTTATTTAATCCCTACTATTAAAATTTTGTCAATACTTTGTTAAATTTTAGTAACACGACCAATATTATATATACTATATTAACAGTTGAAATATACATAAGTTAATTTGTCTTAATTATTAAATATAAATTACATTATATGTCGTAAATATATGATAAGTAATATCACTTAATTATCTTTTTTTGATTCTTTTAGTTGGTATCAATTACGTATATTTAGAGCATTAATGTGCTTATAGTTAGTCACGTTATGAAAATTTAATGATATACTAACAATAATTTAATAACTAAATTAAAAATATATAAAATTATAATGATTAAATTAAAAATTAAGTGATAATATGAGGATCAAGAGAATAATTTAACCTAAATTTTAATAACAAAACTTGATAACAAAAATACATAAGTTTTTTCCGAATTGAAATCATTAGAAAAAGGATGGGAGTGGTGAATAAACTTTTCTTGTTTTAGTTGTTTTTGTGCGCGCGCGAGAAGGGGTGAACCCAAGTTGAGTTTAGGGTGCACATGAACCTTTGAAATTTTGGTTAAAATTATAGTTTTAAAAAAAATATTTTAAAAGTTTATATATTGACCCTAAATTTTAAATTTTTTCATTTTGTTCCCTATTTTTTGTTGATTTTAACATTTATATATTTTGACCCACTGACTTAGGGGTCCTAGGTTGACCCCTATGTGTGTGTGAGAGAGAGACTTTCAAAAGTCATACCAATCATAGAAATTCATGACTTCTTAACGTATCCAACAGTATTTATAGAACAGATAGAATCGGATTGATCAGTTTAACCAATTTGACAGAAAATTAGTTTTTGGTCTGGTTTGATTTACCTAAAAAATTGATTAGTCATTAAACCGATTAAAAATCAATTGAGCTGGTCAAAAATCGATGAATTAGTTTTTTGTTAAAAGAAACTATTTACAAAATACAATTAATATTCACATATTTAACAAGCTTTTTTTTAATTTTTTTTATTCTTTTCAATCATGTTATATTTTTTTCCTTCTTAATTATTTTCTCATAACAATATTATTTTTATTATAAAAATAAATAAGAGAACAAAAAAATTGAAAGGTAATTACGCACATATATACATACATATATATATAATATAAATTTATTAAGATTAATTTTAAAATGTTTATCAATTTAATATATATATATATATATATTTATTTATTTATTTATTTAATTATTACATAGGTCCAACTAATAGACCATGAATTAATACTTTACTATTTCACTAATTAGTCTAATTTTTAAAATACTAATATCCAATATTAAGGAATGTGAAATTCCCATGTACAAAATAGCTCTAATTTATTCATTGAAAATATTTTCTGATTTCTTAACCATAGTATTACTGCAGTCTGTGAAAACTGAAAAATGCTACTGATATAAATTGCTAAATGCTACTGCAGTATGTTTGTAATATGTCTTGATGTGATCTATTTTATGAGTAAATTATATTTTCTTCCTCTATAAATTTTCAAACTTCTTCTCTCCTATCTATTTTCACAATATTCAATCTCTTCTTTAACTGTAAAATATATAATACACCATAGTCTAATTTTATAATTTCTATCAAGAGAAATATGTATTAATTTAAAAAAAATCAACTTTCTACATATTATGATGCTTTTTTTCTTTTAATGCAAAATAAGATGTCATAAATAATTTATTTTACTAAAAAAAATGGGGAACAACAAGAAATTAGAGATAACCCGGTGAATAACATTCAAGAGTTTCCCGAACTTTTAGATCCATTTTAAAATATTGTGTCCATTTTATATAGAAAATACCAAATCCACAGGGTTTATCAAATACCAGATTCAGTTTAGAAGAGTATAAAAGAAGGTAGATGAAGTAAAGGAATTGGGATTTGATACTTCAAAATCTTATTAGTTTAGCTGAACTGTAATTAGTTTAGTTGAAGTGAACTAAGTCTCATACAAATTTTATTTGCAAGACCATGGATTTAAAGAGAAATTTATGTCTTCTTTTTTAATTTGAAATTGTGGGAGAATTGCTTCCACAATTTTTGCACCAAAAACAAACAAGCAATGAGATCAAACTAGAGGGAAGAAGTTGTGTTATACCAAACAATGACCAACTTCTATAAGAAATGCAGAAGTTAAGAAAATTATATATAACAACCTCATTCTCTGTTGTTGCATTCATCTTAATTAATGAGAGAAGAAATATAGGGAAAGAATATTAAAAATTACGATTTAGAAGCAAATCCTTTAAAAGAGACAGCCGGTTTAATCTGACTCTCTAAACATTAGTTCTAGTATCCTAACATTTTTCACTTTACCAACTTTTTTTTTGTAAATAACTTTCAAAAGTCATACCAATCATAGGTTTCATGATTTCTTAACCATAGTATCCAATATTAAGGAATGTGACATTGTAATAGCTCTAATTTATTCATTGAAAATATTTTCTGATTTCTTAACTATAGTTTGACTGCAGTCTGTGAAAACTGAAAAATGCTACTGAACTAAATTGCTAAATGCTACTGCAGTATGTTTGTAATATATCTTGATGTGATCTATTTTATGAGTAAATTATATTTTCTTTCTCTACAAATTTTCAAAATTTCTTCTCTCCTATCTATTTTCACAATATTCAATCACTTCTTTAACTATAAATATAATACACTATAGTTTAATTTTATAATTTCTATCAAGAGAAATATGTATTAATTAAAAAAAATCAACTTTCTACATATTATGATTTTTTTATTGATTTTTTTTTTGCTTTTAATACAAAGTAAGATGTCATAAATATTTTGTTTTACTTTAAAAATATTCAATATGTCTTTATATTAATTGATGATATTTTAATTGAAAAAATGTCAAAAAATGCTCAAGACAAAAAAGAATTGTATTATTATCATTTCTTTCAATTACAAGTCAAGAGTTTCTCGAACTTTTAGGATCCATTTTAAAATATTGTGTCCATAGCAAGTTTTATATATAAAATACCAAATCCACAGGGTTTATCAAATTCCAAATTCAGTTTAGATGAGTATAAAACGAAAGGTAGATGAAGTAAAGGAATTGGGATTTGATAATTCAAAATCTTTTAAAAAAATTGAATATCTTAATCGAAACAGCTGAACTGTTCGCATAAATTTTATTTGCAAGGTCATGGATTTAAAGAGATACTTATCTCTTCTTTTTTAATTTGAAATTGTGGGAGAATTGCTCTCATAATTTTTTCACCAAATACAAACAACCAATGAGATCAAACTAGAGAGTAGAATTGTCAAAATAGATTTGACTCAATAAGTCAACGCAATCAAATCTTACAAATGAGATGATATAGATCAATAATTTAATAGTTTATTTTGAAAAATAACTTTTATCGTTGTCCATCAAAACCCTTAGAGTTTAAGTAGGTTATGATGGGTTAGCCCTTGTGAGTTTTTTATTTTTCTAAATTTTACTTTAGTTTATTTTTTTTAGAAATTCATTTTTATTTTTTGAAATTTCGTATTTCTAATACCTAATTTTTATCATTTAAAATAATTAAAATTACATTTTAATAAAGAAAAGATATATTTTAAGTTTGATTATATTTTTTTAAGAGTTTAATTTGATTTTTTAAAATTTAATGATTATAATATTTAGTTTTTATTATTAAAATAACTAAAAACATTTTTTTAAATAAAATAAATAGTCTCATGGGATCGGCCTATGACCCATAATAGGTTGGGATGAGCCATAACTTTTTAACTATAAATTATATAAGTTATTATCTGGACCAATCCATACCCATCATTAGTTCCTGTACTAGAGTGGGCTTGTTCAGCCCATTTGACAGCCCTACTAGAGAAAATCAAATTTCTTTTAGGAGTTGAAGGGAACAGTTCCTTCTAGCTTCTTATATAAATCGTTAGATGAGATCATCTAACGGTCAAGATTAATCTTGTGCTTTTTTTTTAAAAAATTACATAATTAATTTTAAAAAGGAAAAAAATACAATATTAAAATTATTAAAATTAATTATGATCTCATCCAACGCTTCAAATCAAGAGTTAGAGAGAACTTTTCTCTTTAATTCTTGGAAGGAATCCGCTTTCTCTACTAGAGGGAAGAAGTTGTGTTGTACCAAACAATGACCGACTTGTATATAGGTTTTAGAAAATTATATGTGTATATATATAGATATATATACACTCACATATATAAAAACGCGGTTGCTAATACAGTTAAACGACCTCAGGCACCGTCTTTGATGACAAATTAACTCTGCACAACAGGTGGACCCTCTTCCCAACCACAAAAAAGAAACCAAAATTAACGTTAGTCAATTGTTGTTAAACAGCCTTTTGATTCTCATGAAACATGCATGGGATATATATATATATATATATATAGAAGTTGTGGGCAATATAAATCAAAGACAGAGCTTGTGTCTGTTGCGTTTTTGTGTTGAGAAGAGAAGAGAAAGAGAAGTGATCGGAAAAAGATGTCGAAGCAGACTGCGGTGCTTGTTATTTTATTAATGGCAGCGACGATGAGCGCGAGTGCAGAATCGACGACGAAGGAAACCGTTACTAACCTGCAATTTTTCTTCCACGACACACTGAGTGGGAAGAACCCGAGTGCTATCCGGGTGGCCCAACCTGTGGCCCAATACAATTCTCCCACCCTTTTCGGAGTCATCATGATGGCTGATGACCCGCTGACAGAGACGGCTGACCCGAACTCGAAGTTAGTGGGCCGGGCTCAAGGATTTTATGGGTCGGCATGTCAGCAGGAGGTGGGCCTGTTGATGGCCATGAGCTTCTCGTTCACAGATGGGCCTTATAGTGGGAGCTCCTTCAGCTTGATGGGTAAGAACTCAGCCATGAACCCGGTCCGAGAGATGCCCATTGTCGGTGGGACCGGATTGTTCCGGATGGCGCGTGGCTATGCCTTGGCCCACACCCATTGGATGGACCCCACGACCGGCGATGCTATCGTTGGCTACAATGTCACTGTGATTCATTGAGTTTGTGTCTCATTCCCTGTGAATCTATAGGATAAAATAAACATTCATGTCATTTTGTTTATTATTATTATTATTATTATTATTATTATTATTATTATTACATAATCTCACTTATATTTTGTAGTGTCCTAAGTTATTATTAGTGTTTAACAAGATATTTGACTCAATTTAAATTGTTAATTTTTATAATTAACAATCTAAATTAAACCAACATCTTACTGTTGAAAGCTAGAACTGCCCTCATGAGTTATTGGCATTTAGTTTGTAATGCAAAAATTAATATATATATATATATATATATACAAACACACACACATACACCCACACATAATATTTTGTATCAAAAGAACGGGCATTTTTCAGTTTTCACATACTGCAGTCATATGGAAGTAGCATTTAGCAAAGCACAACATCGCTGGCGCCGTACCATTTTGGATTTGCAATATTTTGGCTAAAGAAAAAACAAAGGAGCATTGAATCTAGAGACGTACAAGGAATTCAGATACATTGAATACACTGTAGATATTTCTAAAAAAAATGACGTAAACACTTTTTATGCCACAATGTTTATTTTAAGTTTTAATTTTATATCTAAATTTTTTTTGTTAGTTATTTCTTATATATTTTATTTTTATTTTTAATTTATTCTTTTTATTAATATCGTTTATTTTATTTATGAAAAATATTGATTGGGTAGTTAATAAAAAGAGTAGATTTGAAATAAAAATAAAATATATAAGACATAAATGATGTAAAAAAAAATTAGGGACATAAAAATGATAGGTTTAAGTCTTACGTGTTTCATTTTTATTTCAAAATTTACTATTTTCACTAACCACCAGTCAATATTTTTCGTTAATAGAATAGATGACGTTAGTAAAAACAATAAATTTGAAACAAAAATAAAACATGTAGGACATAACTGACGAAAAAAAATTATGAACATAAAAATGGTAAGTTTAAATCCTACATGTTTCATTTTTATTTCAAATTTATCAATTTTTTAACCATTCAATCAATATTTTCAGTTGATAGAATAAATGACGTTAACTAAAAAAATAAATTTAAAACAAAAATAAAATATGTATAACATAATTAGCGTAAAATAAAGTAAGAGACAAAATAAAAATTTAATATAATTGTTAAAGACATAAAAAGTATTTTTAATAAAAGAAATTGATATTCATAGAATATTAAATATTGAATAAGGTTTGAATAGCAAATATTGATATTCAATCAACTAATGGGTAGAATATGAATTACTTTTGGATCCTTAGTATTTCTGATACCAATGGACATATATGATACTGAATATCTAATATGTGATATTTCTATATTTTATATAATAATTTGATTGATTACAAATAATTATACGTAGAATTATTTTCAGAGACTAAAAATTCCCTTTACCATCTATTTATTTGTGAGATTAATTTTTTTCTACATTTTTTAAAATAACTAATAATTACAAAACTTTAAAACTTTAGAAATATACTTGTATGTTATATTTTAAAAGATAAGCATAAATACTAAGCATTTCCAATAACTTTTATTTAACATCCAATACTCTAATCGTTATAAAATTTTTGTGAATATTTTGCGTTTCTTATGAATTTCAAAATATCAAATATTTTGAGTATTAGAAAATGTAAAATCTTATTAACAACAGCTAAGGTTCAAACATAAATATCTTAAATTTGATTGAAGACTTGTCCATTTCAATCCATAGTTGCATTAGACGACACCATAAGATCAATTCTCGCAAAAGAACAATAGCTTCAGTATTAGTTGAAAAGATTCTTTGGAACTTCTCGATAGAGCCTTCCTCATGGCCTTTTCTTATAATTAAGAAGTTGCTTCCCTGACACCGCTACAATTATGTCTAAACATGGATGGGAACCATTCCTGCTCCTCTACAGTGAGAAATGTAAAATGAATTTAAAATTTAACTGTTTGATTATCAAATATACAATTATGATTGAATAGATAATAAAAAAAAAATAATCTAACTTTATCTATTCAATTTTAAGTGTCAATTTGATGATCAAACGACTGACATTTCAATTATATTCTACATTTTCCGCCATCAAATGTGCCATTGAAATTCACTGCAAATTTGCCACTTGCTTTTTAACCTCATTGAAGCACCACGCACCAAGATGAATATTAGTCTCAGCTCAAAGAAAAAGTCAGATGCACATGGTTTTCGTTATCATGTGTTTCGCTGAAATTATGACATTTGAAGTAACTAGTTTTAAGGAGTCAATCAGTCAATAATGTAGTTAATTTGCAAAACCTAAAAACTTAAGATAAGACTTATCCTTAGTCTAAATGGAATCGCCAGACGATTTTAAAGCATTTAGTGTGTTTGGTTGCAGCAAAACAAAGACAAATGCAGTGCAATAACATGAAAAATATATGGCAGATCAAGTTCTCATTCAATACTACTATTCTTTTTCTGTTTGATAGTTGCTCAACTCAAAATCAGCCTCCCTCTGGCTGGACTCCATGGACCAAAAAGAAACCCTACACAAAATTTAATGACAAAAAGAGCTTTGGTGTAGAGTTTAGACTGCTTTCTAATGTACAGGGAGTAAACTAACCCAACAACTAAAAAATAGCAACAAGCTACAGATAATATTCCGAGGCGACGAAGCTATTGAATGCGGAGGAAAGCCAAGTAATATCATTATAGGATAGAACCAATAAATTCAATAAACCCCACACATACACATATAGGACGTGAATAAAAAGGATGCATTACTTGGTGTCCAGGAGCATAATGTACCAAAAATACTGAAAAGTGAATATCTAACGAAGAAAACTACAATGACTATGATCAAACGAGATTTTTGTGGGTATAAAAAACATGAATAAGCAAACTCGTATCACTCTCATTACATCATGACCAACAAGAAATGCTATCGTAAACGTAAAGTAATTTCCTAATAGTATTACCGTGCAAGTGCCACAACATACATAAGAGAACTTTTATCATCATCATCATTGTCCAAACTGCAGTTGTTGAGAAAAACCTACTAACTTCTTAAGAAGTGGGATGAGACCAATCAAAGCAATTTGAAGTTGTTCCGAACTATTTAATCGAATACTGACTTGACCAGCTCCTCTGTTGTTCAAATTAGCACGGGCAATGACGTTTGAATGCCGTCCAACTGGGATCTGAGACTGTAAATTGCAGCCAACAGCAAGGTCCCCATGCCAATCCATAACAGACAGACCTAGAGTTGATAACGAACGTCCCAGAGGGTAATCTTTATCTCTCAATTGGGCCTCCAAACTGCCTCCATAAGCAACATCACTGCGACTTGTCATTGCACCACCAGTTAAAACGAACTTGAACCGTTTATTAACAACCAGTTTGTCTTCAACTTTTACTCCACTGGACAATGAATCACCCAGGAGAGTGAATGAGAGACCAGCAGTTGCCTTATTTCTCCTAAAATTACTAATCCTTGTCTCGCTGCGTAAGGTATAAGCTAAGTCCTTCCCAACTGTCTGCATGTCAAAACCTAATGAAGTGGCTTTTCCTTCACCATGCTTTATTGAACTAGCTATTTCCATCTGAGCATTAGCATCCTTTTTATCTTTTGAAACCTGACCAGAGAAAGACAAGGGTATCTTATCTTTAAGAACAAACATTCTTTCTACATTTATTCCTTCATAACCCACATCATGATCCCATCCATGAGTTTCAAGGACAGGTCTTACAAGCCACTGGTTGGATGAATCAAGATAACGATACCGGTGAGTGGGATTATCAGAATCAAAAGAAGCAGGCAAGGCCAAATCAGGCATGGGAACAGGTACAGAAGCAGCACCGCTGCTTTCTTCTAGTTCTTCCACATTTTCACTGTATTCCCTGGGCAAATCTTTTGCAGATTCTTCCATTTTCTTCATCATCTTCCTTTGCTTTTTTTCGTCCTTCAACTGTTTCTTCATAAAAATTTTTTCTCTGTACACTAATTCATCAAAGTAGGCTTGCTTCTGTGCTTTTGAGAGCTTTTCCACTTGTGCCTTTGTTAAAGGTTTAAATGGTGGCAAGTCATTAAGTTCTGTTTCATCATCAGAATCTGATGACTCATCAAGGTCACCATCAAGGCTGTCCTCATCACCAAACTGCTCCTCTGGCAGCTTTAAAGGCGGTCTTGACTGGAGAAGGGATGACAGAAGAAAGGGTAATGGAGGAGCTCTAGCTCGAGTTGTATCAGGCTTTCCAGGTGGGCTATCTTGCAACTTGAGAAGAGCATTCGCTTCGGCAAGAATTTTTGATGCAAAAGACAGAAGCAATAAATGAGGTTTCCAAACCTGGCCATTTGGCAACACTCTCTGGCCGGCCCTATTTGTTCTGCATGCAGAGTGGTTCTCCACCAATGATACAGGATTCATGAGTCGCATGTCTCCAGCAGCTTGACGAATGGCTTGCTGCACAATATGAGATCGTTGGGTGACAAACATGTCATAACTTGAAGCAGTACCATTAGGTCCATCAGGTGGAGCAGAAGCTGCATGAGTCAGAACCACAATAGCATTGAACCATATTGATGGTCCAAAAATCTCCGTTATTGTGCGTAACAGCGGCATATCACTAAAATCCCTGCTCTGCATGTCTAATCTGTCAAGATACAACACTATATCTGGTGGTGTTTTCTTGATGAAGCGCTTGACAGAGTGCAAGATCTTCTCATTATGTCGCTGGTCTGACCAGGGAGGTAGAAGCCCCGGTGTATCAATGACTCGTACCTTTATGCCCTGCACAGTTCCCACAATATCCTGAACTTTTTTTGTTCCCGTATGAAAAGCATCAGTATTGAATTTAACCTCATCAAAAATAGAATTGATGGTTGCACTTTTACCAACTCCAGTCTTTCCAAGAACCATTATAGTACAAGAGAAATCAAGTGGCTCCTGACCTGCTGCTTCAAGCTGCTCAGCCATAGCACTAGCACGATCAAAACTAAAAGCACCAACGCGACCCCCATTCCTCCCTCTAAGCTGCTCAGCCAGTCCTAGTCTATACAAAACTTGTGCTACAACAACATTGTGTGGAGTTTGCCCAAGCCTATGAGCTAGACGCAAAAACTTCACCCTTATCATCTGAAGTTTCTCACGAGTCTCATCATACTCCTCAGCCTCAACATTTGTGGAGTCCTCAATTTGTTGGGACTGTGTACTTGAAACGGTACCATTAACACGAGGCTGCTGTGCTACCCGAGGTGCAGGCTCCAATAATGGCGCTGCATGTCCAAGGCCAGCTGGACGAACAGGAGGTGGACCAGTGATGGCTGGTTTTCCAGATGAGGAACCAGCAGGCTCTGCCAGTGGTTGCATATTCTGTTGTCTATTGATTTGAGTCGTTTGTTTCTCTTCTGCATTCTTCTCCTGTATCTTTTCAGACTCCTCAACCACAGATGAGTTATCATACCCTCCAGGAATTTCTTTGTCATCCTTCTGACATAGAAAATCTTCAACCAAATCGGCTCCCATAGCTCGAATATTGGGTGTCTTATCAGTAGAAGAATTTTCTAAAGTTGATGAGTTATCAGCATCTAGAGTCACTGCCCTTTCCTCGACAGATTCAAGTAGGTCGGGAGAAGCTCCTCCTGGTTCACATATTGTTTCCATGTGTTCGCCACACTCACCAACAATGCCAATTGCCTCCTCGAAGTTCTCCACCTCGTGTGCAGCACCAGGACTTCCATTGACCAAACTAGAAGCCGAAGCACTAACTGTATCAGTTGGATCATCTTTCCTAAGAATATTATCCCCTACATAGTTTTCAATTCCCTCATCACGGAAATGCTCTTGAGTTTCCATTGCGTTCTCAAAAACCTCTTCTCCTTCCAAATCCTTCAATTTATCAGATCTTGCACCAGTCTCCGGAGAATACCCACCTTCGACTCTCTTCTCTACCTCGTGATATCCATTAGAAGACTCAGCCCCATAATCCATAATAAATACTGAATGACGCTTCCAACCCTAGTTTCACCCAAAAAGAAAAAAAAAAAATCATACACCCATTTAACCGATGAGGTTGTAAAAGTAGAGGGGTACGGAATATTATTCAGATTATTCACAATTATAAACCTCAATAACGAATTGAAATAGACACCATGTCTCATAACGTTCAGGTTGTGGACGAAAAAAGCTATAACACCAACACAAAATGGATCGGTATGGTTCGAGATAATTAATCAGAGGAACAGACCATGAATAACAGATCCCTAGGGGGCTCGCAAGTGTGATTGCCTTCTATTAGGGTTTTGCAGGATCAACTAACAATAACATAACACATTCAATTATAGTGGGCAATAGCAGAAATGCTAACCTGTCTGTTTACGCCTGGATTAGAGTGTGTGGTGTGTGTGAGAGAGAGAGAGAGAGTATGCTTTAGAGAGAGAAAGAGCACGTAGGTCTCACCTCTCAGTCTGAGTTGGATCGAAGATTGAAATGAGGATTTTCCTTCATAATTCTACCTGCTACCTTCGATTTCCAGGAAATAGATCAACGGGTGAAGATTAGTAAGCGGCTTACATCCGACGGTGGAGGATGGGTCACATATGGGTCAGTGAAAAACCCCATCATGGTGACGTGGACTAAAAGCACGATAGAAGGATTTGGAGCTTCGAAGTGTGGGACACATTGGAGTATGAAATCTAAAATTATATATTTTTTAAATTTTTTAGCTAAATTATATTTGATAAATTACATTATTCTATCAATCTTGTAATTTTACTTAATTTTTTGAAGACTACTTTAATAATTTACTATTTATTTCTTAAACCAGACAAGGTTAACTCATATAAAGTATCAAACCAGAATTTAAATGAAAAATACTTGTAAAAATTCATTAAAAAATAATCTTTGAAAATACATGAGTTAATTATTTAATTTTTAAAATTTTAATTTCACACAATTTAACCTTAAAATGTATAAGTTTGATAAATATCAATATTGTGAAGGGATTTTAACAAAATTCTCAATCAAAACAATATAAATCATAATTTTTCAAATGCAGAATTATAAGTTATTTATAATAGTGATATTTTGATAATAGTTTAATTATATGTATGATTTTGACAAGTAAACAGAACACATTGTAAATTATAATAAAAAGCGCGTACATTCATTTATGAAGTCTGATATCAAATTTAACTAGGCTTTTTTAAAATGATATGAGAAATTTTTCGCTCACAATTTTAGTCATATGCAAAAATGACATATTTCACTAAAAATCAAACTCACTTATATAATTCAAAAAATTACTATTTATTTATCATATTTGTGAATTGATCTTTTTTATAATAATGTTTTATCACTATTATTATTTAAAGTTTAATATCTACACAAATAAAAATTTTCACTAACACCAAACTCTAACTTTTAAATATATCAAATAAATCTTTTAAATATATATTTTATAAATATTTTAATTTAGATTTAACGCTAACATATTGTAGTCAAAATGAGTTAATTTTTAAAAGTTAAACTCATTTTGCATTTAATTTTAGAAATTAAATCATAAAAATACATATTTTATAAATTAATTTACATGTTTATTCTTTTTTGAATGATAATAAAAGCAAAAACAACAAAAGCGTTAGCAACCATACAAGTGAATTAGCCAAAGATAATTTCAGATTATAGATCCACCCACCAAACCCAAAATCCTTAGTCCAAATAGCACGTCTAACACCAAGAAAATCAGAATCAAAAACTCTTTTTCACATTTCCATGCTACATTTTATCAAATCTCATCATCATCTTCATCAACAACCAGCTCATCAGCTTCAGCAGCACTAAAAAAAGAGGAAGAGGAAGAAAAATCGACAAGGAATCTTCTTCCTTCTCGATGGGTGCTGTGATCTACACACAAATCGAGCGAGGAAACGCACTCTATTTCGAGAACAGAACTCTCGTAGATCTTAAAGCTTTTGGCCAAGACTACCCTGGATCTCAATACCGTCCCTCGGACAGAAAAAACTGGATGCTCAATCTCAACTCAGAAAAGCTTCTCATAAACGACATCGTTTGGCCTGGAACTCACGATTCTGCTACCGACAGAATCGGTATCCCGTTCATCTCTCGCCCTTTCGCGCAATGCCAATCGATCTCGATCTACGACCAGCTCGTGATGGGCACGCGCGTCCTCGACATTCGCGTTCAGGGAAATCGCAACGTCTGCCACGGAATTCTCGTGACGTACGGAGTCGACGTTGTGATTGAAGATGTGAAGAAGTTCCTCTCGGAAACGAAATCGGAGATCGTGATCCTCGAGATCAGAACAGAGTACGGTCACGAGGATCCGCCTGGATTCGACGCGTATTTGGTAGATCAGCTCGGAGAGTTCCTGATCCACCAGGATGATGCCGTGTTTGGGAAGACGATCGCAGAGATTTTACCGAAGAGGATAATATGTGTTTGGAGGCCGAGAAAATCGCGTCGACCCGAAGCAGGGGGTCCTCTCTGGAGTGAGAGGTATTTGAGGGATGATTGGATCAACACGGATTTGCCGACCACGAAATTCGAGAGCAATATGAAGCATCTGAGCAAGCAGCCAGCGGCGGCGGCGAGGAAGTACTTTTACAGGGTGGAGAATACGGTAACGCCGGTGCCGGATAATCCTGTTCTGCATGTGAGACCCGTGACGGAGAGGATTCATGGGTATGCTAGGCTGTTCATAGCTCAGTGCTGTGCTAGGGGTTGTGCAGATAGGCTTCAGATATTTTCCACGGATTTCATTGAAGAAGATTTTGTCGATGCCTGTGTTGGATTTACTTATGCAAGAACTCAAGGCAGAGCCTGAAACATACGTACGTACGTTCAATCTTCTATTTCTTGTACATAACTTTTTTTTTGTTTTTGATTTATAACGTTCACAATATCTCAAAATCAGTAGTAGTTTAGTCACATTCTCGAACATGATTCATTCACGAGGTGACTCCATTGGTGTGAGAGAGAAGTTAAAGTGGAGAATGTACAATCTGATTATAACTCTCTCTAGGGTTTTGTGCTTCTTTTTCAATAGCCAATGCATATTTTTCACGAGTGGTCTCCTGATAGAAACGTCCGAGGATCACTTTCTTGGCCAGCGCAGCTTGGTTAAAATAAGGTCCTCCGAATAAGTGAAGTTTATGTTAATAATAATCGAACAATTTTATTTGGTCAAACAAAACAAAAGAACCTAGCTCAATAGAAACACAATAGAGCAGGATGAAAGAGATAAGAGGAATAGTTCTGCTCGGCTAATAATATGATTGGTCAAGCAATATTATTTGATCAAATAAAGCTTATGTTAATGTCAATGACTAAACAAAAGAGAAGGGATTTGGGTTGCTTCTTTAGCTTTGGTACTAAAGAGGTTCTTTGACTGTGGAGAGTCATTTGATGGCTATAAACTCTATTTGCTAAAGTAAAATTTACAACCATCCAATGACTATAAAATTAAAAGGCAACCTAGCTCGATAAAACCACAATAAATTTGCACAACGAAAGATATGAGAGGGAGAGGCTAGGCAATCACTAATAACAACCTTAATTATTTATGCGATGGAGAAGGACTTTAGTTGTTTTGCTTTTTCATTAGGTTATCGGTAAGTTTATAGAAAGTTTAATTTTTAAAAAAATTGAGTATTTTTATCCTTAGATTATCTTGAGATATGTGTAAATTATTTTTTTATTATCATACACAAATTTAAATATGATACAAAGATAGCAACATTCAATCTCTTGACAATTTAAACTCTCTATAAACTCTCTCTTAAATTATTTATTATTAATTAATAAGGACAACAAGAGGTGAAGATAATAGAAATAAGAGAATGAGAGAAGTGGTTATACATATTGTGGCTTGGTCATGTTGATATCAAATTAGCTGGAAATTAGTAATTTTTTAAATATTGATAACATTAATTGATTCAAATGATATTATATTTGTTGTTCTCTTTTAATAGTTTTTATTGAGCGGTGGAAAAAAATTAGCATAAAAAATTTTACACCATTGTAATTTGATTTAGTTAATGTCTTAAAAAAATGTCTTAAGACTCGTTATTATGATAAAATATAATTTAAACTATGACCATTATATTATAAATTATTTATTAAAAAAACACCACGTTTATGAAAAGAGGGTAATATTTTTAAGAGTGAATTTTTTTTTTACTTAAAAATATTCTTTATCAATTTAATATTAAAAGATCATTCATTTATCGAATTAGCTCTTAGGGATAAAGCATTTTGATATAATTCATAATCAAAATAGGCCCTATAAAATAAATTTATGGACTCTTTGATTTGAAAATAAAGTTGTTTTGAGAGTTGAAAGAATTTGAAAAAAAAAAAAACTATATGTTATAATGTATTTGGTACGCAGTAAAGAAAATAAAATAAAATAAATATTTGGTATAAAATAAAAAAAAGTAGAATAATTTTAACTTTTAATAATTTTATTCTGAATTCGATTTCAAATAAATCAATTTTGAGTAAATTAACGATTCAATTTAGTCTTCCTAATATTTCTCAATCAGAAAAAAAAAATTAATATGTATTTGTGACTCTTTAACACACGAAAATTTAACTCTAATAAAACTAATATTATTATGTTAATATTATATAACCAGTTAATAGTTACATAAGACTTCAGTAAAAATCTATTTTTACTCAACAATATTTTAAGAGGTTTTCAAAAACTTAATCAATAATTTTTTGATAAAATTTCTCCGTTGCAAAAATGGAATTTCAAATCTAAAAATCCCGTTTTCCAATATCTTTGAGAGAGAGTGGAAAGAGAAATCCATTGGCTTAAAAAAAATAAAAATGAAAAATAGAAAGGGAGGAGTCCAAGAAATAGCTGGGTTCACGATTCACGTGACAGTATCATACTTTTATTATTATTATTATTATTATTATTATTATTATTATTATGTTAGCGATGTGTTGGTTACATCAAAGAGTTATAATTAAAATCATCACTTCTAATTTGTTGATTTAGTCCAAATTTTTTTAATTTAAAAAATTAATTTTCTCAAATTTACGAATAATAAATTATATGATTTAACAATAATAGAGGTCAAATATGTAATCTTTCAATAATAAAACTCAAATATTTTATTTCTTAAATAATTTATCATTTATTTCTTTTAAGTAAAATTTTGAGTTTTAATAATATGAAAAAAGAAAATCAATATTGGGAAGCTTATACTTTTATAAACAAAATCAACTCAAACTATATAAATCGAAGACAATAAAATTTCATACGCTAATGATTCAAATTTTAAACATAAAGAAAAGCATATATTGTGTGTTTATGTGTGTGTACATATATCTATAAAATTATTATTCATACTTCTAAACTTTAACTATATTTTAATTATAATTTATAACTTTATTTTGTATAAGATATAACTCTTATATTTTTAATTAATTTGAATTCTCTAAGCCTAATATTGACAAAAAATTTAATAATAGATATTAAAACAGTATCTCATCTCCACATGGCAGTGTCAAGTTATTTAATCTAGTTGTCTCGTGTCAAATATCAACGTAAAATAATCAAAATATAAGTGTAATTTTCAAAGATTAAAAAATACAATATATTTTTTATTCAATAATAATTACACTATAATTCAGCCATTTTAATTTGATATTTAACGTGAACATCTATTGTGATGATTTAACATTCATGCTTGCGAGATAACGTCAGTATCTATCATAAAATTATTTGACGACATTGGGCTTATGAGCATATTGGACACTAACTAGAAGTATATGAGCTATATTCACACTAAATAAAATTCTGAATTGAGGAATATCAGCGTTACTTTTACCTATATATTTATTTAAATATGCGTTTAGCTAAGCAAGAGTAATTAGTACCGAATTAAGGAACAAAAAGACTTATATAAAGTTTTTTATATGTTTGTTATTAACTTCTCAATTAAAAATAGAACATATGTAAAAAAAAATGTCTTCAAAAATTATTTATTTAATGATGAGTTGTGAAAAAAACATTTATTTTTTTAAAAGAACATAAATTTGTTATATTTTGATTAGAGAACTATACACTTATTATATTTTAATCATAGTTCAGAATATCAAATCGATCATTAAATAAATTGAGACACTAGTTCAATGGTCAATAGTCAAATAATAATCGAATAAGTGATACTTAAAACATATTAAAATATATAATTAGTTTATATGCTGCAAATTTTAATATATTAAAATACCAAAGGCATGATTGAGATATATATTTATACGTTAGTAGATCTTATTCTAATAATTTAAATTTTCTAAAAAACAAATAATAATATTTAAAAAAAATAAAAAAAGGTTGAATAGATTGAATTAGTTAATTTTATTAATTTTTCACATGTTTAAACACTCACTGATTTTTAAGTTTAAATTGGATAAAAAAATTTGGCCAATTTACCAAATTTTTTTATTAAACCAAACAATTCAATTCGATTTTGCAAACTATAGTTTTAATAAATAACTTAATACCAAATATATAATATCTGAACGAAAGTTCTTTCCATTAAGTAATTGTGTTCCACCAAAATCACGCTTTCTAATTTGGGAATCAAATTAATAAGGCATGAAGAAACAGTGTCGACCATTCCAGAACCAATCAGCATCGCGCAGTGCTATTCCCAATCCAACGCTCAGTATCCGCTGAACCACCATCTCTGGCCGTTGGATCAAAACTAAAATGGTCACATGGATCACCACTGACCGCAAAATGCGGGCCCACAAATACACAGCTAGATATTTTTGGCCCAATGTTTTTTAATATTTTAGTATTAACCTTTTGCTGACGTGGCGAGGTCGAACCCTATTTTTCCAGTGCTGACTATAAGTATACCCTCTCTGCGACTGTGACCTAAGCTACAGAGGAAGAGGAAGAGGAAGAGGAAGAGGAAGAAGGAGATCTCAGCGGCGTGAGACATGGGCGAGAGGGTCACTGGGAAGGTGAAGTGGTTCAATGACCAGAAGGGCTTCGGCTTCATAACTCCTGATGATGGCGGCGAGGATCTCTTCGTGCATCAGTCTTCGATCCGATCCGAAGGGTTTCGAAGTCTAGGCGATGGAGAGACCGTTGAGTTTCAGATCGAATCCGATCCCGATGGCCGCACCAAGGCTGTTGACGTCACCGGCCCCGACGGGGCTGATGTTCAGGGTAGCCGACGCGGCGGCGGTGGCGGCGGCGGCGGTGGAGGCAATAGATCTTACGGTGGCGGTGGCGGCCGAGGTGGTGGGTACGGCGGAGGCTATGGAGGTGGTGGCGGTTATGGTGGTAGTCGTGGCGGAAGAGGCGGTGGTGGTTATGGCGGTGGAGGTTATGGAGGTGGAGGTTATGGTGGTGGAGGCGGTGGTGGGGGCTGCTTTAAGTGTGGAGAGATGGGTCACATGGCCAGGGACTGCACCCAGGGAGGCGGTGGCGGTGGAGGAAGGTACGGCGGCGGCGGAGGAGGAGGCGGCGGGAGCTGCTACAACTGTGGGGAGTCTGGGCATTTTGCGAGGGACTGCCCCACCACCGCTCGTTGAGCCAATAGTACGGTGTTGAATGTCTCTACCCAATCTTTTTGTGGTGCTGTGATGACTGATGGGTGGGATTTGGTTTCTGTTATGTGTGTCGCTTTCTGTTCTGAGATTGGAATTATGTTTTGAATAGGGTAGGGGTTTTCTTGATGAACTCTTTTGTGTGGCTTCTCTTTATTGTTCATAGGATGATCATTTAGACTTGGGATTTTGTTTCTGGCACAGTGAAATGGAGGGAATTTAGGGAAGATCAGATGTCGTTAGATGATGCATACTCTCTGTTTCCAAGTATTAGTATTTAATACACATGGTGAACAAAATCTATTCCAGTTATTTCTTGTTATCTTGATATATGATTTCTTACACGTGCTAGTGTTATCTCCAGCTAAACTCAAAGTCATTGATATGCATCTGTTATGAATGCAAGACTTGCGAAAGAGACCCTTCAAAGATTGATATATGATTTCTTATACGTGCTAGTGTTATCTCCTGCTAAACTTATAGGGACTGATGCATCTGTAATGAATTTATGATATTCGAGAGAGACCCTATAAAGATTTTAGGTATGGAATTGTAATACCGGAAGCTGACTGCCTTGTGTGCATAAGGTCAAAGAACAGTTCTCTGTCCTTTTTATTGGGACTTATAAAACCATCCAAAAATCTCCTCAATTAATGATAAGCTTGAACTGGTTGACGATGGCATTAACTAACTGTTCTGTGGTTTGTATGGATCATCAAATTAACTTATTCATATACTTTTGTATTCTGTGGAATTATGATATTTACTCCAAAAAAATGTTTGGTCCTATTTATTCGGGACCTATCAAACCATCCAAAAATCCCCTCAATTAATGATAAGCTTGAACTGGTTGACAATGGCATCATAACTGTTCTTTGTGGCTTATATGCATCATCAGATTAATTCATTCATACACTTTTGTATTCTGTGGAATTATAATGTTCACTCCATAAAAATGCTTGGTTCTTGTGTGATTATGAGAGGAAGTAGAGTTTTTGAACATTCCTGGAAAAATATATTTGACTTAAAAAGAGGGATGAAAATAAAATTCTTGGGTCACCTGGCAAATTTGCAATGAGCCAGTGTTTCACCCTTGAAGGTAATATAAGCCAACATCTATTTCAGTTGAAAAGTTCTTGAGCAATAAATTCAGTTTTTGCTTCTAATTTAGTAGACTCCTCTAGGTATATGTATCCGCTCTTGTTCACATGAGCCACCGGCCCTCATGTGAGCCTGACGGACGCGCTTTTTTTTTTTTTTAATTCATTTGAATTGCTGTGCATCCAATGACTCACGTAAGTTTCGATGGCTTTTGTCCTCTTGGGAAACAGGAATGGGTCCAATTCCCTCCTCTCGACAGAATAGTAGGGTCTATGAGGTCTTGTTCTTTAAATTAGGATCTTTAATTCAAAAATGTTCTTGATCTTTCGGTCCCAGGTTTTTTCTAAATTTTTTTTTGGATTAAGTTTAATTGTGAGCTATGAATCTTTACCATCTATAACTATGTTTGAGTAGGTTGCATCTTTTTTAGGCTGGGCTTTACCTTGTTACCTGATTCTCTATTGTATAGTAGGGATGTTGGACGGCCAAATACCGTTTGATGAGGGTGGAGTTATATGAGTTTCATTTGTTCATTGCTAATCAAATGATGTTCAGCTGTCTAATATTCTTACTGTACAACAGGAGATTTGGTTCCCTTTCCCATATGTGTAAAAGGGTTTCAAATCGGACTTCAATTCTTTTGTAATCTCAGTGTTTTTATTGCCTTCAAGAGTTCAGATGGTAGCTATAGAAAAGCCCAACGTATGACAGTTCATTCAAATATGACATTAAATTTGAAATTTGAATGTTTTGACAAATCGAGGTACTGCTATTTGCTATCAGTTTGATTAATGTAAATATAATTGGTGGATAATTTTTATAAACTCAGCATTACATTTTAGGAAAAAAAAAAGTCCCCCTTGATGTTTTTCTTAAAAAAACTAAGAAACAACAAAGTCACTGGTACTCATCTTTAATCATCCACTCGCTGCTTAGATAGTGCAGTTAGTGACATTTTAAAAAAAAAAACAAAACAAAAGGAAGATTGAACAGCTAGCTATGGACATTGATTGGCTCTAGTAATACTTTTACCTTAAAATATAAAACTTTATCTTTTGTATTATTCACCAAAATTAAAAGCAAAACATATCAATTAAATTAACTTCTAAACGGTATTTATTTTGAAAAGAAACACAAATTACAGATAATAAAATTTTAATTGATATTGAATCATTTCTATTGTTTTTATTATAATTCAAGGGACTAATTTATTACATTTTTCAGTTTACGTACTGAAATTGTAGCTAAATTATAATTGTTAGAAGAAAAGAAATTAAAGAAATTACAACCGAGTGAATACATACACTGTAACACTGAATTATAGTATTAACTACTATTAAATTGTTGCCAATGGAGACAAATGAATAGACATGGTGTCGGCCAAAAAAAAGTATGAAAAATAATCAGCGCCTGACTGGCGGAAAATAAATGTGATATTTAATTACTTACCGAATTAATAATATACAGATAATGCTTTTATGATGCGTTGAATATGCAGTGTCTAAGAACCTCGTGCTTTGTGCTCAGATTGTTTGTTCGGTAAGTTATATATATATATATATATATATATATGGTTGTTAAATAGGTTTGCCAAAGTCAATGTATAGAATGAGTTGTGTTAGGTTGAATTTTATATAATTTATAATTAAAATTTTTTTACTTATTGCAACTCATAATAGATTATGGGTTATTTTATGTGTTTATTTATTTTGTTTAAAAATAATGTATTTTTAATTATTTTATTAATATAAATTAGATATTAAAATAATTAAATTTTAAAAAATTAAATTAAACTTATAAAAAAATATATTAAACCTTAAAATAAATTTTTATAAATATAATTTTAATTATTTTAAATGACATAAATTAAATATTAGACTTCAAAAAATGGAATTAAATTTTTAAAATAATAAACTAAAGCTTAAAAAATAAAAAATTCATAAGGTCCGACTATTTTAATCCACTTAAATTTCAAAGATTTTAATAGGTTAAACTAAAAGTTTTTATTTTCCAAATAAATAATTAAATTATTGACTCACACTCACTTCATACTATTTGAATAATTTGACGTATTAGGCTAAGCTTATTTTATTTTATATATATATATATAGTTATTTTATTGCTTTTATGTAAAAATAAAATATGTTTAGTATCGTATTTTGGAAGAATGTGTTTTGTAAATAATTTTTGAAATGGTTGCTTTAAAATCTGATAGATTCGCCAAGTTTTCATCATAGATTGGCGCCATAATAAAAGCTCAATTAATGGAAATGAAAATTTACAATCGCCATTTGCTTGGTAAATCCAGAACCTCCAACGGTAAAATCTCAAGTCCAAGAAATTTCTTAATCTTTTTCTCTATCTTTTATTCTTTCTCTTGGAAAATTGACGATGACAAATGAAGCCCTCAACTCATCATCTAATAAAAAGAAAGAAAAGACAACATTATATATTTTTTTAATCTAAAATATTCTGTATCCACCCAACATTGACTCGTACCAAATAACAATAATAGCAATTGTCTTGATATCAAGAATGGCAAATATTTGATTCTTGGATCCTTTGAATTGGGATTTTTTGTAGTTCTCGCTAAAATCGCACAATCTAGTTCATAGATTTGGGCAGTCCTTTAATCGAAGTCATTCAAATCTGTGGGTTGAACTTTGCAATTCTGGTAATGCAAAGAATCTCAATCCTTACCTTTTATGCTCAGTAGGCCCAAAAACATATTAGTCTACTATTCTATTGGATGCAGATAATCTTAGTAATTTTTTTTTTGAAAGTATTCTCTATCCAATACCACAAAAGAGAAATCTCTTTCAAACCTAAAGAGAATAAACGATAAAGTCTTTTCAAGAATCAAGATGATGTCATTTTTAAAATTCAAACAATTATTATCATTGTAATTGACTAATATTGGACGAAGCACATATTTTATTGTAAAACGACATTGATTTAAAAATCAATGATTAGAAGGATGAGGAGCCGGCGAAGGCGCTGTGGCATTGAGCAGTAGCGACGGTGGTAATGACGGGGATGGAGACGGCGGGGACATGGTGGGGATGGGGCACTGGTAACACTTGGTGAAGAGCCCAAAGGTGTCAATCTGGTGGATGAAGTTGACCATGCTGGCCCACCCACCGAACCCGAACCCTACGACCATGACCCAAACCACCACTAATATGTTGATCGTAAATGTGCCCACCCACCTTCCCACGTACTTCGGAGGTTGCTCCACTGCATTCTGCAAATTCATGTCACAAGAATCCATTAACGAATCTAAGTAAATCTTCAAATATTGTACGTGTCTATGAAGGGATTTCAATCATGGCAAGCATGACAAGCTCTTGAGTCAAACTATTACAAGTTTCAGACACAAACTCACACATGAGAATCGATTGACTTTAATGTCGAAGTTATCGATTCTTTAAGTTAGTTGTCTTACTATTGAGTTTCAATCATGGGAATCAATTAACTCTAGTATTACAGTTATTAGTTTCCTAAGTCAACTATCCGATCAGTGACTAGCAATGGTTTTTTTTTTTAAATAATTGACTGCTAAACGTTCAATCAACGATTAAAAAGTTGACTTGGAGAACTAATAACATATTATTGAGGCCAATCGATTCAACCCATACATATGGTTGGAGACTACTTTTTCTTAGACTCATAGTGTTCACTAAATTTGTCCATTGTATGGTTATTCTATAAAATAATTAATTACATTTGTCTTGGAGTAAATTATTAATTTGATCTCAAAAGACTGGAATCACCTTAAGTTAATTTAAAAAAAAATAAGTGTCGTGTATTAGTTTTTGAAATATTATAATTATTTTAATTTAGTTTATTTTTTTGTTAAAGTGACTTATATTCACAAAAGTTTTGAAACTTAGCTATGATAAATTTTGTGAATTAGCAATAAAAAAGACTAAATGAAGCACATACAATCTTTTAAGATTGAGAAAATTGTAATATTTTAGAAACTAAATTAGAATTTACTCTTTGTTTAAATTTGGTTTTTTTTAATCTAAAAAATTTACTATTACTAAATTTTAAATTTTTTGTTGTCAAATGTCATATTTTAAAAATTAAATTGAAACAATTAATCTTTCAAACACAAAATTGAGACAATCATAATATTTTTTTAAAAAAAAAAATCATTTACTGTAAAAAATAATAATTCTGAATTATTTTCAGAAACACACTATAAAAAATGGAATAAAAATAAGAATAAGAGTAAATTATACATTAATTTGTTCTTCCAAATATTACAATTGTCTTTAATTGATTCTTTAGAATATCAAATATCTCAATTTAATTCTTAAAAAATTCTATTTGTTTTCATTTTGTTTCTCTTTCTATCAAATTGGCATTTAGCAAATAAAATTTAGAGATTTAGTAGTAATAGATTTTATAATTGAGCAATGAAAAACTAAATTAAAATAAATAAAATATTTTGAGAAATAAATTGAAATATTTAATTTTTCAAATACCAAGTTATAAAAACAATAAGACAAAAGTACCTTTTACAACGTTTGCATTAATTTTTAATTTTGTCTTTAACTTTTTTTTGTGTGTAAGTTATATCTTATATATTTTATTTTTGTTTCAAATTTATCTTTTTAACTAACACCTTCTATTCCACTAACAAAAAATACTGATTGAGTGATTAGTAAAAAAGATATATTTAAAACAAAAATAAAATATGTATGACTCAAATTTATTTTTTTTATGTCCTTAACTTTTTTTTATTGTGTCAATATGTCCTATATATTTTTTTATTTCAAATATATTATTTTTACTAATTATTTAATTAACATTTTTTGTCAATGGTATCAGTAAAAAAGATAAATTTGATACAAAAATTAAAAGTAAAATTAAACTTAATATAAACTTTAGATACTATTTTTGCCGAGCTAAATTATGTTGTATTTGGTTCAACTCACACCAATTCTTCTTCTTCCGTTATACAGAATAACAGAAATAACACATTCAAATCCCTAAACAGAAAAGCGGAGAGATGCGATTGAACGATACCTCTCGGGAAGAAGGCGATAGGAAGGTGAAGATGTGAGCAAGCGCAGGGATGATATAGACAGTGAAGCTGACGAGGAGCGATCCGACGGTGGAATTGATGGGTCCGAAGAAGGGGAAGACGATGGCGAGGAACCAGATGGGGACGACGACGGGGAGGCGGAGGGCGGCGCGCTTGCAGAGGGAGGAGCAGGAGTGGACGCCGATGGCCTTCTCCCAGACGAGGTAGAGCGGAGTGCAGGCGAAGCCGAAGGTGATGAACTGGTGGACCAGCATGAGGGCGACGGCGGCGTCGCGGAAGGGGGATCGCGGCAGCAGGGAGAAGGCGTTGGAGTGGTCCAGAAGGAGATCTCCGAACGCCCAGTACACCGCAGCCGCCGACGGCAGCGTCAGCGTCAGCACGTACGCCGTTGCTACCAGGTAGATCGCCTTGAACTTCTCTGGCTTCCACATCGCGTGCATTATCTCCCTGTCATTGAGTATGCATTAGGAGACACATAGAAAGACGAGTAGGAAGAAGAAAAGTTCAGACAAAAATACTGTTCATTAAATCGGTTATTACAACATATTTATTAATTGTTGAATTGTGGTGGAATAATAATTAAAATATATTAAAATATTAAAATATTTAATACATGCTTTATATGTATATATATATATCAATTTTAAAATTTCTTTTAATAGTTTAATTTTTTTAGAAATATTTTAAAAATACATAATATAATATTTAATAAAAATTTAAAATAAATTTAAAAAATTAAAAAATTGAGAATTGTTAAACTGATTATTTCTACCGGTTCGATTAATTTTTTATTAGTTTAAATACTTATCGATTCTTAAATTTAAACTAAACTAGATATATGAGTCTATAAACAATGAAAAAACTCAAATTCTCTTGTTTTTTAAGGTCAACATCAGGGTCATTTTTAATTTCTCTTTTATTTAGCTTATTCATTTTAAATCAAAGGTTTATGTTAAAAGGGCAAAAAAATCTCATAAGGTATTATTTTTAATTTTTGTTTTGATACGTTGGACTTAAAATAAACAGTTTAAATTTAAGGAATATGATTCTCATTTTTGCTTGAGTTAGAATGAGAGGGTTATATTAAAAGAATCCAGACCCTTTTAAGCTCCTTTACTTTCCACCTTAAGGCTTGAACTTTCCTAATTAAACAAAACTAATCTAATTAAAGAGAGGGAGGAAAAAAACAAAAAAAAAGAGAGAGAAGCTACCTTTGTTTAATGAATATTGTTGGATGACAAATTTAGTCAAAATAAAGCTAATAGGTGGTAGAAAAGTTTTGTTAATGGTTTTAGATTCAAATGATTGTATATATATATATATATGTATATTATCAGTCCTGACTAATTACACTAAAATAAAAAATGAATTTTTGATGGATACGACGCTAGTGAAAATCTTCCTTGGCGTAAAAAGTAAATGGGAAAAGAAGATCGCTTTTGGCTTTTGGTATCTCTTCTCTGAATGAAAAAGCAGACGATAACTATTCAGAGAAGGAAAACTCGCTTTCTACAATCATAAAAAGAAGCTCCATGTTTTCCATTTCCACGAGAAAGCTTCAACCTTTTCTTTTTTCTTCTTCTATTGTCTTTTGTTGCACTCACCCCAATGAACCGATTGATTTTGGTACTGGAGTTATCAATTTGTGTATCAATTGTATAATTACCGACTGAACAGTTGGTAATGAATTACTTAAAAAAAAAATTCATTATCATTCATCCAATTCAATGAATTTAGTGCTAGAACCAATATGGTTTCATGTCCAACAAAGGGGCTCGAGGATGCAGGCCAACTGGAGTCATTTGATTGGGATGGGTTCAACATTGTGTTGGGCTAATAAGGGCTTTTTCTTTTTTCACAAACCCAATGTAGTAGAAAATAAATCATGTAAAAGAAAATAGAGAACTACCACTACACTACTAATTACATCATGAATATATATATATATAAACTTGAATCTTCTGTTAGTCATTGTATGTCTGATAAGATGTTAGATTTTTTAGTACTATTTGATATTAATAAAAGTTTCTACCAATGTCAAACGGTGTTGGAGAATTCAATACTCCTATCTAATTATATCAGATAATATTAAAGAGTTTAACACTTTGCCCTTGCTCACATATATAGGGAGAGAGAGAGAGAATATCTTACACTGTAACGGCATGGCCTCCAAAAGTGTAGAGAATGTTAGTGGCCCCTGTGAAGTAAAGCACCAATTTGGTGGGACCCGAATGCTTCACCCCCTCCACCTACACACGCAGACACACACAAGAGTTCATCAATATAATTCACCATATTAATTTATTACTGCCAATTATACTCCATCATTATTCATTATATATGGTTATATATAATACATGCAGTGACATCGATGAAGGAAGAAGATCACCTGGCCGTGGAGGAGAGAGGCAATGGCGAGGTACCAAGCAGTGTAAGTGGTCATGAGGAGGCCCAAGAAAGACCATATTCTGTAGTTGTGAAACGACGGTATGAACACTGTCGTCGCACAGCATGCTCCGAATATGTATGTCCATGTCCTCTTGTCCAGTTTGTCGTTTATGTAATATATGTTGCTGCTCATATAATTCAAACAACCCCTCAAATTAATTACTGCAACTAACACACACATATACATACATATATATAGATATAGGTATGTACCTTGCACAAGCAATGAGTTGGATGACAGATCCAAAGAGAAGAAAAGTGCAGTTGAAGGCCAAACCCACGTTTCTCCAGTGCTTTCCTAGCAGCCCATCCAGAACCTCAAACCACTGCAAATTGATTAACGTTATGTTGGTATGTAGCTAGCTAGGAAGACGACTACTGAATTAATCAAGGTTTAGAAAATTAAAATGGTTGAGCTGATTCAAAGATTAATGATCAAATTGTGAGCGATTAAATAAATAGTATTTAAAATATATTAAAATATATAATATATAATATATAATATTAAAATATTAAAATATTAAAATATTCAAAACATGTTATAAATATATATTTATATTAGTTTTAAATTTTTTTTAATAGTTTAAATTTTTAGAAATTTTTTAAAAATACATAATAATATTTAGTAAAAATTCAAAAAATTTTAAAAAAAATTAAACTGATTAAACCAATTGAATTAGTTGGTTTTAGACCGTTTTTCTATCGATCTAAACATTCATCATTTCACATGTTCAAATCAAAATAGAGACCTAACTAGTTCACCAACTATTTGAACTATAAAATTAATAAACTAGTCAAGGATAGAAATTTAAAAGTTGTATAAAATTGTGTCTTAGGATCCTCTACTTGGCTAGCAAGCTGTCCAATCAGGTGGGGTCTATATTGGACGACTGTGAGCTTGGCCAAACAGAGGAACCGAGCTTTGAAATTGTAGAGGAGGGACCTGGATGACGTGGTTTCTGAAATCAACTTTCTCTCGCTCTTTTCTGGTTCTGTACTCAATGTAGAGAATGCTGATGATATAAGCAGTCCAGCTGCCCAACAAGCCGTAGAAGAGTTGAAAGAGCACCCCTGACAGCATCCCCAGTTGGGAAAACGAGTATGGCAACGTAAGCAGCACTTGAGCCACCTGAATATATATATATATATATAATCAACAAAAAAGAAATCAAACTTGAAAAACAATAATGATCATTAAGGGCTTGTTTGTTTGGTTACTGGAAGAAGAAGGAAGAAAGAAATGAGAAAGGAAGGAACCTGGTTGGAGGCACAGCTGAACCAAGCGTCGTAAACAGAACCGCCGTGCCACAAGAGAGAGGACAATCTGGATTTGATGTTGTTGGATTTTCCTTCTTCGGTCTCCATTTCCACATAGTTCCCAACTATCACGCTTTCCACAGCCTTCTCCGATTCCATTGATCTCGTACGTCTTCTTCTTTCTCTCTTTGGTCTTTTCAACCTTCCTTTGGGTTTCTCTCTGTAATTTGTTTGGGTGAAGTGAAGAATGATCGACAGGGTTGAAATGCTAGCTAGCTAGCTGTAATAAGTAAGATTCCAAACGAGGATATATATATATATATATATATATAATAGTTGGATGCAGAAGTAGTAATATATGTTTGTGTGTGTGTGTGTATATATATATATATATATATATAAAAGATAAAATTACTTTTTTCATCCATAACGTTTACACTATGTTTCAATTTTTTCCTTAACGTATTTTTGTACTATCAGTTATGTCTTATATATTTTATTTTTATTTCAAATATATTCTTTTTACTAATGTCGTTTATTTCACTAATTGAAAATGCTAACTAGGTTGTTAGTAAAAATGATAGATTTAAAGAACCTCAGTTAGATTCAGGCATGATACACTTTTTAGTTATTGGGAGAATCTAAGAAGAAATTAACAATACTTCTTTATCTTTTGAGTTGTTCTGCCGGATCGGTCGCTCAAAACCTTTAGTCTCTACTTGGACCTGATGAAAAAAATGGGAATGGATCTTGTAGGATTCTCAAGAAATTCTTCGATAAAATATGTAAGGCTCAAACATATTCTTTTTATGTCCCTAACGTTTTTTGATTGAGTCAATTATATCATAAATATTTTATTTTTATTTTAAATCTATCATTTTATTAATGTCTTCTATTCCACTAACGGAAGGGTAGTTAGTAAAAAAGATAAATTTGAAACAAAAATTAAACATATAAGACTCAAACTTATCATTTTTAAGTCTCTAACAATTTATTTTCGCATCAGTTATATCTTATATATTTTATTTTTATTTCAAATCTATCATTTTTACTAATCGTCTAGACAATATTTTTTGTCAATAGAATAGACAGCATTAATAAAAATAGTAGATTTGAAATAAAAATAAAATATGTAAAATATAATTGACAAAAAAAAATTAAGAGTTAAAATTGAAACTTAATATAAACATTAGAGACGTAAAAAATATTTTTACCTATAATTCTTAAGAGGGAGGTTTTGGGAGGTGAGTGAATCGCGTGGTGGCCTTCATGAAATTCAATGGTTCTCGAGCACCCTTTTTGTAATTAACAAAACTTTTGTTATTTAATTAGCTAATTAACCTAGTCACATATCTTGGCATAAAAAATTAATGAACAAGAATATTAGGGTGGGAGATGGGTCGGTGTGCATGCACGAGCGGGTCTACCCATTTCCCAACCTCATATATTCCACATGTCTCTTATTACCAATATATGCTTTTGTTTTTATTACTGCCACCATTTTTAAATTTTGCTGAATTTCAATTTAGTTAAAATTGCATCAAACCACGGAGGTGTGTGGACATGGATTAATTCTCTCGAGGTTTCTATTCGTTTTTTTAATATTTTTCAAAACATGTGCTGAAATAAAAAAGAACAGGAGTCTCTAATAACAGGAGGAGTTTCGAATCTCATAAGTGTAAAACTTTTTTAATACAAATTTGATCTATTCATTATAAGACTCGAATTTGAATTCTTATTTGAAAAAAATAACTATTAAACTATTTGAACCTACGAATTTTGTCCTATGCTTTTTTGTTTTAAGTTATATTTTTTTCTTGGGAAGGGTTCAATATTTGTAAAGAATTTTGATGCTTTGTATGAGGAGGGAAGGCAATGGAAAAAAAGAAGAAGAAAAAGAGAGGAAGTAAGAAAAGAGAAATAATCAGAAAGTCGACCATATGATTGCATGTTCACATGCCCTTCATTTTGTCTCCATTCATCGATCATTGGGTATAGAAATGCTCATTTCTTTCAAGTCTAGCTTTATTTTATTCTTTTACTTTTATCTAAAAATTCTCTGACACTGGTCCATATATATTGCAAGAATTGGATTTTTATGATTTTATATATATATATATATATATACATTCCCTTCGTCTTATAACTCGTGATGATAAACCATAATGACTTTGTCCTTTTATGTTTTGTTTTGAGACAAAAACAAAAAAAAACAATATATATATATATATATATATATATCTACCAAGTTGTGCTGATATTACCAAGAGGAATTCTTTTTTTTCTTCTTTATTTAATAAAGAAGAAGAAGAAGAAGAAGAAGCATGGCTTGAAAATTCTGAAAGTGAAAGCTTTGTAATGGTGCAGCAAAACACATTGATGAAGAATGTTGGACACCCACATCACAAAACTCCTCTGCTCATACTTTGTAATATTCCATGGAACCAAAATCATATAACTAATATTCTCAGTGCTTTGTGTCTCCTTCACCATCTTCAGTCTCATGCACAACTCGTAGTTTTGTTCATATTTATTCTTAAAACGGCTCAATATTTGTTCTTTTAAAGCAAAGTTTTGAGTTTTTTGGATAAAATTAACGTTAGAAGAGCTTTACATTTTTAATTTGATTTAACTCAAATTAGATGTCACGAAAATTACAGAGAAAATAGAGAAGAAAAAAAAGAAATAAAATCATAAAACATATACAAATTTACGTGGTTCGATCGATGTGATTTACATTCACAGATAGAGAAAATTTTTTTAATTATTCTTCAAGTAAAACTATTACAAGTACATCTGAAACTGTAGAAACATTTGCAAAATATACAACTTAACCAGGTCACTCTAAAAGAATATATAAAATGGGTCAGAACCATACTCTTGCCCTACTCGCATAAACTTCTATATTTTTTTATCTTTCAGGTCGCACTTCCAGATTTTAGGTCAGGTCTTAAATATAATTCACTAAAAAATTTAAGGCGCTCAACACTATATTAGTTAGAGCTCAATGAATTTTCAGTTACATTCTAACCAAAAAAAAAACTTAAAATTCGTATAGGGTTTTGTTGTCAGTGAAGTGGTGGTTAACGTGGGTTTGTGCATAATTAGGAGGTTCAGTTATGGAGTGCACGTTTAGAAGCAATTTCGAAGCAAAATGATGTTTACTGCAAATTCCTTGTTGTGTTTCAATCATGAAACTTTCGGCTTCCTAGATTGGTATTATTTTTTGTGTCACAGTTTTGCTTCGTTTTTAAGCCAAACCCTAGGACCGTTTGGGGACCTTAATACTGCTTGTCATTCATAAATATTAAAATGATTAATTTGATTCAAATCGGATTGAATCACACAAAGGCGTATCATTAATTTGGTGGAAGTTGCAGGGCTTTAACAATATATTTTTGCAAGAAATGAATGAAGACTAAGTTTGGCTACGTATTGTCATCGACCATTGATGAAATTGCATATCAAGAAAGAGAAACAACATAACCAGGTGGGGAAAATGTTGAAGACAAGGCATGTTAATGGGTATAAATTTTGTGGAAGGTAGGGCACCATAGATGAAAAGTTGCACTATTTGATTTCATTGTCAACCTTGCATGCTTTTACAGTTGCAAAAAGATATTTTGGCCCTCTATGTTTATTTTAGGTTTCATTTTGATCTTCTATGTCTCACAAGTTTCATTTTAGTCCTCTATGTTTCCAAGTCTTATTATTCTAGTCATTTTCTGTTAGAATCGTCAGTTTATATAATTGAGTTAATATGTCATCCTCTAAATCCTAACATAGTCAGTTTACAGATTGTTGAATCTTACATGCAATTCCCAAAATGCTTGAAATGCCCTTATCTTTCCTCCCTTTTCCTGTGCATCTTCTTTTCTTGGTCTTTCTTGGTATTTTGGACATTTTAAAAATTTCACTTGAGATACTAATATCCAATTAGCAGTCATGTAGACCAGTCATATTAGCATTTAGAAGATGATATGTCAAGTCCATTACAAAGACTAACAGTTCTAATGAAAAAAAGCTAGGATAATAAAACTTTGAAATATAAAAGACCTAAATGAAATTTCTGAAATATATAGGACCAAAATGAAACTTAAAATAAATATAAAAGAACAAAATACCATTTTTACCTATAATTTTATAAAAAGAACTAGACGACATAGTTTGCTTATGATCATAGCATGATCAAGTACTGTCTCAATTGTAAGCAGGCAAATTAATTATGCCCTATATATAGTTTATCTTCTAATGCTTAAACTTGAGGAAAATTTGGCTCAAGAATATTTTTCACTTTTTCTTTGTCTAAACAAGATTTATATGCACACTTCCAATGTTTTTATATATTCATCTCCTTTAACTTAGAGAGTTGGATAATTTATTTCCTCAATAATAAAATTAATAAAAGATCCCTCTAATTTTTTTAATTTCGCATAACAGTAAATAGTCTATTTGTTTAAATTTTTTTTCCAAAACCTTAACAATTATTTATGTAGGTTGAAACTAAAATTAATTAAAAAAAATACATCCAACCAATTACTTCAAGTGAAAAATAATAGTATTTTTTTAAAAATATTTTTTGCAACAAAAAGCTGCTTAAATTAAAATAGTGAATGGGTTATGTTTATTGTTGATCTAACACCTTTTAATATACATGAACAAATGGTGTTAGAGTACAATAAAATTAATGAAAGAGTTATGTTGCACAAAATAAAAAATTTATAAAAGAATATTATTAAATATGAAAATAATACATATATATATATATATATATATATATATATATATATATATCCTTAAATTAAAGGGTTGTTCATAATTTTTTTGTCTCCTTAAATATGAATAAATGATGGAGGCCAAAGCTTTTGAATTGAAGGGAGGACAAAGGCATGGGACAGCAAATAAAGCTACATTGACTTATGTTTTCATTTCACAAAGTGGGATCATACAATTATCCACTGCATGCCAGGCGTCCACAAGTCGTTCGATGCTCATGGAGTCTACATGGACCTATGAGGCACATCAGCATATTGGTCGACCAGTAGCCGACTAGTAGAGGATCCCCATGCCCATACAATTGAGGTATTACTTGTTAGTCCTTATTGTTGAATTAATGGTCAAAGTATTTTGCATAATTGATGCCAACTCAATTTGGTTAGAATCATTAGTATAAAAAACTCTATTAAATTATTAATAATCTAATTTGGGTTAGGTCAAATTAAAAGGTACAAATCTCTTTTAATATTATTTTTTTTATATTTACAAGTTTAAACTCAAACTCAAAACTTTATTTATAAAAATAAGTATTGAACCACTTGAATTCATCCATATTAATATGTAAAATCATTTTTTTTATTTGAACAACCGATAGTAAAAAATTTATTTGCCTGACTAATTTAGTTTAAGGCAGGTTAGATCATAAAATTATAAAACTCTTCAAGTGCTTATTTTTTTCTGAAAACTTTATTTTAAAAAAATAAATACGAACTACTTAAATCAACATTACTCCGGAAACTCAATTTAATAATCCACAAACACTATCATGTTTTGCATATCTTTAAGTCCTTCATGCTTCACTTTTCATGCCTTCTTTTGCACTCTCAACATCCAACAAAATATTCTTCTATGTCCTCAAAATCTTCTTATATAATCTTTTTCCTTTTCTTTTCTCTTTTGAAATCCCTCTCTCTCATATTCAACAACATCAATTATAGTGCTCACTTTGCTTTATATAATGATGATGATGGATTCTTCAAAATATAAGATATTTGTTGTGTCCTAAAAAAAAAAAGGTGTAAGGTCATGATTCACACAGATTAAAATAAAGAATATGAACTGGATATAGCTTCTAAAGATATTTATTGTGTTGAAAGAAGGTGTAAAATATTATACTTTATATTACTTGACTCTCTGCAGAATCTTGTAAGTTGTTAAAAAAAATTGAGATATTTATTATATTAGAATTAAAAAATAAAAAAGAATCCATCCCCAATATTTTTTTGTGTCAATTTTATTTTATATATTTCTTTTTTATTTTAATTTTGTCTCATTGCCCCTAACTTTTTTTGTGTTAATTTTGTTTTACATATTTCTTTTTTTATTTCAATTTTGTTCCTAAGGTTAATGCCATTAATAAAGTTGATGAAAAATGCTAAGGTGGACTCCTCTAAGAGTATTTACAGTAGTGGTTCTTAAGAAGTTATTAAATTTAAGAATCGGTTCTTATTTCGATTCACCACTGCAGTTCGCCACGTATAAGAACAGTTGTTATATAAGAATCAGTTCTTGTACAAAAAGTAATAATAAAATAATTAAATTCACAATAAATGTCAGTAAAGAGTAATGAATGTTAAAGTAGTAGAAAGTTAATTGTGGGACCTATTTATGGATTTTTAATATATTCACCATTGGAGCGGAGAGTTGTTTAAAGTGGTGGAAAATTGTTTAAACTGATATGGTACTGTGAAACCCACAATAAGAACCTAATTTAGGTTCACCATTGTAGATGTTCTAAGTGACACATAAATTCCTTCAATTGACATGTAGACTCTTCCATATGACACATCAAACGTTTAATCATTAATTTGAGACTAATGAGAGAAATGAAAAAAGTATCATTTGGGACAAAATTGGAGTTTAGTCAGATATTTGAGATAAAATTAAAACTAAAATTAATTAGTATGATATGTTGATAGCAGACGGGTTACATAGAGAAGTCTATGTTAATATTTTCCATCAATTATATTAACAATATTAGCCTTAGAGATAAAATTGAAATCAAAAAAAAATATGTTGGACGAAATTGACATAAAAAAAGGTTAGGAACAAAATTAAAACTTGAAATAAATGTTAGGGACAAAAATGTACTTTTGCCTATAAGATTATGCTAGTAATATTTATTCTATTAGGAATTTAGGAAAGTTAGACATGTAATTATGAATTTTTGGCTGTTTGTTTGTTTGTTTTCTCTAAATATGAGTAATATGAAGAAGTTTATGGTCACACATGCATTAGGAAAAGCAGAAAATAACTAAGAATACAAGAACTGATTTCTAGGTTTTTTTTGTTGCTTTTTCCTAGTTTTGTCCTATAATATATAATAATTAGACTAATACATATAATTTACATAAAAATTTATATTATATGTTACAAGTTTTATTTACTATCTATTTGTTTGTTAGATTAATGTTTTTCTTCTATATTTTCTAAAGTAATTAATATTTACAAAAATTTAATACTTTAAACATACATTTTAATTAAAAGATAACTATGATTTTAATTATTAGATATCCTTTATTTGTTGCCCAATATCGTAATATTTATAAATTTTGAGCATTTATAAAATTCTGAGTATCTCGAATACTCCATAAATTTCAAATGTCCAATACTTTGAATACTGATATTAGAAATGTAAAAAGTCAAATTCAAATAGGACTCTAATATTGAATCTCCACTTCAAAAAATCGAATTTTGAATTTCCAAAATTTGATTAAATACATATCCATTACATGCGCCAAGCGACACCTAGGATCAATTATTCACTCAGAAGCACAAAAACTTCAGCACTACTTGAAAAGTTTCTTTGGAACTTACTTGGTAGAGCCTTCCCCATGACCTTTTCTAGTAATTGAGAAGTAAGTTGCTTCATTTACAACGCAACAAATAGTATTAATGCACCAAAGTCAATACACTCAAACTAATTTGGTTCAAATCAAGTTGGATCACCAAAGTGTAAGCCTTAACGTTAATTTTTTTCATTCAAGCTCAAATCCAAAATCTTATTTCATGAAAATAAGTGTCAAACCACTTAAATTAACCAACGTTTGTAAACTCCAAAGGTAGTATAATAATTATTAACGAACCAATTTTCTCTAAATTTGTTTCAATCATCAACATGAATATTGTTAGGATACTAGGGGTTGTTAAGGTTGTTATATGGTTAAGGAGTAATTAAGAAATTATTAGTGGATGAGTTTCTTATAAATAGGAGAGTGGGAATTTGAGAAGAAAAATGGAGGAATAATAATTGTTATGTTTAGGAGTTTTGCTCTAGATGAATCTTAGACTATAGGAGACCTAGTTTCTAAAAATTATTTTTTTCTTGTCATTCTTGCTATTCTTGTTTTGTATTTCCATTCACTTAGAAAAAATATCTTGTTCTTTCTTTAATCTTTCTATAATTAAGTCTTGGGTTCTTATCAAGAGGTTTGGCTTACCAGATCATTTTGAGGGGAGCCAGTGTTTCTTTCTTGTAATTCCAAAATGTCTAGCCCAGAATGGGATGAGAGAGTCAGAGAGTTGGAACAAGTTATGAGAGATGCATTCGATCGAATGAAAAAAAAGATTGATGCTATTATTACGGCAATTCAAGAAAGAATGAGGAAACCTAATGCTGAATAGAGGCTAGTGTTTGACAAGAACAAAGTGATCACGATAGGTAATCAGAGCTTGAAGGCGACGGTGAAGAGAAAGACGAAGACAAAGAAGGCGACTGCCAAGAGGACAAAGGTCATGCGTCTTCCAACGAAGATGTCAGTTGGCAAACTCTAAGCTGACATGTGAAGACATCTGAGAACTTTCAAATCTCAGACCAAATATCAATTGGTGCAAATGACGAAAGTTCTTGATTGAGGAGAAGATGGAGTCATGCATAGGAAGAAGGTCAAGGACATGGGCTTGAAAAAGGGTACCCTTACCCGCTTCTCTAAATCACAAGGTTCTATGACCAAATTTGTTCCATCTATTTACATCATTGTCGTCATTTTCGACCTCGAGGAAGTCTAAGGGAGCTCGTCAGTTACCGTCACAAGAAAGGAGAGAGGACAATCGGGTCATATGACCCGCAAACAACAAACTGACGATACTCAAGGATTCGCGATCGAAAACATCTCAATATCGTCATTGTCTTCAATCTCGTCTGCAAGCAATACCAGTAGACCGCCACTAGCGACGTAGACACAGTCGACGCAGGCTACAGCATAGAAATCACAGACAAAAACTTCTAGGGCAGACCAAGGAGGAAAGAATGACAAGAACAGAGACGCATGTGACTGAGAAGAGCATAGACATTGTTGGCTAAATTAGGGGAAAAAAATTATGTATCTTCAGTTCTTTTTTTAAAAATAATAATAATAATATTCTGTCAGCCTTGGAAATAAGTTTGATCTTCAAGGGGGGAGTAATGTTAGGATACTAGGGATTGTTATGATGGTTATATGGGTTGAAGGGTAATTAGGAAATTATTAGTGGATGAGTTTCTTATAAATAGTAGAGTAGGAATGTGAGAAGAAAAAGGGAGGAATAATAATTGTATTGTGTTTAGGAGCTTTACTCTGAAAGAGTCTTAGACTCTAACATACCTGTCTATGAAAATTATTCTTTTTTTGTCATTCTTGTTATTCTTGTTTTGTATTTCTATTCACTGAAAAATAATATATTGTTCTTTCTTTGATCTTTCTATAATTAAATCTTGGATTCGCATAAAAAATCTAATCTTTGGCTCAAAAAAAAACATTTTTTTAAGTATGTTTATGTTACCATGTGTCATATTCAACGATATTATAACATTTTTTAATACAACCAGAAACCATACATCACCAATTCCTAAGTACATATTTCCGAATCCCAGAAAAACCAGAATTAAATCATTTGACGTAGCTGGTTTTAAGGAGTCAATCAATCAATAATGTAGTATTAATTTACAAAACCTAAAAAATTTAGACAAGATATAGCTTAAATGCCATAGCCAGGCGTTATTAAAGCATTTATTAGTGTTTGGTAGCAGCAAAACAAATTCAAATGCAGTACAACATAATATATATATATATATATATTAATATATATATATATAGCAGATCAAGTTCTCATTTAGAACTAACTTCTATTCTTTTTCTGACTCCTCAAAATCAGCCTTCCTCTGGTGGTACTCCATGGATCCAAAAAGAAGAAACCCTACATAGAACATTCAGTAACCAAACCAGCTTTGGTTTAGACTGTTTTCTGAGGTACAGGGAATATACTAAACCAGGAACTACAACGTAGTACCAAATAAGAGATGATGATTCTGAGGGATGAAGGGCCATTGAAACGTGGAGGAAAGCCAAGTAATAACATTGAAACAACAAAGACATGGATTAAAAAAGATGCATTACTTGCTGTCCAGTAGCATAATGTAACAAAAATATTGAATTTGAATTTCTAACAAGGGAAACTACAATGACTATTATCGAAGAGATATTTGTGGGTACAAAGCGAAAAGTGAAGAAGCAACTTGGTATGTCTCTGATTTCATCACGACTAGTAAGATATGCTATCTTAAACTTATTACCTACTACTATCGCCGATGTGCAAGTGCCGCAACATATATAAGCTACCTTTATCGTCACCATCATCATCATTGTCCAAACTGCAGTTGTTGAGAATAACCAACTAGCTTCTTAAGTAGCGGGACAATACCAATCAAAGCAATTTGAAGTTGTTCTGAACTATTTAATCGAATACTAATCTGTCCAGATCCTCTGTTGTTCAAATTAGCAGAAGCAATGAGGTTTGAATGCCGTCCAACTGGGATCTGAGACTGTAAATTGCAGCCAACAGCAAGGTCCCCATGCCAATCCATAACAGACAGACCAAGAGTTGATAACGAACGTCCCAGAGGGTAATCTTTATCTCTCAATTGGGCCTCCAAACTTCCACCATAAGCAACATCACCGCGACCTGTCATTGCACCACCTGTTAAAACCAACTTAAAACGTTTATTAGCAACCAATTTGTCTTCCACTTTTATTCCACCAGACAATGAATCACCCAGGATAGTAAGTGTAAGACCAGCAGTTGCCTTATTTCTCCTAAAATTACTAAACCTTGTCTCACTGCGTAAGGTATAAGCTAAGTCCTTCCCAACAGTCTGCATGTCAAAACCTAATGAAGTTGCTTTCCCTTCCCCGTGCTTTATTGAACTGGCTATCTCCATCTGAACATTAGCATCCTTTTTATCCTTTGAAACCTGACCAGAGAAAGACAAGGGTATCTTGTCTTTAAGAACAAACAATCTTTCTACATTTATTCCTTCATAACCCACATCATGATCCCATCCATGAGTTTCAAGGACAGGTCTTACAAGCCAATGGTTGGATGAATCAAGATAACGGTACCGGTGGGTGGGATTATCAGAATCAAAAGATGCAGGTAAGGCCAAGTCTGGCATGGGAACAGGAACAGAAGATGCACCGCTGCTTTCTTCTTCCGCATTTTCACTAAATTCACTTGGCATATCTTTTGCAGATTCTGCCATTTTCTTCATCATCTTCCGCTGTTTCTTTTCTTCCTTCAACTGTTTCTTCATAAAAAGCTTTTCTCTGTACTCTAATTCATCAAAATACGCTTTCCTCTGAGCTTTAGACAGCTTTTCAATCTGGGACTTTGTTAGAGGTTTAAAAGGTGGCAAATCATCAATTTCTGAATCATCATCAGAATCTGATGACTCATCAAATGTGTCCTCATCACCAATTTGCTCCTCTGGCAGCTTTAATGGCGGTCTTGACTGGAGAAGGGATGACAAAAGAAAGGGTAATGGAGGCGCTCGAGCTCGAGTTGTGTCAGGCTTTCCAGGTGGACTATCTTGCAACTTGAGAAGAGCATTCGCTTCGGCAAGAATTTTCGATGCAAAAGACAGAAGCAACAAATGAGGTTTCCAAACCTGGCCGTTTGGCAACACTCTCTGGCCGGCCCTATTTGTTCTGCATGCAGAGTGGTTCTCCACCAATGATACAGGATTCATGAGTCGCATGTCTCCAGCAGCTTGACGAATGGCTTGCTGCACAATATGAGAACGTTGGGTGACAAACATGTCATAACTTGAAGCAGTACCATTAGGTCCATCAGGTGGAGCAGAAGCTGCATGAGTCAGAACCACAATAGCATTGAACCATATTGATGGTCCAAAAATCTCAGTAATTGTGCGTAACAGCGGCATATCACTAAAATCCCTGTTCTGCATGTCTAATCTGTCAAGATACAACACTATATCTGGTGGTGTTTTCTTGATGAAGCGCTTGACAGAGTGCAAGATCTTCTCATTATGTCGCTGGTCTGACCAGGGAGGTAGAAGCCCCGGTGTATCAATGACTCGTACCTTTATGCCCTGCACAGTTCCAACAATATCCTGAACTTTTTTTGTTCCCGTATGAAAAGCATCAGTATTGAATTTAACCTCATCAAAAATAGAATTGATGGTCGCACTTTTACCAACTCCAGTCTTTCCAAGAACCATTATTGTACAAGAGAAATCAAGTGGCTCCTGACCTGGTGCTTCAAGCTGCTCAGCCATAGCACTAGCACGATCAAAACTAAAAGCACCCACGCGACCCCCATTTCTCCCTCTAAGCTGCTCAGCAAGTCCTAGTCTATACAAAACTTGTGCTACAACAACATTGTGTGGAGTTTGTCCAAGTCTATGAGCTAGCCGTAAAAACTTCACCCTTATCATTTGAAGTTTCTCACTAGTCTCATCATACTCCTCAGCCTCAACATTTGAGGAGTCCTCAATTTGTTGCGACTGTGTGCTTGCAATGTTACCATTTACTCGAGGCTGCTGCACTACCCGAGGTGCAGGCTCCAATAATGGTGCTGCACGCCCAAGGCCAGCTGGACGAACAGGAGGTGGACCAGTGTCAGCTGATTTTTCAGATGAGGAAGCAGCAGGCTCTGCCAGAGGCTGCATATTCTGTTCTCTATTGATTTGAGTGGTTTGCTTCTCTTCCGCATTATTCTCCTGTATCTTTTCAGGCTCCTCAATCACAGATGAGTTATCATGGCCTCCATGAATTTCTTTGTCATCATTCTGAGATAGAAAATTTGTAGTACTGCCTTCAACCAAATCGGCTGCAATAGTTTGATCACTGAGCGTCTTATCAATAAAAGAATTTTCTAAAGATGTGTTATCAGCATCTAGAGTCACTGCTCCTTCCCCGACAGATTCAAGTAGGTCTGGAGAAGCTCTTCCTGGTTCACATATTGTTTCCATGTCTTCGCCAGACTGACCAACAATGCCAGTTGCCTCCTCAGAGTTCTCCACCTTTTGTGCATCATCAGGATTTTCATAGACCAAACTAGAAGCCGAAGCACTTACTCCATCAGTAGAATCATCTTTCCTAACAATATTATCACTTATATAGTTTTCACCTCCGTCATCACTGAAATGCTCTTGAGCTGCCATTGCCTTCTCAAAATCCTCTTCTTCCAAATCCTTCAATTTATCAGATCCTGCGCCAGTCTCCGGAGAAACCCCATCTTCCACTCTCTTCTCCTCTACCTCGTGATATCCATTAGAAGACCCAGCCCCATAATCCATAACAAATACTCAACGATGCTTCCAACCCTAGTTTCACCCAAAAATGAAAACAAACAAAAAAATAAATCAGACAGCCATCTAATCAATAGGTTTATAAGAGAAGTGGGGGACGGAAAGGAAGCACAAATACTATTCAAAATTACTCAGTAATGAATTGAAATAAACATCACGTCTCATAACGCTCAAACCGTGGACGAAATAAGCTATAATACCAACAAATGGATCGGTCAGGCTCGAGGCAATTAATTAAAGGAACACACCATCAATAGAAGATTCCTAGGTTGCTCGCGAGTGTAATTAATTTGTATTAGGGTTTTGCAGGATCAAGTAAAAGAAACATAATCATTCAATTACAGTGGGCAATAGCAGAAATACGAACCTGGGTTAGATAGAGAGAGAGAGAGAGAGAGAGAGAGAGAGAGAGAGAACGTAGGCGTCACCTCCGAGTCTGAGTTGGACGATGAATGACTGTGAAAAGAGGATAGGATCTTCCTCCGTCCACCATAGTTCATAGTTGATACCTTGCTATATTGGGTTTCAGCAAATAGATCAACGGTTAAAGATGAGTAAGCGGATTTACATCGACGGTAGATAATGGGACACGTTTAGGATTGTGAAAAACCTCTGTAAGGTGACTGGACTAAAAGCACAAAAGAACTTGAAATCCGCATTCTCTACGGTCCAAAGCTGGACTTTTTAGCATCATTCGACGTTGAGATGTTGGGATAAAACCCAATTGCATAGTATGTGAGCCCTAATTTTAGTCAATTTATCTTAAGTTTGATTCATTTAATATTTTTGGTTTTAATATTGTATTTGATATTTTTATTATTAAAGTTAATCTTTTTATACATATGTGTTTTTAATAATAAATTTAATTAAATAATTTTCAGTTATTTAAAAATAATAATAATATAAAGTCATGTTAAAACTTTACAATAATTTAACTATAAACATAAATTACAATCTTATATGTATAGCAAGTTAACTTATTTGATAGAATAAAATATAACATTTGAATTAAAAAAATAAAGTATAATTAGTTAACCTTTATTTAAAAAAAAGTGTTTGATCTTTAATATTCTATCATATTCCATTGTTCCCATGTTTGTATAAGTTGTCTTTTACACTAATTTCTTACTCAAACAAATATTGTAGTATTGATGTAGTATTGTCAAAATAAATTATGGCTCATCATTTTGGTTGGACTTGGACATAAAGAAATTGCCCCATTTTAAAAGGCTCTTGATCGCCTTTTTGGTTTGTGATAGTTGTTGAATCCAAGTGATTAACAGTCATCATGTAAAGAGATAGAGGACAAATGGGCCGTTAGATAATAAGAAAAGAGAGTGCACGATAATCGTTGATCACTCAAATTCAACAACCATCACTCACAAACTGCTTGCTTGGCTTTTTACACTGAGCAAGAGATCTGGATTTAAAAATTGGACTAAACTATTTAGCCTATTTTAGATTATCTTTTTTGACAATGCTATTCCTATATTGCTAATATGTCTCATAATTGCTGGTCATGACTATAGTAGAATCCTTTAATATTAGTTGATATAATTTGAACTATGAAAAAAAAATTTACTCCAAACAAATTTACAGAGAAATAGTGTCTCACAACTTATGTGTCATATTAAGTATTTAAGAGGGCATTTGATTGCACTTAACGAGGATTCGTATCTACTTAGTTCAAATTTTACACCATCAACTACATTTGTTTTTTTAATTTTATTTAGTACTTAACATATTTGAATACATCTTATTCAATCAAATCTTATGAAAAGTCGGAAAAAGTTTAAGTTAATTGCTCTACATACATTTTTCACTGACATATATTTAATGCATATAAATGTTGATAAAATAAACAATGTTAATTATTTAGTATTTAGATTTAGAGATAATATCTTAATATTAAGAATTCCATATATTTATTCAATTTCTAGCCTCTTAATCTAAAACAAAAAACCAAAAAGAGAAACAAATGCCCCTTAAAACTCTATCATTATCATGGACACAGATCTTCTAATGTAGAGGATGTCAATGTCATTGTGACGTTAAATATGAGTTATTTGTACCCTTCGATTAAATGACTCATAATCAACATGAATATAAATGTGTAAGATGTTATTCATACCTTTGATTAGATGACTGATATTCAATATTACAGTGATATTAAAATCCTCTACGTCAAATAATGTGTATCTCATTATCCCCCTTTTAAAAATTGCTTAAGTAAAATTCCCCAGTTCAATCCAAGCCCAAGCATACATTTCAAATATCAGTTCAATCCAGGCCCAAGCATACATTTCAAATATTATTTTAAAATATTTCGTCATCTTTTCATCATTGTAACAACTCTTACCTTTTCTTCCTTTTCCCTCCATAGTCATCCGTCTAACTTGCCGTGCATAAAATTTGAGTTGGTGAATGCATATAGATCGAAAACAAAATTGTGATGTGATTATAAATTATTTATTGTATTGGCATATTTATATACTAAAAGAAACCAATTTTTAAAAACAATTCTCCCATTCATTATTAGAAGCATGTGTGTATGTGTTAAGATTTCTGGACGCATGTATGCGTCTGTTTTCTGTCACCTTATACAATAATCTCAAATCTCCACTTCAACCATCTTTAACAATGCCTTGTTTTTATTAATATTTTAAAAATCAAATTGATTAATAAATCGATAGTGAGGGTACCGATTCAAAGTTTAATGGACGAATCTTGATAAATTGTAGTTAAATCAATAATACTAAAAAAATAATTATAAATAATATTTATAATTATAAATTATAAATATACATATATATTAATTTTATATTAATATAATAAAAATTAATCTTTAATTTTAATAGATTTTAAATATAAAAAACTAATTTAAAAAATAATTGATTTTTTCTACTAACACACGCATTAATTTTGTCATTTTTCAATCAAAAATTCTCTATTCATTTCATTCAAACCAGTACACGTTTTTCTTGTAGGATTTGGTATCCAAATTTCAACCATCTCTCTCTCTCTCTCTCTCTCTCAAGTTACAACTCATCTTCTCCGTCTCTCCATTTTTTCTACTTCTACTTCTTCATAAAATTTCTGCTTCGACGAACAATCACTGAAATGGAGAAGAGAAACGACTGATTGGAAGAGGATGAACGTTGAACAGCTAACAGCGACTTCGACGGATCGACGTTAGCGAAAACACTTTTCGGCTCTTCTTCTTTTTCCAGCGTCTAACGACAACAATAATGAGGGGCTGATGATTTTGTTTTTGAAACTTACAGTGAAAAAACAAAATGAAACCGGTCGAATCGGTTAACTGGCTAGTTCACCCGATTTTTTCGGTTCAGCATCGGTTCAACTTGTTTTGTACCGGTTTAAGTCATGATCGATTTTTTGCTTGAACTGGATCGGACACCTAGCCAGTTCTCGGTTCGATTGGTCGAACCGGTCAGTCCGGTCGAGTTCTTCAATCTATGGTTTTTATGAAAAATTAGCCTTGAACTCAAGAATTAATCTGGATTCTCTGTTTTGCCAAGCACTCTACTTACCAAATAAAATCGTTTGATTGACATTGACAGGTGATTAGAAGATTTTGCTTCACCAAACATGATGTTAATTAACATTGTCAAACATGTTAGATTGCCCCATCGCAAACTAGAGATAAACGAGTAATCACATGTCTCAAATTGAATGTCCAACACCGTCCGCTATGACTTGCGAGCTTCTCTTACTTGCGAGCTACTCTTTTTTGAAAAAAATATTTAAATAATATAATTTTAAATTTTTTAAGTACAAAAAATTTAATAATTTTTTATTAAAGTATAATTTATACATGTAAAACATTACTAATTTAATGTTTTTAACTAGCTCATAACTTTAATTTTTCATTTTTTTGTTTAAATTAACTATAATATATATTTGAAAAATCTATATTTATATTTACAAAATTATAAAAAAAAATTTATATCTAAATTTACTATATTTATTGAATATAATGTTATAAAATATAAAGATATAATAAAGTGAGATTATTTATATTAAATAATATAATTTTATAACCAAAAATAAAAAAACTAGCTCACGAGTCTAATTCGTTTAGCCTGCACGTTAAACAAGTCAATTTATTTTTAAGTGAGCCTAATTTGTTGGGTTCAAATTAATTTATTTACAAACAGGTCTAAACTAACCTGCAGATTACAAGTAATTTTAACACTGCTAATATTGGCTAAGTAAAAGATTCGTAGGAATCAAGAATATCTCCGAAAGATGAATTTAGCGGTGCCGTGAGTCCTTTTTCTTAATCATTGTTGTTTGTCATAATTTTTGTGCTTTTCGTTGTGTGGATTGATTACCTGTTTGGCTTCTCATATGGAGATGTTGTTTGGATATGTTGGTAAGAATAATGTGCTGGCACTTTTATCCACCACTTCATCCTGATAAGATTACTCTGATTCTTCCAACATCAACCTTTTTTTTTTTTTGCTTTTAATATAATTAGGTCGAGGAATCTTCACGGGGACAAGTGAACAACAAAAAGGAAAAGCAAAAAAGATTGTGGACTTTTGTCTTAGGAGTTAAATTTGGTGTTGTGTCATATTCCAAAGCCCATTATCAAAGAAGCCCTTTTGTAGGCTATTTAGGGTTTTTATAGTGATGAAAAATATAAATAATTTAATAAGTAACGGTGAATATATTATTTATGTCTCTAAACTTTGATTCGTATTTTAATTATAATTTAAAACTTTTTTTTTGTTAATTTTATCTCATATATTTATAATTAATTTTAATTATGTCTTTGATTATATTATCGTTTGAATATTTAATAACAAATGTTAACGTGTTATCTCATTTTATATACATCAATACCAAATCATTTTTTATGGATATGTCACGTTAGATACTAATTTTAAATGATCAAAATAAAATATAATTTTTTTAACTCAAAATATATCTTTAAAAATTACATTGTATTTTGGTAGTACATTTAGAGTGAATAATTTGATATTGATATGTGTAATATGAGACACAACATCAATACCTTCTATCAAGTATTTGGATGACGTGAAGCTCAATAATATAATCAGAACTAATTAGAAATATATAGATTGTAAATGATACAAAATAAAGTTTTCGACTATATTTGAAATAGGATTTGTGTCTCCTAGTGGGGTGTTGCTCAATCTCGATCATTGATATTTAGTATTTGAACGGTGTTGAACTTAGAGGCATAATAAAAATTAATTAGAAATATATAAGTTATAAATTATACGAAATAAACTTTTGATTTATAATTAAAACATAACTCGGATCCCTCGCTGATAATTACGGTGCTTGTCCTTCCGAACCGTCAATTTTAAATATCAATTAATTGTCCATAATAAAAAAAAATTCAAATATACGAATAATACTTCTGCTTATAAAAAAAGTCCATTTTTCCAATCATCAAATTTCATTACTAAATAAGCTTTCTTAGTTATTTCAACAAGCTTTTTTCAATTAACTTATGTGTTTTTTTTTTTTAATGAATCACCATACATTATTAGTTTCTGTCATACTTTTCATTGTCAAAAGTGATTTGAGTAAATCAGAAAATGAAATTAAGATAAACAAATTTTAATGTCTAAATTGAAATACAAAATAAATATTTGAAATTACTGAAAACACTTTTGACATCTATTCAAAAATTTCACAAAAACCTCAAAAGGCCAATTACATTTTTCCTTATAATTATCTGCATTGAAACATGAACAAGATTCAAAGAAGCCCATTTGTCATCAGATTATTAAAACAATCCATTTCTTTCAATATCCAATGTTGACAGCCAAAGTTCCCATTAAATGCAGAAATTCACAGTCTAGAAAATTTTTTTCTCTGAAATTGGACTCCTCTATTGAGTGTAAATTAAGAAAGAGCAAATTAATAATTTACTTCATAATATATTACAATTATCTCAATTTAATCTTTAAAAGATTAAATATTTTAATTTACTCTTTGAAATATTACATTTAATTAAATTTAATTATTTTCGTTACTAAAACTCAAAATCCACATTTGTTGTATCTCACTTTGACAAATATAAAAACATAATTATGGGAAAATTTTTCTGAAATTGGACTCCTCTATTGAGTGTAAATTCAGAAATGGTAAATTATTAATTTACTACATGAAATATTACAATTATTTCAATTTAGTCCTTAAACTTAAAAGATTAAATGTGTTAACTTAATATTTAAAAAAGTATATTTATTTTAATTTATTTTAATTTATTTATTTTCATTACTAAAAACTCAAAATCCACCTCTGTTGAATTTCACTTTGACAAATATAAAAACTTAATGAAGGCAAACATAATCTTCTAAGAGTAAATTTTTAATTTACTCCATGAAATATTACAGTTGTCTTAATTTAGTTATTAAAAAATTAAATATCTTAGTTTAGTCTTTAAATATTATATTTATTTCAATTAAATCATTTTCTTTACTAAAACTCAAAATTCACTTTTTTGAATCTCACTTTGACAAATATAAAAACGTAATTAAGGCAAACACAATATTACAAGTGTAAATTATTAATTTACTCTATGAAATATTATAGTTATCTCAATTTAATTCTTAAAAGATTAAATGTCTTAATTTAATATTTAAAAGATTACATTTATTTCAATTTAGTTTCTTTCGTTAATAAAACTCAAAATCCACCTTTATTGAATTTTACTTTGACAAATATAAAAATGTAATTAAGACAAACACAAATTTTCAAGAGTAAATTATTAATTTATTCTATGAAATATTACAGTTATCTCAATTTAATTTTTAAAAAATTAAATATTTTAATTTAATCTTTGAAATATTATATTTATTTTAATTTAGTCATTTTTTGTTACTAAACCTCAAAATCCACCTTTGTTGAATCTCACTTTGACAAATCTAAAAACGTAATTAAGGCAAACACAATATTTTAAGAGTAAATTATTAATTTATTATGTAAAATATTATAATTATCTCAATTTAATTTTTAAAAAATTAATTATCTTAATTTAACCTTTAAAATATTACATTTATTTCAATTCAGTCTTTCTCGTTATTTAAAACTCAAAATTCACCTTTGTTGAATTTCACTCTGACAAATACAAAAACATAATTAAAGCAAACATAATCTTTTAAAAATATTTAAAAATCAAATTAAAACAATTATAATTCGATAATCAAATTAATAATTTTTTTTGTGAAGAAATCAACTGGGGCACAAAAAGAGAAAAAGAGAAAAAAAGGGAAGCCTATCTATTTTAACCGTAACAAAAATAACAAACCCACCTCTATATATACACAGATCCACCATTTCTGCATCATCAATTCTGGGTCTCAATCTTCCATAATTTCATAAAATATTATGGTTATCTTAATTTAATTTTAAAAAAATAAATATATTAATTTAATCTTTAAAAATTTACATTTATTTTAATATAATATTTTTGTTACTAAAATTCAAAATCTACTTACGTTGAATTTCACCTTGACAAATATAAAAACATAATTAAAATAAATACAATTTTTTTAAAAAATTTAGAAATCAAATTAAAATAATTATAATTTTTCAATAATCACATCAATAATTTTCTCAAGAAGATATTAATTAGGGCCACAAAAAGAGAAAAAAGGGCAAGCCTATCTGTTTTAACAGTGACAAAAGTAACAAATCCACCACTATATGTACACATATCCATCATCTCCGCCTCCTCATTCTCAAGCCTCAATCTCCCACAAACCCCATATCTTTTCTTCTTCATTCATCATCTTCCTCTGTCTCCTTCGTCATTCTCAGAAACACAGCACTCTGTTTTTTTCTTCTACTTCATACTCTTCCTCTGTCTCCTTCTTCACTCTCAGAAACAGATTACTCTGTTTTTTCTTTTCTTGATTCACCCTCAATTTCAAGCCTCAATCTCCCACAAACCCCATATCTTTTCTTCGTCATTCATCATCTTCCTCTGTCTCCTTCATCACTCTCAGAAACAGAGCACTCTGTTTTTTTCTTCTTCATTCACCCTCGTCCTCTGTATCCTTCACCACTCTCAAAAGCAGATCACTCTGTTTCTCCCATGGCCTCCCCTGCTTCTCTCTACGAAGTTCTTGGGATTTCAAGGACTGCAAGCTTCGGCGAGATCAAGATCGCTTACAGGAAGCTCGCAAGAACGTGCCACCCTGATGTGGTGACGATGAACCAGAAGGGACATTCATGTGATGAGTTCGTGAATATTAATACGGCGTATTCAACACTTTCAGACCCAGAAAAGCGAGCGCAATATGACAGAGAAATTTGCAGGCATGGCAGATCTTATTCATCTCTGACTTCATCACATGGAAACTCTGTCTCAGGTTATCAACGCAGATATCCTCAAGCTGCACACAAGTGGGAGACTGATCAGTGTTGGTAGAAGATCCAACGAATTGAAGTTCCGGACAAAATAAGATATTTATGAAGATATTTTAATTGATGTCACTGTCATGTATAAAATATTTTAATATAGTATATTAATGAATATCAATTTATTATTTAATATATATATATTACTTGGAATTGGGGCTAATTAATATTTTTGATCAATTTATTAAAATAATGTGTTATTTAAATTTTAAATTATTTTAATAAATTTAAAATAATGTATTGGTTAAATTTTAAATTTATTTTAAAATTTGAATAAGTATGTTGATTAAATTTTAAAAAGACAGAAAGTTAAACAGATACATTTATTAAAAATTAAACATATACATCTAATAAAAATTGAACAAACACATTTATTAAAAATTAAACAAATATAATTGTTCAAATTATATATATATATATATCATATTAAAATTATACTGTGAGTAACTTGAATAAAAAAATTTAGTTGTTTAGTCTTTATATATATCTTATTAAAATTTTATAGTGAGTAACTTAAATAAAAATACCTAGATAAATATTCAAAAAAGAGTTATTGTATCTTAGTAGAATTTATCTGTAATTTCTTCAAATTTAATCATAAATTCTCAAAAAGATAATTTCTAACTCAGTTCAATCAACGTTATTTCTGAGTAAATATTATAGGTTATTAGATGTTGAATGCAGTGATGAGTCCTAGTATGGTCGGTGTACAGGTTGTGTGAAATTGTATATTATGCAGTTCGTTATATATATATATATATATATATATATATATATATATATATATATATATATATATATATATATATATATATATATATATATATATATCTGTATACTATGATATGGCTTAGCTTCTAGATCGATGACGTAATCATGACCCATGAGGTGATTTCATAGTCATGTGAGACAGAAATCAAGTAAAAAGGCAACTGGACTTACTCTAATATTTAAATCATTAATTCCTAAAAAAATTTTAGTACTAGTTGTCCAATCACAGATAGTTGGTGAAAGAATCATTCAGTAAAAAAAAGTAAAATTTAGGTTAATATATTCTATTGGTTTAGTTTGATCTATTTATAAATTGGGTAAATTATTAATTTAATTTTAAAAAAAATTATTAACTTTTTAATTTAATCTTAAAAGATTAAATGTGTCAATTTAGTTCATGAAATATTATATTTGTTTCAATATGATAATTTTCATTGTTAAAAGTCATTTATACACAAATAAAAATCAAGTTGAGCAAATATAATTTTTTAAGAATTAAATTAAAATATCTAATTTTTTAAAGAATAAAATAAGAAAACTGTAATGTTTTGAGTGGTCACACTAATATTTTACTCTTTAAAATTTTAATATTGAATCTTTATAGTTTTATAAATTTTTAATGTAGCTCCAAGTACTAAACTTTCAGTCCTCTTTGATTACGTGGCTAACCAAGAGAAAAAAGATGCATGATTTATGCAGAAAAAATAATATAATTAAATGAAATTCCCTCTCTCTCTCTCTCTCTCTCTCTCTCAAAAGATGCATACTCTCTCACTCTCTCACTCTCTCTCTCACACACACAGGGATTAAATTAAAAACTTTAAATTATAAGGAACTAACTAAAATATAATTTAAAATCATAGGGACTTAAAAAATTAACATATAACTTATTTATTAGCCACATGTGAGATTTTATGCTTCTTTTTCAAGAGTCGATATCTACGATGAATGACCTTTTGGTAGGAACATATTGAGAGTGACGAGGCAATCACTGATTGTTTATTTGATGGAACGTTCTACCTAAAACATGAAGCGAAAGACTAGACTGAATTTGGCTGTCTGAAGTTATAGATATTTTTCTTAAGAAGGGCACATTTTTCCGCATTGAAATTACTATTATTGAAAATTCATCAAACTTTAATTAATTTCTTTTAAGTTAAATTTAGTACTGGTAAACTGGCTTGTGGGCCAACAAAGGTCCGCTCATAAATGAGGCAGACTTGAGTTCAAGAAACTAAGCTATATTTAAAATAGAGCTATCAAAATGTACCAGTCCAACTTGCAAGGATTGATTTGTGATGGGACAGACAAAAGTAGACGGAGGCGGTCTACTTTTTAAACAGGCCTCTAATTCATAGGTCCATCCTACCTACTACGAACTAACCCACTAGCATGTACGGTACTGAAACGAATCTCCTTTATAATTTATATAATAAGTCAAAATTGGGACGAATAGAGAAGCTATTGCTATATTACCAAAATTGGGATTACATTCATTGTTCTAGCAATTCTTGATGAGATTCATGAGTACCAACAGCCAACAACAACACAATAGCCAGTGAAATAAAAATAGTTAGCTATCACAGACTAATCACAAGGAAAATTCACTAGACAGACATTGAAGACACACTTAGAAGAAAAATTCACTAATCTGTTTCGAAAACACCTTCATCTTCCTTTTTTTTTTTCTATAATATGAAACAAATGGCAATCGAAACACATCGTCAAGCACAATGCAAAGACCACTGGCAAAGATGAAGACATTGTCTATGTCGACTACTTGATTAGGAGGCAAATACCATTAGCGAGCACAGAAGCGCAAAAAACGAAGCATGAACGCAAAAATGAAAGTCCTATGCTGTTATTCAAGCAATGAGAGAACCGATTAGGGAAGGGAGGGCGAGATTTGGGAGTTAGGATGGTCAACGAGGATTGGGATTAGCTCCAGCACTTGGTAAGCGTTGGAGCCTCCTTTCCTCTTTTTTTTTCTTGACTATCAGATGTAATCTAATTCAATGGTCTTGATTCATCTTTCCTTTTTTGTTTTAAAAAAATATATAAATAATATTTACTTATTCGATCTTAAACAACGGTTAACACATTTAGTAATTTAAAATATTTTAGTTTATTACAACAAAATTACAATAAGTATAAAAATTTAATTTATAAAATATAAAACTATAATAAATATATTGTACAATTAATATTATTGTAATTTTCTATTTTTATAAATTAAATATTTACTGTAATTTACAGAAAAAAAAAGGAAGGATGAGTCAAGACCATTGAATTATATTATATCAATTGCCAAAAAAAAAAAGGAAGGGAGGCTTCAGTGCTTACCAAGTGCTAGAACTGATCCCAATCTTGTCAACAGAACACAGAAGGCCAAGATTTAAAAAAATTATTTATTAGAAGAAAATCTTAGAGTGTTGATAAAGTCACTATAGAAAGGACATCCACTTTTGTTAACCAAAAAGATAAGAAGCAATTTTGCTTCTATATTAAGTCTTTGAATAGTTAAAGATGGTGAAAAATTTGAATTTTGCTTTTATGGTAAAAAATAGTAGAGAATTTGAATTTTGCTTTTTTTGGTGAAAGATATTGGAGAATTTGAATCTTGCTTTTTTTGGTCAAAGATGGTAGAGAATTTGAATTTTGTTTCACCACCTCCCTCCTCTATAAATACATGTCTCTTGGCTTCATAATGATCCATCCTAATTCTTAAAGGCAAAATCCTATTTTGGATGAAAAAAAGAGAGTATTTTAAACAGAGAAAAAAGTGAGACTTCTCCTAAAATTGTCTTTTCTTTTGTTAGAGAGAGTGTGTTTTCTCCTATTATATGAGGGGGTATTGTCAATTGTTCTCTCCTTATTTTAGAGAGAAATTGTTGTAATTCTTTTGCATTAGTGAAATCTTTCTACAATTTGCTTAATGTTTTTCTCCTAATATGTTTAGAAATTTTACACATAAAATTTGGTGTTCATCATTTTTCTCATTTCTGCTTTAGTTGTAATTGTGTGCCCCGTTCTACAGCATTCTAACAGTGGTATCAGAGTCAGGTTCTCATGCTACGATTAGATCCAGTTAGTGGAAATGAGGCATCTTCAATAATGGCAACGAAGTACGAAGTATAAAAGTTCAATGGGAATATTTTCTCATTGTGAAAACTGAGAATAAAAGCAGTTTTGAGAAAAGATAACTGCTTGGCGGCAATTGGAGAAAGGCCCAACGAGATCATTGACGATGGTAAGTGGAATGAGATAGATGGCAATGTTATTGCTAATCTACATCTCACATTAGCTGATAGAGTATTGTCAAGTATAGCAAAAAAAAGGACAGCAAAATATATATTAGATACTCTAACAAAATTGTATGAGGCCAAATTACTGCACAACAAAATTTTCTTAAGAAGAAAACTTTATAGCCTTTGGATGATGGAGTCAACTATGGTGATTGACCACATAAACACCTTCAACACTTTATTTTCACAGCTCACAGCAATGAGGCATAACATAGAGACGGGTGAACGTGCTGAAATTATACTTCAAAGTCTACTTGATTTGTATGATCAACTCATCATCAACTTAACCAACAATATAGAAGTTCTAGTCTTCGATGATATTGCACTTGCGATTCTTGAAGAAGAAAGTCAGCTTAAGACCAAAGAAGATAGATCATGAGGCTTACAACAAGCCGAAGCTTTAACAGTAATGAGAGAAAGATCAACAGAACGTGGCCCCAATATGAGTCAAAATCAAAGTAGATCAAAATCCAGAAGTTAGAAAAATGTCAAGTGTCATCACTGTGGTAAAACAGGGCACTACAAAAAGGAGTGTTGGCATCTCAAGAAGAAAGAAGAAGCTAAAGGAAAAGATATTGAGTCATCAAAAGCTTAGGGTTGTGTAGCAAACACCTCGGATAATGGTGAAATTTTATACAGTGAGGCAACAACCACTACTGAAGGCAGAAGAATACTCACTGATATCTGGCTTATGGACTAAGGAGCGACATGGCATATGACTTCCTGGACAGAATGGTTCCATCAATATGAACCTATCTCAGGTGGATCAGTGTTTATGAGAGACGATTATGCCTTAGAGATTATAAGTGTTGGTACCATCAAATTGAAGATGTTTGATGGTATGGTTCGCACCATTCAAGAGGTACAACATGTAAAAGGCCTAAAGAAAAATCTATTGTCTTTAGGACAATTAGATAATAGTGGGTGTTAAACCCATATTCAAGATGAGATCATGAAAATAGTTAAAGGTTGATTGTAATGATGAAAGCAAAAAAAAAATAGCTATAAATATGTACGTGCTTAAAGGAGAAACATAACAAGAAGGATAAGCATCCACTGTGTTGTCAAGTTTGGCATAAGAATTAACCATATGTGGCACCATAAGCTTAGCCACATGTCATAACGAGGATTGAAGATTCTTGCTAAACAAAACCTTCTTCCAAGGCTCAAAAAGGTATCATAACCCTTTTGTGAGCATTGTGTTACTAGTAAGCAGCACAAATTAAAGTTTAGTAGTTCTAATACTAGAAGCAAATCTATCTTAGAACTAATCCATTATGATGTTTAGCAAGCACAAGTTTTGTCCCTAGGAGGAGCAAAATACTTTGTCTCTTTTATTGATGATTACTCCAGAAGATGTTAGGTATATCCAATTAACAATAAGGCAGATGTATTTCCAGTTTTTAAAATATTCAAAGCGCGAGTCAAGCTTGAATCTGAAAAGAAGATAAAGTGTTTGAGGACAGACAATGGAGGAGAATATACCAGTAATGAAATTGATATCTTTTGTTAACAAGATGGTATTAAAAGACAGTTTATGGTGGTATACACTCCACAAAAAAATGGAGTAGCAAAGCAAATGAACAGAACCTTATGAGAATGGACAAGAGCAATATTGAGATTGCGGGGATGGCCAAGTCATTTTGGGCAGAAACAGTCATGACTATCTGCTATGTGATCAATCGATCTCCATCAACTGTAATTGATCTGAAAACATCGACAGAGATGTGGACTAGTAAACCAGTTTATTAGTCTCACTTACGTATATTCGGAAGTCTTGTTTACGTTATGTATGATGCCCAAGAAACATCAAAGCTGGATCTAAAATTCAAAAAATATATATTCTTAGGGCATGCTGATGGAGTTAAGGGGTACTACTTGTGGGATCCCACTACTCGCAAGGTGATAATTAGCATAAATGTGATATCTACAGAAGATATGGTATAAAGGAAAGAAAATGATAACAGTTCAAAAGATAAACAAGAGACTACTACAGTTCAAGTTGAAGAAAGAGAAGAACAAAAAGTTCTAAATTCTTCTGAATCAGCACTAAAGCATAAAGAACAAGAGCAAGCTAAGTTTGCAACTCCACAAGTTTGAGAGTCAACTTAAGAGAGAAGAAAACTAGTCTGGCACTCATAGTACATCATGGAGGGAAATGTTGCATACTGTCTACTAACAGAGGATGAAGAGATGTCAACTTTCCACGAGGCTACAAAAAGCCAAGAAGCTTCTCTATGGATGGCAGCAATGCAAGAATAAATTGAAGCTCTCCATAAAAACAAGACATGGAATCTTGTTCCACTATCACAAGGAAGGAAGGTCATTGGGAACAAATGAGTTTACAAGATCAAACAAGATGGTAATGATCAAGTGGAGCGGTATCGTGCTAGATTGGTGGTGAAAGGATTCGGTCAGACAGAAGATATAGACTTCAATAAAATATTCTTTTCTGTTGTTCGACTTACAATGGTTCGAGTAGTCTTGGTGATGTGTACTACATTTAACCTGTTGTAATACCCATGAAAAATAAAATATAAATGTGTGTTTACAAACTACTGTTACTATTCACTCGTATAATACTATTTACGTATATGGTACTGTTCATTTATACAATTAAAATGTCAAGTACTAGAAGTGGTTTGATCATAAGAGAAAACTACAAAGAAGTTTGTAGGAAAAAATGACATTTTATGTGTAAAAATACTCTTAGGGGCTAAAGCGAAAGGATTGAATTGAAAAGAAACTTAAAGGTTTAAGGTGAAATGATAGTTTTTCCTCTAAGTTTTTAATAGTAATAAAAATATTCAAAGCCGCGTGTCCACGTATTGCACAGTAAAATTATTAAGGTGCACAGTAAATTACATTATTAGAAATGTCATTTTCATAAATAGTAAATTAAATATTTTATTAATGCATAGTATCAAATAGTACCATTGACTTTTCCTATAAATAGGCCCTTCCATTTCACTTCTAAACTCACACCTTAAACTTCCTTTTTCTCTCCTTAAGTTTCTCTTGCTCCGAAGCTAGGCCTCTGAGATTTTGGGTCTTTCCTTTTCAGTTTAGTTAAGGATACTATACCATTTCTATGTCTTTAAAATTTTAGAAGTTATTTTCTTAAGTATGCTCTGTGGTTACGGCTTTGACTGATCTTCCATATCAGAAAAACTGTCCTTAGCTGTCTATATGTTATTTTAATTCTCTGATTACCGAAATATGATGTAAACTGTGAAGAATACATGTGTAGGAAAGTTCTAGTTAGGGAAAGACTTGGTTTTTAAGTGTGTCCATTGTGACCCTACACTTTTTCTTGGGAACTTACCTGGTGTACTCTTTTACAGATTGTATTCTCTATTTCTGGTATAAATAGTACCCATACATATGAATAGTAACTGTACATATAAATAGTAACTATACATATAAACAGTAATCATACGTATGAACAGTAATGTATGTATGAACCGTATCTATACGAAAATAATCCTAACGTATTTTCTCTAATCTTTCATGAAAATCTCTGTAGCGGAACATTGAAATTCACCTGAGTACTCTTGTCCGTAACGACTTAGAGAAGCGATACTCGTACGGAATCCAGGTGAGTGGAACGACCCCGTTTTAATGAGATTTTAGCATTACTGGTGATAAAAAGTATGTCGTAGGACACTCCCAAGATTCATAGGGGTAAATTGGATTTAGAGTGGCAAATCTGGGGAGATAATTAATCCAGAAGTATGGATAAAATGACATAAGCATCTCATGATGATTTGAAATTTGAATCTTTTCAAAAACAGATTAATTGTTATCTTGATTTGTGGTTTATAAATCTATAATATTGTCACGACCCGTTTTCTGGGCACATGACTGGCACAATGATGAATCTCTCATCACTGTAAGCCTTCCGATAAATATATCAAATTTTCTTATCTGAAAATCATAGAGATGATTTGCATGTAATAATATATTATCAATTTAAAATACATTATTATACTGACATACAAGCTAAATGTCGAACCCCTGACCTAGATGTCCTAGACAATTACAGAGCAACATAATCTATAACAAAAGAGGGGTCTACCCGACAACGGGAAGGTCCAAAGTGATATACTCCTCTAGCAGATATTCTTCGCTGGCAACCTGATCTGAACAAAAAGGTTGTACAAACAATGTGAGCTTTTAAACTCAATGAGCGAATCGGCCTCGCGTTAATAAAATTCAAATACATTACCAGTCATGCAAGCATATCCAAAGGCTCATACTCAACCAATAGACAGAAGATAAAAATTCATCCAATTCAACAAACGTTATTAGTACTCGTCAATGGCAATATATCCCAGAGAGCGCACACAGGCCGGCTCACCAATTATGTATATTTCTGCCATGACGCACAACATCATCCTTACATACAAGAAGATAAAAATTCATCCAATTCAACAAACGTTACTAGTACTCGTCAATGGCAATATATCCCAGAGAGCGCACACAGGCCGGCTCACCAATTATGTATATTTCCGCCATGACGCACAACCTCATCCTCTTAGCTAGGGCGCCTCACGGATTTATCACCAATCCGGGCTATATCCCTACTGAGGGAATCGTTGTCTCCACACTCATTGGTCAAGATACCCTGTCAACCGGGTTTTCTGCCTTGCCGTGAGAGGGGGTACTGTCCCGCTCAATCACAATCAATAGTACAGTATTTCATATCATAATCAGAAACACAATATAATATTCATCCATATAACAGGTATAGTATATAACTATATTATGGATTTATAAACCACAAATCAAGATAACAATTAATTTGTTTTTGAAAAGATTCAAACTTCATATCATCATGAGATACTTGCTTCGTTTTATCCATACTTCTGGATTAATTATCTCATTAGATTCGTCATTCTGAATCCAATTTCCCCCTATGAATCTTGGGAGTGTCCTACGACATACTTTTTATCACCAGTAATGCTAAAACTCTATTAAAACGGGGTCGTTTCACTCACCTGGATTCCGTACGAGTATCACTTCTCTAAGTCATTACAGACAAGAGTGCTCAGGTGAATTTCGGTGTTCTGCTACGGAGATTTTCATGAAAGATTAGAGAAAATACATTAGGATTGTTTTCGTACAGATACTGTTCATACGTATGGTTACTGTTCATATATACGGTTACTATTCATATGTACGGTCACTATTCATACATACAGTTACTATTCATACGTATGGTTAGTATTCATACCAGAAATAGAGAATACAATCTGTAAAAGAGTACACCAGGTAAGTTCCCAGGAAAGAGTGGAGGGTCACACTGGACACACTTAAAAATCAGGTCTTTCCTTAGCCAGAACTTTCCTAGACATGTATTCTTCACAGTTTACATTCTATTTCGGTAATCAGAGAATCAAAATAACATATAAACAACTAAGGACAGTTTTTCTGATGTGGAAGATCAGCCAAGGCCGCAACCACAGAGCATACTTAAGAAAATAACTTCTAAAATTTGAAAGACATAGAAAGGGCATAGTATCCTTACCTAAGCTGAAAAGGAAAGGCCCAAAATCTCAGAGGCCTAGCTTTGGAGTAAGAGAAACTTAAGGAGAGAAGAAGAGAAGTTGAAGGTGTGAGTTTAGAAGTGAAATGAAAGGGCCTATTTATAGCAAAAGTCAAGGGTACTATTTGATACTATACGTTAATAAAATATTCAATTTACTATTCATGAAAATGACATTTCTAATAATGCAGTTACTGTACACCTCACGCGTGGAAAATTTTTCTATTATTACTATTGGAAACTTAAAAGGAAAACTATCCTTTCACCTTAAACCTTTAAGTTTCTTTTCAATTCAGTCCTTTCACTTTAGTCCCTGAGGGTATTTTCACCCATAAAACATCATTTTCTCCTACGAACTTCTTTCTAGTTTTCTCTTATGACCAAACCACATCTAGTACTTGACATTTCGATTGTATAAATGAATATTATCGTATATGTAAATAGTATTATACTGGTGAATAGTACCGTATACTGAAATAGTAACAGTAGTTTGTAAACAAATATTTATATTTTATTTTTCTTGGGTATTACATTATCACCCCCTTAAGAGAATTCGGTCCCCCGAATTTAAAACTCATCTCAAGACTGAAATAAGTGTGATTACTTCGTCTATATCTCATCCTTTGCATCTCTTTCTTCCCAAACCTCTTCACATCCCTGGTAAGATTTACAAGAACACTATAGCATCAACTGTGAACTCTAGACCGCATTATCAATAATTTTCATAAGAATTTTTTTCCTTTTCTAAACAGCAAGTAATCTCTTCTTCATCAGTTTGATCTTCTCCACAACCTTTTGTACCATAAAGTGTCTCATCCTCGTAATCTTTACCAAACTTAAACCATCTGATCAGAGACGAACTCTGTCTCTATGTAAAACCTCAAATAGGTGTCTTCTCAAAAGTGACACGTGGTCTTTCCAGTTTATACTGAATATCAGGACACAAGTTATCACACACATAACTTATAACTTTTACGAATACAAGTACTCCACCTGAAGGTATCATTTTGGCCATAGGTAATACTCTTGCCCAAAGGCGATCCTTCTACCTTAAGGCGACACTCTCAGCTGAAGGTGTCATATAAAATGAAATCATTACATAAATCTCTAAGAAGAACAATTCTAGAAAATGTGTTAAGTAAATAACATACTCCTCACGCATAATTATAAAATAAATATATATAGAAATTCCTCTCACCTCAATGACTCATATAGAGTTGTATCCCTTCAATGATTAGGGCAAACCCATAGTTCTCTATGTATAGGTTCATAAAATACTTATTTAGCACTCCTCCATAGCTCAGAAATACAATGAAATATCATTTTAGTAACTCTTCTCAGTCAAAAGGATATTACCATACTCTACTTTAGAATTTCCATAATCAAGTACGAAATATAAGTCCAACATCTTCTCATTCCTCAAGTTCTTTAAGAAATCACTTCAACATAGGAGATCTAAATACTGACTTAAATTTTATTTCTAGTACATAGATAATTTTAATACATGAAGCTTAGACCAAATATAGCTTTAGATACAAACAAAAGAAAGAATAAATTAAGGACGAGGAGGCTTTTGAAATGTAGAAGGTGCTCCAGGTCTAGACGAGGAAGGTGCTTCAGACCTTAAGGAGGAAGCTAATCATTGCAGCCTAGAAAGGGTTTCTGGAGAAAGTGCCTGAGAAATTTGGCGAAGAGCAGAAGTTACTCCGTTCATACAATCAATACACCTTGCTTGTTGGTCACGAAAATTTTGAGTTGCAAACATTGAATGTCTATCAACTCGATTAGCCAGTTCCCCGAAACAACGATTTATCAGTTTCTCTTGGTTTTCAAAGAGACGATTTATTAGTCGCTTTTGGTCCTCTGTCTTGTATTCCAGGCTCTCTATCTTACGCTCCAGATTTTCGATCTTACGCTCTATGAACGCAAACTTATTTTCTGAGGATGTTGCAGTACTGTCCTCCTCCAACTCTATTACATCCCTCTTTCTCTTCTTAATTTCTGGTGACCTGTCTACAGGTCTCTTCCCTTTGTTATCTCCGAGACTTAGATTTAAATCAAGCTCTACATTGCCAGTCTCAAAATTCAAGTTAAAAGACTTATTATCGGCCATTTCTCTAGGGATCTCAGAAATAACTTTGAATGAGAAAGGAATGGAGATTGAGAAATAGGTATGTAATGAAAGAAGTTCGCTTGGTGTGATGAGTGGGGTAACGAGCGTACAAGATTTATAGACAACCCGAAGCCCCTGGCGCTAACGCCACCACAACCTACACGCCGCTCGCTATAAGGTTTACAGATCACATACGTCGCAATGCCAGCAATTAATGTCGGACATGCAGATAAATAGTAAATGCAATTAACATAAGTCAAAGATTTCTTGAAAAAAATTTTCGGCTAATCTTGACCTTTTTAAAAATTTTGACTAACTACGCTCTTCAGTCTGAGATTTTCTCCCTCTAAACTTGTTTTATCCTGTAATCCCATATCACAATGTCCCTCTATGATTAGGTAGCCTCATATTGGCCGTATCTTAGATTCTAATCGGTCTTTATTCTAGATTTACACATAATATATATGTAAATATCTATATTTTAAAACAAAGTTAACTGCTTTCGGTCACATGCAGTAAGCATTATCATAATGCAAGGAAATCATTGCCTTTCATTTGCCCACGAGAGCATTATATATAAGTATGTGTAACCATGAAGATATATCATCCTCTACACATTTCATTCTTTCCAAGTCATTTTGATTTCTCATTCTCTATGAGTATATGTAGGATCATCACATATTCTCCTTGATCGTAGCCTTCACTCATTATGCATGAATAACATACATACATGTAATTACAACATGATTCAATCATTTATGTATATCATACTCAACTGAAGGCTCTCAAGAACAACACAATAAAACAGAGAAATGCATTTCAGTTCATCATAAAAGCATCCAAGGCAATCTTTAATGGCTATATTATCAACTTCTTTGAATTTCGAAAAATGCCAACGGGAGAAATGGGAAAACCAAGTAAAATCGACCGCAGATCCACCAAATATTGACTTTCATGGTTTTGGCATTAATGCAACGCGCTATCGGTGTGCACGCGTACCCTAGACTTCTGGCTTCCAACTTGCAGAAATCCATAGGTTGATCGTGTAGGGGTGCGGTGAAGAGATATCTTCTTTGTCTCTTAGTCCAAATTTTTTCTCTATAAAAACCTTCTCAGCGTTCTCAGTTACCACACCACAAAGAGTAATAATCTCTGAGCCTACAATCCCCCAGTATTCCTCTCGCCTCATACTCTTACAAAAATTTCTAAATTTTTCCAAATCATGGCCTCAAGGAAGTACATTGATCTCACAGTAGAGGCTAAGGAAGAAGAACTTGACTTAAACTTAAGTTTATGCAGGGACAAGGGCAAAAGACCTCTCGAGGGATCTCGAGAAATTCAAATGGAGAAGAAGATGAAGAAGATTGAGGAAGCTGAGGAGATTAGTACAAGCCATAGCTCAGAGGACAAAATCGCCTGTTTAGAGCAGGAGGTAAAGAATCTTAAGAAGATGATAGAGGACCTGGAGAAGTTAACCAAACGTAATAACGCGGCAATGACTTCGAGAATAGATAGGTTCTTCTATTGGTCCACCCAGTGCTTCTGCAATCAACAGCAAAGAAGTGTTGATTGTATGAATGGAATTTACACTACCCTCCGCGACATTGCTCTGTCTCTTGCTCCAAGGAATGGTCGAGGGGTGATGATACAATACAACCCTCCTAATCCAAGACCACCTCGCTTTTAGATTACTCATACATGAGTAAACTTCTTCTTTTTTTTGCAATGTAATCCATCAGTTTTTTTTTAATGCAAGTAGTTTCTTTTATTGGCTAGTACCCTAAAATAATATAGCTACACAAAATCAATCATGAATTCAGCTTATAAAATTCACCATATAAAATTTTGATCTTGACAGCAACGGAATCAAAACAAGTAATAACATTTCCTTTACTAAGTTCAAAAGTGTGGCCATATCTGTCTAAAACTAAAACTGAGAACATAATTCCTAAGAAGAGATAAGTCTCGAAGGGAAAGGAAATGGAAACATCCTACAGGACCTTCAGTAGAGCCGTCTCTCTATAATTGTGCCCGGGTTCACAACGATAGAGGAGGTCCCACTAAGGTTACCTTGCTCTGTAATCACTAGGAGACCTAACAACCATTGCTCTGATACCAACTTTGTCACGACCCGTTTTCTGGGCACATGACCGGCACAATGATGAATCTCTCATCACTGTAAGCCTTCCGACAAATATATCAAATTTTCTTATCTGAAAATCATAGAGATGATTTGTATGTAATAATATATTATCAATTTAAAATACATTATTATACTGACATACAAGCCAAATGTCGAACCCCTGACCTAGATGTCCTAGACGATTACAGAGCAACATAATCTATAACAAAAGAGGGGTCTACCCGACAACGGGAAGGTCCAAAGTGATCTACTCCTCTAGCAGATATTCTTCGCTGGCAACCTGATCTGAACAAAAAGGTTGTACAAACAATGTGAGCTTTTAAACTCAATGAGCGAATCGGCCTCGCGTAAATAAAATTCAAATACATTACCAGTCATGCAAGCATATCCAAAGGCTCATACTCAACCAATAGACAGAAGATAAAAATTCATCCAATTCAACAAACGTTATTAGTACTCGTCAATGGCAATATATCCCAGAGAGCGCACACAGGCCGGCTCACCAATTATGTATATTTCTGCCATGACGCACAACATCATCTTTACATACAAGAAGATAAAAATTCATCCAATTCAACAAACGTTACTAGTACTCGTCAATGGCAATATATCCCGGAGAGCGCACACAGGCCGGCTCACCAATTATGTATATTTTCGCCATGACGCACAACCTCATCCTCTTAGCTAGGGCGCCTCACGGATTTATCACCAATCCGGGCTATATCCCTACTGAGGGAATCGTTGTCTCCACACTCATTGGTCAAGATACCCTGTCAACCGGGTTTTCTACCTTGCCGTGAGAGGGGGTACTGTCCCGCTCAATCACAATCAATAGTACAGTATTTCATATCATAATCAGAAACACAATATAATATTCATCCATATAACAGGTATAGTATATAACTATATTATGGATTTATAAACCACAAATCAAGATAACAATTAATTTGTTTTTGAAAAGATTCAAACTTCATATCATCATGAGATACTTGCTTCGTTTTATCCATACTTCTGGATTAATTATCTCATTAGATTCGTCATTCTGAATCCAATTTCCCCCTATGAATCTTGGGAGTGTCCTACGACATACTTTTTATCACCAGTAATGCTAAAACTCTATTAAAACGGGGTCGTTTCACTCACCTGGATTCCGTACGAGTATCACTTCTCTAAGTCATTACAGACAAGAGTGCTCAGGTAAATTTCGGTGTTCTGCTACGGAGATTTTCATGAAAGATTAGAGAAAATACGTTAGGATTGTTTTCGTACAGATACTGTTCATACGTATGGTTACTGTTCATATATACGGTTACTATTCATATGTACGGTCACTATTCATACATACAGTTACTATTCATACGTATGGTTAGTATTCATACCAGAAATAGAGAATACAATCTGTAAAAGAGTACACCAGGTAAGTTCCCAGGAAAGAGTGGAGGGTCACACTGGACACACTTAAAAATCAGGTCTTTCCTTAGCCAGAACTTTCCTAGACATGTATTCTTCACAGTTTACATTCTATTTCGGTAATCAGAGAATCAAAATAACATATAAACAACTAAGGACAGTTTTTCTGATGTGGAAGATCAGCCAAGGCCGCAACCACAGAGCATACTTAAGAAAATAACTTCTAAAATTTGAAAGACATAGAAAGGGCATAGTATCCTTACCTAAGCTGAAAAGGAAAGGCCCAAAATCTCAGAGGCCTAGCTTTGGAGTAAGAGAAACTTAAGGAGAGAAGAAGAGAAGTTGAAGGTGTGAGTTTAGAAGTGAAATGAAAGGGCCTATTTATAGCAAAAGTCAAGGGTACTATTTGATACTATGCGCTAATAAAATATTCAATTTACTATTCATGAAAATGACATTTCTAATAATGCAGTTACTGTGCACCTCACGCGTACGATGGAAAATTTTTCTGTTATTACTATTGGAAACTTAAAAGAAAAACTATCCTTTCACCTTAAACCTTTAAGTTTCTTTTCAATTCAGTCCTTTCACTTTAGTCCCTGAGGGTATTTTCACCCATAAAACATCATTTTCTCCTACGAACTTCTTTCTAGTTTTCTCTTATGACCAAACCACATCTAGTACTTATTTCAATTGTATAAATGAACATTATCGTATATGTAAATAGTATTATACTGGTGAATAGTACCGTATACTGAAATAGTAACAGTAGTTTGTAAACAAATATTTATATTTTATTTTTCTTGGGTATTACAAATATAGTTATATGTTATACCTGTTATATGGATGAATATTATATTGTGCTTCTGATTATGATATGAAATACTGTACTATTTGAAAGTAATGGTTGGAACCTAAGAGGGGGGGTGAATTGGGTTTTATAAATTTTTCACAAGAATTAATTGGAAGTTAAAATGATTTTATGTAAAAGTACAATGCTTAGGATAATAAATACAATACAGAAAATCAATGTGCTGTCAAGATAAATAATTATAAAGATCGAGAAATTAAAAAATAGATATCAATATGCACAAATTAAAGAGTAAGGGATAGAGAAAGCAAACTCGGAGATTTATATTGGTTCAGCTAATCCAAGCCTACATCCAGTCCTCAAGAGACCACTTGAGTATTTCCACTATAATTGCAAGTTTAATCCGGGTACTTGCAAACCACTACAACCACGCAAATTCGATCCGGGTATTTGCGAAACCACAATGGAGAATTTATGAATCCGGGCTCCTCCTCAACCCAAAGCAAGTTCTTCCAACACCGGTACTTGCGAACCTCAACTCAGAATAATATATGTGTTGATCAAAATCAACAATACAAAGAAACTCTCTCTAAAGAGTAGATGAAAACAAATGAAGCTCTAATAACTCTAATGATAGAGAATATACAAGATTTGGCTCAAGAATGCTTTCCTTTCTCTCAAAGATGATAGAAGAAGTTAATATCACATTGTAGGACTTTGTTCTTACTCAAAATCGTGTATCTAAGGTCATATATATAAGATTTTACAAAACTAGCCGTTATATAGCCGTTACAGCACTTATAGTGCAGTCCAGATTTTGAGCTTTCTTTAAAAATTCATAACTCCCTCATTTGAACTCCGTTTTAAACAAATAATATACCGTTGGAAAGCTCTTGGAGTCTAGTTTCAAATGAGCCAAGTTTTATTCAAAAATTATTTTTCTTTTAAAAGATATAATCAAAATACTGACTATAGGTCAGAACAGAATAATCAACTTTCAGTTTTTCAAACTATGTTTTAAATAATCATATATTTCTCATTTGGACTCTGTTTTCAATAAATAATATACCTTTGGAAAGATCTTTGAGTCTACTATCAAATGAGATTAAGATACTTGAAAAAATGATTTTTCGTTTATGAGATATGATATAAAGAGTGACCAAAGGTCAAAAACTAACTTTTGTAAAATTTCATATCTCACTATCTTTTTGTTCAAAATAATTGAGCCAATGTATGCAAATCTAAATTATTGAGTTGCACAAGTATACTAGCCTATATAAAATGTACCTAATGTAAACACATAGGCTATCTTGAAGCATCTAAGCTTCCAAGACTTCAAATCTTCTAATTCTTCATTTCTTGGAGCTTCATCCTTGCATGTTGTTTTCCTTGAGTGAAGCATGATATTGCTTTTCCTTGTTCTTCAATACAATGCTCACTCTTCTTGTTTTGAACCAACCTATAAAATATATCTTACTTGCAAACCCAATGGTTAGTTTAATAGCATGATTCAATATATGCAACATACATATTAAATAACATAATCATACTTAAGTACTTGTAGCATATATATGATAATTAATCTTTATATATATCAATGCTACTATTCAAATACATTTTTCATCATCAAAACTTATGGCATATAGCCTTAGGGTCAACAATCTCCCCCTTTTTGATGATGACAAATCACTACAGAAAAATATGTATCACAAGATAATGAATGCAATGTTATAAGCACGTATACATATTTTTCTATTGTTTCTTCTCCCCCTATTTGACATCAACAAAAAGGTGTAAGGAACACAATATATAGAAGTTAAAGCACATACCTTCTTTAAGTCAGGATGTCAGAAGATGTCAATATAGTATGGGGTAAGGATACATCAAAACTTATCATTGATTTTATTGACATGTAAAAAGAAAATTTTAGAAAAATTTTTCTCATGTCAAATGAAATGAGCCAAAAGATAAAACTTGAAAGAGTTTTAGGCTCCCCCTTAAACCTTGCATAATTGAAAAAGAATAATGAATAATGAATATCCAATTTTTCAAGATATATTCTTTTTCAAAAAAAAAAATACATTCAAGTGAGACAAAGCTCCCCCTGAATTTCATAACATTTTTCCTTTGAAAAAGATTGTCCAAATCATTATAAAGGAAATTCAGTTTTTGATTGCAGAATTTTGAAGTAAGATTTTTGAAGAAATTTCTGCAATATTTTCATTGAAAATGATTTCTGCTTGTTTATGAAGAGGTATTTTTAGTAAATAGCAGAAAAATTAAACTCTTTAAAAAAAAAAACATCATTTGCTGTCATATGATAGAAATATTTACAGCACACAGCAGAAGTATGATATATGGATTAGCAAAGCATGATATAAACAAGAATATTAATCATAATCCATAAATCGAATAATAATATTTTTCAAGATTTCTGAAAAACAATTTCTGCATATATGCATAAAATTATTTCAACATATAGCAAAAGTGATTTAAAATAAGGATACTCAAATCCTTTTCTTTTCAAAACAAATAATGCTTCAATATGGCAAAGCAATTTCAGCATTGTGGAAGCAATTCAAGAGATTCACGATATTTTTCTAAAACATTTTGCTTCGAAGGAATTTAGAAACGTTTCATCTAAGGAAGCAATATATATGGATTAGTGTAATAAGATATATTCAAGCATATAGTTCATAATCCATATATGAAACATCAATATTTTTCATCCCTTTTGTTATCTACAACAAAAGAGATCTTTAAAATCTTTTCTTTTTCAAAAAGAATGTTGCTTCATATGATAAAACATATTAACATAACAGAAGCATTTTTAAAGTCCTTTTTCAAAACAAATTTGCTTCATAAAGGATAAGATAAATTTCAGCACAAAGGAAGCAATTTATATACCCATTCAAAATGAATTTATATATGTATCTTGAGGATGAGTACATGTAAAAATTTTGACAGCTCATTTTGTATGAGTGCATGTGGAATCATGAAATATTATTCTTAGCCATAGCCTTCGCTCATGATGCATGAATAGCATACACAACATATGTTCTTAGATACATATAATCACAGCATGATGTAATCATGTATGCTCTCAAGAACAACACAACAAAGCAGAGTGATACGGTTCTGAATATCACCATTTTATTAATCCTTAAAATTTCTAATCAAAACAAATTAAATCAGCCGCAAATCCACCGAAAATTGACTTTTGTGGTTTTGCCATTAATGTGTCGCGTTATCGGTGTGCATGCGTACTCTAGACTTCTGGCTTCCAGCTTGCAGAAATCCATAGGATGAGCGTGTAGGGGTGCGGCGAAGATATATCTTCTTTGGCTCTTAGTCATAATTTTCTCTCTATAAAGACTGCCCCAGAGTTCTCAATTACCACACCACAAAGAGTATTCATCTCTGAGCCTATAACTTTCTGACATTCCTCTCTCTTCATACTCCTACAAAAATTTTTGAATTTTCTAAACCATGGCAGCAAGAAAGTTCATTGATCTCACAGTAGAGGCAAGGGAGGAAGAGCTCGACTTAAACTTGAGTCTAGGCAAGGACAAAGGCAAAAGACCTTTGGAGGAATCTCAAGAGAACCAAAAGAAGAAGATGAAGATCGAAGAAGCTGAGGAGATTAGTACAGGCCATACGTCAGAAGACAAAATTGCTTGTCTGGAGCAGGAGGTGAAGAAACTCAAGAAGATGATAGAGGACCAGGAGAAGTTAGCTAAACGCAACAATGCGGCACTGACTTCAAGAATAGATAGGTTCTTCTATTGGTCTACCCAATGCTTCTGCAATCAACAACAAAGAAGTGTTGATTGTATGAATGGGATTTATACTACCCTCCGTGACATTGCTCAATCTCTTGCTCCAAGGAATGGCCGAGGGGTGATGATTCAATACAACCCACCTAATCCGAGACCACCTCGCCTGTAGATTGCTCATCTATGAGCAAACCTTCCTTTTTTTTTTAATGCAATGTAATCCTTCGGTTTGTTTTTTTTTTATTTTAATGCAAGTGGTTTCTTTCAGATGACGGTACTTAAAAAAAATTATAATAATAAAGAAAGATAAAGAAAATCAGCCGCACAAATTTTGTACAATAGAAGGATATATATATTTTGAAAAATATATATCCATTTTAAAGATAGAAAGAATTTTCTGACATGGATATATATATCATCATTTTAAAGCAAAAGCAAGTTACATACTTACTCAAGATAAAACATATTATAATCAGAGTATGTAGTAACATAATTGAGGTAATATGGATTAATAAGATATAATCAGATATAAACTATAATCCATAAACAATGGTTCATAAGTTACAGCTTATGTAAAAGAGATGATATGTATAATGCTCAAACCATGATGTATTAAAAAAAAATAATTTAAGTATTTAACATATTTTTATATGTCATGTTGTGATCAAGTATGTAAGATGTCAGAAAACAATATGTCATTGCAATGAAAGTATGACAAAAAAAAATTTGCCAGAATGTACAATTGAGATCAAGGAGTATCATTCAATTAAATAATGAAGAAGTAAAGGATAGAGATACTCATCAATTTTGGCAAACTTTTGTTGCTTCTTGAAGTTCCTCTTCAAGATTTTGATATCCTTGTTTTGCTCATTGCTCTTCTTTTGATCGATCCTGTCTTCTTACAATTTTAATGATCTTAATTGATTGATTATTTGCAAGATCTATCAAGCATTGGTTCAATGTAGGCTTCGTTGGTCGACTACTGATAGGAGCGTTGGTCGACCAACCAACTTCAAAACTATAAATCTTACTGATTTCGGAGAGCAGAGGAAAGAATGTGCTTTAGAGGATAATTTTGAGGATTAACTCCTGCAAAACACTTTTGGTGGAGCACTTTGATGTTCAAATAAATCTTGAGCACTAGGAGCAACATTATGTTCAAGATATGCCATATTAATAAAAGTGCTATGCTTCCATGAAATGCAATTTTGCAATAAATTTGATTTCATTGAAAATATTTAAATAAGATTACAGCAAGGATAAATACTATGGGTAGGAGTAATCTTATTGTTGTGAAGACAAGAAAAATGTGCGTGTAATGGAAGCAAGTTTTCATGATGCGGTAAAAAGGATAGTTTGAGCAAAATTTGGAAGAAAGATTTTAGCTCAAAACAAAATTTGAATCTATAAGCTGCACACCTAACAATTGTTTTCAGATATAGCATGCATGAGTATCAAGGATAGATGTAATGCATATTAGAGAACAGACAAAAGCATTAGAGAGCAGTAAACATATCAGTCAAATTTCTTACAATGCATTCCAGCTTATATGTTTACTTATCCATTGCCTCCTTTTGATGCAAGAGAGTGGAGTTTGAATGATGTAGCCATTGAAAAGTTATTTCCGCTCCTTGCTTCGAGGCAAATCTGCAAATTAATCCTTTGTCTTTGATACCCAAATTTTTTTGGGTTTGCCTGGGTCATGAGGTCCTTTTTGAACCCATTTCATTTTTACTCCATGAACAAGATTTTTCTTATAAAAACAGGAGTAAGACTTGTGTCCTTTCAGTCCACAATAAAAACAAGTGCAAGGTGGACTTTTGGACATTTTTGTAGGAACAAAGTAATTTTCGAAATATTTCTGATTTGACTTGTTAAGAACAAAACCAATTTTTTTAAAGCTACTACTTTGTTTCTCAACAGAAGAGTTTTGAATTTCTCTACCTTGAGAAAGTTTTTTAAGTGTGTTTTTAAGATCCTCATTCTCCTTTTTCAAGGAATCACACTTGGTACAAAAGCAATTTTTGTTGGTAGAGATATTTGCCTTTAAAATCAAATTCTCTTCTTGCAAAGTTCTATTTTGATTTTCAAAAACAAAATTCTCTTCCTTGGAAATAGAAAATTCGTTTTTCAATGTTTCCAACTCATTTTCAAGAGAAGAGTTTTTCTGTTTTGAAATATTTAGTTTCTTTGCAAGCATAAGAGATTCTTCATGTAAATCATCAAAGGCATCTTGTAATTCTTCAAAAGAGTAGTCAAATGAATTTACCTCATCTTTATCTCTGGCCACAAGACAAGTGTTGGCTTCTTCATTTGTGTTCTCCTCATCGGAATTGCTATTTCCCCAAATCGAAGATAGGTAAGCTTTCTTTGATGATTCAGTTTTTGGTTGTGGTTTCTCTTTTTCTCCTTTTTCTTTTTCTTCTATCTCCTTGGTGATTTGAGATTTTCCTGTAAGTTCAACACCAAGAGCTTGCAATTGATTAAGCACAAGTCGTATCTCATTAATGGTTTCACAATTTTTCATTTGAGCGATATCAAGTTCATTAATGAGATTTCTAGACTTTAATTCCATTGCAACAAGATCTTCCTCATATGCAACTTCTAAAGTTTCCCACATTTCCTTAGCAGTTGCACAATTGGAAATTCTAAAAAATTCATCTTGACTCAATGCACAAGAAATAATCAATTTTGCCTTAGCATTGAGTTGCACTAAACTTCTTTCAGTATCATTCCATTCACTCTTGGGTTTTGGAATGTATTTTCCTTGTTCTTCCTTGACAGGCATATAAAAACCATTTTCTATAATTTCCCAGAGTTTATGGTCTACTGAAATTAAAAAAATTTTCATTTCATACTTCCAATATTGAAAATGATTAGCATAAATGTCACATCCCAAAAATTGAGCATGTGAAAAGATACTACTCATTTGATATAATTCTCAAACATACGTTATATACATATATTCTGTAAGGTTTTACATTCAACCTTAATCATTCATTCCACACTACAGAATTATATTCATCTGATAAGCAAATATAGACATACATAGTCTGATATTTCTATCTCATCGCAAGCCTAGGAGACCTATAGAAAGTACAGAGCGTTTCTAGTGTCCACATTAATAAGTACTGGTATCCCACCAGACAGAAATAGAGAATAATCCCAAGGGGCTTCTAATCTTCAAACGGATACTCTTGTTCTTTATTTTCTGTATCTGAAAAAAAAATAATCATAGGGAGTGTGAGTTTATTTAAAAACTCAGTAAGTAAATAACTGTACTATATAAAATATCAAAAGTACAACATTTACTCATATAATTAATTGTCTTATACATCGAGTAGTATGGGACTCTAACCCTTTCAAACTCATGAATAAGATTTCATAGACATACACCGAGTAGTATGGGACTCTAACCCTTTCAAACTCGTGAATAAGATCTCATAGGTATACGCCGAGTAGTATGGGACTTTAACCCTTTCAACTCGTATATAGGTTTCATAGATATGCACTGAGTAGTATGAGACTTTAACCCTTTCAAACTCGTGTATAAGATTTCTTAGATATACACCGAGTAGTATGGGACTTTAACCCTTTCACACTCGTGTATTAGATCCCGTAGATCTTTACTCATTAATAAAATAGTGAGAATTCATCACATAGTACAATTGTCATGAAATAAATAATTTCTTCATACTCTTATTTCTACTGATCATCATATACTCCCATATGAAAAATTAATTGCTTATTATCCAAATAATATTGTAAATGAGACTTATATTGTACTTTGACTAGTAATATCAAATTAGCTGAGCAAGGTTATTCACTCACCTTGATGTTTGTCCAAGTTTACCTTGTTCCACACTAGAATTTGTGTAGGAAAATTTCCTAGTAAAATATATTACAAGGAAACATAAGAAAGGAAACAAAATCACGAAAATACGCAAAATTTTCTGATTGCTACAGTGACGGTTTGCTACAGTACAGTTGCTACAGTAACGGTTCGCTACAGTGTCGGTTCGCTACAGTATCGTTGACTGCTACAGTATCGTTGACTGCCGACACTACAGTACTGCTACAGTACCCGAAGAAAATTTTCCAGATTTTTTTTTCCGAAATTTCTGGTCGCTACAGTAACTCGGTTTTTGCAGAAATTTCTAACAAATTCATCCTTTCCTTTCTTGTTTCAAAACCAGAATTTCAACTCTTTTAACCGATTATAACTCAAATATAACTTCTAAAACAACTGAGATTCACGAATTATCATCAAAATCTTCAAGAACAAAACCTCCTCTAATCTTCCATATAAACTTAGATTTAAGGAAAATAACGAGATTAAAGCTTACCTTTGATCCTTACAAAGCTTTTGAACCGAACAAATAATCGAACTTCTGAAGATCAAGGAAAGGATTTGAGAAGAAAATGAAGAACTGAGAGAGAAATGCTTTTCTGCCTTCCTTCGGCTGAGTGAAAAAATGAGGAGTACCATTGAAACTTTATATTAAATATTTCTAATGGGTTATTCAATAACCCATGGGTATCCATAACCCAACATCCAAACCCATCCAGTCAATTTACAATAAATGAACTAATTGACCATTCTGAAACCACTTTTCCATGAATTTCACCATTCTTAGAATATATCCCTCATTGTGCAAATATTTAGTCCAGTCATTTAACTCAATTTTCATAAATAATATTCAAAGAGAACAATTAAATATGAAAATTAAAAATGACCAAAATAAATAACTAAAGTAACGTTGTAAAATTCTAAAATACTCTTAAGCGAATTATATTCTGAAATTAACGGGTATTACAATAAAAAATTGGAGGTTCTGTGAAAGAACAATTTTCAGACATAAACCACTCACTAGATCCAACCATATTTACTCTTAGACGGTTAAGTCTTAAATCAAGAGCCCAAGCTCTGATACCAATTGAAAGTAATGGTTGGAACCCAAGAGGGGGGGTGAATTGGGTTTTATAAATTTTTCAAAAGAATTAATTGGAAGTTAAAATAATTTTCTGTAAAAGTACAATGCTTAGGATAATAAATACAATACAGAAAATCAATGTGCTGTCAAGATAAATAATTATAAAGATCAAGGAATTAAAGAATAGATATCAATATGCACAAATTAAAGAGTAAGGGATAGAGAAAGCAAACTCGGAGATTTATACTGGTTCAACTAATCCAAGCCTACATCCAGTCCTCAAGAGACCACTTGAGTATTTCCACTATAATTGCAAGTTTAATCCGGGTACTTACAAACCACTACAACCACGCAAATTCGATCCGGGTATTTGCGAAACCACAATGGAGAATTTATGAATCCGGGCTCCTCCTCAACCCAAAGCAAGTTCTTCCAACACCGGTACTTGCGAACCTCAACTCAGAATAATATATGTGTTGATCAAAATCAACAATACAAAGAAACTCTCTCTGAAGAGTAGATGAAAACAAATGAAGCTCTAATAACTCTAATGATAGAGAATATACAAGATTTGGCTCAAGAATGTTTTCCTTTCTCTCAAAGATGATAGAAGAAGTTAATATCACATTGTAGGACTTTGTTCTTACTCAAAATCGTGTATCTAAGGTCATATATATAAGATTTTATAAAACTAGCCGTTATATAGCCGTTATATAGCCGTTACAGCACTTATAGTGCAGTCCAGATTTTGAGCTTTCTTTAAAAATTCATAACTCCCTCATTTGAACTCCGTTTTAAACAAATAATATACCGTTGGAAAGCTCTTGGAGTCTAGTTTCAAATGAGCCAAGTTTTATTCAAAAATTATTTTTCTTTTAAAAGATATAATCAAAATACTGACTATAGGTCAGAACAGAATAATCAACTTTCAGTTTTTCAAACTATATTTTAAATAGTCATATATTTCTCATTTGGACTCCGTTTTCAATAAATAATATACCTTTGGAAAGATATTTGAGTCTACTATCAAATGAGATTAAGATACTTGAAAAAATGATTTTTCGTTTATGAGATATGATATAAAGAGTGACCAAAGGTCAAAAACTAACTTTTGTAAAATTTCATATCTCACTATCTTTTTGTTCAAAATAATTGAGCCAATGTATGCAAATCTAAATCATTGAGTTGCACAAGTATACTAGCCTATATAAAATATACCTAATGTAAACACATAGGCTATCTTGATGCATCTAAGCTTCCAAGACTTCAAATCTTCTAATTCTTCATTTCTTGGAGCTTCATCCTTGCATGTTGTTTTCCTTGAGTGAAGCATGATATTGCTTTTCCTTGTTCTTCAATACAATGCTCACTCTTCTTGTTTTGAACCAACCTATAAAATATATCTTACTTGCAAACCCAATGGTTAGTTTAATAGCATGATTCAATATATGCAACATACATATTAAATAACATAATCATGCTTAAGTACTTGTAGCATATATATGATAATTAATCTTTATATATATCAATGCTACTATTCAAATACATTTTTCATCATCAAAACTTATGGCATATAGCCTTAGGGTCAACACTATTGATTGTGATTGAGCGGGACAGTACCCCTCTCATGGCAAGGCGAAAAACTCGGTTTAAAATGGTGTCTTGACCAACGAGTGTGGAGACAACGATTCCCTCAGTAGGGATATAGCCCAGATCAGTGACAGATCCGTGAGGCGCCCTACCTAAGAGGATGAGGTTGTGCGTCATGCCGAAAATATGCAAAATTAGTGAGCCGGCCTGTGTGCGCTCTCTGGGATATATTGTCATTGATAAGTATTAGTAACGTTTATTGAATTGGATGAATTTTTATCTTCCAGTATGTATTTTCTAACTGTGTCTATTGGTTGAGTTTGAGCCTTCGGATATACTTGCATGACTTGTGATGTATTTGAATTTTATTAACGCGAGGCCGATTCGCTCATTGAGTTTAAAAGCTCACACTCTCTGTACAATTTTTTTGTTCAAATCAGGTTGCCAGCAAAGAACATCCGTTAGAGGAGTAGATTACTTTGGACCTTCCCGCTTTCGGGTAGGCCCTTTTTTGTTATAGATTATGTTGCTCTGTAACCGTCTAGGACATCTAGGTCAGGGGGTTGGTATTTGGCTTGTATTTTAGTATGATAATGTATTTTGTATTGAGGATCTATTATTTTTAATTAAGAAAATTTGATGTATTTTCTTTGTATTTATTAAGGAATGGTATTTTGAGAATATAGAGATAATGACTAATAATTTTACTTGTGGGTAGAATTTATCGAAAGGCTTACAGTGATGAGATATTCATCATTGTGCCGGTCATGTGCCTAGGAAATGGGTCGTGGCACCTGTACCTAGAGTAGTTAGACATTAAAACTACATTTCTTCATGGAGAACTTGAAGAAGAGATTTACATGCTCCAACTAGAAGCTTTTGAAGAAAAAGGTAAAGAGAACTTAATTTACAGGTTGAACAAATCTCTATGCGGTCTCAAACATTTGCCGAGATGTTGGTAGAAGAGATTTGATTCCTTCATCATGATCCTTGGATACAACAGTTATAATTCAGATCCTTGTGTTTACTACAAGAGATTTGGTGATGATAATTTTATTATTTTGTTGTTGTATGTTGACGACATGTTGGTAGCAAGCCCCAACAAAGATTATATTATAGAGTGAAAGGCACAGTTAGCTAGGAAATTTGAAATGAAGGACTTAGGACCGGCAAACAAGATTCTAGGAATGCAAATATACTAAGACAGAGATAATAAGAAGATATGGTTTTCTCAAAAAAATTATTTGAATAAAATCTTACGACGCTTCAACATGCAAGATTGTAAGCTAATTTCTACCCCTCTTCCTATTAATTTCAAGTTATTCTCAAATATGAGTCCTAGCAATGAAGCAGAGAGGATGTAGATGTCTCGAGTACCGTACGCATTAGCAGTGAGTAGCTTAATGTTTGCTATGTTTTGCACAAGACCAGATATTGTACAAGCAGTGGGAATGGTTAGTCAATACATGGTGAATCCTGGTAAAGAGTATTGGAGTACTGTGAAGTGAATTCTAAGATATGTAAAAGGTACCTCAAATGTTGCATTATATTATGGAGGATCAATGTAATATCTCTAAAAAATTTGAATATGTATATATATATATATATATATATATATATATATATATATATATATATATAGTAAATAAGCCTTTAATAAAATGGAATATAATAAATACTATGTGAATAATTTGAATCTTGGGTGACTAGAGGAATTTGTTGAGTAAAATAACGTTTTATGAGAGAAAATACCTTCAGTGACTAAAATGAAAGGACTAAATTGAAAAGAAATTTAAAGATTTAAGGTGAAAGGATAATTTTTCCTTTAAGTTCTCAATAGTAATCAATAATTTAGCTGTCGATTTTTACAGTAAACTAAATTATTAAAGTGTATAGTAAATCAAATTATTGGAAATGTCATTTTCATAAATAGTAAATTGAATATTTTATTAACACATAGTATTAAATAGTACCATCGACTTTTCTTATAAATAGGCACTTCCATTTCACTTCTAAACTCACACTTTTAGTTTCTCTCATCTCATCTCCTTTAATTTCTCTGACTCTAGTGCAAAGATTCTGAGTTATCATAAAAGTCCTCCTCTATAGCTTGGATTCGAGGTGAGGGAATATCCTATTGTGCTCTTTTAAATTCTTGCAATAATTTAGAGGTTAAATTCTTGTTATACTCTTTGGTTGCAGTTAGGCTGATCTTCCACATTAAGGAAGAATTAACCTCGGTTGCTTAAGAATTATTATTGATTACTAAGATACTGTGAGGATACTATATTTTTTTTACAAGTACCTGTATGATAAATTCTTAATATGCTTTGTGGTTGCGGCTTTATCCGATCCTTCATATCAGAAAAGAATTATCTTTGATTACTTGAAAATTATTTCTAATTATCATATATATAAACAGTATCGTGTAGTACCATACATATGAATAATATTGTATATATAAACAATATCGTATATATAAATAGTGATGTATATATAAACAGTATCGTATATATAAACAATATTGTATATATGAATAGTATTTATGTGAATAATAGTACTTGTATATATAAATAGTACTTATATGTATAATTGTATGGTATATATGATCAGTACTATATGAACAATGCCACATTGTTCATGTGTAAGGTTGATTTATTATTATCTGAATATGATTATGTTTGTGATTAATGGAGGATGTTACGGGGATGGGTTCCTGTGTAGGAGTAAAAAGGGAGGAGCAGGAGATAATAAGGGTGGCAAATTATGTTAAACAAAAATATTTGTTCCAATAATAAATATTAAAACTGGGAATGAAATAAGGGAGGCATTTGTAAAAGTAGCAATAAAGGAGGATGCAGTGGGGGTCATGGGGCAACGACCACCTTATGTGGAACGAGACCCGAAAAATATATAGGAATTTAATTTGAAACTATGTGATATGCGTTGTAATTTCATATGAATTATTTCTTATGTTAATGTGATAGAATAATATATTTCCTCACTAAGTAAAAATATACTCATGTCTTTCCTCCCCTCACAGATTTTCAAGAAGAAGTAGAGGCACATCCAGCTAATTGTTCGAGTCCTCAACCCCTTTGATCAGGGTAAATCTTCGTTATTATGTAAAATTTTATCCAAAGTATTCTAGTAGTAGCTCTGTAATTTGGGTAGGTAAGTCTTGGACGAATTATGCTTGTTTGAGAATGTTACTTATTAATGAATAAATGTATATACTTGAAATATCTATTATCTCATTCTCTACAAATAAAATAAAATAAAATAAAATAAGTGAAATTGTACTCTCTAATATGAGGTAACATATATATTTAAATGTATATTAAAATGGTACGGAATTAGGCTTACGGTGGTGAGAAAAAAAGCTCATCTATCGTGTCGGTCACGTGCCCAAATTTGGGGCGTGACAATCAGACTTTATTGTTAGAGGCTATCTTGTTTCAAATTATGTAGGTGATCTTGATAAGATCAAGTCCACCACAAGTTATGTGTTTACTCTTGCTGGAGGAGCTGTACGTTGGGTTTTAAAATTGCAGTCTATTGTGGCTACTTCTACGATAGAGGTAGAATATGTCGCAGCTACACAAGTTAACAAAGAGGCAATATGGTTGCAAATGCTACTGAAGGAGCTCATATACAAACAAGAGAAGATTACTCTATTTTGTGATAGTCAAAGTGCTTTGCATTTGGTAAAGAATCTAGCATTTCATTTGAAGACAAAGCGCATACAAGTTCAATTTCATTTTGTTCATGAGAAGGTGGAAGAAAGAAGTTTGGATATAAAAAAAATCTATACTAAAGACAACCTAGCTGATATGTTGACAAAGCCAATCAACAATGACAAATTTACTTGGTGTCGATCCTCTATTGGCCTAGCAGAAATGTAAGCACTACAAAGATGATAAGTGTAGAAAGGATAGAAGGATTACAAAAGTGACTTCAAGTAGGAGATATGTGTAAAGCCACTTTTGTTGACAAAAAATATAAGAAGCAATTTTGCTTCTATATTAAATATTTGAATAGTCAAAGATGGTGTAAAATTTGAATTTTACTTCTTTTAGTAAAAGATGATAAAGAATTTGAATTTTGCTTCTTTTGGTCAAAGATAATAGAGAATTTGAATTTTGCTTCAACACATTCCTCCTCTATAAATACATGTCTCTTGGCTTCATAATGATCCATCTTAATTCTTGAAGGCAAAATTCTTTTTTGGATGAAAAAGAAAGAGAGTTTTTTAGAGAGAGAAAAAAAGTAAGACTTCTCTTAAAATTGTCTTTCCTTTTGTTAAAGAGGCTGTGTTTTCTCCTATTATAAAAAAGGATGTTGTCAATTGTTCTCTCCTTATTTTAGAGAAAAATTGTTGTAGTCCTTTTACATTAGTAAAATCCTTTTGCAATTTCCCCAAGGTTTTTCTCCTAATTTGTTTAGGAGTTTTACACATAAAATTTAGTGTTCATCATTTTTCTCACTTCTACTTTAGTTGTAATTGTGTGCCCCGTTCCACAACTTTCTAACAAAATTATGTAAGTATTATTATACTACATATATGCCACTTTGGTATAAGTTAAAGGGAGCGGTATAACAATATTACATAACATGATAACAAAACACGTAGAGAAAGTCACAACTGTTACTACCGTAATATATTAGATAATGACAAATAAAAAGAAGAGTTTACATACAATTATAATTGAAGTATGTGATTAGAATTTAAACCCAACAAAAATATTTTTTTCAAAAAAAGAAAAAGCTTGGCCTGCGAGCTAAATTGCAAGTAGGCTTGGGTATTAGAACCAGTGTAAAGCAAACTGGATCGAAAAACTGGTGAACCGGCCAGTCGTTCGGTCCGAACTATGTACAAAAATCAGAGAGCGATAAAACCGGTCAAAAATTGGTTAGCCTGGTCAAAAACCTAAAAAATCGAGAAAACTGGCCAGGTAACACAGTTGCTCCAGTTCTTCTAAAATCTTATAGCAAAAAATCAAAAGAATAAGAAGAAGAAGAATAAGAGAAGAATCAATTCAAATTTTCCCTCACTTGAAGAAGCAGAAACGAAGCATTGGTTGACTGTAAATTGAAAAAAAATATAGAAGCAGAAGAAAGGCAGATGCAGAACTGCAAGAAAAGACAAGAAGGTGAACAACGAGTGCAAAAGGAAAGAGGAAGAAGGAACTGAAGAAGGTAAGAAGAGAGAGAGACATAAAACCAATAGAAAAAAGAAATGAAGTGACGGGAAGGTACAAGTACAAACTAGAGTGGAAGGAGAAGACATATCCTCATTTTCCCATGCAATATGTCAGTCCTAAAGCCTCTCCCAATTAATTCATCCTCTCTTTTTTTTACTTTTCAGTTTCACCTATCACATAATTATAAGTTTTTTTAATATTTCGTAATTATATAAAATAATATTTTATAATTATGTAAAATATTTTAATACTTTAATTATATATTTTATTTTTTAATATTTTTTATATACTACTGGTTCACTGACCCATGAACCAGTGTCTAGATTGGTTCAATGACCGGTTCGATTTTTTAAACCTTGATTAGAACCTATACTGATTGATAAACGGGATAACTCGTGCTCGGTCCGTTTAAGATGACATTGACAGTGCTAGTTGACAGTAATAACTTTTTAATCGTTAAATTCATTTAACTTAGTCATCAAAATTAGCTAATACATAACTTTGTTTTTGAAATTATAGAATTGTTACAAATATATATTTTTTTAGTAGATTTCCAAGCTAATTTACACAACAATTAACACGAAAAAAAGTTATCGTAATCAGATATTACACTCATTTCTTTTTAAAAATTAAAACTAATTGAATCTAATAATTTAGGACCTCAGTGTTGGTTTACTTGTTTAATGCAACTTTGAAGTAAATCAATGTTTTGAATTATCTATTTAGATGTCTTTTTTCTTTAATTTTTTTAAATCTACATATACAAATAGTATCAAACTTTTGAATGAGAATGTTAATAGAATAGTTATGTTGCACAAGATTAAAAATCTATAAAATACAATGTTCTCAAAAATTGAACAGGCTATTGAACACCAATTCAAGAGTCAATTGGATTGTGATTGAATCAATTTACTTTAAAATATTAAAAATAATATATATATATATATATATATATATATATATATAATTAGAGACTATAAAGATAAATTTACAAATTCAATTAAAAATAAGATTTAGTGTCAAATTACAAAAAGTTGACAATCAAAAGTTTATAGTAAAAATTGATCAAATAATAATGAAATATTATTAATCAAGATAATATTCACTCATATTAAATCCATAATACACCAAGATATTAACATCTCTACTAAAATTAACTGATATGTAATACTAATGTTTTCATTATTTAATTATAGAATTAGAAAAATAAAAAACAAAAAATCAAGTGAAAATTGGTTTATTTAACACTAACTCTTATTTGGTTCGATTGATTTTTAACTGATTCAATCATTTATTGATTTTAAGCGTTATTTTGAACCAGATCACAATCCAACATGTTGAACTGGCCAGTTCAATATGATTCTTACAACAATTTAAAATATATTGTAAATTTTTAATATTAAAGAAAATAAACTATGCATCTTCTCACGAATTTTTTTAACCTTTTTAGTTTTTATCAATTTGTAATTTTGTAAGGATTAAATTAATAATTTAATCATATTTTATTGGGTACCCTTTGTGAAAGGACTTGTTGGGCCACTTCAGGCTTTACAATTTCATTTTAGTCACGTGCCTCTTTTCCTTTTCGAGGCCCAATTCATCCTTAGAAAAAGTTTGTACCAAAAAACAAAATCCTTTGGAAAAGTTAAGCTTTTTTTTTTACAAAAGAACTTTTTACTTTTTTTAATTTTTGTCCGTAATATTTTTTTTTTGTTAGTTATATCTTATATATTTTATTTTGTTTCAAACATACCTTTTTTTTAATTAATACTGTTTATTCGATTAACGGAAAATACTGACTGATTTATTAGTAAAAATGATATATTTAAAATAAAAATAAATACATAGAACATAATTGACACAAAAAAATTAGAAAATTAAAAAAAATAGGTTTGAGCCTTACATATTTTATTTTTGTTTCAAATATATTATTTTTATTAATTACCTAATCAATATTTTCTATCAATAAAATAGATAGCGTTAATAAAAATAATAAATTTTAAATAAAAATAAAATATGTAAAATATAATTAATAAAAATAAAAATATTAAAAATAAAATTAAAACTTAATATAAATATTATGAGCGTAAAAAATATTTTTACAAGTGTTTTAAAATTTTAGTAAAATTTAAAAAGTTAACTTTGTGTTGCATTTTGTTAAAAATGAAAAGATGGATCAGCTTCTCTATCAAACCTTGGGGGTAAAATTTGAAAAAAAAAATTTGAAAAGGCTTAATAATCACTGTACTCATTTCTTGGTAAAAAAGGTCCATAAATTCCATCATGTCATGTCGTAGAAAGTAGGCTTTAACGGCTCTTAGCAATCGTGTATTTTCGACATTATCATCATGATGTAAATTCCTAAAAGAAGTAATCAACATTCGCGAATTTTAGTAGTGGTTGTTTAAATTTTATAAATAATAAATATTTAAATTTTGAAGATATCGATTTGACAAAAAAAAATCAAATTATCTCGTTTTTAAAAGGAAATTCAAGATTGTATTTCACAATTTAGTATAGTTCAAAAAATCAGATCGAATCCATTAATTCTATTGAAAAATAATAAATTGGTCAGGTCTCTAATCTAATTTAAACTTAAAAATCAATTAATGTTTAAACTAATGAAAAACATGTTAAATTGGTAAAATTGGTCCTTTCGACGATTCATTTATTTTTTTTTAAATTTTTACTAAATGTTATTATGTATTTTTAAAAAATTTTAAAAAATTTAAACTATTAAAAAAATATCTAAGACTAATATATATATATATATATTTGTAACATATATTAAATATTTTAATATCATATATTTTTTAATATTTTAATAATTGTAACATATATATTAATTATATATTTTAATATTTTAATATATTTTAAATACTACTAATTTAATTATTGACTATAAACCAATGTTTTGAATAATTTAATGGCAAATTTCATTTTCTAAACCTTACAATTTAAATTACCTATCCTTCAAGGTTAGGTGATAGTATCTTATTTATAGATGGAATGGATAAACAATTTTTATTACAAACGGTAATTTAACAGATAATGTAAATTATGAACTGTAATTTCCTTTTCTCAATTTAAATTTAAAAAAGATTAATCTTCTATGGCACACATTTGATTAAAATAAAAAAAGAACAAGTTGTTGCTACATAGTACATACATAGAACAAATTCCATGGAACAAAAGAGAAGACCCACCAAACTTTTGATTTACCTTTATTCCACAAACACTAATTCTGCTCATCACACAGTACTTTGTCGTATTCCATTTATGCTTCATATATATGTTTTTAATTTAATAAAAATTACTTGTGAAATTTATGTTCAACTATTTTAGTAAATATATCTGTATATTGTTTTACTTTGTTTTAAGAAAAAATGCCTAATTTTTAATTTGAAGGGGAACATTTTAAGGAATAATATCAATTCTATTTGTTAAACTACGCTCTAACAAATAATATTGTTTTTAACAAAAATCACAACAAAATATAAAAAGGTAAAACAAAAACAAAAACACATATATATTTATGTAATTTAAATTATGTCAAACGATGCACAATAATATAATTGGGTCGAACTCCAAAATTTATATATTTATTCTAATTCACCAACATTTAAGACATTTAACATTTTTTAACTTATTTCAATGTTGATTATATTGCGATGTAAATTATAAATTAGTTTTGAATTTTTTTAAAAAGTGTTATTATTTGATTTTAGTTAATATATTTAATGCTTATTATTATACTACATAAATGAATAATATATTTCATTATAATACATATGCTTTTTATTTTAATTAAAAATTATAATTTTCAAATAGAAAAATCATATAATTTCGACATTTCTTATAAAAGGAAAATTTATAATTTATAATTTAATTTAATGTTATTCTTATTTTGTATGAAAAGAAGAGACACATCAATGGAATCCAATGCTTCTGCCTACTGCCATTATTGCTGCTTGCAGACGGCACAGCAGCGTGGGATATTGCTGGCCGTCTCCACGTGGCACCATCTTCATCTTACGTGGCATTCATGAGGGCGGTCCCACCTCCACTTGGCCTCCACGTCAGATTGCAAAGGGTGACATGGTCTCATTCTCCAACAGAATTTCACATCTCATCATCTTAACTTGGATATTGGCTATATAGAAAGCAAGGTTTTGGGTCTAAAAAACAAAAAAAGCAATGTAATATAATATATCAATTATATTAAAATAGTTAATAGTTTTGACTAATGTTGTAAAAATTAAATTGATTATTATTCAATAGAGATATTAGTTTACAATTTTTAATTTAATTGTGATTAAATTGAGATTGAATTGATAATAGTTAAATATATAATATAATAAATTAATAAATATTTTATATTTAATTTTAGTAAAATTATATTATATATATGTTGTGTAATTACTTTTTTATTTTTTTATTTTTGATTTGTTTTTTGGTAATAATAATATTATTATTAAAAAATAATTAAAAAATATGATAGAAAAAATAAAAAAAGATAAAAAAAAGTTTCCAAAATCTTATATAAGAAATAATTATATATTCTAAATAGTAATTTTTTTTTACAAAAAAATATTTCAATTGTTTTATTGATTTTTTTTATCACTAGACCAATGATTAAGTTTCAATCAAATTAAATTATTTAATATGATTTTGTAATCTATAATTTTAACAAAAAAAATAAAATAGTGTAAATTTATATCACAAACGATGAATTCGAAACATCTATATCATAGAGGACTAAATGAAAACTTAATTATTCATTATTTGTTTTTTGGGGTACGGGCTTCTTTCCCTCCATACTAATTCTAACCTGCCTCCTACCACTTACGCCGTTTACTGTGTAAACAGTTTTGTCGTTTTGTGTACTGCATTACTCGTCAATCATCGTCTAAACTCTTCTTTTCAGAATCCCCTTCACTCAGAACTCAGAAAGCCATTAACACTCCATCTTCCTCCTTTCTCACACTCTGCTTTCACTCTGCAACACTCCCATGGATTCCTTCCCACGCAGCTCCTTCTCCTTCATCCTCACTTGCCTTCTTCCCCTCCTCACTCCCACAGGTAAAAACAGAGTCTTTTCCTCTGTTCCTCACATTTTCCTTCATTTTCCTTTCTTTTCCGTCAAAATGCTTCACTGGGTTTGTATAAAACTTAAAAAAGAAACAAACTTCGTTCTTATTATTCTTCAGGTGTTGTGGGTACTTCATTCACATTCGTAAACCGATGCGAGTACACAGTGTGGCCTGGTATTCTTGCAAATGCGGGTTCACCGAAACTCGAGACCACCGGATTCGAGCTTCCCAAAGACACCGCCCGGTCCTTCCAAGCTCCGACCGGCTGGTCCGGCCGGTTCTGGGGTCGAACCGGTTGCATTTTCGACGGATCCGGATCTGGGTCGTGCCTAACCGCAGACTGTGGCTCCGGGCTTGTCGAATGCAACGGCGCCGGAGCAGCGCCGCCGGCCACTCTCGCCGAGTTTACGCTCGGAACCACTGGTGGCCAGGACTTCTACGACGTCAGCCTCGTCGACGGCTACAACCTCCCCATGATCGTGGAAGGAACGGGCGGGTCGGGTCTGTGCGGTTCCACAGGGTGCACTTCGGATCTGAACCTTCAGTGCCCGGCGGAGCTGAAGGTGGGAGACGGCAGCGCGTGTAAGAGCGCGTGCGAGGCGTTCGGTAGCCCCGAGTACTGTTGCAGTGGCGCGTACGGTTCACCGGCGACGTGTAAACCGTCTGTTTACTCCGAGATATTCAAGGCTGCTTGCCCGAGATCGTATAGCTACGCCTACGATGACGCTACGAGTACGTTTACGTGTACGGCTGCAGATTATACGATCACCTTCTGTCCATCTTCTCCAAGGTAAACTAAAATCGCAAGCTTTCTCTTTTTTGTTTTGTTTTTATTTTTGGTTAAATTATTCTTTGATCGTTACAGTTTCATTTAATGTTTAATTGGTCCTTATAGTTTTAAAATTTGTAGTTGAATCCTTATATTTTCACAAATTTTTAATTTAGTCCTTGTTATTAAATTTTTGTCTAAATGTCATTAATTTTTATCAAAATTATAAATTAATTCATATACTTTATTTTCATATAAAATAATTATTATAATTTTTTAATTCATGTAATTTAGTCCAACAGGATTAAAACCGTCTTATATTAACAGTTAATATGTATATTTGTGAATATGTCAGTATGCTCAGTTATTAAATTTTGTATAACTCAAACTTTATGTCAACAAAATTCAATGTAGATAATAATTTAGAAAAATTGGGAATTAAGGACAAAATGAGTATTTTATTATCATGACATTTGAGTTGTGCAAAATTTGATTACTAAACATGCTGACATGTTCATAAATATATACATCAACTGTCATGTAGAATTATTTTAACAACAAAGTTAAATAAATTGATAGTAGGGATCAATTTATAATTTTGGTAAAAGTATAGAAATTAAAATTATAATTTAACTTAAATTTTTCTAACGTGACTAACCATACTAACATTAATGCTCTAAATCTGCGTGATTGATGCAACTCAAAAGAAAAAAAAAGATAATTAAGTAATATTAATTAATATATATGATATGTAATGTAACTTATATTAAATAACTAGAATACATTATCTTAAGTCATAGATATTTCAAATATTAATATAATATATATATATATATATATATATATTTTGGTTATGTTACTAAAATTTAATAAGATATTGATAAAATTTTAATAATATGGATTACATTATAAAATTATAAAACTATAAAGACTTACAAATTTTTAAATTATATGGACTAAATTAAAAAATGAGTCAAAAGGGACTAAGATCATAATTTAATCTTTCTTTTTTGTTTTTTTCCTCGTTATTAACTGTGTTTCAAATTGCCAAAAGATCAAAATTTAATGCTTATGTAATAAATAAACCGAATTTTTAATAGTTAGAGAAAGTGGGTCTTCAGTCTTTATTATGGTAACATGGTTGGTGCTTTTACCATTATTACAGAACAACCTACACTATTTTGATCAGAACTTGAGCAAAGCCCTAATCTTTGATGAAAAATGTAAACTTTGGTTTGTACTATGAATGTTATTTGATAAATTATCTATTTTGTACTTATCTCAATTTAATTTTTACAATATTAGGTACCTTAATTTAGTTCATAAAAAATTATAGAGTAAACTATTAATTTGATCTAAAGATTAAAATTGTTTCATTTTGATTTTTATAAAATGACATGTCTCAATTTAATTTTTTTAAATTTATTTTTTTTATTAAATTATAAAATTTATCTTTGTTAAATCTCAACTTTTTTTGTTGTCAAAAATTATTTTAATAGGAAGACAAAATTGTGACACAATTTTCAAAGGATAAATTGACAAGCTTAATTTTAAAAAAATTAAATTAAAATAATTGTAGTCTTTTTGAAGTCCAAATCAACAAATTTACTCAATTATATTTGTAGTACTTTTTTTTTGGATATATATATATATTTGTTCTACTTTGTTCTTTTTATTGATAAATTATTAAATTTGTCATTGTTAGATTTCAAATTTGTTATTAGTAAAATGTCATTTTAATTGATAAATTGAAAAAATTAAAATAGATATAATATTTTTTAAAAAAATTAATAAAAAATTCAAATTTTCAAATATTAAATCGAAGCAACTATAATGTTAAGACGAAAACTTATCCAGAGAAATTAATGTTTGTGTCTGTGTGGTAATGCAGTCAGAAATCCTCGCGAGACATGACTCCAACGACACCGACCATGACACAAGGACAAGGGTCAATGACAGGAACGGGCATCGGGTCTGGTACCGGGTATGGATTCACGTATACTGGACCTGGATCAGGGTCAAATGACGGATCTGGGTCCGGGTCAAATTCCGGATCTGGAGAGGCCATACTTGCAGATGGAACCTATTTAGCTGGTTTGGCCATGGGAGACTCACACAAAACACTCCCATTCTTTTCATTTCTCTACACTTCAACCCTAACACTTGTTCTCTTCTTTCTTTAGCTTCATGAAGCATCGTTCTCTTGTATTTTTCTTTTTCTTTTTTGGCTGTTAAATGTAAATGCCTTAGATATATTTTCGGATTGTAAGCCACCCACTTCAGGATTGTAGTGTTTAAATTTATATTTTTGAAGAGTGATTACTGTTTTTTTCTATATATATATATATTTTAGTTTTATATACTAAAAATATATAATATAATAAATTAATAAACATTAAATTTATATTTTTGAAGAGTGATTATTGTTTTTTTTAATGTTTTAAAAATTGAATCAATTATTGAACTGATTGGTTGATAATTTATTAGTTTAGGATTTAAAGTTTAAAGTTTAAATATAAATATTAATTTCATTGATCGTGATTAAATTAATAATAATTATATATATATATATATTTTTATATATTAAAAATATGTAATATAATAAAATTTATAAATATTTATATACTTAATCTTAATAAACTTGAATTATTTTATTTATGTGGGTAAAATTATTTTTTATTTTTTTTTGTTCTCTTATTTGTTTTTGTAACAAAAATAATATTGTTGTAAAAAAATAATTAAAAATAAAAAATATAACATGATAATAAAGAATTAAAAAAATAAAAATAGTTAAATTTTATGTAGTGTAAAACAAATTATATCTTATAAATTTCAATTAATTTACTAATTTTTGACTAATTTGTACCGTTTTTTTTGACTCTATGGATTTCAAAGGCGCTCCATGTTGAACCAATGATCAAGAATCGGCTGATTTTATTTTTTAAATCCATGATTCTTTTTTCTCTTATATCGAAGCCTTTTCGAGGATCTATGATTATGGGGTTCGTAAAGCAAACATATTTCCACAAATTTAAGCTGGCTTTGTTGGGTTCACATGTGGAAGTGACAGCATTACATTATTAATATGTACAACGAACGAACAATGACTTTGTATAATTGTTTGTCTGAAAAAGTGAGAGACAGGTTTCTGAAAAGATGCCTCGTGGGAAGTTAAGGTAGGGACTTACCTTGCGGGTTTCACAAGTCGTTTCGTTTCGTTTGTTTATATTTTTCTGGCTTTTGCTTTTTTTGTCTGCTATACATGCATGAAGAGATTTCTCACTTCTCACAGACGTGCTATTATTGAAGCCAAGTTGGGCAGCCCTTGGATGTTTCTCAAATTTAGTTTTTTAAAAAATTAATATTTTAATGCAATTCTTAAAAAATTATAATAATCTCAATCCAGTGTTTTCTATTGCCAAATATCTAATTTTTTTTGTTAAATTTGATTTTTTTTTCTTTTCAAAATATATAGACAGACGTAATTGAATTAAATATAATTTTAGGAATTAAATTTAAATAACTATATTTTTTAAATTTAGTTGTTGAGGTAAATTATTGATTTAATCGATGAAAGCTTATAATTTTTTTTTAATTTGGTCCTTAAAAAAATCAAAGTGTTTCAATTTATTTATCAAAATATTATATTTATCTTAATTTAATATTTTCTATTATTAAATCATAAAATTTTTATTGCTAAAATTTATTTTAAAATTAAGGTAAATATAATATTTTATTAATTAAATTAAAACGTATTTTTAGGAGACTATATGTCTATATCAGTAAACTATTAAAAAAATAGCTCCATCAATTAGTTTTCTCTAGATTTTGTTTTTTTTAAGTCTTTTTTTGAATAGTGGAGATTTGCAAGGCGACAAAGTCAAATTAAAAAGATCATATCATGTTGAAAGTCGAACTATTCTCAACTGTCATGATTCTGATTCGTAGAATTGAGATGAAAAAATTGAACCTTTTAAGACAAATTTCAAAAAGAAGGATTAAGTGGTCCCAAATGCTTGAATTAAGGGTTCTAGAGCCCTGTGGTATTCCTTAATGGACTTTTTTTTTTGTAACTTTTTGAATGACATTTTAGGTTTTTGACTAATAATTACCTCATTTCATGTAATCACAGATTATATTGATCTGTGTGATAACCAAATTTGGTTGTCCACTTGTCCTCAATGTGTTAGTATGCCATTAATTAAATCTAAAAAACACTAGAGCTTCAATTTATTTTTTCTTTAGTTTTATTTGAGAAATTTGCAACTAAATTATTGTAAGTTTAAAATTTTTAATTTTGTCCCTATAATGAAAATTTTGTTAATATTTTATTAAATTTTATTGATGTAAAAATTGGTCACTAATCCCGTTCAGTTGATCTAAAAAATCGGTCAAAAATTGATTGAACCGGTAAAAATTCATTGAAATAGATTTTGTGAAAAAAAAAATTTACTATTTACAAAATACAATTTTTTTTTACACAAAAACAAATAAGAGAACAAAGAAAAAAATATAAAAGCAATAATGATAATAATAATAATAATAATATAAGTTCACTAAGATTAAGTAAAAAAATGTTTATTAATTTATTATATTATATATTTTTAATACATAAAATTTAAAATATATATATATATATATTTAATTATTACTACTTCGACTTTAATTTAACTTCGATTAACGGTCAAGCCAATAAATTGTGAATCAGTGTATATCTATTGATTCAATAACCGATCTAATTTTTAAAATATTGGTGTTTACAATTTATTTTAGTTTAAAAAAATATCTTAATTTAATTCTTAAAGATTATATTTATTTCAATTTAATCTTTATATATTTTTGTCAAAGACTCAAAGTAACTTTTGACAATGAACAATATAAGACTTAACAGCAAAAATGACCAAATTCAATTTAATATAAATTTTCAAATGACAAAATAAAACAATTATAATCTATATCAATAATTTTCTCAAATTTTTAAGACTATAAAATTTTGATTACAAATTTCAAAACTAAAGGAACCACTTGAAAGACCAATGAAAATATGAAACTAGAGAGACCTAAAGAATAATTTAAACTAACACTAAACAACTAGTACCGAGTTAAATAATATCAAACCCTTAAAAGGAGCAAAATGTCTATGCTTTTGAAACTATCAAACAAACAGATATGACATTTATACGTATCATAGACATCAATGCAACTGGAAAGGTGACATTGTAATTTGAATATGAAACTAATATGAGACAAAGAGAGATTTTTATATTCTTGACTTATATTTTAATTATAATTTAAAATTTTATTTTGAATCAATTATAACATATATTTTTAATTAATTTTGATTATGCTCTAAGTCTAACGCCATTAAAGTATGGCAGGCACTAATGTGACATCTCATATTGCATATATCAATATCAAAATCATCTGCACGAATATGTCATCTCGAATATCAACTTAAAATGACAAAAAATGACCTTGTGAACCTTCTAAAATCTCTTTTTCTTTGTCATTAACAGAGATTCATATGGCCAATTGGTATTTGACGTGACATATCTAAGGTAAATGATTTGATATTGACATATCTAAGATGGAATGTCACATTGACACTATTGTTAAATATCTTAATGGTGATAGACTCAAAGAGCATAATCGAAATGAAAAGCAATCTGCTCTTGTTCTTTAACGAATAGTAGCATTTGGGACGCATTCAGTCATTCATGGACGGTGGATCGTGTGGCCCAAAAACTATATGTCTTCTAGGCTGCATGATCAGTCATTCACAAACAATCGAGATACGTCCCAAACACTCTTATACAGAAGTGGATCACAACTCAATCGAAACTAATTGAGAGCATGTAGATTATAATTGACATGAAATAAAATTCTGGACTATAAATAAAACACTGAGTCAATCAACTTCAAGGGTATAAATAATATTTTTGCTGTAACTCCTAAGATTAGGTCAGAGTGTAACTGTAAAATGACTAGTTTCTTGACCTTGAGAGAGGTTGAAAGTTGAATTTGCAGATTTGTCGCCATACTTGACAGAGATTCTATATTCTCCCAAGAACCCTAAAAAGCTAAAGGAGCCATGTTGGTCTGTGACTCCTTCAACACCACAAGTTCGCCATTGTTGAAGAAGCTTGTCCACCACGTCTCCTGCAGGCAGGTTTCTGAAATCGTGGTCGGTGAGGCACATCTGGTAACACCCATTGGGGTGAAGAGCTGTCCATAGCATTATCCCATTCACTGATGCATGTGAGAATCCTTCTCTCAATACGTCTTCCAAATACCTAGCCTGCGTGCAAAACCCAAAGAAAAAAGAAAAAAAAGGTAAGTCAACTTTCAATTTAGTTATCCATGGATAATTTCTTTTACAGTGTTTTGAAGAATTATAAAAATTTCAATTGAGTCCTTGAAAGATGAAGAATTCCAATTTAATCTCTAAATATATGATTTGTTTCAGTTTTGTTCATCTATTTAATTAAAGTAACTTTTGGCAAAAGAGTTAAATTTAGATAAAAGTTAATACTTTAAGGACTAAAATAATAATTTTGCTGTTTCTTTTAATTTAGCAGCTCATATCATTAAAATGCTTGCAATATTGTTATTTTATTAAAAATTTAATCGTTGACTTCAACGTTTCTTCTGACCTATTTTTTAACCAAATTATGACCTATAACATTAAACTCAACAAATTGTAGAGTTTGATGTTAAATTTTGATTGAAAGTAAGAAAGTAATTATTATATTTCTGATTTTTTCAGAATCATAAACCTTAAACTCAAGGCCAAGTCCAATCCAACAAGTTTAAAGAATAAAATTGCTATTCTCTAACTATTGCACCAAACCCAACTCAACTAGCTCTAATGACCAAATTGCTCCTTAGTACTCTTTTGTAAGGGATTTAGATTGATTCCAATATTAAAATTATTAGTTCTTTCGCTAGCCATTCAATCGTCGATAAAATGATTAACAATCAGTCTCTATAAGAAATTCATCACCAACTGTCTTATTGTGCAATTAAACGACGAGCAAGAGAACCAATAGTTCCAATACTAGAGCCAATCCAGCTCCCTCTATAAATAACACCCACTTTGATAAGATTTTGCCTCTCAAAAAATTTATTTATTTCAATTTAATCTCTATATTTGTCAAATGACTTTTATCAACAATAGGTTTTTTAATTAGCAACAAAAAACAATAAGTTTAGACAAACATAATTTTTTATGTACTAAACTTAAACGCTTATTCTTTTAAGAACAACAATCGACAAAATGAGACAGTTGTAATATTTTGAACACTGCAGTAATTCAATCAAGTTCTCTTGCTCACCTGTGTATCTTCGTCAAGCGTCTTGCTGATATCAACCTCAGTGAACCAGATCGGAATCCCAAGCGTCGCCAACTTATCCAAAATCCCTCTGATCAGCGGAGGATTCGGCACTGTGAAATGACCTTCCAATCCAATCCCATCCATGAAAACCCCATTCTTCCTCAGCTCCTCCACTCTCGACACATAGGAATCCACCGTCGACTTCACGTCGCTGCACGTCTCGACGACGTTGAACTCGTTCATGAACAGCGTTGCCAGAGGGTCAAACCCACGCGCCGTCGCGAAAAGCTTCACGGAGGCCTCCGGTCCGAGTCGCTGCTCGTAGAAATCGAAGTGGAGCATCTCGTTGCTGACGTCCCAGTGAACGAACTCCTCGCTGTATCGGCTCATGAGGCTCTGGATTCGAGAGGTCACTGCGGATTGGAGGTCGGAGCCGGTGAGTTTGCGAACCCATGGAGGGGTGTAAATGGGGTCCTCCCAGAAGATGTTGTGGCCTCGGGCTATGAGCTTGTTGGATCGAACGAACTGCATCATGAGGTCAGGGATAGTGTAGTTCACTTGGCCTGGTTCTGGTTCTGTGGCGTACCATTTTAGCTCGTTTTCGAATACGACTGCGTTGAACCGCTTCACGAACCAGCTCTGCATGCACACAAAAATGGGAAGCTTGTCTTTGTTTATCTTTAGAAAAAATTACTGATTTAAGTACATGAGATATTGCAATTATTTCAATTTAGTTATTGAAAGAAAAAATACTCATAAGTTTGGTTTGATTTTGTCTCAAACTTCAACCAAATCGAACTAATCATTTTAAGAAAAATAGAGACTTATTCGATTTTTTTATTTGAGCAAACCAACAATTGAACCCAATGGCACACAAATGGAAAGCTTGTGTTTGTTTATTTTTAGATAAAGTTACTGATTTAGTACTTAATAGGTTGCAATTATCCCAGTTTAGTTATTGAAAGTAGAGGTACTTATACGTCATGTTTGGTTTGGCTGAGCAAACTTCAACCGAACTAAACCAATTAGTTTAAGAAAAGTAGAGACTTACTTAGTTTTCTTATTTGAGCAAATCAATAACTGAACTAAATTGTTCAATTGTCATATTTGAAAAATCGATTAGGACTTTATTTTTTTGGTTTTGTTTGGTTTGAGGAGGCTTGATCAATTTGGATTGTATTTGGCGCAATTTGATATCTTTTGTTGCTAAATCTTAAATTTTATTGTTGTTAAATCTCAAACTTTTCGTTGTTAAAAATCAATTTAACAAGAAAATGGATGAAATTGAAATAAAAACAATCTTTTAAGAATAATGAAATTGAAAAATTATAATCTTTCAAAAATCATTGAGTCATTTTCGGTTTTGGGTAGATTTAATTTTGTTTGGTTTGGGTAGATTTGATTGGTTGGGATTGCATTTGGTGCAAAAAAAAATTTTTTTTGGTTAATTCTTAAAATTTATAGTTGTCAAATTTTAAATTTTTTCATTATTAAAAATTATTTTGACAAATAAATAGATGAAATAAAAATAAAAATAATCTTTGAAGATTAAATTAAAAAAATTGTATTCATTCACAAATCATTGGGTCATTTACTCTTATTTCTATGTTGTCAAAATATATAGGTCCATCTGGCCCACAAAAGACTCCATGGACTCTAAGGCAAGGAAAAGTCCAATGACCAAAAACTTAAAGACATGGAAAAGTCCACAACTATAAACATATATAAGTTTTATAACGTAAATTCCACATTTTGATCATAGATAAATTTTATATTTATCTGAAATATAAATAATATTTTAAAATGTTAATAACTTATTTTTTTAAGAAAAAAAAAGCCGTTTGGTCCTACTTCCTAAATAGCCTAGTTCAGTTTAATCTTAGTCATAAAAAATTGTTTAGCTCTAAATTTCCTTTCTTTTAATTTAGGAGATTTTGCAACTTAATCCCTAAAATTTTAAAATTGATAATAAATTTATTTAAACTCTTATTTTATTAAGGCTAAAATGCACAAAACCTCCCTAGAATTTAGGGACCAGTGCATTTACCTCTGTCATCTTTAAAACTCAACAAAAGACCTAAACCAGTAATTTGTGACAAAAAATCTCTTACATCCCTTCAACCGTTAGTCAAGTAACAAATAAATGCCCCACATCATAATATTATTTTCATGCCCAATTAGCTATTGATGTGACAAGGTCATCCTCAAAATTAATATTTTAAAAATTAGACTGATCATTGAATTAGTTAGAATATCAGTTCACAATTTATTGGCTTAACTGTGGTTAAACTTATAATAATTAATTCTATATTTTTAATTCTATATATTAAAAATATATAATATAATAAATTAATAAAAATTTCCATACTTAATCTTATTTAACTTATATTATATATGTATATATATGCGTGTAATTGCTCTTTTTTTCTTGTTATTATTTATTTTTGAGACAAAAATAATATTATTATACAAATAATTGAGAAGAAAAAGGAAAATATAATATGATAGAAAAAATTAAGAGGATAAAAAAAATAAAAGTTTGCTAAATCTCATATATTATGAGAAATAATTATATTTTGTAAATAGTAATTTTTTTTTTACAAAAGCGGTAGAACCAATTTACAGGTTCTTGACCCATTTTTTAACTAGTTAATTTTTTGAGTCAATTAAACCAGGCCAATAATCAATTTTCAGTCAAATCAACCACTCTAACCTGATTCTGTAATCTATGCTCAAAACTTTTAGAATGAGAGTCAAACATATATAGATATATATTTACTGATTTGACTTCCTTCAACTAACACAACAAGTGATATTATGATTTCATCTACTAATTTGACTTCTTTCAACTAACGCAGCTAAGTGATATTATGATTTCAGATCAAATAATATATATATATATATATATATATTATTTGACTTCCTTCAACTCATATTCATTAGGCTAAATCTTTTTATTTAGCCAAATATTTTATTTGACTAAATAGAGTTATCTAATTAATACTAATAAGTAAGTCTCATGTAAATCTTACCTAATCAAACAATTTTATTTGACTAAACATAACGCCCACTAAACAAGAGATCCGTGGGCTATATTTATAGTGCAGTAGGTAAAAACTAAACCTGGTATGGCAGGTTCCCAAGAATAGTCTTTGCAATGGCAGATCCAAAAGGGAAGTCTTTTGAGACTTGCTCCACACTGATGCCTGCTCCTTGCAATCTCTTTCCATTTCTATCTGACACATGAATTGTTACTGCCCGCTTTCTTCTCTGTCCATTGTCAAAGCAAAAACAGTAAATCAACAAACAACTCGACAATTATCTCAAGATCTGTGTCAAATTATTTTTTTTATCATTGTACATATAAATTTCAAAGTGACCTAACCATAAAAAAAAAAAAAAAACTTGACTTCTTGAAAGATAAAAGCGCATGCACACAAACTCTTACAGTGTTGACTGTATATTCTTGGTTCATTCTCCATTGCTGCCTAGTAAATGGCTGGAGAGAAGAGCTAGCTAGGGCTATACTGATGTCACCACCATCTGCGTTCTGCAGCAACAGAAAAATCCGCCATGTTTGAAGCATTGAAGCTGTTAAATGAGCAGGAAAGTTTCAGAAGAAACTGAAAGTGACAGAAAAAGTGAATGTACCTGAAAGAAGAGTATTGATGTAGCAGAAGAAGAATCAAGAACAAATCCTCCTTTTAGAAATGACCAGCATCCACGCCTGGCCAAAACTGTCCCAATGCAATTATATGTCTCTTTTTCCGTTTGCAGAGTGGCCCTTATTAGAGCTGAATTTGCACTTTCAAGTCTTACCCAAGCTGTGATACGTCATGGGCAACAACATCAGAACTTGATTCCACATCAGTAATTAGATTTTAATGCAGGGTGTAGAGTCAAAAATAAATAACAAATGAGTTTAGTACTGTTACAAAGAAATTAAACAAAAGGAACTATTTGATTGAATGTAAAAGTTTAAGGAGCTATTGCTACTATGGCTGTCAGGTAAGCCAGGCTGCCTCACTCCAACTTAATTATTTTAAGGTTAATGGTGAGTATAGATTGAGTCGAATCGAACCTTATATATTCATAGCTAAAAAATTTTAGTTTATTTCAATCTATCATGGGTTAGGTTGGCTCTATGCGCCTATTTATCTTATTTAAATAAATATATTTTTAGTTATTTTAATGATAGAAACTAGATATTGAAACAATCAAATTTCAAAAAATTAAATTAAATTTTTTTAAAAAATAATTAAACCTTAAAATAGGCTATTTTTCTTTTTCTAAAATATAATTTAATTATTTTGAATGACAAAAATTAAGTATTAGAACTATGAAACTTTAAAAAATAGAACTAAATTTCTAAAAAGAAAAAGACTAAAGCTTAAAATATTTTTAAAAAATTCATAAAAATCGACCCACTTCAACCCAACTAAGTTTTAAGGCTTTTGATGCACTAGGCTAAACGCCCTTCTTCAAAATAAATTATTGGTCTGTCACATCTCATTTGTAGAGTTGGGGTAGACCGGCCCATTGAGCCAAACCTATTTTAACAACTCTATTGCTACTTTTGAATGTTCAGAGTTATTTGCAAATACCCAAAATTTCTGGGGTCATTTTGCAATTTCTCCTAGTTGGTTCACTACAGTAATTAATAATTATCTTTGATATATATATAATTAGACTCATCTCTCAATCATCCGTTGTAGTCTAGTCGGTTAGGATACTCGGCTCTCACCCGAGAGACCCGGGTTCGATTCCCGGCAACGGAATCCTTTTTCCGGTTTCAATACTTCACAATTCACAACCCCTTTTGGCTTCTTTTTTTTTTTTTGGTCTACATTACCCAAAAAATGAAGAAAAAGAAGAAGAAGAAGAAAGAGTGTGAAGAACATAACCCAACTGGAGAAACAGTAGAAATTCCCTTGAGTGAGATTATGCAGAAGCAACGAAGGCATAACATAACCATCTTCCTCTTTATCACTCTGATTCTGAGACTGAGAGTGAATCCATGGCTGATTCTGCAAGATGCCTCCCCTGTAAAGTGCTGCCTCTGGCTCCATTTTGCACTGCCACACCACAAACAACAAAATCAAACAAACAGGCACAACCTCAAACTTCTCGAACTCAATCTCATGTTGAAAGGTGAAGACTTTCTAGTTTCTACCTCTGTGTAAGCAGTGGAGTCGTACAATGGTCCATCTGCAACATAATCACAGACACTCCTGAGAAACCCCACAAATTCACACTCAAAATCAGCAAAAGGGTTTGAGAATAAGAACCGTAGAAAGTGGAAGCCATGGAAGTTAGAAGGAGAAGGACAAGGAGGAGTAATCCAAAGAATGGAGTTTTATTTGCCATATGTTGAAGATGGTCGCTTTCCTTCAGAAACGGTGAAGACTGGTGACCGAGAGAGTCACAGACTGTGGTGAATGAATCATGAATGGGCTTACATATATAATAATACAAAGACCCGTGTTGGTGCCCTTTATTTGGCCTATTCTGACTTGACCGAAAAAAAGTTAAAATTTTCATTTTGGTCCCTCATCTGTCTCAAGTTTCATTTTCGATCGTTCTAATTTGGTCCTTTACTTTAAGACCGTTTTAGTGTCCTTTATTTGGCCTATTCTGACTTGAAAAAAGAAAGTTGTTAAAAATTTCATTTTAGTCCCTCATCTATCTCAAGTTTCATTTTCAATCGTTCTTTAATTTAATTTTCTTTTAATATGATCCTTTACTTTAATGGTGTGTTTGACAAAATCAGCTAATAAGCAAGTTAAAAATTTATAAGTTAATTTTTAACTGAAAGCTGTTAAGTTAATTTATTGAATTAAAAATGTTTGGTAAAAGTAACTAAAAAACATAAAATAACATATATTTTATATTCTCAAAATAATACAAAATAAACATATTAATTTTTTTAATTAAATTAATTTAGGTAATTATAATTTTAGGTATTTTAGTCAATTTGAACTATTACAATTATTTTAAAGATAAATTCAAAAATAAAAACAAAAATTATTCACTAACATATTAATTTGTTTAATGATTTCATTTCATCATGTAATTCTAAAATAATTACATTTCATCATGTATTGTGATCTTAAAATAATACAAAATAAACATATTATTGAGTGTTCCACAATAGATTAGTAATATTATAGCAAATCTCCTTGTTGATGTCTCTGAATAAATATTATCTTTATTACTTTTTTTTTTATCTCCATCACATCGATTATTTCCATGATTGTCATTCTCACCAGTTTCTTTTATCACCTTCCTTAAAATTACAGAGCCTAAGGCAACTAGGTAGAATATCATCCTCAAAAAACAGAACCCAGAAAATTCATCAATGCAAATGAGAATTCCTCCCTGAATATTTAGCAGCAAACCTTTAATCCCTTTACATGTTCACTAAAGACATTAAGAACCTTGGAAAACATCAATGAGAAGCAGGTCTTTAAAAACACAAGCATCAAGCTCGAATTAAAAAGTATTACCCACACCCACTGATGGATCTTCATGGTGACTAATGGGGGTAACCGTCCCTCCAAATTTTTTTTTCTAATTAATTTTTTTAAAAAATATTTGTCAATTTAGTCTCATAAAAAAACAAGAAAAATTAAAGCCCCATCAATAATTATCTTCGAGATTCGTCCCTATCCACACCACACCACAAATATGCACATCTCCACTAAACTCTCCCCTTCTTACTCGTCCAAACCATAACACCTCCAAACCTAATCAACAGGAATTGCCCATGATCTTTTCATCCATTGTTACATGTCTCTAACTCTAAAATGCATAAAAGAAAAAAAAATGTAGAAAAAAATGTATCAGTTTGAAAGAAAAACAAAATGCATTAGTCTAATGGCCATATGAGAAGACGAAATCAAGTGCAGAAAAAAGAAAGGAATGACAAGGACGAAATGCTATATCTCAACCTTAGGAGAGGGAGAATGATGACGAAGGGCAATGAACGACATTAAACCAAGACACACAAGCCGACAGGAAGACGGGAAGGGACCACATTAAACATTTTGGGGATTTAGGTTATGAATATAATAATAAGAGTATAATAGGTATTTTGATAAAACGATAAAAATAAAATAAAAAAAAATATAAAAATTATAAGTTACTAAAAATAACATTTTAAAAAAAGTTATATCCTATTAAAATAAATTTATTTATCAAATACTTTTAACAAACTTCTAAGCTAGTTAAATAAGTTATAGTTTAGCTTAAATGTATTGACAAACACACCCTAAGACCCGTGGTAGCGGTCCTTTATTTGGCCTATTTTGACTTGAGGAAACATTTTGGTCCCTTATCGATCTCAAGTTTCGTTTTTCATCGTTCATTAATTTAATTTTGTTCTAATTTGATCCTTCATTTTGAGGCCTATGTTAGTGTCCTTTATTTGGCCTATTCCGACTTGGAAAAAAAAGTTAAAATTTTCATTTTGGTCCCTTATATGTCTCGAGTTTCACTTTCAATTGTTATTTAACTTAATTTTGTTCTAATTTGGTCCTTCACTTTAAGACACTTGTTAGTGGTCTTTATTTGGCCTGTTCTGACTTGAAAATTATTTATTTTAAAAAAAAGTTAAAAATTTCAGTTTGGTCCATTATCTGTCTCAAGTTTCATTTTTGATCATTCTTTAATTTAATTTTGTTCTAATTTGATCCTTTACTTTAAGTTTCACTTTGATTCCTTGATTTATTTTGTTATAATATGGTCCTCAACTTTAAATGAAATTTTACTTTGGCCCCTTCATGTTACTTTGTTCCAATGCAGTTCCTTAATTTTGCCTTAGATCTTCCTCAATTCCCTTGATTTTATTTTGTTTTGACTTACTCCTTTAACTTGCAAAAACTACTCAATTTTTCCCCCTTTAAGATGCTTAAATATAAGAACCTCATAAAACCTTTTGTTAAGCATCTTGCAAATATTAAAGAGAAGAAAACGCTAAGTGATTTTTGTAAGTTAAAGGACTAAATTGAAATAACATAAAATAAAGGGACTTGAGAGAAATCCAAGTTAAGGGACCAAAATAGACCAAAATGATATCAAGAGACCAAAGTGAAACTTAAGAGAAAATTAAGAAATCAAACAAGAACAAAATAAAACTTAAAATAAAGGTAAAGGATCATATTAAAACAAAACTAAGGAACAAAAGTGAAATTTGAAAGAAAGTTAAGAGGGCAAATTAATATTTTAGCCAAAAATTATTGTATTTTTGGATGGTAAAGGAAAGGAGAGAGGTATATGAATCACAAGGGAACAGTAAAGATTGAGAGGAGGAAGGTGCCAAGTTTGGTGTCACTCACATGGGTGCATTGGTCACACAAAGGCTTCATGTGACTCTTAATTGAGTGACAATTATTATTCATTGTGTATGTGAGCTGTGGCTTTTACTGTAGTTTGCTTTGTAGGTATACAGTGAGTTGACTTTAGTACTAGAGTCAATTAAAATTTTTGTCAATTATTCAATTACGATTAAATAATTGACAATAAATGTCTTTAAAAAATATATATTATCAGTCATCTGATTACAGGAGCACAGATTGATTCTAATATTTCAATATTGAAGCCAATCCATTAATTTTTTTTGGGCGTATCCTATCATTCATTACCAATTTACTAGTCACTCACTATTTCCTTCGCAATGTCTCATTCATAACTTTCCCGACACGTCCAATTCCATTGCATTGTTCCTTCATTTGGCCTTTTTGGTACTGTCCTAGCCTACAGTCTTCTCCCTCGTCTTTTGCTTTTTTAGGAGGAAATGCCGTTATTAAAAAAAGGCAAATATGATATTTTGGTCCTCTATAATTATTTTAGGTTTCATTTTTATCTTTTTTTATTAGAATTGTTACTTTATGTAACAGAATTAATATATCATCCTCATGATGCTAACATGACTTGTTTATATGGTTGTTAACTAGGTATTAGTATTCCACATGAAAAGTTTAATAACCCAAAATGTCCTTATAGTTCTTTCCTTATATTTTGTGTGTGTGTGTCTCTTTGCATTTTGACTTGGAAGATTTTTTTAAGCAAAAGTATATTATATGCTCCTAATGTTTATATCGATTTTTACTTATGTTTTTAATGTTCATTTTTGGTCAAATATATCTTATATATTTTATTTTTTATTAGATATGCTCCAAAATACTAAAAATATCCTACATCCCTCTCTTTCTTCTCTCTCCTCTCTCTCCCCCTCCTCTACTCTCTCTCTCCTCTTCTCTCTCTCTCTCTCTCTCTCTCTCTCTCTCTCTCTCTCTCTCTCTCTCTCTCTCTCTCTCTCTCTCTCTCTCTCTCTCTCTCTCTCTCTCTCTCTCTCTCTCTCTCTCTCTCTCTCTCTCTCTCTCTCTCTCTCTCTCTCTCTCTCTCTCTCTCTCTCGCGTCTCAGTCCGCGTCTCAGTCCTTCTCTCTCGCTCTCTATTTTGTCTCTTTGTCTTGCCCTCCCTCTCTTAGTTTCAGCTTCTCTCGCCTCTCTCATTTGACTCTCTCAAGTTTTCTCTCATTTCATGCTAAATCTTCCATGCGGTAACAAATGGCCAATGTTCTTGATATGCTTAGGGGACTTTCTTGATGTTAATTACTGCATACTGATGAGCATACCAATGAAACATTCTGTTTTATTATTTTGAGCTTAGAATTTGGCTAATGTTATGTTTTTCATGCTTAAGATGGTGATATTCATTACTGGGATTTATATCTCGAGATGGACAGTTGGACACTATGACAATCATTTTAAGAAGATTATGATTGTGACACTAAAACAAGTTTCTAGTTGAATTTAGAAAATTAGGATCAATACTTTATAATTACAAATCCATTAATTAATCTGCGTTGAGAATGTGAGGTGATATTTACAACCCCAACCTAATAAAAACTGTGAAAATCAAATTGTGCTAGCTTGCTGCAGTTCTGTGCATTTTGGGATTAGGTATTAAGCCCTCTGGTGTGTCCATCAGTTCTGCTGGACATGGCTTTTTACCATTGATAAATCCTTCTAACCTATTCCCCTTAGTGTGTGTGTGTGTGTGTGTGTGTGTGAGAGAGAGAGAGAGAGAGAGAGAGAGAGAGAGAGAGAGAGAGAGAGAGAGAGAGAGAGAGAGAGAGAGAGAGAGAGAGAGAGAGAGAGAGAGAGAGAGAGAGAGAGAGAGAGAGAGAGAGAGAGAGAGAGAGAGAGGTGATATTTTGGGATATGTTTAGTATTTTAAGACATATTTGATAAAAAAACATGTGAAACATATTTGACTAAAAAAAACGTTAGGGGCATAGATGAAAATCAATGTAAACGTTAGAGATATATAATATACTTTTGTAGAATTTTTTATTATGAATGTGAGTCAAAGAAGTTATAAGAATATGACTGACACAAAAGAGTAGGGAAGTAATTCACACAAGGGAGGAAGCATAATGAAAAATATATATATATATATATATATATACACACACACACACAAGATAAGGAAGGAAGCATAAGGACATTTTGGGTAATTATATTTTATATGTGGGACATTAATATTCAGTTAAATAGGGCATGTTAGCATCTAGAGTATAATATGTCAACATAGACTAACAGTTCTAATGAAAAAAGACTAGAATAGTAAGATTTTGTAATATAGAAGACTGATATAAAACTTTTAAAAAAATAGATGACCAAAATGAAATTTAAAATAAATATAGAGAATCAAAATATTATTTTTTTTCCTTAAAAAAATGAGGATGCATTTCTTCGTTCTTTGATTCTTTAAATATACAAACTATAGGTTTTAGTTTTAATTATTTCGTTTGTTGATTGCAGCGGTAGTGATAATTTGTACCCTTAAAACGATAAGGATTTAATTCTTGGACACTTATTTAGAAACCCTTTAGGTTTAAAAAGCTTTAAAAAAAATTGGTCTTTTATATTCTCATGTGAGTGAATTCATTTGGTAAATATTAGGGATTAATTTTTCATCTCAACCAGTAACATGCATACCAATAGTAAAACCAAAAAATTAAACATGATGTTTCCACAATGTGTATCAAAATAGTAGGGGAACTAAATGAAATATTTATAAATAAAAAGAATATTAAGTATAATTTACGTTAAAATTTAAAGATTAAATGTTGTTGGGTATGAGTTTTTGAAGACAAAAGAAGCACTATTTGCTGGGCTTGGATTGGTGTTTAAACAATATCAGGTAAAGAACTATAGATAACGAGTAAACGAGGCCCACAAGAATCCATTGACGACATTTGCTAGGCCCAATTTCTTTGTTTCCAACTCATTAGAACCGAGGGAAAACAAAAAAGGAGAAGATAAATTTGAGGCCCATTTTCAATTCTCAACCTGTTCGTTCCTCTCTCCTCTCAGTTCTCTCAACTCTCTCTCACGACCAACACACAAATAAATGAGAAGAACAACACAAGAAAAAACAAACAAGTGATCGAGTGAGAGGTGGTTGAATCGCAGTTGGAGATGTTTAGAAGCTCGGTCTCTAATTTGCACTCTATGTTGTCTCTGTTAAGTTTCATATCTTGTTCTCTGTCATTCATGCTCTCTGAAAAAAATGAAATGCCAAAGGCAGCAAAAGGATTTGGTACTCAAATGTAGTTTATTTGCGGGAGAAGCTTCACAAACATGCGATAGGTTAAAATGAAGTCTGTGATAACTCTATTTAACCTATATTTTTATTAATAAATTGAGTAAAATAAATAATTTTAATTTTTTTAGATTTACTTAGTCTTTTTTAATTGTTTAGTTAATTTTATAAAAAATTAATTTTTCTTTAAGATTTATCTTAAAATTTATAATTTAATGTGTTTTTTAGTTAGTTTAAGATTTATTATTTAACTTTTTTTTTGTAAATATCGGTGTACCCGAGAGCCAACCCGATTTGACCCATATTGTTCTCCACCGCTAGACCAGTTCCAACCCCACACAGAAAGGACACGAACAGTATCCAAAGATCCACCGTTCTCAGCGCCTCCACTATCGTGTGCTCCTCCCCCACCGTCGGCCGAACCTTGACCACCACAACCTGCCCCGCCATTGTAACCACGATTGTAGTCTCCTCTCTCCCCCTCTCTCCATTCCCAAGTATCGGCTCCCTCGCACGCCCCTGGACATCCGAAACTGGTTTGAACTGACTCGAGCTCAACGCTTTAAAATAAGAGTGAACCGGAATCGCCAACGGCGACACCAACAGAACGAGCAACCCACCGGCGAATATTCTGGACACAAGCTGGCTGGGATTGGGGACTAACCTGGCTAGAATGCCGAAGTACTTGGATTCTTCCTCCTGATCGCCTTCGGTGGATGTAGGTGCCGCCTCCCGGAGGAAAAAGATTCCAGCGAGACAGACAGCGAATGGGATTAGGGCAAGCATGAGGAGGAACGAAGCAGGATCGTCGGTGAACAGAGCAGAACAGAGGTTGGTGAATATCGCAGTGCTTAACCCATTAAAGCCTTTCAGAATCCCATGTTGAAAAATAGTTATTCAAAATATTAGTGGCCGAAGTTTAAGCATTTGTTTTTTTTTTTTGGATTTGTTTTCAGTTTAGTTTATTAGTTCATTAGTGGTCAGTTACATTTGGCACAGGACATAGGATTAGAGCGGTTAAAACTAGCCCAGCTCGACGGGTTAGGTCTGTTTAGTCTATTTTTTAGGTAAATCAAGTATTCAAAAAGTGAACCTATTTTTTGCAAGATTTTTTAAGTTTGGCCAACCTAACCTGCAGGTTAGGTGGGCTAATTCGCATAACTCGCGAGCCAACCCGCTAACCTTTTTTTTTAAATATAAAAATTAATATTTAGTTAGTGATTACCACATTAATTTTTGAGATTTTTTTTAATGTCTCACATGAATATGATTGGTGGCTACTACATTAATATTTGAGAATTGATTTAGATAAAATAAAGTGTACTAGTTTAATAAATTAATATTAAGAAATCCATCTTAATTCAGGAAAAATTAATGGATATTAATAAAAAATAAAAGAAAATAAGCATTTAAATTTTTTATAATTTTATTCAGAAAAAATATAAAATTAATAATATAAAAAATTACTATTGACATTTTTAGTTAAAAAATCACGCAATTAATTGAAAAAAAATTACAATTGACTAAAAAAAAATGAGTTGGCGGATTGGTCCGTTTAGCCTGTCACCTCCCCTAAAAGTGGGTTCGGGCCTTGAGAAACTTGGCCAGTTTAAAAAGTGGGCCAGCCCTGCTCACTTTTCCTTGGCTTGGCCAATCCGAATGGATGGAACGGGCCACTTTCACAGCTCTTCGTGAGATTGTACTCATATTTTTTAGTCATTTCCGTTGTGCTGTTAGCATTTTTTAAGACTACGTACTCTACGTTTTTTAGTGAGAAATTGAAGAGAAGTTCTCCTAGTCCCAATTCTGTTTTGTCTTTCAATTCTTCTCTTCGTTCCCCAACTTCTGGTATCAGAAGCAACGGCACCAGTTCAACAGTGCAGCCCCTAATTCCAATCTTCAAAGGCGAAAAATATCATCTTTGGAGTCTCAAAATGACGACGTTGCTCAAGTCCCAAGAATTGTGGGACTTAGTAGAGAACGGGCATGAAGAGCCGAATCCAGCACCGACCGAACCTGATCAGCGATTGAGAGAAAATCGCAAACGGGTTGCAAAAGCATTGCTGCTTATTCAGTCAGCATTGGAGGATGATATATTTCCTCGTATTTCAGCAGCTACCACTTCCAAACAGGCATGGGAGATTCTGAAGCAAGAATATTTCGGCGACAAGAAGGTAATTACTGTAAAATTACAAACTCTTCGTCGTGATTTTGAAACTCTAGTTATGAAAGACAAAGAATCTGTTGGATGTGTAAGAAGCCTCAAGTAAGCCACTTAAAAGTTTTCGGTTGTATAGCGTATGCTTTGGTTAATTCTCGTTCTAAGCTTGATGAAAAATCTAAGAAATGTATCTTTATTGGTTATAGTTCTTAGTCCAAAGCATATCATGTATATAATCCTATAAGTGGCAAAGTGATAATTAGCAGGGATATTGTGTTCAATGAGGATGTAGATTTAAAGTGGAATTTTGAAACTGATGGTACAAAAAGTCTAGCTCCAGCAAACTGTGAGGATGGACAACCAGTAAAGTCAAACCAGTCATCACCTACAAGTACAGCTCCTTCATCCCCTGAAAAAGCAGTACCTGCATCTACAAGTCCTAGTGGTTATAACACTACAAGTCCTGCTAGTTCAAATTCTCCAGTATCTAGTTCCTCAAGTGAAACTCCACCAAGAAAGTTCAAATCTCTCATTTATTAGTTACTGACCCAATCTCTTTTGAAGAAGCTGCAGAACAACCTAAGTGGCAGACCGCTATGGCAGAAGAGATGCAGGCTGTTGAAAGAAATTCAACATGGGCATTAGTTGATGTTCCAGAAGGCAAGAATGTTGTAGGGGTCAAATGACTGTTCCGAACAAAGTACAATGCTGATGGAAGTATCCAAAAACATAAAGCTCGACTAGTGGCACAACAACAATGTATAGATTTTGAAGAGACATTTTCTCCCATTGCTCGATTTGAAACTGAGTATTTTTGGCATTAGCTGCTCAACTACAATTACCTGTATATCAATTTGATGTGAAATCTGCTTTTTTAAATGGTGATTTAGAAGAGGAGATTTATATTTCACAACCTCCAGGTTTTACTGTTATGGCAATGAATAAGAAAAGCTCTCTGCGGGCTAAAGCAAGCGCCACGGGCCTGATATAGTAAAATTGATTCATTTTTTCAAAATAATGGCTTCACTAGAAGTGAGAATGAGCCCACACTTTACTTGAAGAATCAAGGTAATGGAAATTTTTTTGTGATTTGCCTTTGTGTGGATGATATGATTTATATGGGTTCCACAAAGTCCTTAATTGATGATTTCAAGTCCTGCATGCTGAGGAAGTTTGAGATGACAGATTGATGCAAGGTGAAGATGGAATTTTTGTGTGTCAAAAGAACTATGCTACAGATCTTTTGAAGAAGTTCAACATGGCTAGTTGCGAAGTGGCAGCCACACCAATGAATATCAATGAGAAGCTACAACTGAAAAAGCAAATCCAACACAGTTCAGAAGTTTAGTTGGTGGCTTAATTTATCTGACACACATCAGACCTGACATTGCTTTCTCTGTCAGTGTTGTGTCCAGATTTATGCATAGTCCTTCAAAGCAACATTTTGGTGCAACAAAAAGGATTCTTCGTTATGTTGCAGGGACTCTGAACTTTAGTATTTGGTATTGCAAAATACCAAATTTTAGACTGATTGGTTTCACTGACAGTGACTGGGTAGGATATTTAGCTGATCGGAAAATCACTTCTGGCAATATTTTCAGCTTTGGTTCTGGAGCAATAACATGGAGTTCAAAGAAGCAAGAAACAGTGGCTCTGTCATCTTCCGAAGCAGAGTATGCAGCGGCAACTTCAGCAGCACGGCAAGCCTTGTGGCTTAGGAAACTTCTTGCTGACTTCAATCTTGAGCAGAGGGAAGCCAGTGCGATATATTGTGACAATCAGTCCACAATAGCAATGGCAAAGAATCCTGTTTTTCACGGCAGAACCAAACACATTGATGTGCATCATCATTTTATTCGGAAGCTGATAGCTGATGGAAAAATAGTCCTGAAGTTTTGTGGCACTAATGAACAAGTAGCTGATATTCTTACAAAGACTCCTTCTCAGGCAAAACATCAGTTTTTTGGGTCACAGCTGGGAGTATGTGATTTTGAATCAAGGGAGAGTGTTGAAAAATAATGATTCAAAATATTAGTGAAGTTTAAGCATTTTTTTTTTTGTATTTGTTTTCTGTTTAGTTTATTAGTGGTCAGTTATATTGGGCACTAAATCAGGACGTGGGATTGTACTCCTATTTTTTAGTCATTTCCGTTGTGCTGTTAGCATTATTTAAGACTATGTACTCTACATTTGTTAGTGAGAAGTTGAAGAGAAGTTCTCTTAGTCCCAATTCTGTTCTGTCTTTCAATTCTTCTCTTCGTTCCCTAACATCCCCGAGACTGGTCCTCTGTTTTTCCGGCAGTTTCGTATGCACGTGACCAGCACCGCCGTGTTCATCCACGTCGTGCTATTCCCTCCCATACAAAGAAACGCACACATCTGTGTAAACCATGCAGGAATCAATCACATGATTGAAACGAGAGCGAATGCAACAGATTGATAGAAGATTTGATTTGAAAATACCTGCCAGTAAGCGAGGGGTTGGATTCGCTGACTAACGACGAGCCATTGGATGCCGTAGCCGAGGAGGCCTTCGACGGAGCCGATGAGGAGAATGGCCCACGTCAGGAATCGATCGGAGGCGAGGCCGGCTAGGAGACCGAAGACCTTGCCGACGTCTTTAGCGACGGAGAGATAGTTGAGCTCGACTTGGGTGAGATGCCGGAGATGGTTTGAATCCAGATGGCGGTGACGAAGCCCAGCCATTTTCCGGCGGTGGAAGCCGACGACAACTCCAAGAAGCCCATTCAAGAGAAGCTAGAAAACAGAGCGAGAGGTTTGAAAGAAAGAAACTTTTACTTGGGGAATTCGGAGACACTGTGCTTACAGCTTCAGAAGTTGAGTTAGACGTGTTCGAATACCCTACGTAAAGAATCTACTTAGTGCGTGTTTGGTTCCGAATTGCGTTTGAATTTCTGTGGTTTACTGTTGAAGCCAACCACGTTACCGGGAATTCAAGATGTTTGGGAGGGTGTTCAAGCAAACCACATTAGGTTGTAACCAAGTTTCATGCTCTGTAACGTGGGTAGTTTCACAGTGTCAATCCCTTTGCTTCTGCGCTAATCTAACGTTATTAGCCACACAAATCCATTGGATACCCTCTGCTGCCGTTCAAATTTCCAATGCTTCTCTCTCTCGTGCACCATTGATGGAGAAGATGAGTGCTCTGTTTTGGTTTTCTAAAACAGAGGTGCACGGTGGTGGCTTCTCATGGCTTCTCTCTCGTACTCTATGCTTCCTTGGTTCTATGCATGCTCTGGTCAGCGACGGAGGGTGGGCAGCGACGGACGGTGCCCGACGGGCTTCTCTCTCGTGATATCAATTTCCAATCTCTGACTCTCTGCGCATGCGTGGGCTTCTCTTGGCTTTTCTCTCTGTGCTTACTGGATGATGAAAGAAATGATATGTGAATGTATATTACAAGTGCAGAAATTATGAGTATTACCTATAGGAGAGCCATGAAGCAGTGTTGGACTTATGCATGCATTTAGGGACTAAAGTGAATAAAATTAAAAATTTGTAAGAGTAGCTATAATTTTAGAACAAAATATATTTTTGATCTATGGACCTAGATGAAACTAAATGTGGTCTTAGAACAAGAAAAAGACAAATGAAAAATTATTACCAATGACCTAAGTGAATAAAATCAAAAGTTTGTAGAAGTAGCTATAATTTTAGAACAAAATATATTTGTGACCTATGAATTTAGATGAAACTAAATGTGATCTTAGAAGAAGAAAAAGATAAAGGAAAAATTATTACCAAGGACCTAAGTGAATAAAATTAAAAGTTTGTAGGAGTAGCTATAATTTTAGAACAAAATATATTTGTGACTTATGGACCTAGATGAAACTAAATGTGGTCTTAGAACAGTTAAAAGATAAAGGAAAAAGTATTACCAAGGACCTAAGTGAATAATATGAGAAGTTGGAGGTAGAGGGTAAAATTTCTGAAAATACCCTGATTTAATATAAATGGAATTTTAATTAAGATTTGATGAAATTTACCAAATTTTGAAGGTTATTAGTGATGACATAATTTCTTTTATTATGAGAATAAACCTAATCTATATAATTAAACCTAATTATAACATAATTTATATAATTACTTTAAAAACTTAATTTACACAAAATTAAACATCCTAATTATTTTAGTTAACTAATTAAAGAATTAATTTAATTATATTATTATATAATTAAGAACACAATTCCTTTTATTACGAGAATGAATCTTTAAAATCTTTTTATGCAATTAAGTTCTCTTTTGTATGATTTGTATATTAGTTATCACTAATATCTCATATTTTCTTTTCTATAAATAACTATTAACACTTTAATTATAATTATACTTAGTTCACATTGTTCAAATTTTAAAAATATTCTAATAAGTAATTAGTGAAGTAATATTGGACAAATAAATAAAACAAATAGTGCAATTTATTATAAGCTTGTTTTCATTCATTTTAATTGACATAAAATTAATTTAATAGAGAAGAAAAAAATTGTATTGAAATTTAGTTAGAGGTAAAATTAATTTAATAAAGAAGAAAAATATTTTAAAATTTAATTAGAGATTTTTAATTTATTATGAAAAATTACTGATTAATTAAAATTTTAATTAGTAATTAAAAAATAAAAAATAAATTTATTAATTAAAAATGAGTCATTAGTGATTAATTTATAATATTAGACAAATAAACAAAAAAAGTTTCCTTTAAATAAATAAAAATAAATAATAATGATACATCAAAAAATTAAAAAAAATTCATACCCTTTTTCGTAATTATACATCCTGAAACCACGTTTGCAAATCAACATCCAAACATCCTATTCTACCCTAAACCAAGTTTCACTACTTCAAACCACGTTTACTCAAATATCTCTCAAACATAAATCACGTTTATTCAAACCTAGTTTTCTCTAATCACTTTCAATTAAACTTAATTTACCCCACCCATGTTTAAACCGAATAAAGAATCTGCTGGCACAGTTAGTTGGGCGATAGTAATTATTTCAAAACAAAAAGAAAGAGTAAGAATGAGTTTTCATAAATTAAAATAATATTACATAAAGTACATTATTTTTTTAAAAAAAGTTTAGTTAAAATATATATTTTTGATATTAAACTTTTCTTTTTTATTTTTGTTCATATTGCCAAAAATTTTATTTTTATTAAATTAATTAACTTTCTATATAATATGAGATTATAATTTTATTTTTAATATAATTTTAAAATCAAATATAAAATTAATCATCAAAGATGTTAACAAGTTTTAGAGTAAATTATTAATTTACTCTTCAACATATTATAATTATTTCAATTTAATTCATGAAATATCAGACTCTTAATTTAATATTTTAATTTATCAAAATAAATTTTAGCAACAAAAGATTAAATTAAAATAATGTGTAATATTTAAAATAAAAAATTTATTATTTATATCTTAGATAAATTTAAAAAACAAGTTGTATAATTTAACAAATAAAATTTTGGTCGGAATGTGTTGAGTTTGTTGCTTGAAAGAAAAGATCCTTTCTATTACACTATTTAGAGATATATTATATAATAATTGAAAATGAAATATATCCATGAGGAGCCGTAACCCCGTAATTATTGATGAGATCAGTGTGGTACGTGGGACGATCTCACCGATACTATTCTTCCAAGTATATACCCTTTTCATTATCTTCCTCTTTATTATTTTTAATTCTAATGTACTTTTTTCCGCAAATTTGATAGATCGCGAATGAGAAAATTTCCAAAAACAAAATTTTTTTATCAAAAACAAATTTTTGTTTGAACAAATAGAATTATTTAATTGACATTGACATGTGGAGCTTATGAATCTACTTGATCAAATTGCACTGATCAATTTAATTAAAAAATTAAAAAATTAATTAATTTTTTAATTTAATTTGACGTTCAAATTTTATAAGTGAAAGAATTAACTAAAAAGTAGTCGATCGATTTTGAACTAATAAAAATAGATAAAGAAAAATTTAACCGTGAATTGCTGAGGCCAATTTTTTTACTTTTGTTTTAAAAAAGAAATTGCAAGCCTCAGCGTCACATGCCACATCGCATTTGTACGCTATAAAGTATTTTGATAATATTTTGTTTTATTTTACTTTTATTTTTAACTTTTATTAATTTTTTAGTTTTATGTTTTTTTACGTGCTAGTTTAATTTTCACTGATATGTTGATGTAAAAGACAGATAGGTATAGTTATTTATTAGTTCAGTTATGAGCTTAACAGTTATATATGAGTAATTTTATTTTTAAAATATTTTCTTTATTACATGTCTGTCTCTTTAAAAAAATGCCATCCATTCAAATTTGGAAGACAGAGAAAAACCAAACAATTAATTTATACATTAGAAATATCAATTAATGTGTCATATTGCATTTGTTTTTTCTTACACAAGAAAATGCCAGGATAATGGAGTTCACCTAAGGACTTTTGTGAATGATTTCAAGGACTACGAGATACTTGTATTACATCATCGCAAGTAAAACGCAACCGTGTCGTTCAAAAAAAAAAAGTAACCGCGTTATGACGGTTATTTAAATATAAAACCAAATTGCAATATACAATGAACTTTCCAAAAAGTCAAAGTCGCTGTTAAACAACCATGTCAATTTGATGACAAATTTGCAATTCGGTTAAAAGTTAACACATGATTATTGAACATAAACTCAGCAGGATTAGCAGCCGTGGAGTAGTAAGGACCTTTAGGGAGTAAAATTTTTATTTGTTTTTTTAGATTTGATGACAATTTTTTTAAATTAATTTTAAATGGTTGCTTATTTGATAAAATAATAAATTTTCAAGTTTTAAGTTTTTACAAAAAAGTTTCTAATAATATAATGATAAATTAACCTTGATCAAGAAAAAATTTTACGAAATTAACTTCACAAATATGTTACTTATGATCCTAATTGTATAATCAATTAACCAATTTGATAGAATTAAATTTATGTACAAAAATCTCAAATTTTAAACTTTTATAAAGAGGTCTCTAAAAATGAAATGAGAAATTAACATCATCAAGTAAAAATTTCATGAAATTGACTTCACAAATATGTTATTTCTGATCCTAAGTACATAATTAATTAATTAATTTAATAAAATTAGACCTATGTACAAAAACTCTAAATTTCAAACTTTTATAAAAAGGTTCTTGATAATAGAATGAGAAATTAACCATTATTAAAAATAAATTTTGTAACTCTGGGAAGTGAAGGTTTTATAACTGTCACGTCCCAAAATTTGAGCACGTGACCGGCACGGAAAGTGAATTTCATTTCACCTCCGTAAGCCTATCTTTCTCTTAAAAATCATACAATTCTTTTTCATGCAACCAAAACGAGTTCTTTATACATACTACAATTACTCACATTACATCAGTGAATGAACCTACCCGATTACAGAGATTTCTAGATTTATACAACTTAGAATAAAACTTAACTATTATACCTTTATCCTGAACAAATGAAAAGGTAATCATGGACTAAGGATCCATAATTCCTTGTTCCGATATTTACCTTCAGCTGTCAACTCTGAAAAAAAATATCAATAAGAGGGGTATGAGCAAACCACGTGCCCAGTGAGTAGATAACACAACATTATGACAAAAAAAATATCATACATCATAATGATAACATGCAGCAATCATACGTAAATCAATCATCATATGATATGATATTATTCGTAGTACTTCACGACAATATCCAAATAAATCAAATACATTTCAACATAATTCAAAAGTTCACAACAACAATCGGTGAAATCAATTTCACACAAATTTCCCGTACCAACCGGGTCGTCCAGAATACCTCTGGATCGTTGCCCGCGGCCCCTGCCGCATCCACCCTTATCGCTCCATTTATAATCTCCACCCTTATAACTTCACATAAATTTCTCCATGGGGTGCACCACCATGCCTTTCCTTTCCAGTCAAACACAATCACAATCATATATAAAAACATCCTCAATCATAATCTTGAGCCACATACACAACTCAGTCATTTACAATTCAAGCCACAACATAATAAATGTGGTTCCAGCAACATAGCATGTATACAACATAACCCATAATATAGAACAATTATTCAACTCAGTTCACATGCCATTCACAATCCATTATATAACCTCCATTCATGGGAAAATAAGAAAATATAATTATATACATTACCAGACACGTTCCACAATTGTTTATGCCTCATCGTTCCACATCATCCTCTTCAAACTTGGATATACAACATATTTCCACTATGATGCAAAAAGTCAATAACAGATATTTAATCATAGCAAGTATTAACCCACTCACCTGGATTTCACGCTCTCGGCACTCCCACTTTGCACCTTGACCATTCCTATTGTAACCAGACAAAAACATTAGGGTTACAAAATAGAGAAATTTCCTACCACTACTCTCGACCTTTACTCACATCTTAAGTCATAACTCCTAATCGGTAATGAATATCTAAATGAAACTTATACCATTGGAAACTAGACTCAAAGAACTTTCCAACGATATAAAGTTTGCCCAAAACGGAGTCCGGATGAAGAAGTTATGGCCGATTGAAAATGAGCTAAGGTTTTCCGACACACCTGGCGCCTGGGCGCCACCCATGCCCGGCGCCTAGGCGCCCCACGTGGCGCCTGGGCGCCATGCCTTTCTCTTCCCCACATGTCCTTGAGAATTTGTAAAAATTTCCTAAATTAAAAATAAAAATTTCTATTTCCACATTTTCTTCACTAATTCAAAAAGAAAATTTTCCACATAATTAAATTTTTCACTAAACTTCAAATCAGACTTTAAATATTCATAAAAATTCTTGGGATATTACAATAACTATGAGCAACAGAGGGAGATTGATTAACTAAAAAAGATTCAAAAAAATATTAAGGGGATTCAAAAAAATTAAGGAGGGGGCAAAATTACAATAAAAATTTACATATAAATTTAAAAAATTCAAGGAGTGCAACTACAACTCATCGTGTATATATAATTCTGCCCATAGTTAGCAATAGGTGCAACTCGGGTTGTGTTATATATAATTCATAGCATAAAAAATTTAGCCTAACTCATATATTTATTTATATTTTTTTAAAAATAAGAAATATATTTAATATTTTTAACACTTTTATCAAATTTTAACACAATTATATTCTAAAAAAAATTTTGAAATCTTTAATTAAATTAAAATAATTCTTTATCAGTTATTATGTATTGTTATATATACTAAAGAAAGGCACTCAGTCATTTGAAAGTGGAAGCGTCCTTCACTCGGTATTATTAATGGAGATTGTTTTGAATTTTGAACAATACGTATTACAGTAATTGAAATCTCCACCCATGTCAACTCCAAATGCCTTCCAGGTCCTCACCAAATAAGTCAAAGCGTAACATTCCTTTCAGTTCATAATATTTTTCCACGTACACGGTCGGCTTTTTTAGCACAACTGCTGTGGTTTCAGTTCATATAAATGTGACACGTCTCAGATGTTTTAATAATTAAAAACACGCGCAAGTTTTCCTGTTTGTGCTAGTCTTATTTGACTCATTTAGTCATTTAATTTAATTTTAAAAAAATTAATTATCTTAATTTATCTTTCAAACCTTTGTTTATCAAGCGATATTTAACGATAAAAAATTCAAGACTTGACAATAATAAATTTTGTAATATATGAATAAAAAAATTAAGACGAATATAATTTTTTAAAAATATTTTTTTCTTGTAGTTGAAAATTTTAGCTTTATTACATTGGGGTCCCTTTAATATTTTTATAATGAAAAAAATTTGATTTATTTTATATGGTGCTTCAAGTAAGAACAATGCTTATTGTGTAAATTTGTTGTATTGTTGGTTGAATTTTTTTTTATTTGTGATTTTGTTAAAATAATTTTTCCTTGTAGGCAACAAAATGTGAAAACACTTGGAAGTCTAAAGTTGATATGGTGTCTGATAATTTAGAAGAAGCATGGAACTTTTGGTGAGAATATGGTAGAAGAAGTGGATTCGGAGTGAGGAAACGATTTAGCAATCCAGTAGGTCTAGAAGTGAAGATATCAGCATGCATTGTTTGTTTCAAAGAAGGTGTTCAACAACTAGATAAAAAAGATGCGAAAACTAAAAAGTCTCGTTTTGAAACGAGAACTAATTGCATGGCAAGAATTGAATTACGACTCGGGAATGAAAAATATAAGGTGCTTGATTTTGTGGAGCAACACAATCATGAGCTTCACATATTAGAAACTAGCCACTTCCTTGCGTCAAAACGAAGAATATCTAAAATTATCTCCTTTTGATTTTAAAAAAAAATCCCAATTTTATCACTAAAAAATTGTCTAGAGATTTTACATGTCAGCCATAGCATGGCAGTAATTGCGCCAGAAGCTCAACGAACCAAGACCAGCTTTCATTGAGATTGAATTGTATACCCTCCACACCATAATTTTCACCGTTATTTAAAGAGTAAATTACATTTTCTCTCTAGAAATATTCAAAATTACACTTCTCTTCTACTTACTTTTAAAATTTACACTTTTTTTATAATTATAAAATTATTGTGTTGTAGTCCAATTATATATATATATATATATTACTAAAATATCATCCATTAAACTAATTAAGGACATATTGAATTTTCTTATGTTGAAATAAAAAGTGACATCTTATTCACAGCTAGGCGACTTGATTGCATAACGGCAACAGCAAAAAATGAAGATGATTCTAGATTTGATTGAATATTGACTGATTTTGATTTTAATGATATTCCTCTCTTGAACATGCCAAACGGTTTGAACAAGAACCTAAGAACTAACAATGATATACATACATACATATATATTATTAAATTAAGATAAATACAATCTTTTAAAAATAAAATCAAAACACATAACAAATAAATGATTCTGAAGCAATATCTCAACGATCAATATTAACAAGCGCTCATAAACCCTAATGAATGATAATTTAGAGATATATCCTTTGATTTCATGAAATTGCCAATTTGGACCCCAACACAAAGAATACTTAACTACAACAATTCTCACTGAACCCCAAAAAACAAAAATACACCAATTTTCACTGATTTTTCCAAACTATTAATTATACAAACAGTTAATAGCCTAATTAATTACTTTGGCATAATACAAGAAAACAGGATACCACTAAGCAAAAAGCCCATCAATATCCTATAATTCCTGTGGCATCTTCTTCATGAAACAGAGCTATTTTATATTTTTGGTCATAGAAATCTTCTTGTAAACATTCTTGGTTCTGATGGACAACAAAATGTCCAAGAGGAACCCCACAATGCATGCTGCAGCCATGATTACAAACACCATCCTGTAACAGTGGGCTCCCACGCACGTGTTGCCGCCTCCAGCCATGGCCGTGGCCTCCATGTCGTAGAGAATTCTGGCAAGGAGGCCGGAGAAGAGGAAGGAGCCGAGTGGGAGGTTGAGGATGAGGACGTTGTAGATGAGGCCATAGTACTTCAGGCCGAAAAGCTCGGAGGCTGTGGGGACCGTGACGGCTAGCCGAACGCCGTAGCAGACGCCGGCCACGACGGAGCCGATGTAGAGAGAACCAGGCATGGCCATGGCTAGGAGGATGTACCCTACGCCCATTAGTATCTGAGAAGCTGCATTCCAGAGAGGTCTTGGTGTTCCAGCTTTCCTGTAAAATAATAACATAGCATGAATCATTAGGTGTTTTGATTTTCTGCAGTTCAAAAATTATAATGGTATCTGTATAGTTTAAATGGATTTTAATTCTTTTTATCATTAATCTCCTGTTAATACTGTATTAAATTTTGATGACATGATCAATTATATGCTATTGTGACATTCGGAATCTACCTAATTTGTATTAATTTACCGAAATTATTTAACGTAAATTATATCTTATTCATGTAAGTTAATTCTAATTGAGTGTCTACGTTTTTTCTTTTTATCGCGTAATAACATATATTCAACGTTGAATTATGATCTGTGTCCTTATAATTATAAATGTCTTCAAAAAGTTATTATTTTTAATTTAGCTGAAAAAACAAATTAAAATAAAATATTTTTTAAAAAACTAATTTAAACATTTTATTGTTTAAAAAATAAAATTAAAATAATTATGGTTTTTTCAAAAAAAATAAACTGTGATTTAATTATAAGAAAATAGTTCCGAGTCACTTACTTGATGAGGTACTCGGAAACCGAACCCGAGATTATCCGCCCGAAAAAGCCCGAAATAGTTGTGAGCAAGACGAAGGTGGAAACATCGGTGTACCCGAGAGCCAACCCGATTTGACCCATATTATTCTTCACCGCCAGACCCGTTACAACCCCAACCAGAAAAGACACGAACAATATCCAAAAATCCACCGTTCTCAGGGCCTCCACTATCGTGTGCTCCTCCCCCACCGCCGGCCGAACCTTGACCACCATCACCTCCCCAGCAGCAGCCGCTGCAACCACCACTGTAGTCTTCTCTCTCCCCCTCTCTCCATTCCCAAGTATCAGCTCCGACGCACGCGCCTCGACATCCATAACTGGTTTGAACTGACTCGAGCTCAACGCTTTAAAATAAGAGTGAACCGGAATCGCCAATGGCGACGTCAGCAGAACGAGCAACCCACCGGCGAATATTCTGGACACGAGCTGGCTGGGATTGGGGACCAACCGGAAAGCCAGGAGGTAAACCGTGACAGCGACGGCTGCGGCATTTAGGATGCCGAAGTACGTGGATTCTTTCTCCTGATCGCCGCCAGTGGACTCAGATGGAGCCTCGCGGAGGAAGAAGATTCCGGCGAGACAGACAGCGAATGGGATTAGGGCAAGCATGAGGACTAACGAAGCAGGATCGTTGGCGCAAAAAGCAGAACAGAGGTTGGTGAATATCGCAGTGCTTAACCCATCAAAACCTTTCAGAATCCCGGAGACTGGTCCTCTGTTCTTCCGGAAGTTTCGCATGCACGTGACCAGCACCGCCGTTTTCATCCACGTCGTGCTATTCCCTCCCATACAAAGAAACACGCACATCTGTGTAAACCATGCAGGAATCAATCACATGATTGGAAGAGGAGAGAATGCAACAAATAGATCGAAGATTTCATTTGAAAATACCTGCCAGTAAGGGAGGGGTTGGATTCGCTGACTAACGACGAGCCACTGGACGCCGTAGCCGAGGAGGCCTTCTACGGAGCCGATGAGGAGAATGGCCCACGTCGGGAATCGGTCGGAGGCGAGGCCGGGGAGGAGACCGAAGGCCTTGTCGACGTCTTTAGCGACGGAGAGATAGTTGAGCTCGACTTGGGTGAGATGCATGAGGGATTTGAGGGTGTGGGAGTAGTTCGAGAATGTGTGGTTGTGACCTGAAATGGCTTGAATCCAGACGGCGGTGACGAAGCCCAGCCATTTGCAGGCGGTGGAGGCCGACGAGAACTCCAAGAAGCCCATTCAAGAGAAGCAAGAAAACAGAGCGAGAGGTTTGAAAGAGAGAAGGTTGGGCTTTGGATGATCGGAGGCACCGTATTTTATAGTAACGTGGTGGAAGTCACAGTAGCACGTAATGCCTACTCTTGCGTGTGGGTAGAAATTGGCCGTCTCTGGCGCGTGGATAGAAATTGGAATGCAGCTCCACTGTTTGCATATGTAGTTGAGGCTAGACACCGTAGTTTGCATCTGCAGTGGACGCTATACTCTTAGTTTGCACCTTAAATCCAAAGTGAGTTGAGGTAGTTGTCTGAATTTCGTCCGTAAAACCGTCTCTGGCGCGTGGTGGAAATTGGGCGTCTCTGGCGCGTGGATAGAAATTGGCATCAATTAGAATGCGGCTCCTAAACTGTAGTAGTGGAACTGCTAGATGCCTAGATCGCTATATGCCTAGATCCTCTTAATTATACTGTTCACAGGTGTTTTTTCAAAAATCCAAACTGACTGAGTCGTTGTCTGAATTTCGTACGTAAAAGTCTCTGGCGCGTGTTCACAAATCGCCATCTCTGGCGCGTGGATAGAAATTGGCGTGCAGGCATCAATTGGAATACGGCTCCTTTCTTTGCATATGTAGTTCAGCCTACACTCGGTAGTTGCATCTGCAGTGGATTTCCACCTCAGCCGCTAGATTTTCTTCAAGTATATTGTTCACAGATGCTACGTGTTAATCAGCCACGTGTCACTTTGGGGCTTAATTGAATATTACTTTATTTAGAGATATATTATATAAATAATTGAAAATGAAATATATCCATGAGGCGCCGTGCTCCGTAATGGCCATGCAACGGTGTATTAGTGAGGTTTGACAGTGGACGTCTTTATAAATATTATGCTTTCAAGTAAAGCAGTACAAAAGGTAGGTTTGGTTTAATTTTAAACATGATTTAAGTCGAATTAATTTAGTTAATTTCTCTATATTTGAAATTTATTTAATTGTAATTTTGAGCGATTTAATTTGATTTTTTAATTGATTCAGTTTGAATATTGTTGGGCGATTTAGTTCAATTTTTAGATGATTTTATTAGATGGTTTTTAATTTTTTATGTTAACAATTTTTAAAAAAAAATTAGAGATTTATGTGGAAAAAAAAAGTCTCACTCTTATCTATCTTTAAGAGAAGTAATTGTTATTAAGTGAACTAATAAAAATTTTAAACTTATTATATAATATTTAACATTAAAAAATTTCAAACTTGCTAAATATAAGTAACTAATTTTATCTAACAATTCTTATTAAGTGAATTAATTAATTTTATTTAATTATTTTTTAATGTTGAATTTATAGATATTAATATAAGTATTGTCTAATTTTTTTAATATATATATACACAAATATAATATAATTTATTAAATTTATTTTTTAATTACATGAGATTCGATTCGTTCTATTATAACTAAATCAAACCAAACCAAATCAAACTGAACAAAAAATTTGTTATTTTTAAAAATTAATTTAAACCTCATTTTTTATTTTTTTTTATTTTTTCTTGATTTGATTTGATTTGATTCGATTAAGTTAATTTTGATCAATTTTATACACCCTTACTCCCAAGTATCTTTGTTCCAATGTCCTTTTTCATTCTCTTCTTCTTTATTCTTTTTAAATATACTGTACTTTTTTTTTCCGCAATTTTGATAAATTGAAAATGAGAAAAAAAAATTAAAAATTAAAAAAGGGTAAGCTTTGTAAAGTGTGGAAATCGAGTCCGAATTTTTGATTTGGTAAAAACACAATTGTCCTCCACTCTAAGCAGGGTTAGCCGTAAATGTGAATCCGATTGTGTCATATATAATTCCTGACATAAAAATTTGGCCCAGCACATAAACTTATTCATTTTTTTTTAAGATAAAAGGATATTTAATATTTTTAATGTTACACCAAATTTTATTTTTTATCTTTCCGTCAATTATATTTTACGTATTTTTTTAAATATATCATTTTTAATAATATTATCAAATTTATTGACAAAAAATATTGACTAGATAATTTTCGTAGTACATTTCAAGCGACATGACACAAGAAGTGTTATATGTACTGTCAAGTCAATATTTTTCGTCAATAAATTTAATAACGTTTGTGAAAAGAATATATTTAAAAAAATATGTAGGACATAATTGATAAAAAAGCTATGAACAAAAGTAAAATTTGGTGTAAACGTTAGAAACATAAAGTGTATTTTTGTCTTTTTAAAAAATATATTTTGACTTTGAATGATAAAAATTAGATATTGAGATTAACAAATTTTAAAAAATTAAACTAAATTTTTTTTAAAAGTATATTAAACTTCAAAATAGACTAATTTTTTTTAAATGTATCATTAGTTATTTTGAATGACAAAAATTAAGAATTGAAATTATGAAACTTCAAAAAATTAAACAAAAATTCTCAAAAATAAATTAAGGCTTAAAAACAAATAAACAAATAAAAAAAACCAACCGAGCTGCCCTACCTCAACCTAGGGGTGTACAACGGTTCGGTTCGGTTCGGTTTTGGGCTTGAACCGGACCAAACCGAACCTAATCGGTTTTCTAAATTTCGAACCTAATCGGTTTTAATTTTGGGCGGTTTGGTTCGGTTTTTGGGCGGTTCGGTTCGGTTCGGTTTCCTTTGGGCGGTTCGGTTCGGTTTTGGGCGGTTTGATATTCTAAAGATTTTTTTTTAAAAGAAAAAAAAAAGCTCACTTTTATCTATTTTAACATAACCGGAAGGTATATCATTTTTTTAAAACTATATATATATAATTATATAAATATAATATAATATATATAAATTTTTTTTGGATAGAAATATATATAAAATTTTTTTATAATACATGGTTCGGTTCGGTTCGGTTATAACCGAACCAAACCAAACCGGAACCGACCGACTGAACCAAACCGAAATTTTCTTGATTTTTAAAACCGATTTAGACCTTCTTTGATTGGTTTTGGCTCGGTTTTCCTCGGTTCGGTTTGGTTCGGTCGGTTCCGGGCGGTTTGGTTCGGTTTTGTACACCCCTACCTCAACCCACTTAAGCCCTAAAGGCTTAGATGGACGGACTAAAATTTTTTTAAAAAAAATTGATTACTAAATTATTGACCCACCCTCACTCCATGACAAATCAGATCTCGCCTAATTTGAGTTGTTGGTTTTCACAACTAATAACTCAAATTTCATGATACTATTTTCATAATTTAAAAAAAATATAAAATATTGACTATTAATTATAAAAATCAACAACTTATATTAAGTCAAGTAGGGGATCCAAATTCACTACATGGGTTATATTGACAGCCCTACAACCAATACACAAGATATTTAATTTGTTATTTTGAAAATTTTTCTTTCAAAATTTGAATCTATGTGTATGAATTGTTTCTTGAAAAAAAATAAAAAAATTATAATACTAAGTGGTTTATGATACTAAAATTAAAATTTTATCAATTTTTATTTTAACATTTAATATATTGACTTCAAAAATAAATGTGTGTTTACTTATGATATTATGCTTTTACAAAAAAAAATAGCTAAAAACTAAATTAAATTATTCAAAAATTAAAACTAAATAAAGTTATAAATTTACAAAATGGATAAGTTGAAAAAATTATCATTCATATATGTTTACATTGTTCGTCTGTCTGTTTTTGAGATCTTTAAAACTACTTCTCAAAAAGCAAATAAATAATACACATATGGTCAAAATGTTAAATTAGATGACAGCCTGTAAAAAGTGAGGCACATGAATGATAACTGATAAGTCATCAAAAGATCAGATGCAAACTTTAAATTTGTGACTCAATTTAGTGTTTTTTTATTAAATTAAAAAAAAATTCTGTGAGATGGGATAGGATCTGAATGCAACCCAACTGTTGCTATCAAGGGGGCCTTCCTTCATTCCTTGACGTATTGTATCTTATCTTATCTTACGCGTGGAAATTGAAATTGTTGTTTTTTAATTATTATTAATTTTAAAATCATACCAAAATGCCAAACTGAGCGTTATAATTTAACTGAATTAATATTGAAAGTGAGGTTTATTAAAAAGAATTAGTCTTTTATAAAATGTCAAAATAAGGTTTTAATTTTTGTTGAGAGAGATGTTTAAATTCCTGCTAATTAAAATGTATATTTGTATTTAGTATTCAATAATATATTTTAATAAAATTGTACCTTGTGTAAAATATTTGTGTATATATATAAATATAAATAATATTAAATTTTTTTATTCATATTTGTAGTGGAATAAAATTAACGGACGTCTGAATTTGCACATTTAATTGGAAATTAGCTAACAAATTCATGATCGGCCGTATCGCAAGGATCATAAATAGAGGACGTGGTTTTACCATATAGTGGCGGAAAGCGGGCCCGTGGGCCCAATTGTTTATCATGGTAATTGTTTTTTACTTTCTTTTTGTTATTTTGTCTCCCACTCAACCAAATTCATAATCTCTCTTCACGTTTTTGTTTTTCTCACAAACCATAAAGAAATAATAATAATAATAATATAATAATAATTATTATTATTCATTTCAAGGGCGTTGTATCTTTTGGTTAGCTTATGTGGACGCCTACCCATGTGTCACACTCTCATCGCTTCCCAGTACACGTGTCGACCTCTCGACGCCTCCAATTCCAATTCGCATCATTGTCAGCTGCCCCAACTTCTTCGGTTTGGTCTGGGTCAGTAGACTCTCTGCTGTCATAGAAAAATTAGTATTTTTGATTCAGTTTGTCATAATTTAATCAAAAGTTTTGAGTTTGAGTTCTTAAACATATAATTGTGTTAAAAGTTAGTTGAAAAAGTTTTATCACTCAAATTTAAACTTTTAGGGTGCGTTTGGTACGCAACCAGAGAAAAGCAGGAAATAGAAAAAGAAAAGAAAAAAGATAAAAAAAAGAATATGAAAAAAATGTGTTTGATATGATTTGAAAAAAAATAAAGGAAAAAATATATGTTTGGTATGTAAAATATAATTATTAAAATACCATTTTGTTAAATTTATTATTAATAACACATTTATTATTTTTTTTGTCTCTTAAATTTTTTTATTTCAATATAGTCCTTTTTATTTTCAATATAGTCTTCTCTTACAAAAGTCTTTCAATATAGTCCCTAGAACTGAACGTTGTCGTCTTCTTCATCTTCCTTGGCGTTTTCATCAACTGTCCGCCCTCACCCATACCGCGTTGTCATCTTCGGAGTTGGAAATCTAAACGTTGTCGCCTTTAAATGTTCGCCCTCACCCACACCGCAGCCATAACATGCATCTGGTCTTCTCAGATTATGCCTCATCTAGAACATATATCCTACATATAAAACAGACAACCACACACAATATATTATGCAAATAAATAAGATGCAATGTTTTATCCCATACTTCCCGCACTTACCACATTGAAGACCAACCCTTAATGGGTATTTCAGAGGTCCACCCCTTCTATTCCCACTCTTTATAGAAGACCAACCCTCCATTTCCCTCTCATAATATGAATATGCAAATGATATGTAATGCATCCATACAAATACAATACAACAATCCCAACACGTCCCAAATAATTCCTACTACATACCTTACACATAATACATTTAACAATTAAATGTATATTAAACACTTTAGGACAATAAATCCTAAAATATAAATATACATACATAAACATATATGTATATATTCATATATAGGAGAGCTAGATCTCTCACATAGATTCCATACTCTCTCAGCTCCCACTTTGTGCCTCAATCATCCCTATCAAGTAATCATACGAAAATTATCAAGGTTACAAGATAGAGACATAACTCTTAATTGATAATGAATTTCCAAATGAAACTTATATCATTAGAAACTAGACTCAAAGAGCTTTCCAACGATATAAAATTTGCTAAAAATGGAGTATGGATGAAAGAGTTATGACTATTTGAAAAAAAGTCCAAGAACATTCGGGATGACTGGCGCCACACAAATACTTGGGGCCTGGGCGCCAAGGCCATCTTCTTCCCCAAAACCTCTGAAACATGGTGCATGGGCACCACAATCGTGACTTTCTTGATTTCTTCTCAATTTTGGCTCAGGTTCGACCAAATCTCCACCTCTTTCATGATTTCTTCCAAGAGCTTTTCATTCTTGATGTCCAAGGAGCATTTGGACACTAAAAGCCCCAAATTTAACCGAGAAACGAAGTCAGAATTTCGATTTTACCTCAAATACCCTTAAAACTATAAAATAGGGAAAAGTTCAAAAAATCAAAATTCCTATCTCGATTCCTTGCTTTTTCTACGTTACTTGGCTGCAAAAGGCTCGCCTCATCACTCGAGATCAGTCCCTCCGAAGCTCGGTTGATGGATTTAAGTGGAGAGAGAGTAAAGAGAAGGAAGAGAGAGAGAAGAAAAAAGAAAATGAGGAAAAAGGGGCAAGACCACCTATATATACTCGCCCATAGTGAAATTATTATTTTGCCCGCTAGTTGACAATTGGTCAAGACTGTAAAAGCAAATTTGTAATATTCCATCTCTGGTGTTTCTAAATCTTAGGTGCCCCATAATTTTTCTTATTTCACTTTAGTCCCTCCTTGGATTCAACAAGTTTCCTAACTCCCTTGGTTCCCTCAGTACCACTAATACACTTCTCGACTCTCCACCACTCAATATTCCACAACCTTGTCACTTCTAAAACTCATTTCCCTTCCTACATAACGAAAAAAAAAATTTCTTCCGCCCAAATTATTCCATAAAATTAGTTTTAAATAATACTTGAAAATCATAGGTATTACAGGTTTACTTCCTCAAGTTAAAGTCACAAGCCCTTGATTGCTTCAAAAAATTCAAGGCCTTAGTTGAGAAACAAAGTGGTTGTTGTTGTCACACCCGAAATATGACCGGCTGGCGTTCCTTTAAAAAATAAATCTAAGTATGAAATTAGCTTTCGAAATTGAAAACCAATTTTATTTGGAGCCTCCACCAAAATTTTATTTATTAGGAAAAAAACTTTAGAAAAACTTTAAAATTTGACAGTCTATGTTTAAAGAGAAATTGAGTTCAAAAGTTGAATCACATAAAGAAGGTGTTAGGCACCCTATACGTTTGATTTAGAAAGCGTACAATTATTTAACAGTTACCTCAAAATTATCCTTATAAATCATAAAAAAAAGAGATAACAAAATATATAAATAAAAAAAAGAAAGAACAAATAAATATATACAAAGATAGACTTGGCTAGATAGTGCCTAGGGCCTACGTACCTAGCTGTTGGGATCAAAGTCCACGTAGTTCGTAATTTAGAAGATACTTTCTTATAAAGGGATATATTTGAATTTTTGGGATTTTTTTTAAAAAAAGATCTTTTGAGAGACTTTTCCTCATAAGTATTGTTACACAATCATGTTATGAGTACTTCATCTAATTTCCAAATGGTTTAAATTGAACAAATTTATTTTTAAGAAAAATTTTTCTCACTTGCATCGTTATACAATTGCATAATGAGTACTTGATTTAAAATAATAAGGGAAGATCCACTCCAACGAAGTCGGCCTCTTATTCCAACAAAGATTGTTTGATTTTTTTATTGTGCTACAACATTGATTAACAATCGCACGATAGAATAATAAAACTTTTGTTTCTGGATCTTTTTTAAAATGAAATGGGAATATATTTTTGATTTTTGAGATTTTTGGAATTAGCTTGAAAATAAATACAAAGCAATTTTTTAGTTTTTTTTTGAAATTATTTTATGAGGTCATTTGAAAGAAAATATTTTTTATTTTTAATTTTTTTGAAATTGTTTTGTGAATGAATTCAAAGGAAAATAATTTTTAGATTTTTAAATACACTCATACACACACACACATATATATAGATAACAAATATGTATTTATGTAAAACTAAAAAAAGATGAATAAAAAAGAAAAGCACTCTGACACACACATATAATACCCATTCACGAAGACACCCACATAAATATTATATATTAACACGCACATACTGACACATATATAAAATACCCACTCATTCCTACACACATATAATACATTAACACGTAACAAAGGAAAGAAGGAAATCAGGAAATTTGCATGCTGAAACATGTATATACACACTTTTTATTTATTCATCTAGGTCCTTGATAATTATTTTCCTTTTATTCTTTTCATGATCTAAGATTATATTTAGATTCTTCTAGGTTCATAGGTCACAAACATATTTTGTTCTGAAATTATAGCTACTCCTACGAACTTTTGACTTTATTCATTTTAATCCCTACATGCGATTTAGGTGTTTCTTCTCATGCTTTTGATTCCATACTCACCTTTCTAATTGAAGGAGTCCATTAGTGGATCTACTATAAAATTCTCATCAGTGAAATCAAACCCACTTTGTACAAAGATTTAGAAAATAGTAACTCTTGTAAGATTCAGTTTTTACTTTCATTCTAAACTAGAACAAGAACCACAACGTGAGAAGAGGAAATGGAATATGCATATAGATGTTATATATGTATATATAGTATATATATACATACACACACACTGATATGTATATATATAACATATATAACTCATATACATAATATACACATACACACTGACACTGACACACCTCGATATATAAATACGCATGTTCGCAGACGCGACGCATGCATATGTATATATATATCATATATAACTCGTATACAGGGGCTCATGCATATATTAGAGTCAGTTCCCATCTACTTTTAAATACCTCTACTAGTTTTTCTCTACGTACTGAACCGTGTTTTGTTTCCAATCGCTGTGATGCTCCTTTATCCTCTGTTTCTCGCTGTGCTTTGTTGCTCGTCCATGTTCCCCCTCGACTGTTGCCTTCTTCAATCTATACTTTATTTTTCTTGATTATGTGTTTCTCTTTCTCGAGTGCTCTATTTCCTCTGTGCTCACGACTCTGGCACTCCCCCTTCTATTGTTCAATGTGTGCTCCATTTATAATGATCCACGGCAACTTCACGCTCGGAGCAACCCCACGTAGGTTTCGTGGTTCTCCCTTCGTGAAACGTGGAGGCTATTTCGCTGTGCTTTTGTCAATCTCCCATGATACCGTTTGATTCTTGAATAAAACATGGCTCATGGAAGCGTTTTGGTCCCTGTCACCTATTATACACACACCCACAAATATATATATATATATATATATATATATATATATATATATATATATATATATATATATATATATATATATATATATATATATATATATATATATGTATATATTTGTAGCATGGGGCCAATATTCTAAATCTTCTCTATCTCCTTTTTTTTTTAAATTTATTATAGGTTTAAAACAAGAATGAAGATCCCCTCTATATAAAAAAAATTGCCTTTACTTCTATTTTTTATTTTATTATACAAGACAAAATTAGGTGTTCACAGTTGTATTAAGGCCTTGCACATTGACAAAGGTAGAGAGTTCTTATCCAATGATTTCAACCATTTTTATGAAGAGCATGGTATACAAAGAGAATTGACAGCCCCTTACACACCTGAGCAAAACGATGTGGCAGAGAGGAAGAATCGCACAATAGTTGAGATGGCAAGAAGCTTGTTGAAGGGGAAAAACTTACCAAATGAATTATGGGCAAAAGCAGTGGCAGCTGCAATGTATTTACTGAACATATCTCCCACAAAAGCAGTGCTGGACATGACTCCATTTGAAGCTTGGAAAGGTAGAAAACCTTCGGTAAGCCACTTCAAAATTTTTTGGTTGCATAGCTTATGCCTTGGTCCATTCACAATATCATCACAAACTAGATGATAAATCTGCAAAATGCATTTTCCTTGGTTATTGCATTGAGTCCAAAGCATATAGACTATATAACCCATCTAGTGGCAAGGTGCTTGTTAGTAGGAATGTCATATTCAATGAGGATGCTAATTGGATTTGGAACAATAATGAAGACCAGTCAATTAAAGTGCCTTTTGTAATACCCATGAAAAATAAAATATAAATGCGTGTTTTCAAACTACTGTTACTATTTACGTATATGGTACTGTTCATTTATACAATCAAAATGTCAAATACTAGATGTGGTTTGGTTATAAGAGAAAACTAGAAAGAAGTTTGTAGGAGAAAATGACGTTTTATGTGTAAAAATACCCTCAGGGACTAAATTGAAAGGACTGAATTGAAAAGAAACTTAAAGGTTTAAGGTGAAAGGATAGTTTTCCCTTTAAAGTTTCTAATAGTAAATAAACGAAAATTTTCCACGCGTAAGGTGCACAGTAACTGCATTATTAGAAATGTCATTTTCATGAATAGTAAATTGAATATTTTATTAGCGCATAGTGTCAAATAGTACCCTTGACTTTTGCTATAAATAGGCCCTTCCATTTCACTTCTAAACTCACACCTTCAACTTCTCTTCTTCCCTCCTTAAGTTTCTCTTGCTCCGACGCTAGGCTTCTGAGATTTTGGGCCTTTCCGTTTTTGCTTAGGTAAGGATACTATGCCCTTTCTATGTCTTTCAAATTTTAGAAGTTATTTTCTTAAGTATGCTCTGTGGTTGCGGCTTTGGCCGATCTTCCACATCAGAAAAACTGTCGTTAGCTGTTATTTTGATTCTCTGATTACCGAAATAGAATATAATCTGTGGAGAATACATGTCTAGGAAAGTTCTGGCTAAGGAAAGACCTGGTTTTTAAGTGTGTCCAGTGTGACCCTCCACTCTTTCCTGGGAACTTACCTGGTGTACTCTTTTACAGATTGTATTCTGTATTTCCGGTATGAATAGTACCCGTACTTATGAATAGTGACCGTATGAATAGTACCGTACGTATGAATAGTGACTGTATGAATAGTACCCGTACGTATGAACAGTATCTGTACGAAAATGATCTTAACGTACTTTCTGTAATCTTTCATGAAAATCTCTGTAGCAGAACACTGAAATTCACCTGCGTACTCTTGTCCGTAACGATTTAGAGAAGTGATACTCGTACGGAATCCAGGTGAGTGAAACGATCCTGTTTTAATAGAGTTTTAGCATTACTGGTGATAAAAAGTATGTCGTAGGACACTCCCAAGATTCATAGGGAGAAATTGGATTCAGAATGACGAATATAATGAGATAATTAATCCAGAAGTATGGATAAGACAAAGCAAGTATCTCATGATGATATGAAATTTGAATCATATAGTTATATACTATACCTGTTATATGGATGAGTATTATATTGTGCTTCTGATTATGATATGAACTGTTGTACTATTGATTGTGATTGAGCGGTACAGTACCCCCTCTCACGGCAAGGCGGAAAACCCGGGTTAAAGGGTGTCTTGACCAATGAGTGTGGAGACAACGATTCCCTCAGTAGGGATATAGCCCGGATTGGTGATAAATCCGTGAGGCGCCCTAGCTAAGAGGATGAGGTTGTGCGTCATGGCGGAAAAATACAAAATTGGTGAGCCGGCCTGTGTGCGCTCTCCGGGATATATTGCCATTGACGAGTACTAGTATCGTTTGTTGAATTGGATGAATTTTTCTTGTATGTAATTTCTAACTATGTCTATTGGTTGAGCTTGAGCCTTCAGATATGCTTGCATGACTGGTGATGTATTTGAATTTTATTAACGCAAGGCCGATTTGCTCACTGAGTTTAAAAGCTCACACTGTTTGTACAAACTTTTTGTTCAGATCAGGTTGCCGCCGAAGTACATCCGCTAGAGGAGTAGATCACGTTGGACCTTCTCGCTGTCGGGTAGGCCCTTCTTTTGTTATACAGTATGTTGCTCTGTAACCGTCTAGGACATCTAGGTCAGGGGTTTGGTATTTGGCTTGTATTTCAGTATGATAATGTATTTCGTACTGAGGATCTATTATTTTTAATTAAGAAAATCTGATGTATTTTCTTTGTATTTATTAAGGAATGGTATTTTGAGAATATAGAGATAATGACTAACGATTTTACTTGTGGGAAGAAGTTATCGAAAGGCTTACAGTGATGGGATATTCATCATTGTGCCGGTCATGTGCCTAGAAAATGGGTCGTGACACCTTTGGACACTGTAGCAGATGCAACTCCATCAAACATATTACCTACAATCTCTGGTAGTAGCAGTACAGCAACTTCACCAAGTGTAGAATTAAGAAGCAGTAGTTCATCTTTTGAAACTGAAACACCTCCAAGGAAGTTTAGGTCTTTGAGAGAAATTTATGAAACATGTTCTTTTGCTCTTGTTGCTTCATATCTTTCTACTTATACTGAAGTTGCAAAAGCAGAAGAATGGCAAAAGGTAATGAATCAAAAACTTGCATCCATACAAAGAAATGATACATAGGATTTAACTAATTTACCTGAAGGAAAAAATCCAATTGGCTTGAAATGGATATTCAAAACTAAGTATGATGCAGATGGGAGTATACAAAAGCACAAGCCACGTTTGGTAGGAAAGGGCTATTCACAACTTCAAGGGATTGATTTTGAAGAAACGTATTCCCCAGTTGCTAGGGTTAAGACTGTAAGAATAGTGCTTGCATTGGCTACACAATTAAGGTGGCCAATTTACAAGTTTGATGTGAAATCTACTTTTCTAAATGGGGAATTGGAAGAGGAGGTTTATGTTGAGCAGCCTGAAGGATTTGTGGTCAAAGGGAGTAAACAAAAAGTGTACAAGTTAAGATAGGCTTTATATGGGTTGAAACAAGCACCTAGAGCTTGGTACAGTAAAATTGATCATTATTTTCTACAGCATGGGTTTGAAAGAAGTCAGAGTGAGCCCACCTTGTACGTAAAGAAACAAGGTAATGATCTTCTTCTAGTTTGCCTTTATATTGATGATATAATTTACATAGGATCATCTCATTCTCTTATTAAAGCATTTAAAGAAAGTATGATGGGTGCATTTGAGATGACAGATCTAGGATTGCTTCATTATTTCCTTGGTCTGGAAATTAAACAATGTAAGAAGGTGTGTTTGTTTCACAAAGAAAATATGCAAAAGACTTACTTAAACAGTTTAACATGATGCACAATAAGATAGTTGTCACTCCCATAAATTTAAATGAAAATTGCAGCAAAAGGATGGTACAGAATCTGCAGAACCTCAGAAATTTCATGGCTTGGTTGGTGGTCTGATTTATTTGTCACATACTCAGCAGGACATATCATTCTCAGTAGGTGTGGTTTCTAGATTTATAAGTAATCCTACAAGGCATCACTTTGGAGTAGCAAAAAGAATTTTATGCTATGTTGCTGGTACCTTAGACTATGGCATATGGTACTCTTATGTTGCAGATTTCACATTATGTGGCTATACAGACAGTGACTAAGTAAGGTCATTAGATGATAGGAAAAGCACATATGGCAGTGTTTTTTCTCTTGGTTCAGGAGCTATTACATGGAGTTCAAAGAAAAAACAAGCTATTACTGCATTATCCACCACTGAAGCAGAGTATGTAGCAGTAGCTTCTACTGCTTGTCAAGCTGTTTGGTTAAGGAGATTACTTGCAGACATAGGGTAGGCACATAATGAAGCAATATAGATTTTTTATGATAATCGTTCAGCTATCATAATCACAAAAAAAATCCCACTTTACATGAAAGGACCAAACACATTGAATTGAGGTTTCATTTTATAAGAGATTTAGTGGCTGATAATTTAATTTCTATGAGATACTACAACATAAAGGAACATGTAGCAAATATATTTACAAAATCTCTTCCAGCATAGAGGCATGCTTATCTGAGATCCTTGCTTAGTGTGAGTAACTTTGAATCAAGGGGGAGTGTTGAGATGTGATTGAAAGTTGTACATGATAGTTGTTTTCTGACTTAGTAAATATAGTTGTTTTCTAGTTATGATTTTCATGGCTCATATCTGTAGGTAGTGGCTGAGATATTAGGAATATGCTTTGTTAGTTTATTTTTTATTATATGTCAGTTATGCTTTATGTAAGCCTATTATATAGGCACTTTAGTTATTTCCTTTTCAATGAACAAATACAATTTTGTGTTGCCCATCTTCCTCTCTATGTAATTTGCATTTTAATGTATTCCTTTTATTCTGTATTTGGCTTTTTCCCCAGCAGCCATTTGTAGGCGGTGGAGGCCGATGAGAACTTCATGAAGCCCATTCAAGAGAAGCAAGAAAATAGAGTGAGGGTTTGAAAGAAAGAAAGTTAGGCTTTGAATTCAATTACATGAGAAATTTGGGGACACCATATTTATAGGGATTTGGGGTACATGTCCAATGACCACTTGTCCACCAATTTTTTTTAGTATTAAATGTATTTAGAACAAAATAACACTTAACAAGTCGAGTTCGAATTCTGTACACAAAGAATTTACTGACAGTGGGTGAAGCCCTGAGAGTGGGTGAGGCTTGCCCTCGTAAGCATGAGGGGCTCTTATGTAGGAGGCTTAATTTAACATTTTTCATTCATTCAGTATTTTTTAAATATTTTTTAAAAAAATAAGTTAAAAAATTTATAATAATTATTTTTTATTTATTATTGTATTTATAGTTATTATTAGACCAGTTAATACTTGTAAAATTTTTATTTAAAAAAATAAAAATATATTGGATGAATAGAAGCCGTTGAATTAAACTCGCCTCCTATGCATAGGAGGCAAACCGCTTCCAAATTTTGATATAAACGTTAAAGACATTAAATATACATTTATTTTTTAAAAAAGATAAATAATCCGATGAGTTAGGCTAAGTTTTTTTGGAAAGCAGATTCCCTCATATACTTGAAAAGTATAAGAGGCTCTTACTCCAACGTGAATTATTGGATATGCATCTAACAGTATAAGTTTTTCTTCTGTTTTCTATATTTTTTAACTTTTAAAATTATATTGGACGTTGATCAATTTGATGATCATTACTAAGATCAGATGATCAGTGAATTTTTTTTTTAAAAAAGTAAAAAAATGCAAGAAAAACATAGAATATTAGATATGACGCATTCAATGGTCCATGTTTGAATAGGAGCCTCCTATGCTTAAAAAACATCGGAGAGATTTTGCTTCTTCAAATTTTAATGCAACTATGTTCTCAAAAAATTAAACTTGAAACCTTTGATTAAATTAAAACAATTTCTTATTAATTTACTTATGTAATCTTATATATACATATATATATACACACACACACAGACACACGTGTGTTGGTGTAGGTGTGGGTGTGGGTGTGGGTGTGGGTGTGGGTGGGTGAGTCTTTGCACCAAACGATATCCTTGTAAATGGATAAAGTTGCTTTTGTTATGTTATAAGGAATCAGGACTTGTTTGCCGCTGTATACTCAATTTGAATTTATATATCCTCAGTATTCCATTTTTTTAAATTCTCGATTGGTGCCAAAACACTATACAAATCCTAAGTCACCATCTGTCAAATCGATATAGTGACACTTAAGTCACCCTCTGTCAAGGTGACTTATGTATGGTCGTCAGACGTCCTGACAGAGGGTGATATATGTGCAAATTAAATCACCAATCAAGGTCGAAAACACTGTAGATGACGTGAATCGACTACATTAACGATGACCCACATTCATACCTAACAAATCCATACATCACGTGACTCGACTTATGGTATGGCGACATATGTATCACGTGACTCGATTTGAGCAAGGGCGACTCAAGTTCAGCCTACCACAACAATTCAAGATCAGTAAAAATTATAAATATCAGATTCTCTTCACAATTTTTACAACTCATTCACTTTCTACTACTATCCAGTAATAATTTCTCTCAATTCCTTTCCTGCTCTTGCTTCCCCCAATCTTTCTCCCAATTCCATTATTGCTCTTGCTTCTCCTAATCACTATAACTAAGGTAGTTGTTATTATAATTTTGTTCTATTATTTTGTACTTATAATTTTATAATTTTTTTAACTTTATTATTTGCCCGTAAATATATTATTATAATTTGTTGTTATTATTTATTTGTTAATTTTTTTGTTATGATAAATCTATAATTTTTACCATAATTTTATTATTTTTCTATTATTATAATTTTATATAATTTTTCATGCATTATAAAATTATTATTTTTCTGATATTATAATTTTATTTTTTATTTATTATAATTTTGTAATTTTCTATATTTTTCAATTTGATTAATTTTCTGTTATTATATATATTTTTTATTTTTCTATTATTATTTTTCTGTTATTCTTATTTTATATAAATTTTCATCTATTATTTTATTATTTTCCTGTTATTATTTTTTCATTATCTTGCTGTTATTATTTTTCTGTTATTATATTTTTATTATCTTGCTGTTAATATTTTTCCTGTTATTATAACTTTATTTTACATTTATTTGAATTTTATGCTTTTTCCATTTATAAATTTATTATTTGTCATTTATAATTATAATATTATAATTTTTTTATATTTTTAATTTTAATATTTTTCTGTTTCTATTATATTTTTGTTATTTTTTCTGTTATTCTAATTTTATATATGATTTTCATCTATTATAATTTTATTATTTTTCTGTTCTAATTTTTTTATCATTTTATTGTTATTATAATCTTATAATTTTTTTATATTTTTATTTAATTATTTTCTTGTTATTATATTTTTGTTATTTATTATTATTATTGTTATTAAACTTTTATTTTTTTCATTTATTTTAATTTATGTTTTTTTCAATTATAATTTTATTATTTTTTATTTATTATAAGTTTATATTTTTTGTTAATATAATTTTATTATGTAGTGGTCTAATTACTTTTTTTAAAAAAATAAAATGAGTCGAAGTGGAGGACTCCTGGTTCATTTTTACTAAAACGGAATCATATTGACTAGCGGTTCTAATGGTGTCTCCTTCTAGGCTAATAAAAGAGTAGTGATAAAAATTAGCCACAACACTTCTTTAGATATTTTGAGACAACTAATTTACCAAAAGTTGAGACTAGGACAGTATGAGAAGTTATCACGGTTAGTATATAGATATCTTGAACAAACGATGCTGCTTATGTTTGGAGAGTTCCAACTGAATGATGATCATGATGTGGAGGTGATGATTGATTGTCACCTACAGTTAGAGGGGATGCTGACTACCATGGAAATATATGAGCATGTCATATGGGATGAAGATGCTGGACCCTCCAATCAATGTCATGTGTCAATTCCATATTCGTCTGAAAGTCCACAAATTCAGCCTGCAGAAGATGATACAGACATTTCACCTCCTGATCCACTATGTGATATTATAGATGACACTATAGCGATGATATCAAGGATGTTGAGGTTAATGATCCTGACCATCCAGAGATTGAAGCAAGCATACAAGACTTAATGGGCAATGTTTAATTGGCTAAGCCTATCAATTACTATGCTCCACCCGCTTATTTGACGCAAGCAAATACAGCCTCAACAGGTGAGCCAGAAATTTTAGATGTCATGGAGGCTCACACGTGGGATGAGGATTCAGACCTTGCAGTCAGTCTATTATTTCCAGACAAGGACTCACTAATGGGTACGCTGAAAACATACTCCATCAAGAGGCAAAGCAGCTACAAGATGGACAAGTCATCAAAGAAATATATGGAGGTGAAGTGCGTGAAGTTTGTAGAAGGCTGTAATTAGAGAGTGAGAGCTTCTCTGAAGGCGAATTATGACTTGTGGATGATTACGAGGTATAATAGAGACCACATATGTGTTTCGTCATCAATTTCCCAAGACCATAGGCAACTAGATTCTGACCTGATCGCCACAACAATAATGGAGCTCGTGAGCAAATTTCTAGAAATGCCTATCTCTCAAGTGATCCAATGTTTTAAGGATCAATTCGCATACACCATATCTTATAAGAAGGCATGGATGGCGAAGTAGAAAGCTATGGCCAGGACATATTGTCACGACCCATTTTCTGGGCACATGACCGGCACAATGATGAATATCCCATCACTGTAAGCCTTTCGATAAATTCTACACATGAGTTAAATTATTAGTCATTATCTCTATATTATCAAAATAACCATTCCTGAAGAAAATATATCAAATTTTCTTATTTGAAATTCATAGAGATGATTTGCACATAATAATAGATTCTCAATATAAAATATATTATTATGCTGACATACAAGCCAAATGCCAAACCCCTGACCTAGATGTCCTACACGATTACAGAGCAATATAATCTACAACAATAGAGGGGCCTACCCGACAGCGGGAATGTCCAAAGTGATTTACTCTTCTAGCGGATATTCTTCATCGGCAACCTAATCTGAACAAAAAGGTTTCACAGAGAGTGTGAGCTTTTAAGCTCCATGAGCGAATCGGCCTCGCGTTAATAAAATTCAAATACATTACCAGTCATGCAAGTATATCCGAAGGCTCATACTCAACCAATAGATATAGTTAGAAATTACATACAAGAAGATAAAAATTCATCCAATTCAACAAACGTTACTATTACTTATCAATGACAATATATCCTGGAGAGTGCACACAGGCCAGCTCACCAATTCTAAAATTTATCCAATTCAACAAACGTTACTAGTACTCATCAATGGCAATATATCCCGGAGAGCGCACACAGGCCAGCTCACCAATTCTGTATATTTCCGCCATGACGCACAACCTCATCCTCTTAGCTAGGGCGCCTCACGGATTTATCCCCAATCCGAGCTATATCCCTACTGAGGAAATCGTTGTCTCCACACTCATTGGTCAAAACACTCTTTCAACCGGATTTTCCGCCTTGCCATGAGAGGGGGTATTGTCCCACTCAATCACAATCAATAGTACAGTATTTCATATCATAATCAGAAGCACAATATAATATTCATCCATATAACAGGTATAGTATATAACTATATTATAGATTTATAAACCACAAATCAAGATAACAATTAATCTATTTTTTAAAAAGATTCAAACTTCACATCATCATGAAATACTTGTTTCGTCTTATCCATACTTCTGGATTAATTATCTCATTAGATTCGTCATTCTGAATCCAATTTCCCCCTATGAATCTTGGGAGTGTCGTACGACATACTTTTTATCACCAGTAATGCTAAAACTCTATTAAAACGGGGTCGTTACACTCACCTGGATTCCGTACGAGTATCACTTGTTTAAGTCGTTACGGACAAGAGTACACAGATAAATTTCAGTATTCCGCTACAGAGATTTTCATGAAAGATTAGAGAAAACAAGTTAGGATTGTGTTTCATACAGACACTGTTTATACATACGGTTACTATTCATATATACGGTCACTATTCATACATACGGTTACTATTTATACGTACGGATACTATTCATACATATGGATATTATTTATACGTATGGATATTATTTATACGTACAGATATTGTTCATACATACAAATATTATTCATATGTACAGTCACTATTCATACGTACGGTTACTATTTATATATACAGATACTATTTGTACATACGGTCACTGTTTATACCAGAAATAGAGAATACAATCTATAAAAGAGTACACCAGGTAAGTTCCTAGGAAAGAATCGAGGGTCACAATGGACACACTTAAAAACCAGGTCTTTCCTTAGCCAGAACTTTCCTAGACATGTATTATTCACAGTTTACATCCTATTTCGGTAATCAAAAAATCAAAATAATATGTAAGCAGCTAAGGAAAGTTTTTCTGATATGGAAGATCAGCTAAAGCCGCAACCACAGAGCATACTTAAGAAAATAACTTCTAAAATTTGAAAGACATAGAAAAGGCATAGTATTCTTACCTAAGCTGAAAAGGAAAGGCCCAAAATCTCAGAGGCCTAACATTGGAGTAAGAGAAACTTAATAAGAGAAGAAGAGAAGTTGAAGGTGTGAGTTTAGAAGTGAAATGAAAGGGCCTATTTATAGGAAAAGTCAAGGGTACTATTTGATACTATGCGCTAATAAAATATTCAATTTACTATTTATGAAAATGACATTTCTAACACATTAATCGGTTACTGTGCAATAAGCGGTGGTTACTATTGGAACTTAAAGGGAAAACTATCCTTTCTCTTAAACCTTTAAGTTTCTTTTCAAATCAGTCCTTTCAATTTAGTCCCTGAAGGTATTTTCACCCATAAAACATTATTTTCTCCTACGAACTTCTTTCTAGTTTTCTCTTATGACCAAACCACATCTAGTACTTGACATTTCAATTGTATAAATGAACAGTATCGTATACGTAAATAGTATTATACAGGTAAACAGTACCGTATACTCGTATAGTAACCATAGTTTGTAAATACACATTTATATTTTATTTTTCATGGGTATTACACATATGGTGATTGGGAGGCCTCATATTCGCAATTGGGTTGTTGGTTTATAGTAGTTCGGCAATGTCTTTCGGGCATTGAGATTGATTATGAATGGAAAATTGACCGGCAAACTGGCTCAAGAATATTTCGTTGGGTTTTCTGGGCATACAAGCCTTGCATAAATGCATTCCAATACTTGAAACCAATGTGTAATACCCGTTAATTTCAGAATATAATTCGCTTAAGAGTATTTTAGAATTCTACAACGTTACTTTAGTTATTTACTTTGGTCATTTTTAATTTTCATATTTAATTGTTCTCTTTGAATATTATTTATGAAAATTGAGTTAAATGACTGGACTAAATATTTGCACAATGAGGGATATATTCTAAGAATGGTGAAATTCATGGAAAAGTGGTTGCAGAATGGTCAATTAATCCATTTATTGTAAATTGACTGGATGGGTTTGGATGTTGGGTTATGGATACCCATGGGTTATTGAATAACCCATTAGAAATATTTAATATAAAGTTTCAATAGTAACCTCATTTTTTCATTCAGCCGAAGGAAGCAGAAAAGATTTCTTTCTCAGTTCTTCATTTTCTTCTCAAATCCTTTCCTTGATCTTCAGAAGTTCGATTATTTGTTCGGTTCAAAAGCTTTGTAAGGATCAAAGGTAAGCTTTAATCCGATTATTTTCCTTAAATTTCAGTTTATGTAGAAGATCAGAGGAGGTTTTGTTCTTGAAAATTTTGATGATAATTCATGAATCTCAGTTGTTTTAGAAGTTATATTTGAGTTATAATCGGTTAAAAGAGTTGAAATTCTGGTTTTGAAACAAGAAAGGAAAGGATGAATTTTTGAAAGATTTTTCTGCAAAACCGAGTTACTGTAGCGACCAGAGATTTCGAAACAAAATCTGGAAAATTTTCGTCGGGTTACTGTAGCAGTACTGTAGTGTCGGCAGTCAACGGTACTGTAGCAGTCAACGTTACTGTAGCGAACCGGTACTGTAGTGAACCGTTACTGTAGCGAACCGACACTGTAGCAAACCGTACTGTAGCAACCCGTTACTGTAGCAGTCAGAAAATTTTACGTATTTTCGTGATTTTGTTTCCTTTCTTATGATTCCTTGTAATATATTTTACTAGGAAATTTTCCTACACAAATTCTAGTGTGGAACAAGGTAAACTTGGACAAACATCAAGGTGAGTGAATAACCTTGCTCAGCTACTTTGATATTACTAGTCAAAGTACAATATAAGTCCCATTTACAATATTACTTGGATAATAAGCAATTAATTTTTCATATGGGAGTATATGATGATCAGTAGAAATAAAAGTATGAAGAAACTATTTATTTCATGACAATTGTACTATGTGATGAATTCTCACTATTTTATTAATGAGTAAAGATCTACGGGATCTAATACACGAGTGTGAAAGGGTTAAAGTCCCATACTACTCGGTGTATATCTAAGAAATCTTATACACGAGTGTGAAAGGGTTAAAGTCCCATACTACTCAGTGCATATCTATGAAATCTATACACGAGTTGAAAGGGTTAAAGTCCCATACTACTCGGTGTATATCTATGAAATCTTATTCATGAGTTTGAAAGGGTTAGAGTCCCATACTACTCGATGTATAAGATAATTAATTATATGAGTAAATGTGGTATTTGTACTTTTGATATTTTATATAGTACAGTTATTTACTTACTGAGTTTTTAAATAAACTCACACTCCCTATGATTATTTTTTTTCAGATACAGAAAACAGAGAAGAAGAGAATCTGTTTGAAGATTAGAAGCCCCTTGGGATTATTCTCTATTTCTGTCTGGTGGGACACCAGTACTTATTAATGTGGATATTAGAAACGCTCTGTACTTTTTATAGGTCTCCTAGGCTTGCGATGAGATAGAAATATCAGACTATGTATGTCTATATTTGCTTATCAGATGAATATAATTCTGTAGTGTGGAATGAATGATTAAGGTTGAATGTAAAACCTTACAGAATATATGTATATAACGTATGTTTGAGAATTATATCAAATGAGTAGTATCTTTTCACATACTCAATTTTTGGGATGTGACAAATTTGGTATCAGAGGAAAGGTTTTATAGGTCCCCTATAGAGTACAGAGCAAAGTGATCTTTGTGGGCCCTTCCCTATTGTCATGAGCCGCGGCATGACCATAGGATTAGGTTCCATAAAAGACCTTGTAGAGTATAACGTCATTTTATAGATAACTTCTCAGTGGGGCTAGTAAGTGATATTTTGTTTATGTCTGAAAATTGTTTGTTATGTGTGTAGATCTGTGACAGATCAATGTCAGAAGGATCTTCTAATAATAATGAGCATATGGGTCCAAGGAGGGCCATAAATCCACCAGTACATGTGCAAGATGATCCTAACCGTGGTGATAGTTTACATGCTCAAAGTACTGAGGGCGCAACTAGTGAGCAAGCAAGAAGAGTCGAACCTGATGCTCATGTCGGTAATGCAACTATTGCACATGTGATTCATTTGATGAATGAACGATTTGACCGATTTGAGGCTGAAATGAGAGGTCGAGCTGTACAAGCTAACCTGCCAGTGGATCCTCCTATTGTTGAAGCTGAAAATGTACCACCAGCTCCGTTAGCGGGAGGAGTTAATGTAAGAGAGGTAAGAATGTCTGAATTCCAGAAAATGAGGCCTCCTACTTTTTCAGGGGAAGATCCCAAAGAGGACCCACAATGTTTTCTTGAAGATTGTGAAGCAATCTGTGATGCTATAGGGTGTTCTCCTACTCAAAAGGTAGAATTCACTTCCTTTCAGTTAAAAGGTAGGGCTGGTAAATGGTGGAGGAACTGGAAGAAAGCTAGAATTCAAGGCGCACCGCCAGTTATGTGGACAGAATTTTACAGATTGGTTATGGATGAATTTCTTCCGGCAAGTGAACGATCATCCAGGGCCAGAGATTTTCTGTATCTACGGCAGGGAACCATGACTGTTGATGAATATTCAGCTCAGTTTGTTAAATTATCTGAATATGCCCCTGAAATCATTCCTTCTGAAAGGAAGAAAATAGAAAAGTTTGTGGAAGGGCTTCGTGATGCCTTATATGATCAAGTGGGTTCTAATATGAATGATTACTCTTCGTACTCAGAAGCTGTTGATGTGGCCCGAAGAATGGAAAGGAGGTCAAAGAATAAAGAAGAATATCGTCAAAAGAAGAAGGCCAGATATAGGAGATCTTTTAATCAAGGGGAAGACTCAGGGACTTTTACTGCACCACAACATGCTCCAGCCACTCCTACTAAGTCATCTTATTCTATAGCCAGTGTGGCTAAGCCTCGTTCAGAGAGCAGGGGTGGTTTTAGCTCTTCTAGTAGAGGAGGTACTCAAGGTAGAAGGGAAAAACCTCAATGTCCTGAATGTGGAAAGTTTCACTTCGGAGAATGCAGGTTAAACACTGTTGGTACAGGCTGTTTTCACTGTGGACAAAAAGGACATTTTATAAGGGAGTGCCCTCAGCTCATGACAAGACCAGGTCAAGGGTCTACTTTGCCACCTCGACCACAATCTATTACTCAAACACCAACCCCTTCAACAGGGGGTAGTATGGGAAGAGGTTCTGGAAGAGGCCAAGGTGACCGTGGAAAACAAGCTGCTGGCAGAGGAAATGCAAGAATATATGCTCTAACCCGACAGGATGCTCAAACATCCAATGCTGTAGTTACAGGTATATTATCTGTTAATACTTTTGCTGCACGTATTTTGTTTGACCCCGGTTCTACTCACTCATATGTGTCACCCCTATTTGCCAAGAGATTTGCAATTGATTCGATTATTCTTAAAGAACCATTCTTGGTTTCCACACCGATGAGAGAGACTTTGATGGTTAAAACATGTTATCGTTCTTGTAAAATAATCGTTGGAGGCATGGAAACTGAGATAGATCTTATGGTTCTCAATATGTTAGATTTTGATGTGATTCTAGGGATGGACTGGCTATCTTCTTGTCATGCTACTATAAATTGTCGTGACAAAGTTATTTCCTTTAATATACCGGGGAGGAGTAATTTTGTGTTTCAAGGAGATCGAAGTGATGTACCTTGCAACATGATATCTATGTTAAGTGCCCAGCGTATGTTGCGAAAGGGATGTCAGGGATTTCTAGCTTTTATCAAAGATTTAGAAAAGAAAGAACAGAAGTTAGAAGACATTCATGTGGTTAATGAATTCCCAGATGTGTTCCCAGAAGATTTACCTGGATTACCGCCAGAAAGAGATATTGAGTTCAGTATTGATTTGGTCCCAGACACAAGACCAATTTCTATTCCACCTTATCGTATGGCTCCTGTTGAGCTAAAAGAACTTAAAGAACAATTGGAAGATTTGTTAAACAAAGGGTTCATTCGCCCAAGTTTTTCACCTTGGGGTGCTCCTGTTCTTTTTGTGAAAAAGAAAGATGGTTCTATGAGATTATGTATAGATTATCGTCAACTGAATAAAGTCACAGTGAAGAATAAGTATCCTTTACCAAGGATAGATGATTTGTTTGATCAGCTTCAAGGAGCAAAATACTTCTCAAAGATTGATCTAAGGTCTGGATATCATCAGTTACGAATTAAGAGTGATGATATACCTAAGACTGCTTTTCGTACACGGTATGGACATTATGAGTTTCTTGTGATGTCTTTTGGGTTGACAAATGCACCAGCAGCATTTATGGATTTAATGAACAGAGTGTTCAAATCATTCCTTGATAAGTTTGTAATTGTGTTTATTGATGATATTTTGGTATATTCAAAGAGTCATGAAGAACATACTGAACATTTGAGAAAAGTGCTTCAGACTTTGAGAGAGCATCAGTTGTACGCAAAGCTCTCAAAATGTGAATTCTGGATGAGTCATGTAACATTTTTGGGACATGTTATTTCCCAAGAAGGTATTCATGTAGATCCAAGTAAAATTGAAGCAGTAAAACAATGGCCTCGACCAACAACTGTGTCTGAAGTACGTAGTTTTCTTGGCTTAGCAGGGTATTACCGTCGCTTTGTCAAAGATTTCTCTAAGACGGCTCTTCCATTAAATAAGTTAACCCGAAAGAATGTTAAATACATTTGGGATGATTCATGTGAACAAAGTTTCACCCAATTGAAAGAGTGTTTAACTTCTGCACCAGTCTTAATTCTACCATCAGGACCAGGGGGTTACTCTGTATTCTGTGATGCCTCAAAGATAGGCTTAGGGTGTGTGTTGATGCAACATGGTAAAGTCATAGCTTATGGCTCACGTCAGCTTAAAAAGCATGAATTGAATTACCCCACTCATGATTTGGAAATGGCAGCTGTAGTGTTTGCCCTAAAGATATGGAGACATTACTTGTATGGGGAAACTTGTAAAATTTTTACAGATCACAAAAGCCTTAAGTACATTTTTGAGCAGAGAGATCTCAATCTAAGGCAACGAAGGTGGATGGAACTTCTGAAAGATTATGATTGTACTATCCTTTACCATCCGGGTAAAGCAAATGTAGTGGCTGATGCTCTAAGTCGAAAGTCTATGGGAAGTTTAGCTCACATTGCCACTATAAGGAGGTCTCTAATACATGAACTACAAGAATTGGAAGCTGATGGAGTATTCTTCGAGATCACTGAGTCAGGTACATTTCTGGCTCATTTAACAGTTAGATCATCCCTTGTTGAAAAAGTAAAAGCAACTTTAGAAGGTGACATTGATATGGTCAAAATAAGAGATAAGGCAAGGCAAGGTCTAGCACCAAGTTTCTTGGTAGATGAAGAAGGAGTCTTATGGTTTAATGGTAGACTCTGTGTCCCCAACATTGAATCTTTGAAGCATGAAATCTTAATGGAAGCTCATGGTTCACCCTACGTTGTACATCCTGGTGCTGTGAAAATGTATCAGGACTTGAAACAAGTTTATTGGTGGGAGGGCATGAAGCGAGACGTGACTGACTTTGTAGCTCGATGTTTGACTTGTCAGCAAGTTAAAGCTGAACATCGACGACCACCTGGATTGATGCAAAAACTAGATATTCCCGAATGGAAGTGGGAAAGGATCACCATGGATTTTGTAGTAGGTTTACCTCGGTCAACAAAAGGAAATGATTCAATATGGGTCATAGTGGATCGACTTACTAAGTCAGCACATTTTCTTCCTGTTCATACCACTTTCAGTGTAGCAAAACTTGCTCGACTTTATGTTAAAGAAATAGTGAAACTTCATGGTGTACCAATATCCATTATATCAGACCGAGGACCTCAGTTTACTTCTCGGTTCTGGAAAGTCTTTCAAGAGGCTTTGGGTACCAAAGTGAATCTTAGCACAGCATTCCATCCTCAGACTGATGGACAGTCCGAAAGGACAATTCAGACTTTAGAGGATATGCTAAGAGCTTGTGTGATGGATTTCAGTGGAAGTTGGGAAGATCATTTGTCTCTTATTGAATTTGCTTATAATAACAGTTACCAAGCCAGTATTCAGATGGCACCTTTTGAGGCTTTGTATGGGAGACGGTGTCGATCTCCTATAGGTTGGTTTGAACTTGGTGAAACCAAAATATTTGGACCTGAGATGATACAGGAAGATATAAATAAAGTTAAACTGATCAGAGAGAAGTTGTTAACTGCTCAGAGTAGACAGAAGTCTTATGCGGACAACCGACGACGTGACCTTGCATTTGCAATAGGTGATATGGTTTTCTTACGAATCTCACCTATGAAGGGAGTAATGAGATTCGGGAAGAAAGGCAAGCTTAGTCCGAGGTATGTTGGCCCATATGAGGTTGTAGACAGAGTGGGTAATGTGGCATATCGCCTAGACCTACCTTCCAACCTAGAGGGAGTTCATCCAATATTTCATGTGTCCATGCTACGGAAGTATCTTCCTGATCCTTCTCATGTCATTCAACCCCAAGAAGTTCATTTTGATGAAACTCTCACCTACGAAGAGGTACCAGTAGCTATCCTTGATAGAAAAGTCAAGAAATTGCGTACCAAAGAAATTCCTACTGTCAAGGTTCTTTGGAGAAATCATTCTCGCGAGGAAGCTACGTGGGAGGCAGAAGATGAGATGTGGAAAAACTATCCACATTTATTTGAAACTTGAGGTAAGATTTTAATTCGGAGGACCGAATTCTTTTAAGGGGGGTAGAATGTAATACCCGTTAATTTCAGAATATAATTCGCTTAAGAGTATTTTAGAATTCTACAACGTTACTTTAGTTATTTACTTTGGTCATTTTTAATTTTCATATTTAATTGTTCTCTTTGAATATTATTTATGAAAATTGAGTTAAATGACTGGACTAAATATTTGCACAATGAGGGATATATTCTAAGAATGGTGAAATTCATGGAAAAGTGGTTGCAGAATGGTCAATTAATCCATTTATTGTAAATTGACTGGATGGGTTTGGATGTTGGGTTATGGATACCCATGGGTTATTGAATAACCCATTAGAAATATTTAATATAAAGTTTCAATAGTAACCTCATTTTTTCATTCAGCCGAAGGAAGCAGAAAAGATTTCTTTCTCAGTTCTTCATTTTCTTCTCAAATCCTTTCCTTGATCTTCAGAAGTTCGATTATTTGTTCGGTTCAAAAGCTTTGTAAGGATCAAAGGTAAGCTTTAATCCGATTATTTTCCTTAAATTTCAGTTTATGTAGAAGATCAGAGGAGGTTTTGTTCTTGAAAATTTTGATGATAATTCATGAATCTCAGTTGTTTTAGAAGTTATATTTGAGTTATAATCGGTTAAAAGAGTTGAAATTCTGGTTTTGAAACAAGAAAGGAAAGGATGAATTTTTGAAAGATTTTTCTGCAAAACCGAGTTACTGTAGCGACCAGAGATTTCGAAACAAAATCTGGAAAATTTTCGTCGGGTTACTGTAGCAGTACTGTAGTGTCGGCAGTCAACGGTACTGTAGCAGTCAACGTTACTGTAGCGAACCGGTACTGTAGTGAACCGTTACTGTAGCGAACCGACACTGTAGCAAACCGTACTGTAGCAACCCGTTACTGTAGCAGTCAGAAAATTTTACGTATTTTCGTGATTTTGTTTCCTTTCTTATGATTCCTTGTAATATATTTTACTAGGAAATTTTCCTACACAAATTCTAGTGTGGAACAAGGTAAACTTGGACAAACATCAAGGTGAGTGAATAACCTTGCTCAGCTACTTTGATATTACTAGTCAAAGTACAATATAAGTCCCATTTACAATATTACTTGGATAATAAGCAATTAATTTTTCATATGGGAGTATATGATGATCAGTAGAAATAAAAGTATGAAGAAACTATTTATTTCATGACAATTGTACTATGTGATGAATTCTCACTATTTTATTAATGAGTAAAGATCTACGGGATCTAATACACGAGTGTGAAAGGGTTAAAGTCCCATACTACTCGGTGTATATCTAAGAAATCTTATACACGAGTGTGAAAGGGTTAAAGTCCCATACTACTCAGTGCATATCTATGAAATCTATACACGAGTTGAAAGGGTTAAAGTCCCATACTACTCGGTGTATATCTATGAAATCTTATTCATGAGTTTGAAAGGGTTAGAGTCCCATACTACTCGATGTATAAGATAATTAATTATATGAGTAAATGTGGTATTTGTACTTTTGATATTTTATATAGTACAGTTATTTACTTACTGAGTTTTTAAATAAACTCACACTCCCTATGATTATTTTTTTTCAGATACAGAAAACAGAGAAGAAGAGAATCTGTTTGAAGATTAGAAGCCCCTTGGGATTATTCTCTATTTCTGTCTGGTGGGACACCAGTACTTATTAATGTGGATATTAGAAACGCTCTGTACTTTTTATAGGTCTCCTAGGCTTGCGATGAGATAGAAATATCAGACTATGTATGTCTATATTTGCTTATCAGATGAATATAATTCTGTAGTGTGGAATGAATGATTAAGGTTGAATGTAAAACCTTACAGAATATATGTATATAACGTATGTTTGAGAATTATATCAAATGAGTAGTATCTTTTCACATACTCAATTTTTGGGATGTGACACAATGATTCAGGCGAACAGGACTTTCCTTTATGGAAAGTACAAGGGGACGCTATTGATCACATGTGGGCAAGATGGGAATCATCACGTCATACCACTTGCTTTTATAATTGTTGAAAGGGAAACTCTTGAAGCATAGTCTTTTTTCCTGAAGAGGTTACGTTATTTTGTTGTGAAGGAGAGGTTTGTCTGTTTGATTACAGACAAACGTGCATCCATCATCTTAGCTGTGGAAGATGCAAACAATGGCTGACAGCCACCACAGGGTCACCATGTCCATTGCATGCGCCACTTGTCAAGAAATTTGAATGCATTATTCAATAACAAGTGACTAAAGCAACTACTTGAGAATATAAGTATTTCTTTTATATTGTGTTTATTTGATATACCTATATTTAAGAAAATTTCTCTTACATACATTGTCATTACTCGTACAGGATACTCGTACAAACGACATGTAGTTGAGCAAAAGATGATAGAATTTCGCATGCTTAATGAAGAGGCTTATAACTAGGTACTAAAACATGCAGGCGATAGAGCTATGTGGTGTCGGGCGTACGATGAAGGAAGGCGTTAGGGCCACATGACGACCAACCTAGCAGAGTGCATGAATGGCATGTTAAAGGGGGTGAGGAGTCTATCCATAATGACATCAGCGCAAGCCACCTATTACAAATTAGCAAAGTATTTTCATGAGAGGACGGTCGAAGAAAGTGCCTAGACGAATGCCCATCATAGATTTTGTGAATACGTGCGAGATGAGTGTAAGGAGCACAAATTGAAGTCGAGTGTTTGTGTAGTAACAATTCTCAACCTCATGTAACTGTGGTTCGAGGTATAGGAACCATACGACAGATGACAAAGATAATTTGGTCGTTGCTGTAAGGTCAGGTTACAAGATCAATATTATGATTATGGGGAGTTCCAAGTGCTTCAATGTCCTTGCCCACATGCCATTGCTTCCTGCTTAGATGTTAATATTGACTACACAAATTTCATTGACCCGATATACAACATGGAGACGATAGTAGCTGCATATCAAAGTCCCTTCCACCCAATTAGAAGCAAGGAATATTGCCCTCGAACACCGACGCTCCAGTCTGTGCCTGACCCAAAGGAGATCTGAGGAGCAAGAAGGCCTCAGTCTAGATGATTGAGGACTGAAATTGTAATACCCGTCAATTTCATAATATAATACGTTTGAGAGTATTTTGAAATTTTACAACGTTACTTTAGTTATTTATTTTAGTCATTTTTATTTTCATATTTAATTGTTCTCTTTGAATATTATTTATGAAAATTGAGTTAAATGACTAGACTAGATATTCTTAATAGTGAAATTTGTGGAAAAAGGGACTGAATTTAATTAATTGAAGAATTAATTAAGGTATTTTGTATATTGAGTCAAATGAGTTTGGACAAAAGGTATGGATACCCATTGGGTTATTCAATTAACCCACTTCACCACTTTAAGTCTTTAGCTCTCTCTCTTCTTCTTCATTTCACTCTTTCAGCAGCATAAGGCAACGAGGAGTTCTCTCAAACCCTCAAGTCTCCTTTCCAATTATTCCTTTGATTTGGTGTTTTTCTAGAAATTATTCGGTTCAAAAGCTTAGTAAAGATCAAAGGTAAGTTTTAATCTCATTATTTTTCTCAAATTTTAGTTTATGTGGAAGATTAGAGGAGATTTTCTTCTTGAACATTTTGATGATAATTCATGGATTTGAGTTGTTTTAAAGGTTTTTGAGTTATGATTGAGTTATGGTAGACTAAGAAAGATGAAATTCTGGTTTAGAAACAAAAAAAAATTTCAGGATGAAAATTTAGAGATTTTTTCTGTAAAATTTCGAAAACATTGTTTATTCTGAAAAATTTTCCAGATTTTGTTTGGAGTTACTGTAACATTGACTTTGGTCAAAGTACTGTAGCGTCAGTGGTAGTTAGTTGACCATTAACAGTTACTGTGGCAAACTGTTACTGTAGCGTCGGTGGTAGTTAGTTGACCATTAGTGGTTACTATAGCAAATCATTACTGTAGCAACGGTTAGTTGATCGTTGACCGTTACTGTAGCAATCAGAAAATATTGCATATTTTCATGATTTTGTTCCCTTTCTTATGTTTCCTTGTGATATCTTTTACTAGGAATTTTTCTTACACAAATTCTAGTATGGACGAGGTATGTCACGACCCGTTTTGTGGGCACATGACCGGCACAATGATGAATATCCCATCACTGTAAGCCTTTTGATAAATTCTACCCATGAGTTTAGTCATTATCTCTATATTATCAAAATAACCATTCCTGAAGAAAATATATCAAATTTTCTTTATTTGAAATTCATAGAGATGATTTGCACATAATAATAGATCCTCAACATAAAATACATTATTATGCTGACATACAAACCAAATGCCAAACCCCTGACCTAGATGTCCTAGACGATTACAGAGCAACATAATCTATAACAAAAGAGGGGTCTACCCAACAACGGGAAGGTCCAAAGTGATCTACTCCTCTAGCAGATATTCTTCGATGGCAACCTGATCTGAACAAAAAGGTTGTACAAACAGTGTGAGCTTTTAAACTCAATGAGCGAATCGGCCTCGCGTTAATAAAATTCAAATACATTACCAGTCATGCAAGCATATCCAAAGGCTCATACTCAACTAATAGACAGAAGATAAAAATTCATCCAATTCAACAAATGTTACTAGTACTCGTCAATGGCAATATATCCCAGAGAGCGCACACAGGCCGGCTCACCAATTATGTATATTTCCGCCATGACGCACAACATCATCCTTTTACATACAAGAAGATAAAAATTCATCCAATTCAACAAACGTTACTAGTACTCGTCAATGGCAATATATCCCGGAGAGCGCACACAGGCCGGCTCACCAATTATGTATATTTCCGCCATGACGCACAACCTCATCCTCTTAGCTAGGGCGCCTCACGGATTTATCACCAATCCGGGCTATATCCCTACTGAGGGAATCGTTGTCTCCACACTCATTGGTCAAGACACCCTGTCAACCGGGTTTTCCGCCTTGCCGTGAGAGGGGGTACTGTCCCGCTCAATCACAATCAATAGCATTTCATATCATAATCAGAAGCTCAATATAATATTCATCCATATAACAGGTATAGTATATAACTATATTATAGCTTTATAAACCACAATTCAAGAGATTCAATCTTCACATCATCATGAGATACTTGCTTTTTCTTATCCATACTTCTGGATTAATTATCTCATTATATTCGCCATTCTGAATCCAATTTCCCCCTATGAATCTTGGGAGTGTCCTACGACATACTTTTTATCACCAGTAATGCTAAAACTCTATTAAAACGGGGTCGTTTCACTCACCTGGATTCCGTACGAATATCGCTTCTCTAAGTCGTTACAGACAAGAGTACACAGATGAATTTCAGTATTCCGCTACGGAGATTTTCATGAAAGATTAGAGAAAACAAGTTAGGATTGTTTTCATACAGATACTGTTTATACATACGATACTATTCATATATACGGTCACTATTCATATATATGGTCACTATTCATACATACGGATACTATTTATATATACGAATATTATTTATACATACAGATAATATTCGTACATACAGTCACTATTCATACGTATGAATACTATTTTTACGTACGGATACTATTCATATGTATAGTTACTATTCATACATACGGAGACTGTTTATACCAGAAATAGAGAATACAATCTGTAAAAGAGTATACCAGGTAAGTTCCCAGGAAAGAGTGGAGGGTCACACTGGATACACTTAAAAACCAGGTCTTTCCTTAGCCAGAACTTTCCTAAACATGTATTCTTCACAGTTTACATTCTATTTCGGTAATCAGATAATCAAAATAACATATAAACAGCTAAGGACAGTTTTTCTAATGTGGAAGATCAGCCAAAGCCGCAACCACAGAGCATACTTAAGAAAATAACTTCTAAAATTGAAAGACATAGAAAGGGCATAGTATCCTTACCTAAGCTGAAAAGGAAAGGCCCAAAATCTCAGAGGCCCAGCATTAGAGCAAGAGAAACTTAAGGAGAGAACAAGAGAAGTTGAAGGTGTGAGTTTAGAAGTGAAATGGAAGGGTCTATTTATAGCAAAAGTCAAGGGTACTATTTAATACTATGCGTTAATAAAATATTCAATTTACTATTCATGAAAATGACATTTCTAATAATGCAGTTACTGTGCAAATCACGGCTGAAAATTTTCTTGGAAACTTAAAGAGAAAACTATCCTTTCTCTTAAATCTTTAAGTTTCTTTTCAAATCAGTCCTTTCAATTTAGTCCCTAAGCATATTTTTACACATAAAACGTCATTTTCTCCTACGAACTTCTTTCTAGTTTTCTCTTATGACCAAACCACATCTAATACTTGACATTTCGATTGTATAAATGAACAGTATCGTATATGTAAATAGTATTATACGGGTGAATAGTACCATATACTGAAATAGTAACAGTAGTTTGTAAACAAATATTTATATTTTATTTTTTTCTTGGGTATTACAAGGTAAATTTGGACAATATCAAGGTAAGTAAATAACCTTGCTAAACTAATTTGATATCATTAGACAAAGTATAATATAAGTCTCATTTACAATATTATTGAAATGTTAAACAATCAACCTTCCAGTTGATAATATATGATGATTGATATGATTAATGATAGAAATTCAAAGGAATACAAGTATCTACGGTTATATATGCATAAAGAGTTTGAAGGTTAAATTCTCAGGACATTCGATGCAAGTATCTATAACACATTTATGCATAAAGTTTGAGGGTTAAATTCCCAAGTCACTTAGTACAAGTTTCTACGGCACATAATGCAAAGTGATTGAGGGTTTGATTACTCAAGAAATCATATATAAATTTAGACAAATGTGATACTACGATTATGTAAAATGAATGATACATTGACTATGTTAGTAAATGTAATATTTATACTTGTAATATTCTATATGGTACAGTTATTTACTTACTGAGTTTTTAAATAAACTCACACTTCCTGTGATTGTCTTTTTAGATACACTAAGTGAGGAGGAAGAATATTCGACTGAAGATTAGAAGCCCTTGGAGTTGTTCTCCATTTTTGTTTGGTGGGAAACCAGTACTTATTAATGTGAATACTAGGAACACTCTATACTTTGTATAGGTCTCCTAGGTTTACGATGAGATAAACACATCAGATTATGTATACATGTATTTGTTTATCAGATGATTATAATTTTGTTGTGTGGAATGAATGATAAAGGTTGAATGTAAAACCTTACATAATATACGTGAATAACTCATGTTTGAGAATTTTATCAAATGAGCAATTGTGGATATTAAGATTGTTCAGGATTTCGGGATACCACTGAGGTATTTCCTAGAAATAGTATCTTTTCACATGTTCAATTTTTGGGATGTGATAGAAATGAATTGGAGAGATGCAGGCGGTGAGCCCCCAAGGTGCGATATGTATTGATAATTAGGGCACTATCGAAATACTTGTCCCAATCGGCATCATCTTCAAGGCCACGATAATTAGACACCGTATCTTTTTGTTTTGACGTAATCTTTTAACTATCGATAAAATTTGATTGGAATTTTTTATATATTTTTATGTTACCACAATTTTTCTGTTATTATTTTTTTGTTATCTGATATTATGATGTTGATTTTGATAATAAAGAAATTCTAACGTTAATTTCAATAACTTAAAAAATTCTAACATTGACAATAAAAAAACTTTAATGTTAATTTTGGTAATAGAAAAATTCTAACGTTTATTTCGATAATAAAGAAAATTCTAATTTTGATTATGATAATAAAGAAAATTAACTAACATCTAACGTTGATTTAGATTTATAAATAAATTTACACATAACTATGTGAATGTCATTAAAAAAAACAAATATCATTTTACACATAGTTATGTCATTATAAGAGAAAAAACACTACAACAAGTGACTCCCAATGCCACATCTAGGATGCCTCCTATCTCGCTGTGGTCAACGGTACTATAGGGGACAATCTTCAGCCTAGTCTTTCTCCTCAGGTTGGTCAGATAGGTTGTCATCATTGTTAGCATCACCCTCCTCATCTGACTGTTGTTCTTGAGCGAAGCCTAACTGAATATAACTCGGAGGGGGTGAGCGAAATTGTGCAAATCCAGACGAAGTCCCTGAACTCGACCATTTTCTAAACCCAAAATCCAACAATGGGGCTTGAGAATGTGTTAGGGTCATCAGGGTCTGGCTCAACCACTCAAACATGGAGCCCTGAGGCACCTCTCCAATGAACGTGCCATGACCAATTTGCAAAGGTGGCATCGAGGTGTATACATACTGAAACACATTAAGGAGCCCTCACCAACATGCACAGGTGGCATTGGCTGTGGATACATCCCATGCATAAGAGGTGTATAAATCTCATGCATAGGGGGTGAAAACATCTCATGCATAGTCAATGGGCCCTTATCGGTACAAATAGAGGACCCTTCCTCGGTGTGCACTAGTGCGACTGAAGGAGCTGAAGGTGGTGCGCTAACGTCTACCTCATCTGCCCTTTGACGCACGGTTCTCTGCATTTGTATGAAGCCCACTAGTCAACAACAATTTCGTCTAGCACCTCTTGCGGGCACCTCCACAGTCACTGTCGGAGGTGCTGTGTGCCCAACAGGTCGTTGTTGCAACCGTTGACCCTTACCCAGTGCCCGCATGATATCCATACTGAACTTGTGTATGTTCTCTAGCAGGCTTGACTCAAAGGTCTCAAAGTAGATAGCCTCATGTGCATCAGCCTGTAGGGAAATAAGAAGTGTTAAACATAAACACCATTATAAACAAATGCACTACCAATAATGCATAAAAACTTACGCTCATCTCTAATGCAGGTACTCGAGGTGACATCCACCGATGCATGATATGCCAATACCATCGCATATAGTCAGAGTCACAAGTCAATGGTTCAAGGAGCGGTTGAGACATGACTATCCTCTCCCTTTGTGCTTGCCATCGAGCGATATATTCTAGTTGTTCGGTCTCCCAATTAATATCCCATTTCCCCTTTAATTGTTAAGTGTTTTTCCAGTCGTTGTTAGCGGGTAGGGATGCTATAGGTTGACCTTTCCTAAACTGACGAAGACATCTATCGGGTTGATGCCACTCGATTATGTGAAAACATATAAGAGGGACAACTGATTGACAAATGTCAGAACCATCCAAACAGTATACTGGTATAGGCTGTTCACACACCTCAGTCTTATATGGCTCCCACACAACCTATCGAGGAAAATTATATTCATAAGGCAAAATTTAAGGAAAAAAAATTCAATCGTCGTTTTAGGTGAAAACTTACATAATCCTCCGTTAGTCAGTCCAATGTCTCTTGATAATGAATCAGAAGATGTTGTGGGTGGTCTCTCAGACCTTTAAAATCACTCCACCTGCATATTAAAAGGGTGGACACATTAATTTAAACTATATTATACAAAATACCCTAAAGTAGACCATGAATAATACATGTTATGTTAAATACATACCTAAAACTCAAAGGTGGAGGACCAGGATAATTAAGTTCTTCTTGCTCTGGATCCAACCGTCTAGAGTATCAGCCTCGGATCTGAGGCTGGATCGGTGGGAATCGATCCCATACCCATAGATGGAGCAGGTGCACACACCCTGCAATCTACTTCTTGTCAATGTGAATGGCCCCGCATAATTCATGATAAAAGTTGTGCTAACACTGCAGAGGCCCAATTATACTGGCGAGCCTGATGAAGATCCCGTAGCAGGGGAAGATATGTCAAGTGCACGTATATACCGAATGTATCATTAATTAACATACCCCCTATTAATTTCAAAATATATGCACGTGTGTGCTGCTGCAAAATCTCCTCTAGGGGGATCAGACTAAACTGATTACCTAGCCAAGGCAAAGATAGACGTCCTCCTTTTATGATGTCATCAGGAGGAGTGACACCGAGTAGTTGTTGATACTGCTCAATCCAAATATGATTGGTTTGCCCAACCACGGGCAAACCGTCCACTGGCAAGCCGAGCTGGATGGCCACATCTTGCAGAGTGATTGTGCACTCACCGACCGGTAAGTTAAAGGTATGAGTCTCGGGCCTCCAGTGCTCCACTAATGCAGTAACGCATAATCGACTTCAAAATTTTCCATCCGTGAGGCTCCATAAAATCCAGCCTGTTAGATGTAGGGAATAAGAACTAGCAGCGAGTAAAAATCTCAAGCATGGATGTAATAACGTCGTACTTTATTGAATACGCAGTTAGCCTATCACCACAATTATAATCAAGTTAGTATTATTGTAGTACTAACTACTAAATGAACAAAATAATTCTATGTACAGTTACCTGTCCATCCCATACAGCCTTTGAAATGTACTTATCTTGGAGGTACAAGATTGATGAATCTTTAGGGCTGGGATTTGGCATGAAGGATCTGGTGTTTTGTGCCATTTTACTTACTACAATTTAATGATTTTAATAATTAGAAATGAATATTTTATATAAAAAGATATTATTACAATTTATGGATGTATGTATATACCAAGTTAAAAAAAAAAAAGAAGGAACTTACATATTTGGAAAATAAATTAAAGTTAGAACTGTTCAGCAAAAACATATTTAAAATTGTATACAAAATAACCTAAATCTATATAAAAAGCATATTACTACTATTTATAAAGGTATGTAACAAGTACAACGAAAAAATATATTTCATATCCAAAAGCCCTAAACTAAAAAGAAAAAAAAACTACACATCAAGTAAATTAATAACTACAATTAACAAATTAAAATTCTAAATTAATTAAATCAAGTACATCATTGAATTTTTCTACATATAACAATTGTTCAAAAGATAAATATTTAAAATTAATCACACCTACATTTGAAGAAAAGAAACTAAAATTATAAATTTTCTAAATTAAAAACTTATAAAATTTTATCTAAATGTATCAATAATAATAAAAAATCACTACCAAAATAATTATTTACCACACTTAAACTTTTATCTGGATGTATCAATAATAAAAAAATAATTATTACCAAAAAAATCATTCACCACGCTTAAAATTCTGTATAACAAGTATTACTATAATTTATAAAAAATTGTAACAAGTCAAAAAGAGCTATATTTCATGTCCTAAACGCTAAACTAACCAAAGAAAAAAAATACAAATCACCCATTACAAAATTAATAAATAAAAAATGACCTTATTATGCAAGAGGTAATTTTTTTATTTAATAACACCTACATATTTTATATAAAAAGATACATATTTGAAAAATAAACTAAGATTAAATATTATATAAATTCAATATCATCTAAGGTCTCTTATAAAAAACCTAATTGTTCAAAAAAAAAATTCAATTCTATATCAAATAACCTAATTCTATATAAATTACAAATCACCTTAATTAATAACTACAATTAACAAAACTAAAAAAAAATAAATTAATAACTACAATTAACAAATTAAAATTATAAATTAATTAAATCAAAACATCATTGAATTTTTCTACATACAACAATTGTTCAAAAGATAAATAATTAAAATTAATCACACAAAAGAAACTAAAATTATAAATTTTCTAAATTAAAAACATATAAAATTTTATCTAAATGTATCAATAATAAAAAAAAATAATCACTACCAAAATAATTATTTACCACATTTAAAATTTTATCTAGATGTATCAACAATAAAAAAAATAATTATTACCAAAATAATTATTTACAACACTTAAAATTTTATCTAGATGTATCAATAACATGTTAGTTGTTAGAACTTAACATAGCTACTTTTATTATTATATCAAAAATAAGATCATAATATCAAATTTGTAGAAACATAATTTCTTTCACAGAGTAAATTAAAATGAATGTTTATTAATATATACTAAATGATAAAAAAAACATTTTTTAAATAAGATGAACATTAATTAAAATTTAACTAAATCTGAAGACACATGATTTACTCTATGATATATAATATTCTACCATTAAAGTTAATTAAAAATAAATGTGAGATAAAAAATTTATTTTTTCAAAGTTAAAGAATAACTAAAAAACCGCCATGAAATGTGAAAACAGAGCGTCGAAAGGGCCTTATGGCATGAGGTGCGGTCTTTTGGTCGAAGTAAAATAAACACGTTGGAGGAGACTTTTATAATATATACATACATATATATATATATATATATATATATATATATATATATATATTTGTTATCAAATTTTTTATTAAAATTAGAATGTGTAAAAAAAAATTCAGAAGAAATGTGAAATTGGGCCATTTCGTCAACATGATTGTAAGAAATGTCCTTGTCCTTCACTTGATAATTTAGGTGTATTCATCAACTTGCTAGAGAAGATATTGTCATTTGGATTTGAAAAGACATATAAATGAAAATGATAGAGAGAGAAAAGACTTTTCCACAGACTAGTGCCGAATGATGAAATTATGAAAGTAAATTTGTTAAAGTAATTCATTAAAAATTGGTTGTTTAATTGTTTCTATATGTTCATTGATTCAAATAAATTATCCTCATGCTGACAAGAAATAAAATGTGCAGGGTAGATATGTTATTTACAGGACTGTTAGGAGGCGCAATTAACTAAGTATAACAAAAACAAAATTTAAATTCTAATAAAATTTAGAAATTCATTATAAACTAGCATATGAGGAAAAATTATTTTTCTTTTAATATTATCATGTTAATTGACTTGTCCAGGTAAAATTTCTCTAGTAACTTAAATGATTTAGTTATATTATTTTTCCCCTTTTTTGTAGGGCCAGAATATTTTTAATCTAACTTCCACAATAATTAAGATTAAATTTCTTTGAAAAAATTACATTTTACCTCTTCTTTTTTGAGAGAGAATCCTTTTTCTTTTTCTTTTTTGACTTTCCCTCCTTCTTTCATTATTTGCTGCATTAATTTTGATGTTCGAGGCTCTCTCTTTCTCAAATTTTAATTATCATGCCTTTTGTGTTAATATTCATAATTTATTCAACATTGAAAACGCCAATTTAAAACAAAAAAATTATCATTTCGCTTAACAAACTTAAAAGAAAATAATCGTTATCGGATGAAAAGGTATCCTTAGTTTAAAAAAAAAACACTCATATCAAAATTACTCTGCATTCACTGGGGTCCACACCACCTTCAATACTGCAGGAATTTTGGATTTTTTACTTGGTTCATATGAACCATTAGTTTTATAATTAATGATTCAAATTTTATTATTTTTTTATAAAAAATTAAAAACAACATTATAAAATATAAGTCATTGTATAAAAATCAACGACGCCTTGGTCAAGATACACCAATACCCCCACTTTTTTTTTCTCTCTTTTTATTTTAAGTGTTGCAGTACATTATATGAGAAATTAAAGTCATCAAACATTTACATGCGATAACTATGAAATTTTTGAAGTTTATAAATTATATATGTCTTTAATTATATTTATATATGTATATAGTAGTTATTGTATAATCAAACATTTACATGCGATAACTATGAAATGTTTGAAGTTTATAAATTATATTTGTCTTTAATTATATTTATATATGTATATAATAGTTATTGTATATGAAGTCAAAATTTTAATAAAAATTTTCAGATGCTTAAAAAATCAAGAAACTTGCGTATTGAAACTCTTTATGTCTAATCTTATCAGCTCGGAGCCGAATTAAATAAATATTACTATGAAATAAACTTTTAACGTTAACTTTAAGTTTCATTTTAAAATTCTTAGTACATTAACATGGAGATTTTGGAACCGAGCATCCATATATACAAGAACACATGCAAGTTTTCCTTTTTGTGCGTCTCATCTAGTCAAATACTAAATTTAATCAAATACTATTTTTTTTAAAAAAAATTTGGTCAAAAACTACTTTTTTAATTTTAAAAAAATTAGCCTAATACTATGCTTTCTGTCCCATCAATCTTCTCTCTCATTATTTATTTTAATTTAATTATTAAAAGATTAATTATCTTAATTTATCTTTCAAACATTTGTTTATCAAGTGATATTTAACAACGAAAAATTTAAGACTTAATCATGATAAATTTTATAATTTACTAATAAAAAAAATTAAATTAAAACGAATACAATTTTTTAAAGATTGAATTACAATAATTAATCACTTACGCAATCAATTATTTATTCAAAATTTGATTATATAGACTTCAATTCAACTTTAGAGAATTTAGATCTACAAACATATTATAAAACTTACTGTAAAAAAGTATATCTGAGATACCCACACGCCTCTTAATCATTAATTCAATCCATGAAGACCAAGTTGGTTTTAAGAATATATGGTGAGCAGAAACAAAAAGAGAAGAAAACCAGACAAAACTAAAAAATGTAGAAGAAAAGGGAGCAACAGCCAGGCAGGAAGACCAGACAAATACGTTTGGTTTGGTTGGTAGGTTTTGTATGTTGTTGTTGACTAAAGTGTGTGTGAGTATGAATATGATTGGAGACTTGGAGTTGCGTCTGTACCTTTTTATCTTTATCTTTTTTATTTTATTTTAGCCTCACAATATATATAAATATATATATATATAGAGAGAGAGAGAGAGAGAGAGAAGAAAGCATGGACAAAAATCAACAAATGAAAGATATGTTGAATATTTGAAATTATTTGGTAAATCAAATTATAATTGAATTCATAATTCCAAAAGCATGATGCAAAGGAAAAAAAAATTAGAAATTTGTAATGACAAGCAAAGTGAGGACTTATTATGGATTGATCTAATGAAATGACCTGTTATATAGTCTAAGTCATTTGTCTTAAGATTAATAGTATTTTTTTATCTGTAAATATAAGTTATATTCATGGAACTATATTAAATATGTATGTATTCTATATTTTTTGTTTTGTGTTTTTCTCTATTTTTCTATGTGAATTTCTGATATCTAAACAAACATGGCCTTATCTACTATCTTGTGTGTCTCTCTATGATTTATCATGAAAATGTTCATATTATCCTCAGTAGAAATTAACCATATAAACGGAAGAAAATGAATTGGTCAATGCTAACTTACGATTCACGACACTTGGATTTATAGTTTTCGAAGCATATTCTAGAAGCCATATTTATAAATATGTGTGTGTGTGTGTGTTTTTTTTTTGGGAGGGGGTAGCCGACTTACGATTCACGACACTAGAATACTTAGTTTTCAAAGCATATTCTGGAAGTCATATTTATAAATGTGTGCGCGCGTGTGGATCCATATATATATATATATATATATATATATATATTATAACCGACGATAATGTATAAGCAAATGCTATTTCGCGCGTGAGAGAGAATTTTTTTTTTTTTTTTGACTTTCTCTCCTTCTTTCATTATTTGCTGCATTAACTTTGACGTTCGAGGCTCTCTTTCTCAAATTTTAATTATCATGCCTTTTAGTGTTAATATTCTTAATTTATTCAACATTGAAAACGCCAATTTAAAACAAAAAAATTATCATTTCGCTTAACAAACTTAAAAGAAAAAAATTGTTATCGGATAAAAAAAATTCTTAATTTTAAAAAAAAATACTCATATCAAAATTACTCTGCATTCACTAGGATCCACACCACCTTCAATATTGCAGGAATTTTGGAATTTTTACTTGATTCATCTCGTTAATTTTAATAATTAATGATCTAAATTTTATTATTTTTTTAATAAAAAATTAAAAACAACATCATAAAATATAAGGCATTGAATATAAAAATCAACGACTCCTGGATCAATATACACTAATGCCCCCCACTTTTTTTCCCTCTCTTTATTTTAAGTGTTGCTGTACATTATATGAGAAATTAAAGTCGTCGAACATTTACATGCGATAACTATGAAATTTTTAAAGTTTATGAATTATATATGCCTTTAATATATTTATATATGTATATAATAGTTATTCTATATGAAGTCAAAATTTTAATAAAAATTTTCAAATTCTTAAAAAAAATCAAGAAACTTGCGTATTGAAGCTCTTTATGTCTAATCTTATCAGCTAAGATCCGAATTAAATATTACTGTGAAATAAACTTTTAACGTTTAACTTCAAGTTTCATTCTAAAATTCTTAGTACATTAACATGGAGATTTTGGAACCGATCATCCATATATACAAGAACTTTTAATTTAAAAGAAGGTAAATTATCATTAGGAGAATACTAATTCGGAGTTTGTTGGGTTTCGTTGATTTCTTGAATCTTCAAATGGTATTAAAACTTTCTTGATCGGATGTTAGTCAATTATCGTTTTCAATTTTTTAGGAGTTTCCGAAATATTTTTCAAATATTTAATGAAAGTTTTGTAGAAAAGTGATGATTCGTAATTAGAATGGTAAATTACTCTTTTATTTCTTGAGAGATAGGTTAATTATTTTGAAAAATTATTCTTCCCGTCCATAAAATTCACTACAGCAAAATTAGGCAATGATAGTAATTTTTTACCAACAAATATAATAATTGTTACTATTGATATGATATACTAATATTTTTTTTGTCTATCGTTAAAATAACGACTAGCTTTACTTGCAATTTTTTTTAGTATGTTAGAAAATGTTATATATATCCTAGAAACTCATGAGTGCTACTAAAGCGAAAGAGAGGAAAGAAAGTATTTATTTTTTATTTTAGCAAATTTCACATTGGTTAATTTTGTAAATGAAGACTAATTATTGTAATATAAAAGAAATAAACTTTCATAATTTGGAAGTCTTATACATCGTTTAGCTTAAAAATATGAGACTAGTGATTGTACTATAAAATAAAAAAACTTGTGTATAGGTCTATGGGCGTGGAATATAATATGAATCCTTTTTTTATCAAGGTTGGATCGTTAGTTTTTTTTTAATTATTGAACCAGTTGGTCTATTTATTTTTTTATTTGCTTGTTTAGTAAATTTAAACTATGTATTTTTTTCTAAATTTGAAAACATATACTACTACATTTGTTTATATTAGTATTTAATAACAAAAACAGAATTTATTAGCAATTTTTTTACTCAAAGGTAGCACTTGTGTGTGTGTGTGGGTGTGTGGAATTTTTTTTATTATTAATGCGTGTCAAAGGAGTTATAAATATATGACTCTGACACATAAGAGGAGGGAGGTAAGTGGGGAGCAATTCCTCTGCTTGGCAAGCACCATGGTGCTTGCCAAGCAGAGGAGCCAGACCCAATTCACACAAGGGAGGAAGCATAATAATAAGAGAAAAAAAAAGTACACAAGATAAGGAATGAAACATAAGAATATTTTGGATAATTATATTTTATATATAAGACATTAATATCCAGTTAAATACGTCGTGTTAACATCAGGAGGATGACATATCAACATAAACTAACAGTTTGAAAGAAAAAAGACTATAATAGTAAAATTTTGCAATATAGAGAACTAATACAGAACTTTTAAAAAATAGAGGAATAAAATGAAATTTAAAATTAAAATAGAGAATCAAAATATTATTTTTTTCTTAAAAAAATGAAGATGCATATCTTAGTTATTTGATTCTTAAATATTCAAACTATAGGTTTTAGTTTTGTTTTTTTTTTTTTTGTTGATTGCAACGGTAATAATAGTTTGTACCCCTAAAACAATAATGATTTAATTCTTGGACACACCAATTTATAAAAGAACTCTGTCCTTTGGGGTCAAAAAGTTTTTAAAAAAAATTAATCTTTTGTATTGTCATGTGAGAGAATTCATTTGGTAAATATTAGGGATTAATCTTTTATCTTATCAAATAACAGGCATACCAATAGTAAAACCAAAAATTAAACTTGATTATATGTATCAAAATATTAAGGGAACTAAATGAAATATTTATAAATAAAAATAATATTAAGTATTATTTACCTTAAAATTTAAAGATTAAATGTTGGGCATGATTTTTGGAGACAAAAGAAGCATAATTTGCTGGGCTTGGATTGGTGTTTAAACAATATAAAGTAAAGAACTATGGATAACGAGTGAACAAGGCCCACAAGAATCCCATTGACGACATTTACTAGGCCCAATTTCTCTGTTTCTAACTCATTAGAACCAAGAAAAAAAAAAAGACAAATTTGAAGCCCATTTTCAGGTCTCTCTCTATTTGTTCCTCTTTCCTCTCAATTCTCTCAACTCTCTCTCACAAACAACACAGAGACAAATGAGAAGAGTAACTCAAGAAAAATAAACAAATGAACGAATGACAGGTGGTTGAATTGTAGTTGGAGACGTTACAAGCTCTGTCTCTTGCTCTGTGTCTTTCGTGCGCTCTCAAGAATTGCAATGTGAAGGGCAGCAAAAGAATTTGGTGCTCAAACATAGTTTATTCACCTAAGAAGCTTCCCAAACATGTGATGGGTTAAAATGAGGTTTGGAAATAGAAATGTAGTAACAACGATGACGCAATGCAAGGCCAAACATATTAAATTTCATGGCTATTGTGATTTAGGGTGCTCAACGCTGAGCGTGTTTGGAAATGTATAACCAAACAAACACTATAAATACTTAAAAAAGGAAAAAAGAAAGAAAAATAAAGTATATACTGTTGAATGTTGATTGACAACTAGAAAGTATGCAAATTGACTTGATAAGGTTGATTTTATTACAATTTGCTTTTTTAAAAGTCAAATGTTATTTTTTTTAAATTATATTTATCTCATTTTTATTTAATCACTAAGTCTATTACCGTTAAATCTTAAAACGAATATACCGCTTAAAATATTATGTTTCCACAATATGTATCAAAATAGTGAGGTAAATAAATGAAATATTTATAAATAAAAAGAATATTAAGTATAATTTACCTTAAAATTTAAAGATTAAATGTTGTTGGGTATGATTTTTTGAAGACAAAAGAAGCACAATTTGCTGGGCTTGGATTGGTGTTTAAACACTATAAGGTAAACAACTATAGATAACGAGTAAACAAGGCCCACAAGAATCCCATGTCAACATTTGCTAGGCCCAATTTCTTTGTTTCTAACTCATTAGAACCAAGGAAAAAAAAAAGAAGACAAATTTGAGGCCCATTTTGAGTTCTCAATCTGTTTGTTCCTCTTTCCTCTCAATTCTCTCATCTCTCTCTCACCACCAACAAACAAATAAATGGGAAGGGCAACACAAGAAAAATAAACAGGTGAGCAAGTGAGAGGTGGTTGAACAGCAGTTGGAGATGTTTAGAAGCTCGGTCTCTAATTTGCGCTCTGTGTCATCTTTGTTAAGTTTAATATCTTGTTCTATCATTCGTGCTCTCTTAAAAAAATGCAATGCAAAAAGTAATAAAAGAATTGGGTACTTGAACATGACTTATCAGCCAAAAAAGCTTCACAAACATGCAATGGATTAAAACGAAATTTGTGATAACTCTATTTGATTTATATTTTTATGAATAAATTGAGTAAAATAAATAATTTCAAGTTTTTTTAAAAATTTATTTAGTCTTTTTTAATTGTTTAGTTTAATATTATAAGAAATTAATTTTTATTTAAGATTTATCTTAGAATTTATAATTTAATTTTTTTTAGTTAGTTTAAGATTTATTATTTAACTTTTTTTGTATTTATTTTGGTTAGTTTTCTTTTAAGATTTAATTTTAGATTAAAATTTGTTAAAGTAATTTTTAAATCTTTTTCTGATTATATTTTTTTTTGGAATTCTATTATTTTTTATTCAAATCATATTATAGAGAGAGAGAGAGAGAGAGAGAGAGAGAGAGAGAGAGAGAGAGAAGATTCTGCCGCTAGGAAGAAAAGTAAAAAGACGCTAGAGAGAAAAGAAGAACTGGACGTGTAGAGATGGAGGAAGAGACAATCTGTTACGGATTCTGATTTTTATTTTTCTTCATGTTTTCTCCTACTTTCTTTGAAGCTTTGATGACAAACATGTTCTCTTTTATTATTAATAATGATATCTACTGTTATGAGTGGCTAGATTTTATTTATTAGGGGAAATACATAGTTTATCTTAAATGTTATGAATTAAATTTTTAGTGATAGTCTAAATTTATTTAATTATCTTGTTGAGTAATTATTTCTGTACTTACTACATTTTCAAACTGATCACTTGAAAATTAATTTATGGTTCATATAAGGAATTGAAAAATTCATATATGAATAGGTCTATTGAAATAATTGTCATAAGTAAATTTGATCGAGGAATAGATAAATTTTTTATGTAGTTTTGATTGAATTCACCTATGTTTACTGTCTTTTTCTAATTTGATTGGTTTAAAGAATTAGAAAATTAGATTAGGATCAGAGTGTTAATTTGTCAATAAATTGATTTTTAATTAAAACTGAGAATTTAACTATCAATATAAAAATTGGAGACTTAAACTAAAATAAAAACTCATTCATAGTTTGGAGACTTAATAACTTCTTTAGTTAATTTGTGTTAATTTTTATAATTTATTAAGAATTTAGTTAATTGTCAATTATTTAATTTAGTTTAGTGTAATCTCATACATTAAAAATTGATCGTTTAAATAGTTTAAAAATAATAAAATTCTTGTAATTCTTGTAGTATCGACATTCTACTTACTTATATATTACTTATTAACTCAGTACACTTCTTGAAAATTTGTCAGTTTGAAAATGAAACATAGTTAGCAAGATAATTTCAATTAAAACAAACGTGTCAAATCGATACATCGCCTTCTAGATACGCGTGATGCCGTGCTACGTTGATAAAGTTATGGGGAAAGTATATTTTCAGCGAACCCTGAGAATCAATTAGTCAATGCTCCATGCTAGCTAAGATTGCACGTGCATTAATGTGACTTTGATCCTATTACCTTTGGATATATATCCAACAAATTTAGTCACAAATTTTCTTTTAATATTTTTGTGAGGTTGTTAAATCAGAACATAGTAGGTATATAATTTTTTAATTAAAATATAATAAATATTATAATCTTTAAAAAATAATAATATATTGTTTACAACTCAACGTACACTAGATGATTAGTTTTTGAATAAAATTTGCACATATGTTTGATTATTGGTGAAAAATTTTATAGTAAATATATAAAGAATTATATATAATTAAGTCTTGTAATTTTACTAATGGTATCTCTTATTAAAGAGGATGAAAGATTAATTTCTTTTAAATTTATCAAGTGAAAATAGTAGAGTCCTTTCTAAATTATAATGTCTTTAGACATTAAACATTTTTTATTCTTAGTGTTCAAACAATTTTTTCATGATAAGCCTAGGTTTGTTTGGAATATATATATATATATATATATATATATATATATATATATATATATATATATATATATGAAACAATTTACGGAGAATTAAACTTTTAAAGAGAATGAATTTTCCTATTGTTAACTAATTTAAAAGATAAAAAATTTAGTAAAAAAATGGTTTATTCAAATTTTAAAAAAATCTAATAATGAATCATTTAAAATTGTGAAAAGTAAGCTCTTTGATCCATGTAACCATTCCGCCATATATATATATATATAAAGATATATCTAGTGAGAGATGTGGTCTAAGAGAGAGCGAAGGGAAAAAATCACAAATCAATAGTTTAGATTAATGCAAGGTTTATTAATATAAATTAAAATAAAACACTAATTTCCGATAGAGTTAGTTGCAAATTAATTAGTAACAGAATTTATGTTATTATAGAATTAGCGACAAATATTCTATCACAAAAAAATTCCCTTAGTGGCAAAATTTATGAAACTAATATATATTAATCAATGTAGCTACATTTTACTACATTGCCTAGAAACTATATATAATATATAGAATAGATACATATGTAAATAAAATAAAGTTGTCATATAATAAAAAGAATTTAAAATATATGGTAATAAAAAGAATTTAAAATATATGGTAAGAGGATGGAAAGTTAAATAATTTCTTAATTATAAAGTATTAAAACAAGTATTACAGTTTAACTTTACTTCAACAACATTTTTAAGAAAGAAATAAAAGATATAAATCACCAAACTTGTAGTTCAAGTAATACCATGTTTGGATTTGTAGATTATGAATAATGAGTTCAAAAACTTCATTATAGTATGTTTATATATATATATATATATATATATTAAGCGACACCATCCTTAATGGATGAAAATTGAAGCTTGCGATTTTTCAACTTTTGGATGAATTTTTGTCACAAAATAACTAAAATACGGTTCATTAAATTTGGAGAGTTTGGTAATTTAAAAAAAAACTAAGTATTTTCCATGGAGGAAATATTTATATGCTTGAAGTCTACAAACAGAACAATGCTTTTGTAGTTCCAATTTTTCCCTTCTATGTACTTAACAAAATATTAAAATTATCTCCTTTTGATTTTTTTTTTAAAAAAAAGCATCCCAATTTTATCATTAAAAAATTGTCTAAAGATTTTACATGTCAGCCATAGCATGGCAGTAATTGCGCCAGAGGCTCAATGAACCAAGACCAGCTTTCATTGAGATTGAAATGTATACCCTCCACACCATAATTTTCACCGTTATTTAAAGAGTGATTACATTTTCTCTCTATAAATATTCAAATTTACACTTCTCTTCTCCGTACTTATAAAATTTACACTTTTTTTTATAATTATAAAATTATTGTGTTTTAGTTCAATTATATATATATATATATATATATTACTAAAATATCATCCATTAAACTAATTAAGGACATATTGAATTTTCTTATGTTGAAATAAAAATGTGTGACATCTTATTCACAGCTAGGCGAGTTGATTGCATAACAGCAACAGAAAAAGATGAAGATGATTCTAGATTTGATTGAATATATATATATTATTAAATTATTAAATTAAAACAAATACAATCTTTAAAAATAAAATCAAAACACATAACAAATAAATGATTCTGACACAATACCTCAACGAGCAATATTAACAAGCACTCATAAACCCTAATGAATGATAATTTAGAGATATATCCTTTGATTTCATGAAATTGCCAATTTGGACCCCAACACAAAGAATACTTGACTAAATCAATTCTCACTGAACCCCAAAAAACAAAAATACACCAATTTTCACTGATTTTTCCAAATTATTAACAATACAAACAATTAATAACTTTGGCATAATACAAGAAAATAGGATACCACTAAGCAAAAAGCCCATCAATATCCTATAATTCCTGAGCCATCTTCTTCATGAAACAGAGCTATTTTATTTTTTTTGCTCATAGAAATCTTCTTGTAAACATTCTTGGTCCTGATGGACAACCAAATGTCCAAGAGGAACCCAACAATGCATGCTGCAGCCATGGTTACAAACAACAGCCTGTAACAATGGGCTCCCACACACGTGTTGTCGCCTCCGGCCGTGGCCGTGGCCGTGGCCTCCATGTCGTAGAGAATTCCGGAGAAGAGGAAGGAGCTGAGGGGGAGGTTGACGATGTGGATGTTGTAGAAGAGGCCGTAGTACTTGAGGCCGAAAAGCTCGGAGGCTGTGGGGACTGTGACGGCTAGCCGAACGCCGTAGCTGACGCCGACCGCGACGGAGCCGATGTAGAGAGAACCAGGTATGGCCATGGCTAGGAAGATGTACCCTACGCCCATTACTATCTGAGAAGCTGCATTCCACAGAGGTCTTGGTGTTCCAGCTTTCCTGTAAAATAATAACATTGCATGAGTCATTAGGTGTTTTGATTTTCTATGGTTCAAAAATTATAATAGTATCTGTATGGTTTAAATGGATTTTAATTTTTTTATCATTACTCTCCTGTTAATATTGTATTAAATTTTGATGACATGATCAATTATATACTATTGTGACAGTCAGAATCTACTTAGTTATATCTTATACATGTAAGTTAATTCTAATTGAGTGTCTGCGTTTTTTCTTTTTGTCACGTAATAACATATATTCGACGTTAAATTATGATATGTGTCCTTATAATTATAAATGTCTTTAAAAAATTGTCATTTTTAATTCAGCTGAAAAAAATAAAATAAAATAATTTTGAAAAACTAATTTAAACATTTTATTGTTTAAAAAATAAAATTGAAATAATTGTGGTTTTTTTAAAAAAATAAATTGTGATTTAATTATAAGAGAATAGATCCGGGTCACTTGCTTGATGAAGTACTCGGAAACCGAGCCCGAGATAATCCGCCCGAAAAGGCCACAAATACTTGTGAGCGAGACGAAGATGGAAACGTCGGTGTACCCGAGAGCCAACCCGATTTGATCCATATTGTTCATCACCGCCAGACCTGTTCCAACCCCACACAGAAACGACAAGAACAACATCCAAAAATCCACCGTTCTCAGCGCCTCCCCTATCGTGTGCTCCTCCCCCAACGCCGGCCGAACCTTGACCACCACCACCTCCTCCGCCGCCGCCGCAACCACCACTATAGTCTCCTCAGTCCCCCTCTCTCCATTCCCAAGTATCAGCTCCTTCGCACGCCCTTCGACATCCAAAACCGGTTTGAACTGACCCGAGCTCAACGCTTTAAAGTAAGAGTGAACCGGAATCGCCAACGGCGACACCAACAGAACGAGCAACCCACCGGCGAATATTCTGGACATGAGCTGGCTAGGATTGGGAACTATCCCGAAAGCCAGGAGGTAAACCGTGACAGCGACGGCGGTGGCATTTAGGATGCCGAAGTACTTGGATTCTTCCTCTTGATCGCCGGAGTGGGGCCCAGGAGGAGCCTCGCGGAGGAAGAAAATTCCAGCGAGACAGACAGCGAATGGGATTAGGGCTAGCATGAGGAGGAACGAAGCGGGATCGTCGGCGAACAGAGCAGAACAGAGGTTGGTGAATATCGCAGTGCTTAACACATTAAAGCCTTTCAGAATCCCCGAGACTGGTCCTCTGTTCTTCCGGAAGTTTCGTATGCACGTGACCAGCACCGCCGTGTTCATCCACGTCGTGCTATTCCCTCCCATAGAAAGAAACACGCACATCTGTGTAAACCATGCAGGAATCAATCACATGATTGAAACAGCAGTTAATGCAACAAATAGATGGAAAATTTGATTTGAAAATACCTGCCAGTAAGGGAGGGGTTGGATTCGTTGACTAGCGACGAGCCATTGGACGCCGTAGCCGAGGAGGCCTTCGACGGAGCCGATGAGGAGAATGGCCCAAGTCGGGAATTGGTCAGAGGCGAGGCCGGCGAGGAAACCGAAGGCCTTGCCGACGTCTGTAGCGACGGAGAGATAGTTGAGCTCGACTTGGGTGAGATGCATGAGGGATTTGAGGGCGTGGGAGTAGTTCGAGAAAGTGTGGTTGTTGCCGGAAATGGCGAGAATCCAGACGGCGGTGACGAAGCCCAGCCATTTGCCGGGGGTGGAGGCCAACGAGAACTCCAAGAAGCCCATTCAAGAGAACCAAGAAGACACAGCGAACGGTTTGGAAGAAGGAAAGCTGGTCTTTGAAATCAATCACGTTTGGGTATTGGGGCATATTTATAGTTATCGCGTTCTCGTGGTCTGAATCTATAGCTATACGACACTTGAGGTAAGTAAAGTTCGAATTCCGTACTGAAGAATCTGCCAACCGTAGTTGATGACCGACTTAAAAAATAAATAAATAAATCTATAAATATTATTTTATATTTATTACTGTGTTTATTATTATTATTACATTTATTGATATTTATAAAATTTTTATTTGAAAAATAAAAAAATATTAAATAAATAAAAGTCTTGGATCAAACCCTCCTATACATAGTTACTGTTGATCGAGTTCTTTGAGTGAAAACAATTACTTGAAAACAAAAAGAAGTAGTAAGAAGGATTTTTCATAAATTAAAATAACATTACATAAAGAACATTTTTTTTTCTAAAGTTTAGTTAAAATATATTTTTTTGATATTAAACTTGTCCTTTTTGTTTTTATTCATATTGTCAAAAATTTTATTTTTATCAAAGATGTTAAGAAGTTTTAGAGTAAACCATATTACAATTATTTCAATTTAATTCATGAAAGATCATACTCTTAATTTAATATTTTTATTTATCAAAATGATTTTTAACAACAAAAGATTAAATTAAAATAATGTGTAATATTTAAAATAAAAAATGTATTATTTATATCTTAGATAAATTTTAAAAACACGTTGTATAATTTAACAAATAAAATTTTGGTTGGAATGTGTTGGGTTTCTTGCTTGAAAGAAAAGATCCTTTCTATTTCATTATTTATTAGAGATATATTATATAATAATTGAAAATGAAATATATCCATGAGGTGCCGTAATGGGTGTGATAGGCGGGACCTCCTTATTGATACTACGCTTCCAAGTACCTTCGTTCCAATTTCCTCATCAGTTGTCATTCTTTTCTTCTGTTGAATTTACATGTCAGCATTCCTTAGGAAACGTCAGCATTATTACTTAAGCCTTTGACGTTTCACAATGTCTTTATTTTTCTATTATTTCTGTTTGTATGTGGGTCTTATATATCCTCCCTGTAGATATTTTTTGTGAGTGATAATGTGATACAAAGTAATACTTTGGATCCATTTTTCTAGTTCTGTATTATTCGTCTTTTTTGTCATGACATTAGAGTCTGGTTCGATTTTTCGATTTTGATTGTTTTTTTTATTTAATTATTTCTTTTTGACTCACTTGGTTCTTTTCCTTCTTTGCGAATCATTTCTACCTTTATCTTTTTTCTTCTTTACTGATGGCGAACACTGCGAGTAGTGGATCGCAAGGCAAGCAAGCTATTTCTATTGATGTGGGACCATATTCGCTTGGGAACAATGATCAATCGAGAATCTCGATTGTTACTACTCCGTTCACAGGGACCAATTATTTGACTTGGAGCATATTAATCCAAATTTCGCTCAAGGCTAAGCAAAAATTAAGGTTCATCGATGGTTTGATTAAGAAACTCATCGATGATAGTTTCAAATTACCAAGATGGCACAAGGCCGATTATATAGTCCAATCTTGGCTCCTGGTATCACTGTTGAAGGAATTGACCAAGCCTTTCGTCTATTACTCCAGTACGAGAATCTTGTGGGAAGAACAAGAAGCTGGAGTAAGTACAGTAGGTCTTTCTATATCAGTTCATATATCTTATAGTATGCTAAATAATATGTTGGATAATTCTAATCATATGTTGAGTTTGATGGAATATATGAATACTAGACTAAATTCTTTTCAAGTCAACATAGCCTCAGAGATGGAGTCCATAAACACTCGTCTAACCAACTTTGAAGTAAATACAGCCTCAGAGTTTCAACAAGTAAAAGATATGATACGTGAACTTAAGCAGTAACCGAGGATTGAAGACCTTGATGATACATGGAGAAATTTGGGATTGTATAATATTATATTAGATCTTTATGAGCTTTGTATTTTGTGACCTTGGATTACAAACTGTGTATGGTTATAATTCCTCAAAACTTTGTTTACAATTGCAATTATATCAGCTTTTGAAATTATTTGTGTATTGTGTTAATGCACTAATTCAATTTCACTAAAAATGTTAATTCAAAATTTGTTAATATTCAATTTAACTTATTCAATGTCACTGAAGTCAACAATTTTACTGATTCCATTAATCATATATAACAAAAGGTTTTTTACATTAACATACTAAACAAACAACATCAGCAACATGCTACAATAACATAATCTATTGCTATTAAGTTGCATTTTCTTTACTTTTCAGTCTCACGTTTTATCACAGCTACATCTCTTTTTAGCCTTGAGCCCAACCATATCAATATTGACTGTTGTGACAAATTCATCTGATGCACAACCAAAGAACGTCCGCAACACTTTACATATCAAACCTGTAGGCATAATGTATTTATCTGTGAAGAATGAACAGTTGATAGCATTCATGCAAATTAATTAGGCACAGAACAAATTTTGAACATCAACACAAGCACAAACAATACAAATTGCATCTGATATAGTCCAAAAAAAAAGTATACCAGATGGACGAAAAAAGCATGACTCTCTGCTGAATAGGACGTCAGAGGACGTCGTTGTTGATAAAGTTCACTGGCAGCGTCGATGAGAGGGAGCTAGGGTGGGATGTCGACGTGAACTGGGTTTTGCGAATCAAAATTAGGTAAACAAATGGTAGGGGTAAAAATGTTATTTCATTTCAATTTTTTTTATATTCTTTAAAAAATACATACTAAATATATAAAAAAATTTATTTCCATTTTATTTTCCTTTACATACCAAACATGTTTTTTTTCCATCATCTTTTCCATTTTCCATTTTCTTTTTCATTATATTTTTCTACTTCCTTTCTATTCATACCCTTTTTGAGATACCAAACGCCCCTTGCCTATTGCTATCAAGTAGGCCATCTTTGACATATTTAATGTCTTATCCTAAGGTTGGAAACTGAAATTGTTGTTTTTTCAATTATTATTAATTTAAAAATCATACCAAAATGCCAAACTAAGTGTTATGATTTAACTGAATTAATAATGAGAGTAAAGTCTAGCCAAAAAAAAAAAGTCTTCTATAAAATATTAAACTAAGATTTTAATTCTTGTTGACAAAGATGTTTAAATTTTTATTAGCTAAAATATACATTCATATTTAGTGTTTGATAATATTTTAAATAAGATTGTCTCCTATGCAAAATATTAGTGTATATATATAAATATAAATAATATTAAATTTTTTTATTCATATTTGTAGTGGAATAAAATAAAGGGATGTCTGAATTTGCACATTTTTAAAGTTGGAAATTAGCTAACAAATTCATAATCGGTCATATCGCAAGGATCATAAATAGAGGACGTGGAAAATCACCCTATAATTAAAATCTTGACAGTCCATATATAAAGAAGCTATCCAGCCGTCTATTATGTTCCTGGTTCTTCCTCCGTCACTGTGTTGTCTCTTCTTCCTACGAGAATATTGTAGATAATTAATTATATTTTGTATTCGAAGCATGCATGTGAAATAGAAGCTTATATAGCTCATGCACCACAAATTCTTAAAGGAACACGCAAATAATGATGAATTGTTATATCATATGTCAACATGATTTTTTAAAAATTAATTAAAAGAAACTTTTGGTATTTTTGGGATAATATTAATTTTCATGGATTTGAACTTTTGATAAGATTAAAACTTCTTAACAAAATTAAATTTAAATCTATTTACTACTTAAATCATCTTGGGTCAGCAAAGAATAAAAGTTGAGAATAAAAGTAACATATGAATATAAAAAACAGATCTTCCTATATGGCATGTTATTGAATTGTGACGGCTTTGATTTTTTTTTCTTCTTTTTTTCCCCTTTTTTTCCTTTTTTCACCAAAAAAAATTATTCATTGGGAAAAATAAGATTTTTTTAAGTGAAACGAAAATAATCAATTAGCAAATTAATAAGTATAAACAAGATAAAATAATTTTAGCAAAAAAAAGACAAACTAAAATAAAATAATACTTGCAAAGACATATATATTTAATTATCTTGGTTCACATTTACAAGATCTCTACTAAAATCTAGCGCATTAAGCGAGTTCACAGAACCATCTATATTCAGAAAAAGGCACATACAAATTATAACTGAACATGTATATAAATTATTTACAAAGATATACATGTAAACTTTTAAATGTTGACCATTAGTAATTCGATGAAACTGAATCATTGAATATCTGCTTGGGAGTATCTATAGGATGCTGAAGATGTTAAACATGAAACTCCAAATTATTTACATATTATACCAAGTGATATTTTAAAGATAAATTATTTATCAAACACAAGTGGACGTTGGAGTATTTGTATTTAAAATAATTTTTCCGTAATATTCAAGTGGCTGTAGATCTGTTTTATTATTACACAAGTTTGTTTTTTGAATAAAAGAAGATAAAGTTTGACAAAGGTTATCTGCTCAAATTACATAAAAGAAGATAAAGTTTGGAAAAAGGTTTATATATATATATATATATATATATATATATATATATATATATATATATATATATATATATATTTCTATACATTGTAGATCTTTTTTATTATTACATTATAGATCTTGTTTATAATTTAATTTTTTGAATAAATATATAAATTATCTTTTGAATAACCGAGTGTATACTCTTTTTTGAATAAATATATAAAATAGTTTTTTTAAAAAATAGATCTTTTTATTTTTTATTTTTTAAATAATTAAGCATTACACAAGTTAATTTTTATAAGTATATTTCGTTGCCAGGGAAGCAAGGAGATTTTTTTACTGTCGTGCACTCATTTTTATTTTAAATTCCTTAAATAATTCATTTTAAAATTAGATTACGGATATAACCTACTTTTACTATAGCATTCAGAACGTACTTCTGAGGTGCGTCTTGTGTGTAAAATTTTGCACACAAGTCGCACTTCTGAAGGGGATATTGCGTGCAAAATTTTCGCACTATTTAAAAATATTTTTTTAATCGCACCATTTAGAACGTACTTTTGAGGTACGTCTTGTTTGCAAAATTTTACACACAAGTCGCACTTCCGAATGGGGTATTGTGTACAAAATTTTCTTATTATTTTGAAATAATTTTTTTACCCCACTATAATTATTTTAATCAGTGTTATCAGATCGGACCTGACTATTGATCCGGACATGCCTTCATATCACAGCACTGACCCAGAGGGGTCAACCAGGGTCTGGACCTAAGTCATCACGTCGACCTAGCGAGATAGACAAGGTTACCGAGTCCGATCTTGTCACATCCCAAAAATTGAGCATGTGAAAAGATACTACTCATTTGATAAAATTCCCAAACATACGTTATTTACATATATTCTGTAAGGTTTTACATTCAACCTTAATCATTCATTACATACTACAGAATTATACTCATCTGATAAGCAAATATAGACATACATAGTCTGATATTTCTTTCTCATCGCAAGCCTAGGAGACCTATAGAAAGTACAGAGCGTTTCTAGTATCCACATTAATAAGTACTGGTATCCCACCAGACAGAAATAGAGAGTAATCCCAAGGGGCTTCTAATCTTCCAACGGATACTCTTCTTCTTTGTTTTTTGTATCTGAAAAATAATCATAGGGAGTGTGAGTTTATTTAAAAACTCAGTAAGTAAATAACTGTACTATATGGAATATCAAAAGTACAAATACCACATTTACTCATATAATTAATTGTCTTATACATCGAGTAGTATGGGACTCTAACCCTTTCAAACTCATGAATAAGATTTCTTAGATATACAACGAGTAGTATGAGACTCTAACCCTTTCAAACTCGTGAATAAGATCTCATCGGTATACACCGAGTAGTATGGGACTCTAACCCTTTCAACTCGTGTATAGGTTTCATAGATATGCACTGAGTGGTATGGGACTTTAACCCTTTCAAACTCGTATATAAGCTTTCTTAGATATACACCGAGTAGTATGGGACTTTAACCCTTTCAACTCGTGTATAGGTTTCATAGATATGCACTAAGTAGTATGGGACTTTAACCCTTTCAAACTCGTGTATTAGATCCCGTAAATCTTTACTCATTGACAAGATAGTGAGAATTTATCACATAGCACAATTGTCATGAAATAAAATAATTTCTACATACTCTTATTTCTACCGATCATCATATACTCCCATATGAAAATTGATTGTTTATTATCCAAATAATATTGTAAATGAGACTTATATTGTACTTTGACTACTAATATCAAATTAGCTGAGCAAGGTTATTCACTCACCTTGATGTTTGTCCAAGTTTACCTTGTTCCACACTAGAAATTGTGTAGGAAAATTTCCTAGTAAAATATATTACAAGGAAACATAAGAAAGGAAACAAAATCACGAAAATACGTAAAATTTTCTGATTGCTACAGTACGCTTTGCTACAGTAACGGTTCGCTACAGTGCCGATTCACTACAGTAACGTTGACTGCTACAGTACCGTTGACTGCCGACACTACAGTACTGCTACAGTAACTCGAAGAAAATTTTTCAGAATTTTTCCGAAATCTCTGGTCGCTACAGTAACTCGGTTTTTGCAGAAATTTCTAACAATTTCATCATTTCCTTTCTTGTTTCAAAACCAGAATTTCAACTCTTTTAACCGATTATAACTCAAATATAACTTCTAAAACAACTGAGATTTATGAATTATCATCAAAATCTTCAAGAACAAAACCTCCTCTGATCTGCTACATAAACTGAAATTTAAGGAAAATAATCGGATTAAAGCTTACCTTTGATCCTTACAAAGCTTTTGAACCGAACAAATAATCGAAACTCTGAAGATCAAGGAAAGGATTTGAGAAGAGAATGAAGAAAGGAGAGAAAACTTCCACTGTTCAGTTTTCAGCTTTTCCTTGTGCGTGAGAAATGAGGGGGTACTATTGAAACTTTATATTAAATATTTCTAATGGGTTATTCAATAACTCATGGGTATCCATAACCTAACATCCAAACCCATCCAGTCAATTTACAATAAATGGACTAATTGACCATTCTGAAACCACTTTTCCATGAATTTCACCATTCTTAGAATATATCCCACATTGTGCAAATATTTAGTCCAGTCATTTAACTCAATTTTCATAAATAATATTCAAAAAGAACAATTAAATATGAAAATTAAATATGACCAAAATAAATAACTAAAGTAACGTTGTAAAATTCTAAAATACTCTTAAGCGAATTATATTCTGAAATTAACGGGTATTACAGATCTGATCCCAAGTCGTGCTATCGGATCAAGTTGCAAATGACTCGGTTATAAAAAAATAACAATTAAATATTAAAAAAATAACAATTAAATATTAAAAAAATAACAATTAAATATTTAAAAAATTATTTAAAATAACAATTATCACAGCACTGACCCAGAGGGGTCGACCAGTGACCCAATAACCTTTGGCCGAGTCTGAACCTAAGTCAATATTCATAAATAATTTTTTTAAAATATTTAATTGTTATTTTTTTAATATTTAATTATTATTTTTTTATAACCGAGTCATTTGCAACCTGATCCGATAGCACGACTCGGGATCAGATCGGACCCGGTAACCTTGTCAATCTCTCTAGGTCGACGTGATGACTTAGGTCCAGACCCTGGTCGACCCCTCTGGGTCGGTGTTGTGATATGAAGACCTGTCCGGATCAATAGTCAGGACCGGTCTGATAACACTGATTAAAATAATTATAGTGAGGTAAAAAAATTATTTCAAAATAATAAGAAAATTTTGTACACAATACTCTCTTCGGAAGTGCGACTTCTGTGTAAAATTTTACATACAAGACGCACCTCAAAAGTACGTTCTAAATGGTGAGATAAAAAAATTATTTTTAAATGGTGTGAAAATGTCACGACCCAAATTCCGAATACGTGACCGGCACGGTGACAAGAATCCTATGTCACCGTAAGCCTAATTAACAACTCTATTTTTACCCCTTTTATGTTATTCATATAAAATATTTAGCGTACATAAATAGAGAAAAATCAGAGTTTCAAAAAAAAAAATATATATATATATATATGATATATATATGATATATATATATATAATATAGATTAATATTTAGGAAGTAGCATTTAAATATGAATAAATATTAATTAAGGTTAATATTAATTAAATTTAATTTAATTTATGAATGAATACTACTTAAAATAAATATAAAAAAAATATCAATTTATACAATTTTAATGTTTAAAAAAATTATGATTATATTAACATAAATAAACCTCGTAGTTTTAAATCTCGATTTCTACCATGATTTGTATCATAAATTATCAAAATAAATCTTCAAATTTGAATCAAATTAAATACAATAAATAAAGTAGTTTAACTACTCGAGAACCCCCTAGATGTTCTAGTTGACCATAGAGCTTTCTAAACTTAACAAAAATAAAATACTAACAATATGGGACCCACCCAACAATGGGACAGTCCAACGGCAACTACTCCTCTAGCGGGAGATTCTCCTTCACTATCTCATCTGAAAAGGAAAAATCAACGAGTGTGAGATAATAATCTCCGTGAGCGAGCCAATTCCCGTCCTAATAAAACCCGCTATGCAAAAGCAATAAAATAAAAAGTATGGGTAAAAATTATAAAATCACAAGAAAAGATACACATCAAAGAATTGCAAATCAATCAGACAATTCACACCAACAGAACTAGTACTTGTCAATGGCAAAATATCCAGGAGCGCCCGTAGGATCGCTCAACCAACCTCATCATATCCAGGAGCGCCCGTAGGCTCGCTCAACCAATTTCCTCAATTTCATCAACCCGCCATGACGTACAACCTTATCAATAACGGTCAGGGCGCCTCACGAATTAAATCCGGGCTCATCTCCCTATCGAAGGTGTCACGACCCGTTTTCTGGGCACATGACCGGCACAATGATGAATCTCTCATCACTGTAAGCCTTCCGATAAATATATCAAATTTTCTTATCTGAAAATCATAGAGATGATTTGCATGTAATAATAGATTATCAATTTAAAATACATTATTATACTGACATACAAGCCAAATGTCGAACCCCTGAACTAGATTTCCTATACGATTACAGAGCAACATAATCTATAACAAAAGAGGGGTCTACCCGACAACGGGAATGTTCAAAGTAATCTACTCCTCTAGCAGATATTCTTCGCTGGCAACCTGATCTGAACAAAAAGGTTGTACAAACAGTGTGAGCTTTTAAACTCAATGAGCGAATCGGCCTCGCGTTAATAAAATTCAAATACATTACCAGTCATGCAAGCATATCCGAAGGCTCATACTCAACCAATAGACAGAAGATAAAAATTTATCCAATTCAACAAATGTTACTAGTACTCGTCAATGGCAATATATCCCAGAGAGCGCATACAGGCCGGCTCACCAATTATGTATATTTCCGACATGACGCACAACATCATCCTTTTACATACAAGAAGATAAAAATTCATCAAATTCAACAAACGTTACTAGTACTCGTCAATGGCAATATATCCCGGAGAGCGCACACAGGCCGACTCACCAATTATGTATATTTCCGCCATGACGCACAACCTCATCCTCTTAGCTAGGGCGTCTCACGGATTTATCACCAATCCGGGCTATATCCCTACTGAGGGAATCGTTGTCTCCACACTCACTATTCATACGTACGGTTACTATTCATATATACGGTCACTATTCATACGTATGGATACTATTTATACATACAGATAATATTCGTATATATGATCACTATTCATACGTATGACTACTATTTTTATGTACGAATACTATTCATACGTACGAGTACTATTCATACCATAAATAGAGAATACAATTTGTAAAAGAGTACATCAGGTAAGTTCCCAGGAAAGAGTGGAGGGTAACACTGGACACACTTAAAAACCAGGTCTTTCCTTAGCCAGAACTTTCCTATACATGTATTTTTCACAGTTTACATTCTATTTCGGTAATCAGAGAATCAAAATAATATGTAAGCAGCTAAGGATAGTTTTTTTGATGTGGAAGATCAGCCAAAGCCGCAACCACAGAGCATACTTAAGAAAATAACTTATAAAATTTGAAAGACATAGAAAGGACATAGTATCCTTACCTAAGCAAAAAGGAAAGGCCCAAAATCTCAGAGGCCTAACGTCGAAGCAAGAGAAACTTAAGAAGAGAAGAAGAGAAGTTGAAGGTGTGAGTTTAAAAGTGAAATAAAAGAGCGTATTTATACGAAAAGTCAAGTGTACTATTTGATACTATGCACTAATAAAATATTCAATTTACTATTTATGAAAATGACATTTTTAATAATGTAATTACTGTGCAAATAGCGGCTGAAAATTTTTCTGTTATTACAAAACTTAAAGAGAAAACTATCCTTTCACATTAAACCTTTAAGTTTCTTTTCAAATTAGTCCTTTCAATTTAGTCCTTGAGGGTATTTTTACACATAAAACGTCATTTTCTCCTACAAACTTCTTTTTAGTTTTCTCTTATCACCAAACCACATCTAGTACTTGACATTTCGATTGTATAAATGAACAGTATCGTATACGTAAATAGTATTATACGGGTGAATAGTACTGTATACTGAAATAGTAACAATAGTTTGTAAACAAATATTTATATTTTATTTTTCTTGGGTATTACAGAAGGAATCGTTGTCTCTACTCTCAGAGGTCAAGTCATCCTATTACCCAGATTTCCCGCTTGACATGAGAGAGGGTACCATACCGCTCAAACACAAACAAAATTCATCTAATATAATAAAATACAACATCATAAATCATCAAGTATAAAAGTCTAAATAATCTCAATTATCTCAAATCCCGACCATCTCATAAATCACATGTGCATCATCTTTCCAAACAAAATAATAATAATAATAATCATCATCATCAATCATATTCCTACCACAGTCATTACCTATCTTTATATCATATTACTTTAGCACTTAAGATAATATTAAAGAAGGGTTAGCTCACTCACCTGGGTTCCTTACTAAACCATAGCATGACATTCCAAGATTTTTCGGTAATGTGCCGGATTTTCCTATCGCATGTTTGAAAGACAAACTTTGAAATTAAAACAGAAAATTATTTTATTTCAGTTTTCTGACCTCCGTGTACTGTTTCAGCCATATCTCTCAAACGGTAAGGAGTTTTCAAACGATTTTAGATTTTCTGGAAAATAGACAGAAAGAGCTTTCCGTGCATAGGTAATTTGAAAATTTTGGAGTTTTCTAGAGAGGGATATGGTTATTTTAATTTTCAGAAAAATTGTTCCAGAATTTTCGAAAATAAATGTTCTTACCTTGTTTTAATTCTTGCTATAGATGAAACCCCTTTGAGTTCTTGTTTGGGCATGGAATGTGCAGATCCTAGGACTATGTGTAGGCTGTAAAACATGATGTGGGGTTAGGGTTTTTCTTATATTTATTTCAAAATAAATGACATTGTTAAAATAGAAGGGAAGATTATGACTTATCTTAATTTATTCTTGCTTATTAGTTGTTAACTCCTCTTGAGCTTCCCAATATTAAAAATTGAGTGTTGATGTTTAGAAAAAAAGATTAGCTGAGAGAGTGTGCTTGTGGGAGGGATTAGTTTGGTTGAGTATGTATTTGTTCTAGGGTTTCTAACTTAATTTAAGATAGATCAATTTAATTTTTTAAATTTAAATAGATTTTGTTATTCAAATTTTAGATTATTCTAATTAAAAATAATATATTTAATTCAGATTTCAAAAAAAAAACTTTTTTTCAAATTTCATATTGGAATAATTTATCGTTCAATTTAATGTCTAATTAGATTGATTAGTTTGGATAATTATCTAATTTCCTTATTTAATCTTTTGCATTATCCTTTAACCATTGCTACTACCATTTATATTATATGTATATTAATTTGTTTAGTTAATTTTGATTTGTTTTAATTACTATTACTAATATCTATTTAATTATTCCTTATAGTCTTTCAAAATCCCCTGTTGCTCATAAGATTAGTATCCTAGTTGGTTAATTTATCAACTTGTATTTTTATTCATTCCTTTTTGTTCAAATTTCAAAATTCAACTTTAAACGCCAAATCCTAGATTGTGTAAATCTAATATCTTACTTCAAATATTGGAAGGTATATTTCAGATTTTTCCTTTTCATTTGTTTTCGTAATCCATTAAATTTTTTCTTTTAGACATTTTTTGTATAAGACTATTTCTTAATTAGAACTATATATTCCAAAAATAATATCTAGAGTTTTAGAAATTAATTTCCATTTTCTATTTCACATCAAGGTTCTTTATAATTTTGTCCATCTATTCCTATACTTTGTACACATTTTTGCTACACCCCACAAGATTCCAAAATCTTTCATTTTAGTCCCTGTGAGTTTCACTTTAGTCCCTGTACGGCCTAACATCACACATTGGTAGCTTACAGCCTGAAACCACATATCTAAGCATCATCACATCATATTGTGATATCACACACACATTTTACACAATATGTTCAAATCAACAATTGTGAAATAAAATTTATCAAATTAAATGAAAAATAAAAATGATGGGTATTACAGAAAATTTTGCACCCAATACCCTCTTTAGAAGTGCGACTTGTGTGTAAAATTTTGCATACAAGGCGCACCTCATAAGTACGTTTTAAATGCTACAGTAAAAATAAGTTATATCCGTAATTTAATTTTAAAATGAGTTATTTAAAAAATTTAAAATAAAAATAAGTTTACGGCCGTTAAAAAATCGAAGCAGGGACGCATAAAGAAGGAAAATAGTGTAAAATCAATGAGGGAGGCATGTGAACATGAAATGTAGAATGAATCATTTTCGAGAAGGAATAGGTGAAAGTGCAGCAAAGAGGAGGCCATATCATGTGGTACTTTGTTGACGCTCGGATTATGCTTTGACGCTCGGACTTGTGATTAACTGTTTAGTTAAATAGTAAGGAGTTTTCATAAATTAAAATAATATTATATAAAGTACATTATTTTTTTAAAAAAAGTTTAGTTAAAATATATTTTTTTGATATTAAACTTTTCTTTTTTCTTATTCATATTTTCAAAAATTTTATTTTTATTAAATTATTTAACTTTTTATATAATATGAGATTATAATTTTATTTTTAATATAATTTTAAAATCAAATATAAAATTAATTATCAAAGATGTTAACAAGTTGTAGAGTAAATTATTAATTTAATCTTCAACATATTATCATTATTTCAATTTAATTCATGAAATATCAGACTCTTAATTTAATATTTTAATTTATCAAAATAAATTTTAACAACAAAAGTTTAAATTAAAATAATGTGTAATATTTAAAATAAAAAATTTATTATTCATATCTTAGGTAAATTTTAAAAACAAGTTGTATAATTTAACAAATAAAATTTTGGTCGGAATGTGCTGAGTTTGTCGCTTGAAAGAAAAGATCCTTTCTATTACATTATTTAGAGATATATTATATAATAATTGAAAATGAAATATATCCATGAGGTGCGTAACCCCGTAATTATTGATGAGATCAGTGTGGTTGGTGGGATGATCTCATCAATACTATGCTTCCAAGTACATTCCCTTTTCATTCTCTTCCTCTTTATTATTTTTAATTCTAGTGTACTTTTTTTCCGCAAATTTTGACAGATTGCAAATGAGAACATTTCCCAAATCAAAAATTTTTTACCAAAAGAAAGAGAAAATTTTAAAAAATTAAAAAGTTGGAAACTTTGTGAGGCGTGGAAATCAAACTTCAATTTTTGCTTGATTAAGTAAAATTATTCGATTGATATTGATACGTAAGTTTATAATTCTATTTAATTGGATTGCACTAATTGATTGAATAAAAAAATTAATAAATTGATTAATTTTTTAGTTTAATTTAATCCTTAGAATTTATAAGCGAAAGAATTGGTTACAAAGTGATCAATCGATCTCAAATTGATGAAAATAGATAAGAAAAAATTTGACAAAGAATCAGTCAAGCCATTTTTTTAATTTTTGTTTTAAAAAAGAAATTACAAGCCTCAGCGTCACATGCCACATGGCATTTGTATACTATAAAGTATTTTGATATTTTGTTGTTTTATTTTATTTTTTTATTCAACTTTTATTAATTTTTTAGTTTTATGTTTTTTTACGTGCTAGTTTAGTTTTCACTTATATGTTGATATAAAAGACAGATAAGTATAGTAATTTATTAGTCACTGAAGAGTTATGAGCTTAAATATATAAGTAATTTTATTTTTAAGATATTTTCTTTATTACATGTCTGTCTCTTTAAAAAATGCCGTCCATTCAAATTTGGAAGACAGGGAAAAACCAAACAATTAATTTAATATTAGAAATATCAATTAATGTGTCATATTGCATTTGTTTTTTCTTACGCACGAAAATGCCAGGATAATGGAGTTCACCTGAAGACTTTTGTGAATGATTTCAAGGACTACGAGATATTTGTATTACATCATCGCAAGTAAAACGCACCGTGTCGTTCCAAAAAAAAAAAAAAGACAACCGTGTTATGACGTTTATTTAAAATATAAAACCAAATTGCAATATACAATGAACTTTCCAAAAGTCAAATTCGCTGTTAAACATGTCAATTTGATCACAAATTTGCAATTCGCTAAAAAGTTAAGACATGATCATTGATATCATTTTTCGAATTGAATTGCGTCACATTAGACTATCAAACGGATCGATTGATTTACACTATCATGAACTCAGCAAGGTTAGCACCAGTGGCGTAATCAGGAATTCTAGGTTTGGGGGTAAAATTTTTATTTATTTTTTTAATCTGATGATATTTTTTTTTATTAATTTTAATTTATTGTTCATTTGATGAAATAATAAAATTTTAAATTTTAAAATTTTACAAAAAAAATCTATAATAATAGAATGATAAATTAATCATCATCAGAAAAAAATTTCATGAAATTGACTTTACAAATATGTTAATCATGATCTTAATTGTATAATTAATCAGCCAATTTGATAGAATTAGATTTATGTACAAAAATTCTAAATTTCAAATTTTTATAAACATGCTCTTAAAAATGAAATGAGAAATTAACCATTATCAAGCAAAAATTTCATAAAATTAACTTTACAAATATATTATTTATGATCCTAATTACATAATTAATTAATCAATTTGATAGAATTATACCTATATATAAAAACTCTAAATTTTAAACTTTTACAAAGAGCTCCCTAATAATGAAATGAGAAATTAAGTATTATTAAAAAAAAATTGTATGACTCTAAGGAGTGAGGTCTCGTAACTGTGAGCAAAAAAGAAAGATTGATTAACTAAAAAGAGTTCAAAAAACTTAAAAGAGTTCAAAAAAAAAAGAGGGGGATAAAATTAACAAAAAATTATATATAAATTTAAAAAATTCAAAGGGTGTAACTGCACCTCCTCATATATATATATATATATGTAGCTCCGCCCATAGTTAGCAATAGGTGTAAATCGGGTTCTGTTATATATAATTCATGGCATAAAAAATTTAGCCTAACTCATATACATATTTATATTTTTTTTTAAAAAAAATATTTAATATTTTTAACACTTACATTAAATTTTAATACAATTATATTCTAAAAAAAATTGAACTTGAAATTTTTCATTAAATTAAAAGAATTCTTTATCAGTTACTATGTATTGTTATATATACTAAAGAAAGGTTGTCAGTCATTTGAAAGTGAAAGTGCGCTTCACTCGCTATTATTTAATGGGCTACGATTTCCTTACTTTTTGGCTAAGAAAAGAAGATGCTTTTCAGATAAAAAAAATAGATACTTTTCAGATTAGCAATAATTTGAACCGTTGTTAATATAAAATCATTGCTAAAATAAAATTGTGATTAATCTTTGCAACATTTTTTATTTTTGGAACATTTTTATTTTAACAATGATTTTTAATAAAATCATTGCTAATCCGCACCCTGAATACGTATTACAGTAATTGAAATCTCCACCCATGTCAACTCCAAGAGAGAGAGAGAAGAAAGCATGGACAAAAATCAAATATGTTAAATATTTAAAATTATTGGGTGAACCAGATTTATAACTGAATTTACAATTCCAAGAGAGTGATACAAAGAAAAAAAATTAAAAGTATATAAGGATAAGTAAAGTGAAGACTTATTATGATTTAACCTTAGTCTAAGACATTTGTCTTAAGATTAATTAATAATTTTTTTTATAAATATAAATTATATTGACTGAACTATATTAAATATATGTATATTCTGTATTTTTTGGTCTGTGTTTTTCTCTATTTTTTTATGTGAATTTCCGTGACATGATATCTAAACAAACATGACCTTATTTGCTATCTTGTGTGTCTTTCCAAGATTTATCATGAAAATGGTCATATTATCCTCAGAAGAAATTAACCATATAATCGGAAGAAAATGAATTGACCAATGCTGACTTACGATTCACGACACTTGAATATATAGTTTTCGAAGCATATTCTAGAAGCCATATTTATAAGTACGTAAGTGTGTGTGCGTGTGTGTGGAGTCCATATATGTTATAGCCGACTTATGATGTATAGTTTTGGAAGCATATTCTAGAAGCCATATTTATAAATGTGTGTTTGTGTATATTATGGCCGACTCACGATTCACGACACTTGAATATATATAGTCTTCGAAGCATACTCTAGAAGCCATATTTATAAACGTGTGTGTTTTGTTTTGGGGGGAAGCAAACGCTATTTCGCGCGTGAGAGAGAATTTTTTTTCTTTGACTTTCGCTCCTTCTTTCGTTATTTGCTGCATTCATTTTGATGTTCGAGGCTCTCTCTCTAAAATTTTTATTATTCGCTTAACAAACTTAAAAGAAAATAATTGTTATCGGATGAAAAAGTATTCTTAGTTTTTTTTTTTTAAAAAAGACTCTCATCAAAATTACTCTGCATTCACTAGGGCCCACACCACCTTCAACACTGCAGGAATTTTGGATTTTTTTACTTAGTTCATCTAAATTATTAATTTTTATAATTAATAATTTAAATTTTATTATTTTTTATAAAAAATTAAAAACAACATCATAAAATATAAGCAATTGAATATAAAAATCAAGGACTCCTTGGTCAAGATACACTAATACCCCCACTTTTTTTTCTTCTCTTTTTATTTTAAGTGTTGCAGTACATTATATGAGAAATTAAAGTCATCAAACATTTACATGCGATAACTATGAAATTTTTAAAGTTTATAAATTATATATGTCTATAATTATATTTATATATGTATATAATAGTTATTGTATATGAAGTCAAAATTTTAATAAAAATTTTCAAATGCTTAAAAAATCAAGAAACTTGCGTATTGAAGCTCTTTATGTCTAATCTTATCAGCTCAGAGCCGAATTAAATATTACTATGAAATAAACTTCTATCGTTAAATTCAAGTTTCATTTTAAAATTCTTAGTACATTAACATGGAGATTTTGGAACCGATCATCCATATATACAAGAACTTTTTGATTTAAAAGAAGGTAAATTATCATTAGGAGAATACTAATTCGGAGTTTGTTGGGCTTCGTGTGTGTTTGGGAGCGCAGTGGGTTAAACGTGGTTAGAGAAAATTAGGTTTGATTAAACGTGATTAAAAAAACTAATTTTGAATGAATATAATTTATGTTTATGAGACATTTGAGCAAACGTGGTTTGCAGTAAACAAACGTGGTTTGGTGTAGAATAATAATGTTTGGATGTTGGTGTGCAAACGTGGTTTGAGATGTGTAATTACCATAAAGGTCATAAATTTTTTATTTAATTTTTTGATATAACATTATTATTTATTGTCATTTATTAATTTTTTTGTTTACTTGTCTAATATTACAAAATAATCACAAATGAATCATTTTTAATTTTTTTATTTTGTAATTTACTAATTGCTCATAATAAATTGAAGATCTCTAATTAAATTTTAAAGCATTTTTCTTTTCTATTAAATTAATTTTATCTCTAATTAAATTTCAATATAATTTTGTCTTATCTATTAAATTAATTTTATCTCAATTAAAATTAATGAAAACAAACTTATAATAATTTAATGAAAACAAGTTTCTCATTAAACAGATAAGACAAATAAATTAAAAACAAGCCTTTTATAGTTAATAAGTCTCACATTGCTTAAATCAAGAGAGTAATGAGGCTTTATAAGTGGGGATATCATATTGAGCTCCTAAACATCTAGGAAAGTGGTGGGCTCTCGCGCATATAAGCCAACACAAATTAAAATCAGTAGAGTACAAATCGGATGATTCCCCTCGCGCATGATAAATACGCGATGTACAACTATTTAGATTAAATTTTATTTTACATTTTTTTCTTCTTTTTCCTTTTTTTCCTTCTTCCTCGGTCGCCGTTTTCTTCCTCTGTTTTCTTCTTCTTCTTCTTCTTCTCTCCTTCCTTTTTTTCCCCTTTTTTCCTTCTTCCGCAGTCGCCATCCTCTTCTTTCCCATTTTCTTTCTTCTCCTTCTTCCTCTGTTCCTTTTCTCCTTCTTTTTCTTCTTCATTGTTTCGCTCCTCCATTTTCCCAAATCTTCCGCTATACCTGCGCCAACCACGTTCGCCACACCGGAAAGGCCAGAAATTCACCCTGCCAGACCACCCACGTTTCAGACTTACTAACTTCGGTTGCCGATTAACGTGGTTTGCCTTCCATTCCTCCCAAACATCCTCCGCCATCATTAACCGCATTTCACCCACAGTAAACCACGGAACGACGTACCGAACGCGAAACCAAACATACCTTTCGTTGATTTCTTGAATCTTGAAATTGTATTAGAACTTTCTTGATCAGATGTTAGTCAATTATCATTTTCAATTTTTTAGGAGTTTCCAAAATATTTTTCAAATATTTAATGAAAGTTTTGCAGAAAAGTGATGATTCGTAATTAGAATGGTAAATTACTCTTTTATTTCTTGAGAGATAGGTTAATTATTTCGAAAAATTATTCTTCCCGTCCATAAAATTCACTACAGCAAAATTAGGCAATGATAGTAATTTTTTACCAACAAATATAATAATTGTTACTATAAATATGACACAGTAACAATTTTTTTTTCTATTGTTAGAATAATGACTAGCTTTACTTGTAATTTTTTTCAGTATGTTAGAAAATGTTTTATATATATATATATATATATATATATATATATATATATATATATATATATATATATATATATATATATATATCCTAAAAGCTCACGAGTGCTACTAAAGCAAAAGAGAGAAAAGAAAGTATTCATTTTTTATTTTAACAAATTTCACATTGGTTAATTTTGTAAATGGAGACTAGTGATTGTAATATAAAAAAAAACTTTTATAATTTGGAAGTCTCATACATCGTTTAGTTTGAAAATATGAGATTAGTGATTATACTATAAAATAGAAAAACTTGTGCATAGGTTTATGGGTGTGGAATATAACATGAATCCTATTTTTCACCAAGGTTGGATCATTAGTTTTTTTTTTTTATATTGAACCAGTTGGTCTAATTATTTTTTTATTTGCGTGTTTAGTAAATTTAAATTATGTATTTTTTCTAAATTTGGAAACATATACTACTAGATTTGTTTATATTAGTATTTAATAACAAAAATAGAATTTAGTAGCAATTTTTTTACTCGAAGGTAGCACTTGTGTGTGTGTGTGTGTGTTTTTTTTTTCCTTTGCATTTTGACTTGGGGGAATTTTTTTATTATGAATGTGAGTCAGACGAGTTATAAGAATATGACTCTGACACAAAATAGGAGGGAGGTAATTCACACAAGGGAGGAAGCATTGTGAGAAGAGAAAAAAAATACACAAGATAAGGAATGAAGTACAAGGACGTTTTGGATAATTATATTTTATACGTGAGATTTTAATATTGAATTAAATACATTATGTTATTATTAGGAGAATGACATGTCAATATAAACTAACAATTTTAAAGAAAAAAGATTATAATATTAAGATTTTGCAGTATAAAGAACTAATACGAAACTTTTAAAAAATAGAAGGCTAAAATAAAACTTAAAATAAACATAAAGAATTAAAATATTATTTTTTCTTAAAAAAATGAAGATGCATATCTTAGTTATTTGATTCTTAAATATTCAAACCATAGGTTTTAGTTTTCATTATTTTTTTTTGTTGATTGCAACTGTACTAATAGTTTGTGCCCCTAAAACAATAATGATTTTATTCTTGGACACACCAATTTAATAAATAACTCTGCCCTCTGGGCTCAAAAAGTTTTTTTTTTAAAAAAAATAGTCTTTTATATTCTCATGTGAGAGAATTCATTTGGTAAATATTAGGGATTAATCTTTCATAGTAACAGACATACCAATAGTAAAACCAAAAAATTAAACTTGATGTTTCCACAATATGTATCAAAATATTAAGGGAACTAAATGAAATATTTATAAATAAAAAGAATATTAAGTATAATTTACCTTAAAATTTAAAGATTCAATGTTGTTGGGCATATTTTTTGAAGACAAAAGAAGCATAATTTGCTGGGCTTGGATGATATAAGGCAAAGAACTATAGATAACGAGTAAACAAGGCCCACAAGAATCCCATTGACGAGATTTACTAGGCCCAATTTCTTTGTTTCTAACTCATTAGAACCAAGAAAAAAAAGATAAATTTGAGGCCTATTTTCAGTTCTCTCTCTATTTGTTCCTCTCTCCTCTCAATTCTCTCAACTGTCTCTCACAAACAATACACAGACAAATGAAAAGTGTAACTCAAGAAAAATAAACAAATGAACGAATGAGAGGTGGTTGTACCGTAGTTGGAGACATTACAAGTTCGGTCTCTTGTCCTATGTCATTTGTGCTCTCTTAAAAAATGCAATGTGAAGGGCAGTGAAAGAATTTGGTGCTCAAACATAGTTTATTCACCGAAGAAGCTTCACAAACATGCGATGGATTAAAACAAGGTTTGGAAATGGAAACGTAGTTACAAAAGGCCAAACAGATTAAATTTCACGACTATTGTGATTTAGGGTCCTGAACGCTAAAAGTGCTCCTCCAAACATGTAACTAAACAAGCATTATAAATACTTAAAAAGGTAAAAAGAAAGAAAAAAGAGTATATACTGTTGAATGTTGATTGAATAGAAAATATGCAAATTGACTTGATACGGTTGAATTTATTACAATTTGCTTTTTTTAAAAGTCAAGTATTAATTTTTAAAAATTTATATTTATCTCATTTTTATTTAATCACTAAGTCTATTACCGTTAAATCTTAAAATGAGTATACCACTTCAAATATTAAACTAAGATATTTGATGTTTAGAAAATATGTTTTAGAGTGCGTTGGATATTCAATAAGAGTGGCAAGCACATGCTTGAGCCTTGAGAGCTGCTTTTGGGTTTAGAGGACAACTAGATGTGGGAAATGGAATTGGCCTAGGATATGTATCTCTCAAGTAAAATCATCTAATTAATAGTGACAGGTTGGACATAAAATTAGATAATTTTATTTAGACAAACAAGATATCAATCAGGAGATCTGTGGGCCATTGGCATATGCTTCAACTAGTGGCCACTGACTCAAATTTCAGACATTACATTAATTGGGAAAGCCAAATATAAGTCGCACTCACACAACATCACATTTAAGATAAAATATTACTATTCTACTCGCCTGCTTGCATGCTAGGCCCCTTACTATACTTGGCCTTATAGGCCCTTTCAATCGGGGTGTCATGTAAGACCTCACCTTAACTAATTTACAAGTTGCAAGTATTAATTATTACATGGGGAAAATTGAATCATTTATAAATATTTTAATGAATTATTGGCCTTATAGGCCTTCGATCAGGGTGCCGTGTGGGACCTCACCTTGATCGAATGGCTCTTATTCGTTCAAAATGATTTTGGCCAACAAGCAAGTCAAACTCCAATTTTACTATTAGACTTTTCCGACACTAAATTGCAAGGTGCAACTATTAATTATTACATGGGGAAAATTGAATCATTTATAAATATTTTAATGAGTTATTGATTTAGTTACGAATGATTAAAACTGTCTCCTTTTGATTTTTTATTTTTTAGAAAGGATACCAATTTTATCATTAAGAAATTGTCTATCCCAATTTTATTACTTTGTTTATCGAAATAACTTTTAACAAAAACTTAAGAACTAACAATGACGATTTAGTAATAAAAAAGATCAAATTAAAATAAATATAATTATTTAAAAATAAAATCAAAACATATAACAAATAAATGATTCTAAAGCAATATCTCAACGAGCAATATTAACAAGCACTCATAAACCCTAATGAATTATAATTTCATGAAATTGCCAATTTGGACCCCAACACAAAGAATGACTTAGCTACAACAATTCTCTCTGAACCCCAAAAAAACAAAAAGTACACCAGTTTTCACTGATTTTTCCAAATTATTATAAATACAAACAATTAATAGCCTAATTAATTACTTTGGCATAATACAAGAAAATAGGATATCACTAAGCAAAAAGCCCATCAATCCTATAATTCCTGAGCCATCTTCATGTAACAGCACTATTTTATATTTTTGCTCATAGAAATCTTCTTGTAAACATTCTTGGTTCTGATGGACAACAAAATGTCCAAGAAGAACCCCACAATGCATGCTGCAGCCATGATTACAAACACCATCCTGTAACAGTGGGCTCCGACACACGTGTTGCCGCCTCCAGCAGTGGCCGTGGCCTCTATGTCGTAGAGAATTCCGGCAAGGAGGCCGGAGAAGAGGAAGGAGCCGAGGGGGAGGTTGAGGATGAGGATGTTGTAGATGAGACCGTAGTACTTGAGGCCGAAAAGCTCGGAGGCTGTGGGGACTGTGACGGCTAGCCGGACGCCGTAGCAAACGCCGACCACCACGGAGCCGATGTAGAGAGAACCAGGCATGGCCATGGCTAGGCTGATGTACCCTACGCCCATTACTATCTGAGAAGCTGCATTCCACAGAGGTCTTGGTGTTCCAGCTTTCCTGTAAGATAATATAGCATGAATCATTGGGTGTTTTGATTTTTTATAGTTCAAAAATTATAATACTATCTGTATAAATAGTTTAAATGGATTTTAATTTTTTTTTATCATTAATCTGCTGTTGATATTGTATTAAATTTTGATGACATGATCAATTATATGCTATTGTGACATTCAGAATATACCTAAATTATTTAAGGTAAGTTATATCTTGTAGGTTAAATTATTCTATTGATTCTCATAGTTTGACCTGATTTCTAATATGGTCTCTATAGTTTAGAAATTTATAATTAAGTCCCTTATAATTTGACAAATTTTTAATTTAATACCTATTATTAAATTTGTACGTATTTTCATTAAATTTTGTTATGTAACTAACTACATACATATAAGCATTCTAAATATATATAATTTATGTCAACAAAAAAAATAATTCAATAATATTAACTCACATGTATATAACATCTACAATTTATGTTAAATAATTAAGATGAGTTATATAATTGTTCATGTCACTAAAATTTAACAAAATATTGACAAAATTTTAATAATAGAGATTAAATTAGAAAATCATAAAACTATAAAGACTCAATTATAAAATTTTAAATTATAGAGATCAAATTAAAAATTAAATAAAATGATAAGGACTGAAGTGATAAATTTAATATAACTTATACATGTAGGTTAATTCTAATTGAGTATCTACTTTTTTAACTTTTTATCGCGTAATAATATATATCCAAAGTATGAATATTCACATTAGCTCCATCAGAAAAAAAAATTATCAACAAAAATTTAGTAATTCAAACTAAAATAAAAACTCCTAACTTTAAAAACTAAATTATAGATTAAATATAACGAAAAAAAATAAGACTTGTGTATAAATTTTTTTAAAGGCAAGCCACATAAATGGATACTTATACTAAGAATAAATTATTTGTTTTGGAGTATTTTGTTTTCCTTATATATATATATATATATATATATCATTGAAAAATTCAAAGGGGCCAAAAGCACGAAAGGTCAGTATGCATAAAGTTTCTTTTTTTCTTTTTGAAAAGTTTATAGGAATATGCTTTAGAGAGTGACTAAAAATATGCATAAATAATTTATTCAAAAAACAAAGTATGCATAAAGCGAAAGAAAAGAAATGTACAGACAACAGTGACATTAAACATATGGTTAACGTACGACCTACGTAAACGGAAACATTGCCTGTATTTTAAAATACATCACAGTAATTTGTTCCTTTCCCAAGAAAAAGATTGATCGCAAATTGAAATGTGTGATGAGGAAGTTTGAAACCTTCAATTTTTTTTTTTAAATTGAGTGCTAATTTTTTTAAATTGAGCTCAACATAGAGTAAGTTTTAAGGAAAAAAATTATTGAGATTAAAACTTACATTTATTTCCTTTCATTTAAAAAAATCTATTTTTATAAATTATAATTTTCTCAATCTAATTATTTTTATTATCAAAAGAACTTTTTTTGTATATTTTATTTTTAAAATTAAAATTAAAATTTAAAATAAATGTAATTTAAAGACATTCAAACAGGAATTTAGTTAAAATAAATTATTTATTTAATTCTCATAATATTTTTAATTGTCTCAATTAAATTTAAAAAAATTAAATATCTTGATTTAATCTATTAAAAAATATTTTTTAATTTAGCTTCAAAAATGAAAATAATTTTTTAAAAATCAAATTAAACATTTAATTGTTTAAAATATAAATTTAATTGTGATTTAATTTTAAAAAATAAACTGTGATTTAATTATAAGAAGAAAAGTTACGGGTCACTTACTTGATGAAGTACTCGGAAACCGAACCCGAGATAATCCGCCCGAAAAAGCCCCAAATACTTGTGAGCGAGACGAAGATGGAAACATCTGTGTACCCGAGAGCCAACCCGATTTGACCCATATTGTTCATCACCGCCAGACCCGTTCCAACCCCACACAGAAACGACACGAACAAAATCCAGAAATCCACCGTTCTGAGCGCCTCCACTATCGTGTGCTCCTCCCCCACCGCCGGTCGCCCCTTCACCATCACCCCCTCCTCCGCCGCCGCCGCAACCACCACTGTAGTCACCTCTCTTCCCCTCTCTCCATTCCCAAGCAGCGGCTCCTTCGCACACCCCTCCACATCCAGAACCGGCTTGAACTGACCCGAGCTCAAAGATTTAAAGTAAGAGTGAACCGGAATCGCTAACGGCGACGCCAACAGAACGAGCAATCCACCGGCGAATATTCTAGACACGAGTTGGCTGGGATTGGGGACGAACCCGAAAGCGAGGAGGTAAACCGCGACAACGACCGCGGCGGCATTTAGGATACCGAAGTAACTAGATTCTTCCTCCTGATCGCCGGCTGTGGACGAAGGCGGAGCCTCGCGGAGGAAGAAGATTCCGGTGAGGCAGACAGCGAATGGGATTAGGGCAAGCATGAGGAGGAACGAAGCGGGATCGTCGGCGAACAGAGCAGAACAGAGGTCAGTGAATATCGCAGTGCTTAGCCCAATAAAGCCTTTCAGAATCCCTGAGACTGGTCCTCTGTTCTTTCGGAAGTTTCGTATGCACGTGACCAGCACAGCCGTGTTCATCCACGTCGTGCTGTTCCCTCCCATACACAGAAACACGCACATCTGTGTAAACTCATGCAGGAATCAAAATCAATCACGTAATTGAAACAGGAGCGAATGCGACAAATAGATCGAAGATTTGATTTGAAAATACCTGCCAATAAGGGAGGGGCTGGATTCGCTGACTAACGACGAGCCATTGGACGCCATAGCCAAGGAGGCCTTCGACGGAGCCAATGAGGAGAATGGCCCACGTCGGAAACCGGTCGGAGGCGAGGCCGGCGAGGAGACCGAAGGCCTTACCGACGTCTTTAGCGACGGAGAGAGAGTTGAGCTCGACTTGGGTGAGATGCATGAGGGATTTGAGGGCGTGGGAGTAGTTCGAGAAAGTGTAGTTGTTGCCGGAGATGGCTTGAATCCAGACGGCGGTGACAAAGCCCAGCCATTTGCCGGTGGTGGAGGCCGACGAGAACTCCAAGAAGCCCATTCAAGAGAAGCAAGAAAACAGAGCAAGAGGTTTGAAAGAAATGAAGTTGGGCTTTGAATTCCGAGACACCGTATTTATAGTAAAATAGCACTACCAAGTTGGGTTCGTTGAGTCCAAATTCCTGCTCGATCACGCAGAGCCGTGAGCCGTCCGATCGATGTGTCTCATTTGTTTGGATTGTAATTAGACGATTCGGATCGTCCGTTTAGCCAAGGAAAAAATCTGCTGACAGAGTAGGTTGAGAGAAAGTAATTACATGAAAACAAAGGAAACAGAAAGGAGCTTTCATAAATCAAAATAATATTACATAAAATACATTTTTTTTCTAAAATTTGCGTTGAAATTTTTTTTATATTAAACTTGTCTTTTTATTTTTATTCATATAGTCAAAAAATTTATTTTATTAAATTAATTAAATTTTTATATAATATGAGATTGCAATTTTATTTTAATATAAATTTAAAATCAGATATAAAATTAATCATCAAAGATGTTAACAAATTTTAGAGCAAATTATTAATTTAGTCTTTAATATATTACAATTATTTCAATTTAATACTTTTTATTTATCAAAGTGGCTTTTAACCAAAAAAAATAAAATAATGTGCAATATTTAAAATAAAAATGTATTAATTATAACTTAGAAAAAACACATTGTATAATTTAACAAATAAAATTTTGGTTGGAATGTGTTGAGTTTCTTGCTTGAAAGAAAAAGATCCTTTCTATTACATTATTTAGAGATATATTATATAATAATTGAAAATGAAATATATCCAAGAGATGCCGCACCCCGTAATGACCGTACAACTTGTGGCGTTTAGTAGTGGTTAGGCTGATAGGTGGGACCACCTTATCAATACTATGCTTCCAAGTATCTTCATTCAAATGCCCTTTTTCAGTCTCTTCTTCTTTATTCTTTTTAATTTCTAGTGTACTTTTTTGCCGCAAATTTTGATAGATTTAAAAAGAGAAAATTTTAAAAAATTAAAAAAGTTGAAAACTTTAGAAGTAGGTGTTCGATTCTACGATCGTGAACCATGTATGTGCGTTGAATGTTTGATAATTGCAATGGCCTGAAAATCCTATTGTTTGGTTCTACGGCAAGCTTTCAGATAATTGATTCTCACTTAACAAAACCTAGGCTTTGTCCAACGCTCAAAGTTCCAGCTTCTCTCCCACAAAATAAATTTTGGCCATGAAATATTCTCTGTGTTTCTAGTAATACCCTTCTTGTGTGTATGCACTCTAGAGGGAGAAGAGGAAGAAGCTGAAAAGAAGGAGATCAGAGAATGCTTGGTTGAAGCTTGGCTCTGGGCATGCGAGACCTCTGTTTTTTGGCACTCAAAACAGAGAGAGAGAGAGAGAGAGAGAGAGAGAGAGAGAGAGAGAGAGAGAGAGAGAGAGACTTTCCAATGGAGAGCCCGTTGTCGCCATCCCTATCACCCTTCACATTGGAGAGTCCCCGTCGTCACCCTTCCCCATCGTCATCGTCCCTTTATTCTGTGTGCGTTTCTTCCTGCTATGCCCGTGCCCTTCTTAATTTCATGATGAAGAATGATTTGAAAGTGATGGTCCCTTATTGAATTAATATATTCATAAAAGTTGTTTAATTTAGATAGTGGGTTTAAATTTAGTTTTTTTAAGCCTATATATAAGCCCTTTATTGATTTAATATATTGTGCAATTCTAAAACCTTTTCCTTAACACATTAAGTGTATATGGCTGTCACATATTAATTATCTATTTTTTTAAATTTTATAAGTGAAATTATTGGTATTAATAATTAAAAAATTATCATTAAAACATTAATATAATTTATTTTATTATATTTTTATATGGTAGAAATTAAATAAAGATAAATAAAATAAAATAATATAATATTCATATTATTTCTAATAATTACACATTTAAAAGTACTTATGTTAACTAATATCCAAACAAAATTAATTTTATAAAATTATTTTTTTGATAACAGTTTCCAAACATAAATCACATTAATACAAAATCAATTTTACTGAAAATCAATTCTAAAAATCAATTCTGCTCAAACTTAGGTTTACCCAATGAGTTTCCAATCACACCCTAAAGTGTGGAAATCCAACCTGGATCCTTTTTTTTTTTTCAGTCAAATAGGATCTTCTGATTGACATTAACATATGGGGCCTATAATCCTACTTAATTAGACTGCAATGGCTAATTTAATTAAAAAATTGATAAATCGATCAATTCTCTCATCTTTGGTCTGATTTGGCCCTCAAAATGGATGAGGAAAAAGACTGGCCAAAAATTGATCAATCGGTCTCGAACTGATAATAACAGATAAAATTGATAAAGAAAATTTTGACCAAAAACTGATCAAGCCAATATTTTACTTTTGTTTTAAAAAGAAATTGCATGCCTCTCCCCCCAAGTTATCGCTCAATTTCAAGTCACTGTTTGCACTTTGCACAATCTTCTATCCCTTATTTTTAGTTCGCAGTTTGGCATAATTAAAAGACGCTCGCGACACACTCAGCCACCAAAAGACACAATGCCACCGTGTTTTGTTGTCGGTGTCGCATGCCACGTTGCATATGTACACTATAGAATATTATGATATTTTTTGTTTTATTTTGCTTTTATATTCAATTTTATTAATTTTTTAGTTTTTTATATATATTTTTTACTTGCTAGTTTAGGTTTCACTTATATGTTGATATAAAAGAAAGATAGTTATTTATTATTTAGTGAATAGTTATAAGCTAAATAGTTATGTATAAGTAACTTTATAAATATGTTAATATATTTTATTTTACATGTCTGTTTCTTAGAAAATCCATCACCACGCTGAACAAAAATGCCATCCATTCAAATTTAGAAGACAGAGAAAAATCAAAAAATTAATTTAATATTAGAAATATCAATGTTTCATATTGCATCTTTTTTCTTCCTTACACAAGAAAATGCCAGGAAAATGGAGTTCACCTGAAGACTTTTGTGAATGATGTGGAGGACTATGAGATATTTGTATTACATCATGGCAAGTGAAACGCATCCGTCCCTTTTATTATATTTAAACACCAAAAGATTACAACTGTTGTCTTCTTTTGAACAAGTTGTTATGATGTTAATTTAAAATATCAAACCAAATTACACCATACAAATGAACTTTCGAAAAGTCAAAGTCGCTGTTGAACAACCATGTCAATTTGATCACAAATTTACAAATTGCTTGCGCCTGAAAAAGGTACAGCGTAAAAGTTAAGATTGGTATGATTTGCGAATTGCAGGCCAATTAGGACTATCGAATGGATGGGTCGATTTACCCTAACATAAAAGCAGTAAGTATGGGTCCGACTCGATTAGATCATATATAATTTATCATAAAAAATTTTGCCTACCTCATATAGCTATTAATTCTTTTAAAAGGTAAAATTACATTTTATGGCCTTATGTTTACATTAAATTTTATTTTTATCTCTAATATTTTTTTGTGTCAATTATGTCTTATATATTTTATTCTTTTATTTTTTTTAATATATCATTTTCACTAATATCATTAAATCAACTGAATAAAATGTTGACTGGACAATTCATATGACACATTATAATACCCACAGTTTTCGGGTATTAGTTTAAGTTGATTTTAGGGAATAATTCAAGCATGGGAAAAATTTTTTGTTGCTTAATAGAGGAACGCGGCATTAAGGAATGGCAAGATGTGTATAATAATGAGTGACTGGAGACCGGGGGAGTGTACATGTGACACGGAGGGAGGCAGATATTTTCCAAGTTCGAAGAGGGACTAAAATATGATACGGGAATCTAAGTGGTACTTAGAATGTGAGAAATACCCAAATTGAAAAAATTACATATTTGCCACTACTATAGGTTTTTGCCTATGCACATGGCAAAAGCCAAGAGAGCATGGAATCCAATGAAGGATCTGGCTCTATTCTATTTGTGTGTGTGTGTATATATATATATATATATTGAGATTGTTTTCCTAAATTTATAAATGCATTTGAATATTAAATGTTTGTGTGATGAACATGTGTATGATGCATTGCAGATATATGGGTATAATCAGGGGAAATATGAGTAGCTAGAGACAACCCTTAATATTGATATCTTAAGTATGCGTGGGGGCATAGGAATGAGACACCAAGTTGAGGAAAGCCGAGGTGGGCTTCACAACCCTCTTGAGGGGCAATGTCATGACAAGGTGAGGCTTGACTTGAGGTATGCCAAGGGTGAATTCCTCAAGGGGAAGCTTGTTAATGACATCCTTATTAGAGGTGGAACTTATCGTGCTAGGGTCATATTCATTGTGGTTAGCGGATGTGATTTGTTTGCATTTAGATGTAACCTAGCGGTACACTCCTAGGGTCGGCTATTGGAAGTTGTCGGATTAGGGTATGGGCCAGGACTCAAGATGGGAGTCATACCATAAGGTCAGTAGATATGAAATCCACAGGTGATTCCATGGAGACGTAGATCCATGAGATGGTATCTCGACAACGAATCCATGATGACGTAGACCCACGTTGATGAAGCCTTGAGAAATAGAAATATAAGGATGCATACCCATATAGTGAAATTCTTGAGCGAGACGTACAAGGGAGTGTAGACCCCCAGTAAAATGACCTTAGAGATATGAAATTTACTTCGTGGGGACGCAGACCCACTTGACAGGGCTCTTGAGTGATGAATTTGTGAGAATGCAGACCCACACTGATTAAGCTCTTGAGAAGTGGACGCTAGGGACGTAGACCATGCAAAATGATTTTTGTACTTAATAGGGGCTTTTAGAGTGATATGTTGGTTATGTGTGCAATCGGGGAGGTTGGGTAGTAATGGCATCAAGAGTGTACTTTATGTGAGTGAACAGCGCGATGCCACTCGTAAATATTCAAGACGGCTTGATATCGCGTGGGTTGGGTTTCTAGTGCATATATTTTTTTGTATAAATATTCATATATTGCATGTCTGTATAGAGTATGGCTAGTTTAGATGAGTCCGTAGATCAGACTCACCCCTCACAAATTTCAAGTACATAATGATCGCTAAACCAATGACTCTCGAATCGAGGATACTTGCTCATTGTTGGGGGTAAAGTAACTTTATTTATTTTTAAGTTAATTATTTTAGCATGCTCTGTGATCAAATAAGCCACATAGGATATAGTGTATATAGTCGAGGTCAATAAGAAAGGATATAGGCTTGCGGCAGTATGAATATCATATTATTTGTGCCGATCACAGCTGCATTTTCTGAGAAATGATAGAAATTCTAGCTCCCGGTATCGAGTCGTGACACACGTCTCAAGCGACACGAGAGAGAGAGACAGAGAGACAGAGAGACAGAGACAGAGTCTCATCTATGTGTCTATGTCCATCTCTGTGTCTTTGTTTGTCCCTTTCTTTAGATATGCCACATTGACTGCCAGATAGTATTTTCCCTCAGTGGATTTAACAGCGTTAATGAAAAATGGTATATTTAAAAAAAAATATAAGACATAATTGACCTAAAAAAAATTAAGAACAAAAATAAAACTTAGTGTAAATATTAAAAACATTAATATGATATTGTAATTTTATTTTTAATATAATTTTAAAATTAGATATAAAATTAATCATCAAAGATGTTAACAAATTTTAAAGTAAATTAGTAATTTAGTCTTCAACATATTATAATTATTTCAATTTAGTACTTTTATTTATCAAAGTGACTTTTAATCCAAAAAATTAAAATAATGTGTAACATTTAAAATAAAAAATGTATTAATTATAACTTAGAAAAAACACATTGTATAATTTAACAAATAAAATTTTGGTCGGAATGTGTTGAGTTTCTTGCTTGAAAGAAAAAGATCCTTTCTATTACATTATTTAGAGATATATTATATAATAATTGAAAATGAAATATATCCATGAGGTGCCATGCCCCGTAATGACCGTACAACTTGTGGTGTTTGCCGTTTAGTAGTGGTGGGGCTGACAGGTGGGGCCACCTTATCTATACCATGTTTCCAAATATCTTCATTCAAATTCCCTTTTTCATTCTCTTCTTCTTTACTCTTTTTAATTCTAATGTACTTTTTTTCCCAAATTTTGATAGATTGAAAATGAGAAAATTTTAAAAAATTAAAAAGTTAAAAACTTTGTAAGGTGTGGAGATCGAATTCGATTTATTTTTTGGTCAAATAAAATTGTCTAATTTACATTAACATATAGAATTTATAATCCTACCTACTTAGACTGTGTTGACTGATTCAACAAAAAATTGATGAATTGACAAGGTAATTCTTTAGTCTTCCTCCTCACCATTTCATTCCGTAACCACTGTCTCTTGTCATGGGAACCAATGCCTCTCTCTATAATTTTATATTTTATTCTAATAAATTTATATATTAATATATCATATTAAGTTTTAAATAATTATTAATATATATTAATCCAAATATATAATCAAATAAGATATACAAATTTTAGTTTATAAATAAGTTATATTTAATTATATTAAAATATGAATTATAAAAATAAATTTTAGATAGGGACCTAAGTAAATAAATAGAAAAGTTCTAGGGGTTGATTTTAACAAAAAAAAATATATTCTCAAATTAAGTACCTAGATGAAATAATATAAGAGTTTATATTAAGTAAAGGATAAAAAAAATTATTATTAACACTTTAATTATAATTATACTTAGTTCAATAAATAACATTCATGCTCGTTTACCCAATCTAATAGAACATTAAAAATAAAATATTAAATTTATGTCATTTCTAATAATTATACCCCTAAAATTATATTTCCAAATTAATATTCAAACAATATATTTTACACCAAATCATCTTTACTTACTAATTTTTCAAACATAAATCGTATTCAATCAAAATCTAATTTTATCCAAATCGTATTCACTTAGGTTATCCAAATTATATTTTCTCATCGGTTTACTAAACACACTCTTAACCACCAATGACACAATGCCATTGTGTTTTGTTGCCGGTGTCGCATGCCATGCCGCATTTGTACGCTATGGAATGATATGATTTTTTTTGTTTTATTTTGCTTTTATATTTAACTTTTATTAATTTTTTAGTTTTATGTTTTTTTAACTTGCTAGTATAAAATAAAAATAAACATAATTATTTATTATTTAGTGAATAATTATAAGTTTAATAGTTATGTATAAGTAAATTTATAAATATTTTAATATATTTTATTATTACATGTCTGTCTCTTAAAACAAATGCCATCCATTCAAATTTGGAAGACAGACAAAAACTAAGCAATTAATTTAATATTAGAAATGTCAATGTTTCAGATTGCATTTGTTTTTTCTCACACAAGAAAATGCCAGGAAAATGGAGTTCACCGAAACACTTTTGTGAATGATTTCGAGGACTACAAGATATTCGTATTACATCATTTCAAGTAAAATGCATCCGTCAATTTTATTATATTTAAACACCAACATATTATAATTGTTGTCTTCTTTTGCACAAGTTGTTATGACGTTAATTTCAAATATAAAACCAGTTGCAATTTACAATAAACTTTCCAAAAGTCAAGGTCACTGTTAAACAACCATGTCAATTTGATCACAAATTTGCAAATTGCTCCTGAAAAGATAGAACGTAAAAGTTACGATATGATGATTGATTTGCGAATTGCGACCGGTTAACACTATCAAATGGATGGGTAGATTTACCGTAACATATACCCATTACGGTTTTCATGAAGTATAAAGAGTTGTTGAGTTGATTTATATATAATTTAGTAAATTTGACCTAACTCATAAGATTGAGTTATATTTTTTAAAAAGTAAAAGTATATTTTATGTTTTTAATTTTTTTTTTGTTTCAATTGTATTTTATTATTTTTTTAAATATATTATTTTTATTAACGTCGTTAAATTTATTAACGAAAAATGTTATATGGACAGTTATTGTGACACATCTTAAACGACACGACACAAGAGAGAGAGAAAAATAAAGACATAATCTCTTGTTTCTATGTCTTTGTTCATCTCTGTCCATCTCGGTGTCTCTCTTGCCTTTGTTTCTCTGTTCATCTTTTCATATATGTCACATAAACTATCTAGTAAACATTTTCATCAATGAGTTTTACGAAGTTAGTGGAAAAGATATATTTGAAAAAAAAATATGTAAAACATAATTGACGTAAAAAAATATTAAGGACAAAAGTAAAATTTATTATAAACGTTAAGGACATGAATTGTACTTTTTTTAAAAAATACATTTTTACTTTTGAATAATAAAAATTAAATATTGAGACTATATAATTTTAAAAAAATTAAACTAAACTTCTAAAAAAATATATTAAACTTTAAAATAGACTTAAATTGATAGACTAAAAACCTATCTTCAGAACGGATTACTATCATTGACCTACCCTACCTCATGGCAAGATCAGATCTCTTGCTTAACTCAATTTGAACATTTAATTTTCATAACTAATAATCTAAATTTTATGATAGTATTTTTTTAATTTTTAAAAAATAATAAAATGAGTCATTAATTATTAAAACAAACGGTCAAACGAAATATTTAAATTCACTTCATGGGCCAACTCATTCTGACACCCTACAACCTATACACAAGATATTTAATTTAAAGCATGTGTTCGTATTAAAAAAAACTAATAAAAATTTCTGGTGCAGGCATGCTTGACCATTTAAATACCGTTAAATTAATAATTTTTAAATAATAAATACAGTGAACAAAAATGTATCTAGCTAATGCATGTTGCATGCTGCATGGCTTCTAACTTGAATTTTTTTCTTTTTTTGGGACGATTGTAAATGTCACAAGGGGATGGAAACAAGGGTGGTTGTTGACCTTAATATTTTTCTCCGTTTTCTTAAGTTGACGAAATTTGTGTTTCAAAATAAAAATCAATTAAATTTTTGCAATAAGAATAACTGTTTAAATCTAATGAAAACAGGAAAATAGCTTTGACAGCGCCTCTAAAAACAGTTATATAGAAAGCTAAATTAAATACATATTCTTACTCAATTATTAGGATGTTTAAAACTAAATTAAATGGATAAAACTGAAGCAAACTAAATTAATATGACCAAAATTGTAAAAAAAGAAAAAAGAGTTCCAAATTAAAATTTGAAATATAAATTTTAATTAGTTTTATCGATTTGGTTTGATTTACTTCGGTTAAAACCGAACTAAATTTATATAAAAAATATTATATTTATATATATATATATAATTATATTTATCAATTTTTTTTGTAAATAAATCTCGTAATTTTGTTAATTATTTTATTTTTTGGTAAATAATTATTTGATGTCTAAATACTAAATTATAAGTGTTGACTAATTCATATTAGAGTTGGATAAGATCACAATGAGAAGCAAAGCTCTGCTATAAAGTTTTAATGCAATTGCACTCCTAATAACTGAAATTCGAGACATTTGGTTAAATTGAGAGAACCCTTTACAAATTTTATTATGTGCCTTAGAACGTCTCTAATAGAGGTTTTTAAAGAATTTTTAAATTTAAGAATCGATTTTTATTGAAGTTTACCATTGGAGTTTGTCAAGCGTAAGAACGGTTCTTATACAAAAATAATAATATAATAATCAACTCATAATAAATGTTAGTAGAGAACAATAAATATTAAAGTAGTTGAGAGTTGCTCGTGGAACACATTTGTAAATTGAACTATTAGAATGGAGAGTTACTTAAAGTCAAAAATGATGATATAACATTGTGGGACTTACAATATACTTAAGTGAGTTTTACCATTAGAGATGCTCTTAATACTAAGTTGTTTATAATATTAAAAATCAAAATTTGACCAATTTTTTGTTTTAATGTTAGATATATTGACTTTAAAAATAACTTTATATTTGTTTATAATATTATGATAATGTAAAAAAAACAAAATTACTAAAAATCAAATTGTTGAAAAATTAAATCTGAAGAAGTTTACAATTTTACTAAATGGATGAGCTCGGGAAATCATTGTTCATATATGTTTACATTGTTCGTCTGTCTTTCTTGAGATCGTTAAAACTACTTCTCAAAAAGCAAATATACATATATATATATATATATATATATATATATGAACAAATATGATCAAGAATGCTAAATTAGATGACAGCCTGGAAAAAGTGAGGAACAGGAATGATAAGTTATCAAAAGATGAGATGCAAACTTTAAATTTGTGACTGAATTTAGTGTTTTTTTTATTAAAATAAAATAAAAAAAGTCTGTCAGATTGAGATAAGATGCGATCTGAAAACAACCCAACTTATGAGTCGGGCACTGAAATATATTAGTGATGTGGTCCACAATTTGCGCCGACAAGCGTGTTGACTGTAATACAAACAAGAGCAAGTGGATTCTCTCGTGTAAAAGTTATTGTTTTACAAAAAATATATCATTATATTATCTAAAATAATTTTAAATTAATAAAGTTAAACAATGTTGATAATAAATTTTATAATATTATATAAAATTAAAAATAATTAAATAATTATCAAAATTTTTAAAAATAAATTACTTTTAAGTTTATTTTTATAATTTATTAATATAATTATAAATAATTGTTTTTATTTATTTATTAAATATAATATTTATGTACCAAAATTATTTTAAGATATATTTTTATGATATTTTAATTATAAAATTTATATATAAATTATTATTTTTATTTATTTTAATATTTATTTATGAGTGTATATATATATAATTTAGTTTAATAATTAACTCAATAACTTCAATAATTAGACCAATGATATAGTGAGGTAAAGATCAGGCCAAATAAATCACTGGACGGATCCTAAACTATGCAGTAAATTGTTGTTACTCACTTAGGTGTCAAATTGTTGTAAGTTGTAACAGAAACAATACAGATTCCTTATTGGTCCTTTTTTTTTTCTTTTCTTTTGAATTTAAAGGAGGATAAGCTGGCAGCCACTTTTAGACCGCAACTGTTGCTATCAAGTGGGCCTTCTTTGACGTACTATATATCTTACGCATGGAAATTGTTGTTTTTTAATTTTTTATTAATTTTCAAATCATACTCATAAAATAATTTAAGAACGGATTCTTATTTCGATTTATTATTATAGTTTTTTACACTAGTTGTTATATATAAGAATAATTCTTATATAAAAAGTAACAATAAAATAATCAACTTACAATAAATGTTAGTATAGAGTAATAAATATTAAAATAACATAGAGTTGATTATGAGACCCATTTATAAATTTTTAAGAAGTTAACTACTGTAATGAAGAATTGTTTAAAGTGGTGAAGAGTTATTTAAGTTGATATGACATTGTCACATCTACAATAAAAATTTAATTAAGATTTGACACTGTAAATACTTTTAGATCTAGTGTCTAGATACTATCAAAATTAAAGAATGGAAAGAATAAGGGAAGAGAGCAGAGATGAAGATGAAATTAAAGAATGGAAAGAATAAGGGAAGAGAGGAGAGATGAAGATTTTTCATATGAGGTTTGTACTCTATATATATTTGTTTTTTGGTTGGACTTTTAATTTGTATATTTAATTGATGCCTAACGTGTCTTGTTTAATTATTTTTTTAAAAATAAATTGTTTCTTTTTAAAAAAATTTGTGTTTTAGATTAAAAAACAGTTTAATTTTTATTTTTAAAAAAAGTGTAAGGTGTTCTAACAATTTTCTGAAAAAAATTAAAAAAATATAGAGTAAATCAGTTTTTAAAATAATATAATTATCTTAACTTAATCTAAAAAATATATATCTCAATTTAATCGATCATCATTCATGTTTGTTTCAATTCTATCTATCAATTTATGAAAGCAACTTTTGATAACAATAAATTTTATAATTTAGTAATAAAAATAACTAAAGTGACACACACACACACACATATATATATATATATATATATATATAGTTCTCTAATAACTTAAATGTGATAACTTAAACTTTTACCGATGATTATATTTTTAAAAACTAAATCAATAATTGCTTAAATGTAAAATTTTAATCTTAAGATTTATGTAATTTTTAATACAGTTTTTAACCAAAAAGAACTGAATATCCTACACTATGTTAATCTGTCTAATAAAAAGTGATTTTATCCAAAAACAAAAAATATATAAGAATCATTAATCTTGACCACAAAACAAATCAGAATCGAACTGATCGATCAGTTCGATCGATTGGACCAAAGATTAGTTTAAAATAATCTTTAAAATTAGTGAGTGTTCAAACTAGTTAAAATATTAGTTGAACCGACCGACCTAAAGCTTGTGAGGCTGTGCTAAATGAGTTAATTGAACCAGTCCACTTAAATTTTTTTATTTTTAAAATTTTTCTTATTCTATAATTAAGTAATAAAAAAATTAATATTACAGATCACCTATATTAGTTGAAAATGACAATATATTAATATTTTATAAATTTTATATTAATAAATATTATGTTAATTAATAATATTTTCATATTATTTAATTAATTTTTATTGTAAACTTTTGATTGTAAATATTAATTTGTGTAATTTAATATTAAATTTTTTTTATTAAAATTAAAAATTTATATTTATAATATATAATCATGTATATTATTTTTTAAAATATTTTAAAATAAAACCATTCTATCACTATTTAACCATAAATCTTTAAGCTACTATTTCTATTGATTTAATAACACGTTGAATTTTCAAAACTTTGATCATAAAGCCGATAAGAAGATATTAAAAATTTTAAACTTTAACTGCTAAACCCTAAAAGCAGTAGAGTGATAAGGATTGGCTACAATCACGCGTTGGAGTGTTTGGAAGAATGCTTGCAAGTTGTACGACAGAGAGTTTTGATTAGAATTTAGAGGATGAAACTATTTGCTTGAAACGATGGGCAGACAAAAGTGAGGAAGAAGCAAAACGACAGGCGACGGCGCAGCCGCAGCCAGCAGGAGGACTAGCTTGTCGGTACGGCCTTGAATATTAAATCAACCACATACTCTGTTAGGTTTAACGTCCCTCAACACAATCAATTCAGACTATGAAATCACCCCCTCCAATCAAATGATAATTTATAAAAGGCCCTCATCCTTTTTGAGTTTAGTAATGAGGTCCTTGGTTTGTCACTACATTTAAAAATCCGATTCAAACCTATGTCTATATATATATATATATATATATAGGTTAACACAGGCAGTTCGAATAAAATTATCAACGTGGGCCACCTCAACTTGTTATTAAAAAAAGATTATTAAGAGTGGTTTAGATATTTTTTATTTTTATTTTTATTAAAATTATCAAATTAACTTAAAAATATATTTAGTTGAGTTAATTAAAAATATTTTTTTAAAAATATTTTTTAAAATAGATCTAAATTTAAAAATAATAAAAATATATTTTCAATGTTTTAAGAAATAAAGACTGAAAATAAAAATAAAAAATATTTTTATAAATTATATAGATTCTAAATATCCAATTCAACTCGTTTGACGTAAATTGTTGAGCTAAATGAACTAATCCACTAATTTGTTAATCGAGAGAGAAGGAAATTACTGATTCCTTCAATTGACAAATGAAGAGAGCCAGTCAAACAATAGATGAAGAGAGTCGAGAGAGGGAGATTATGTATATATGGAGAGAGTCTACCGAAAGACAATAGCGGCTTCATTCCTTCACATCATGGCTGCAACAGTAATAATTCATCGATGTCAAGCTTGATTCTATCACGGTACAATGGCAACAACAACAATTCCTTCATGACAAGAAAAATTGATTCCTTCACAAGATAATAGTAGTAGCGGCAGTTCGTTGACGTCAAAGCTTGATTCCTTTATAGCGCTAGAGCAATGGTAACAATTTATTCACGACAAGAGTAGTAAGTGGTCGAAATGAGAGAGGAAGATCATTGAAATCAAAATTATTCAATATTCAATTAGATCTAAAATTATCTTCATTAGATTTTAATTTTACATTTTTTCGTTTTTACTAAATATTTTTAAAACAAAAAAATTTACCCAAATTAGGTCAAATACGCACAAATTTTAAACACGCTACCAAAATATCAGCCCCAACCCGACAGGTTTTATCTATAGTGATAGTTGTAGTGGAAATGGCACGTCGAGCTATCATTGTAAGGAGTTAATTGTTACTTTCAAAATGTAAAGAGTACTTGGAAATAATCTAAAATTGAAAGTTGCTTTGTGCACTGTTCTGTTTTGTTTTGTTTTTTTTCCAAAATTAAACAGTGAAAAGGAAAAAGACAGCCTGATGGATAAGGCGGTAAGCCCTTCAGCAAGTGAGGGTGAGGCACTGTTGTTTTTGATAAGACCCTCGTCTATCAATTTCATTACTGACCCTATCTGCATCTTACCCTACCAACACGACATGCCTCATTTACTAAACGACAACTCTCCGCATTAATTATAATATTATCATTTCTGATTTTCCTAATCTCAAATGAAATTGTTATAACTTAATTAAAAATTTTAGTTTCAAATATCTAACATATAGTTACATTAAAATTTAATAAAAAAAAATTTTGTTGTCTATTATAATTATACCTAACTTGAATCTGAATTAATCGATACTTATAATTTAATGTTTGCGCATTGAATAATTGTTTTTTCAATTTTTTTTCCAAATTTAAGGTTTTAGGTTTTCCGTTGAATTGTGTACAATTATTCTTATTATTTTGAGCAAATTACACAAAACATAAATTTTGAGATCTTTGCAATTTATCTTAATAAATTTTTAAACTTAACAAAAGACTCATTTCAACTTTTAATTGTTTACAAAAAGTTTCTTTTGTTAAATTTATTGTCAAGTTGATTGTTAGCCTTTTTTTTTAATACTTAGCCAGCATAAATATGCTGCATGGACACTAATTGATATGTAGGGATATATTTGTTATTTTAACTTTAAAAAATTAACAAATTAATAAGTCAAGAAAAAATTAAAATTACGCACCAAAAATAATAAAAAAATTGACTCAAACCCATTGTGTTATAAATTTGATTGGACATAGTAAAAAAGTTGAGTTAACTGATTTATTGATTAATTGTTAACTTGACAAAAAAACCTTATCAAAAAAGTGTTTTACAAGCATTTAAAAATTAGAATGAATCTTTTGCTATAGATTTAGGAGTTTACAGGGATAACCGCCTCAAGGGGTTTTTTTTTCAAATTTTTCCTTTCTTTTTACATCAACTTTTCAATCGGCGCAGACTTTTATATTTTATATATATATAAATGACGGAAAGTAATCTTTGGTCTTTGTCTTGTCCCTTTGCAACGCGTTGCCTCTCCGCTGCCTCCAATAGCCACCTCTCATTTTTGTTATCCACAATTCATACATGTGTCTTTTTAGATTTTAACTTATGTTTAAATTATAATTTAAAATTTTATTTTATGGTAATTATAATGTATATGTTTTGAATTAATTTTAATTATGTTGTGTTTTAATATTTAATGAAAAATGTTAATATAATATATTATTTTATATATGTCAATATTTATTAATACACTATAACTTTACTACATAAAATTGAAATAAATAATAATTAAATTAATTATTATTTTATTTTATATTTGATTATTTTACTTTATAGCATATATAAAATAAAATAATAATTATTAGTCATTATTAGTTTCAATTTAACTTGATAAAATTAAAATAGATTAGCAGATCTAATTTGTACAAATTAAGAGGCCACGTCAATATTTATAACTAAATATTTAAATGACGTTAAAATTTAAAATATAATTAGAATTAATTAAAAATATATAATATTAGAATTAATATAAAATAAAATTTTAAATTATAATTAAAACATAAGCTAACATGTAGAAGCGTGAGTAATACTTTTTGTTATATTAAAAAATTTATTAGATTTAAGTTTGTAAAATTTTCTTAACGTCAGTTTTTTTCTATTTACAAATTTAATCAATTGAACTAACAAACAAATGTTAATAGTTCAAACTAATCATTGTTAATCCATTTTAGGTCAAGCTAATTAAGCCCACTAATTTTTTTGTTTTTGGAAATTACACACACACATATATCAATTTGATGCATTTAATATGATTTCATTTACAAAGATAATCACCAAAAGAATCAAATTTCGGTCACCTTTGGGACAGAACAAATATATTAATCCGAAATCACAATATTTTTTATTAATTACCACAAACACAAATTGTTAATATTGTACATCATGTATTAGAGCAATAAGCACACACAAACAAAAAAGAATAATAACAAAAAAACCTTATTTTACTATATGGGGTCGGCTACATGGATCGCACAATGCTATTAAATTCTATCAATAACCAACTCTTTAAGTATCTCATTTATTAAGAGTCAAACAAAGAAGAATATAGAGCAAAATAATAGAGAACACACATATTTATGTAATTCGGTCAATGTAACTTACATTTATAGGTAGAAAGATAATCTATATTATTTCTGATCAAAAAAAAAATATAAAAGTACTCTACAATAAAAACCAAAATTAAGCATATACATAAAATACATAACCACCTCATTCATAAACATAACACAAAATGAGTCACTCTATATCGTGGAGGCTCCAACCTTCACACCCCCAATGAGATCATTGTTGCCCGCCCTGCAAACTTCGAAGTCTTTCTCTTTTCGGGTTGAAACATAAACCAAGTTGATATATGATTCAAGTGAATCAACATCATGATTCATACAAACTTGTCCTTTCATTTTGCTTACTATCCTAAGATTTAATCATCATCTTCGTCAACAACATTCCAAGAGCCTCCAAGAGTAGAAATTCAAGAAAAACAGCAACTAGCTAGTTATATTATGCGTACGAATACGCCTCTCCTAAACATGCCGTATCCTTTTAATTATTTGCTTACTTGTCTTCAACGTGTGTATAGCAACGGTATTAATCAATTAGGCTTAGTTGATTTTATTAACTCAATCAAATTGCCTCTTCTATGCATTTTAGCCTTCACCTCTTTGCTCTATGTCTTTACATATGTAGTAAGAATGGGAACCATGTTCAATTCACTTCTTTTCTAACTTAATCAAATTGCCGTGCATGCTAACCTTCTTTTCCTTTTTCTTTCCTTTTTTTTTTAAATAGTATAGCACAAAAAAGAGTAAAACTTGATCTAAGATTAACAAGATATTCTATTCAGTTTAATTCTATTTGACTCCATCATTCAGTTTAATTCTGTTCAGATTAATTAACTAGATTCTTAATTTTCTAACTTTCTATACATTAATATGGGATTACGATTAATTTCATAGGGGAAAAAGGGTAGCAATCATTATTCAGTACAACACAAAAATCAGGTAGCATATTCAATATTCAGTATAGAGATTAAAGTAGTAATCAATATTCAGTAACCAGGGTAGCAATGAGTTTTCAATATTCAGTAACTAGGGTAGCAATCAGTTTTCAATATTCAGTAATCAGTAAAACAAATCAAGAACAAAGTAAAGAGAATTGAGAAAACCAGAAAAATGAAGAAACACACCGAAGAAGATGAGTGATGAATCACAACTGCGTTTAGGAGTGAGTGATGATTGCGAATGTGTTCTAATGCTTTTGATTTTTGGAAGCTGAAAAATGAAGATGAAAAATGAAGAATGCATGACAATGGAAGCTAAGGGAATGGAAGCAAGGGAACTGAATGGGCTCTATGGCTGTTGGAGACCCAATGCCGTTTATTGCCGTCAAAGACCCACTGTCGTCGATGAAGGAAAAAGAAGACCTACTGCATTTTGATTTAGGTTTGAATTTGGGAACGAAAGAGAGGGAGCTGCGTCTCAAAGACCCGACTGCGTTTCGAATTAGGTAAGGTAACATTATTATTATTATTATTATTATTATTTAATAAGGAAGCCAGGTCACAAGACCCGGTCAAGTCACAACTAGGTCTATTGTAAACTAGTCCTTTTGCTTAACCTGGACTAGGTCCGACACTAGATCATCTAGTCGACTCGCTGATAAGGTATGGGTCCAATAATATTATTTTTTAATTCAATTTGATGCATTTATTATGATTTCACTTACAAGATATTCACAAAAAGAATGAAATTTTGATCACCTTTTGGATAGAACAAATATATTATTCGAAATCACAATATTTTTTATTAATCAACCAAAATTATTGATTGTTAATATTGTACATCATGTGTCAGAGCAAGTGCACACACAAATAGAGAAGAATATAAAGCAAAAATAATAAAGAATACACGTGTTGAATTATTTCTTAGCCCATGTAACAGTTTAATGATATTAATTATTAAATTCACATTATGTAGCATTGAAGCATTTGAATGATTATTTTTTAATATATTGAGTCTACTTATGATGGTTAAGAGGTTATTAAATAATTAAAAGCTTTGCAGGGGTCAAAAGGTAAATACTCTTCTTTGATTTTGAATTTAAAAATAACAGTTATTAAAATAAAAGATATATTCTCATTCAAGAGAGAGAGATAACAGTTTTTTCCCTTCTAGCCATTAAGGAGACAGAAAAGAGAGATTTGGAGGAAGGAAAAGAAAACGGATTTCACAAACAAAGACATGGATTCAAGTAAGTAATTACAATGTTTAAATTTCACATTATGTGGATTATGAAAGTTAAAATCCTAGGGCATAAAATTTACAGTTTTAATCCATAAAGATTTTCATATTTTCGGATTTTTGTTTACATATGGTATCAGAGGCAAATTTTGAATTTTATAATTCATCATTAAGATTTAGTTCCCAAAAGATGCAGAAATGAACAATTATACGCATAAATTCATAAATCTATGTTTATGCGTTTATGCGTTTTCTGTGTTCTCTGATTACTGTGTGCAAGTTATAATGAAAATCGCATAATCGTTTCTGATAAAAATATGATGAAATTTGTTTTTACATTTACTAATGAAAATGCATAATCGTTTCTGATGAAAATCTGATGAAATTTATTTTTGCATTTACTGATGAATATTACATGATATTGTTTCGATATTAACGTTTACATGGAATTACATGAAAAAATGCATGATATTATTTCTGCGTTTTTGTGAATTGCTATTAAAGTTTACTATTTTTTTCATTTATGTGAATTGCTATAAAACTACTATTTCGGTGCTGCCGAATAGCAAATAGCATGAAAAATCATGAATAGCATTAAACAATACATGAAAAATCGCATAAATAAATATCATATTATTTCTATGAATAGCAAGACCACTGCAAGGGGCGTTGCCCCTTTGGCCCCTGATCTACTCTGCATAAGGGGCATTATAATGAGTGCATTATAAATGTTTAATTGCATGTAAGGTGTTGTATTATGTGAATGTGAATGTATGTGTCTATTCGCTATAAAAGTTGTTTTGCACTTTGTAAAATGTCTACATGATGGAAGTTGGTTAATCACCAAAGTGATCTAGTTAAATTGAAGTTCGGACATTTATTATAAGTGTATTTTCAGTTGTTCATACTTTATAGATGCCATGAATGAAATTACATGACTGTTTTTTGTTTGAACAATTGAAATTATAAGTTTTATGAATATGAGGTCAACCAAAGGTGGACCATTGCATGTAATTTATAACATTAAATGGATGATTCATGATACTTAAGTTGATAAGTGAGTAAATCCAAAGATGACATACTTAGTTAACGGATGTATGTTGTGATTGTCCATTAAACTCTACTTTGTTTAGCATCATTTTTGTGATTATGCATTTAAGTATTGCCCACAGGAGAACTTAAATGCATACTTAAAATTATATGTGAAATTTTTGAATCTTTTAAATTTAACTCAAAGAAATAATAGGTAATCATGTATGTTTGTTATGCAACTAATCTCTCGGATAAATCAGCAACATTGTGAAGTTGAATGGGCTGAACTATGGTTAATGGTTTGAATAGATCAAGTTTCATCTTGTTCTTTGGAACATTGATGCAACCATAGTTAGTATGGAACAACCTGCAACCACTACTGAGGCAAGCTTAGATGATGATATTGCACTTTATGAATTGTCGGAGTGTTCAAACAGATTGAGGTTGTATTTCATGAGGATGACCATGGCTGAAAAGGTGAAGGAGTATTATGAGTCAAACTTGGTGGATAAGTCAATTGTAAGAAGCCTGATGAGTGAACTGACTATAAGTTTGGCTAGTCACAATTCATTCATAATCATGTGACCCATATGTCTAATCTAGCAGCACAGTTGAAGACTTTGGTGATGGAAGTGAGTGATCAGTTTCTGGTACAATTCATCATTAATTCCCTGTCTACTGAGTTTAGCCAATTTGAGATCAATTACAATGCTATGAAGGACAAGTGGAACTCAAAAGAATTGAAGGCTATGTTTGTGCAGGACGAAGGGAGATTAAAGAAGATGAAAGATCACTCCATCCACCTCGCTGTCCATGATGGTGTTAGCAATAACAAGTTCAAGTCAGGAAAAAAGGGTAAAAAGGACAAAAAGAAGGGCAAGGTCCCAATGAAAGTTGCTAAGGGCCAAATCAACAAACAAATGCGTGGACACCATGAAGTATACGTTTGGTTACTTGTTCCTATTGGTTGGAGGAGCAGTGTCATGGAAGAGTGAAAAATAGTCCGTCATTGTTGCTTCTACTATGAAGACTGAATTTGTGGCATGCTTTGAGGCCACTGTTCAAAGATTGTGGTTGCAGAACTTTATCTCGAGACTTGAGATTGTTGACAGTATATCTAGGCCTCTGAGAATTTATTGTGATAATTTTGCAGCAGTATTTTTCTAAAAGAATGACAAATACTCTAAGGGTGCTAAACACATGGAGTTAAAGTATTTGTTAGTTAAGGAGGAAGTGCAGAAGCGAAAAATATCTATTGAGCAGTTCAGTACTGATTTGATGATAGTGAATCCGTTGACTAAAGGATTACCGCCCAAAGCATTTTCTAATCATGTAGAGTGTATGAGCATTATGGACAAAGTCTTGCCATATTGATTGTAGTACTATGTTATGTTGTGCTTGTTATATTTTATGATATTGTGAATTCACTTATAGTTATAATTCTGCATATTATTCTTGTTATCATTTTGGTATCTATGTGAATATATTTGTGTGAGATAACAGGTTATGTTGAGGCTTATAGTTTTCCTCAATTAAAGTTGATGTTGGGTTAGGGATGTTCCGTGATACATGGAAGGGATCATGTTACAGAATAACATGTGACCGCCATGATCCGCTCAAAACTCATTCAACTCTATTGATGTTAGTGAATTTGATGTTTGGAACACACTTACAGTTGTTGTTAAATTATCAAGTAGCTACAAGGGCCAAGTGGGAGAATATTAATTTATTTTCTATCCTATAAGAGTATATGTGCCCATGTAACTAAGTTTAATGACATTAATTATTAAATTCATATTATGTAACATTTAAGAAACTGAATGATAAGGTTTTTTAATATATTGGGGCCTACTTGTGATAGTTAAAAGATCATTAAGTAATTAAAAACTTTGTAGGGGTCAAAAGGTAAATACCCCTCTTACTTTAATTTCGAATTTAAAAATAATAGTTTTTAAAATAAAAGAAAGAGAGAGAGATAACCTTTTTACCCTTCTAGCCATCAAGGAGACAGAAAAGAGAGAAATTCAGAGGAAGGAACAGAAAACAGATTTTGCAGACAAAGGCATGAATTCAGATAAGTAATTACAGTCTTATAAATTTCACATTGTGTGGATTATGGAAGTCAAGATCCTCGAGCATTAAATTTATAATTTTAATCCATAAAGATTTTCATATTTTCGTTTAAAACATAGATTTACATAATTCAATCAATGTGACATATGTGCACATGCATAAAGATAATATGTATTACTTTTGGCAAAAAATATGAGAATATTGTACAATGAAAATTGAAACTGAGCGTATAAATAAAATACATAACTGTCTCATTCAAAAACATAACACAAAATGAGTCACTTCATACCATGGTAGCTCCATCCCCTGCACCTCCCAATGAGATCATTTTTGCTCGCCATATAAACCCTTAAATTTTTTTTCCTTTCAGGTCAAGATATAAAACCAGTCGACATATAATTTAAGGATTTTTTTACAGTCGTACACCAATTTTTAAATTAAATACCTTAACTAACCAATTTTCAAATTAAATTATGGACCTAACCCATTTTTACTGTAGCAATAAAAATGCATTTATGATGGGCAAGTAATGGAAACGTAAAGTGCACATAGGAGGTGCGTGTTTGTATGCCACTGAATGCACACTTCTGAGGTGCGCCTTGTGTGTAAAAGTTTATACACAAGTCGCACATCTGAATGGGGTATTGTGTGTAAAATTTTCTCACTATTTAAAATAATTTTTTTATCCCACCATAATTATTTTAATCATTATCATACTAGGTCTGATCATTGATACGGACAGGCCTTCGTGTTACCTCACCGACCCAGCAAGGTCAACTAGGGACTCAGTGACACAACCTAGATCGGATCCGATCCTGGGTCATTAGGTTGACCCGTCTGGCTGGTACGGGTATGATAACATTGGTTTTAAGACTTTAAAATATGAAATTTGCATATATATTATTTTTTTTATTTGTTTTTGAATTTATTTGTAATATATAATTTTTTTAATTTATTTATCTAGGTTAACAATTGATCTGATGACCCCGCTGTTAAACTGGTGACTCGATGACACGAAAGCTTGTCTGGGTCGTTTGCAACTTGATTCGGTAGCACAACTCGGATCGAATCCGGCCCAAGGTTTCTGGGTCTCTAGTCGACCCTGTTGGATCATGCGGTAACACGAAAACCTATTTGTGTCAATGGTCATATCGAGTCTAATAACACTTATTAAAATAATTATGGTGAGGTAAAAAAATTATTTTAAATGGTAAAAAAATTTTACACACAATACTCTCTTTAGAAGCATACAAACACGAACCTCTTATTTGCACTTTACATTTCCATAACTCGTTATCATAAATACGTTTTAATTGCTACAATCAAATTATGTTAGGCTTTAATTTGAAAATTAATTAGTTCAGATATTTAATTTAAAAGTTAGTGTACGGTCAAAAAAATCATAATTCAAGTGGCTTTAACACCATGATTCGTGGAAACTTATCCTTTCATTTTGCTTATCATCATAAGATTTAGGCATTATCTTTAGTCATTATCATAAGGTCTGACGTCCATCAAGACAATCAAATCAAACTATGAAATCACCCACTACTATCAAATGATAATTTATAAAAGGCCCTCATCTTTTTAAAGTTTAGTAAGTAGGTCCTTGGTTTGTCACTGCATTTGAAAAATCCGTAAATAATTTTTTTGTCATAAAATTACAAATAATTTTCTTAAATATTTGATTGTTATTTTTTAAATTACATGACCATATAAATTTTTTTGTTTATACTCTTCAATTTTTCTTTATTTAATTTTTTGCATAAAATAATTATATAAATATAATATTTTTATCTCTTAATTTATTAGTAATATATACTTATTTTTATTAAATTAAATATCTTTTATATTTTAGTTTTTATCATATTAGCACATGCACATTTTAGTTTTTGGGTTAGAATAATTTTAGCACCTTATATATATATATAATATTTCACCCATATAAATTGAGAAAAAGTTGATAGCAATATGGTAAAATATAAAATCTATAGGTAGGGGAATAGAGTTTGATTCTAGGTAAGTGCTTATTTTTCTAAATTTTTAATTTTTTAAAATTTAAAAATTCAAAAAAAAAAGGAGGCCCGGGTCAAAGCTCGAGTCGGCTTTGACCTAACCTAGTCACTTGCAACTGAGCCAAAATATGTGACTAGATCGATTCCGGCCTTGGGTCGTCGGGTCAGTCCAAGTCATATAACTGTGATTTTAGCACATAGGTAGTTTGAATTAAGACAGTCAATTTGGGCTAGCCCAACCTGTATGTACTAGCTCGTCGCAAGCTTGCAAAAAAAAAAAACAATCAGTCAAGAGATGGAGGGAGCCGAAGATCAGAGAGTCAAGAGAGGGAAATCATATCACTGATTCCTTCAGTTGAGTGACGGATTAAGAGTTGAGAGAGGGAGATCATGGATGGAAAGAGTCAATCGAGAAATTACGACCACTTGATTCCTTCAATGCACGGCTATAGCAGCAATAGTTCATTGATGTTGAGATTGATTCCTTCACGATAGGACAACAACAACAACAATTTATCGACATTGAGATTGATTCCTTCACGACAGCAATAACAGATGGTCGAGATAAGAGAGAGAGAGATCATTGAAATCAAAATCAATAAATACTGAATTAAATCTACAATCATCTTCATCTAATTTTAATTTAACATTTTTTTACTAAATATTTTTTTTAAAAAAAGAGTTATCTACAGATTTTCTGAATTAGGCTAAATAGGCTTAGTTTAAACAGGTTTGCCAAAATAATAGCACAACTCACTCACCATTTTGGTGGGTTAAATTAGCCAACCCAATGAGTTGGGCCCACATTGATAGTCTTACTTCAAATCCAAGAGTTATCTACAGTCTTACTTCACTGTAAGGGGTTCAATGTTAATTTTAAAATTTAAGAGAGTATTTGGAAATAATTTAAAATTGAAAGACGCTTTGTGTATTGTTTTGTTTTATTTTTTTTTTAAAATTAAACAGTGAATAAGGAAAAAAGACTAAAGAATCGTGATAGATACGGCAACAAAGCCTTCAGCGAGGGTGAGGCACTGTTGTTTTTGATAAGATCCCTTATCCAATTTCATTATGAACCCTACCGACACGACATGCCTCATTTACTAAACGACAACGTCTCCACATTAATTATAATATTATCATTTTCTATTTTTCTCATCTCAAATCCATCGCAGGGACCATGCCGCCCTTTGCAACAAATTTATCATTAACAGACTTGTGTTAACTAGGTCAAAAGTATTAAGCTAAAAGTATTTGAAAATATAGTTATATTAAAATTTAATAAGAAGAATTTTATTATATATTATGATTATACCTGATTCAAATTTAGATTAGTCAATATTTATAAGTCAGTGTTTCAGACACTAGATAATTATTTACTCAAAAAAAAATTCAAATTTAAGCTTTTAGTTTTTCTGTTGAATTATCTACAATTATTATTATTATTTCTTTTGAGTAAATTACATAAAACATAAATTTTGATGTCTTTGTAATTTATCTTCATGAACTTCTAAACATAACAAAAGATTCTCTTCAAATTCTAATTGCTTGTAAAAGATTCATTTCGTTAAGTTCACTATCAAGTTGACTATTAGTCAATTTTTTTCATGCTTAGTCAACATAAATGTGTCACATAGACACTAAAATATAGGGGTATATTTATCATTTTAACCTAAAAAATTAGCAAATTAATAAATTAAGAAAAAAATAAAAATTACACATTAAAAAAATAAACATTGAATAAAACTATTGTGTTTCAAATTTGATTGGGTATGGGCAAAAACTGACTGAATCATTGACTAACAGTCAACTTGACAGTTAACCTAACAAAAAAGTCTTTTGCCAACATTTAAAAGTTGGAAGGGGCCTTTTGTTAGGTTTGAAATTTTATAGAGGTAAACTGAAAAGACATCAAAGTTTATGGGAGCTTTGTGCAATTTTTCTTTTTTTTTTAATCAATTTTTTAAATAGCCCTCGTGGATTTATTGAATATATATATATATATATATATATTAATACATATAAATGACTTTGGTCTGTGTGTTGTCCCTTTGCATCGCGTTGCCTCTCCGCTGCCTCCAATAGCCACCTCTCATTTTTGTTATCCACAATTCAAACAAGTGTCTTTTTAGATTTTTACTTAAGTTTAAATTATAATTTAAAATTTTATTTTATGTTAATTATAATTTATATATTGAATTAGTTTCAATTACACTCTTAATTATAATGTTGTTTTAATATTTAACAATAAATATTAATAAAATATCTTATTTTACATATGTAAGTATTTATTATTATATTATGACTTTACTATGTAAATTTGAAATTAATAATGACTAAATTAATTATTATTTTACTTTATAGATTATTTAACTTTATGACATATATAAAGTAAAAGAATGATTAATTTAATCATTATTAGTTTCAATTTAACTTGACAAAGTCAAAATAAATTAATAGGTAAAATAAGAGGTTATGTTAGTATTTGTAACAAAATATTTAGACAAAGGTAGGTTCAAGAACATAATTAAAATTAACTAAAAATATATATATTAAAATTAATATAAAATAAAATTTTGACTTATAATTAAAATATCGATTAATGTTTAGTAACATAAATAATACTTTTGCTAAGATTAAAAATTTATTAGATTTTGATTAACTTATTTTAAGTTAAATCCAACTACAATAAAAAAAAGTGTAAAATTTTCGTAGAGTTGGTGTTTTCTTAGAAATCTATCTATATATATATATATATATATATGTGCGTGTGTGTACATACATATATATATATATATATATATATATATATATATATATACACACATATATGTGCATATATATATATATGTATATTTCTAAATCGGTCTAAAAGATGTATTATTCTAAATCAATTTGATGCATTTATTATAATTTGGCTTGCAAGATATTCACGAACAGAATCAAATTTCGGTCACCTTTTGGACAAAACAAATATATTAATCCGAAATCAAAATATTTTTAATTAATCAACTAAAATCACAAATTGTTAATATTGTAATTTGTACATCATGTGTCAAAGCAAGTTGCACACACATACAAAAAGAAAGAGCAAAATTAACAGAGAACATATAAATTTACATTATTCGATCAGTATAACTTACATCTACAGGTAAAGAGGTAATCTGTATTATTTTTAGCAAAAGATATGAGAATATTGTACAATATAAACTGAAACTAAACATATACATAAAATACATAATCGTTTCATTTAGAAATATAATACAAAATGAGTCACTCTATACAGTGGGAGGCTCCACCCCCTACAGCCCCAATGAAATTAGTGTTCTTTGTATATCTGTTTGCCTCACAAACTTTTAAATTTTTCTCTTTTTGAATCATATTTTCAAATAAACCAAATCATATTGTAAATCAAATCGTCATATAATTTAAAACATCATGATTCATGCAAACTTGTCCTTCCATTTTGCCTATTATGATAAGATTTAGTCATTATCTTCGTCAACAACATTCCAAGAGGCTCCAAGATTAGAAATTCAAGAAAAACAGCAACTAGCTAGGTATATTATACGTACGAATATGCCTCTCCTAGACATGCTATATCCTTCTTTTAATTATTTGCTTACTTTTCTTCAACGTGTATATAGCAACGGTCTTAATCAATCAGGTTTAATTGATTTTATTAACTATCAAATTGCCCCTTCTATGCATTTTAGCCTTCACCTCTTTGCTCTATGTCTTTACATATGTAGTAAGAATCTGAATCATCTTCAATTCACTTCTTTTCTAACTTAATCAAAATGCCGTGCATGCTAACCTTCTTTTCTTTTTAATTTTTTTAAAAAATAGTATATGACAAAAGAGTAAAACTTAAAGTATCACATCCATTAGAATAATAGAGAAATGTATTACCTTATATATGTACATATTATAATGGATTCTAAAAGAGTTAGGAAAAGAAGTAGGCCCGCGCACTCACACCACTGAACTAGTCTAATGCAAATTGGAGATTTCCTCCGGTGTGCAAGACATATTGGATGAATTAAGTTTTTTTTTGAACGAAACATAATTTTAATTTAATTATTTTCATGCTTATTTGAATAAGGTGGGATTACGATAGTTATAATTTGATTTAGTATATTTAATCTTATATGTAACTGACCATAATCTTATTTGTTATAAACCACTATACCACGATATTATCGAACTAGTTTTATAATTTTCATATTATATATTTTTTTATCCTCCACAATTTTTCTTCATGCCTCTGCTCTTAGAAAAAAAACACTTTGGATTATTGACCTCTCCTCTTTTTGGATCAAAAAAGTCTATTTAATCATGATCGCAAAATATTTTTTTAAGGACAGTGTTTTACTACAACAAAATTCAGCTGCTTTGATCATTAATATTTTACAGCATTTTCTTTTCTTACTTAAATTATTTTTAAAATTAATGGAGTTAGATATAATGGAAAGAATCAGTATACAATAAACTAAAATTTAAAATTTATTAAAAAATATACTCATATTTAATGTTCGAGCAAATCTCAATTACAACGCACATGTCCAAAACCCATTTATCGTCTTCTATTTACGTGTAATACATTGATAAAGTTATGGGGAAACTATATTTTCAGGGAACCCTGAGAATCAATTAGTCAATGCTCCAAGCTAGATTACACGTGCATTAATGTGACCTTATTCCTATCACCTTTGTATTATTGGATATATATATATATATATATATATATATATATATATATATATATATATATATATAATTTAGTCACAATTTTTATTTTATATTTTTCTGAAGTTGTTCAATTATAACATGATAGATATATAATTTTTTAATCAAAAGATAATAAGTATACGAACTTTAAATTAAAAATAGTGATATATTATTTATAACTCAAGGCACACTAGATGATTGGTCTTTGAATAATTTGCACATTTGTCTGATCATTGGAGAAAAAGCTTATAGTAAATATATAAAGAATTATATATAAATCTTGTCCTATAGATATATTGTTTTGCTAATGGTTTCTCTCACTAAGTAGGATGGAAGATTAATTCCTCTTAAATTTATTGAGTGAAAACAATAGAGTCCTTCCTAAATTATAATGTCATTAGAAATTGAACATTTTTTTATTCTTAGGGTTCAAACAATTTTTTCATGATAAGCCTAGGTGTTTGGATATATATATATATATATATATGAAACAATTTACAAAGAATTAAGAGATTGAATTTTTCTACTGTTAAGTAATTTAAAAAATAAAATATTTAGTGAGAAAAATATTTTATTCAAATTTTAAAAAAAATCTAATAAAGAATCATTTAAAATTGTGAAAACTAAGCTATTTGATCTATGTAACCATTCCACCATATATATATATATATATATATATATATATATGTATATATAGACATATATACATGGGGATATATCTAGTGAGAGAAGTGATCTATAAGAGTGAAAGGAAAAAAAATCACAATTGTTGAATCACAAATCAATAGTTTAGACTTTAAATTGGTGCAACATTTATTAATATAAATTAATATATATATATATATATTTTTATTTTCGTATGAATGGATTCTGCGTCAATCAAGCTATTTGATTTGTGATATAAGGGTTATTATTTCTCTTCTCACTCTCCAATTAAACCATTCGTCTAATTAGATATGCCAATGACTAGTATTTTAAAATTTATTGGAGTCTAACTAATTAATTTGGTTCAAGTTAAGTAGGACTACAAAGGCTACATACTCTTCCATATATTGTTAATTTTATCTATTCATTAAACTTAAACTTGAGATCTTATTTAAAAGGAATATTTTAAACTTAATTAAACTAAATGTTATACATACACATGAGAACGGATCCGCTCCAGTATTGGAGCTTTCTGAACGAATCCTGATTGTTCAACGAAGTCGTTCATATGACTCACAAAGTATGTGTCTTTGAGCTGTATAATGAACTATCGATAGACGTTTAGGTTCTACCACTTATTATTATTAATGCTTCTAGAATAGAGATGTCAAGAAGTGTAAGGTTTTTAATAAACCACTTATATATACTATCACAATCACACCCTCATACCACATAGGCACATACTGCATTGTCTTTATTAGGAATTAGACTGAATCAATTTTAATAGATATTTTTTTAAAAAGAAGTATATATATATAGACCTATTTCTTGGCCAATGAATGTTGCATCAAGTGATAGAAATTAGTTTTCTATAAGATAGTAAATTTGTGTTTGAATTTATGTTAAAAAAGATGTTCACATTTAGTGTCTATAGTTTTTCAAATAAGATTGCCTCCAACGTGAAGAAAAAAAAACCCCTATATTTTGAGAATTTTATAATCAAAATACTTATTTTTTAGTTTTTCACATACATTTATATAGCAAATGTAGATATTAAAGCCCACGGGGAGAGAGTATTTTGAAATAATTCATGGGAAGGTTTTTTATTTATTATTGAAATATATCACAAATGATTTATAAAAACAAATAATCACAAGTTTTACGTCAATTATAAATGAATAATAAATTTTAATAAAAATAATTCATCATAGTTAATCTAATTTATTAATTATTTATATACATGTATTTTATATACAAGGATATATCATCCAAAAACGCATGCATGCGAGAACATGGTGAATGAAGAATTGAGATGAGTAATTGTTGTCATTATTTTCTGCCATAATAAATGGTGTATGTTGTCACAATGTGAATGTCACAACCAAGTTACATAGTCAAATAACGTAAAATGATACAAAATGGGGAAAAATTAAACTGGATGCAAAGAAAGACTGACATCAAAGCCCATTGGGCCTGGGCCTTAAGATCAAAGAAGAGTCCAGCACGACTGCGTTTCGGGGTTCCAAATAGCAGGGAGCAAGAACTTGTGGTTCCCAGTCCCTTGCGCGTTGTAGGATCCTTTTTTTGCCGGGTCGACCAAGACAGTTCCCGGGTTTCCAGGACCCGACTTGCTTCCGAAAATGCCCTTGCACATTTCCACTATATCGATGTCATCGCCTCTGTGTTCTGTGCAGAACCCATCGCCGAATGGGTTCGTTACTGCTCCCATCAAACCTGCCGCCAGCGACATCACCATCGTGTCCGCCGCCACGTTTGCGCTCGGCGGCCTCAACACCGGTGACCCCGGTGGCGCGTGCACGTCTGGCCTGAATGGCCATGAACATACGGGGCACTCATTTACTGGATTTCCAACTGCTACGTACGCAAATGTCTTGTCATTTACCTCTGCATGCATTCCATACAAACATATATGATCAAGTCAAGTCAGCGGTGCATGTCCCTTGCTATAACAAGTGAGACAGTCCGATCAGATTGTAAGCAAGTGGGGGATCGGACAGCTTAAACAATTGGATGCATATTTTTTTTAGTGCTCTATCATGGTCGTTGAATGTTGTATTTAACGGCTATAATCTATTATGTATTTTTTTTATTTTCTTTAAATTACCCTGACCATCTAACACTAATCATATTTAATGACTAATGTAATTTTAAAAAAAACAAAAAAAAAATCTTAATGGTTTTGATGCTGTATCCAACGGCCATAATTTTTTTTTTTGTATTTTTTTAACTTTTTTTAAAATTATACTGATTATTGAATTTGATCTAATTACGACCAATATAATTTTTTTTTAAAAAAAAAATATGGACAGTTGGTTGCACTACATCTAATAGCCTTGGTGCTACATCTAACAACCATGATTTCTATTGTGTTTTGTCTATTTCTTTTTAATTTTTTTAAATTTTATTAGCCGATAAATTTGACCTAATTATTATCAGATTCAAAGATCGATACAATTTTAAAATAATAAAAAAAACATAAAGAAAATATAAGCCATTGTATGCAATGCATCTAACGATCTAATACTAGCTAGAGCCGTTGTATGCGGGAGGAAATTCGGTTGTTAACAACCTACTTGAATGGCATTGGGATGTATGTTGACACTGAAGATAAAGATAAGGTTAGAAAGAAACGATTACGTAAGTTATTATGTTGCCAGCAGCTTCCGGCACACATGTTTTGTATGGTAACGCCGTCGGAGGCAACGATGAGAGCGAGAAGCTTTTCGTTTCCGCTGGTTGCTTCGTCGATCAACTGTCGCATCATAGCTTTCACCAGCACTTTGCCCTTGGAGTATGCTCCGTCATTCTTCTCGCTCACCACTTTGACGATGATCGGAGCCAGTGGCTTGTTGGCGATCTTCTGGTAGCTCTCCACCATCTTCCACCACTGGTTGACGGAGGGCGGGGGGACGTTGTCGGCGTTGAGGGACTTGATGAAGGTGAGGATCTTGTTGCGTTGGACGTCCGTGACGTTGCCGTACCACATGACGGCGATGTCGACGTTGCCGGTGAGCAGCTCACCATTATTGTAAGCGAGGGGAGGAAGAGGAGTTTTCCGCTTATTCTCATCACAGTGTGCCGGGAGGACTATGGCCAAAGCTAGGAGGACACAAAGGAAAGAAGACGGCATTTTTATTTTTATTTATTTTTTGATTATTGTTTTTTTGGGTTTTGCCTGTGCTCCTTCCTATTCCTATAACCCTGCTTTCTTTGATCTTGTTATACGTGCATGTGTCTGGCTACGATTTATAGCAAACTTTTAGCCTCTTTTGTGGGGAAGAGATCACCACAAATTTTGTCTTTTTACTTTTTTTATTATTATTCTTTTCGTGGTCAGGATGAATGATATAATGGGTAAAACTATACTAGAGACCCTAAATTGGTCAAGATGGCTTAATCTATATTTTGCTGCCAATGACAGAACAGGTCAAAATATGTGAAAATTTATGGTCCTATTGGAGTTTGATTGATGAAATGCGGAAGTAAGAAAAAACATAGTTTAGAGAACTAAATTAGGCCAGCTAGTTTAATCAAAAAATCGATAAATTAGTCAGGTTTCTAGTTCAATTTAAATATAGAAATCGGTAAGTGTTTAAACTGATGGAAAATCAGTCGAATCGGTATCGAACCAATAAAACTAGCCAGTTCAACTAGTTCAACTGGTTCATTTTTTTAATTATTATTTTTTTGAATTTGTACTGAATATTATTATATATGTTTAAGAAATTTCTAAAAAAATTAAGCAATTAGGAAAAGATTTAGGATTGGTATAAATATATATTTGTAACATGTCTTGAATATTTTAATATCTATAACATATATATTAATTATATATTTTATTATTTTAAATATCACCTATTCTATCGTAGTTTGACCATTGACATTTGAACCAGTGCCTCAATCGGTTCATTGACTGGCCTAATTTTCTAAACCTGTATGAGAATGAAAATGGCTAAAATGCATGTCTAGTTTTTGATGGATTGTCTAATCTCTTCAATTGCCCATTTCCTCAATTTGTGGGAAATAGGAAAGCAGGTTCTCAAACTCTTAACACTAGAAAAACGGGCTTTGACCTGCTTACATTTGGATGGGCTTAGACATCCATATTTAGGCCTGTTTAAAAAAGAGCTAGCCCACAGGCCGACCCAAATTTTTTTTTTTGAATTTTAAATAATTGTTTCTGTTTATTTTTTTTTTACCAAACCTTCAGTAAAGCCCTACCCAAAACTTTAGTCCAACCCTAAACCTTCAGTTCAGAATATCACTGCAGTGCAGAAGTGATATTCTGCTTCTGTCCTAAGTCCCAACCCACTCTAGTAACGCTTCTACCTTTCCCTTTCGTTCGTATTGCTCCATGCTTTACTTGCCTTTCCCACTGTTGTTCTCTGAAGTCTAATCACGATCCAAGGCAGCATCACCTCCCCTCTCGTTTCGTCTCTCATTTCCCTCTCCGACACCGTTTCTATCATCGGTCGTCTTCTCTCATTTCTCTCATCATTATCCATGCTGGCATCACCTCTAAGCTTTTCCTCTCTTCTAGTCTCTCGCAGGTCACAGTGGAAATTTGCAGAAGAACCAGAAGAGAAGGAAGAAGAAGACAAGGATGAAGAAGGACGCACCAAATGAATCCTCTTGTCTCGTCTCTCGTCGTCTCTCCTCTCACCTCCTCAACTCTTCTCTTCTCTGCATTTATTCTGGAAAAAAAAAAAGCACACAGACAGGCATGAACTTCAAAATCCAGGTTCATCCAAAAATGAGCCGGTCTGTGTTTGGCTCGTTTTGACAGTGCTACATACTCATATGGCCAAATGGGATATCATTCTTGGGAATGTAAAATTATTTTATTATTATGTCCTCATAAAACTTAAAAAATTACATTGATCTTTTATTTGTGTTGTTTTGCAGTGACTTGTTAATTATTTATGTGTTTTTTAAATAGTTCAATAGTTGTGGTATATAGGATTGTCAAAATAGACTAAGTTTATTGAGCCAATTCCACTTGATCTTGTAAATAGGCGAGATGAATTAGAAATTTAGTAAAAGATATTTTAGAAGGGTCTTTAGCTTGACTCATTTAAGCCCTGAGGTGAGTTAGGCCTATATAGTTATGCTTCTTCTTTTTTTTCAAATTTTTTTATATATTAAAAAAGGGTTTACATATATTAGTACTTTGGGTTTGTAATTTCTTTTGTCCCTTTAGTCTTGAGCTATCAAAGTCTTTCAAGTATAAAAAAAATGGCCCACAAATCTATGCAGTATCACCCAACCTAATCCAAGAGAGAGGCTCATATTAGAGAAGTGAGGATCTGGTGCTTATTCTGTAAAAATAAACACATTGCTTGTGTTTATAGAGACCGTTAGATTTCGAATCCAACAGTTCAGATTTTAATATTTTTTTTAAAAAAAAACAGTCAAAAATATTATTTAAAATTTAAACCGTTGGATTTGAAATCTAATGATCTCTGTTAAAATAAGTACCATACTTATCTTTACAAGACAAGCACCGAATCGACACTCCATATTAGAGGGGTGAAACATTATATTATCATGAGCTTTTTCTCACTTCCCCGTAATCTTTTTCCATACTGTAATACCTATGTCATGTTATTTCTGATAGGCTTTATCTTAATTACTTTTAGTTTTTCTATAAATTTTTTAAATTTTAGTTAATGTTAAATTCTTTGACTTTGTTCAAATTCTTAGATCAATGAACAAAGATAAATAATATGATTACTGTTCCTCTTACTTTTTAGTTTATGAGAGAAATATATGATCAAATTTATAATAATTAATAGATTGATAATGATAGAATAATATTACGAATAGCAGTGTCAGTGTGAATGTTAGATGACACAGACAAACTTTTTTTTGGTCATTTATTATATTCCAAATTTATTATATATAATATATTTATAATAACATATGCTTTGTACAAGCAAACATTTGCTTATAGTCTCATGTTGTGCATAAAATTAATTGATTTGACATAAAGTGAATTGAACAGCCATCAAATAACTAAAACAATTAGTATAACTTATATTGACGCTAAATTTGCACAATCTAGCATTAGTTATTCCAACAAAATGATTGTCAAAACCATCGATAAATATCATTTTCATAGTGCACTTAATGACAGTTTTATAAAATCATCATCATCAAATCGTCTACCATAACTCATAATCGATGCTAGACAGGTTTTTCTTTTCTTTTTCTTTACTAGTACTAAATGCTAATTTTCTTGTAGTGAGAAGGTTTTTTTCAGTGACATTATCAAGATGTCAAAGAAATTGGGTGTAATAATTAATATTAAAAGGGTGTAAAGTGAAATTAACCTAAACTTTCAGCAAGGTTATATATAATTTACCTGGCTAATAATATCAACGGTTTGAGTATGGTAAAGACATGTATATACTTTTGAGGATTCTCTCGTTCATCCATGCCCAAGTAAATTGGCAATTTCTACTTCAAAAATTTTGCCAGGGTCATTGCATCACTCCTTCCCTCCAGTTAAACAGGAGGGATATTGTAGGTCCAGGTTAGTCTTGAACTACTATAGGGCACTGTGGGCATGTTGCTCATCGTCCCTTGGCTGATCAAAAGGCTCGTCAAAGCTGTAACTTCGTCCCTAAGACTTGCTAGTACTTATGCCATTGTCTTAGCTTGGGGTTGTGGATATACATGTTCACTCACTACAAAAAAATTAATTTTTGATAGTGACTTTAGTCTAAAAGTTACTATCAAAGACTCTTTGGTGGTGATTTTTAGTAACGAATAAGTTGTTTTTGAAAGTCCGTGACTGAAAGGTTTTTGGTGGTGACTAAATGAGTCGTCACCAAAAATCACCCTTTAATGGCGACTACAATCGCTACCAAAAGTCATCTTTGTTGTCAAAAAAAAAAGTTTCGTGCCAAAAAATGACTTTTGGTCACCTTTTGTGGTGACCAAAAGACCTTTGGCGACTAAAAGTTGCCAGCAAAATACCTTTGCCGCCACCAAAAGTTGATCGCCATTTTTTTGGACTCGGATTAGCCCGATGGTTCGACTTGAGAACCATTCGAGCCGTGCGAGTCTTGGCCTGTCCACTAACTTGCTGTCCACTAACTTGAAATTAAGTCAAACATATGCATACATGAGATTCGAACTCGAGTTCCTTACTTTCAACCATATGTGTCTTGCCATTATGCCACCATTTTATTTATGTTATATAAGGGCAAAATATTATATATATATATATAAAATCTGTTAAAATTATTTTAAGCCAAAAAGATCATAAAAATAAAATGAAACAATATCTAAGTTAACAAAAAGCAAATATATTATTATTAATACATTAAGAGATAAGAAAAAAAATATAATTATATATATATATATATATATATATATATATATATATATATATATATATATATATATATATATATATATATATATATATATATTAAAAAATTGACTTTTTGTGGTGACAATGAGAGTTGCCACTGAAAGTCTAACTTTTGGTGGCGATTATGGGAGTCACCCCTAAAAATTCGACTTTTAGTGGTGAGTCCCAAAAGTCGCTACTAAAAGTCTAAATTTTTTTTAATTTTATTAAAAATAATTGACTTTTGGTGGCAACTATGAGAGTCGCCACTGAAAGTCTAACTCTTGATGGTGATTATGGGAGTTGCCACCAAAAGTCTAATTTTTTAAAATTTAATTTAAAAATAAATTGACTTTTGGTGGCGACTATGAGAGTACCACTAAAAGTTTGACTTTCAGTAATAAGTCTCAAAAGTCGCCACCAAAAGTCAACCTTCAGTGCAACTTCTTTAGTTGCTATCAAAAAGTTGCCATTGAAAGTCAATTTTCTTATAATGATTCTCATGCTCGACCTCCTTAGGCACTTAGGCAGTTTTACCACCTCTTCCTCAGAGGTTTTTTTCCTCTACCGCAACCTTTACCACAACCATGAGTAGGCAGAACATCCAATTTGGCTGTTGCAAAAGAGGGGGGTGAAAGGGAAAAATAATTTGTAGTTTGAAGAAGAAGAAGAAGAGAGAAGTGTCTTGGCTTACCAAATCTAGAAGGACTACTGCAAAAGGCTTATTAGAAAAAGAGTAGTTGAAGGTAGACCTGTCAAAATATATCCATAACTCGACAGATTGGATCTGTTTAAACCAATTTTTAGTGAGTTAGGCTAGCTCATAAAATTTGGCCCGACTTGGGTAGCCTGCGAATTACCTGTTTAACCCATTTTTTAAATAATATTATAGTTTTATTTTTTATGCTGATAGTTGAAGCCTAAACCATAGAACTAGTGAAGACAAATTTCCAAAATCCTCACTTTGAGTCTTTGACCTTCATCTTTGGCTGCGTCCCTCACCCTGAGTCCCTCTCTTAGTTCATCCCTCACCCTTAGTGACCTGCTTTCGTGCTTCGGTTCGACAGGTTCATCAGTTCATCCCTCGTTGCTTTCTCAGTTCGTTAATTGATTGAGGAATCGTGAAAGAGAGAGAGAGAAAGAATGTGTGTGTGTGTGTGTGTGTGTGTGTGTTGTGTGTGTGTGTGTGTGTGTGTGTGTGTGTGTGTGTGTGTGTGTGTGTGTGTGTGTGTGTGTGGCACGATGGTGAAAGAGAGTAATCCTTTCCCAAATTGGAAATATGTCCTTTCTCTGCTTCCCAAAGAGAATAGTGGAAGAGAGAACAAACTAGGGAGTGATGGAGACAAGAGAAGAGGGTTGTTGCTGCCCGCCAGTCACTCTCATCATCGAACTCCCTCTTCTTTCACCTTTCGTCTTCTCTTTCCTCCTTCCCAAGAGAGAACAGAGGGACGAAGGGAGAGGGGAACAACAATGTGAGATAGAATCACTAAGTTAGTCTATCTTTTTTTTAAAAAAAATATACGGGTCTGACTCGTTTAGCTCACCAGCTCGCAATAAGAAGGTCGAATTAGTTATTTTCTGGCTCGACCCAATTTTTCTAGAAAATTGAGATGAGCTAATCCGAACAAGTTGGGGCTAGCCCATTTTGATAGGTCTTGTCGAAGGAGACAAAATTTGATAATCCTTCAATCAGTAGTGTCAAAACATGCTAAAGCCTTCGAGCCGGCCAATGACCACTTGTAAATAGGTAGTCATGGGCATGCCATTTTTAAGCCCATTTGAAAACGAGTCGATTCGTTTAGCTCGTGAGCTAAACATTCAAAGCCCTTGGACCAAGCAGTTTAAATTTTAGCTTATTTTTGTTATTTTTTATACAAAAATTGTATTATTTAGTATAAATAACCCCACTTTTTCACATTTTTTTATTTATAACTTTATATTAAATAAATATAGTAATTTTGGATATGAAAACTTTTGTAATTTTTTTAAAATAAATAAATATAGAATTTTCAAATTTAAATATAATATAGTTAATTTAAAAATAAAATATGAAAAATTAAAGTTATTAATTATTTAAAGATATTAAAAAGGTAATGTTTTACATGTATAAATTATATTTTAACAAAAAAATATTGAAGGTGATTCTATTCGGCCACTTTACATAAGGAAGACTCTTTATTTGAGACAATTTTTACAGATTTAAGTTGGATTTTTCCATCTTAGATTTGTGATTTTCTAGTAGTGTGACTTATTGTTTTTACTAATCTTAAGGTACCATTTTGTCATCACCTTTAAGGTTTGAATCTCCATGGCTTTAAGTTCAACAATTTAATCAAAGTGTAGTACATTAAGCACGATATAGCTACATATATAATGATCAACAGAGTATGCTTGAAGGATGAAATTCATAAAAAAAGAAACGAACAAGAAAAAAGATTATAGAAAACATGAAAACTTTGTACGTCATTCGACATAACACACAAATTAAGCACATAAAATCATAATTATGGAGAAAGAAAGATAAAAAGTCTTCCTTGTGCATCCATCTTCCCAACATACAACAAGAAACAAAGAAGGAAAGAAAACACATAAACATGGTGCATTTATTTAAATATCATTGGCTATATAGGAAGTGCCATGAGGTGGGAAGACACCATACATATCACAATTATTTAATTTATTTGGTGCATTTGTAGCTAGAGGGAAGTTTCCTTCCACATGCAGTAGTGAGGATTAATTCCAAGTAAGCATGAAGATTGATGTTGATGATGCCCAAGATATCGGCTTTGAGGGCTGCGCAAAGGCATACAACAGCATCAAGATCAATCAAACCATTAAAGAGGTTGCAACAAGGTTGACTGAACGACTTTGAAACAAGCACAGGAGCACACTGAAGAAATCTTAAGTTATTAGGACAAGTTTGAGCATTGACCATGGAGAACAAAAGGAGGTTCAAAGAGAGGAGAAGGGCAGTGGATGCAACAACTTTTTTGGAACCCATTTTCCCTAAATAATTAAATAGCTCATTCTTGGATGCTCTATGCTTAACTTGTGAATAATGTTGTATTGGGGGATGAAGATGGAAATGAATGGGAAGGGGTATTTATAGTTGGCAATCATACTTGATTGATTGTATGGAATTTATATATATATATATATATATATATATATATATATATATATATATATATAAGGCAAAAGGGTACTATATGTCCCTAACGTTTACCCCAATTTTTATTTATGCTTCTGAAAATTTTTTTTGCCCGATTATGTCTCTTATTTTTTTATTTTTTTTATCATATATGCCCTTCTTTGTTAACTTCGTCAATAGGTTAACAAAAATTGCTAACTGGACTCCTACGTGGCAAAATTCTTCCACTACATCACTTACCACGTGGACCCTTACTTCAAAATTAGAAAAATACTCTTACTAATAATTTAAAAAAAAAAATTCTTCTCCTTCATGCTCTCTCTCTCATCCTCCTCTGCCTCTTTCTCCTCTCTTCACGTTCTCCAGATCCCTCTTTGCCCTCCACCATATCCCTTTCCCCACCTTCTCTCTTTCCTCTTCCTCTTTCTTTCTCCCAGAAGATCACAACCTACAAGGGAACAAGGAGGCTCTAGATTTTCAAAAGCGTACCCCCAAGAAATTATAGATTGCATCCAAAATAGAGCAATTGAAAGTTGAAAATCCACACAAAAAATGAAGAATCATTTCTAGAATTCAAATAAACCATTTCAATCAACTTTATTACTAATCACAAATATCATGAATGCAAATTCTAATCCCTCCTCTAAGTATACAGCAACAATAAGAACCTGCCATTACTCCTACACGACCTCGTAGATGAAGAGCTCGAGCTCTTCCCGCCATCACTGCTCTTTCTCCTCCACCCACTATAACACCCTAAAGCTCGATGGCGATGATGACAATGACATCACCGAAGGCACCGACATTGGTCTTGATAACAAGCTCTTCCTAATTATCCTCTTCTTTAGGCCCATTATTTTCGGCCACACGCTGTCGTCACCTACCTAAAACACGAAAACATCGTGGCCGTTACTGTTACTGTTCAACTAACTAAACACGCCCTCATCCCATTCAATCTCTATGTTGTGTTTAGACTCGAGGAATTGGCTTAGCGATGTGTAACTCCTGCTTCTGAAAATGTGTTCTCTCCTGGACAGTAGAATCAGGTCAGGGGGTTAGGGGTTGTTATAAATCTTAGAAAATGTGTTCAAAACCCAGAGCCTTCTTGTTCACTTGCAAGTCGTCATCTTATGGGAGAGAAAGAGGAGGAGGAAAGAAAGAAGATGGGGATAGAGGAGGGATCTGGTGGAGGGCAAAGCAAGGAACGATCTGGAGAAGGTAAAGAGAGGAAAAAGGAGAGGAGGGGGATGAGAGAAAGAGAGCAAGAGGGAGAAGAATTTTTTTTTTAATTATTAGTAAGGACATTTTTGTAATTTTGGAGTATGGGTCCACGTGGCAAGTGATATGGAGAAAGAATTTTGCACATGAGAGCCCAGTCAGTATTTTTCATTAACCTATTGATGGAGTTAACAAATAAGGGGCATAATCGGGAAAAAAACTTCAGGGATATAAATGAAAAATGGGATAAACGTTAGGGGCATATAGTACCATTTTGCCTATATATAAATGGTATGCAAAAATATCACGTTTTGTAATTTTCTAATATATTTCAACGAGTTTTTATTTATTGGTCAAGATAGCTTGCTATTTTTCTAGGAATAGTAAATGCTTTATGTTTCCAAGATTGTTTGCTATTTTCCTAGGAACATTAAATGCTTTGTATTTCTAACTAGTTGTTGTTACCTAGGCTAATTATGTCTACTTATGACTATTTTGAGTTCCTAGGTTCTCTGTTCTTAGACTAGTTAGTCCATCCATAGAAATCCCATATCCAAGCATGTTGTAATCAGATTTGAGATTTAAGAACTAATAAAAGTATGATTTTTGAAAATTCCAGAATTGAGAGAATTTTCTCTTTGGTTCTTCATTGAACCTTTTCTGACTTATCAAGGTTTGATCAACCTTGTGGGGTTTTCAGCATTTTGGGTCCTTATTTCTTTATACTCAAGGGTTTTAGTGGATCAACTTAACTTGATTCTTGGTGTTCTTAGGGTTAGTATATTTAGATTGGCTATGGGTTTATAGGTTTAACCTTCCTATGTTCACACCATCTTGGTATCACAGTTTCGTTCCTAAAGTTAGGTTTTATACTAAAAAATATCATTTCTATCTTGTAATTCTACTCTTCATATTCCTAAGTTTGTTCTTATTGTGTCCATTCACCTTCTTTATTTCAATTCTACTCAAAAAAAGAAGAAAAAAAAAACTCTAATTCTATGTTACTATTCACGCATTATTGTTCACGATATTGTTTCTATATCAGTTTTGTGTTGTTCTAATTTATATTTTTTAAAAAATAAATATAGAATTTTCAAATTTAAATATAATATAGTTAATTTAAAAAGAAAATATGAAAAATTAAAGTTATTGGTTATTTAAAAATATTAAAGAAGTAATGTTTTACATGTATAAAATATATTTTAATAAAAAAATAATGAATTTTTTACTAATTGTTTTTTAAAAAAATATTAAGACATGTGGTCTTGATCATCCATAAAAAGGCTCACAGGCCAGCCCGTTTAAGCTTGTTTATCTTTTGGCCAATGACAATGCTACCTTCAATCGATAAGTTGAAGGAAATATATAAGGGGCTTTGAGTGAAAATGACCCTTCTGCCCTTGTCTTTAGAAGTTTCAGAATAAGAATATAAAAAATATCCAAAGGCAACTGTAATACCCGTTAATTTCAGAATATAATTCGCTTAAGAGTATTTTAGAATTCTACAACGTTACTTTAGTTATTTATTTTGGTCATTTTTAATTTTCATATTTAATTGTTCTCTTTGAATATTATTTATGAAAATTGAGTTAAATGACTGGACTAAATATTTGCACCATGTGGGATATATTCTAAGAATGGTGAAATTCATGAAAAAGTGGTTTAAGAATGGTCAATTAGTCCATTTATTGTAAATTGACTGGATGGGTTTGGATGTTGGGTTATGGATACCCATGGGTTATTCAATAACCCATTAGAAATATTTAATATAAAGCTTCAATAGTAACCCCCCTCATTTCTCACTCAACCGAAGGAAGACTGAAGTTCGCTTTCTCTCGTTTTTTTCATCCTCTTCTCAAATCCTTTCCTTGATCTTCAGAGTTTTGATTATTTGTTCGGTTCAAAAGCTTTGTAAGGATCAAAGGTAAGCTTTAATCTCATTATTTTCCTCAAATTTCAGTTTATGTAGAAGATCAGAGGAGGTTTTATTCTTGAAGATTTTGATGATAATTCATGAATCTCAGTTGTTTTAGAAGTTATATTTGAGTTATAATCGGTTAAAAGAGTTGAAATTCTGGTTTTGAAACAAGAAAGGAAAGGATGAAATTGTTAGAAATTTCTGCAAAAACTTCTGTAAAAACCGAGTTACTGTAGCGACCAGAAATTTCAGAAAAAATCTGAAAAATCTTCTTCGGATTACTGTAGCAGTTACTGTAGTGTCGGCAGTCAACGGTATTGTAGCAGTCAACGTTACTGTAGCGAACAGGTACTGTAGCAAACCGTTACTGTAGCAGTCAGAAAATTTTGCGTATTTTCGTGATTTTGTTTCCTTTCTTATGTTTCCTTGTAATATATTTTACTAGGAAATTTTTCTACACAAATTCTAGTGTGGAACAAGGTAAACTTGGACAAACATCAAGGTGAGTGAATAACCTTGCGAAGCTAATTTGATATTACTAGTAAAAGTACAATATAAGTCCCATTTACAATATTATTTGAATATTAATTGATCAATTTTTTATATGACAGTATATGATAATTGATATATTTTTTTACAGAAATTCAAAGGAATAAGAGTATGTATAAATGATTTTATTTCATGAAAATTGTACTATGTGAGAAGTTCTCACTATCTTATTAATGAGTAAAGATCTACGGGATCTAATACATGAGTTTGAAAGGGTTAAAGTCCCATACTACTCAGTGCATAACGATGAAAAACTATACACGAGTTTGAAAGGGTTAGAGTCCCATATTACTCGGTGTAAATAGATGAAATTGTAAATACGAGTTTGAAAGGGTTAGAGTCCCATACTACTCGGTGTATATCTATGAGAACTTATTCACGAGTTTGAAAGGGTTAGAATCCCATACTACTCGGTGTATATCTATGAGAACTTATTCACGAGTTTGAAAGGGTTAGAGTCACATACTACTCGGTGTATATTTATGAAATCTTATTCACGAGTTTGAAAGGGTTTGAGTCCCATACTACTCAATGTATAAGACAATTAAATATATGAGTAAATGTGGTATTTGTACTTTTGATATTTTATATAGTACAGTTATTTACTTACTGAGTTTTTAAATAAACTCACGCTCCTTATGATTATCTTTTCAGATACAGAAAACAAAGAAGAAGAGTATTCGTTTGAAGAATAGAAGCCCCTTGGAATTATCCTCTATTTCTGTCTGATGGGATACCAGTACTTATTGATGTGGATACTAGGAACGCTCTGTACTTACTATAGGTCTCCTAAGCTTGCGATGAGATAGAAATATCAGACTATGTATGTCTATATTTGCTTATCAGATGAATATAATTCTGTAGTGTGGAATGAATGATTAAGGTTGAATGTAAAACCTTACAGAATATATGTAAATAACGTATGTTTGAAAATTTTATCAAATGAGTAGTATCTTTTCACATGCTCAATTTTGGGATGTGATAATTTGGTATCAGAGGAAGGTTCTATAGGTCCCCTATAGAGTACAGAGTAAAGTGATCTTTGTGGGCCTTTCCCTATTGTCATGAACCGCGGCATGACCATAGGATTAGGTTCCATAAAAGACCTTGTAGAGTATAACGTCATTTTATAGATAACTTCTCAGTGGGGCTAGTAAGTGATATTTTGTTTATGTCAGAAAATTGTTTGTTATGTATGTAGATCTGTGACAGATCAATGTCAGAAGGATCTTCTAATAATAATGAGCATATGGGTCCAAGGAGGGCCATAATTCCACCAGTACATGTGCAAGATGATCCTAACCGTGGTGATAGTTTACATGCTCAAAGTACTGAGGGCGCAACTAGTGAGCAAGCAAGGAGAGTCGAACCTGATGCTCACATTAGTAATGTAACTATTGCACATGTGATTAATTTGATGAATGAATGATTTGACCGATTTGAGGCTGAAATGACAGGTCGAGCTGCACAAGCTAACCTGCCAGTGGATCCTCCTATTGTTGATGCTGAAATTGTACCACCAGCTCAGTTAGCTGGAGGAGGTAATGTAAGGGAGGTAAAAATGTCTGAATTTTAGAAAATGAGGCCTCCTACTTTTTCAGGGGAAAATCCCAAAGAGGACCCACAATGTTTCCTTGAAAATTGTGGAGCAATCTGTGATGCTATAGGGTGTTCTCCTACTCAAAAGGTAGAATTCACTTCATTTCAGTTAAAGGGTAGGGCTGGTAAATAGTGGAGGAACTGGAAGAAAGCTAGAATTCAAGGCGCACCGCCAGTTATGTGGACGGAGTTTTACAGATTGGTTATGGTAAGGAAATCAAAGAATAAAGAAGAATATCGACAAAAGAAGAAAGCTAGATATAGAAGATCTTTTGATCAAGGGGAAGACTCAGGGACTTTGAAACCCTTTACTACATCACAACATGCTCCAGCCACTCCTACTAAGTCATCTTATTCTACAGCCAGTGTGGCTAAGCCTCGTTCAGAGAGCAGAGGTGGTTTTAGTTCTTATAGTAGAGGAGGTACTAAAGCTAGAAGGAAGAAACCTCAGTGTCCTGAATGTGGAAAGTTTCACTTCGGAGAATGCAGGTTAAACACTGTTGGTACAGGTTGTTTTAACTGTGGACAAAAAGGACATTTTATAAGGGAGTACCCTCAGCTCATGACACGACCAGGTCAAGGGTCTACTTTTCCACCTCGACCACAATCTATTTCTGCTTCTATTACTCGAACACCAACCCCTTTAATAGGGGGTAGTATGGGAAGAGGTTCTGGAAGAGGCCAAGGTGACCGTGGAAAACAAGCTGCTGGCAGAGGAAATGCAAGAGTATATGCTCTAACCCTACAGGATGCTCAAACATCCAATGCTGTAGTTACAGGTATATTATCTGTTAATACTTTTACTGCACGTATTTTGTTTGACCCCGGTTCTACTCACTCATATGTGTTACCCCTATTTGCCAAGAGATTTGCATTTGATTCGATTACTCTTAAAGAACCATTCTTGGTTTCCACCCCGATGAGAGAGACTTTGATGGTTAAAACATGTTATCGTTCTTGTAAAATAATTGTTGGGGGCATGGAAACTGAGATAGATCTTATGGTTCTCAATATGTTAGATTTTGATGTGATTTTAGGGATGGACTGGCTATCTTCTTGTCATGCTACTATAAATTGTCGTGATAAAGTTATTTCCTTTAATATGCCGGGGAGGAGTAATTTTGTGTTTCAAGGAGATCGAAGTGATGTACCTTGCAACATGATATCTATGTTAAGTGCCCGGCGTATGTTGCGAAAGGGATGTAAGGGATTTCTAGCTTTTATCAAAGATTTAGAAAAGAAAGAACAGAAGTTAGAAGACATACATGTGGTTAATGAATTCCCAGATGTGTTTCCAAAAGATTTACCTGGATTACCGCCAGAAAGAGATATTGAGTTCAGTATTGATTTGGTCCCAGACACACGACCAATTTCTATTCCACCTTATCGTATGGCTCCTGTTGAGCTAAAAGAACTCAAAGAACAATTAGAAGATTTGTTAAACAAAGGGTTCATTCGCCCAAGTTTTTCACCTTGGGGTGCTCCTGTTCTTTTTGTGAAAAAGAAATATGGTTCTATGAGATTATGTATAGATTATCGTTAGCTGAATAAAGTCACAGTGAAGAATAAGTATCCTTTACCAAGGATAGATGATTTGTTTGATCAGCTTCAAGGAGCAAAATACTTCTCAAAGATTGACCTAAGGTCTAGATATCATCAGTTACGAATTAAGAATAATGATATACCTAAGACTGCTTTTCGTACACGGTATGGCCATTACGAGTTCCTCGTGATGTCTTTTGGGTTGACAAATGCACCAGCAGCATTTATGGATTTAATGAACAGAGTGTTCAAATCATTCCTTGATAAGTTTGTAATTGTATTTATTGATGATATTTTGGTATATTCAAAGAGTCATGAAGAATATACTGAACATTTGAGAATAGTGCTTCAGACCTTGAGAGAGCATTAGTTGTACGCAAAGCTCTCAAAATGTGAATTATGGATGGAACATGTTATTTCCCAAGAAGGTATTCATGTAGATCTAAGTAAAATTGAAGCAGTAAAACAATGGCCTAAACCAACAACTGTGTCTGAAGTACGTAGTTTTCTTGGCTTAGCAGGGTATTACCGTCGCTTTGTCAAAGATTTCTCTAAGACGGCTCTCCCATTAAATAAGTTAACTCGAAATAATGTTAAATACATTTGGGATGATTCATGTGAGCAAAGTTTCACCCAATTGAAAGAGTGTTTAACTTCTGCACCAGTCTTAATCCTACCATCAAGACCAGGGGGTTACTCTGTATTCTGTGATGCCTCAAAGATAGGCTTAGGGTGTGTGTTGATGCAACATGGTAAAGTCATAGCTTATGGCTCACGTCAGCTTAAAAAGCATGAATTGAATTACCCCACTCATGATTTGGAAATGGCAGCTGTAGTGTTTGCCCTAAAGATTTGGAGACATTACTTGTATGGGGAGACTTGTAAAATTTTTACAGATCACAAAAGCCTTAAGTACATTTTGAGCAGAGAGATCTCAATCTAAGGCAACGAAGGTGGATGGAACTTCTGAAAGATTATGATTGTACCATCCTTTACCATCCAGGTAAAGCAAATGTAGTGGCTGATGCTTTAAGTCAAAAGTCTATGGGAAGTTTAGCTCACATTGCCACTATAAGGAGATCTCTAATACATGAACTACAAGAATTAGAAGCTGATGGAGTATTCTTTGAGATCACTGAGTCAGGTACATTTTTGGCTCATTTAACAGTTAGATCATCCCTTGTTGAAAAAGTAAAAGCAACTTTAGAAAATGACATTGATATGGTCAAAATCAGAGATAAGGCAAGGCAAGGTCTAGCACCAAGTTTCTTGGTAGATGAAGAAGGAGTCTTATGGTTAAATGGAAGACTTTGTGTCACCAACATTAAATCTTTGAAACATGAAATCTTAATGGAAGCTCATGGTTCGCCATACGTTGTACACCCTGGTGCTGTGAAAATGTATCAGGACTTGAAACAAGTTTACTGGTGGGAGGACATGAAGCGAGACGTGACTGACTTTGTAGCTCGATGTTTGACTTGTCAGCAAGTTAAAGCTGAACATCGACGACCACCTGGTTTGATGCAAAAACTAGATATTCCCGAGTGGAAGTGGGAAAGGATCACTATGGATTTTGTGGTAGGTTTACCTCGGTCAACAAAAGGAAATGACTCAATATGGGTCATAGTGGATCGACTTACTAAGTCAGCACATTTTCTTCCTGTTCATACCACTTTCAGTGTAGCAAAACTTGCTCGACTTTATGTTAAAGAAATAGTGAAACTTCATGGTGTACCAATATCCATTATATCAGACCGAGGACCTCAGTTTACCTTTCGGTTCTGGAAAGTTTTTCAAGAGGCTTTGGGTACCAAAGTGAATCTTAGCACAGCATTCCATCCTCAAACTGATGGACAGTCCAAAAGGACAATTCAGACTTTAGAGGATATGCTAAGAGCTTGTGTGATGGATTTCAGTGTAAGTTGGGAAGATCATTTGTCTCTTATTGAATTTGCTTATAATAACAGTTACCAAGCCAGTATTCAGATGGCACCTTTTGAGGCTTTATATGGGAGACGGTGTTGATCTCCTATAGGTTGGTTTGAATTTGGTGAAACCAAAATATTTGGACCTGAGATGATTCAAGAACATATAAATAAAGTTAAATTGATCAGAGAGAAGTTGTTAACTGCTCAGAGTAGACAAAAGTCTTATGCAGACAACCGACGACGTGACCTTGAATTTGTAATAGGTGATATGGTTTTCTTACGAATCTCACCTATGAAGGGAGTAATGAGATTCGGGAAGAAAGGCAAGCTTAGTCCGAGGTATGTTGGCCCATATGAAGTTGTAGATAGAGTGGGTAATATGGCATATCGCCTAGACCTACCTTCCGACCTAGAAGGAGTTCATCCAATATTTCATGTGTCCATGCTACGGAAGTATCTTCCTGATCCTTCTCATGTCATTCAACCCCAAGAAGTTTATTTTGATGAAACTCTCACCTACGAAGAGGTTCCAGTAGCTATCCTTGATAGAAAAGTCAAGAAATTACGTACTAAAGAAATTCCTACTGTCAAGGTTCTTTGGAGAAATCATTCTCGCGAGTAAGCTACGTGGGAGGCAGAAAATGAAATGTGGAAAAAATATCCACATTTGTTTGAAACTTGAGGTAAGATTTTAATTCGGATGACCGAATTCTTTTAATGGGGGTAGAATGTAATACCCGTTAATTTCAGAATATAATTCGCTTAAGAGTATTTTAGAATTCTACAACGTTACTTTAGTTATTTATTTTGGTCATTTTTAATTTTCATATTTAATTGTTCTCTTTGAATATTATTTATGAAAATTGAGTTAAATGACTGGACTAAATATTTGCACCATGTGGGATATATTCTAAGAATGGTGAAATTCATGAAAAAGTGGTTTAAGAATGGTCAATTAGTCCATTTATTGTAAATTGACTGGATGGGTTTGGATGTTGGGTTATGGATACCCATGGGTTATTCAATAACCCATTAGAAATATTTAATATAAAGCTTCAATAGTAACCCCCCTCATTTCTCACTCAACCGAAGGAAGACTGAAGTTCGCTTTCTCTCGTTTTCTTCATCCTCTTCTCAAATCCTTTCCTTGATCTTCAGAGTTTTGATTATTTGTTCGGTTCAAAAGCTTTGTAAGGATCAAAGGTAAGTTTTAATCTCATTATTTTCCTCAAATTTCAGTTTATGTAGAAGATCAGAGGAGGTTTTATTCTTGAAGATTTTGATGATAATTCATGAATCTCAGTTGTTTTAGAAGTTATATTTGAGTTATAATCGGTTAAAAGGGTTGAAATTCTGGTTTTGAAACAAGAAAGGAAAGGATGAAATTGTTAGAAATTTCTGCAAAAACTTCTGCAAAAACCGAGTTACTGTAGTGTCGGCAGTCAACGGTATTGTAGCAGTCAACGTTACTGTAGCGAACAGGTACTGTAGCAAACCGTTACTGTAGCAGTCAGAAAATTTTGCGTATTTTCGTGATTTTGTTTCCTTTCTTATGTTTCCTTGTAATATATTTTACTAGGAAATTTTCCTACACAAATTCTAGCGTGGAAGAAGGTAAACTTGGACAAACATCAAGGTGAGTGAATAACCTTGCGAAGCTAATTTGATATTACTAGTCAAAGTACAATATAAGTCCCATTTACAATATTATTTGGATATTAATTGATCAATTTTTCATATGACAGTATATGATGATTGATATATTTTTTTACAGAAATTCAAAGGAATAAGAGTATGTATAAATGATTTTATTTCATGGAAATTGTACTATGTGAGAAGTTCTCACTATCTTATTAATGAGTAAAGATCTACGGGATCTAATACATGAGTTTGAAAGGGTTAAAGTCCCATACTACTCAGTGTATAACGATGAAAAACTATACACAAGTTTGAAAGGGTTAGAGTCCCATATTACTCGGTGTAAATAGATGAAATTGTAAATATGAGTTTGAAAGGGTTAGAGTCTCATACTACTCGGTGTATATCTATGAGAACTTATTCACGAGTTTGAAAGGGTTAGAGTCCCATACTACTCGGTGTATATCTATGAGAACTTATTCACGAGTTTGAAAGGGTTAGAGTCACATACTACTCGGTGTATATTTATGAAATCTTATTCACGAGTTTGAAAGGGTTTGAGTCCCATACTACTCAATGTATAAGACAATTAAATATATGAGTAAATGTGGTATTTGTACTTTTGATATTTTATATAGTACAGTTATTTACTTACTGAGTTTTTAAATAAACTCACGCTCCCTATGATTATCTTTTCAGATACAGAAAACAAAGAAGAAGAGTATCCGTTTGAAGAATAGAAGCCCTTTGGAATTATCCTCTATTTCTGTCTGGTGGGATACCAGTACTTATTGATGTGGATACTAGGAACGCTCTGTACTTACTATAGGTCTCCTAAGCTTGCGATGAGATAGAAATATCAGACTATGTATGTCTATATTTGCTTATCAGATGAATATAATTCTGTAGTGTGGAATGAATGATTAAGGTTGAATGTAAAACCTTACAGAATATATGTAAATAACGTATGTTTGAGAATTTTATCAAATGAGTAGTATCTTTTCACATGCTCAATTTTTGGGATGTGATAGCAACGTTGGAAAAACTCTCTAATATCCCCTTTCTTGAACCTTCTGACTAGTCAACAGTTGAGTGGTTATTCATACCTAGTCAATTGGTAGTTCTCTACTACCCAAGAGTCATAACTTGAGAAGCATTAGTCGACTATTGGCCCCTACCAATCGACTGGTTCCTTCTTGACAAGCCATACGTTGCTACTCGAGATAGGCTAATCGATTGCCTAGCCTAGCTTATTGATCGATTTCTTTTTGTGCAAAAACAACCCTTCTATCGAGATAGGCCAATCAATTGCCTAGCCTAGCCTATTGACCAACTTCTCTCCTAACCATTCTATGTGAGAGTACCTAGTCAGCTGATAATATCCTGACAATTGACTAATTGAACTCAAACATAGAAAAATAAGGGAAAAGAAGGAAAATACTAAAAAAAAAATACTCAACTTGTCATGACCTGTTACCTAGACCTGTAATCGGCATAGTAACGACTCTCCCCGTTATTGTAAGCCTTACTGTTTATAGTCTACCCCTTAGTTTTAACCCATTTATTGTATTCGCACATGAGATAAAATAAAGAATTTCATAACCCACAGTGTTAACAATAGCATACAAGATAACACACATGATCACAGTAGGGAACCAATCATACCTGGAATCTACACTCTCATAGTTTGTATTAATTCAAGCATACAACATACAAACGCACATAGAGTTTCACACCCAAGAAGGTTCGTACCTGGTTTTTGTGCCATGCGCAAACATACACAAGTTAAGTAAGGAGAAGACATACCTGTTTTCCATGCCCTTCGTATACATACATCCAAAAAATATATATATCAAACCACACAGGACTATTCTCCTATAGTGATTTGACCATATCCCCTTTATCATTTAAAACTTTATTACATTTGAAATAATTTAACATTACCCTTCCCTGTTAATCTTATAATACCCACCTTTCTATTTTTCGAAATTACTGTTGAAATTTTACTTCATGAATATTGAGTGTGCAATTTGTGTGATATTTTTGTGTATGATATTATGATATGATGTGATGATGCCTAGATAGGTGATTGTGGGTTGTAGGCTAGCAATGTGTGATGCTAGACCATATAGGGACTAAAGTAAAAATTATAGGGACTAAAATGAAAGATTTTGAAATTAGCCAAATGTTTATAAAGGATATGAATAAAAAAGAGAAAATTATAGAAAACCTTGATGTGAAACAAGAAGTGAAAAATAACTCTTAAATTTTGAGATATTAACTTTTGAAATAAATAGTGATGATTAAATTATTAGGTATAAGAATGGAATAAAAGAAAAATAAAATAAATATAAAATTCAACAAATGGATGTTGTACAGATTATTGGGAAATAAATAAATAAATTTAAATTATATAAATAGTTGTAACAATAGTTAATGGATAATGCAAAAGATAAAATAAAAGAAACAGGCAATCATCCATACTAACTAAATCTAAATTAATACTAAATAAAGTATAAATAATACTAAAAGGTAAATCTAAAAATATGCCTCCAAATCTAAATTTTGAAAATCTCTCTGATATGTATATTTCCTTGTGATTTTGTAATGTATGCTTATGAACTTTATTGTATTGTTTTAAAATGACGGATTTTATTATGGTAGAGATTGACTCGCTCATTGAGATATTTATCTCACACTCATTAATTTATTTATTTTTTCAGATCAAGTAACGAAAGAGGAAATTCCACAAGAGGATTAGGGTTGCCATTGAACTATCCCATTATTGGGTACATTCTATGTAGTAGTTACTGTTTCTTTAAGATTGGAAAGCTCTGTGTTCAACTAGGACATCTGAAGGGTTTCGAATAGTTTATCTATTATTATTCATTTGTATTTAAATCAATTTAATTTTGAGAACATAGATTGCAAAGGTTGATGGTATGAAATTTTATTGCAATGTTGAACACGGATTGATTTATGATTGGTATGATTTCATGAGTAGATGAAATTCTATTTATTTTAAATGTTAAAGTATGAATGTGGAGAATTGCGAGGAATCTGGGTAAGTTTCCCCTTCCTCCTTGTTGTGTAATTTAACTGAGTTGCGGTTAGCATGGAATCTAGATATGACTCTCCATGTACATTCCCTTGTGTGATTTGAAGAATACTTTGAATATTTTAAACTGATATATGATTTATCAAGTGCAAATGCAAATTAATGGTAAAGAACAATGAAGCTAGGGAAAAAGGGATTAGATATAGTAATGTTAAGAGGCTTACAGTGGCACGGGGTTCGTGTTATCATGCCAGTGACGTGCCCAGATTTGGGTCATGACAAATCCTAAAGTCATGCAAGTTATATGTCTATTACAGCAGGCAGAATTACATGATAACGTAATCATACGACTCCTTAATCATGTAATCAGGACGTGAAATTACAAACATATTTGAACATGTAAACCATACATCATTTCATCATGAAATCATCATCTCATCATGGAAATATCATTTAACACATTAACATCATCTAAACGAAACATCATTCATCGCATAATTATTATCCGCATAAGGAAATAATGTTCAACAATTCTGTAATGTTCAAGTAAAATAAATTAAAAATCCTTAATGACCTTAACGCCACATCCATCAGTCACCACGTGAAAAGTGCAGAGTACAATAAATAATGCGGAATAAAATAATGTCTTGTCCTGAAGTCCATCCTAAGTGTCATAACGACTACAGAGCATTCTAAAGCTTAAACTATAATATTGTAGACCTACCTGGCAACAAAAAGGTCACAAACGGGCATCGCTACTCCTTAAGTGGGTGCTCTTCGACATCTGGATCTATAAAAATAAAAGTAAATAGAGAGAGTAAGTCAAAGCTCAGTGAATAGAACTGCTTTGCCGTAACATGGTTCAAACATGTTAAACATCATAAAAATGCCCAACAAGCTAAATCTCAAAACCAACACTGTAATACGAAAATGTATTGTCTCAAGGCATCCAAAACAGCCAACCAGTGATACCCATTAGTAGTAAGGCGCCATCGGGAGTTCAACTCACTCAGCCACCTTCCCTACCTACCCTAACGTATGGACACCCTATCGGTCATGTCACGCTCTGGAAATCGAGCATGTGAATAAAATATAAACACTAGGGCTTACCTCCATGGTACCCTAGAAATTCACTAAAACAGTCATAATATTTACAACTATGCAAAACATAAGTTGCAAGAAAAGGAACTTTGCATTCATGCCCATAAAAGTTAAAACATTCACATATTTTTCCCACTTCCCAAAACAACGGGAAAACATAATCAATAGAGTACAACATCAAAATTACAGCAGAATATAATATTGTACAATACAATGTCCCGAACATAGATGACTTAAAAGGCTACAGAGCATTTCTTAGGCTGATACAATATTTGGTTCCTTGAACCCACCAATCAAAGGTGAAGTATATCTCCAAAGGGGCCTCTAATCCTCCAAGGAGTACTCCTCTTCCTCAACCACCATATCTGAAATATGATAATTACAGAGGTGTAAGTTTATCAAAACTCAATGAGCAAATGATTGTGCAATAAATCAATATTCAGCACAAGTACAAATATCATAATCACTATTACAATCAGAATAAATATTAGGCACGTACTAGCACAAATAAATACACACACACAAAGTGTATAATGCAACAATAACGTACTATCCTCCTGTGAGTCTATGTCCTCACAAATGCCACATTGAGTTGCAACTCAATGGAAATGTGCTAAAGGTCTACGTTCTCCTATTCTTAACTTTCCTGAGGTTCATCCATAAGAATTTAGCCATCCTAGGACGCACTACTCGGTTTATGCTATGGGTCTTTGCTCCCACCACAACTCCTTTTTCCCATGCAGCCAATGCACAACCACAACGTAACATATACTTTAACAATACACAATTCCCAAATACAATTCTCATCATAATTTTTCCAAGTCACACAAGTAGTTTCATAATCTAGTTAATAACACTAACTAGCAAAGTTAATTCATTTAATTCCAAATATGATGTCATTGAGATTTATATTATACTTGCATAAATAAAAACCTGATTAGCAAGGTCACCCACTTACCTTTATGCAGAAAGACTGATGAGTTTTTGTCTAAAATGTTAAAATTACCTAGAAATAATGGTCGACCAATTGGGACGCACCAGTCAATCGGTGCGCTTCTGTCGAACTTTGGACATAAGGCACCATGGCAATCGGTTGATAGCTTTAAATATGATAGTCAACTGCTTGCTCGCGGAAATGATTCTACTACTCATCATCCTTAATTTCTTTCCAAATCCCATTCTCTCATCCTTTAAATCTCCCAATGAGTTTTAAACAAAAAATTCTAGCAACCCAACCAAAAAGCAAGATAAGAAAAGTAAGGTTTAAGACCAATCATTCCAAGACTCCCATTTCTCGGCTCAAGGAAATTCGAAAATAGAGAAAGAAGAGGAAGATAAAGCTTACCTCCTTCCCTTAAGAGCTCTAGTACACCGAAAATATGGCCGGAATTCTCGTGGTTGCTGAAAAAATGGATGCAACAGTTGAAGGAGTTGAGAAGCTCTATTTTCTCTTGCCCAAATTTACCTTAATGTGAAAATGAGAGGGGAATAAGAGAGGAAAGTGGTTTTAATGACTGAGTGGGTTATTGGGTGACCCATAGGTACCTATACCCAATAGCCTCAAACCCAAGTGACCCAACTAGAAAAATTCCACAATAATTATATTAACTTCAATAAGTTTCTCTTTCTCCTATTTTTTCTCAATACATAGAAAAAAATACCACACAACAATAAAAATACCCAGTCCGATCATATATCACAAATTTCACAATCAATTATTCATATAGAATAAATTAATTTTGGAAAATAAAATGACTAATTTAAATAAAAATAACTAATGGTAATTTAATGCCATAAATACTATAATATCCCAAAACATGTAATTATAGGTCAAGGTGCCATCGGGAGTTACGCTCACTAGGGTACCCTCATTGACCTTGCTATGAAGGTTGTCTCCACTACTCACTGGTCAAGGCGCCATCAGGAGCCACGTTCACCTGGCCACCCTTCTTGACCCCGCCGTGGGAGGGAGGTATCACTAATACAATCCAAGTTGTGTAATAATAGGCACATATGTTATTCTAAATCATCTCAAAATCACATCAATGAAGAGCAGTTCATAATCGCAACATGTATCGGCATAACGAAGTCTTAAATTAACATTAAAACATCACTCCCAACACATCCGAGCATACATTTATAAATTAATATTATCTCATTATCTTTAACACATCCGAGTATACAAAATCTATAAATTAACATTATCTCATTATTCTCAACACGTTCGAGCATACGTAATCTATAAATTAACATTATCTCAGTATTCTCAACATGTTCGGGCATATAGAATCTATAAATTAACATTGTCTCATTATTCCCAACATGTTTGGGATACAAAATCTATAAATTAGCATTATCTCAGTATTCTTAACACGTTCGGGCAAACAGAATCGATAAATTAACATTGTCTCATTATACTTGACATACCTGGACATAAATAATTCTTAATTTATCTATAATTTATTATTCCTGACATACTCGAACATATACAATTTATAAATTAACAATGTTTCGTTATTCTTGACATGTCCAAGCATATGTAATTTATAAATTAACAATAATTCACTATCCTCGAAATATTCGAGTAAATACATTCTATGAATTAACAATGATTCACTATCGGCCAAAATTTATTTGTGAATTAATTAGCCACATTGTGCCTTAGGCCTAACATCTTTCCTACAATATTAGGGAGATTACCCTATGTCACCCTTATCATGTCTAACATTAAAATTGAATTAAGATGGAGTCGAACTACTCACCTGGACTCCAACGCCATGTGTGATACCCAATGCCTTAGGGTATCAGTGTGTTGATCTTTCAGATGAATATTTAGACGTGGGAAAAATTTTTGTTTATAAGAAAGGAAGTTCATGGTGGAAGGTGTGGCGTGTGAAGAGATAAGTGGTCGAGGATAAAGGTGTACGTATAATACAGGAAAGACAAATGGATGATGAGACCGTGGAAGGACTAGGGTGAAATAAAAATATTTAAGTGGCACTTCTAATGAATAAGGAAATAAGGATAGTGGTGTGTTAAGAGTTGAGAAATTGGGCATGGGAATGTGTAGTACCTTGTGTGTGTTGAAGAATACCTGAGTTGAAGAAATTACGATTTTGCCACTACTTATTTGATCAAGACTAAACAAAAGGGCAAAATTGTAATTTCTCTAGTATGAGTATATGAGTTACACACACACATTTTCAACCACTCCTCTTTCTCTTTTATGCCATTTCCTTTCTCAAGCCCTAGCTTCACCTCTCTCCATCTCCTTCACCCAAAAACCTACTACCCAAGCCTCTAACCACTGATCTGCGACGACCAACCATCGCCGGAAGGAAGAGAAAATAAGGTAAAAATCCCCATCTTTCTCTTTTTCTATCACATTTTTGGATATGAGAGAATTAGGGGTGAGGATGAGTGTTCTTGGGAGTTTAGAGTTAGATTGATGATCTAAAACTCTTATTGGATGTTTGTTGAACATTTTGGAACAAGAAATTTGTAGAATCCTTGGATTAAAACCTTCAAATCATGGCTTAAAAGGCATGATAGAATAATTGGGGAACCTAGGGTTCTTGGACGAAATTTTCATGGTTGAGTTTGATTCCTGAATATAACCTAAGGTTTGAGTGTAATACCTGTCATTTAATTTTCCCACTAACTATTGAATTTTTATTTCAAGAATATTGAATTTACAAACTTTGTGTGCAATGCGTATGTGATGTTATAATGTGATATGATAGTGCAATTTCGGGGTTGTAGGCTAGCAATGTGTGGTTCTAGGATGTACAAGGACTAAAGTGAAAATCACAAGAACTAAAATGAAAGATTTTGAATTTTGTTGGGGTGTAGCTAAATGTCTATAAGAGGGAAGGAATAGTAAGAGAAAATTATAGGAGATGTTGATGTGAAACAAGAAATGAAAAACAACTCTTAAATCTTATTTTTTGAAATAAATAGTGACAATTAAATTATTAAGTGTAAGAAAGGAATAAAAGAAAAATAAAACAAACATAAAATAAAAGGGATGCAGGCCATTAGAAAAACAAATACATATATTTAAATAAAATAGTAAGTAGTAGCAATAGCTAATGGATAATGCAAAAGCTTAAATAAGGGAAATAGATAATTGTCTAAACTAACTAAATCGAATTTAATATTCAATTAAGGATAATGAATCCCAATAATTAAATCTAAAAAATATTTTGAGAAATCTGAATTAACCATATAATTTTAATTTGGGATAATCTAAGATTTTAATAACAAATCTTATTTGAATTTAAACAAATAAGTTAATAAAATATGCATGCTAGAAAGAGATAATTAATATAATTATACATAAGTGAATTTGAAGAAAATCATACCACCCAAATCTGGATTTAGCCGCGGGTTTCATTCAACAGAAATCCATGATGGGTTAGTTAAACAAATTCCCGAAAATTGGCAAAATAAAATAGAATAGCGTAGAGCAAATAATAAAATATAATAATAACAATGATGATAATACTATTTGAATAACTATATTTAAGTTAACTAAAGGTTAATACAAGATACTCCAAACTAACAATCATATATATATATATATTATGATTTTATATTTTAAATAATCCTAACATTCAAACTACCATATTTACCTAATTAAATTAAAACAAGTATCTAATCAATCAAATTTAAATCTTAAAATCTATTCAAATTAAATTAACTTCATCTAAATAAACAATTATTCAAATTTAATTAGACTAACATATCTTAAGCTAAAAGACAATTGGAAAACCCTACTTTCCACACCCCTAATTGCCCTCTCTCTCTCTCTCTCACGCACACACACACACATTCGGCCAACACATACACACATGCACTCACATCCTCCACCTTTTAGCCACCAAATTCACAAATTAGCAAATACACACACAAGCCACCACATTCATAAAGTCTACATCTCTTTCTATCCACCAATCACACACACACACACACACACACTTCATACACACATTGTCATCAAGCCGCACCCCTTCAATCCCAAACCTTCAACCTTCAATCACGTATATTCCCTTATTCACATAGCCATGATGTCAGTGCCCCAAAACATAAACCAAGGCACGTCTTTTATTTGTGATTCAACCAAGTAGCAAGGTTAAAGCTAAGTCCCACACGGATTTTCTCCACCTCTTTCTAGGTAGTAAATTCCGATCAAAACTAAAAGAAAAAAATGTTAGCTTCAATTCTCTTTTTTATATAAAATACAAATACCATAGCACACAAATTCTCTTATCACATCAAAGAGAGCTTGATCGGGTTGATTAGAGGGATTTGTTGGAATCCAAATGAGTGGTGCTAACCTTGTTTTAATATTTTCCTAGTGTTAAAACTAGTAAAGAGGAAAGACAAGGCAAAACTCATGGTTTGGGAAAGAGGAAAATCAAATAAGAGATTTGGGATTTTAAGAGAGAAATTATGAATTCAAGGGTTAATGTGATTTTGCTAACGAGGAATTGTTAGGGGAAAGAGATGATCATGTGATATATACTAATACTTGTGATTTGAGATAACTGATCATGTAATATATATACCATTACTTGTGATTTGAGATAGTAGTGGTTATCATGTGGAACTTGATTGATGATTGATATTGATATTATTATGGTTTGATTGAATCTTGATTGTGTTTGAGTGGGATGGTACCCCCTTTTCATGTCAAGGCTAAAAACCCTAGGAATTTGGTGTCTTGACCTCTAAGAGTGGAGATAACGACTCCCTTAGTAGGGAGATGAGCCTTAATTCGAGATTGGAACTCGTGAAGAGCCTTGACTATAATGGATGAGGTTATGCGTCATGACAGGTTTTTTTGAGATTGGTTGAGCGGGCTACTGGCACTCCCAGGTATTTTTGCAGTTGACAAATATCAATTCTGTTGGTTTGGATTGTTTGACTTGAATTGTAATCTCTCTAGTATGTTTTCTTTCCCTTTGTGATTTCATGATAAAGACATTGGTGTGCTTTATTATTCTTTAATGTTTTCAGTTTTTATTAAGACAGGGATTGACTCGTTCATTGAAATTATTATCTCACACTTGTAGATGTCATTTTTTTTTTTAGATAAGGTAGCGGAAGAGGTGTATCTGCAAGAGAACTAGAGTTGTCATTGGACTTTCCTATTATTAGGTCCATGTTGTAGTTTGTTGTTTCTTTAAGATTAATAAGCTTTGTGGTCAATTAAGACAAATAGGGGGTCTTGGGCTATTTAATTATTTTAATTGGTTTGTATTTAATTGAATTGATTGTGAGAGTTTGTTGAAGAATTCTTAGTATTGAATTTATGGGAATAGCAAGGATGTTTGGAAGGTTTATGAAACTTGATGATTGATTGCATGGATTCATGTGAGCAAATAAATTACTTTGTTGAACATAAATTATGAATAGTGGGAGATGGCGAGGAATCCAGGTAAGTCTCCCTTCTGCCTTAATGTGCATTTAATTATGGGTTGTGTTAGCAAGGAATCCAGATACGTCTCCACACATATCTCCTCTTGTATGTGTGGTTGTTGGGTGATAGTAATTTTCCAAGGAAGCTAGAAATTTTTTTCAAATAACAAAGATTCAGTGTTGTTCTGTCAGACGCTCAGTGCCAGCCCTGCAGAAGGATCAACGTTGACCTCTGGACAACCAGCGCTGAGCATCCACAGAGGACAACAGACTAGCTAGCGCTGGGCGCCATGGGAAGGACGCTCAGTGCTAGCATGCTAGCGTTAAGCGCCATTAGTGAACTTTCAATGCAGTGAGACAGAGGCAAGGTCGCTCTCTGTTGGGCTAGCGCTCAGCTTTGGAATGCGATCAGACTTGAGTTACTAACCTTATCATCTTATCCTACAACTCTTAGGAATCAATCCACGGTATGCATGCATAATTAATGATGCTAAGATGAAGATAGAGAAGAGTTGTCCCACTCACCTAGATTCTAACTCTAATTTTTACTATGTCTCAAGAGTTATCAGAGAGAAATGGGATGTAAAATAATCAATCCACAACTACAATGCAAAAGATTGCAAGGAAACATCAAAACTATGAAACTAGTAAATTGCATGTTACAACATATGACCGATCTTCACTATTTTGGTCATATCTCCTAATTGGTAAGGAATATTTTTATAGAATTTATTGCTTTAGAAAAAAGACTCAAAGGGATTTCCAATGATATCTAATTTATTAAAAACAGAGTTTGATTGAGGGAGTTATGATCGATTTAAATTTCATGAAAACAAGAGTATGATAAATTGGGTTTTCTAGTTCTTACCTTTGTTTCTTGAGATTTTTCGATATCGGAAAAGACAGCTAAAGATGTGTTCCTTGAGGTTTATGTATGGAAGCATGATGTCAAGGGTTCTTGTGTTTTTCTTTAAGAAAGAGAGAAGAGAGTGGTGGCTAGGAGTCTCTTATTTGAGAGAAGGGAGATGATAGGGTGCTAGGGTTCACTATGGTGCACGCCTAGGGATTCTAGAAGGGGAAGGCGTGGTGTGCAATTCTCTAGGCTAGTAGGCATCCCTAGTTGTGTTGTTTTTTTATTTTAGGTTAAAATTTTCCTTTTAGTGTATTTGTCTTTTTTCTTGTCATGTTTATTATTTGTTTGTTTATTCATTTATAAATCCCCCTTTATTTTGATTGGTAAGCTCACGCCTAAGTAGGGTTGGTTTAAGGAAATTTTATTCTCTTAGTCAACATATGATAATCTCCTTATTTTCTTTCCTTATAACTTTTCAAAACTTTCCTTAATTCTCACCTTAGCTTCTTCACGTTACTCTTTCCCTATCTATCCATATCCTTAATTTCAATCTTAGTTTATTTATTTATTGCATTATTATTCCTTGACTCACTCCTACCTCATGCCCACATGCTCTTAAAATTGATTTGTTAAATCTTGTTGACTCCAAATCAACCCTATTCATTTTATTTTATTTGATTTTACTTAATTTGGTATATCCCTATTCATCATATTTCAATTATTTTATTTTGTTTGACCTGTTATATTCATCTATTTATTTATTATTTCTACATGCCTCCTAATTTGGTTCACCTTTAATTCTTATTTAATTTGACTTCAAAATTCCTTTTATTTAATTTCAACCCCTAATGCCATATGTGCCCTCACATCAATTACCACTAAGCAAGGTGCTCCTTGCGTGGTAACCTAGTCATCCATACCTTAATGTTTTAGTCCTCATTTCTCAAGTGAAGCATCAATATGCCACACGGCTCATGAACTTGCATCACATACGTTTAATTGTCCACACACACGAACAAGATAACGAACATCACATCAACATATAGGATAAACTTAATAGACATGGAAAAAAAATCCCTACGGGTATCCCCCTATTTACGAAACAATTCTACATGCCCTCACTTACATTTTATCACGACTTCAAAATACCGGGGGTATTACAGTCCTGAATTCAATTGTGTTTTTTTCTGTTTTGCATTCTTTTTTGGTTCATTTTGCTTTTCATTGTTTTGTGTTTTTTCTAGTTTGTGATCTTTGTATTCTCTGCTAAAAAAAAGAACAAAAAACCTAGTAAAAAAAAGAAAAAAGAAAAAAAAGAGAAATAAAAAAAACTATGTTGGTTGTCAAGAATTGTTTCTGATTTGAATTTAGAACTTTGCAAAACCTCTTCTTAAGTTCTCTTGTTAATTCCTTGAGTTTCTTGTCTAAACATCCACTTTTATCTATCACTTTGTCCCTAAGTATTGAATTAAATTATAAAGAATTATGACAACTTTTGATTGAGTTTGATTAGTTTCTCTAAAGAACTAATAGAGAAAACATAAGTGAAAAAGGCAAGAGTGGGTGAGAACAACATAAGGAAGAAAAAGTCAAATCAAGTGTGAAACACAAGCGTGTGCAACATCATTTGAGTGTAGACATGTGAGAAATTATTGTGAGGATTTTATCACTAACATGTTTTTGCAGGAAATATATATAAAAAAATGGTCTTCAAGAAATAGTTCAAATCACAATAATGGGAAGGAGAATGAGGCATTTATTATGCAAGCCATGCAACAACACTTTGAAAGATTGAATGCAATAATTAAAGGACTTGTTGATAGAATTGAAAGGTGTGAAATGGGAAATGGAAGACAAATGAATCAGAATGTGTGGGAGTCTTTTAGGAGAGTTTGAAGAAATAAATTCGAAGAATATGAAGAAGGAGTTGAGGGAGAATAAGAGGAAGTTCAAGAATCTGAAGTTTAGAGTGAAAATTATAGAAATAATAGAGGGGGTAAGAGAGAAAGGAAATATAGGAGGAATCTTCAAAGGAGGAGGAATGTGGTTGATAGAAACCTTGGAAGTATTAAAATGAAAGTTTCATCTTTCCAACAAAGAAATGACCCGGAAGCATATTTGAAGTGGGAAAAGAAAATGGAGTTGGTTTTTTACTGTCATCGCTACTCAGAAGAGAAAAAAGTAAAGTTGACAATCACTGGTTATGCTATTATTTGGTGGGATCAACTTGTGACTACCAAAAGAAGAAATCGTGAGAGACCTATAATTTCATAGGATGAGTTGAAAGTTGTCATGAGAAGGAGATTCATATCAAGTCATTATTATCAAAATCTATCAAAAATTTCAGAGTTTGAAGCAAAGGTCAAAAACTATAGAAGAGTACTATGAAGAAATAGAGATAGCTATGATAAGAGCTAATGTCGAAAATGAGAAGTGAGGAAGGGATTGGATGGGGTGGTGGAGTGGTAGGGGCGAAGAAAGGAGAAATGAAGGCTTTGGTGGAAGCTATTGGAGGATTGGAGCAAAGAAGAAGATTGTGAATCATGAGTGAACCACATCTTTTGAAAGAAAAAACGAGGAGTTGGAGCTTTTTTAAAGTTTTCTTCTTCAAATGTGGTGAAAAAAAATACATTTGTAAAACGTTGCGTTTCTCACACATTTCACAAAATAAGAAAACATTAGTAACAGTTGGAGACAAACATATTGCTCCCCTAGCAACATTTCAAACTCTCACCCATGTCAGCATTCTTTTATACACCTTATCTTATTTAGCATAACACGTCAGCCCTATTCTACACGTCACATTTGCCCTCTCCTGATTTGTCTGCGCCCTAATTCCCCCATTTACGTTCAGGGACGACGGAGGAGAGCACGACGGAGTTGCGGCAAAGACGCACTACGGCTAGCGATTTCCGACGGCATTGTAAAATCTCCGCCTCGAAACTTCACCGAAGTGGTTATCTACAGACCCCGGTCGAGATTTTCTCCTCCTCGAAGCTTCGGCGAAGACGCACCCGCGTGTTCCAGCGTCGGCTTCATCCAAGTCGAAGGTTTTCCTCTTCCTCAGTTTGTCTGACTTCTCTGTATATATTATGATTAAACTGCTGCTATGTAAATTGAATGTTAGCCTGTTGATTCTGATTTAAGTGTTGCTATGATATTGATTATTTCTCTGTCTGACTTCTCCTGGGATTAAGTTGTAAATTTTTTCCTTGAATTAAGGGGAAGAGGAACAAATATCCCCTTTGGCCAACTAGATATTCTCATATTTGTAACATCTTCTTGATCTTGAATTTGCACAACCTCTAAACCCTTTTTTTCTGATCTTGATAGGCTAATTAGATATCCCCGTAATTTGCTTCTTTGTTTCAATCTGCGGATAAGTGTTTGAGTGATGCTCAACTGCTTCTATATAGTATTGGTTCAGAATTGATAATATTTCTTATATAATTTGCAAAGAAGGGGCAGTGAATAGAGGAAACAAGAACAAGGATGTGGAACATATATTTCATGTGATAATGACCATGCTTAGAATTTGAATGTATATTCCTTTATTTGCAACTCATGTGGTTTCATTGGTACCTTTGCTCTCATGTTGTTGAGCTTGTTAATTAACAATCCTAAAATTCTTGTTTCATGCGGCTAAATATTTTATTGAATTTAAGCTCGCTTGTGCTGTTAGGATCAATTGAAGATAGTTGACTAAATTTTTTCTTTTGTATTTTTCCTACCCCACTTCCAGCACAGGATTGCCAATTCAATTAGTGTGGACAAACCTTCTTTTTATTTGTCATGTTCAAATTTATAAACGATGATGGAAACTCAGTAAGAGTTGTTTGCATAGAATAGTATGTATTTTTAGCTATTGATTTTGTCGGTACACTTTATTTGTTTTTAGATTTACTTAAAATACATTGGGTTACTAAAATATTCGAGAGTCTTAACTGCGTTAGTAAAAGTTGCATTTGCTCAGTTTGTTCCAGTTTTCAAAAACCAGCTGTGAGTTTGGGGGATGCAAGTTTCCTCTTTTGTTACCCTTGACATTCATTATTACTTGTTCTCTATCTCTCCATTCTCTCTATCATAATAAACCAATTTTGTGATTCGATTGCTTGCTTTACCAACTGGGCTAAATAGTAGCTGCTTACTTAAATCATTGAGTTCACTGCTGATGGTGGTGTTCATTGAGGCTAACTAGGTCATAGGGGAATTTTTCCCCTACCTGAGATTCACCACATGATTTGTTTTTGAAGCCAAACCAATGAACAAGGACGAAGGAAAGTCAGATTGTCAAGAATTGGGCAAAGGCAGCGCATCTTCATGGGAAGAGACAGGTCATTTTTTCTTACATGCAGTTTTATTTGGGTTTGCATCGGAGGGTTTTATCAAGTTTTCTTGCTACATTCAGAGTTATAATTTGCTCTTCTAATTTTTTTCCTTTTCTTTCTTTTTCCAGGTCCTTTTTTCTTACATGCATTTTTATTTGGGTTTACATTGGGATTGGGAGGTTTTATCGAGTTTTCTTGCTACATTCAAAATTATAATTTGCCTTTTTTATTGTTGCCGTCTTTCTCTCTGCCTTTGTGATTGAGTAAACAATGTTGTGACTTGATTGTTTGCTTTATTTACCGGTGCTGGGGCTAAATTAATTCTTAGACTAATTAGTTTTTTTTTTTTAAATTCACTACTGTTATAGCTAATTGCTAAACTTCTCTCTTTTGTAATTTTCCTACGCCACATCCAGCACAGGACCCTTGCCAATTAAATTAGTGTGGATGAACCTTTTGTTTCTTTGTCATCATCAAATTATAAATTATGATTGTGACTCTGTAGACAATTTTTGTTTCTTTTCATCTTGAAATTGTAAATTATATTGGCAACTTTGCAAGAGTTAGATAGAGTAGTATGAACTTCCAGCAAATAACTTTTTTCTGCCGCACTTCATAAATTATGATGGCTACTTATTAGATTTACTCAAAACAGATTGTTTTGGTAGAAAATTCAAGAGTTATATAGCATAATAGTAGTGTGGTACAAGAGATAGCATTGCTTTATTTGTTCCTAATTTCAAAATCTAGTTATGGGTTCAGGGATGCGAGTTTATACTACAGTATCTGAGTTTAAATTGTTCTATTACAAAGTTTTTTGAGTCTCACGTTTTTGTAATTTATTCTCTTTTTCTATGTCTTGTGATTGAGCAACCCCATTTTTTGATTTGATTGTTTGATTTTTTTACCTGACTTGTGCCAAATAATCTTGTAAAAATGATAGAACCCAAGAAATAACACTAAAATGATACTGTAATATTTATAGAAATATGAAGGATTACAAAAGAACCCTCCTCCCAAAGCTACTGAAATACAACGAAATATTAAATAACCAAATGAAGGATTACAAGAACCCTCTCCCAGAGCTCACAGCTCCTACAGAATACTAAGGTATTCTGCCCATTTCAAAAGCAGAGCAAGCTCCACTACTCTGATAAATATTTTCCTTCTTGCTGCCCACTCACATGCCCGCTCCATTATTTATAATAAACTCATCTCTAGAAATTCCTTACTTACTCTTTAACCTAATAATAGAAATATACTATAGGTTCCTATCAAAAAACCTTAAGTTTACTTGTGTTTTACCACCAATTGAAGCTAAATTCGTGACTTTTTTTTTTCTTACTTCACATTCACCACAGGATCTAGTCCGGAGAGATCATGCAGGCCTCATCTACCTAGCCCAAGGAGAATTATAATTTCTCCTTTGAAGAAATACGAAGACAAAAAAATTAAGAAAAGGAGAATAATAAGAAAATGGAGTGTGTTGGAAGAGGATACACTAAGGGCTGGAGTACAGAAGTATGTGCCTGTTCTAAACTTTTGTAACCAATGTTTTTCCTGGTAAAAAAGAATAAAATTGGAACTTACTGTCATCAGTCATGTACTTTTCAGTGATACTTTGAATATGAATTAAGTTTCTTTGATTGACTTGCTCTCTTGTTTCATCTGTCTCTCTTCCTTCTCCTTCTTTTTCTACTTCTTCTCCTTCTTTTCTTTTTTTCTTCTTTTAGAAGTTTAGCGGTGCAAAATGGAATTCTTGTCTGTTGAATTCTGACTTGTTGGACCTATTCACCACCGCAGTGTTTCGGTCACTCTTCATATATGATAAAACAATGTCATTTCTGCTTCATTTGAGAGCATAAACAAAATTAGTACCAGTTTTAGGCAGTATGATTTAATTTTTTTTTTTCCTTTGTTATATTTTCTTACACAGGTTCAGCGAAGGAGAGTGGAAGTTAATTTTGAATCATCACAAGGATATATTTGAACATAGAACTGCAGTAAGCCACTCATGGAGTAATGTGTTTAGCCCCTCCCCCCCCCCCCCTCCTTTTTTTCTTATATTTGTTTATCTTTATTTAATAGTTATGCTTTTAATATAACTGGTAACTTTTTTCAGGTTGATCTCAAGGATAAATGGAGAAACATGAAACGACATGGATGAAGAATCATATGAATGTGATTGTGAAAGTACATCCAGAAAAATACTGATATATCATCACCCATACTAACAATTGCAGCATTTTTTTTTTTTGACTGCATAATTTGATAAACAGTAGCTGTGTCATATTGTAAAGCCATAACAAACACTGCATGGTTGCTGTCACTGCCTTCTTTTTTTGTACTAATGCCTCTTACAAACTCTACTGCTAATTCTACTTGGGATTACAGCTTACTAGAATTCTACAAGTGTAAGTAATCTAGCTTATTGTAGTTGTATCTGTTACCTGTACAAGTAAGTGTTTGTAATCTTAGTATATATTTTCTTCTTTCCTTTCTTTCTTCTTGTTGTCATGTCCAGTTGTGTTGGGGATGTAGCATAGTTCATGTGTGTCAAGTGCCTAATCAATTGATGTAACTGCTATTAGATTAGGTGCTATTAAACTGGAATCAAAAGACCAAGGAAGATATTGCAAGTAATAAATCAAATAAGTCATGGAAAATAAAGTTAGAATTTTGTTCTCGAAGTTCTGCGACTTATATCTCTAGATTTATAAAAATTTATAACCTAAGAATTGTTTAAATAATGTTTGTCCAAAAAAGAGAAGAAAAGATGATGTGTGTTGACTTCATTGTTAAGTCCATTAGATGATTGCTATTGCCTATATAGCTTTAGATAACGATGTTCACAATGTGTTGCCTTTGCTTTTTATATCTTATATCTTAAAAGTTCAAATTTGATTTGTAGAAGTTTATTTTCATATATTGTTATATCTTCTATATCCCTAGTTTGGTGTTTCTTTAATAGTATTTTTCATCTGACCCAAAAAATAAAACTTCCAGAGCTTACTCAACAATACGAATTATGAGTAGCTTTAGATAAAATTTTCTAACATTTGTTATCAAGTTATCTTATAAAAACTAATTGAACCGAACTAGTAAATCAGTGAGCATTTAAAACAATTGAACCGATAAAATTGACCCGTTCAATTGGTTTTTTTTGACTTTTTAATTTTTATTGAATATTATTATATATTTTTAAGAAATTTTTTAAAGTTTAAACTATTAGAAAAAGATTTAGAATTGATATAAATATATATCTGTAACATGCCTTGAATATTTTAATATCTGTAAGATTATTAATATATACATCAATTATATATTTTAATATTTTAATATATTTTAAATACTATTGATTCGACTACGGTTTGATCATGAACCCTTGAACCGGTGCCTCAACTGGTTCAATAACTATTCTGATTTTTTTGAACCTTGATAAAAACATATGAAATGTGGGAAATTTTTTCTTAAAAAAGAAATCCCAGTTATCTAATGCTAAACTACAAAACTTTATCTACTTATCATATTTTTATTCAACATAATCATTGATTTTACAACCATATAGAAAGAGAAAGAGGAATACACTTCCTGATGCATTGTGGGGGTAAAATATCAAGTATTAACATGTAGTATATTATCCTAAACAACAGTAAAGATAACTCTGCTTCGCTAGGAATTGTTGTGGGTACAAATCATGCAACATAAAATCTCCATATATAAAAAAGACAAATGAAAAATTAAATAAAGCAGTCTAAATCTTCTTATATCGAATAATGCAAGAAAAGGAGGGCATGAATGAATCATTTGCATGAGGTGAATTTGCAGGTGACATTTCCAGCTCCAGAATTGGCCCTGTTGAAGCGCAGAGCAGTGAGGAGGACACTCCTCTTTGAACCCATCAATGCCCAGTTCATGTGTTGGAGAACACCAAGTGGATGGTAAGAGAATTGAAGGCTGTTATAGGAATTGAGAAGGGCAGTGACCCCTTCTCTTAGGAGAGTCCTATAAGGGTCTCCTCTTCCATAAAGACCATTCCACAGGGTCATGTCTGTTCCATATCTTCTTGCTGCAACTAAACCAAAAGCTACTGCTACTTTTGTATCTGGGTTCACTCCTCTCCAGTAGCATTTGTATTCTGGCATTGTCCACTTCCTGATAGATTATCAGCATGCAGAGAAGATAATCAGTTATCAGTCCCCCATATCCATGTAAGGAAGTAGAAAACTCTAAGGGCAAAAGTATTATTTTCTTTTCGTCCCTAAACTTTGACTCAAATTCCAATTTCGTCTCACAATTTTATTTTGTTTCAATTTTGTCTTCAAATTTAACATCGTCTAAATTGTTTAATGGAAGACGCTGATGTGGTTATCTTTATTGTTTACATCAGCGCCAACTAGTCTAGCTAAACACATCTCACGTCAATATTCTTTTGGAATGGAAAAATTGCCCTTCGTTATTCAAGTGTATATCTAACGTGGACATGGTGCTGACCTGTGCAATAGAGATGGCCTTATCAATATTTGTCATTAATAATTTAGAAAGTGTTGTGCTTAGGGAGAAAATTGAAAACTAATTGACAAGATGTGAGACAAAATTAACACAAAAAAAGTTTAGGGACATAATTGAAACTTAAGTCTAAGTTTAGGGACAAAAAATGAATCTTTTGCCAAACTCAAAACACTTTCCTTCGTAGCTACGTTTGCAGGTGATCTGATGTTATTTTACATTTTCTGCTATATCATAGTATCCTATCCTATACAATGTTTGTACAAGGTAGTATGGTATTCAAGATTTTTATGCTAGGTATGACAACTGAAAGTTTTGTTGAATAGGATACAAATGGTATTTTAAGAAAGTTAAACAAAACAAAGAGTTTAAGATTATATTAACAATTTAGTCCTTAAAAGAAAACAAGGTCAATTGTTTACTCCCTAAAAGTTTAACTTAACACAATTTTGCCTTTGAATGTTTTGAATTCATTAAACACTATTATTGAACCAATCCCTCAAAGATAAGTAAAATATATAAATTAATGATACAAAAGGACTAATTTATACTGAGTATTTAGGTATTAATTCGTTTAACACTTGAAATTTCGTGACTAAATGATAAAAAATATATATCTTAGAGAACAATTTGTATGTTTGCTCAAAATTTAAAGATGAGAGTCCCATATTTTTTTGGTGAAATCTCTAGCATATCAAAAAGTTGTCATCCTATGCCTTTTGGTATCTTAGACGACACCAAACATCTTGAATACATAGACATATGAGATGAAATACTTCCTAGTATATGGTATTTAAAACTACTAATTATCCTTGGTTATAGACTTACTTGCAAGGAGATGACAGCTGAAAACTATCATAAAAAGGGTAATAGTGATATTTTAAAGAAGTTAGCAACAATAAAATTTCAGGATGTTAGGTTCAATATAGTTTTTGGATGGCATGATGTACCACCCAAAATGGAGTAATTTTATCTAGGGGTGTTTATAGATTCGGTTCGATTTAATTTTGAGCATTAACCAAATCGAACAGAACTTATCAGTTTTGCAAAATTATAGACCTATTCAGTTTTAATTTTTGTTCATTTTGGTTCGGTTTTAGTTGAGTGGTTTAGTTCGATTTTGGATATTTTGTTTATAATAATTTGTGATTTTTAAAAATAAATAATTTTGTTGACATAAAAATATAAAAATATAATTTTTTATATATATAAAGTTGGTTCAGTTTAAAATTCATATTTCAAAAACTGATTTAGACCTCATTTTTTTTATTTGGTTTGATTTTGAACATCCCTAATCATATCCTTCTACAGTATTTTGGATGATACCAAGCTTCTTAGATGCCAGCATACCAGACACAGGCATCTTAGATATATCCTAAGTCCTATCATCTGATATACAAAAAGTCCCCTCGTGTTTTGATATAAACACGAAAGTCATATTTTTCATTTAGGCTGTCCATCTCAGATCAAATATTCCAAATCAAAATAAAAAATAAAAACTTAAAAGGTTCTTTTTATTCTAACTTTTTTTCTTTTAATCTAAACCGTCTAATCTGAAAGAGACTATTCAAATTTGAGGAACGTGACCCCTCATGCTCGCGTCAAAACATGAGGGGATCTGGATTCTTAATATACCAAGGCAAAGATCACAGCACACCAATTAAACTTATAAGATTCAGTACATGAAGCTGAACATCAACTATAGTATTAAACTATCGAACTTACTTAGAAGGACAAGCTGAGGCTTCTCCAAAGATTACTGGTGGCATTGGAGGCAGAGGAGGCAGAGGAGGCATAGGTGGCAATGGAGGAAGTCCAGGCATTGGGGATAGCCTGAAAGGTGGAGGCGACTTGTGTTGTGTTGGTGTTGGTGGTGCAGGCACAGGGCTAGAATTAGGAGATCCTGAGCAGTGTTGCATAGGCTTAGCAGGCTGGGCTAAGAGAGGATCCACTGTGTACATCTCCAAGTCAAACATCCTAAACATGAGTGTGAGGTTCTGAGCAGGACCAGCAGCTTCACTACAACCCATTGATCCCTGACCACCTCCGGACACACGAGCCAAACAACCGGTCAAGTCCGGCGTGCCATCGAACCTCATTGCATAGCTTCCTAGCCAGTTGGTTGTCTCTTCTCTTGACATCATGATCTGCCCATTGCTATCTGCACAGCTCACTGTCACTTTTGCACCTGTAAGAAGAAGCAGTGAGAAAGTCCATCCGTAACTTTAGTCCTAAATTTTGATAAAGATCTCTATGCGTGTGTTTGGATTGGAGTAGGAAAAACCAAATGTCTAATCAACTTGATTTTAATAAAATCAAGTTGCTTCTAACAAGCGGAGTTCAAGAAAGAAAATTTGGTTTGAGAGATGAGATGAATACCAAAACAAACAACTACTTTTGTGTTCAAAATCATGTTTGAAAGTACAAAATGATTTTTAAAAAATCCAAAGGCCAAACAAAGTACACCGTAGGTAAAATAATGGTGGCCAAACAGTATTGAACATCTTGATGACCATGCCATGGATTGAAACTCATTCTGCAGAATGGAATAATGATGGTGTTCTATCTATTCTTCTTCTTCTCCTCCTCCTTATCATCATTATCAGTGATATTATGGTCAGGGTGTCCTTTGGTTTGGACAAAACTAAATCTTTTCACGGGTGATGTTGAAGGACCACATGTTCCTAAAGTGCTCTCTAGAATAACCAGACCCTATAAATTTACTCAGAACAAGAATGTAACGTGATTATGGTTCAGAACTTTCATCAAACAGAAGAAAGGCGTAAAGATTCAAAAACACAAACGAAGCAGCGAAAGGCATGGATCTATCTCACCATTAACTGGAAAATCAAAAAGTGATCTATAACCATCCTTGCATTGGTCACAGAAGACAGTGCCAGTGACCATAGCATCAGCCCGAGCTCCATGAATGGCCACTGCCACAATGAGGAACACTGCGATGAAAACCTTCCCTTGAAAGTCCATGAATCTTGGAAGCTGCGAAACACACCACACACACAGAGGCAAAGACAGAGTGATAGAGAAGCATGTGTTGGTACGTTGAGAATGGGATCGATGAACACTTAAATGCATGTGAGAAGATGCAGTAAATGAGGTCTGAAATGGCCATATATCCAACCTTCAACTGCCAGAGTTAATGAGGAGTGTGGAAGATCGCTTTTTTTTTTGAAAGAGGAATCAGAGTGGGGTTTTCATTTTCCACTAGTGACAAAGAAGAACCGTGTGGAAGATTTAACTTGGCCTGAAATTAGATTCAAATATGCATCAACGTTCACAATGCGTGAGTTAACTTTGTGACGGAATTTAATCATGGCTTTAAGAACTCACTCTAGGTCACTGATCCATCGATTAATTGTTAAATCAAAGAATATATATATATATATATATATATTCATAAATAAATATTAAAATAAATAAAATAATTTATATACAAATTTCATAATTAAAATATTTTAAAAAAATATATCTTAAAGTAATTTTAATACAAAAACATCATATTTAATAAATAAATATATTCTTTTATAATTATATTAATAAATTGTAAAAATAAAATTAAAAGTAATTTATTTTTGAATGTATGATGGTTATTTAATTATTTTTAACTTTATATGATATTATAAAATTTGCTACTAATATTGTTTAACTTTTATGATTTAAAATCATTTTAGATAATATAATGATGTAATTTACATAAAATAATAATATTTTATGTTTCATAATACTATTATTATTCTTATATATATTTTTTGGCATTTTTATATGATGACCATTACATGTAGCTTTGATGAGTAAAATGGTGTTCTTCTTCAATGAGTTACTAGGTTCAATATTGGTTAAGCTTTTTATTTTTTGAAATTCTTAATATATGCTTTTATTAAAATTTAGAAATAAATAAACTTGGGTTGAACTTAGTTATTGGGTGACCGATTTGGTCAAAACCCAACCAAGTCTTAATTAAGCCTACTGCATCCTAATTCAATGATAACCAGAACTAATTTGGGCTCCGAGTCAATCGGTAGATCCAAGCCAGGTCCAAAAATATTAGTTTTAATAATATATTCTTATTAAGATTAATATAGAGAATGTTCATTACACTAACATCTTTTTAAATTTGGCTAGAATATACTAATTTTTATATTTAAAATATTATTCAATTTTTTAAATATTTGTTATATGTTACCAAAAAAAATTATTATTTACCGTCTATCAATGAAGTTAATTTATTTTACAAAACGCATTATTTCTAGAGCATGAAATTACTTAGCTACTTTTATTATTATATAAAGATAAAATCATAATTTTATGTTAAAGCTTAATAGTATAGTTATGCATTGCTTCCACTAATAAACAAGTAGACATAAATATAACAAACAATAAGAACAAAAGTAACAATAGAGAGAAACAAAAGAAGCAATACGTGTTGTTTAGCCAAACATTTATCTCTTACTTCTTTACATTTTTATGTTCAGATGCATTTTGAAATTCTTACCCTTCATCTTTTAATTAGTAAATATGAATGGATGAAAATATTTAACGCTTAAAAAGAGTTATGAATTTATAGAATTACTATTATTAATGCCTCACTGACCTCTAATTATTATGATTCGAGTCAGGTTAGTTTACAAAAATATAAAATTGTACTTAACAGAAATAATACTAAAATAGACTAACGTCTAACAAATATAGTAAAAGTAAAGTCGGCAAAAAGCAATGTCAACTACTCAAAAAAAAAAAGAACTTCCCTTTAACAAAGGCGAGAAGAACCACGAGCATCTATATTGACAAAGATGTTAGCACAATTGTCGACTACTTTAAAAATATGTTCAGTAGTAAACGAGGGTCTCCCAAACTTAATGCGCCTGATATCTTCTGTAACGGTGCCAAACTCATGAGTGGAGGAGTCACTAACTTTAATCAAACTAGAAGCTTCAAACGAGTCTGACTCAAGCTCAAGATTCATACTTCTTGTATTAACCAATGTTCACTCAATCCTTAGAAGGTTTGCTAAATGTCAAAGAGCAAGAAACGTACAAGGCAAACACTAATTGCAAGAGCCAAATGAATCTGGGTGGTTGGCAAGATTTGCTCCAAGTGTCTCATGAAGTACGACATTTACCAAAACTAGGTCCAAATAGCCTCACATATACAATTTTTTATGGTAATAATTAGGCTTAGCCATCCAAAGATGCAAAAGCAAAACAACACTATTGTAAACCGGACTAGATCAGATGATTTAATTGATTAGACTAGAAATTGGTTCGAAATAACTCTTAAAATCGTTAATGATTGAATCAATCAAGAACCAATCGAACCAAGTAAGAATTAGTGTTAAATGAAACGTTTGAACAAGTCCACTTGAATTTTTTTGCTTTTTAATTTTTTTAATTTTATAATCAGGTAATAAATAAATTAATATTATAGATCAGTCAATTTTAGTGAAAATACTAATATATTGATATTTTATGAATTTGATATGAATGAATACTATATTAATTAATAACATTTCCTCGTTATCTAGTTAATTTTTGTTGTAAACTTTTGATTGTAGATATTATTTTATTTAATTTGATATCAAATCTTATTTTTAATTCAATTTATAATTTCATATTTCACAATTTTAATTTATGTATTTTTTAATATTTTAAAATAAATCAATTCAACCACCACTAACTTTTTGAACTAATATCGACGGTTCAATTTTCATAATCTTGCAAAACAGAAATCAATTTACATTTGTGAGTCGAATGTATATGGTGGAATCAGAGTGTGGGGTCCAAATCAAGCGGATCCAGGGTTGATGAGTTTTTTTAATTTTGATGACGTGGGTGGCTTTATAGCCGTTATGTTATATATATATATATATATATATATATATATATATATATATATATATATATATATATATATATATATATATACACGTACATATGTAGGATGACGGTGAGGGTTATTAGTTGGCCGTCATGGTAGAGATGAACATTAATGAAAGGCTGCCACATCAGCTGAAGAATGATAAGTTTTGTGTGAAAGCTTCGAATTTTTTTCTTAGGATTCATACCGTGTCTTCTTAGGATTCACACCTTTTCAACCCCCGTAACACATGGTTAATGTTGGGTTTTTCTGACTATATCACTATCTGCATGTGTGTGTCTATATATATATATATATATATAATTTTAATTGTATTTAAAAGAGTTTATTTTAAATTTATTAAAATTATTTTATAACATAAATATATATGTACATATTTATAAGAATTTATAAAAATAATTTATATTATACTCATAAGTTAAAAACAGTTTATGTTGCTCTTATAAATTTTTTAATTATAAAAATAATTTATATATAAGTATTTAAATAAGTTATTTAACTATACAGGATCTTTACTGCTAATGTTGGGTTTGCTACACTTCTATTTTTAGATATATGAAAGGTGTATTTTCTGGGACGATGTGGAAGGGTTAAGAAAGAAAGTATATCTTGTTCAGCCTTGACAGTGGCAATATGGGCCGACAGGCCCAATCACAGTTTGGGTATGCTAAGCCCACATGGTCACTTTGAATCTGTAGAGTCCCGCTCGAGCACATATGCCATAGACAATCTAACAAGGCTATCAGACAGCTCTTGCGGAGCTTTCAGCTTAAATAGGATTATCTAAAGTTTCAAACATAAAACCGGTAATTGAATCAATCGAGGCATTAGCTTAAGAATTAACTAGTGTTGTAACCCGTGCGATTTACAGATTAGTACAAATGTCACAATTTTTATTTATTAAATAAATAAAAATAATTAAAAAATATATAAAAGAATACATGTACAAAAATAATAAGATATTCAAGTCATATTGATACACATATAAGATAATTCAATAGATACAAATGTTTTGAAGATAGAATGTGAATAACGTCAAATAAAAAGAAGAACAAAAAATAAAGTATTATATAAATTAATTTAGATAAATATATTAATTAATGATGAAAATGAGTTGAAATAAAAATTATTAACCTAATAGGTCTGCTAGAATCAAAATCTTTGTCTTCATTTGATTCTTTCTTCTTCTATTTTTTCAAATATATATTTGGATTAGCAACAATAATAATAACTATAGGTCTATTGAAATTTAAAACATAACTTACATATCCACAAAATCACAAAATCTTAAAACAAAAAAAAAAGATAATCAAGGGAAATATATATCACATCCTAACTTTAAAATTTAATACTTTCAATCTTAAATTAGTATTTAATCAATCCGCACACATGTAATCTTGGCATTGCCTGAAGTTTCTCTTCATAGGGAGCGCTCTACCCTTTGCTCACAATAAGCCTAAAAGGGATTATTCATTAATTTTATTAGATGAGAAAACCAAGAAAAAAATTTAATTTAAAAACAAATTATATTATTTAAACACAAGTAAATACTTCAATGGCATCATTTTTTTCTTTTAAACTTTGATCTTTCTCATGACCTGCTTTCCTCAAGAAAACGTAATGACATATACAATAAAGCAAAATTGGAATTAGAAAACTAGAACAATACAGCAATGAAATATAACAACAGACAGGAATAAAAAATCAGAAGACCAAAAACTGAAACACAGACGAATCAGAAACTCAAAAAATAACAACGAAGAACGAATACATAAACAAAGAAAGTAAAAAAAAACACATAACGAAAGAGAAATAGAAAATTAAAAATCACAATAGAATGAACAATAATCACGAATGTGAATTGTATAGACCAGAAAAAATAAATAAAAAGAAAACTGAGCTATGATACCAAATGATGTGAGAGAAACATCACTTTAAAGCTTTGATGATAAATTATTATTGTTTTCTTTCATCCATGTAAGGGAAGAAAAAACAAAATCAAAGAGAAAAAATAAGAGAAATTATGTGAGAGAAAGAGATATACAAATATGAATGAGATTTTAGAAAGAAATATATAAATATCTACATTGATTTTGAATTTTAAAATTTTAATTTTGAAAAACCAAAAAGCCTCAAAATTGGCCAATACTGATGGTCATTTTTTAAAAATTTCTACATGAAGATAAGAGATTGGCCATTAGTCATGGTGCAATAAAGAAGTGTAGCGAGCTTATATAGAAAAAAAATGAGTGATAATTCATTATTATAGTTTGATATGATAAAGGTAATTTAAATTTTATTATAATTATTTAAGAAGATAAATAAATAATATGAACACTTGTAGGTAAGTTTTTATATAGCACTTATATAACAATTAATTATTTGATTATTTGTATATAATAAATGTTAGTTTACCAAATAACAACATATTATATTTCAATTGAAATGTTTGCTTAATTTATCAATTATAGCAATTACATATCAATTATATAATAATTTACCCTAATTTTTTTAAAATTCATTTAATGTGATTATATAACAATTATATCAATTATAAACCAATTATATAGCAATATACCCTAATTTTTTTTAAATTTATTTAATGTAATGTGATTAATTTACCTAATTTATTCATTAAATTTATTCATTTAAATTTATTATATTATAATAATTTAATGACCTACCGAATTAATATCTTAGAGTGGAATTGTTTTAGTCTATTATATTGATAGTTAGAATGTGATAAAATTACAGTTGAAACGATAGTACTTAAAATATTATAAAATATTAAAATATATAATTAGTATATATGTTATAAATATTAAAATATATAATATATAATATTATAATAGTTTAAATTTTTAAAAAAAATTTCAAAATACATAATAATATTCAATAAAAAATTTTAAAAAAATTAGTTGAACTAATTAATTTTATCGATTCTTTCAATTTTTTTATCGATTTTTCAATTGAACTGATAAGTTCAGTTTGATTTTCTTAACAATTGGAGATATCTATAAATAGGATACTATATATATATATATACATGTTAAGTATGTAATAAACTTAAGTTTCATGCCATTCTTTATTGGATTCTTCAATTTTGAACTCAGACCTAACTCAGCACATTTAAGCAAAAAAATTTTAGAATAACATTTTCTTTTCTGATTCGTTTACATGAATTCTGTTCATATAAATTATTAAAAAACTGTATCAAACATAAATTATTATAATTTAAAGCATATAGAAAAGGTCTTTCTTAGTGAATATCTTGCATATTAAGAATATTGTTTTAATGATCTTTCTTTCACATGAATTCATCATCACCAAGCCAATCTGGCAACACAGTGGCTAGTAAGAATATACAAAATCGATCAAAATTGACAGACCGAACTAAGAAAAATCAAGCCAAAATCAAACAAATAAATCTAAATCAGTTTTCAAAATTATAAAATTTTTTATTTAGCTCGGTTGTAATCGAACTATACCATATGCAATAAAAAAATATTTACATATATTATATTATATTTATAATATATATATAGAGAGAGTTAAAAAAACATATTAGAAAATTACTACACAATATATTATTATAATATATATATATATAGTTAAAATTATAATATAATATATTATATTGTCTTTAAATTCACAAAGAAAACTGGACTATTTTAAAAAAATTACTGGACACTTTCATCCGGTCTTAGCCAATTAAGTGTTAAGATAAAAGATGAAATTTTTGGTATGAAATTAATAATTGCATATTCTCTTCTCATTGATTCTCCCATGCTAGGATGTCTATCCTTCATTGCAACCTGAAGTACTTGGGCAATACTTCTAGATGCAATAGGCCTTTCTTCAAAATTGTCAAAAATTTCAAAAAAATTATGACCAAATGCTCTTTCTATAGCTTTTAAATTCTATTCGTAGAAAATTTATCTAACTTGGGCAATACTTCAGATGAAAACTGGACTATGTTAAGAAAACTAGAAAAGTAACATTGAACACTTAGTATTTGATAAAACTGGGGTTTTTTTTAAAATAGATAAAAGTGAACTTTTTTATTTTTTAAAAAAATTCTTTAGGATATCTACCCACCTAAAACCGAATCAAACCATCCACAACTGAACCAAACCGTCCAAAACAAAATTTCAAATAAGTCAAAGAATTAACAAACTGACTTGATTCGGTTCAGTTTGATTCATACCGAAACAAACTTTTATACACCCCTCCTAGCTAGATAATCACAACATCATCTCTAGCGTCTAGTTTGGCACTTAATGCTGATTTCGTTTATTAATGATCTTTCTTTCACATGAATTCATCACAACGTCATTTTTTTTTTTCTTCCTTAAACTTATTTCTTATAAAAACCAAGTTTGTAATGTTATCATCTCTTATGATGAGTAATGTTTTTATTAAGGTTTATACCAAAATGTTCATACTTAATGAATCCATAAAACATTAGCATCAAACATAGGGGACCATGTCTGCTCTAGTATTGGAGTCTCTTAGGCAGATCCTAATCGTCCATTGAGACTCATCGTGTGACTTATAAGGCACACAACTTTTGAACTACACGATGAGCAATCGATAGACAGCTAAGATCTGTCCAAGACACTTTAAAAATTGTAAGTATAAATAGTATTTGTATGTATAAATAGTATTTATACATATTTTTGAACAATACACGTACGTATAAATGTTCATACGTATCTGTAATAAAGAATTATTATATTATGAATCCATAATTGAATTCATTAAATGTGATTGTGTAGATTTAAAGAAGATACAGTAACTTGGATTTCAGGTGAGTAGCTAACCTACTTGGATATTTATTTAATTATATGAATATTCCAAGTAATTTACACACTCAGAGTATATCTATTATTATCTTTGACTGAATATTACAATTAATAAGATTATAGCTGTATGTCGAATATGATTATGGCTATGTGCCAGAATATGATTATGGCTGTGTGCCGAATGTGTATATGGTTGAGTGCCGAATGTGAATATGGCTGTGTGCCGAATATGAATATGGCCATATAATGAATGTGAATATGGTTGTATGCCGAATATAATTATGGCCATGTAAAGAATGTGAATAAGGTTGTGTGCCGAATATAAATATGACCATGTGTTGAATATGGTTATAGTTATAGGTTAAGATCGAGAAATTTTACTTATGTATTTTATACATATACCTTGTGTATTATTAATCACTTGATGATTATCTGTAATTAAGTTTCTATCATTGTAACGTTATTTATTCATTGAGATTATTATCTCATGTTATGGTGAATATATTTTTCAGATCCTGAAGTTAACGAAAAAGATCCGCCTGAGGAGTAGCGGAAGTTCAATATCCTAACCCTCTTTGCTCCAAGGGTTGGTGTCTCTTTGAATTAGAACTACTACTTCAATTTTAAATTCTAGAAAGCTTTGCAGTCAAATAGGACACCTAGGAGAAAGTGGTTATTGCACATAATTATGTTATTACAATACTTTATGTTTACTGTGTATTCTATGAAATTGTAGATTATTAAGTAAAACCGGAGTATTTGAATAAGATAAGTCTTTGCTACATTGTTACTCTCACATTTTAGAATGATTATATTATAGTGATATGAGTATTATATGGAGCTAAGGGCATAGGCTTACAACTAGAGAGTATCTTTAAGTTGTGTCGGTCACGTACCATTTTGAGGATCGTGAGATTTTACTTAATAATCTACAATTTCATAGAATACACAGTAAATATAAAGTACTGTAATAACATAATTATGTACAATAACCACTTTTTCCTAGGTGTCCTATTTGACTGCAAAGCTTTTTAGAATTTAAAATTGAAGTAGTAGTTCTAATTCAAAGAGACACCAACCCTTGACGCAAAGAGGGTTAGGATATTAAACTTTCGCTACTCGTCAGGTGGATGTTTTTCGTTAACTTCAGGATCTGAAAAATATATTCACCACAATATGAGATAATAATCTCAATGAATAGATAACGCTACAAGGATAGAAACTTAATTACAGATAATTATTAAGTGATTAACAATACACAAGGTATATGTATAAAATACATAAGTAAAATTTTTCGATCCTTAGCATATAACTATAATCATATTCAACACATGGTCATATTTATATTCGGCACACAGCCTTATTCACATTATGTACATAGCCATAATTATATTTAGCATACAGTCATATTCATATTCATTACACGGCCATATTCATATTCGACAAACAACCATATTCACATTCGGTACTCAGCCATATACACATTTGGCACACAGCCATAATCATATTCGACATACAGCCATAATCTTATTAATTGTAATATTCAGTCAAAGATAATAGTAGATATACTCTGAGTGTGTAAATTACTTGGAATATTCATATAATTAAATAAATATCAAAGTAGGTTAGCTACTCACCTGAAATTCAAGTTACTATATCTTCTTTAAATTTACACAATCACATTTAATGGATTCAATTATGGATTTATAACAACATAATTGTTTATTACAGATACGTATGAACATTTATACGTACATATACTTTTTAAAAATATGTATAAATATTATTTATATGTATAGATACTATTCATACATACATGTACTATTTATATGTATGCTTACTATTCATACATACATACACTATTTATATGTACGATTACTATTCATATATATCGAAAATAACGAACATAAGCCGTAACCACAGAGAATACCTAAGAATATAATCTCTAAAAATTTTGAAGACATAAGAAGAGCATAGTATCATTACCTCGAATCTAAGCCGAAAAGAAAAGACCTAAAATCTTATAAACCTAACTCTAGAACAAGAGAAGTTTGAGGAGAGGAAAAAAGAGAAACTGGAGGTGTGAGTTTAGAAGTGAAACTATTTGATACTATTTCATCTACCGTTCTCCAGAACTGTTTCATTTACCATTCTTCTATACTATATCATCTACCATTCAACTACTAGTTTCACTGTATAACATTATTCACATATACAGTACTGTTCACATACATAATCATCTTGTCAAATATTAGATGTGGTTTAGGCTTAAAGGGAATCTAGGAAGAAATTGGGAAACCAAATGATGTTTTATGTAAGAAAATCTCCTTGGGGACTAAAATGAACGGATGTAAGTGAAAAGAAACTTAAAAGTTTAAGGAGAAATGAGAGTTTCCCTTCATGCATAGTATAAAGTGTATAGTAGATGAAACTGGTAAGTGAAACTAGTAGTTGATTGGTAGATGGTATAGTATAGGAGAATGGTAGATGAAATAATTTAGAAGAATGGTAGATGAAATAGTATCAAATAGTACCATTTACTTTTTTTATAAATAGGTCTTTCCATTTCATTTCTAAACTCACACCTCTAGTTTCTCTTTTTTCATCTCCTCAAACTTCTCTTGTTCTAGAGCTAGGTTTCTGAGATTTTAGGTTTTTCCTTTTTGGCTTAGATTCGAGGTAATGATACTATGCTCTTCTTATGTCTTTAAAATTTTTAGAGATTATATTCTTAGGTATTCTCTGTGGTTGCGGCTTATGTTCATTATTTTCGATATATATGAATAGTAACTGTATATATAAATAGTATATATATATGTATAAATAGTAATCGTATATATAAATAGTGCATGTATATATGAATAGTGTCTGTACGTATAAATACTATTTATACATATTTTTGAACAGTACACATACTTATAAATATTCATACATATATGTAATAAAGAATTATATTGTTATGAATCCATAATTGAATCCATTAAATGTGATTGTGTAGATTTAAAGAAGATACAGTAACTTGGATATTAAGTGAATAGCTAACCTACTTGGATATTTATTTAATTATATAAATAGTCCAAGTAATTTATACACTCAGAGTATATCTACTATTATCTTTGACTGAATATTACAATTAATAAGATTATGGTTGTATGTCGAATATAATTATGGCTGTGTGCCGAAATATTATTATGGCTGTGTGCCGAAATATGATTATAGTTGTGTGCCGAATGTGTATATGGCTGAGTGCCGAATGTAAATATGGTTGTGTGCCGAATATAAATATGATCATGTAATGAATGTGAATATGGCTGTATGTCGAATATAATTATGGCCATGTAAAGAATGTGAATAAGGATGTGTACCGAATATAAATATAACCATGTGTTGAATATGAATATAGTTATATGCTAAGGATCAAGAAATTTTACTTATGTATTTTATACATATACCTTGTGTATTGTTAATCACTTAATGATTATCTGTAATTAAGTTTAATTTTACTTATGTATTTTATACATATACCTTGTGTATTGTTAATCACTTAATGATTATCTGTAATTAAGTTTCTATCCTTGTAACGTTATCTATTCATTGAAATTATTATCTTATATTGTAGTGAATATATTTTTCAGATCCTGAAATTAACGAAAAACATCCACCTGACGAGTAACGGAAGTTTAATATCTTAACCCTCTTTGCTCCAAGGGTTGGTGTCTCTTTGAATTAGAACTACTACTTCAGTTTTAAATTCTAGGAAGCTTTGCAGTCAAATAGGATACCTAGGAGAAAATAGTTATTGTACATAATTATGTTATTACAGTACTTTATGTTTACTGTGTATTCTATGAAATTGTAGATTATTAAGTAAAATCAGATACTATTCATACATACATGTACTATTTATAGGTACGATTACTATTTATACATACATGCACTATTTATATGTACGTCTACTATTCATATATATCAGAAATAACGAACATAAGTCGCAACAACATAGAATACCTAAGAATATAATCTTTAAAAATTTTAAAGACATAAGAAGAGCATAGTATCATTACCTCGAATCTAAGCCAAAAAGGAAAGACCTAAAATCTCAGAAACCTAGCTCTAGAACAAGAGAAGTTTGAGGAGATGAAAGAAGAGAAACTGGAGGTGTGAATTTAGAAGTGAAATGGAAGAACCTATTTATAGGAAAAGTCAAGGATACTATTTGATACTATTTCATCTACCGTTCTCCTAAACTATTTCATTTACTATTCTTCTATAATATACCATCTACCATTCAACTACCAGTTTCATCTACTATACACTTTATACTATGCATGAAGGGAAACTCTCATTTCTCCTTAAACTTTTAAGTTTCTTTTCACTTACATCCTTTCATTTTAGTCCCCAAAGAGATTTTCTCATATAAAACATCATTTGGTTTCCCAATTTCTTCCTAGATTCCCTTTAAGCCTAAACCATATCTAATATTTGACATGATTATGTATGTGAACAGTACTATATATATGAATAATGTTATATAGTGAATAATACCATATATTATAATAATAACCGTAGTTTGTGAACACACATTTATACATATTATTACGGGTATTACATTACTTTTCCCTTAAAAAAATTCAGTCCCTAAATTTAAATTACCTTGAAGATTCAAATAGATGTGAGTATCTAACTCGCATATCAGCCTCAGCTTCCCATGTGGCTTCCTCGTGAGTCTGATTCTGCTACAGTACTTTTACCAATAGAATATCCCTAGATTAGAGTTTCTTAATCTGGCTATCCAAGATTACCACATTCTCCAAGTGACTATGATTCTATCTGGGTCATCATTGGCTGAGCTGAGCTCTACAATTTATATCAGTTAAGACAACATACAGTGTGTCTAGACTGGCTGAGCTCTACATTAAAGAAGTTGTGAAGTTACATGAAGTGCCTTTGATGATTATCTCCGATCGAGAGCTACAATTCACGTCCCCATTTTGGAGAACTTTTCAGGAAGCCCTTGGCACCAGAGTAAACCTTAGCACGGCTTTTCACCCGCAGACTGATGGACAAACAGAGCGGACCATTCAGACTTTGGAAGACATGTTGAGGGCATGCATCCTTGACTTTAGTGGAAGTTGGGAAAAGCACCTTCTGCTAGTGGAGTTTGCCTACAACAACAGTTACCAATCCAGTATCAAGATGATACCTTATAAGGCCTTGTATGGCCGCTGGTGTCGATCACCGATTGGATGGCTCGGAACGGGCGAGGCAAAAGTCTTGGGACTCGATTTAGTGCAAGAGGCAATCACCAAGATAAAAGTTATCTGAGAACAGATGTTGGTAACCCAGAGCAGGCAAAAAGCCTACGTTGACCATAGACGAAGAGACTTAGAGTTCATCCTTGGAGACATAGTGTTTCTCAATGTTTCGCCTATAAAAGGCATAATGAGGTTTGGGAAGAAGGGGAAATTAAGCCCCAAGTATGTTGGACCTTACGAGATCCTAGAGAGAATAGGCAATGTTGCCTACAAACTAGCCTTACCCACAGAGTTAGGGAGAATCCACCCTGTCTTCCATGTGTCTATGTTAAGGAAGTACCTTCCTCATCCTTCACACGTACTTTATCAAGATACCCTCCAATTAAATGAAGATTTGTCATACGAGAAAGTACCAATAGCTATCCTGGATATCCAAATTAAGAAACTCCGATCTAGGGAGATTCCATCGGTAAAAGTACTGCGGCGGAATCAGACTTACGAGGAGGCTACATGGGAAGCCGAGGTCGATATGCGAGTTAGATACCCACATCTATTTGAATCTTCAAGGTAATTTAAATTCGGGGACCGAATTTCTTTAAAGGGGAAGTAATGTAATACCTGTAATTATATGTATAAATATGTGTATTCACAAACTACGATTACTATTATACTATACAGTAATATTCACTATATAACACTATTTACATATACAGTACTATTTATATACATAATCATCTTGTCAAATATTAGATGTGGTTTAGGCTTAAAGGGAATCTATGAAGAAATTGGAAACCAAATGATGTTTTATGTGAAAAAATCTCCTTAGGGACTAAAATAAAAGGATGTAATTGAAAAGAAATTTAAAAGTTTAAGGAGAAATGAGAGTTTCCCTTCATAAATAATATAAAGTGTATAGTAGATGAAACTGGTAAGTAAAACTAGTAATTGAAACTAATAGTTGAATAGTAAATGATATATTATATAAGAATGGTAGATGAAATAGTTTAAGAGAACGGTAGATGAATCAGTATCAAATAGTATCCTTATTTTTTTTTTTATAAATAGACCTTTCCATTTTACTTCTAAACTCACACCTCCAGTTTCTCTTCTTTCCTCTCCTCAAATTTCTCATGTTCTAAAACTAGGTCTATAAGATTTTAAGCCTTTCCTTTTCGGCTTAGATTCGAGGTAATGATACTATGCTCTTGTTATATCTTTAAAATTTTTAGAGATTATAGTTTTAGATATTCTCTGTGGTGACCGCTTATATTCGTTTTTTCTGATATATATAAATAGTAACCATACATATAAACAGTGCATATATATATATATGAATAGTAACCGTACATATAAATATTATATGTATGTATAAATAGTAACTACACATATAGATAGTTCATATATGTATAAATAGTAACAGTACATATAAATAGTGCTCAACGTTATAACCTGCGCAGTTGAAATATGGACAAGGTCGAATTCTCTGGCCATTCATTTTAAGAAAGAACGAGAGGAGAAATTGTTCAACTCAACTACTGACAAAGGAGATTGAGGAACTAGACCCGAAAATTTAAACCATCATTTTCACCTTAACCACGTCCCTGTGCTACTATATCTTGCTCTTTTTCAATAATTAAGTTTAAACATAGACAAATCATCTTTCTCAATATCATATAGATATAAATTCACATGGCATTCTACAGAATCAAATCAAATCAAGACAAAATACAAGTGCTCAACAATGAAAGAGAATCTGATTTGTTCAATGCACATACACATGTTATGGATTTGAAAATGATTCCAAGATCGGCAGTTCACAACCCAATAGATGCTTATACATTTTAAATGGCGAATAGAAACGAAAATTACTGCCACAATCCGCTATAAACAAAGAAATAACACCTAAGACTATCTAGACTACCAGCATACCTACCAAAAAATTGTCCATAACTGCTTCAGCAATGTCTCAGAATAAGAGCATTAGAATAGTTACGACATAACTTAAATTGAACGAAAGAAGAAGTTTGATATTCAGTTTTCCTTTCCATATTTCTTCAATATGTCTATTTTGCAGGGACAAAAGTAATTCACAGCTCTTCAGTTTTCTTCAAATCCTCAGAATTCTCAGCGCTGCATCAAAAAGTAAATAAATTAACAAAAGTGAAACCACATATGACACCATATCAATAGAATTAACCAAAACTAATTCCATTCAATGGGTGATGGCCAGAAATCAAATATAAGAATCTAGATAAAAGACTCAGCCTAATAATATTATGGATCTTCAGAAGAAGAGAGTACCACTTTCTGCTGTTTGATTGGCATAGATGACAAATACATTATTAACTAAGACATGTTTAAACCCCGTGGCACCAAAACAATGATGATAAGTCAGCTAGCAGGTCAGGATCAAAATCAAATATTGGATGAGTCAATAAGTGAGTGAACCTTAAAAATTAATCGATGCTAAAATACTTTAAGGTACAGTATACTTCGAACAGATCCTTGAATCCACAAAAAATACAAGTAAAAGAATCCCAATGAAGACTTCACATAAAGTTCTATTAACTCTCAGTGAAGGACATCAGCCAATTGTATGTCCAATTTATATAGAGAAAGCACAAAACTTACGAAGGCAGTGTCTACCAGACAGGCCAAAATTGTAGTAACAAATTAGAATAAGCAAAGTTACATTAGAAAGTACACCATAACAAGCCAAACTACCAGTTCTTAACCCTCATTTCTTCTTTTTTGTTGTTTACTTTTGAAGAAAAGGCTACCAGCAAAGAGACTCCTCTCAGTACCAAAAATCTAAAGAATATAATTGTACCTGAAAACATCTCAAGTTTCGAATTAATATTAATAAAAATAGTATATATATCATGCCTGACCCAAATAATAAGGCCAATTTATGAAGCATGCTGTACTCCAAAATAAGCCGTGTTCATGTCATGCACATATCAAATACTTGTTTTGCAAAACTTTACATATAGACACACTAAATTTTGTCCCGTCATAGTGTCCAATGTGTAAAGGTCGTGAGTTAGTGCTTCCTAGAAGCCAATCAAGAAGACATAATACATTAAACTACTTAGTTCATTTCATATTCTCATTAGTGGCAAACCTTTTTGGACGACTATCATCAGATTCTGCCTTCCTCCAACTCCTCTCAGTCCGTTCTTCTGGCAAGCTAGCACGTCCATTGCCAGAGCCGAAGCCCCTCTTCCCAAATCCATCTTTTTTTTCCACTGTCTCCTTAATCTTCATTGTCTCTAGCTGCTCATCAATCTTCTTCCAATCCTGCCCTTTCTCCGCCAAAACCTGCTCCCTTGGCCTTGCGTCTCCGAATGGGTTTGAACCTTTAGGCTTTGCCACGTTCCCAGGAGAAACCTCCTGGTTTTCATTACTCAAAGGCCGCGATCGAGGTTGCAAATTAAGTCTCGGTCTCCCACTCAGAGTCTCAGGTCTCTCACTTCCACCTCCACCGTTGAATTCCCCCTTCTTCCTGTTCCAATTATCGGAATCTGCACCACCGCTCGAACCAAATCCAACCTTCCTCTCTCTTTCAAACCCACCACCATTAGAACCAAATCTCCTTCCCTCTGATGACACAAAACTCTTATTGGATACCCAACTGTCGGATTCGTCAGCTCTCGATTGTGAATCAAAAAAACCTCCTCCTCTTTCCCTTTCCCTCCTCTCATAACCGTTCCCAACAGGCGATTTCTTCGCAGCAGCCCAATTATCTATTTCGTCAGCTCGCGAAGGTGCAATTTCACGATTCGAATCCCTACCAAATGAACCATTCCTCCTCGGCTCATCAGAAACCCTAGATGAACCCCATCGAGAAATGGACGACTCGTCCCCGCCGCCAGAATTCCTATTAGGCCGGTCATACGACCCGTATGACCTAAAACCACCACCAAGTCGACCCCGGTCGCGCTCAAGTTCCTCGGCTGTTCGCTGGCGCGGACCGGTGGGCAGCATCCTGAGATCTTCATGCGTCAAGCCATCGGATTGCGAGGTGTGCGATGGTTTAGGGCCTCCGTAAGCGGTGAAATCGGCCAAGGAGACTGTCTGGCCTTTCTTCTTCTTGGGCTTGGTGGCCGCGGCGACGGCAAGCGAAGGAAAGTCCGGGAGTACCTGACCGGAAACGGCAGTGTCGTTGTTGTCGTTCTGTTCAAGGAGCTCGGCTTCGTGCTCCTCGGAATCCAACGCCCACGCGCCGGGTTTATGCCAGGCAGATACAGAAGCCGCCATTGCTACGCTTCGATTCTCTCTCTCTCTCTCTCTCTCTCTCTCTCTCTCTCTCTCTCTCCCTCTCTCTCTCTCTCTCTCTCTCAATTTTCTCTGTGAAACCTCCGTTGGGTCTCTCTCGCTCGAGGTTGCGTCTGTTGGCAGCGTAAAGAGGCGCGCGAGGACGAATTTATCTCTGTGGCTTATTGCTTTTGATCCGACGGTGGGAAGGTGAGAAGGTGATGTCACGTGATTCTTCCCATCCATGAACGCTTCTGATTTCGGTGTTGGTTGTCCTTTTTAGTTTTTACTAGGTGTTCATAAATTTGCTTAGTTAGGACTTAAGCTTTAATCAAATTAAATTAAATTTATCAATTTTATAAAATTATGTATTTATTTATTTTAATTTTTAGACAATTTAATTTATTTTTTATTGAGCAGTTTGACTCAATTTTAAATAATTTTATTTATAATAATTTTTAATTTTTAATTTTTAATTTTATTAAAATATATATAAATATAAAAAAATTAAATTAATTAAAAAAGAAGTCAAATTAATTAATATATATATATACGAAAATAATTTTATTGACATAAAAATATATAAACATAATATTTATATTTATATATAAAGTTAAAACCCAATCAAATAAAATCAAACTTAGAATTAAATTGGACTAATTAAAATTCATATTTTAAAAATCAATTTAGACCTTCTTTTTTCTGTTTTAGTTGGTTTGATTTAGTTTTGAATGCTCTTATTTTTTACCCATAATCACAAAAATATTTAGAGTCAATTATTTATCAAGTCACTAACAAGTATTTTAATATGATTTTTGAAATTTTAAATATTTTAATTTAGTTTTTTAAAATTATATTTTTCATAGTTTAACTTCTCATTAATGTTATGTCATCAAATTTACTCTTGTTAAATTAATAAATTCTAAATTTTTGTTACTGCCAAAAGTCACTTTGATAAGTTAAAAACTAAAATTAAGATAAATACAATTTTCAAGGACTAACTTAAAAAATTTGACCTTTTAAATACCAAATTAAAATAATTATAATTTTGTAAAGACTAAATCAATAATTTACTCAAATATTTATATGTCAGATTTCTTTCCACCATGCAAATCTCTTAGATTAACTTTTCATAGATAACGTTTGAAAAATTGATATTTAAACTTTTTTAATTTAAATTTAAAGAAAATTATATTTTGGTATTTCTTTATACTCTCTTTAATTTTTATTTCAATTTATATTAAACTTTACTGCAAAATCTAAGTTAAATTATTCTTTTAATCCTTATAGTTTCACTTAATTTTTAATTTAGTTCTTATAGTTTGAAAAATTGTAGTTAAATCTTTATAGTTTCACAAAATTTTAATTTAGCCCATGTTATTAAATTTTTGTCAATATTTCATTAAATTTTGATAATATAATTAATCAAATGCATATTAACACTCTAAATATACATGATTTATGTCAATAAAAAGAAAATAAATGTAGATAATTAATTGATGTTAACTCATATGTATATGATATGTAATGGAATTTATGTTAAATAATTAGTATAAATTAGTTTAAGTTATGTATATTTAGAATGTTAAGATGATAAATAATTGATCTTGTAGCCAAAATTTAATATAATATTAACAATATTTTAATAACAAGGATTAAAATAAAAACTTATAAAATTATATAGACTCAATTACAAATTTTTAAATTATAAAGAATAAATTAAAAATTAAGTAAAACTATAAGGACAAAAACTATAATTTAACCTAAAGTCTTCATTCACCCTTTCCAATTTAAAGATATTATCACACTAACCTATCTTATTTCAAACTGTTATAAACATCACCATGGTATTTTAATATTGGCGATAATAAGCATGGTGTTTGAAAACTTCATGCTACATTGAATTTGAATTGGCCTATTGGGAACGTTCTTTGTAAGACGTTTATACAATTTTTAATATTTTAGTGTAGTTTAGATTTAGAGATTATTTAAATCAATTTTTAAGTAGTGAAAGAAAATACATGTTCCTTCAAGCTGGGGACCACCTTATAGTCCGTGCTAATAGAATATTCTAAATTACCTGTTTCTTTTTCCAGAAAGCAACAATTTAAAGAGTTATAACCGCAGTTAGTGAAGCTAAGAACAATATGAGTCCAAAAGGATAAGATGCCCTACCAAATTATGCTAAAGTAGCCACCACTTGGGTCCTTGGAGCAAAGTATTCCAATATCTCATCTTTATATCCATGTACTTTACAAATTCTCAAATTCTCACATTATCGAATAACTTATTTGGTCAAGCAAAGAATACGCAAACATCCTTAAATAATGTGAGATAATTTTAACATTTTAGCATTTGTTTTTGTTGACTAAAATTTCATGCTCGAATTATGTGAATAGAAAAAATTAACCCTAGACACCTTTGTAAATCTAAGTTGACTCAACCCAAATTAGTTAGAACTTAGTTTTCAGATCTAATTAGTTCAAAGTTCAAACCAAAAAAAGTATACCCCACTTTTGGTAAAGAAAGTCATTCCACCTGCAGAAAACAAGACTTTCTAGAGAATGTATAATCTTTCCAACATTTTTTATCCAAAAAACACATTCACCATAATCAAGAAAAAGAATCAATAGAATCAAGGACAGGGAAAGTTTTGTACATTAAAAAATGGCTGACGCTCTACCCAAAGTGTAAAAGAAGTTACAGTGACAGTCATGGATGATGAACACCACGAAAACACCCAAAAAATCTGCAAGTGTAGCAATGGGCTAGTAATCCCCATTGTATTTTGAATTTGACTTAGCACTGGAATCTAGACTAGCCTATCACACATCCTTGAAGAAGGTTCGTGACAGTAGTTGCGTGTGCAGAAGCTAGCAGTGAAATGCTCAGAAAAATACAGCAACCCAGAATGCAAAGGGCAATCCAAACAACAATGCACCACTTCTTTACGCTGGCTGGCTGGCTCATGCAGTTGCTTCATTGCTGTCTCAAAACTTGTACTCTTACATCAACCTCAAAAAGGAAAAGTCAATGATCAACATGTTATGAACCATGTATAAGGATCAGGTGTTCATCATCAAGGCCCTTCAATGAATCTTCGCTAATGTACCATGTCAAGGACCCTGCAGAGTACAGATGTTTCAAATTTCTTCACAAGATTAGATTTAGGCACCGTTTGAATAAGCAAAACTTAAAACTTATAAGAGCTTTTCTACTAGTACGAGCGTTTTTATGTGAAAAAAAAATAGTGTTTGGATAAACTTAAATAAGTAATTTATTAATCTCAAAACGTTATTTTTAGCTCATTTTATGAAGCTAATTTTTTAAGCTTCTTAAAAAAAACTTTATGCAAAAGCTTAAATTCACATGATCAGGAAGCTATTTTGCACTTTTATAAGACAAGTATATCCTCAATCATAATTTAAAATTCAATGAAAATCAAACTCTTCACCTCCTTTCTTCTCCAATCATAATTTAAAAATGCTTCTTCAAATATGTATTCAAACACTAAATAATTTAATTTAAAAGAAGCTTATGGTATAAAAAATTTCACATAAAACATTACTCTATAAGCGCTTAAATAAACTATTTACCCAAACAAAGTCACATTACATAAGGTGAAGCCATTCAAGACAGTCTGTGAATGTACTATATAACAAACAAATAGATAGCAGGAATGCATCAGTTTAGAAGTGTCATGTAGAGCTGTACCTTGCATATTAGATTGCTCCTGATCTCTTGTTGCATGCAATATGATTGTTCCTGAAAGAACGGTGATGAAACCACATACCTCAGAGGCTATGTTGCTGGCATTTTGACCTGACCAATCCTGTGATGAAAATTGAAGAAACCATAGAGTCAAGATAATCTACCAAACAGAAAACTTTGAAGTAGAGCTGATGGAATCCAAGAATATGGATCTATTACATACCTTAAACATTATTGCACTAGCAATAATGGTTAGAGTTGTGAACAGGACATAATATACAGGAGAAACAATTGCTGCGTTAAATGTATCCAGTGCCTGAAATTTATTTTAATAGTGTAAGTACACGAGAAATTAGTTAAAAGATCAAGGGAGTTAAAGATAAGTCTTTGATGACTCATAAGCAAAGCACAACAACTGAAATCCCAACACGCAGTTCCTTTGAGAAAAACATTGCTAGAGTTGTCTTCATCTGTTCACAATTCAGCATCAAAATAACAGAACGATGGACCAACTATATGGAAGGAAAAACTCCCAAGACTAAACATGTAATTATTTAAACAAAGCTGCCAAGATTAAACCTATAAAAACAGGGAAGTTACTATCATATATTTAAATTACTGTCGTGCAAGCTTCGCACACCCCACAGTATTTTGAGTACTGTGGCAAAGAAAATTTTATTTCATTCAAATCACCTTTGTGTCTTTTCTGTTAACTTGTTTTTGGACTGCCAAAAACTAAGTTAAAGGGTTAGTGTCCAGGTCTTTATTGTAGTTTGTGTCCTCTATAATAGGAGATCTGTATCCATATATAAGGCAGATTCAAATTAATATCATAAAGGAAGTTCCGCTCTTTTGCTGTATTTATTAAACAATAAACATAAAGGCTAGCTCTTTGTTCTTCAATCATTTTCCTACCTCTGATCTTAAAGTATCTTCCAACAAATAAAAGCACTAGATTTTACGAGATTTGTCCCATGGCACCATATTAAATGAGAATCCTAAATCATGCATGCTATGCAGGACTCAGTTCATAAAATTTACCATCAAACATGGATAATCAATAAATTACAGTTTTAGCTTAACCTGCATCGGGCTTTCATAGCTCTGCACTCACCTTGTTCAAGTAATTCAACTGAGTAATGACACATATTGTAGCCACTGTTAAAAAAAACCACGTCTGGGGATATTTTATTTGATTTATTCCCTCAAGTGTAAGCTTTATTGCAATGCCAATGGCCTTTATGCTTACAACCTGAATGGTTTCACAAATTTAACATTAAGCAACAGAGTAGATAGTTAGACCATGCGTTACAGCATCAATATTGAAATCTATGCTTGGTAGACACATAATTACCGTAAGTGAGCCCATCAGTGAACAAATTCCCAAGTAGACCAGCATATTAGTCTGTCCATAGCGAGGTTCAAAGTGTAAAATCAAAGCTAAAACTACTGATATTGTTGCCACAACATATATTAGAAATTCTGTTGAAAGGACAAAGAATGAGAGTGTCAGTTAATAAACTGGATAAATCGTGTTTGAGTCAGACAAAAGAAGGAATGAAACTCAACCTGGTTGAGTGGCCAGTGCCCATATTTCTTGCACTGAATTTGGAGTTTGCTCTTGAGGTGCATGGATGACAATAAGTACTGATCCCACAATGCAGGACATACATCCCAATATCCCCATCCTCTGAAGCCGTTCTCTTAATAGGAAGTGAGCCAAAACAGCACTGGTGATATATACTGAATGTTAGTTCTAACATAAAATCACAGCAATGAAAAAACATTCACCAGACTAATCACATTACCTAACAATGATACTCAGCGCTCCAAGGGGAGTAACCACAACCGCTGGAGCATAGATATAAGCCACAAAATTTGCAACTTCCCCAATAATCACTGTAAACCAAGTATATTCAACATGAGTTATGTCTCAAGCATACTACTAGAGAGAGAGCAACTTCCTAAACTTACTTGTCACCATGCCAACCCACCAAAGTGGCTCCAATAGGTAAGTATAACCACCACCTCCTACAAATTTCAAAATATAAAATTCAATCACAATAGCTCACAAGGGATGAGGCATAAGTAATAGTGACAAATTGAGCAGCCTGAAGGATCAATAAAGTTGAATAGAAGTTATATATCACCAAGAAAAATAGTAACAGGTTTCTTAACATCATTACTGCTTCATGTTAAAAACATTATAATGTGATCGCCTTTGTAGTTTAACTACTGGACTCTGAGCTTAAGGACAACCCCAGAGATCCTCCATGATTCATTTATAACAAAACCAGCAAGATCTTACAGCTGAACAGATCTAGAATAGTTGTGCATCACCAGTACCAGTTTCTTCTCTATGGCTCAATACAGTGTTGGATGTGTGGACACTGGACACACTTAAAATGTCATGATTGTAATGAAACACGATAATGTGTGACCTAAAATTTAGCTGTGAAACCAAATTGATCACCTAGCAAACTGAAGATTCTAGCACAGTGCAATAACCTTCAGTTCAGTTCAAGAAACATGCAATGATGCAAATCAACAATTTGTTTATGAAAAAAAGATAAGATGACATCACCCAAGGATATAAAGATCACTCAAGCTGAACGGCACTACATAATTAGATCCAAGTTAACGAGATCATGAAAATTGGTATTTTCCTTTCTCACAATTAAAAAAAAAAAATTAAAGTTGGGTTGATGAGGATCTCTACCAGACAATTGCTCGGTCCCAATTATATTGAACTTCATTCGTCATCAAAAAAGGCATTCTTCCCCAGAAACAACCCCGGTTTGTCAATGAGGAGTTTCTAAAATACAAGAAGGGGGAAGAGGCTAATTCACTCAAAAGTTGAAGATTCACAATATGAAATTGGAAACATGAATTCTCCTACCAGCTTTTAATTAAATTGTTCAAAAAACAGATTGTTTAGCAGAAAACTTCAAAATTCACTAACCCATGACCATGGAATAGCGCAAAACCAGGATACCCCTAAGCATTTTTTTTAAAAAAAAAAAAAGAAGAGGGGAAGAAAAGAAAAAGAAAGATTAAGAATTTCGGCCAAACTGACCTGCACTAGTGCCGTAGGCACCAGCACGCTTAAGACCCTTCTTCTTCAGGATGAAGCTTGCCCCTATGAACACGCTAGACGCCACCGCAAGTATCAAACCCTTTGAATTCTCCGAAACTCCCATCTCTCTCTCTCTCTCTCTCTCTCTCTCTCTCTCTCTCTCTATATATATATATATATATATATCTCTGTCAATCCAACTTGAATTGAATTGTCCGAAGACGAAGACAACGATGCCGTTTTGCTCCGCTTTCCCGCCAAAACTGGATCAAATCGACTTCCCTCCCGAGAGAAAACAAATCCGAGGCCAAAGAGAATATCGCACAGCTGTTCCTCACTCTGTAACCCCACGAGTCAAGAGGAATGGACCGCAGTTGACCGCAAGAGACGGATTACACAGATGCAGCCGTAAACTAAAAGTCTACAACCCTTGGAGACTCATATATCTTATGACTTCGTCGTCGTCGCCGCCGTGTTGTCGGGAGTTTCCCGTCAATCGCGGCAGTGATCGTCCGCTTCGCGACAAGTGAAGCTGAGCTACTCCCAACGCAAACGATGGCTCGATACAAACACCCTGATTCATATTGAAGCGTATGATGTGATATCAGTTCAACAGTATTGGCTAGCCTCGAGGATGATATAGGACGGCTCCTCGTCCTTTCCACTTTGGCGTCGGAGTTAATTACGAAAATACCCCTGCCCTGGTGGGATTATAATATGCTTGGCATAAGAAGTTACTTAAGCTGCTTGACGATCTTTAGATTCAAGTAATTAATGATCAACATATGCTGACACTTCAAGCCCTCTCTTTACATGGTTCAATGGCTTCGTCCACCTATTCTCTCTCTTCATGATAATCATTGATTACTCAAATTTAATAAATATCGAATACTGAATAAATGAACAGTAATCACCTTAATAAGCATCAAATCCTGGTCCTCTCAAATAATTCTTAGAGCTCTCGTAATTATTGAATAACTGTAAGTCTCATCTATAATAATAGAGCTTATAGTCATATAATGACTGTAAGAGTTAAAGAAGGCTAATGAGAGGTCTCGAGCATCAACCCAGTAATTTGCTGTCATAACAGGGCTTGGCCCACTAATTATTGTCATTAGATGTTATAAATTTTGTTTAAAAAAATTATTTTAGTCAAAAAAATAATTAATTAAAAGATTGTTAGTTAAATTATTCTTTCAGTTTTATCCCTTTTTTGCTAGTCGTTTTATTTACTTTTTAATTAAGTTTTTATAATTTAAAATTTTATAATTAGATCTTATAACATTAAATGTTTTCAATTTAGTCCTTATTGATTAATTTTTTTTATCATATTAGTGTCATTATTGTTAATGTTATTATTATGAATATGTATGGTTAAAGTTGATTAGTAGGTTAATTTTACTTAATTATCTTTTTTTTTCTTTTTGTTAGTATAAATTATGTCTCTAAAATTTAATGGAATATAAATGAAAGTTTATTAATATGAATTAAATTAAAATTTTGTAGAAATATATTGACTTAACTATAAAAAATTAAATTAAAAATAAAGTCAAATTATAATGATAAGAAAAGTATTCTTCAAAAATTATTGCGATTATTTAAGAGTTTGTATGATTGCATCTCAATTCAAACTGCTTTGAACCGCATGTTGTTTGATATTTCTTATTTGTTGTATTCAACAAAATATCAACTTCCTAATTATTTTATTATTTTTTTAAACTTTCTTTTCTAGAGAAAATAAACAGATTGCTAAACTAAATTAGAAAACATACATGCAGTTCCTAATATGTTTATTATTAAGTTTTTGATTTCAAACATAATAAGCGTATAATTCTTTAATCAAAATATAACATGTGTATGGTCATTTAAAAAATGATAAATCTTTTTACAAGTCATCATTAAATGAGTGATTTCTTAAGATACTTTTTATCAAGGTTTTAAAAATTGCACCAATTATTAAATCGATGGATGCATCATTCATTGAATCGGTTAACACACTAATTTAAAGGTTAATTGTAAAATCGTGGTTGAATTAGTCTATTTTAAAATATTAAAAAATAAATACATAATTAAAAACTATAAATATAAATTTACAAGTTTAATAAAAAATAAGATTTGATATCAAATTACACAAAACAACATTCATAATCAAAAGTTCATAACAAAAATTGACCATATAACAAGGAAATATTATTAATCAATATAATATTCATTAATATCAAATCCATAAAATACCAATGTATTGATATCTCCACTAAAATTAGTTGAATTTGTAATATTAATTTTTTATTATTTGATTATAAAATAAGTAAAATTAAAAAAATAAATAAATAAATTGACCTGTTCATTTAGCATCGTTTATTTACCCAGTTTGATCGATTTTTTGGCCGATTCTATCAATTATTTATCAGTTCAATCATTTATCGATTTTAAAGATTCATTCTTATCGATTTTTTAGCCAATTCTCAGTCAAACCAAACAATCTAACCCAATTATGATAACAATATATTTTTTACACATGTTCCAATTTTATGAAAAACTTAATAGCAAGTATACATACAACTTTATATAACTATTTTCCATCCTAAATAGAAAGTCACATTCACACATGTTCATGTGCAATCAGCCAATTACCAATTGCAAACGACATAGATACAAGTTGGAGACTATTATTATATCAATTATTTTATTTACCTAAAATGCTTTATTTAAAAAAAAATTCCAACACATAGTAACGTGTTAATGCATGTCCATATGCAAATGCGACGAAAATGGAGTTAAGATCTAAGTTTTGTATATATATATATATATATATACATATATAAAGATCTAAGTTATATATATATATATATATATTATTGCAGTTCTAAATTCACTTAACATGTGTTCTCTCCGTGATTTAGGTTAATAATGTATAATTTATGTTAATTAATTTTTCATTGAAGATTTTAGTAGCATATATCGTAATTGATGATATATCTTTAACTAAATTCTTACGAGAATTGTATATTATTTTACAAATATAAAGATGTTTATAAATTTATATCAATAATCATAAATTTAGCTCTTAAAAATTTACATTTATCTCAAATTAATTATTTAATCACAAACGTTAAATCTTATTGTTATCAAAAGTCAATTTGATAATTAGAACCAACAAATTGAGATAAATATAATTTTATATGAGTTATATTGAAATGTTTGATTTTTAAAAATTAAATTAAGATAAAAGTAATTTTGAAAGAGTAATTTAATTTTTAAATTTTTTTATTTTTTTGGGTCATTCATTCCTAGGTTCTCTTTTTTTTTTTGTTGGGTTAAAAATTCTCTGTTTTGTTCTCACTCCAAAAATTTGTGTCGTGTTGTAACGTTTGGGCCGAGCCCAAGGATAAATTGCCTGAAAAAAAAAGCTTAAAATATTTCCAGTTAAAAAAAAGCTCAAAAAAAAAAAGAAAAAAATACGCTCAAGTGCTCAACTAGTTAGTGGCAGTATACGACGTCGTAAATTAAGAACCTTATCCTAATGCTTTTGCACAGTGTGGGTCCCACGTGCAGACAAGGGAAGGGACAAGTAGCAGCTAGAGGAAGCGATGGTACGGCGCCACATTTGCCACTCAATTTTAAGCATTTTTTAAATTTTGTTATTAACTTTTTATTAAAAATGAAATATAGATAAAATTTAAAAATACTAATCATATCGAATGGTAAAAATAATATTTTTCTAAAAAATTATGTACTTGGCCATCATGGTTATTTGAACTAGTTCAAATGTGCCAACTTAACTAGTCCTAAAGTCTAATCAAGAAAAAATAACAAAATTGATGCAAAATTGATCACATCAATTTTAAATCGATGAAATAGGTTAAAATGGTTCAATAATTTTTTATTTAAAAAATTTGATACTTACAAATTATATAATGACTGATAATATTTTTTTATTAGTTTTTGTTATAAATTTTTTATTGAGGACGTTGTTTTATTAAAAAATTTTATGTAATTAAATATTAAATCTTATTTTTAATTAAATTTACAGATTTATCTTTATGATATGTGTCACGTCCCAAAATCTGAGCACGTGATCGGCACGAAAAGTGAATTTCATTTCACCTCCGTAAGCCTATCTTTCTCTTAAGAATCATATCATTCTTTTTCATGCAATCAAACCAAGTTCTCTATACACACTACAGTCATTCACATTACATCACTGAATGAACCTACCCGCTTACAGAGATTTATATATTTATACAACTTAGAATAAGACTTAATTATTATATCTTTATCCTGAACAAATGAAAAGGTAATCATGGGCTAATGATCCATAATTCATTGTACAGATATTTACCTTCAACTGTCAACTCTAAAAAAAATGTTAATAAGAGGGGTATGAGCAAACCACGTGCCCAGTGAGCAGACAACACAACACTATGACAAAAAAATATCATGCATCATAATGATAATATGCAGCAATCATACGTAATTGATCATAATATAATATAATATAATTCATAATACTTCACAACAATATCCAAGTAAAACAAATACATTTCAACATAATTCAAATAATTCACAACAGCAAACAGTGAAATCAATTTCACACATTTCCCGTACCAACCGGGTCGTCCAGGATACCTCTAGATCGTTGCCCGCGGCCCCTGCCGCATCCACCCTTATCGCTCCATATATATTCTCCACCCTTGTAGCTTCATGTAGATTTCTCCATGGGGTGCACCACCATGTCTTTCCTTTCTAGTCAAACACAATCACAATCACATCTAAGAGCATCCTCAATCAAAATCATGAGCCACATACACAACTCAGTCATTTACAATTCAAGTCACAACATAAACAATATTGTTCCAGCAACATAGCATGTATGCAACATAATCCATAATATAGATCAATTATTCAACAATAACATACTTCAACTATCCGCATATGGATGAACTCAATAATCAGAGTATGACACATTTCAACTCAGTTCACATCCCGTTCACAATCCATCATATAACCTCCATTCATGAGAAAATAAGAATCACCAGGCAAGTTCCACAATTGTTTATGTCTCATCGTCCCATTCAAGCACAATATAATTTAAACATATAAATATATATATATATATATATATATATATATATATATATATATATATATATTTGAGTCATCATCCTCTTCAAACTTGAATATACAACATATTTTCACTATGATGCATAAAGTCCATAACAAAGATATTTAATCATAGCAAGCATTAACCCACTCACCTGGATTTCATGCTCTCGGCACTTCCACCTTGCACCTTGACCATTCCTATTGTAACCAGATAAAAACTATCAGGGTTACGAAATAGAGAAATTTCCTACCACTAGTCCCGACCTTCACTTACTTCTCAAATCATAACTCCTAACTGGTAATGAATATCCAGATGAAACTTATACCATTGGAAACTAAACTCAAAGAGCTTTTCAACGATATTTAAAAAAAAAAAAAGGATGCTACAGTAACAGTCAACGGTCAACGCAGATACAGTAACGTTGACCGAGTCAACGCTACAGTAGCCGAGAAAATCTGGAAAAATTTTCCCGATGAACAGTAATTTCTGGGGAAAATTTTCGAATGTTCTTCGTGTTCTTCATCCAAAAATCCTAAAATCATATTTAAAACAACATTTCTTTTGATTTCTTCCATGAGTTTTGTTTCTCAATGTCTAATAAGTATTTTAACACCAAAACCCCTAATTTTTACTAACAATCCAAGCTCAAATCTCAAATTTTCATCAAGAACACTAATTTTTTCAAATATCCAAATTCTACGAAATTTCTTGTTCTAATAACATCATAAACCACCTAAGAATGTTTTACATTAACATCCACACTTAAATTCATCCATTAAAACTCAAAATCTTAATTTTCTTCCATAAGTCCGAAAATGGAGAAAAAGAGAAATAAAGCAGATAAAACTTACCTTTTTGCCTCTAGAACTCCTAAGAATCGGAAGTATGGTTAGAAAATATCAGATCACTGAAATAATTTAAGGAAAGAATTGGAGAAGAAGATGAAAATGAAACGAAGAGAAATGTTGAAGGAAGTTCTCGGGAGGAAGAAGGAGAAGAAAAACTAATAATTGTATGTGTGGACCCCACCAATTTCTTTTTCGATAAAATTACGCATAGCCACCTTAGCTTTTAAGATTTGTTCACTTAGGTCCTTGAGAATGTATAAAAATTTCTTAAATATCGAATCCATCATCTTTTCGGTACCGAACTCATAATTCATTCTCATAAGCTTTATTCTTCCTCTCAAGTTCCTATTTAGTCATTCTCAAAAGTCCTCTACACTTTCTTTTCTTTTCACTTTAGTCCTTGAGAATTTGTAAAAATTTCCTAAATTAAAAATTAAAATTTCTATTCCCAGATTTTCTTCACTAATTCATAAAGTATATTTTCTACGTAATTAAATTTTTCACTAAACTTCAAAATAGACTTTAAATATTCATATAAATTATTGGGATATTACAATATGTAATTTTATACTTATTTTAATATTTAACTTCTATATTTTATTTTTTAACATTTTTAAAATACTATCGATTTAGCTATAATTTGACTGTCGGTATTTAAATTAGTATTTTCATCAATTCAATTAGAGATCCTGTTTTTATAACCTTTTTTGTTATATTTTAGTTAAAAATATATGCCTTTTATTTAATTTAAAAGCCTAATAACAATATGTATATATATATACTTGTCGCCACCTTACTCGTCTTATTTTCTTCCGACATCCACTTGTCCCCACCTTTATTTCTCTCTCTCTCTCTCTCTCTCTCTCTCTATATATATATATATATATAGCTATATATAAAAACAACAAAATCTCACACAAATTAGCATTAAATTCCTCGCCCATGTTCTATACTCTATATCCCCAACACCATTATTTTATATGCTACTTTAATCTCCATTATTATTTGTTTCCTTTTTTCAATAAATATATATTTTATTTTTAAAAGATATGCATTTTAATTTTTAAAATACGTAATATATTTAAAAAATATATAATTATTCTCTACCAATAACAAATTTATCATATTTTAGTTCAATAATCATATACTCAATATCTTTTGATTGAAAAATTTAATAATAAGAATATAAAAAATTACAACTGAATTATTTCCTTTTTGAAATTTGTAACTGTATATCTCTATAATCTTACAAATGGATCGTGAAAAAGTAAAAGCTTTAGCAATAAATACCTCCCTTTACTTTTGTTAACCATTTGAGGAATCACCAATGATAGCTATTTTTGTTTTTGAAAAAAAATTTCCAAAAACTATCAGAAAATTCCTACTTTATCGTCATGTTCTATTATTCCTTAAATCTCATCTATTGCTCTCATTTATTACGGATGTGTTTGGTTTTCTCTTTTTTTTTTTTGTTGGGTCAAATGTCCGGTTTTCTGTTAGGCTTCTACAAAATTGGTTTTCAAAGAATAGTTCAATTTTTTTGGGGACCATTCAGTCCTCAATGCTCTCTCTTGCGTTTCTGTCTTTTGGTCAAAGATTCTGTGTTTTGTTCTCACTACATAAATTTGTATCGTGTTGTAACGTTTGGGCCGAGACCACGGATAAAATTTCCGACAAAAAGGTTAATGTAAAAATAATACTTTAAAAAAAAAAAAAGAGAATACGGTTAAGTAGTAGTGGTAGTATACGACGTCGTAAAGTAAGAACCTTATCCAAATCCTTTATCACAATGTGGGACCCACAGACAATTGGAAAGGGACAAGTAGCAGCTAGAGGAAGCGGTGGTAGGGCGCCACATTTCGCCACTCTATTTTAAACCTTATTTTAAAAAAAAAAAATTGTTATTAAACTTTTATTAAAAATAAAATATAGATAAATTAAAAAAAACTAATAGTGTCGAATTGTAAAAACATATATATATAATACAAATTTAGTTTTTGAAAATTATACACGTATTATCATAGTTATTATTGAATTGTCAGTTCAACTGGTCATATTAAAAATTAGTTTTAGGTTAAAAAAAATGATATGATCAAGTTTGAACTAGTAAAATCAACTAAACAGTTTAATGATTTTTTTAATTTGATATACATTAATTATATAATGATTAATAATATTTTCTTATTAGTTAATTTTTTCTTGTTGTAAACTTTCGATTAATGATAATGATGATATTGTTTTGTCAAAACTTGTGTAATTGAATATTAAATCTTATTTTTAATTGAGTTTACATATTTATGTTCATGATATGTAATTATGTATAGTGTTTTAATATTTTTAATTATATTTTTTATATTTTTAAAGTATCATTGGTTGGACACAGTTTAATTATTAATTATTAAATCAATGCCTTTATCAATTTGATTTCCTGTTATATTTTAATTAAAAAAATGTATACTTTTTTATTTTAATTTAAAAACCTAATAATAATGTATAAAGAATTTTTTGTTATAGTTATGATTTGATATTTCTACTTTCACTTTAGAGTCTTATTTTCTTTTTTTTTTTTGAAAAATGATGTGGAGAGGTCGAGTTCTCACACCATCATTTTTTTTTTAAAGTTAGTGTTTAAATAATAAAAAAATTAATACACATCCCAATACATATTAACTACCGAGCAATCAAGCCCTAGAGAGCTGGAGCACTCTGGAGCAAGATTTTTCTCTTCTTACATCCACCAGTCGACACCTTTCTTATACGTACAACAAAATCTCACAAAATGGGCATCAAATTCCTCGCCTATATTCTATACGCCCAACACCATTATTTTATATTCTACTTTAATCTCCATTATTATTAGTTTCTTTTTCCAAGGAATATACCTTTTATTTTTAAAAGATATGCATTTTAATATTTAAAATATGTAGCGATATTTAAAAAATATATAATTTAAAAAATATATAATTGTATTACATCAGTCATAAATTTATCACATTTTAATTGAATAATCATACACTCAGTATCTTTTGATTGAAAATTTTAATAATAAGAATATAAAAGATTACAACTGAATTATTTCCTTTTAAAAATTTATAACAGTGTATTTCTAAAATCTTACAAAGGAATCGTGAAAAAGTAAAAGCTTTGGCAATAAATACCTCCCTCTACTTTTATTAACCATTTGAGGAAGCACCAATGATAACTATTTTTTTGTTTTTGAAGGAAAAAAAAACAGTTTTTCCTAAAACTATCAGAAAATTCCTACTTTATCGTCATGTTGTACCATTCCTTTAATCTCATTCTGTTGCTTTCATTTACTATGGGTGTCCTTGGTGTTCTGTTACGTTTCTTAAAATTTAGTTTGAATTGTATTAATATAATTTTAATACAAAATAACATGTGTAAATATTTTTATTAAGTTATTAACGTGATTTTTGTTTTTAAACTGAGTTATTACTTTTATAAATTATAATTTGCCTATACTTAGATTTCTCCAAATATTTCTAGATGCCCAAATATCAATTACTATTAACACCCTCACTCTATCATCAACGATCGCAAAACCCTAAAATTTAGATTGCCTATTTAGCATAAAAGCCAAACAAAATAACTGTTAAATTTAAATAATCAATAGTCATTACACACATGCACCTTGAATCTCTCTTTTTATGATTCAATGACCCACATCTCAACTGTCAATGCATGCTAACTATTTTTTTTTTGTTTTTCAAAGAAAAAAAAAACAACAATTATTCCCAAAACTATCAGAAAATTCCTACTTTATCATCACGTTGTACTATTCCTTTAATCTCACTGTGTTGCTCTCATTTACTATGGGTGTCCTTGATGTTCTGTTACCTTTCTACTTTCCACAAATCTAGTTTAGATTGCATTAATATAATTTTAATTAAAAAAACATATTTGTAAATATTTGTATTAAGTTATTAACATGATTTTTGTTTTTAAAGTATGATTTTAGTTAAAAATTCAAGTTGTCATTTTTACAAATTATAATTTGCCAAAATCTTAATTTTTCCAAATATTTCCAGATGCCCAAATGCCAATTACCACTAGCTTCCTCACTCTATCATCAACGATCGCAAAATCTTAGAATTTGAATTGCTTATTTGGTATAAAAGCCAAATAAAATAATTGTTAAATTCGAGTGATTAACTTCCATGCACACCTTAAATCTCTCTTTGCGTGATCCATTCGGATTACGTAAATCCAACGGTCACCGCCCCCTGACTTGCTTTGATTTTACGCCAGGAAGGTGGTGCTGGGGCAAAACAATAAGAGATGATTATGGCGTGTTCTTACTTGTTACAATCAATTATAGATTTGGAAGCATAAATTAGAGATCAAAGCCACAGATTTAGTCAATAATCTCACAAATTTATTCATGGTAGCTCTGTTTTATCATCACAGGACTCCAATCATGAACCAGACACTAACAGAGAAAATTAAAAGGGGATTATGAAGGTTCCATATATGATCAGAGCACCACCACCCCCATATTCACAATCCCTAAACGACTACAGTTTGAAACACAGAAACGACGCCGTATAGAAGGCACAATGAAGATCAGAGCCACCATAGAGTCAGGATCAAACGAGTTTCTAACTGAGTTGACCACAGTCGGCGATCACCACCGGCTTCGACGGCTTGCCGGACCTCGATCCGACCTTCTCGATCTCCTTCACCACATTCATGCCTTCAACGACCTGACCGAACACCACGTGCTTCCCGTCGAGCCACTCCGTCTTGGCGGTACAGATGAAGAATTGCGATCCGTTGGTTCCAGGTCCGGCATTGGCCATCGACAGGATTCCAGGACCGGTGTGTTTCTTCACGAAATTCTCATCCTCGAACTTGGCACCGTAGATCGACTCGCCGCCGGTGCCGTTCCCGGCGGTGAAGTCGCCGCCCTGGCACATGAAGTCAGGGATCACACGGTGAAAGGTGGAGCCCTTGTAGTGAAGCGGCTTGCCGCTCCGGCCGGCTCCCTTCTCGCCGGTGCAGAGGGCACGGAAGTTCTCGGCGGTTTTTGGTGTGGTGTCCGCAAAGAGCTCCATGACGATACGACCGGCAGGCTCTTCGCCGATGCTTATGTCGAAGAAGACCTTAGGGTTTGCCATTTTCTGTAGGAGAGAGAGCTTCAGAGACTTACAGTTACAGACTGGAGGAAGAAGAAGACTGTATTCGCTGGTTGGGAGTTATGAGGAGGTTTATATAGTACTATCTGTGTCTGATATCTTTAGAACTGGCCGTTGGATTGGTGACACGTGGTAGAATTCTAACCGAGGTAAAGTAACTATGGTTAAGTTCTGAATTGACCATAGTTAGAAAGGGGTATCCAAGCAAAGGTATATGCTTTTGTCTTTAAGGGGGACCCCAGGCGTGGATTTTTAGAAAACCTAATAAAGAACACCGCTTTTGTATAATAATAAATAACAATAATAAGAAAAAAAATTTTACCTTTTTAATATTTATATCAAATTTTAATTTTCTCTATAATTTTTTTACTTCAATTATGTTTTATATATTTTATTTTTATTTTTATTTTAAATTTAATATTAGTTTACTAACTCTATTTATTCCATTAATAGAAAATAATAATTGAATAGTTTGAAAAAATGATAAATTTAAAATAAAAATAAAACATGTAGAATTAAAACCTACTATTTTTAAGTTATTATTTTTTTATGTCAGTTATGTCCTACTTATTTTATTTGTGTTTCAAATATATTATTTTTACCAATTGCCTAATTAACATTTTCTATCAGTAAAATTGACAGTATTAATAAAATTAATAAATTTAAAATAAAAATAAAACATGTAAAAAATAATTGACCCAAAAATTAAAATTTAATATAAATTTTAAGAATATATATTTACAATAGGTGTAATATCAACTAAACATTAAATTTAAAAATTAAGGTGTAAATAGATGTAGGGCATGTATATATATTTATAAAAATTTTAATATTTTTTATTATTAATATAATCTAAATTATAGGTGTAATTTGTTAATCTAATTTAAAGATGAATAATTTTATTATTTTTTAACCATAATTTTATTTCTTCTACAAAAATTACAAAATGGAATATTAAGTTACGTATCGATATCAACAATATAATATTATTTTTTTATATTTTTAATGGTTACATGTTTGACAAATCAATTAACTAAATTATTAATTTAGATGACATTATCAATTAAAAAGGTATTAAAAATTTATAAATAATAGAATGAAATTAAAAAGGAATTGAAATTATTCTAAATTTAAGGAAAAATGGTGATTAATAGTGAAATAGAAATTTTTGAATTTTTTAAATTTACTATATATGGAATTGGGTTAGTTGCTTTGCTTTTGTAAAGAATGAATGAGATTTTCTGACATGATCAGTCGTACATACACGTGATCCATGCTCCCTAATCCTGATTGGATGCAGAGAAAGGGGTCCATATGATCAGATAGTGTATATTTTGGTGTTCAGCAAATTATTTAAATTATCTTATAATTTATTTCACTAGTTTATAAATTTATTAAAAATATTTAATAAATAAATTTATTTTAATAATTTATAATTTATTTTGAGCTATCACTTTTAGTAGTTTATAAATTATATATATTTTTTATTTTTTATGAAAATATTTATTGTACCTATATCTCACATACATTATATTTATAATAAAATATATATAAACATATAATAAAATATAAAAAATATTATATATATATAAATATATATTCAATTAATTTCATATATATAATAATTTAAATTTGTTTAATTAAGAAACAAAAAAATCATATAGTTATTTGCATTCCTCTCTCATTATTATACCTATTTATAGTATATAATATATATATATGAATTATATATATAATAATTTAAATTAATTTAATTAAAAAACAAAAAATGATATGTTTATTTTGTATTATTTTAGAATTATAAAATATATGTTATTTTATATTATTTTACATTTTTTAACTACTTCAACCGTAACTTTTATCAAACACTTTTAATTTAATAAGCTAGTTTATAAGCTTTTACCTTTCAACTATAAACTATTAGCTAAAAATTAGCTTATAAAATTTTAGCTAACTTATCAACTAATTTTGTCAAACAGAATCTTTGTGTTTTTTGAAATGTTAACAATACTGAGATAAATCTAGTGTTTTATTGAATTGAAAGCACTAATTTAAATGTTAATAGTCGAACTAATCTACTTTAAAATATATATAAAAAATAATATATATATATATAATTAAAAATTAAAAATATAAATTTATAAATTAATATCAAATCTATAAAATACTAAGATATTAATATCTCTAATAAAATATTACATAGTTTTTTACAAATTACTTGCATTTTAACTAAATATTTATATTTAAAAAAATTAGTAAAATATTAGCATATATCAATCACACTGTCCATGGACTACTCTTCTATTGTGCACTGCCAGAAGGGGGAAAAAAAAAAGAAAGCAAGTACAAATTACATTTATATCAAGTGAAGGATATAAGTGTGCCCTTCTTCCTTCTTCTTCTCATTATCTCTCTCTCTCTCTCTCTATTTTCTTCTTCTCTCCATTCTTTTTTTTTTCTTCTTCTTCTTCACAATATATCTTCTGCTTTGACTGATAGTAATTGGCATGGAGAAAAAGACGGTGGCTCTTTGTTTTTCTTCGGCTTTCTTCTTCTTCTTCTTCTTTTTTTCCTCTAAAAAAAGAAGTTGGAACCAATGGAACTAGCCACTAGTCAGTTCGACACTGATTCCGTACCTATTTAAGCTAAGACTAGGTTAGACCCTAGGCCAATTCTCAATGTGACTGACTGGTCTGGTCTAACTTTTAAAATTATGGATAAATCTATAATTTATGCCCTTGATTGGCAAAAGTATACATTAATTTTGCCGCCAACTAATCCAAACATGTAGGAGAAGGAGAGTACGGAGAGAGAGATTTTTATAATCTGGATTATATCGTGTTTTTTAAATGCTAACAATCTAAATTATGTTATGTTTGGATACTAGATGATTGTTAAAAAACAAAAAAACAAAAGTATAGTTCATATTTTTACATTGATTTTCATTTATACCTCTATTTTTTTTTTCAAATATGTCTCATATTTTTTTTCACATATGCTTTTTTTTAACGCCGTCAAAGATACTAATGGAAAATGCTGACTAGACAATCTACGTGACACATATCACCCGCCACGTCATTTGTCACGTGAACCCATATTTCAAAATTATAAAAATGCCATTCATTTCTCTCTCTATTCACTCTCTCTCTCTCTCTTTTACATGAGAGTCGATTAATCTGAATTCTAGTTGAGTAGAATCACAATAAGCGGTAAAAACCCTCAATACCAAGTTTTAACTAGAGGTGTCAATTGGGCTAACCTGACTTCCCATAAACGTGGGTTGGGTTAGGTCAGGTTTAAGCGAATAATTGGGCTGAAAATATAGTCCAACCTAACCCTTAAGGACCCATATTTTTTATTTAAAAAATAATTTCATTTTATCCATAATTTAAGTATATATTATAAATTTAAATATAATATATGACAAAATAAAAAACATATTATACATGACATCTTTATTTAATGAGAAAGAAATATAGACCAATGTCAAAGATTCAAAAAAGAAAAAAAAATAGCTTTTATGACATTTTATTTTTAATTTTAAAAGCCTTTCTTTTAGATTAAGACATTAGGTTGGGTCATATACACTATTTCAAGGGCCAATTTTTGGATGAGTTTAACAACTCATGACTTAAATAACATAAAAAAAAATTACCCACAATACTAATATTTTTTTTTTTAAAAAAAAGCTCATGGAGCTAACCCGGCCTAAATAGGCTGGACTAAAAGTTATTGTTAAATATATGCCACTAAATTTTTAGCCCATTCCACACTATTTACAATGAATTTAGTCTATTTTGACAGCTTAGTTTTAACGTAACGGCATTCTTAAGAAATTAAACTCGATATCTCTAATTAAGTTAAGACAACTCCTTACCAGTTGACCTACGCGCTTGATGGATCTGTAAAAAATTTGACCTCTTAAAAACTTGAGTGTTTTATAGTTAGATTACCTCAAAATTTATATAAAATATTTTTGTAATTATTATACACACTTATCTTGAAGTGATTTATCGATGAAGAAATTAAATCTCTCAAAAAAAAATTGAACTCTCATTAAAGTTTTCCATAGTAATATGGTTTATAAGCTGATGGGATGAAATGATGAATTATGAAACGTAAGTCACGAAAGGAAATGGTATTTTTATGCTACTTTGTAAACTTTTTGACAAATTTTTATATGGCACAAAGTTCCATATACAGTATTTAATTTACATTATGAGGTCTTTAAACTTCATGAGTTAAATATCTTCCTTAAAACATTTTAAAAGCACAATTTCACATATTTAAAAATAAAAAAAAGCAAAATAGTACTATATGTCTCTAATATTTATTCTGATTTTTATTTATGTCCCTTAAAATTTTTTTTGTCTGGTTATATCTCTTATCTTTCAATTTTTATCATATATGCTCTTATTTGTTAACTCTATCAAATAGGTTAGCGAAAAATATTGACTAAGCTCTCTCGTGACAAAATTCTTCTGCCACATCACCTACCGCTTGGACCCATACTCTAAAATTACAAAAATGCCCTTACTAATAATTTTTTTTCCAAATCCCTCCCCTTTCCCCACCTTCTCTCCCTCCTCCTCCTCTTTCTCTCTCCCAAAAGACCTTACTAATATTTTTTTAAAAATGTCCTATATTTCTCTCTCTCTCTCTCTTCGTTGGTCCTCCCTCCATCCTCTTTTCACCTTCACCAGATTCCTCCCTGCTCTTTCCTCCACCAGATCCCTCCCCTTTCCCCACCTTCTCTCCCTCCTCCTTCTCCTTCTCTCTCCTAGATGACTTTGACTTGCAAGGGAACAAGCAAATTAACTCAGCCTAAATGCCCTTAGAGCTTCACAAATTGTCAATGCCAATGAACCCATCTATGATTCTGATGCATCAACCCTGCCTCTTGCTACAAATTCTGAAGATCTAAAAACCCTTGCTCTGTTTTCTTCCTGAAGCTCACATCCCTTCTCTTTGACCTCGCCCTCATCTTCTTCCCCTATTTCTTCGTCTTCTTCCCCTGTGTGATGAAGAGAGAGATGACAGAGAAGGAGAGAGAGAGCCTAAGATGCAGAGAAAGGTGATGAAGATGGAGAGATAGGACCGTACGTGTTCTCCGATTTGGTGAACTACCAGCAAATCGAAGACGTTAATCTTGAGTTGAACCCAGTGAACCTCACTTATGGTAGGAGAGGAGGTGAAGACTATGTTGCCATGCGAGTGCGGGTCGGTGGATGGGAAGAGCATGGTTCATTATGTGATGGTGGTGGAATACCGGACCACCTTGGACCAAATAGCTTAGGAGTATGAAGAGAGAGAGAGAGAGAGGAGATATATATATATATATATATATATATATATATATATATATTTAAAATTATTAGTAAGGGCATTTTTATAATTTTGGAGTATGGATCCATATGACAGGTAATGTGGTAGAAGAATTTTGTTACGTGAGAGCCCAGTCAGTATTTTTCGTCAACCTATTTGATAGAGTTAATGGAGAAGGGCATATATAATAAAAATTGAAAGATAAGGGACATAATCGAGCAAAAAAAAACTTCAAGAATATAAATGAAAATTAGGGTAAATGTTAAGGATATATATATACCTTTTTCCTTAAAAAAAAGTTTTCAAGAATAGACAAGATAGTGAGATACAATGTCTTTTTTTTTTTTTTTCAACTCTATCTGTTAATTATTAAAAAAAAGTTTTCCTTGCATGAAAGTTTAGATTGGGACATAGGGTCGCGATCGTCCTCTATTCTTTGGAAAACAATACAATGTTGAGAAGTTTACACAAACTTGGGATCTTTTGTTGTCCTTTAACAGAATAATATGGTTCTGAGTTTTTTTAACACTATCTGATGGTTTTGACAATTAAGATTTACAATCTATCAAACTGTATTAAGAAGCCCAATACTATATAGTACATCTGAGGATTGGATTCCGACTTGTTTAAACAAGAATCAATGATTTGATCCCACAAAAAAAAAAAGACAAGAATCAATGTGTCTGTGTGATTCGCAAAGGTGGAGGCCATCCCTCAAGGAATTGAATTCATTTCCAAGAGAATCGGCAACACTCACAATCATGCAAGCAAAATGTTGACCAGCTTTTTCTTTACTTTTAGAAAAATTCTGATCAGACCATACAGAATCACTAAAAGAATGGTGACAAGAAGTGCCACATGTCTATATGAGGAATATCCCTAGCCTCATATTGGGTGTAGAAGATCTCATTCTAATTAGCACTATGAAATTCTCTACGCTTTCTGCTACTTTCTTTCGCTCTCTCCAGTGTCATCTTTATATCTTTATGCACGCACAAGTCTTGTGAATCCTCTTGGTTCAAGATTGTGCTGGACCAGTGGTTCAATATCGTGCTGAACCAGCGTGGACCATTTAATCGGACATCACAAACAGCATAAGATTGATAAGTAATATATAAAGAACCTTAAAATGTTAGCAGCAAACGGAGGATGGAATATTCCTTAGTAGATTGTCTTTGAGATTACTAGGAAGCCAATCTATATTATAGTCCTATGACCCTTGAAGCAAGAGTCCAGAAGGTTGTCTTTAAGAGACAAAACCCTTCTTGTCATTTCACAGCTGGTAGATCATACCAGATGAGGCGGATAGTGTTTTGAAAAAAAAAAAAAAAAGTCAACCTCACACGTGTTAACTGATGGCCGTTGGAAGCCAATCTACAGATCTGATGACTGAGAGTGCTTTCCGCATCTTGAACAGAGTCAAAATACAGGATATTCTCCCCCCCCCCCCCCAACACAAAAAAAAAAAAGTCGAAATACACAACAATAATTCTAACAAAGGAAATCAGGCGCAACACATTAATCAGAGCAGAAACCAAAATGCCAAATTCACCAAGTAGCTGAACATAATTTAGATAGAATGAGCATAATCTAACAGAAAGCCTGCCGGTTCAAAAAAAGTTCTTGTTTCCTTCCTAACTCAAATCTTGTTAGTTTTTTTGTCTTTTTAGATAAAAAATAGCTCCACTAGTCCACTTCACCCCAAGCGAAAAAAAAAAAAAAAAGCAAAAATTCCGTCATAGGCTACAACAGGAAGGCACATCTTTTCATCCTAACTTTAAATTACTTTCTCGTGCTCTATTTAACTCTCCAACCTAGCCTGAGTTACAGGATTCTGCATTCCAAGGTAGAGTCTCCAACTGTTGAACTTTGACAAGAATTATTATCTACTTCTTCTTCTTCGATTTGCTCGACTGCGACTGAGCATATGCAGTTCCCTGTATGTCAAAAGGCAGGAGGAAGAAATATCAGAAGCCCAGTAATGTTACAGATCCCGCCGGTACTAGAATATCTAAATGATTCTTGGAAAACAATATGGGACTAAAAGAAAGAAGGTTGGGGGGGAAGGTCACCGTGACATCAGATAAAAAGAAATATTATAATTAAGCATAAGCACACACCTCAAGCCATTCGTCCATTGAAGCGTCAGTGGTTTTAGTCCCAACTTCAACCTTTGAAGCCCTCTTTTTCTGAGCAAATATAAATGTAGATATACAAGAGTCATTAATTGAGTAAACATACATGATAAAAGTGGGTTCAGTGGTGGGGAAAAGACTTATTGCGATTTTTAAACACAAATTCTCAACAGCTGCCCTTCTCAACATTTTTATATGCATAAGACCAGATGATAAGCTCTGCCACAAACACATAGATATAGTACAGGGATCCACAGAGAGAATTGCTTAGAGCTCCAGGAAAAAATGATTCTCTAACTCCAGATAAATATAAAGAAGCCAAGTTAAATAATTATCACTGTATAAGTTTAAGGCACTCAAAGAAGGCTCTATTCCTTTGCGGCTTCTTATTTGTCTGGAGCAATTCTCTTACTCCTGGATCATATAAGAATCTCTCCCGCAAAGGATAATTTCATAATGTAACTTATTGTCTTCAAAGATATAGATGTGAATATGCACACAAATACTCTTACTGAAGTGCCATTTATATGCCAGATCCTTGTTAGTGTGCGAGTAGCATTTAGCCTCACTTTTTGATGGACAATTAAACTATAAAGTACCACAATACTAACAGCAAATTCCTCTTGAAAATCTACAACTAGAAGAGTAAGAAGAAAAGCACCACATGCTACTAATTCAAAGTTACACCCTCATGATAGATCCTTCTTAGCAATCAAACAATTAAGTAAAAACGAAAAAGACTTAGTACTACTTCACCTAAAAAGATCCAACTTTGAATACAAACCTTTAATACTTATGTGAATGTCGTGTATCCATTCAAGCACATTATTATTATTATTAATTGGTCTATTATATAGAAAAAATAGATCTGTAGTACCTTGGATAGGTTCTGTATCCGACCATGGACCCACAGCCCAAAGAGGACAATGAGCGCAATTCCAAGAGTAACAAGAAAAACAGATTCCACGCTAAGTAGACCACTAGGCTCAACAACTTCAATAGTTCCATTATAAAAAATGCTCTGGTATGGATGTTGGTCAATCTCATATCCAATAGTGCCCACAAGATCAAAAGTTCCAGGCTGCACAGCAGAATAAAATGGTTAGGTGTGTTGAGTATTTAATCACTTTCTGAGTTTACTAATTGAGAAACTGTGTTACACTTCAAAAGTAGTGGAGATACATGGAAAAACTTGCTCAGAACAAATGTATATGGGAAAGTAGCCTGTGATGAGGCTGGCACAGAACCCTTGTTAAAAACCTGCAATCAAAACACAAGCTGCTATTTTAAAAAATTACATAAACAGTTTTTTAAATCAGAACAGCAACACTAAAGGCCTGCTTGGTTTGGACATTTCTTATTTTCATTTTCACTGAAAACAGAAAATAGACTTGAAAATGTATTTGATTGAATTAACTGAAAACGTTTTATTGAAAACATTTCTTAAAATATGCCTAAATCTGAAAACACCAAAAAGATGTTTTCAGTGTTTCAGGAAATGCATTTCCGGAAATGAAGACTGAAAATGAAAATAAGAAATGTTTTCACAAACCAAACAGACCTTAAGATACAATATGGGCAGCATAATTCTTAAGCATAGATAGATACAAATTGGAAATTCAGTACACAATTATTACCACGGCAGTAAGGTTTTGGATGATATAACGATGATCATATGAAAGATGAATGCTAGCCTTGATGGTCACTACGTTCACGCTGGACTCCCCTGTTTTCAGTTCATACAATGAAGTATATCAGCTTATTTATTTTAAATTATATTTTCTTTCTTTTCCTTTTTTTTTTTCTTTTATTCCAATGGCTCCCAATGTAGGGGAACCTGTGAACTAGAACTTAAAAAAGAATTGCAACAAAATTTTATGACAAGATGTTGCTTTCTAAAATGATACAAAAGAAATAGAAGACATAGTAGCTCAACAGTGACAAGCAAAACAGATATGAAACATTGCATGAAGCTGCATAGCAAAATTGATAATGGGCATCAAATTTGTTTCAATACCATCATTTTTTACACCAACCAGTAGCTCAGTCTCTTCTCCACCTGTTATCACTGCATTAAATGAACAAGGAAAATTAAATCACTATGAAGATGAAATAACCCATAATAAAAATAAAACAGTGTGCCATACAAGATTCTTACATTTTGCGCTATTTTTTGGGAATAGATAACTTGTATCAATTCCTGGAGCAGAGGGGAGGTTCTCATCACCAAAATCTTGGACGTCATCACCAACAATGCCAAGATCACTCACTTCTTCAGTGGTCTCAGAAGCCTCATTTGAGTCTGACTGGCACCTAGCAACTAGCAAGCAGAAGAACTTCATTTTATGATGGTCATGTATAGTAAGCATCAGAATATTAATCAAAGCAAGTCTAGCAAGCTATTTGTGAGAGTGAGACCCAGTGTCTCCAAGAGGACCAAAAATGAATAATAAAGAAAGAGACAAGCTACGTCAAGTTCTCATCCAAAAAAGATGCCATCAATTGTAAAATGAAACAAACCAAACCAAATAAACATAACATCCAGTTACGTACCACTATTTGATCCCCAATTTAAGGGATTCTGACTCAGTATTGGGAATTAGAGCCCATAAGAAATCAAGAATTCAATTTGAATCTTAATTTGTACTAAAGATTCAATTAAACTGAATTTAGTTAAATAGAGCTGAATGCTTTGTAGTTTCAACAACTGGCTCCGATTAAGTTGCAGCATCAACTTTCTCCGGCAGAAAAACAAAGCAAAAAATAGCGACATAATTCTAATGCAAGTGCCTCAGATAAGCAATTCAAGCGAAGAAAATCTTAGGGTCTATTCGCTAATGAAAGTCAAAACCCGGAAATCATTAATTTTAACAAAAGCAAAAATCAGATCAAATATCAAAATCCTGCTCTGCAGTTGGTTCCGAAATTGGACTGAGAACAACTCTACAATGATTAACAAGAACTATTTTCCTTCAATCCAAAACATCAACGCTATTCAAATATGCATACAGGCGCCGATCTTTCATGAATTATGTCATACATGAGAAACAAAATCGAACTCAGTTTAATCGGAACGAATGCACAGAATACAAGTAGGGGCAAGCTGAGCACTCAATAACAAAAGTAGAGCGGGGTAAATCGGATCTCGATCTAGAATCTGGAGAACATACCCTGGACAAGAGGGGAACCAAGGAGGAAGAAAGCGAGAGAGAGAATCCAAAGTGTGTTGAGGGACGCCATGAGTGAGAAGAGGCCAAGGTCTCTAGGGTTGGTGGTGCAGCTTACTCTTGCTGGGAAAGAAAGACAATTGACAAAAACGAGTGGGATTTACATTACATACATAAAGATTTGTACTAGCAATGACCACACAGCTTTGGGAAGACCCTCTTAGCACATTTTTTTAACTGGTTATTTGGGCAATTCTTAATAATTGGATAAAATTTTAATTCCACGCAATTATGTTTCTCAGATTTATTTTTTTTGGTCATGAATATAGATTTTCCTATACAATAAAATATATAATTTTGATAAACATATATATATATATATACACAATTAATTTTCATTTTTTTTATAAAAATTCTTTTATCTTAATTCTTTTTAACCTCCATGAAATATAAAATTATTTTTAAAATGATATTTTTTAAAAATTGAACTATTGTTGTTCTTAAAATATTATGTACAAATTCAAGTTTAATTATCTTATTTTATGAATTCTTAGTTTGATTTTATAATTCGATTTAACTTATATATTTTTTTATTTTTATGTAAGATTTTAATTTTGATTATAATGAATAAAATTGTATTAAAATGTTGTAAAATATTAATTAAAAAACAAAATACAAAAAATTATTGCACTTTTAATCTTTGCTATTTATTTTTAAATACTATGTAATTTCTTGTCTTATTAGATTAATGTTGTTTTTATATTTTACCTGTACTGTAAGAATAATTAGTGCTTAATTTTAATTAAATTAATATTTCACATATAAATGTTTTGAAATAATTAATACGCAACGATACCAACTTGACGTCGTATACCTCTATTGGCATACGACCTGAAGTCGATCTGTCGTTTCGACTCTTAGAACACGACGGTCAATCAATCACTTGACAAAGGGGATTTCCGATAACGAAAATGCAAAGGGACGAAACCTTATCGAAAGTTCGTTTATGTTTGATGTTCGTTCAGTTGCCAATGTTCTGCAATAAATCAGCCAGAAGACAAAGTATTCACGTCACCCCTTAATTTGTTGGTGCTCTCTGAATTTCGTCGATCCCCTCTATATTCTTGCGTGCCTTCTATTCGATTCCGACCTAATTCTGGGCATGAAGGTGTGTACTATCATGATTTGCTTGCAGTTTACCATTTTTTGGGTTTAATCGACATGAGCTTATGTCCTAGTGGCATCTAACCTTCTGGTTTGATCATAATTTCTTGGATTATAGTTAATGCAGCTCTATTTTTACATATTCTTTATGTTTGTGCATTATAAGATATTTAGGACTTCTGCAAGTGGCAACATGAAGGATTGTGAGTTAGTTGTGATATTAAGACTATAGTATGAGATGTTCGTATAACCCATTTGAGTCTTGCCCAATCCAGGATACAGACACAGGACACATGACACTGACATGGACGTCGCAATATTAAGTGTTCATATGTAATTTAAAGTGTTGTGTTGTCTCTAGTAAAAGTTTTTGGCCTAGATATTTTTGTCAACGTCAATGATTCATGGATGCTGTTTGTTTTTCTATCCCGAAAACAATGGATTGACTCTTTGGCCTTGTTTTGGAACTTATATGTTTGCAGTCAGAGGACTGAAGTCCAGCTTATGGATTCTACAGCTACTAGGAAAACTCAAAAGGCTGACAGAGAAAAATTGAGGAGGGATCGGCTCAATGAACAATTTGTAGAACTGGGCAGCATTTTAGGTGATGAAATCTTCTTTAGGAATAATAAAAAGCTATGATTAGACTTCTGAAAAAATGTATTGGGTTGTTGGCATAAATTTCCTAATGATATATGAGTTTCTTTGTAAGCAATGGCTGAATTGTCTGAAGCCTCATAATTTAAAGACTTACTTTGTTACAAGGGTCAATTGCACTTAGGATTTTGTTGTTCTATCCTCGTTTGTTCAGAATTCACCACCCTTTTTTCTTGGGTGTTGGGGGGTGGGGGGTAACTGGTGGTGTAGAGCTTGATTCAACATGATGTGAATTTTCATGCTTTTCGTTGATTTATTATCTAGCTTGTAGACCATTTTGCATGCAAATTCCCTTGAGTTATAAACTACAGCAGAATTTTGCATGCAGAAATAGGCAGGTGAATTGTTTTTCCTTATTTTTAACACTGGTTTCTGGGGGTCTTCGTCAACATGTTATGGGGCTTCAGAAAGTAATTGTCAGCCCAGATAGCAGAGTTGTTACTGGAGTTTCAAAATTGTATAATTTCCACCACTCTTGTTTCTGAAATTATCTGGTTATTTTATTATTTTAGCTTCTTTAGAATTCATACATTTGGTAGTTATTTGATGTTGGGAACTGAAAAATCAACTCTTGACTTACAGACCCTGATAGGCCCAAGAATGACAAAGCAACCATTCTTACTGATACAATTCAATTGCTGAAGGACCTTACTTCTCAAGTTAATAAGCTTAAAGATGAATATGCTATGCTGACTGAAGAATCCCAAGAGGTTATATTTAGTCTACATGACTACATGTTATGATTTTTGAATCACATTTGTGGGGCTTAAATTATAAAGTAATCAATCATTTTTTTAAATCCAGTTGACACAGGAGAAAAATGATCTTAGAGAAGAGAAGGCTTCTCTTAAATCAGATATTGAGAGCTTGAATAATCAGTATCAGCAACGACTCAGGACTATGTTCCCATGGACTGCAATGGACCACTCAGTTATGATGGCTCCACCACCTTCATATCCATATCCAATGCCAGTGCCAGTCGCAGTCCCTCCTGGTCCAATTCCCATGCATCCACCCATGCAGCCATACCCCTACTTTACAAATCAAAATCCCGGGGTCATCCCAAATCCCTGTTCAACATTTGTTCCTTATTTAGCTCCTAACACTCTTGTTGAACATCAATCCACACAATATGTATCCCCACCACTTCATCCAGGTAACCATACCCATGCGTCAGGCACACAAGATTCCAGAAACAAATCATCCAGGGAGAGCAAGGCTGAAAATAATGAAGGTGCTAATAATGATGTCACCACAGACCTGGAGTTGAAGACTCCTGGATCTTCTTCAGATCAGGTTAGTTGCCTTTAGGATTGGTCTCTGAAGAAGTCTTGTAGCATAGCTATGAAAAGAAGGCAAAAATATTATTTTCATCCCTAAACTTTAACCCAAGTCTCAATCTCGTCTTAGGACTTTATGTTATGTCTATTTTGTCCCACTTCTTAGTTTCAATTTTATTCCTGAATTCAACATTATCTAAATTGTTAATGGCAAACGATGATGTGACCACCTCTATTATACACTTCAGCACTAGCTAGGCATGTTCACGTCAAATATATACTTGAAATGAAAAATTACTCATTTCCTTCATTTTCAATTGTTAGTGTTCCCTTCTCTTGAGGGATAATTTTGTCATTTCAAATGTATATTTGATGTGGACATGTATAGCTGGACAAATTGACACTGACATGTGCAATAAAAGTGGTTACATCAGCGTTTGTCGACAATAATTTAGACGACGTTGGGTTCAGGGACTAATTAGAAAGATATGAAACAAAATTAACACAAATTAAAGTTTTGAGACAAAATTAAAACTTGAGTTAAAAGTTTAGGGATGAAAATGATATTTTTGTCTAAAAAGTGTCATACCTAAGTTTTGTTTACTTTACATATTGGGATTTTCAGGAGTTATCATCCGAGCAAAGAAGATCCAGCAAGTTATCCATGAAGGAAGGCAGTTGCACAGAGGGCAGTTTATCTGGTAGGTGTTCTTCATCCCATAGCGTACAGGATAGCTCATCAAGTAGTGTAGTTGGCAGCAGAAAAGCTGATGAATGAGAAGGGATTCAATCTTTGAGAAGGTGCTTATACTCTTTGAATCCGCTCTGACGTTTTTCACTCTGCAAGTATCTCAGAGCTTCAGTCGCTCTGGTTCTCTCTGTCTGGCTAAGATGGTCCTAAGTAATCTTAAATGCTAAAAGTCTAGGCAGGTTCAATTGTTGACCTGGGTCTTGCACAAAATTGAAATTTTAGCTGGAGCATATCTAGTGCTTTGACTGTCATGGATATTCATGTGTTGCTGACTCAATCATTTGGCAATTGTATCAAACTTTGTTTTATTAACAGTCATTCAAAAAATGGATCTCTTGTGCCGACAATCTGTTTGGTGTTCTTATGTTGTGCTGTGGAGGTTCATTGTTCAATTATATAATAACTATGATTTGGATCCTTTAGGCTTTAAAACCTATTTGGCCTTGTTTGGCTTTAGGCTCTAAAACATCTTTGGCTTAATTTGAGCTATTAAATTTCACAATTAACAGTTCAGAGTTTAGGATACTGTTTTTTTTATTTTTTTAAATAACATCATTTTAGATTCTGTGAAACACTTTGTTTGGCTAAAGCCAAGCGGGGGTCCAAATTTGAATTCTTGTGGTGTTACTTGTTAGGGTCCATTCGTAAACAATCTGATGAGGTGTCCATCTCTTGCTGCCACGTGGTTTGACAGAGAAATAGCACTATCTGGATAGAGTGGCATGAGTCTATGGAGGAAAGGGGCTACCTCTCCTATGATGTTATCTGAGAGTCAACTATGATAGTTAGATTTCTGAATCTTCATGTTATTTCTAAACGCATTTAAAGCGCGTGAGATACACTCTTTGCAATCCTCTTATGAAGTTTTAAGCAAAACTGAAGCCTTTCAATGGGCCGTTCATAAAATCGATTTTTTTTTTTTTGTGTAACACATATCAACCATCCCATTTAAAATACTGTTAAATATTAAATATGGACATTTTTTTAAATAAAAATTTAAACATAAATTTACTATTTTATGAGAATTAACCTGTTTTACTAAATTTAACTCTCCTTGGTAAAATTAATTCTTTGTTGATTACTGCTCATCTCTTACTTGAAACATGCAAAAGATTCAATAAAAATCATCAAAATCAAATTCAAAGAAAAATAATTAAAATTAAAGAGTGAAATTGATCATCTTCGTTTCAAGTGACCAAGGATACTTACTTTTTGTGATTAGTTTCTGAGACTAATATCATGGTATAAGATTGCAAGGAGGGTTGTAGTTTAATGTTGAATCAGTATTTATTTTTCAGCTTAAGTTTATTTATAATTTTGATTTAATTTTTAAAGTTTAATGTGGGTCAAATTAATCATTTAACTCCTAATTTATATTGTGCATATCCTAATCGTTTATCAAATATGTATCATACATGTATTGGTACACGAGAACAATTGTTTATAATAAATTGAAATTAAAAAAATTAAATCTGAAATTAACTAGAGATTCAATCAATATAACAAATAAATTTAGGAAATCAAAACATTACTCTAATCAAATTTAATTGAAATTTCTTTAGGAAATTGAATTATTCTTAAACATACATATTATATCTGAACAAAAATTCATTAAAACAAATATATAGGTAATGAGATTAGAGCTCTACTAAGCACTATCATATTGAGATTGATAAACTTTTATTTCTTCACCTTTATTTTTAAGTTTTATTTTAATTTTTTATGTTTTAGATATTTTATATTCGTCTTTTATGTTGTAAATTCACTCTATTTCGATCATTTCTTATTAAAATCGTTAATCACTCTAATAGAATTCGACATCTCATAATCTTAATACTAATATGATAAATCCAAGGTTCAAAAAATTGAACCAGTTATTGAATAGTCGAGGTAGCGATTCAAAAAGTTAATAGTTGAACAACAGTTGAATTGGTAATACTTAAAATATATTAAATTTATAATTAATATATGTTTTAAATATTAAAAATATTAAAAAATATAATTTATAATAGCTTAAATTTATACTAGTCCTAATAGCTTAAGGATATATATTTATACTAATTTTAAATCTTCTCCTAATTGTTTAATTTTTTCGAGATTTCTTTAAAAAATAATAATATTCAGTAAAAAATTAAAAATTTAAAAAAATTTGGTAAAATCATCAAATCAGTCAGTTCAACCAGTTTAAATATTCATTGGTTTCCAAGTATAAACCGGACCGAAAACTTAGTCAATTTACCACTTTTTCAGTCAAACCAACCAGTTTGATCTAATTTTTTAAACTATAAATATATCTACTTGAATATTAATCATATATAAAATACTAAAATAAAATTTAAAATAAATAAAACAAGTCACCTATGTACCATTTTTAACAAATTTTTATTACATGAGAATTTCTCTGACATTACCGGAGATGTTCACTGAGCGTGCCATCGACGTCAACAAGGATCGCGTGAAAGGTGACTTCTTCGTCTCCATACCGTACCTACCACAAACCACAAACTCAACTGAGCCACCATTGATTTGCGTCTAATTTCACCATTCACCAGTAGAAATCACACACTCACTAACCACACAAAGCTCAAAGAAAGAAGCAAAAAGAAGAAGCTATTCCATAATTACTGGTAGCTCCAGCTTCCTTTCTTCTTCTTCTTCCTCTTCGATGGCAGTAACTTCAACGTCACTAGCGTCCCAACTTTCTGGTCCCAAATCCGTGGGCCCCAGTTTCTCCGGCCTACGCCGATCCTGCCCCGAGCCGCATTACTTCAACTCGGACTCTCATGCTGACTCCTTCTTCGACAACGTCCATTCCAATCTTCGCCTCTCCATGTCCGGCAAAGCCCGCCGTGGCGTTGTCGCCATGGCCGGCTCTGGCAAGGTACACTTTCTTTCCGATATTTTAGGCGTCTTGTGATTTCGGCGGGAAATGTGTAATGGGTTGTTGTTTTTAATCACATGAATGTCTATTTTTTAACTGAAGTTAGTTTATTGGAAATATGAGTCTTGCAGTGCCTGGCTACAGTTCTGACTTATTTCTCTCAATTTTTCATTGTTTCAAGTCTTGCGGGTTATTTATCTTGCCACTTGGTATATTAATCTTTCCTCCATTTTTTCTTTGTGGTTGTAGTTCTTTGTTGGTGGCAACTGGAAGTGTGTAAGTATCGTTTTGCAATTTCTTTTTCTTGGGGGTTGTGAACCATTGAAGTTTCGGAATTGCAGAAAAGTTTATTTACTTGTTTTTTAATTAAAATGCATAGTCCTAGTCATTTGCTGCTAAGTGAGAAGATGTTTATGATGTAGCTGCAGCACCTGTAGAACATGTTTTAATGAGATGATATTATTCCAGAGTTTCCATCCGATTCAACTGATCCTCCCCACTTTGCGAATAGAACATCTTTTCATTAGTATAACCTTAGTAGTTTCTAACTCTAATTCTCTGTAGCACAAGCAGCATAGCACCGTAGCACTCGTTTTTCCTCTTTCCTTCTGCCCTTTTCTCCTTCCAAAATCTGAGAGGAACAGCCATTTCCCATTTCCCTGAAGGCAACTCTAGCGCAATCAAAACCTTTTCTTTAAAAAAAAAAAAAATCTAGACAAGAGAACCAAAGAAGCATTATTAATTTACAATTTTTTTTCTTCCTTGACAACTATGTAGAGCAAATTTGTACTTTAAAGATCAGTCTTTCTCGCTCTGTTGTAACATTTAAGAGACAAAGCTTGGTGTTAAAAGTTGCCTGGCTTTGAGATTTTCCTTCCTGGTAAAATGAGTGTTCTTTCCATTGATCAGTTACTTTGTGTCAAATATCATTTATATTATATTGTTCAATAGTTTGTTTTCTTTTCTTTCTTTATGAACTCAACTACTTAAAAAGAAAATTGTGAAATTCACATTGTTCAATCAATTACTGATTCATTCAGCATCTGTTTTTCTTAAGAAATCATTTGCTTTGTGTGGAGATTTATTTGGCCAAGTTGATGCATGCATAGTTTTCTATTGCTGTCTGTTAAAATGATAAATGCAAAGTGGTCTTTATTTTGCATTTGCGTTTACTGTTCTGTCTAAATTTCCATTTAATGTTTTTTTTTTGGGTTTTCTCTAGAATGGGACAAAAGACTCTATCAGTAAGCTTGTCTCTGACTTGAACAGTGCAAAATTGGAGCCTGATGTGGGTGAGATATGTTAAATCTTCAATATGATGTGTTTCCAGTTGAAAGTTTAGTTGATAAGAAACTTGTTTTCAACCCCTATAAAACTGTAAAAAGTACCCTGTTATTAGGTTGAAAAATAATCTTCTTGACTATGTTGATACATTTAGCCTAGCAAAATTTTTAACGAGATGGTACAAATATACTCTCGAATGTGTTATATCTTGGACTGCTGTTTAGAATATAGATGGATATAGGTAGACCTATTTACTTGTGCCCAAGTGATTTGGACATAGATAGTTGGCCACTTTGATACAAAGAAATCCGACATTGAATATATTGTTTATGCCAAATTTTTTTATTGACAACCTTGTTATTTATTTTTAGCACACTATTTTTCCTAATTTTTGTAAAACTTGTGAATGGTGCAGATGTTGTCATTGCTCCTCCCTTTGTGTACATCGATCAGGTAAAAAACTCAATCACAGATGGAATTGAGATATCTGCCCAGAACTCTTGGGTGGGAAAAGGTGGGGCCTTTACTGGAGAAATCAGGTTAGCCTCCTCTTTCCTATTGAGCTTGACATGTTAGTTGATCATAGACTTGTGTTGACACAAATCAAGGTTAATATAATTGTTCTCAATATTAAGATTGTTATTTCTCTTAAGTGTTCCAATGATGGAAGTTACTTGTACACTTTCTCCTTGAGGCTCTTGATCCGATGTTTTAATCAATTATTTAGTTTATTTTCTTGTCCTCTACCATGCTTCAATTGAATAAGATCACTTGGTTACTTATTCTATCTGATGCGTGTAGTGTGGAACAACTAAAAGACATTGGCTGCAAGTGGGTTATTCTTGGGCATTCTGAGAGAAGACATGTTATTGGAGAAAATGATGAGGTGAACATTTTCGGGGATAATTATTGCTGGTTAATAATTTTTTGTAAAAGAAAACATAAATGTAAGATATTCATTAAAGCTTTGCCAACTTCAGTTTATTGGAAAGAAAGCTGCATATGCTTTGAGTCAGGGTCTTGGAGTGATAGCATGCATTGGCGAATTGTTACAAGAAAGGGAAGCTGGACAAACTTTTAGTGTTTGTTTCCAACAAATGAAGGCTTTTGCAGGTAAAAATTTGAATTCCATTTTATTTGGAAAGAAAAAGGGTGGCGGCACTCATGTATTGATTCTGTAACACCTATTATATATATCCGATGTGTGCAGATACGGTACCAAGTTGGGATAATATAGTCATTGCGTATGAACCTGTATGGGCCATTGGAACTGGCAAAGTGGCTACACCCCAGCAAGCCCAGGAAGTTCATGTAGCTGTTCGCGATTGGCTTAAGAAGAATGTCTCGGGTGAAGTTGCATCTAAAACACGGATTATTTATGGAGGTACATCAATTATTGCAACTGTGTGCATATTGAATTTATTATGATGTCGCGGAAATGTAAGATACAATTCAATAAAATTGCAAGTTTTGTTCAATGCCATGGATTCTAGAGGAGACAAAACAACCTTCGCAATGTCTCAGCTCTTATAAATTTGATGGAAGTTTCGCAGTTAGTCTGCTTTTATTTAAGTTCAGCTTGGATGCTATTTTCTCAATGAATAGTCTACCTGCATATTCTGAGTACAGGTTAAGTGAAATCATTTTACTTTCTCATTTAAAGGGGGATGGGCATGTCCATTTCTGATATAGTTGCACTCAATATATTGATTTAAAATGCCTCTCTCATTTTGCATTCTAATATAGTTTTATTTGGTTAATATGCTTGATAGCTGTGAAATAATACATGCACAAACTTCTTATTGAGCTTAATTGACCCGGACCTTGTCAATTGCAGAACTATTTTTGAGGTTCAGCATATTTAACAGTTTTGCGAATCTAGTTCTTATTTGAATCTGAATTTTTTTGCTGTCTGATGCAATGTCGATATAATGACATCAAACTAATTCTGACTTTCAGGGTCTGTAAATGGGAGCAACTGTGCCGAGCTCGCAAAGCAAGAAGACATTGATGGATTCCTCGTTGGTGGTGCTTCCTTGAAGGTACATGATTTCTTCAAAAATTTCTCTGACCAAAATGAGCATACTATGAATAAATTGACAAAAGTATTTTTTACGTCCCTAATGTTTACATTAAGTTTTAATTTTGCCTCTAAATTTTTTTTCCTTACATCAGTTATGACCTAAATGTTTCATTTTTGTTTCAAATCTATTCTTTTTATAACGTTGTTTGACTGAAAAAACTGACTATGTAGTTAAAAAATTATAGATTTGAAATAAAAATAAAACATGTAGGACTCAAACTTACTTCAGTTTTGCCTTACATGTTTCATTTTTGTTTCCAATCTACCATTTTTACTAATTGTTTAGTCAATCTTTTTTGTCAATGGAATAGACAAGTTATAGATTTAAAATAAAAATGAAACATGTAAGACATAATTGACGCAAAAAAAAATGTTAGGGACGAGATTAAAATTTGGTGTATACGTTAGAGACATAAAAATACTTTTACCTGTATCAAAGAACCCTACTCTGTTTCTGTAATTTCAACTTGGTGTTTGTTCTTATACAGGGTCCTGAGTTTGCTATCATTGTCAATTCAGTCACATCCAAGAAGGTTACAGCTTGATTACACATTGTTGTTTTGGCAATAAGAGCGCAGAGAATCTTGCCCTCCTTTTTCCAGTGAGCTTTTGTTTTCTCCATAGCAACTAGCGATACAAAAACTTTTTCAAGACTACAAGTGATTCTGAACTATTTTTTTTCACATGGAAATGAAGATTGTACTTCTCATTTCTTCTTTTTTGTCTCAAGTGTTACACATCAATGCTTAGATTTAATTTGACTAAAATTTTATTTTGATCCTTCATAGATATCTTTTTTTTCAATTTGGTCTCTCACAAATTGTTATGTTGTTAATTTAGCCCTTCAAAGATATTCATTTTCAATTCAGTTCTTCATAGATTGATTTGTTATCAATTTAGTCCTTTACAAATTTTCATTCTCAATTTGGTCCTTTACAGATTGATATGTTATCAATTTAGTCCTTTACAAATTTTCATTCTCAATTTCATAACATATCAATCTTTGAAGGACCAAATTGATGATAAAAATGTGAGAAGCTAAATTGATAACATATCAATAAATGGGGGATCAAATTAAAAATAAAAATCTGTGAGGAACAAAAAATAGAGTATTTGTGAGGGACCAAATTAGAATTTTAGTCGATTTAATTTTCAAAAGATGAATAGACTTGTGACCAGAATTAAAAAAAAAAGGGGGTATGTTTAGATGTTTATTCATGATGTATGTATATGAATGATTTTTGTAAGCTAAAGGATTAACTTGAAACAAAATAATAATAATGAACTAAAGGGAAATTTAAGATCAAGTTTGTCACAACCCGTTTTCTAGGTATATGACCGTACAATGATGAATATCTCATCATTGTAAGCCTTTCGATAAATTCTACCCATGAGTTAAATTATTAGTCATTATCTCTATATTCTCAAAATAATCATTCCTTAATAAATACGAAGAAAATATATCAAATTTTCTTATTTAAAAATCATAGAGATGAGTTGCATATAATAATAGTTCCTCAATATAAAATACATTATTATACTAAAATACAAGCCAAATATCAAACCCCTGACCTAGATGTCTTAGACGGTTACAGAGCAACATAATCTATAACAAAAGAGGGGCCTACTCGACAGCGGGAAGGTCCAAAGTGATCTACTACTCTAGCGGATGTTCTTCGCTGGCAACTTGATCTGAACAAAAAAATTGTACAGAGAGTGTGAGCTTTTAAACTCAGTGAGCGAATCAGTCTCGCGTTAATAAAATTCAAATACATCGCCAGTCATGCAAGTATATCCGAAGGCTTAAACTCAACCAATAGACATAGTTAGAAATTACATACAAGAAAATAAAAATCCATCCAATTCAACAAACGTTACTAGTACTCATCAATGACAATATATCTCGGAGAGCACACATAGGCCGGCTCACCAATTCTATATATTTTTGCCATGACGCACAACCTCATCCCCTTAGTTAGGGCGCCTCACGGATTTATCACCGATCCGGGCTATATCCCTACTGAGGGAATCATTGTCTCCACACTCATTAGTCAAGACACCCTTTAAACCGAATTTTTCGCCTTTCCGTGAGAGGGGGTACTGTTCTGCTCAATCACAATCAATAGTACAATATTTCATATCATAATCGGAAGTATAGTATAATATTCATTCATATAACAAGTATAATATATAATTATATTATAGATTTATAAACCACAAATCAAGATAACAATTAAACTATTTTTGAAAAGATTCAAACTTCACATCATCATAAGATACTTATTTCATTTTATCCATACTTCTAGATTAATTATCTCCCTAGATTTGCCACTCTGAATCCAGTTTACCCCTATGAATTTTGGGAGTGTCTTACGATATACTTTTTATCACCAGTAATGCTAAAACTTTATTAAAACGGGGTCGTTTCACTTACCTGGATTCCGTATGAGTATCGCTTCTCTAAATCGTTACGGACAAGAGTACTTAGGTGAATTTCAGTGTTCCGCTACAAAGATTTTCATGAAAGATTAGAGAAAAAAAGTTATGATTGTTTTCGTACAGATACTGTTCATACATACTGTTACTGTTCATATGTACGACACTGTTCATATATACGGTTACTGTTTATACGTATGGTTACTATTCATACCAGAAACAGAGAATACAATCTGTAAAAGAGTACACCAGGTAAGTTCCCAGGAAAGAGTGGATGGTTACAATGGACACACTTAAAAACCATATCTTTCCTTAGCCAGAACTTTCTAGACATGTATTCTTCATAGTTTACATCCTATTTCAGTAATCAGAGAATCAAAATAACATATAGACAGCTAAGGACAGTTTTTCTGATGTGAAAGATCAGCTAAAACCGCAACCACAGAGTATACTTAAGAAAATAACCTCTAAAATTTGAAAGACATAAAAAAGGCATAGTATCCTTACCTAAGCAGAAAAGGAAAAGCCCAAAATCTCAGAGGCCTAACGTTGGAGCAAGAGTAACTTAAGAAGAGAAGAAGAGAAGTTGAATGTGTGAGTTTAGAAGTGAAATGGAAGGGCTTATTTATAGAAAAAGTCAAGAGTACTATTTGACATTATGTGTTAATAAAATATTCAATTTACTATTCATAAAAGTGACATTTTTAATAAAATAATTCACGCGTTAATCATTTACGGTTATTGTACAAAACGCGAAGGCGGCTTGAATTATTAGTTACTATTGAAACTTAAAGGGATGTAATACCCATGAAAAATAAAATATAAATGAGTGTTTTCGAACTACGGTATACAGTACTATTCACCCATATAATACTATTTACGTATACGGTACTATTCATTTATACAATCAAAATGTCAAGTACTAGATGTGGTTTGATCATAAGAGAAAACTAGAAAGAAGTTTGTAGGAGAAAATAGCGTTTTATGTGTAAAAATACCCTCAGGGACTATAATGAAAGGACTTATTTGAAAGGAAACTTAAATGTTTAAAGTGAAAGGATAGTTTTTCCTTTAAGTTACTAACCAATCGCGTTTTGCACAGTAATTATAAATAATTAACGTGTGAATTATTTTATTAAAAATGTTACTTTCATAAATAGTAAATTGAATATTTTATTAACGCATAGTATTAAATAGTACCGTTGATTTTTCCTATAAATAAACCCTTACATTTCACTTCTAAACTCACACATTCAACTTCTCTTCTTCTCTCCTTAAGTTACTCTTGTTCCGACGCTAGGCCTTTGAGATTTTGAGTTTTTCCTTTTCTGCTTAGGTAAGGATACTATGCCCTTTCTATGTCTTTCAAATTTTAGAAGTTATTTTTTTAAGTATGCTTTGTGGTTGCGGCTTTAGCTGATCTTCCACATCAGAAAAACTGTCCTTAGTTGTCTATATGTTATTTTGATTTTCTGATTACCAAAATAAGATGTAAACTGTGAAGAATACATGTGTAGGAAAGTTCTGGCTAAGGAAAGATCTGATTTTTAAGTGTGTCCATTGTGACCCTCCACTATTTCTTGGGAATTTACCTGGTGCACTCTTTTACAGATTGTATTCTCTATTTCTGGTATGAATAGTACCCGTACGTATGAATAGTAATCGTACGTATAAACAGTAACTGTACATATGAACAATAACCGTATGTATGAATAGTATCTATACGAAAACAATCCTAACTTATTTTCTCTAATCTTTCATGAAAATCTCCGTAGCGGAACACTGAAATTCACCTGAGTACTCTTATCCGTAACGATTTAGAGAAGCAATATTCATACAGAATCCAGGTGAGTGAAACGACCCCGTTTTAATAAAGTTTTAGCATTACTGGTGATAAAAAGTATGTCGTAGGACACTCCCAAGATTCATAGGGGTAAACTGGATTCAGAGTAGCAAATCTGGGGAGATAATTAATCCAGAAGTATGGATAAAATGAAATAAGTTATGATTGTTTTCGTACAGATACTGTTCATACATACGGTTACTGTTCATACATACGGTTACTATTTATACGTACGGTTACTGTTCATACATACGGTTACTATTTATACGTACGGTTACTATTCATACATACAGGTACTATTCATACCAGAAATAGATAATACAATATATAAAAGAGTACACCAGGTCCCAGAAAAGAGTGGATGGTCACAATGGACACACTTAAAAACCAGGTCTTTACTTAGCCAGAACTTTCCTAAACATGTATTCTTCACAGTTTACATCCTATTTCGGTATTCAGAGAATCAAAATAACATATAGACAGCTAATGACAGTTTTTCTGATGTGGAAGATCAGCCAAAGCCGCAACCACAGAGCATACTTAAAAAAATAACTTCTAAAATTTGAAAGACATAGAAAGGACATAGTATCCTTACCTAAACAGAAAAGGAAAGACCCAAAATCTCAGAGGCCTAGCGTCGGAACAAGAGTAACTTAAGGAGAGAAGAAGAGAAGTTGAAGGTGTGAGTTTAGAAGTGAAATGTAAGGACCTATTTATAGGAAAAGTCAAGGATACTATTTGATACTATACGCTAATAAAATATTTAATTTACTATTTATGAAAGTGACATTTATAATAAAATATTTCACGTTAATGTGCAAAAAGCTTGAATTATTGGTTACTATTAGAATTTAAAGGAAAAACTATCCTTTCACCTTAAACCTTTAAGTTTTATTTCAAATCAGTTCTTTCATTATAGTCCCTGAGGGTATTTTCACACATAAAACGTCATTTTCTCCTACAAATTTCTTTCTAGTTTTCTCTTATGATCAAACCATATCTAGTACTTGACATTTTGATTGTATAAATGAACAGTGCCGTATATGTAAATAGTATTATACGAATGAATAATACCGTACACCGTAGTTTGAAAACACGCATTTATATTTTATTTTTCATGGGTATTACATTAATGGATCAAAATGGATCAAAGGAAAATTAAGGGACCAAAATAAAACCTAAAGTAAAGGGACTAAAGTGATACTTAAGGTAAAATTAAATGACTAAATTAGAACAAAATAAAAGTAAACGACCAACTTGAAAACTACGATAAAGTTTAGAGATCAAATTAAAGTAAATTTAAGAGATTAGAATAAGGCAAAGTTAAGAAACCAATTCTGACATTTTAGCCAAAATTGTCTTTTAAATTACTTCATAGAAATGAAAAATATTGCGCCGTGTAAGTACTAAATAATTCAGTACTACCTTCATTCATAATTTGACAAGTGATTTTTGCCTAAAATCTGTAATCTAATTCAACCATAATTTAAAATTAAATTTTATGAATTTTATAAAAAAAAATCACAATAAATTACATGGCAATATATGAATAGAAGTGAATACTAAGGTTTTGAAAATCAAATTGATTATTGAACTAACGAAAGTATATGTTCAAAAGTCAATAGTCAGATAGTGATTAAACCAATTTATTTTAAAATATTAAAAAAATAATATACATAATTAGAGACTATAAATATAAATTTATAAATTTAATTAAAAATAATATTTGATGTCAAATTACATAAAACAACATTTATAATCAAAAGTTTACGTTATAAATTGATTAAATACTAAGAAAATATTATTAATTAAGATAATATTTACTTATATAAAATTCATTAAATATTAAGATATTAACATATCTACTAAAATTAGTTGATATATTATATTAATTTTTTTATTATCTAATTATAAAATAAACAAAATTAAAAAAATTCAAATGAATCAGTTTAACAAGTTCATTTAACACTAATTTTTAACCAGTTCGACGAGATCTTTGCTAGTTCAATTACTCATTAATTTTAAAAGTTATTACGTACTAATTCACTATGTTATTTTTGGTCCAACTGATTCAACCCGTTCTAATTCTTACAATAACGTTGAATAGTACAAAAGTATAAAAAATGCCACTCTGTGTTGGGACGAGCACAATACTGACTTTTCCAACACCGTTTGATCGAGACGATGAGACCTACGTCAAACGGTGTTAGAAAACTCCGACCCAACAGAGAATCTGCACTCATTAAAAGCGAACTGGTAAAAATGAAAGTGATTGCCCATTTGTGAGGGAATTCCCCAGACAAACAGTACTGCAAATTTGGAATAAACTTGAACAAGGCGATGTCTTTACCATTGAAGCGTGTAGTGTAGAGATGTTGAATTGGCACATGCTGCCTTCATTCTTCTGACTCAAGATTCTACTTTGGAGACCAAGTTACACTCAAAGAATATATGCCAAATCAACCTTACTATAAATCCAAAACCACAACCTGGTTCGTCTCTGTCTGTATCTGTCTGTCTGTCTGTCTGAAATCTGAATAACAGAGAGAAACAAACCGACAGAGATGGAGTGGCTTTATCCCAAGAGGAGGGCTCCACGTCACACCATGTCCACGTCCTCCATTTCTGCCCCTCCCCTCCACTTCCTCATGATCTTCGGCATCGTCATTACCTTACTCTGGTTTTCACAGTACACAGACTACAAATCCCAGCTTCATCACGCAGCCATTAACTTCAACTTCTTCCTCCTGTTCCTCCCCATCTTGTTGATACTCCTCATCGTTTCAAACACTGGAAGACTCTGTTTTCGTCTCACCCAAACAGAGCATCGTCACTCTGTTCAACGAGCTGGTGCGTCCGTGTCTCCATGGGGTGTGGCCATCCTGGTGCTTCTGGTTCTGGTCTTGCTTTGGAACCAATCTTCGTTTCAATCCAATTGGTTTGGACCCCTCTGGAGATCAGACTAGTTGTTAGTTCTTGTGCATTGTCGTTGCTCATGGTTAGAAACTTCACTCTGAGCTTTTGTTGGGTGTTTCTCTGTTCATGTTCCTGCCTGAGGAATTCAGAGGTTTGATTTGTTTCTCGCTGTTATCTTATGTTACTGTTTGTAAGGGAGATTCATGAAGGGGATATGGATCATGTGAGATAGATTTTTCAGACCGGTGGTGGAGTTGAATCTAAGCCATATCAAAGAATATGGCCGGTTTAGATGGGTAGACACTACCAATCTGAGTCATCTATATACTCTGATTTGACAACTTAGATTCAACGTCACTATATCGTTGAAAAAATTACACGACTGGATCCAAATTCGAATATGCAGCATAGTCTGCGTAAAATAGATCATCAACAAAAAGATATATGATAGATTAGTTTCTTTCTTTTAATCATTTTTAAATGCAATAAAAAATCAAATATATACTTCATCTTTAAAAAATTACAGTTATCTTAATTTAATCTCAAAAAATTAAATATCTCAATTTAATTTTTAAAAGATTATTTATATTGTATATCTTAACTTTAGAGTAAACCTACTTTTTTGTCTCTAAGTGTATCTTGATGATGGTTTGTCTCACGTGGAAAATAGTCATTAATAACTTCAGTTCTGAAAATTTGAAATCATTACAAAAAATGCTCTAATAATTAATATTATCGTTGCAATTAATGTTATTTGTTGATGTGTAACATTATTTACTGACATGACAATGACATGAAACGATGTGACATCTTGATATACTGATGTGACTATAGTGTCTAAATTTTGAAAATTTTTAAACAAAATGGTCCTTTTGTTCAGTGCCTTAATGGATAACAATTTCAAAATTTATAGACTATGAAAAGTAACTATCTTTTAAAGACCATTTTGTCACCGAAATATAAGGATCAGAAAGTAAGTTTACTCGTCAACTTTGTCCCTCTATCTATCAAGGTGATTTTTTTTATAACCAAAGAAATTTAGGATATATTAATAATAAATTTATTAATTTAGTAACAAATAAATCAAAGATAAATATAATTTTTAAAATTAAATTAAAATATTAAAATTTTCAAAAGTCAAAATAAAATAACTGCATCATGTAAGAGACCAATTAAGTACTTTAGCTCAAACTAGTGTGATAAGAAAGAGCACTATGGCCCATTTTGTCAAAAATATAAGCATAAATGAGTGACTTTCCTATAAGATTATTTTTCTTGGAAAATATGCTTAGCTGTAAACCTAAGGAAGGTGATATTTGGATCTTTTGACATTGAGAATACAAGATCACAGGATCTGAACTATCTGATTAAAAGGATAGATAGTTAAGATTGATCTTCATTTATGGGGGGAAAAAATGCAGACATAGACGTGCCAGATGTCATCTATACCTTTTATTTGAACGGCTCAAATCAAACATCACCATAATTTTGTATCTCTTATGTTGATCCAAACTTCTTTATTTTTTCTTTCTTTCTTTCTTTCTTTCTTTTCTTTTTCTTTTTTTGAAAACTCTGATTATGACACAATTTTCAAACATAACTGACTCAAGTTTGAATATTTTATCACAAAAAGACAAAGCATACGTTAGACAATCACGTTTCTTTCCCTTGTTTTCAGCAGGTTATAACGCCAAGTTTTGACTACGAATAGGAATCTCAACAAAAGCAAGAAATGTTTTTTTTAAAAAATATAAATATTTCAATTTTATTTAATCTTTCATCTTTCAGTATTTGAACTTTTTAAAATTAAAAATACCTTCAATTCAACAATTTTTTTCAGTGATTTTAAAGTAAGGTATTTTCAAGGCATGAAACAATTCAAATGTTTACAGTAACATCTTAGTCAACAATGTTAACAAAATCACTTTGGGGAGTATTCTGGTGCTTCAAAAATTGATAACAATATGACAGTATTATCCATAAACTGACTCGAACTTTAATTATAATTTAAAATTTTATTTTGTGTTAATGATAACACATTTTTAATTAATTTTGATTATAATGTTAAGACTAATATTATTTAAATTTTTATCAATAAATGCTAATATCATGGTATTCTATTTTACACATATTAACACTTATTAATTCACCATAACTCTACCACATGAGATTAAAAATTGATAATAATTAAAATAATTATTTAATTTACTTTATATCTATTAATTTTAATTATTACCAGTTCCAATCTCACTTGTCATAGCTAAGGTAGATTAATAAGTGTTAAAGTGTACAAGATAAAATTTATTATTACATATTTAGACGGTATTAAATTCAGGAACATAATTAAAACTAATTAAAAGCATATAAATTATAATTAAAACCTAAGTCATTTAAGGACATAAATAATATTTTTATCTAAAACTACTTACAAAATAGTCCAAAATTTTGGGCCGTGATCCTAGAGTGTTCAGGGCATTCTGGTGCTTCAAAAATTGATAACAATATGACAGTATTATCCATAAACTTTGACTCGAACTTTAATTATAATTTAAAATTTTATTTTGTGTTAATTATAACACATTTTTAATTAATTTTAATTATAGTCTTAAGACTAATATTATTTAAATATTTATCAATAAATACTAATAACATAATATTCTATTTTACACATATTAACACTTATTGATTCATTATAACTCTATCACATGAGATTAAAAATTAATAATAATTAAAATAATCATTTAATTTACTTTATATCTATTAATTTTAATTATTATCAGTTCCAATCTCGTTTGCCATAGCTAAGGTAGATTAATAAGTATTAAAATGTACAAAATAAAATCTATTATTATATATTTAGACAGTGTTAAATTCAAGAACATAATCAAAATTAATTAAATGCATATAAATTATAATTAAAACCTAAGTCTAAGGGCATAAATATTATTTTTATCTAAAACTATTTACAAAATAGTCCAAAATTTTGAGCCGCAATTCTAGAGTGTATCTTATCGTGCAGTTTAAAAAATATACGAATTTTAATCCACACGATCAACTGTTTACCAACGGCCAAGATGTGCCCTTGACACTTTTCAAAAAGGTCGCTTTTCCAAAAATTAGAGGGTGGGGCTGCTTTTTTTCTTTTTCTTTTTCTCTTTTATTTTTCAGAAAAAAAAAAGTCATTGCTTCTCAAACATCCTAAAGAGAAGAATGCACAGCAATCTTCTTCCTCAATCCTCAGTACACAAAATTCCATATCTCAAACCAGATTCACATAGCACCATCTTCCACTATACATCTATACTAATCAGTAATCACAAGATTTGTATCACAGATCATATGCTAAACCAAAACCCCAGAAAATCAAATCAAACCTATATATAAATAATCCCAGAAACAGACAAACAAAAGCAGAACTGAAATGAAATCACATCAAAAGAACCAGCTTTCAAGAAACGAAGATTGGTACTGAATCATTACAAGCAGAACTACAATCAGAGCAGCCACGCCCCACGGCGAGCTTCCTTCTTGAGGAAGATGGTGGGTCCTCCTGCTTCTCTCCCATGGTGAAGACCCGAAGAAGAACCAGTCTGAAGCTTCCATGGAAGACAACCATCGAGCCAGGAGCAGTATCGCAACTGGGGTGGCGAATAGGATCCAACCCAGTTGTTGTTCTGCACTCTCGACAACTTCCTCGTACGAGAAGTACCAGGAGGTGCCGAGGAAGACGAAGATCAGAGCCAGGATGAGCAGAACAGGGTAGGGCAGAGGACTCAGAGTGAAGCCCTCGAAAACAGAGGAGGCTCTGCTTCTGCCATAGGCCATTGGTGAATGAGGATGATGGAGGTGGAAAGATTTGATTTTGAGATGGTGGGTTTGAAGATTAGTGAAGGTGTTAGAAACCCATTATCAGAGAGGCCCAGCAGTGATGTAGAGACACGTTATGGTTATCCCACAAAACGAGAAAGGTGATACATATATACATATATGTGTATATATACATATATATATATATATATATATAAAAGGTATCTAATGATAGACATATGGACGGTTGAGATTGATTTGTTTGACTTTTTATAAAATGAAGGTGAAAAAAATTTTTATATTCCTAATATTTATACTAAGAGTCAATTTTATTTTTAATATTTTTTTTACATCAGTTATATATTATATATTTTATTTTTATTTTAAATTTATATTTTTAACTAATATCATCTATTCTATTGATGAAAAATATTGACGATGTGGTTAGTAAAATGATAGATTTAAAATAAAAAAAAATATTTAGGATTCAAACATATTAATTTTTATATTACTAACTTTTTTTTTGCATAAGTTATCTCTTACGTGTTTTATTTTTATTTTTATTTTTTTATTAACCACATAACCAATATTTTTTGTGAATAAAATAGGCAATAGTAATAAAAAAAATAAATTAAAATAAAACATGTAAAATATAAATAACGCAAAAACTATATTAAAGATGAAATTAAAACTTAATAAACATATTAGAAACGTAAAAAATACTTTTGTCAAAAATAAAAGTAAACAAATTGTTCAAAATGTACTTTCTTGTTAAAAATGAGATAGCTCATTTTTCTCTATAAGATGAATATCAATTCCGTTTGGAGTTAAAGTTCTTCAAAATTAACCTCGCTAAGAAGAACATTTATTGCTTTTTAAATGATTAAGCAATTATAATTGCAGTTGAACAATGATGTGTCTATTTATATACTTTTGTAGAATTATCCGTAACCCCACAAATTTTATTTAGTGTTGGAAACCAACATGTAAGATATGATTAAACGTAGTCCAAATTACATTAATTGTTTTTAAAATTTTGTTAAATTATATTGAATTCTTCATTTGTTTCAAATCTTATATTTCAATCTTTGACATTTTGATATGGATTGGAGAGACTTTCTTTTCAATTTACACTTTATCAAATTAGTTTAATTGTTAAATATCTCGACACTCTTCTTGTTATTGTGGAGACTGATTCTCTAGAAGTAGTTCATTTCATCAGTATGGGAGATAATACTACTAACACATTCTCGTTGAGGACATTAAAAAGTTTTTGTCCAACAACAACGGGTTTGCCTGTAATTAATTAACTGACTTGCATTCTAAAATGAACTCAAGCCTCAAGAAGTTCATCGTTATTTTGTATTTTGAATGAGCCACCAATAGTTATTTATCTAACTCTTTTAGCTGATGTCAGCTCTACAGTGTTTGTTAGAAGTTTGTTCTTTAGACTCTTCTATCTGCCAAAAATAAAATTAGTTTAATTTCTACACAATATTAGACTATAATTTTATTATTATTATTATAACAATAAAGATAATTAAATTAATATTAAGCTCTAATATGAAACTGTAATTTTATTTTAAGAGCATGAAAATACTTAATAATTACATTAATTTCATCATTTAGTTACATCACCTATATTTGTTAAAAATGCTTAAGGTCAAAACAGATTTAACAGACATACTTGATGGCTTCAAATAAAGTATTCAAATTCTTAAGAATCAAATTGAGTATCTCTTAAAAACAAATTTAAAATATCAATTGACCAAACAAATAAGTACTAAAAAAATCATCATTGATCCTATTTACTTCTAAAAAAGAAAAGTTCCTATGATGGTAGGTACAAATTGATTTTGGTAACATTATCTCTATAGCTATAAGTATAAATTATTTTGCAGCCAACTACATCAATTGTTTTATTTAACCTTTATGAGTTATGATAACCATTGCCCCTACAACTGTACAATTTTAAAGTCCTTGTCCAATGATCCTACTCAAAATCATCCCCACAACTATTAATTTTTCAACTACAACATGTGTAGTGGTTGCACAATGTTAGCCATAATGTATTATGCTATAAGTTTTGATGATGACAAATATGTGGGAATTATAGTATGACTTAATCTTCTTAGCCCAAATGAATGATTTAATCTTCTTGGCCCAAATGAATGATTTAATCTTCTTTGCCCAATATATGATTTAATCTTTCTTAGCCCAAATAGTATGATTTAATCTTCTTGACCCAAATGAATGATTTAATCTTATTGGCCCAAATGCATGATTCAATCTTTCTTGGCCCAAATATATTTAATGCTTTATATATTTAAATATAGTAGTATAAATTGATTTTTGATAAAATTTATTGGTTGTTATAATATAATTTGAAAAAGAATATTTTTACTGTAGCACTTTTGAAAAAGAAATTTGATTGTTGAAGAAGTATGATAAACTTTATTGGTTATTGAAAAAGTATGATAAAGTTTATTGATTGTTGTAATATAATTTGAAAAAGAATATTTTTTCCTGTACCACTTTTGAAAAAGAAATTTGATTGTTAAAAAAGTATGATAAAGTTTATTGGTTGTTGTAATAAACTTTGAAAAAGAATACTTTTTACTGTAGCAAATTTGAAAAAGATATTGATTGTTGAAAAAGGTTGATAAAGTTTTTTGGTTGTTGTAGAAAGGTTGAAAAATGATGATGAAGCTTACTGTAGCAATTTTGACTAAAGCAGTCACTGTAGCAGCAAAGTTTCACTATATAAAGGGGACTTCACAACACCATTTACATCAAGCTTCAATTGTTCATTTCTCATATTATCTTGAGTTTCATTCTCTCTAAATTGCTAGAGAAATATTCTGAGCTTAATTTCTGCGTTATCTACACTTTGAGAGTGTTTACCATTATTTTCCTTAAGCCTTTAAATTTAGTTTCTCAAGGATTGGTTCCTTGAGTTAGTGTTTGAGAGAAAACACGTTGTAAGGGGGAGAGACACCCTTGAGGGAGAAAAGTATATTGTAGTGGTTTGCAAGTACCCGGATTAAACTTGCAATTATAGTGGAAATACTCAAGTGGTCTCTTGAGGACTGGATGTAGGCTTGGGATTAGCCGAACCAGTATAAATCTCCGAGTTTGCTTTCTCTATCCCTACTCTATTTACATTTGAAGTTAATTAATTAATGCTTTGCGTTTATATTTGATTTCTACCTCAAGTATTAATTAATTTGTGTAGATTTATATTTGCTCCTTAATTCCTTGCACTATAAAATTATTCATCTTGATAAACATTTTGATTTTCTGAATTAAATTATTATCTTTAACATTATCCAATTTCAGAAAATCATTTTTAACTTCCAATTAAGTTTTGTGAAAATTTTTATAAAACCCAATTCACCCCCCCTCTTGGGATCCAACCATTTCTTTCAATTGGTATCAGAGCTTGGGCTCTTGATTTGAGACTTAACCGTCTAAGAGTAAACATGGTTGGATTTAGTGATTGGTTTATGTCTGAAAATTATTCTTTCACAGAACCTCCAGTTTTTGATGCTAATCATTTTCAATATTGGAAGTATGAAATGAAAATGTTTTTAATTTCAGTAGACCATAAACTCTGGGAAGTTATAGAAAATGGTTTTTATATGCCTGTCAAGGAAGAACAAGGAAAATGCATTCCAAAACCCAAGAGTAAATGGAATGATACTGAAAGAAGTTTAATGCAACTCAATGCTAAGGCAAAATTGATTATTTCTTGTGCATTGAGTCAAGATGAATTTTTCAAAATCTCCAACTGTGCAACTGCAAAAGAAATGTGGGAAATTCTTGAAGTTGCACATGAGGAAGATCTTATTGCTGAGGAATTAAGGTATAGAAGTTTCATTAATGAACTTGAAATTGCTCAAATGAACAATTGTAAAACCATTAATGAGATACAACTTGTGCTTAATCAATTGCAAGCTCTTGGTGTTGAACTTACAGAAAAATCTCAAATCACCAAGGAGATAGAAGAAAAAGAAAAAGGAGAAAAAGGGAAACCACAACCAAAAGTTGAATCATCAAAGAAAGCTTACCTATCTTCCATTTGGGGAAATAGTAATTCTGATGAGGAGAATACAAATGAAGAAGCCAACACTTGTCTTGTGGCCAGAAATAAAGATGAGGTAAATTCATTTGACTACTCTTTTGAAGAATTACAAGATGCCTTTGATGATTTACATAAAGAATCTCTAATACTTGCAAAGAAACTAAATGTTTCAAAACAGAAAAACTCTTCTCTTGAAAATGAGTTGGAAACATTGAAAAACGAATTTTCTATTTCCAAGGAAGAGAATTTTGTTTTTGAAAATCAAAACAAAACTTTGCAAGAAGAGAATTTGATTTTAAAAGCAAATATCTCTACCAACAAAAATTGCTTTTGTACCAAGTGTGATTCCTTGAAAAAGGAAAATAATAATCTTAAAAACACACTTGTAAAATTTTCTCAAGGTAGAAAAATTTTAAATACCTCAGTTTTGAAACAAAGAAGAAGGTTTAACAAAGTTGGTCTTGTTTCTAAAAGGAAATCAAACCAAAAGCATTCTAAAAACTTCTTTGTTTCTGTAAAGATGTCAAATAGTCCAACTTGCACTTGTTTTTATTGTGGACTAAAAGGACACAAATCTTACTCATGCTTTTATAAGAAAAATCTTGTTCATGGAGTTAAAATGAAATGGGTTCAAAAAGGAACTCATGACCCAGGCGGACCCAAAGAAATTTGGGTACCAAAGACAAAGGATTAATTTACAGATTTGCCTCGAAGCAAGGAGCGGAAATGACTTTTCAATGGCTACATCATTCAAACTCCACTCTCTTGCATCAAAAGGAGGCAATGGATAAGTAAACATATAAGCTGGAATGTATTGTAAGAAATTTGATTGATATGTTTACTGTATCAAATGCTTATGTTTGTTTTCTAGCATGCCTTTCATCTATCCTTGATACTCATACATGCTATATCTGAAAACAATTGTTAGGTATGCAGATTATAGATTCGAATTTTGTTTTAAGCTAAAATCTTTCTTCCAAATTTTGCTCAAACTATCCTTTTTACCGCATCATGAAAACTTGCTTCCATTACACACACATTTTTCTTGTCTTCACAACAATAAGATTCCTCCTACCTATAGTATTTATCCTTGCTGTAATCTTATTTAAATATTTTCAATGAAATCAAATATTTTGTAAAATTGCATTTCATGAAAGCATAGCACTTTTATTAATATGGCATATCTTGAACATAATGTTGCTCCTAGTACTCGAGATTTATTTGAACATTACTGATTTGAACATCAAAGTGCTCCACCAAAAGTGTTTTGCAGGAGTTAGTCCTCAAATCTATCCTCTAAGCTCATTCCTAATTGTCGACCAATACTTGACAGTTATCTTGTAAGAGATTGTTTTCAAGAGGATCTTGCAAATAATCAATCAATTAATTTCATTAAAATTGCAAGAAGATAGAATCAAAAGAAGAGCAATGAGCAAAACAAGAATATCAAAATCTTGAGGAGGAACTTCAAGAAGCAATAAGAGTTTGCCAAAATTGATGAGTATCTCTATTCTTTACCACTTTATTATTTAATTGAGTGATACTCCCTGATCATAATTGGCTATGTTGGCAATTTTTTTACTGACATACTTTCATTGCAATGATATATTGTTCTCTAATATCTTACATATTTGATCATATCATTGTATATAAAGATATTGTCTTTATACCATTCATCATGGTTTGAGCATTATACATGTCATATCCTTTGTATAAGATATAGCTTATGAACGATTGTTTATGGATTATAGTTTATATTTGATTATATTTTATTAATCCATATTACCTCAATTATTGTACTACATACTCAGGTTGTAATATGTTTTATCTTGATAAGTATGTAACTCGCTTTTGCTTTGAAATGATGATATATATGTCCTTGTCAGAAAATTCTTTCCATCTTTAAAATGGATATATATTTTTCAATATATATATACTCTGCTGAATTTGTGTGGTTGATTTCTTTTATCTTTATTATTATTTTTTTTTTGTATCGTCCAATAAAAGAAACCACTTGCATTAAAAAACAAACTGAAGGATTACATTGCAAAAAAAAAAAAAGGGGAAAGTTTGCTCATGCATGAGCAATCTACAGGCGAGGTGGTCTTGGATTAGGAGGCCCGTATTGTATCATCACCCCTCGGCCATTCCTTGGAGCAAGAGACTGAGCAATGTCACGGAGGGTAGTGTAAATCCCATTCATACAATCAACACTTCTTTGTTGTTGATTGCAGAAGCATTGGGTAGACCAATAGAAGAACCTATCTATTCTTGAAGTCAGTGCCGCATTGTTGCGTTTAGCTAACTTCTCCTGGTCCTCTATCATCTTCTTGAGTTTCTTCACCTCCTGCTCCAGACAAGCAATTTTATCTTCTGACGTATGGCCTGTACTAATCTCTTCAGCTTCTTCGATCTTCATCTTCTTCTTTCGATTCTCCTGAGATCCCTCCAAAGGCCTTTTACCCTTGTCCCTGCCTAGACTCAAGTTTAAGTCGAGCTCTTCCTCCCTAGCCTCTACTGTGAGATCAATGAACTTTCTTGCTGCCATGGTTTGAAATTTTTAGAAATTTTTGTAGGAGTATGAAGAGAGAGGAATGTCAGGAAGTTGTAGGCTCAGAGATGAATACTCTTTGTGGTGTGGTAATTGAGAGCTCTGGGGCAGTATTTATAGAGAGAAAATTGTGACTTAGAGCCAACGAAGATATCTCTTCACCGCACCCCTACATGCTCATCCTACGGATTTTGCTAGCTGGAAGCCAGAACTCTAGGGTACGCATGCACACCAACAACGCGTCGCATTAATGGCAAAACCACGAAAGTCAATTTTCGGTGGATTTGCGGCTGATTTAATTTGTTTTGATTAAAAATTTTAAGGATTAATAAAATGGTGATAAATAGAACCGTATTTCTCTGCTTTGTTGTGTTGTTTTTGAGAGCTTTCAGTATAATATACATGATTGATTGCATCATGCTATGATTACATGTATCTAAGAACATATGTTGTGTATGCTATTCATGCATCATGAGCGAAGGCTATGAATAATATGTCATGATTCCACATGCACTCATAGAAAATGAGAAGTCAAAAAAAAATTTTTTTAAATAAAATGAAATGTGTAGAGGATAATACATCTTCATAGTTACACATGCTTACATATAGTGCTTTTGTGGGCAAATGAAAGGCAATGATTTCCTTGCATTATGATAATGTTTGATGCATGCGACTGTAAGCAGTTAATTTTGCCTTTAATATTTGATTTACATTACTAACTTAAGCATCGGAGTGGTTGTCAAAATTTTTACAGGTACTCATCCTCAAGATACATATATGATTACATTTGTTTAATATGCATTGGTTGAGGGGGAGCCTAATCTATACTTAAATCCTCTATATCTTTAAGCTCACTTTATCTGATATGCAATGTTTTCCTTAATTATATATTTTTGGCATATCAATGATAAGTTTTGATGAAATTTTACCCCATGACGTCATATGATATTCTTGCTTAAAGAAGGAATACGCTTTAGCCTTTATATATTGCCTTCCTTATACCTTTTTGTTGATGTCAAATAGGGGGAGAAGAATATGGAAAGAAAAATATGTGTATATTGTATAATGATTATTACATTGTAACATATTTTTCTTAGGTGATTTGTCATCATCAAAAAGGGGGAGATTGTTAGCCATAATGTATTATGCTATAAGTTTTGATGATGACAAATATGTGGGAATTATAGTATGACTTAATCTTCTTAGCCCAAATGAATGATTTAATCTTCTTGGCCCAAATGAATGATTTAATCTTCTTTGCCCAATATATGATTTAATCTTTCTTAGCCCAAATAGTATGATTTAATCTTCTTGACCCAAATGAATGATTTAATCTTATTGGCCCAAATGCATGATTCAATCTTTCTTGGCCCAAATATATTTAATGCTTTATATATTTAAATATAGTAGTATAAATTGATTTTTGATAAAATTTATTGGTTGTTATAATATAATTTGAAAAAGAATATTTTTACTGTAGCACTTTTGAAAAAGAAATTTGATTGTTGAAGAAGTATGATAAACTTTATTGGTTATTGAAAAAGTATGATAAAGTTTATTGATTGTTGTAATATAATTTGAAAAAGAATATTTTTTCCTGTACCACTTTTGAAAAAGAAATTTGATTGTTAAAAAAGTATGATAAAGTTTATTGGTTGTTGTAATAAACTTTGAAAAAGAATACTTTTTACTGTAGCAAATTTGAAAAAGATATTGATTGTTGAAAAAGGTTGATAAAGTTTTTTGGTTGTTGTAGAAAGGTTGAAAAATGATGATGAAGCTTACTGTAGCAATTTTGACTAAAGCAGTCACTGTAGCAGCAAGGTTTCACTATATAAAGGGGACTTCACAACACCATTTACATCAAGCTTCAATTGTTCATTTCTCATATTATCTTGAGTTTCATTCTCTCTAAATTGCTAGAGAAATATTCTGAGCTTAATTTCTGCGTTATCTACACTTTGAGAGTGTTTACCATTATTTTCCTTAAGCCTTTAAATTTAGTTTCTCAAGGATTGGTTCCTTGAGTTAGTGTTTGAGAGAAAACACGTTGTAAGGGGGAGAGACACCCTTGAGGGAGAAAAGTATATTGTAGTGGTTTGCAAGTACCCGGATTAAACTTGCAATTATAGTGGAAATACTCAAGTGGTCTCTTGAGGACTGGATGTAGGCTTGGGATTAGCCGAACCAGTATAAATCTCCGAGTTTGCTTTCTCTATCCCTACTCTATTTACATTTGAAGTTAATTAATTAATGCTTTGCGTTTATATTTGATTTCTACCTCAAGTATTAATTAATTTGTGTAGATTTATATTTGCTCCTTAATTCCTTGCACTATAAAATTATTCATCTTGATAAACATTTTGATTTTCTGAATTAAATTATTATCTTTAACATTATCCAATTTCAGAAAATCATTTTTAACTTCCAATTAAGTTTTGTGAAAATTTTTATAAAACCCAATTCACCCCCCCTCTTGGGATCCAACCATTTCTTTCACACAATAAGTAAAGAACACTTTAATGCTCATGCCACTTTAGATATATGTATATATATATATATATACGCACACACACAACCACACGTATTTATAATTTATAAAAGGTAAAAATATTTTTTATGTTCCTAATTTTATACTAAGTAATTTCATCTCTATTTTTTTGTATTAGTTATGTTATATATATTTTATTTTTGTTTTAAATCTATTTTTTTTACAAACGCCATCTATTATATTGGTGAAAAAAACTAACTGGGTGGTTCATAAAAATGGTAAATTTGAGAAAAAAATAAAATATATCGAACTCAAACCTATCTTTTTTTACGTCTCTAATTTTTTTTTGCTTTAATTATGTTTTACATATTTTATTTTTGTTTTAAATCTATCATTTTTACTAATGCCGTATATTTCACTGACAAAAAATATTGACTGGGTGGTTAATAAAAATGGTAAATTTGAAATAAAAATAAAACATGTAAGACTCAAACCTACCATTTTTACTTCCTTAACTTTTTTTTTTGTTTCAATTATATCTTACATGTTTCATTTTCATTTCAAATTTATCATTTTTACTAATGCCGTCTATTCCATTGATAGAAAATACTAACTTTGTGGTTAGTAAAAATGGTAGATTTGAAATAAAAATGAAACATATTAACTCAAATCTATTATTTTTATGTCCCTAACATTTTTTTTCATCAATTATGTCTTACATGTTTCATTTTTACTTCAAATATATCATTTTTACTAACCGTCCAATCAATATTTTTTGCCAGTGAAATATATAATATTAGTAAAAAAGATATATTTAAAAGAAAAAATAAAACATGTAGCACATAACTGACTAAAAAAAAAGTTAAGGGCGTGAAAAATATTTGTCTTATATAAAAAGAAAAGAAAATAATTTTAGTTAACGTGGGAACAGATTTTTCACAATTAGCTATTGCTCATATTTGAGCCATTTTTCTGTAATACCCAAGAAAAATAAAATATAAATATTTGTTTACAAACTACTGTTACTATTTCAGTATACGGTACTATTCACCCGTATAATACTATTTACGTATACGATACTGTTCATTTATGCAATCGAAATGTCAAGTACTAGATGTGGTTTGGTCATAAGAGAAAACTAGAAAGAAGTTTGTAGGAGAAAATGACGTTTTATGTGTAAAAATACCCTCAGGGACTAAATTGAAAGGACTGATTTGAAAAGAAACTTAAAGGTTTAAGGTGAAAGGATAGTTTTTCCTTTAAGTTTTTAATAGTAATAACAGAAAAAATTTTCAGCCGTTGCCGCTATTTATACAGTAACTGCATTATTAGAAATGTCATTTTCATAAATAGTAAATTGAATATTTTATTAACGTATAGTATCAAATAATACCCTTGACTTTTCCTATAAATAGGCGCTTTCATTTCACTTCTAAACTCATACCTTCAACTTCTCTTCTTCTCTCCTTAAGTTTCTCTTACTTCAATGCTAGGCCTCTGAGATTGTGGGCCTTTCCTTTTCAGCTTAGGTAAGGATACTATGCCCTTTCTATGTCTTTCAAATTTTAGAAGTTATTTTCTTAAGTATGCTCTGTGGTTGCGGCCTTGGCTGATCTTCCACATCAGAAAAACTGTCCTTAGCTGTTTATATGTTATTTTGATTCTCTGATTACCGAAATAGAATGTAAACTGTGAAGAATACATGTCTAGGAAAGTTCTGGCTAAGGAAAGACCTGGTTTTTAAGTGTCCAGTGTGACCCTCCACTCTTTCCTGGGAACTTACCTGGTGTACTCTTTTACAGATTATATTCTCTATTTCTGGTATGAATAGTAACCGTACGCATGAATAGTGACCGTACGTATGAATAGTAACCGTATGAATAGTGACCGTATATATGAACAGTAACCGTACGTATGAACAGTATCTGTACGAAAACAATCCTAACGTATTTTCTCTAATCTTTCATGAAAATCTCTGTAGCGGTATACTGAAATTTATCTGTGTACTCTTGTCCGTAACGACTTAGAGAAGTGATACTCGTATGGAATCGAGGTGAGAGATCCTACCTTACCTTGTTTGCTTATTTAATGTATATATTAAAAGTATACTCTATATATATATGTGACATGAAATTCATGCATTCATGTTATACATTGAAATGTGTAAATATGATTCTGTTGTGAACTTTTCCTGAAATGAGATGCATATGGTTGCCTATGATTGTGTAATGTGGTTGTGTTTGATATTGATAGAAACGGAAATAAAGTTTATGGGATCCCATAGGATGAAATAAGGGTGGAATGAAATCACTATAGCCACGTGATATTGAATATGATATTAGTCCTTTTAAGGACGGGGTGAAATAAGGTTAGACTACAGATTTGTCCCTTTGAGGACAGGGGTGAAATAAGGGAGGATACGACAGGGGCCGTGGGGCAACGGCCACTTATTGTGGACGGGACCCGAAAAATGTCTGGGAACTTGATTTAGAATTGTATGAATTGTTTGAAATGTGATTTGGTTTGATCTTAAATATGTTGTTAATAATTGCGAGGTCGATTTGCTCACTGAGTTTAAAAGCTCACATTGTTTGTACAACCTTTTTGTTCAGATCAGGTTGCCAGTGAAGAATATCCGCTAGAAGAGTAAATCACTTTGGACCTTCCCGCTATCGGGTAGGCCCCTCTATTGTTGTAGATTATGTTGCTCTGTAATCATCTAGGACATCTAGTTCAGGGGTTTGGCATTTGGTTTGTATGTCAGCATAATAATGTATTTTATATTGAGAATCTATTATTACATGCAAATCATCTCTATGATTTTCAGATAAGAAAATTTGATATATTTATCGGAAGGCTTACAGTGATGAGAGATTCATCATTGTGCCGGTCATGTGCCCAGAAAACGGGTCGTGACATTTTCATTTTAAATCTTGCCTCTGGATCATTAGTTTTTGGCCATATCGTAATTAAGTCTGTGTGACTTACTTGAAGCTATGAACTTAATTAAAAATGAAGATATCTCTATCCATAAATGTAGTCTCAGTTATAAATAATGATAATTAGATAGACTTTTAGGTGTTATATATCATTGTCTTGCATGCAACTTTTGTGTATATATGTCACGATAATTGTATCTATTCAATTTTAAATAGATACATCAGTTTAAATTTTAAATTCAAATTCTAAAATTCAAACAGCATATGAATTTGAATTTTTAAAAAAAATTAAAATTTAACCAACAAATTATTTTAAATTTTAAAAAATAATTAAATAGATAATTGTTAATTGTGAAGGTCCAACTAAAAACTTTTAGGTCCAAGTTATTAGATGTATATATTGTATAAATAACTATTACTATACAACATTAAATTAATCTAGTTTTGTGACATGAGGTTTCATTTAAATACCTTTACACTATTTCTTTGCAATTTGCACATATTTCTAGTTTTTACAAAAAAGTAATATATTTATAAACTGTTTCTTATTTTTTATCAAATTTTCAAATATATTTTATAAAAAAGTTATTTGAAGAAATTAGATATATAATGATAAATTGTAAAAAATACATAATTTTTTTAAAATTATACATTTATCGTATTTTTATTCAAAAACTTGTTAACAAATATATATTTAAAATTTCCTCATACTAGAATTGTTGACTCATAAAGTTTTAGATGCTTGATATTTTTAAAAAATTTAAAAACAAATATTCTTTTATATTTTAATATTAAAAGTGTCAAAAAGTGATGTAATTCAACAAAAGCTCCATTAGAAAAAGATACTGAGACTGAATGTTAATGAAGTATTACATTTTTTTTTTATTCGGTCCATCCCATTCAAATATTATATTATTTTAGTTTATTAGATCTTTTTTCATAAAAATTCAAATATTTATATTTTTAATTTAATTTTCGTTGTTGTAATTAACTTTTTGTAAATTATATGTTTCTTTAAAAAAATATTAATTAACATATTTTATTACCACATAAGCATAATATCAAAATCTTATGCTAAAGTTCAGCATCAACTTACTTATTTTATTTTCATATTATGAATAATTTCTTTGATAGAAAGTAAGTTAGATGGGATTTTTTTTATATGTATTAAAATATTAAGAGAGAGAATATAATATTTAAAATAAGAGAAATATTAAATATAATTAAATTAAATTTTAGGACTACAATTTATTTATGCTTTTATATAAAAGAGGAAAATGATATTGCTTATATGATTTTCTAGAAAAAATATATTTATAAAATATAAAAAATGGTGGCTTAACAATTATTGATGGTGTGTGAGAAGAAGATTATGTTATTCTGACTTTTATAATATTTTATTTGAGATTTGATATTTATAATTCTTTATCATTAAAGTAGAATTACGATTTAATAGTCTGTCTCTTGAAGTGCCTGATGTATATTACATGAGATTCTGAAAATTAAGCCAAGACATTAATTTAAAAGTTAATAGTTAAATTACGGTTAAATTATAAATAAATTGATCTACTTTAAAATATTAAAAAAATAATATATATAATTAAAAAATATAAACATATATTTATAAATTTAATTAAAAATAAAATTTTATATTAAATTATATAAACTAACATTCACAATTAAAAGTTTACTGTAAAATTTGATCAAATAACAAAAAAATATTATTAAATCAATATAATATTCATTTATATCTAGTTCATAAAATATCTATATATTGATATCTCTATTAAAATTAATATTAATTTATTGGCATCTTCATTAAAATTGATTGATCTGTAATATTAATAGAATCGATTTTTATCCAGTTTGATTGATTCTTGACCGATTCAACCACTTTATCAGTTTTAATAATTATTCCTCGGTTTTGACAACAATTTTATTGCATTAAGATTACTTATAGTGATACGTTTAATTAAATTAAGATCATCTGAGTTTCACGTATGATTTTCTTTTTTTTACTTACGTTTTATCATTTAATTATAATAAGATTTTGATCATTCGTGGTCTTTTCTTAATACATATTTAGGCTTATAATTAATAAGATACAAAAGTTCATGAAGAAACAAGAGAGTAAGTTCCCAGAGTTTGCAAAGAAGACTCACCCTTGGGGACAAGGGTGATGTGTGGGGAGGGCACTGAAAAGGCTTAAAGTGGCACGAGGGGCATTTGAGTCCTTGTCAGAGTTGTTGGGGGTATTTCTGTATTTTCGCCTCAACTAATTGCTGTTGAACTCTGCGTTTTGCTTAGTAAGTATTGTTGTTGACTTCTTCTTCTTCCCGTCACCGTTCTTCTTCTATTTTCCTATTCTGATTCTTGTTTCTCGATTCTAGTCTATTCCCTTTTCTTCTTGTCTTTTGATACTTTCTTTTGCATTTCCCTTGATAATTCTTCTGTCCTCTGAATTCTTGGTTCAACGCCTAAGGCTTGGGTTTAAGGCTGTCTTTCATCCAATCTGCCATGATCTTCTTAGGTAAATTCAGTGATAGATGAAACTACTTTGTGTTAAAAAAAAAAAGAAGATGAAACTAATTTTGAATAGACATATAAACATATTAAACATTTTTCAAAAATTTAGTCCAATCTAGGTCTTCAATTTGTTTCCATAGATAAGTCCGTGCGATCCCGTTCACTACAGTAGATGTGGGATCTCTTGATATTGACACATCTACAAGCAATTTCAGCACAAAATATAGTCTAGAAAGAAGTTAACAAGTCCCACGGAATTGTCTAATTAATTGACAGCAACTCATTAGCATCACGTGTCATTCAAATATACTCGTTTGTATCTGCCCAATGAATACAATTTTGTTATCACCATCAAACATCTGATTAAAGAAAGGAAAGGAAGCAGAGGATTTCCATGATTCCACCTCTTGGTTCTAAGAAAGCCCATGTGAAATTGGTCTATCTCATTACAGTAAAAATTAGATCAGACTAACTAATCAAATCAGTTAAACCAAAATAGATCTAGAATAATTTTTAAAATTAATGATTGAACTAGTTGAACCAAATATAAATCAATACTACATAAATCAATTCACTTAATCTTTTTTATTGTTTTAATTTTATTTATTCTATAGTTAAATAATAAAAAAATTAATATCACAAATTAACTAATTTTAACAAAAATGTCAATACCCTAATATTTTATAAATTTAATGAATAAATATTATTTTTAATTAAATTTATAAATTTATATTTATAATTTTTTTATTATATATATCATTTTAATATTTTAAAATAGATCAATTTACGATTTAAACATCGAACTGGTGACCAATCCAAGTATCTCCCCCTGTTATTCAGATAATTAAGTGGAACATACTGCTAAATGTCATATAAATACTATGCCTATCAAGCCAAAGTGTTCTAAATACCAGAAAAAACAATATCTTCCGTCTCTGCGCGCGCGCGCGCGACAAATCCATCTTCAAAAGAATTAAGCATCACAGAATGCAAGCCAATACAGATGAATGTTATAGAAAATTTGGTTAATTCCCTGCAACCCTCATTTTTCCAAAAAGAAAGTGGGCTCAAATAATAAAATGTGTATTCCACCTACCTACCTATGGTCATAGACAGACGCCCATCAATCTAACATACCCAAACTTCTCAACTGCTAGCAGAACAGAAACCCTGGTACATTTGGACAATTGTTCCAGTACATTTGGGTGAGAATCTAACACGAGGCCTAGGAACTTCCCGTAGACATAGTTGGCATGATATTATGCAGTGACGCTGCAGTAGCTTTCCTTTCCCAGGTTAATGAATGTAGCTGCTGTTTGACTATTTTGATCCACAAGAAGTTGTCTTCCACATACAATGTCATAGACTCGTTAGCTTCATGACAGCTTCCTAGAAAGGTTCTTCAAGCCAGAACCAATGCATTTAAGAATAACTGTCCCTGTATTTGGATCTGGCTTAATAACAAACTTTAAATCCAAAAAATCCCTAATGTTTCTGAGTGTTTCAATCCCATGCTGGGAGAGCTTTCCAACACGAACCTTGGAAAAATCTTGTGGACAGAGTGCGCAAAGAAGAAATAACAAACCCTACAATCCAAAGAACAATGTCAGGGGAATACTTGGTCCAAGCAAATGGAAATAATTTCATCATAATTATTAACTCCTTCAAACCAACATGTAAGAAAAAAAAAATGAAGTTGACACCATAAACTTTTTCCATTATCAAAGAAAAGTATTTATGCTGATGCTGGGCCTACTTTGTCTAATTATGCATTGTGCATGTACAAAGCTTCTTAAAGCAAAACAAAATGAAAAAGATCGGTAAGAATGATTAAAAGGGATTAATATTGTTAAGAATACAAACCTGATGTGTTGAATCCACAACTCCACCCTGTTCAATCTCCTCAAGTAAAAGATAAGCAATCTGCTGACCAGTATTTTCTGGAGGCATCAGATCTTTCTTCTCATCATCTGTAAAGTCAGAAGTTTCTTCAGCCCGTGCACGAGAAACAGCAGTATCAACAGAAATGAAGCAACCAGAAGTAGTCTCCGCAACCAGCGATATCCCATATCCAGGTGAGCTGTGCCAGTCAATGATCAATCACCCAAAGAAAAAAGTTATTTAATAGAACTTACAATTTCCCCTTACTTCCAACAAGTATATTTCCAAAAGGCAAATTAAATTAAGTATTCAATAATAATAATAATATTATTATTATCATCTACGAAGTGAATGGCATCATACTTTCCAGCCTGAGGACCAGCCTTGTGATCAGTAAAAATATGCACATCTGGGAGTAGTCGATTGAAGATTCCACGGGCAGCATGAATCATACTATTTTCAAACTGTGAAGACACTCTAGCTGAAAATGTAACTCCTCTAATCCTCTTAACCATTCCCTCATCGGTCCAGGTAACTGCCTGCTAAGAAGAATATATAAGATAAGAAATAATTGAAAAGAATATCAAACAGATTTAGATACTTACGGTTAGACTCTGAACAATTGGAACGGACAAAACAACTTCTCCACCACCATTAGGGGGGACTCCACGACTCTCTATTTTAAGATCCAATCCTTCAGAAGGGACTCCAAAGCGCTTCAAAATGGGCAAAGTAGTATGGCGGAAGGTATCAACTGATGGATCCTTCGAATCATTTGTAATTCCTGACAACATAACAATAAACAATTATAAATTATTCTACGTTACCTGCTAACAATGGCCCATGTTGTATATCCTTTCTTTTATTTATCAACTTAGGAAATCTTCATTTCAAAATAATAAAGAGAACAGCAGCAAAAATTAAAAATGGAGCAGTATATATTGCAGCCTTCATCAAGAGACAAAGGACATGAAATTAGTAGCACTATCAACAATCATACCACTCTGGGCCAATCAAAAGTTTTTTTCCGAGATAGTGAGATAGTAGAAGCAAAGGTTTCAAACCATAATTACATAAAATGCCGTTTAAGTATCTAAGCCTTTACTATCAAAATGCCCATAAAGAAGTATATGGGAAAAATACCAAATATCCACGCCCTGTCCTTAAGGCTAGAATAATGAAAGATAAATTTTCCTCCGTCTTATATCATGAGGAATTTTGGTATTAGAAAGAAGGGGGAAGTACACATTACCCCTGTAATCTATTAATTATATCATAAGTATGCATCATTTTAAAGTTTAAATACCAAATGTGTACTTATGCTATAGTATGGCGGAGTACTGTGTACCTTCCCCCCTAAAAACAAGTTTCTACAAGGATAGCCTTCGCTACCAACTCCCAATAGTTTTACAAATACCATTATAAACTTACACAACAAAATGTTACATAATTACCACTGCCGCTCAACTGCCAAGGAGTTTATCAATCGAAATAACGCATACACTTATGATTACCGTGCTCTTATGTTTTTGTTATTTGGGTCTTGTCTGTATCATGTTCATAAGGACATAACAGTTTACCTTTGAGTCTAATCGTGAGGGGTTTCTTCCCAAACAAACCAAGCACCAGCAGCGGCTCCAGGAAATAACCAATGGAACGACTAACACCACATTCGTGTGTAAGATGCCTCCCACCCATAACAATTCCAGGCTTGTACTTCAATTTGGTACCTAACCATAAATAAACAAATTCAGCTCCCACACACCCACTTGAATCCATTATCGCCAGAACTTAAGGGATTGGGTATAAGCCCCAACAACACCTCCCCCCCAAAAAAAAAAAATACCAGTTTCGTTGATTTCAACAACGCAATCATCGGAGACTTTCTCAAGCAGGCGAAGGAGAGAGACCTCGTGTTTCTGAAGACCAGGCCACGTCTCGTCCGTGCGGATGTCTTCGATGAGAATCGGAGTGGACGAGAGGGTCGCAAGGACTAATCGTTGTCTGAAGTTCTGGCTTCCCTTTAGCCTCTTGTAAGCCGTCTTCCCCATTCTCTACTCTGGCAAACTGCAGTCACTGTATATTCACCTTTGAAGCAAATTGTGCAATTCTCGTCTCGGGTTGCCACCAATTCGATTCAGACACCTCCAAGGATACCAGTAAGTAGCACCAAGGTAATCAAGATCGGAAAGGCCGGGCACGGACGAGCACGGGCGAGCACTGGTAGCACAGACGGACGACCACGAGCAAGATCAGAGTGGAGGACCGTTCCCGGCTGAGAGAGAGAGAGCTGAAAGAGACCACGGCTGAATGAGAAGAGAAGAGAGGCTAGGGTTAGTTGAGTGTGAATCAGTTTAATGCTTCAAAGGAAAAACAAAAAAAAGAGATAAAACTTAAACCGTTGTTTTGACCTTCGATGATTAAAAAAGGAAAAAAATTTGGTGACGATTATACGATTCTACGATTTAGATCGTGATCTCAAGTGTTTCTATGACAGAAAAAATTCTATATAAAATTTTGTTTGGTTTTGTATTTGTTATTAAAATTTAAATTTTTGCAACCTTAATCTATATTTTAATTACTATTATTATTCTTAGTAAAATTTAAAAATATCATTTAAAAAATGATAAAAAAATAAAGAATAAAGTATATCATTGACAAAATATCTTTCAGTAAAATTCCCTAATTTTCTTGGAGAATTGGTTAAAAAATAAATAAATTTCAAGACTTTTTTTTTTGGCCGGAAGTGCAACCTAGGAAGTAAATTTTATATTCTGGTTTAATTGCAGATTTATCTATATTTCTAGTTTGATCACTGATTATTTTAAATTTTACTAATAATGCTTTTGGTCCTACAATTTTATTTACTAATAATTAATTATGTGATACTCTAAAAATAAATGATTTAAGCTAATTTATTTAATGTATTTAATATATATATATATATATATATTATCTAACTAACATATTATATGTGTGAGTTAACCGTAATTTTTTTTTTATCTAATGCTATCTATTTTCCTGACATAAATAATACAAATTTCAAGAGCTAATATGACATAGAACTACATATAGTTATCATATAATATTTTTAACAAATCTCTTACGACAAATATTTAATTAAAAATAATTTAAGTGTATAAAAAAATCTAATTACAAAATTTCCAATAAATAAACAAACTGTGAAAAATTTTGTTTTTATTTTTCTTTGGGTACAAGAACAATTTGTATATGTTAAAATCATATATTACAGAATTTGATCGAACATGTCGGTTCAATCGGAAATCAGTCACTGGTCCAATTTAATTGATCAAAAAAATCGATCAAAAACCTATTGAACTGGTTTTTGTAAAAAAAAAATATTATTTACAAAATACAATTATTTCTCACATGATATAAGATTTAGAAACTTTTATTTTTTTTATCTTTTTTATTAACTTGATGTAATTGGCGTAAAAAAATGTTAGGAACAAAATTAAAATTTAATATAAATATTAGAGACCTGCAAAGAATTTTTGCCTTATAATTTATTAAAAAAAGAAAATATTTTAGTTATTGTGGAGTTAGATTTGCCACAATTATCAATTGCTCATGGTTATTAATTAATATAGTATTTATTAATATTAAATTTATAAAAATACCAATATATTAGTCATATTAACTAAAATTGACTAATCTATAATATTAATTTTTTATTACCTGTTTACAAAATAAACAAAATTTTAAAATTTTAAAAAATAAAAAAATTAAGTGAATCAACAGTTTATTTAACATCAGTTGTTATTTGGTTTAGTAGATTCTAGATCGGTTCAATCTCTCACCAATTTTAGTTATTATTTTGAACTGGTACCCTAGTCAGTTTTTAGTTGAACTTGGTACAGTCTGATTCTGACGACATTGATATTACATTAAGATTACTTATCTAGTGATATGTTTTGATTAAATTAAGATTATTTGAGTTGCATGTGTGATTTTTTTATTAAATTGTGTTACGTTTTATCATTTAATTATAATAAGATTTTGAACATTCGAGTTGTTTTTTTAATAAATATTGAGGCTTATAATTAGTAAGAGACAAAAGTTCATGAAGAAACAAGAGAGTATTCTTCATATATCACACGGGATTTAAAAAACGGTCGAAAAATAAAGAATGAAATATACCATTGACAAAAACATCTTTCAATAAAATCCCTAATTTCCTTGGAGAATTAGTTAAATTTTTTTTGAAGACTGTTTTATTGGCCGGAAGTGCAACCTAGTATTTTAAATTTTACTAACTTTTGGTCCTACAATTTCACGTAATTTTAAATTTTAAAATTTAGTTTTAAATTCTTATAATTTTAACAATTTAATTTAATCTCTATGTATGTAACCAATCATTTGTCGTTACATTGAATTAACTCAAATAATGTAATTAATTATTTGATATCTCTAAAAATAAATGATTTAAGCTAATTTATTTAAAGTATTTTATATATATATATATATATATATATATAAATATAACATATTATATGTGTGAGTTAACCCTACTTTTTTTAATCCAATGTTATCTATTTTCCTGACATAAATGATACAAATTTCAAGAGCTAATATGAGATATAATTACATATAGTTATCAACTTATCATATAATATTTTTAAAAATCTCTTACGTATAAAGATTTAACTGAAATAAGTGTATAAAAAAATCTAATTACAAAATTTCCAATATATAAACAAACTATGGAAAAGTTTGTATTTGTTTTTTTCTTTTTTGGGTACAAGAAAAGTCTGTATGTATTAGTGTTATAAATTATCAAAACTAATCACTCGTTTGGTTCGATGACCAAAAAAATTGATTAAGAATAAGTTGAATTGATTTTTATAAAAAAAAAATTACTGTTTATAAAATAAAATTATTTTTGAAGAACATGTTGAATTTATTTTTGTAAAAAAATTATTATTTATAAAATATAATTATTTTTTACACTATATAAAATTTAATAAATTTTTATTTTATTTTATATCTTTTTTATTTTTTTATCATGTTATATTTCTTATTTTGTTGTAATTATTTTTCATAATAATATTATTTTTGTAACAAAAATAAATAAGAGAATAAAAATAAAAGAATAATTACATATATATATATATAAATATATATTTTAATTATTACCGATTTATCGAGTAACAATGACTGATATTTTTTAAAACATTGATCAAAATTAAGCTTACGGAAAATGTTGTATAAAATAAAGCAGTTGAGAAGAAGAAAATGCCAAAGGAGAAATCTTTCCTCATTATTATTAATTTTTTGTCGTAGGCCTAGTAATTGCGGTTTCGATCGGGAATAGCAGTGGCTCAAATTCAACCCTATTTCACCAATTGGGGACTTGAAGAGGAAAATTTTTCTCACGCCCCAATCATCTCGCTCTCGATCTCCGGATTCCATTGATCCAGCAAAATCGATTTTCTTCGATTCGCTGTAATTTGTCGCTGCCGCAACATCAGAGCTTTGCTTTGCGGGCAAATCCAGAGAAGGGAGTTGGAGCAGAAGAAATAAGGAAGACTTCTACGACGACGACGACGATCCCATGAGGCCTCAGAAAAACCCGATCCACGCCGTCTCGACATGGGTGAGGCGGCAACCCCCGAAGGTGAAGGCTTTTCTGGCCGTGGTTTCGGGTATGGCGGCTCTAGTGCTGCTTCGATTCATTGTTCACGATCACGATAACCTCTTCGTAGCAGCTGAGGCTGTGCACTCCATAGGAATTTCCGTCCTCATTTATAAGCTCATAAAAGAGAAGACATGTGCTGGTAGGCATTGTTGTTCTGGGATTCTATTGTTGCATTAATTTGGTTTCTTGATTAATTCTTGGTAACCTTGGGATTTTTTGGGGCATTATCTTTCTGGGTTTTAAGGATTGGTTTGATTGACTCAATTTTCCTGCCCATTGGCTCGGTGTATCTGATCCCTCTCTTTCTGACGTAAACTGATAATTGGGAGTTCTTTTTAACATAAAAGTCGCCCAATGCGTGGTTTAATGCTCTAAAGAATTTGAAATAAGGAAAAAGATTGATCTTTTGGGTTTAATACTTTTCTTCGTGGTAGCTACACTTGAAAATGCTCTCTAAATGCATGAGCCTGGATGATGATTCTTCTCTGTCCAGAGGCGAGTTCTTCTTGTGTGTAGATATACAGCAGTAAGGATGTTTTCCTTCCCTTTTTCGCGTTTGTCTATTAAAAATTACGTTTTGTTCCGAGTTTTTCTTCATATTTTAATTCATCTATAATATCATCCATAAATATTGAATATTTGAATTTTGTAAGATTGTTGCTTTGGAAATATTTGTAGCTCTGTACTTTCTTTTATTTTAAAGATCTGTAGGACTATCAACATTTTTGGTTTCATAAATAATAAGTACCTTGAGTATACTTTCTAATTCCGTTTTCCCCTCATTTTCTTGGCAATCCGACTGAGCATCAAGAGCTTGTCAGGTTCACAATGTGCTTGTTGGATCATACATCACATTGTTTGGATGATTCCTTTTTGACTTTGGGAACTGAGTATCTTGATTATTGTTCTTGTATAATAAAAAGGAAACAGATGTAAGAATATATTTGTTTTATTTTGATGATGGTTTGGTACTTACATCTTGTTAATATTATGTGTATGGTGATGTTACATATTTCTACGATAATGTCATCTTTCTTTCTATGTGAATACTGAATACCATACAGCTCTCAATTTTCTTTTGTCTCAATTCTTATATATATATTTTTTGATTCATGTACAGGACTGTCCCTCAAATCCCAGGAATTAACAGCTATGTTTTTGGCTGTTAGGCTATACTGCAGTTTTGTGATGGAATTTGATATACACACCCTGCTTGATTTAGCTACTTTGGCGACAACACTGTGGGTTATTTTCATGATTCGTTTCAAACTGAAGTCTAGTTACATGGAGGAGAAGGACAACTTTGCACTATACTATGTGGTAAGTCCTCTATCATTTATACCCATTCAAAATCTAAAGCTTCATATATATTGTTTCCTCTTCATGAGGGTGGGAGTTTAATCTTTACGAGCTCTAGTTTTTTTTTGTAGTGTATGTAGATTATGGACATGAACATGAAGAATGAATTTTTGAAACTGCAGTGCTTCTCATGTTGTAGGATACTAGTACATAAAAATATATTAGTTGCTGACACTGAAGTATTATATTGCCTCATTTTTCCAGCTTTTTCTGCTTTAGTGAAAAAGACATATGATCATAATGATAACAAGGCAGAGTCTTTCCACATGAATTTTTGTAAGATTCTTTTATAAGTTCAAAATATGTGAATTTCTAGAGTGAATTATATGAATTATTTTGTTGAAACTTTACGAAGTTATCTGAACTTTTTAGACAATTCTTCTGACTCTTATTGTAATCTTATCATGAAAATTACCCTTTGGTATTGGAGGCCTGCTATGCATTGAAGCTTCATTATTGCTCCAAATATGATAACAAGACCATTGCGGAGTGGATTTTTTATTAATTAATAACATTTCCATTGCTAGTCATTATTCTGGTTTTTGGGCTGTTCTACATACATGAGATGCCTTGATGCTCTCATCGAAGTAGAATCTAGTGTCACGGCTTTGTATACAAACGCTGCTTATTTTATTTAATTGTGGCTTTCTCCTCTCTCTCCCTTCCTCCTTCCTTTCTGTTCCAGTTTCTCTGTATTTGAAGGATTTTAACTTCCTCTTCAATAACTACTCATTTTTTGTTTGTAGTTATTAGTAACTTGTACATTAATCTGCTATCACACTTGGCTTGATGTACTCGTCTTTGAAATTGAATGCAGGTGGTACCCTGTGCTGTGTTAGCCTTGTTTATTCATCCATCAACTTCTCATCATTTATTGAACAGGATTTTGTGGGCATTCTGTGTATACTTGGAAGCTGTTTCAGTGTTACCGCAACTGCGGGTCATGCAAAACACAAAAGTATAAATCTCTCAAATCAAAAGTCCCGTTCCCACTTTTTGCATATATATATATATATATAGAATCTACTATGATAACTTTCCTTCATAACTTTTTTCATTTTGTACCTTCAGATTGTTGAACCATTCACGGCTCATTATGTATTTGCACTGGGTGTTGCAAGATTCCTGAGCTGCGCCCATTGGGTTCTTCAGGTATGAGTATATTGAGTATATTCATAAAACTTGTAATTGCTTTGGTCACCTCTTTGATTCATAAGCAAATTTCATCAGCATTTGCTTCATGGCATTTGCTTCGTGGCATTTGCTAATGATCAGTATCACTAAGATGACATTACTTGAGATGGTTATCTTCTTGAACAAGAGTGAAATGTGAACATAATTTTAGAAATTGAATATGGCATAAAATTGAGTAAATTACTGATTTAGTCTCTGAAAGATTATGGTTTTCTCAATTTAGTCTTTAATAACCAAGTGTCTCAATTTATTCCTTGAAAAATGTATGTCTCAATTTGGTCCTTTTTGTTGCTAAATCACAAAATCTTTCATTGCTAAATTTCAATTTTTTTTTGTTAAAAGCTTCTTTGACAAAAAGAGGGACCAACGTTGAACAAACATAATCTTTCAGGGACTAGAGACACTTGATTTTTTAGAAATTAAATTTAGATAACTGTAATCTTTTGGAAAGCAAATTAGTAATTTACTTTTTTTTTTAATGTTATAGCACTATTACCTTGATTTACCTTTTATAAGTTGTGTTTTGACACTGTAAAATAAGTTGCATTCATTAGTCATAATGTATGTGAAATACTGAATGTTTATATACTACTAACATCATTTCATGTTTCTTACAACAGGTGTTAGATAGCCGTGGGCATTTGTTGGTTGCCCTTGGTTATGGATTATGGCCGTCGATGGTTCTTATCTCAGAAATTGTCCAGACTTTCATCCTAGCAGATTTCTGCTACTACTACGTCAAAAGGTTGGTTGAGTCATATGGTTCTTTTCTCCTTTTGCCCCTCTTTCTTTTGCACTGTTATTGGGAATATCTGAAGAACTTCGTCTCTAAGTAAACCAACAATTTGATCCTTGATTTTCTAGGCTTATTCAGTTATAGTCTGAAAATTATTGAGTATACGGGCTAGTATTTGAAAATAGCAAACTTTTCGTGTCCTAGCCTTACCGGTATCTCTGGATCACTTCACAAAAGGACTAGTGTGCAATGATTATTATTTTTTGAGGCTCAGTTGTGCACTTAGAGAGTAAAGTTGAATGGGCTTAACCATTAAGAGATTTAATTATAGAGTAAATTACTGGATTGGTTTCCAAAAGATTACAATTATATCAATTTTGTCTCTAAAAAATCAAACATCTCAATTTAGTCCTTAAAAATTGTGTTTGTTTCTTATTTTTTGAGGCTCACTTGTGCACTTAGAGTAAAGGTGAACGGGCTTAACCATTAAGAGATTTAGTTATAGAGTAAATTACTGATTTGGCTTCCAAAAGATTACAATTATATCAATTTAGTCTTTAAAAGACCAAACATCTCAATTTAGTCCTTGAAAATTGTGTTTGTTTTAATTTGGTTCCTCTTTCTTTCAAAGTAATTTTTAACAATGAAAATTTTGAAATTTAGTGATAGCAGATTTTGTAATTTTGTAACAAAAAAGATTTTCAAGGATTAAGTCGAGGCATTTAATCTGAAAAAAACAGAAATCTTTTAGGGACTAAATCAGTAATTTACTCTTAACCATAAGAACTATTCAGCAAGAGTTTTATTAACCCTGATGATATTTGATGCATGGCAGTGTTGTTGGGGGACAGCTTGTTCTCCGTCTACCCTCTGGAGTGGTGTGATTGAAGGTCTTACTGTTCTGCTATGGACCATGGTGTACACTTGCATTTGGATTTAACTTAATCTGCCAGGCCAACATGCTTGGTCTTCCATCCATGCTTCTTCAAGTCCATTTTGTGTTGAACGATGCATTTGTTAGGTTTCATGGTAGGAAAGATTCTTCTTTTTTCTCTGTAAAGTTGTGGATGAAAAAGAAAAGGAAGCTGAATATTTATGTTTAAAGCACGTAACTTGTACTTTGTAATTGAAAATACTTCATACATGAAACATTCTCTAATTGTTTAGACTCTTGATTCTGTATTTTTTGTGTTTTGTTTTTTTGTCTTTGAATTCTCCCAAGCTCAAAGTATATTTTAACAGTCCATTAGTTGAGTAAATTCTATCTTCCCATTCTGAAATTGTTTTGATTACTCTGCTCAAAATGAAATTTGAAAAAGAGAAAGTAGAATGGTGTCAATAGAAGATCGGTTATCTAAGCAAAAGTAGAAAACTAAAATGTAAGTCATAAATTGTAGAAAGAGAGAGAATGATTTAAGGGTATTTTTTAAAAAAAAAATTGAAGAGTACATGTAAATAACTCAAAATTAAAGAGAACTATTTCCAAAATATTATAATCGGCTTAATTTAGTTTTTAAAAGAGTAAATGTCTTAATTTAATTTTTAAAAAATTGTATTTATTTTAATTTAGTTTCTTTATTTAGTCATAGTTTAACAAAAAAAATTTAAGATTTAATACCAAAAAAGGCACAATTAAAATAAATATAATTTTTTAAGGATTACGTAATAAATTTTTTTAAGGCAAAAATAATTTTTATGTCTTTAATGTTTATATCAAGATTTAAGTACGTCTCTAACCTCTTTTTTGTTGCATCAATTATATATTATATGTTTTATTTTTTTTTTAAATAAATTTTTTTTTACTAACTCTAACTATTTCACTAATAAAAAATGCTGACTGGACGGTTAATAAAAAAAATTAGATTTGAAGCAAAAATGAAATATATAGGACTTTCTAACTTTTTTTTTTTGCATCAATTATGTCCTATATGTTTTATTTTTGTTTCAAATATACTATTTTTACTAACTGTCCACTTAGTATTTTTTATCAGTAGAATATATAGAGTTAGTAAGACAGATAGATTTGAAACAAAAATGAAACATGTAAGACATAATTGATACAAAAAAACATAAGGGACGAAATTGAAATTTGATATAAATGAAAAGGACCCAATTGAAACAAAAAAAATTTCTTAAAAACTAGGCCAGTCATGTTCAAAAGGAGAAATGAGAAGAGAGTAAGAGATAACATTAAAACACCGCTCTTCATAGATTATTTATATAATCTTTTGGCCATTATCAAGATAACAAGAAGCAATCACTGATTCAGTCAAATGAATAAACTCCTAGCCAGAATTCCCTCAAAAGTAATTCCAGGTCCAAAAGCCAGAATGAAGCCCCATTCATCTTCTTCCCTTCCATCCCCTCTGATCTTGAGACTCTCCTCCACCATGTACTCCAGCACATACACAATGGTGTTGCTGCTTGCATTCCCATAATCCATCAGAGCCCTTCTGCTTGCATTCAGCTTCTCTGGCATCAGATCCAGCCTCTTCTCTATCCTGTTCAGAATTGCAGGCCCTCCTGGATGAACAGCCCAGAACATCTTGTTGTAACCCTTCTTGTCATCAAACTCAAACCCCACATCACCATCTTCCATCAACATCTCACAGAACCCTTCAATGTTGTCCTCAATGATCTCAGGAAGCTCCCTTGCTAGCTTGAAGCTTATCCCTTCCTCTGTTAGCCTGCCAATTAATGGTGTTTAAAACCAATTAACACTCATCTCTCTTCACCAAACCATACCAAATCGAACAAAAACAGGTTGAAATATGTATTATCTTAGTAGTTTGGTACATAGATAAACCGAACCATAATGCCAAACTAAAGATTACATATATAGAGGCAAAAATGCTTTTTACATTCCTAATTTTTTTTTTGCCTCTTATGTGTTACATGTTTTATTTTTGTTTCAAATATATCATTTTTATTAATCACCCCAGTCAATATTTTCTATTAGTAGAATAGATAGTATTAGTAAAAAAAATAAATTTGAAATAAAAATAGAATATGTAAAACATAACTGACGTTAAAAAAAATATTATGAACGAAATTGAAACTTGATATAAACGTTAAGAACATAAAAAATACTTTTGGCTGTATATATATATATATATGTATACACACACCCTAAAGCCACATTTTGATCATCAACAAATGTTAACTTGATATAAATAGTAAGGACGTAAAAAATACTTTTGTCTATATATTTATATATACACACACCCTAAAACCACATTTTGATCCTTGACAAATATTTTTTTTTCCAATTTGGTATCTCAAATTAATATGTTATCAATTTAGTCCTTCCATGTGGCTGTTGATATATAATATAACAAAAGTGATAATTTAGCACATAAGTCGTTGATATAAACCATAACTTTTGACGGTTACAATTTTTGTTGAATAAGAAAAGGAGGATCAGTGTGCTTAATGGCAACGACTTAATTGCCAATACAACACTTTTGTTATATTATTTAACAACAGTCACATAGAGTGATTAAATGGATAACATATCAATTTGTAAGGGATTAAATTGAGGATAAAAATCTCTAAGAAACCAAAATGAGATCTCTAAGGAACCAAAATGAGATTTTAGTCTATATATATATATATATATACATATTATGATATATGAGTTATTTGAATGAACATGGTGGCTGATTGAGTTATTTTAACGAACAATTATGAAAAGTTAAACAAAAAAAAAAAGCATAAATTGAGCCAACAAACAGAATGAACAGATCATATTGGATTTGGTTTGGTTTGTTTTACCCATAAAACAAAACCAAACAGTAATTTTTTTTTTTTTCTCAAACTGAACTCGACAGTTCAGTTTGGTTTAGTGCTTGAAACGTCCAAACTGACCGATAAACACCCTACCTGCCATCAATCTTCTTCTCTGTGTGAGGCAGAAACTGCTGGACTGCTGTATGAAGCTCAAAGAGAGGTCTCTCAATGCCCGGCTTCGGATCCGACCCGATTATCATCGCCCCGGCTCCGTCACCAAACAAGGCAACGCCGACAAGATCATAGGGTCTGTCAGCACTCGGAGGTTTGAATCCGATGATTGTGGTTTCGGAAGTGGCGAGGAGGACTCTGCTTCCTGGGTTGTTCTCAGCTAAGTCTTTTGCAACACGAAGGCCAGAGACACCTCCTGAGCATCCCATGAAGTAGAGCATTGTTCGTTGAGTTTTAGGATTCAGTCCTAGGCCTGTGGTTGCAACACGACAGGATAAAGATGCTAGTAATTTGTTTGAATTGTTTGAGCAAGTTAATGATAAGAGTTTACTCTCTTCTTAGAGCTTGGGTTTCATGGGGTTATGTGAAATTTGTCTTTTTTTTTTAAACGTTGGAATATTTTAGTAAAATATTTTATTTTCATTTTTTCTTTCTGCGCACCAAATGTTCTCTTGATCTTTAATTTCATTCGGGGACCAAAGTGAATAAATCGTAATCTTTCAATACCAAATCGGTAATTTACCCGTGGCCAGATAAAGGTCACCACCAGGAAGTCTGGCTTCGCTGGAAGAGACATAGACCAAGTGGGTTATCTCTGACAGAGGCCTTCCCCACTTCTTTATGCAGACTCTGGAAGCTTCGATCGCCATTTCTGTCACTGCCTCGTTGCAGATTTCCAGCCTCTGCTTCACCGTCGGGAGGCCTTCGACGGCGAGCTCCGGAAACTTCTTCAGAATCTCCTCACACATCACCACGTACCTCGTCTTCACCGTCGTCGTCTTGCCTGTTTGTTTGATTACGCCATGAAACCCAAACTCAAATTAGTTGCAACAAATATTGTTACATATTACAAGAAATCAAATCTTCTGCTGGACGTTGACGTCCAGTAACATGCTAGACTTCTTAATATCATTTGATTGGGACTCGACCCCCATCCCGTCTTCCCATGATGGCATGGGGAGGCACTAAACATTAGATGCTCAACTTAATTAGACAGTACTTACATCTTAGCAAGCAATTGTTTAGCGAACCTTGATCATTAATCTTAGAGATCAACAGTCTAGATTTTAGGAGGGCTTCTTGAAAAGGACAAAAGAAAAACTAAAATTTAGACAGTTCACAATTAAGACAAGCAGACTAGCATGTTCTAACTTATTTTTTAAAGGGACCAAATTTGAAGTGTGAGTATCTTAAATTTTTTTTTTGTACTAGATTTATGTCTTGGTCTAAAATTTGGAAGTGTGATCCGAAAGAAGAAAAAAATTGGAGGAATGTAGTGCGAGTAAAGCAAGAGCCAATAAGTTGGTTGTATATTTTGTAAATGGTTTTACAATTTCATGGTGTATATTTGTAATAGATTTTTACTTGAAAAATGAAAATTTTCTTTCTATCCTTGAATATAGATCAAATTAATCTAATTATATAAATCTGTGTGTATTCTAGATTTTCATGTTTTTCTTTTGTATTTTCTCTACAATTTTCATGACATAAAATATTCAAACTTACCCAATTTACAAACTAAATAGATCAACGTATCAAGTAAAACCCAGTGAGAATACTGATAACCCTAGAATGCAGAAAGGGGAATGGAGGGTGATGAGTGATGAAAGACTTACAGAGTCTAGTGAGCTTTCGCTTGAGTTCAGGATTATCACAGTTGGTGTCTCTGAAATACCCATCAACTAAGTAGTCCTGCATCACAAGCTGGTGAGGGAAGGCCTTTCCCAGAGCTAAGATTGTAGCCTTCCCAGGGTTGGCCTGCTTTCTCACACCTTTCAAAATAGTCCCTTCTTCTCCCATGATGATTTCTCCTCTCTCTCTAACTGTAACACCACACCCTCAGTCACTGATTACACAACACAGAACACTACTCTGCCTTATATAATCTCTGAAACACCCCAATGGGATTTCTGGCATGGAGAGATTAGATGGGAAGCAAGTCGTTCATGGAGATAATACTTCTAGTTATTGGGTAGGTGTTCGGTTTGAGCTTTAGGTTTAATTGCATTTGCATCCTATTTGATATAAACATGCAATTTGCATGTATACGGTATACTCTCTTCATTGTGAAGTCATTTTTTGCAACTTGGTTTTCCAGTGCTTTCATCGCCTTAAATGATATAACTCGGAGTGAACATACAAATTTAATCTTTAAAAAATACATTTCTCATTGTTTATTCTTCAAAATTTAAGTGTTAACTGAGTTAATTCCTATAAGTTATAAATTTAATACAAATAAATCATTTTATGAGATTAAATTATATATTTTCTTATATTTCAAATTAACATTTAAAGTATAATTAAATTTTTAAGAACTAAATCATCGTACGATCCATGTCGCCGACCCTATTTAGTGGGATAAGACTATATTGTTGTTGTTGTTATAATATAAGATCCTTCATCATAATGAACCACTTAGTGTACGATTGTTCATCATAAATTTCAAACTTTAGAAACAACAAAATTCTCCCAGAATTTTTGATTCATGAGATTGAATACACAGTAGTATTGAGTACAATCCTCTTAATTTACTTAAGTGCTGCAATTTAATCTTTAAATGATTATATTTGTCTCAATTTAATTTTTTTATTGCTAAATTGAAAATTTCAATTTTTATTGTTAAAAATTACTTTAAAAAAATAAAATTGAAATAAATACAATCTTTTAAGAATTAAATTGAGACAATTGTAATTTTTTAAGGATGAAATTAATAATTTATATGTAAAACAAATGAGATGCCCTGAACCTTAATAAGACAAATCCATTAGCAAATTAAGTTCCTTAAAGGATCATCATTGACATAAACAATCTCCAGCAACAAGGAGGAACCTATATTTTCTTATGCAATTCACCAAGAGTCAATACAGATCTGGACAACAAGACTCACCATTTTGGCTTAACTTGTACAGCCTTCAAGTCAAGGCCAGAAAAAGAAGGCAAGAGGGGCAATATTCCTGCTTAAGTAACAAATTATTGCTATTTTGCATCAGATGCGTACAATCCCAATCAAATACAGCATCATCTTACAATTCCAGTCCACAGTGCAACATTACAATATTGAAAAATCAAAAGGTGTAAGGCGTAAATAATTATCAGAGTTCAGATAGGCACTTTCCATTGATAAAACTGATAACTTTTTCCACTGCCTCATCAAGTGCAGCAGTTACACTAGCCAAATTTTGCAGGAATTCCTCGGCAGTCGGCTTGTCGCCGTCAACAACATCAGTCACAGCTTTTATAAAAATTGAAGGGACTTTCAAAAGATCAGCAACATAGGCAATGGCTGCTCCCTGGGGATAAAGTTCAAAAGAAGATTAAATGCTTGATTCAACAAAGCAAAGGAAATATATGAACAGATTTAGTAACATAAAGAGAAAAGTGGCAATAATTTAACTTTACATCGCTCATTTTTCTGGTGCAAAAGCTTTTTCATTGAAGTAATGGTAGGCTTAATAAAAAAAGATTACATGCTTGATTCAACAAAGCAAAGCAAATATATGAACAGCTTTAGTTATACAAGAGAAAAGAAGCAACAATTTAACTTTTAACATTGCTCGTATTTCTGGTGCAAAAGCTTGTTCATTGGACAGTGATATTCAATAGAATTAATTCTTATGATCTGCTTCAAACTGGGAGACCTTAGTAGGCTTTGTCTCCTAATATTTGTGTGATGTACTTGACAACCATTTGTTCTTGCATTATGAAATGGCTTGGGCAGTAGGTTATTTGGACTTTTTGAAAAGAGATGAGTGTGTCTAGTTGACCTTAGAGCTTTCTTAGCCATCAACTTTAGGGGTTTTGGAAGGAGAAAGGTGAATACTACTTTGTGGAAAGAGCAGTGTTTACAATTTTGTGATGTTTTTAGATTGAAAGGAATGCTAGACTTTCTTAGCCATCAACTTTAGGGGTTTTGGAAGGAGAAAGGAGAATACTGCTTTGTGGAAAGCAGCAGTGTTTACAATTTTGTGATGCTTTTAGATTGAAAGAAATGCTAGAATTTTTAAGGATCGGTTCCTATTTCCTAATTGAACGTAGGTTAAGAATGGAGACGAGTATTTCTGAAAATCAATTTAGATTCATACCAAGATAATCGACTATAGAAACTATTTATCTTCTAAGAGGGTTGATAGAAAAGTACCAGAGTAAACAAAAAAACTTGCATATAGCATTTATTAATTTGAAAAAAGTTTATGATCAAATACCAAGAGAGATACTGTAGAAAGCCTTGGAACAGAAAAGTGTACGAGTTGCGTATATTAGAGCTATAAAATATATGTATGAGGGAGTTACAACTAGTGTGAAAACGTCCGGCGAGGAGACTAGAGACTTCCCTATTAAGATTAGTCTACATCAGGGATCATCTCTGAGCCCTTATTTGTTTCACTTGGTTTTAGATGTTCTGACGAAACACATCCAAGAAAAAATCTCTAAATGCATGCTTTTTGCAGATGATATTGTTCTCATAGTAGAGTCAAGGGAAGAGATTAATTTTAAACTTGAGTTATGGAGAGCTACTTTAGAATCGAAGGGTTTTTGTCTAAATAGGAGTAAGACAGAATATATGCATTGTAAGTTTAACAAGCGACAAGCTAGAAACGAGTTGGAGGTTAAAATTAGAGATCAGGTTGTATCACAAGTGTCAAAGTTTAGGTATCTGGGATCAGTTATACAAGATGACGGTGAAATTATTGGAGATGTGGCACATAGGATACAAGCTACGTGGTTGAAGTGGAGAATGGCATTAGGAGTTGTTTGTAATCGAAAAGTATCTGATAAGTTCAAAAAAAAGTTTTATCGTACTGCTATAACACCAGCAATTTTATATGGAAGTGAATATTGGGCGATGAAAGGACAACAAAAACATAAAATTAGAGTAGCAGAGATGAAGATGTTGCGTTGGATGTATAGTCATACAAGAAGAGATATGATCCGTAATAATCGTATACGAAGTAAAATTAGAGTGGCACCTATTGAGGAAAAAATAGTTGAAAACCATTTAAGGTGGTTTAGACATGTTCAAAGAAGACCGTTAGAAGCGCCAGTAAGGAGAGTTGAGCAGATGGTTTGGAGTCCTATGAAAAAAGGTCGAGGAAGACGAAGAAGGACACTTAGAGAAGTTATTGAACGGGATCTTCTGATAAATGAGATATCTAAAGAGTTGGTCATTGATAAAGCTCAATAGCGCCGTGCGATCCACGTAGTCGACCCCACCTAGTGGGATAAGGCTTTGTTGTTGTTGGTTCCTACCTCCTAATTTGACTTGGGATAGGATTTTTTTTGTTTTGTTTTTTGCTTCTCTTTAAATCTAAGCCAATGGGTCTTTTCAGTAGATGTCTATAGGAATTGGAGGGCTTTATTGTACTAGCCCCTTGTTGGGCTTCTTGGGTTGGTTTTGTTTTCCTAGAAGGATCTCTTGTCCTCTCTTTTGTTGTGTATTTTCTTTCCATCTGTAATTCCTTCTTTCCTTAATAAATTCTTTCTTTTTTATCAAAAAATAATAAAAATAAAAAAGGAGGTCACAGACGACAAGGTGGACATATGCACAATATGAAAACACGGTACAGAAAGAGGGTATTCTATTAGCTCTCATTGTCTAAATTGAAAGAAATTTAAGACATTTCAGTATAGGGGAGTCTGAGGGAGTGTGAGATGCTGGATAGAGTAAAAGTAGAGTAAACAGACGAAGCAATGCAGAAAACTCTTCTATATCATTGAAACCATAAAAGACAAGAGTTGGTCCTAATACTCATTAATTTATCTATCTTGCAGTTATCTTTCTCGGTTCAATAGTTGAGGGAATGAGGAGTTAGGCCACTGGACCTACAGATTTCAAATTTATAGGCTTCAATTTTGGCGGTAGGAATGGGGATTGTTTAAAGTGTAAAAAGGTATCATAAAGTATCACCAGCCACCAGCATTTTCTAGAACCTTTGAAATACAGCACAGCCTGATAAGGAATTAATGGGCATAGATGGAAAAATTGGATTCATGAATATGTCAATAAGGGAGACTAGTGTCCTTGTATAAATGCATGGTTTATAAGAGAGAGCACAATTTTGGAGGTTACCTCCATATCTTTAACAGTGGCATCATTTGCAATGATTGCTGCTTCATCCTGTTGTGTCATATCTAGCGAGTTACCAGTAGACAATTTACCAACCTGAAATATTCACACAAATCATTAAAGGTTCAAGTTTAGCCAGAAGTTAACTAACATGGGAATGGCATCAAATTATATTATAATGTAAGCGTCTCTATCTCTCTGTATTAATGACTTAGTATAAGAGCATGTATAAAGGTAGGTAAAATGTACCAACTAAAGAGAGTCAATGTGATGAAGTGGACGAAAGCTTAGTTAAAACTTGTCAAAAGAAAAACAAGTATATATCAGAAGATATGAAGTGTTGCAACCAAATTCTTTTTTATACACCTCATAAAGAATATACATCTTGTTTTCTAGATAACTTAATCATTTAAAATTGACATGACCTTGTATGCAACTAGGATCCATATCTAATGTAAATGAGCTATTATATCCACTTAAAAGACTTCATGAGTAGCATATGATCAAGGACAAAGCTTTGTGCGTTTACTTACAAAATTAACCATTTACACCATATTAATGTGTGTCCATAATTACATGCTTCAAATTTAAACCTTAAGTCACTATATGCACCTATAAGATGTCTCACAAACTGAATGGGCAGTCCTTCAATCCAATTAATCTGGTAACCAAGGTTGTCAAAATCAAGATTCAACACAGGACCAGAAAAGGTACAGGCAGAATCAAATCATAGGATCGAATCGAAATCGTAAGATTCTATCAAATATATAAAAAATATTAAAAAAATATAATAACAATGTAAACTTTGTATATAATACAAAACTATCAAAATTCAATTATATTTCAATAAAAACAAGCTCAAACATAGTCATACACTCATACATAGATAATCAAAGTATCAAACATTGATCAAAAGTCATTAAAATATTAAATACATAAACCATATAAAACCAAACATAAATAAAATATAAATTAGTCCTCATTCTCATCACTATCCATGTCATTATCATCATCAAAATCCCCTAATTCTACAACTTCATCAATAAAAAAATAAATTTTAAAAAATTTTAAAAAAATACATTAATGATTTACAAACACATAAATGATAAATAAAATAAATTTAAAAAAATTAAAAAACATATAAATGATTTACAAACACATAAATGATAAATAAAATAAATTTAAAAAAATTAAAAAACATATAAATGATTTACAAACACATAAATGATAAATAAAAAATTTTAAAAAATTCAAAAAAACACATAAAGACTTACAAACACATAAATGATAAATACAAAATTTTAAAAGAAATTAAAATTTTTTTTAAAGAAAAATTGGTAGGATCTACAGAATCCCACGATTTTGTGATTCTATGACTTGGATCCTACGATTCAACGATTCTATGACGAAAACGATTCTAAGTGAAATTAGGATTGTTTTTAGAAGCAAGATCGTAGAATCCTACGATTCGACGATCTAACTCCCAATTTTGACAACACTGCTGGTAACACAAAGGATCTTGAGTTGGCTACTGAGAAATCTTGGATATCACAAACTGCACCAGAAAGTTCTTCAAAGAAAAAGAAGGCCAGACTATCATCTTTTAACAAGCTATTCAAGAATAAATATCACATGTAACAACTAAGATATTCATTAACTATGGATATACACGGTTTAGCACAAAGTATTCACCTTTAGATTAAATTCCTTTGCAAGATTAGGAGTTTGAAAAGATTCACGTAAACCAACTCCATACAAATCAAAAACCTGCAAAATAAAGTTAATAAATGAATGTTAAAGCAAAGCTTATACATGCACAAGCATATTTATGTTATCCACTAATTTGGAATTTAGACCTCCGTCCTTCCTCTTACCATCTAATAAGCAGTAAATGTAGCTGTGTCATAATAAGCACTCTACAATATATAGGTCCATTGTTCTTATAAAATTTTAAGAGAGTTTACACTCTTGCCTAAGTGCAAGATACCAATTATACATGGACCAAGGCAAACATCGCATGTTTTGAGTATATAGTGCAAGCATTTCGAAACTTCAAAATTTGTAAAAGAAAGAACTAAATGCCTATTTATTCTTTTGGATAAAGATCCCAAATTAAATTTTCTAGTTCAAAATTCACAATAAAGTATCCAAGTAAACAGCCCAAAATTGTACATGGTAACTAAATGCCAATATTCAGATTTGGCAGCTGGCTAAACAGCCCAATTACAATCTATACTAATATATATGGCTTTTGGGGGTCTTATGATCATTGGTCCCAAAACCATATATATTATTATGCAACATTAAAAAAATCAGTTTAGTGATTGGTATAAGAGGAGAGTGGAAAGATTTAATTTCCAACAACTTTATTTTTTAAAAAACAAATTGTATAATTATCTATACAAGAGGAAAGTGGAAAGTTAAATAACTTCCCACTACTTCATTAATTTTTTTTTAAATACAAAAACGGTTATTTAAAAGTAAATTAAACAGAAACTGACATGCCCAAGAGCATGCCAAGCTAGTAGCAAGATATACGGATGACATATTATGGGCTCAGTTCATTTACAAACCCATGTGTGAATACCTTTCTTTTTATATTTTTAATTCTCCACTTCCAATGTAAACATTACACTGTTTTTGACATTTGAAACGAGATCAACCAGCAACTTCTTGTAAGCCAGGAAGACACCCACGCTTGGGTTAGAAAAAGAAGGTAACGTGCTGTGGCAGTATGCAGGCTTTCTGGTTCTATGATGTATTTGTTTAGAAGGAATGCTTGCATTTTTCAGGGTTTCTCATTGCTTCTACATGTATGAGGGTTAGGGTAGTTCTATGGCTTCCCCTCTAATTTTCGTTTTTTCCCCCTTGCTTCACTTTCTTATGAAGGATATCTTATTATCGATTCTTTTATTTTTCCCACTTTCTAAGGAAATTCTTTTAAACAACAACAACAACATAGCCTTATCCCACTAAGTGGGGTCGGCCACATGGATTGCACGACGCCATTGAGCTCTATCAATGACCAACTCTTTAGATATCTCATTTACTAAAAGGTACCGTTCAATAATTTCTCTAAGTGTCCTTTTTGGTCTTCCTCTACCTTTTTTCACAGGGCTCCAAACCATCTGCTCAACTCTCCTAACTGGCGCTTCCAACGGTCTTCTTTGCACATGCCCAAACCATCTTAAACAGTTTTCAACCATTTTTTCCTCAATAGGTACCACCTCAACTCTACTTCGAATATGATCATTACGGATCCTATCTCTTCTTGTATGACCACACATCCAACGCAACATCCTCATCTCCGCCACTCCAATTTTATGTTCTTGTTGTCCTTTCATTGCCCAACATTCACTCCCATATAAGGAAATTCTTTTACTATTAAAAAAAAAAAGATTTATTCCCCCCCCCCCCTCTCTCATGGGGATGAAAACAAAAACAATAGATTTCTTCATTCCTCACACTTGTGCATACAAGTGATGTAACCAACATTGTTAGTATAGAAAAAGAGCAATAAAAAAATCAGGACCACGTTTAAGGAATAAAATAATACTCACAGGTATGGGTATTCTTCGGTCATGAAAGGCACAATCAGATACAACGTAAACATCACCAATAGTAGCTCCTTTAGCCTAAAATAATTCATGAACAGTGAGTTAGAAAAATATGTCTATTTGCATACAAGTATATATATGCGCATCAGAATCTTTTTGAAAAATGAATCTGAAGTCTTTGAAAAGAGTCTGCAACTTTCTCCACTAGCAAAATCAGAACTAATAGCTCAAGCAGATGGAAATTCAATATAGCACATCTTTTCCATATATTGTTTTGCAAGAAAAAAGAGAATTAAGATTTCATATGGAACAAGACCAAAGCTAACTAAATTAGAAAGAGACCAATGAACAAAACAGCATATAATGCAAGTTGGTGTTAAAAATAAAAATCCAGCAATCATAAACATCTTGGCACTTGGCAGGAAAGAGAGGAAAAGATATACCATACCTTGAAGCCACCGCAAGTGCCAGCATTTATAATCAAGTCTGGCTTTAATGCTTGAATAGCAGCATATGTTACAAGAGATGATGATATTGTGCCTACGCTATCAACCCCTGAAAGAAATGGATTCAGGACTCATCACATGAATTCAGAAAATTGGGGGATCTTGATAGTTATGCGTTGCTACTCAAAAGGTTCCTTGTTATAAAGCATGGAAATTAAGAGTATGTACTCTCACTAGAAGTTGAAGATGCCACAGCTTAAAGTGAAAAAGTTGAAAGGGTGCTCTTTTGCTCCATGCTTGTGAATAATCAAAAGGCAAAATAACATTATTTGCTGATATGTCTATTAAATGTATCTATAGTTAGTGTGGAAGTAGCAGGAAATAAACTAGAAATAACACAAATGCTTACCCAAAGTTGGATCTTTTCCAGGCCAAACTAAATTTATATCAAGATCTTTGTATTTTCCATGATAGCGGACCCAAGGGACACCTTGTGGAAACCTACAACATTGTGCAGAGACACATCAATGTATATACACGAAAACATTAGAAATCAACAGCTTGGGTCTATTTTACCTCTATCCACTTGATAAAGCGGAAACATGAAACTAAATTAAACAATAGTTACATGTCAAATCCCAACCGATGCATACATCAGTTTAGCAATAGATGAAACTTGAATACATTTTTTAAGTGTTTGCCGCCAAGTTCTCTAGTAAAAATATGATAAATGTAGATTTTTTACAATTCAGCGCTACATCTTTTGAAAATGATCCTCCAAATGTTATGTGTTTCTTGGGGAACCTAATAATGAACACCTAAATCTTGTCCTTAGTAATAAATAAATGAATAAATTTTTTTAAAAAAATCGTCAACACTACCCATTTAAGCAGCATAACACACTAAACATTTTTCTCTTTCTTCACTGAGTTTACAATAGAAAGTAAAAAATTATTGTGTAAGCATTTGAATAAAACAAAGTAAGGAATCTCAAAACACTAACTAAAAAGCGTTCAAGAAATAATAACTCGCTGAAGCAATGATCACCAAGATAGAGAATTAGACACCTACAAGGAGACAGGGTCCTCGGTGAGCCCGAACCTATTCACAACGGGAAGCGCCTCAGTCTGCATAGCTGCGATTCCAAATAAACACAATCAATAATAATAATAACTTGAAAGAGAACATCCCAAGATCGCAAAGGAAAGGGATAGAAAACAGAGACATGAAGAAACAGAGTGAGTATTACCGATGACGATGACGATGGTGGATATGGGTTGCTTCTGGGGTTGACCAGCCATGGCTTCCTCCCCAGCGTTTGATTGGTCGCCACGAAGAGCCGTAGCTGCAACCAGAGTCCTATACCTCTGGAATTAATGGAACGAACAACGAAGCCTTAAAGCCCTATGCAAATCGCTATGACTTTTCTTTTGGTTTTTCCCAAAAGTCTTCGGATTGGGGGAAAAACGCAGACAAAAGAATGAAACAAGTGTTTCCAACTTTCTTTTTCTGTCTTGATTTGGCTTTTTGACGCAAATGCTTTCTTTAAGCAAATTATTTTGTCAATAAACAAAAAAGATTAAACATATTTAAATATAAATTTAAACAAAAATATTTTTTATGTGTTTACATTAAATTTTAATTTTATTTTAAATTTTTTTTATTATTTATATTTTACATATTTTATTTTTATTTTAAATTTATCTTTTTTTTAATTAACATTGCCTATTATATTGACGGAATGGTTAGTAAAAAATGTATATTTAAAACAAAGATAAAATATATAGGACATATATGAAAAAAAAAAGTTAAGACCATAAAAATGATATATTTGAGTCTTATATATTTATTTTTATTTCAAATTTATTATTTTTACTAATAATCCAATTAATATTTTTCGATAATGAAATAGATAATGTTAATAAAAAAATATATTTAAAATAAAAATAAAACATATAAAATATAACTAAAGTAAAAAAAAAAATTAAAGATGAAATTAAAATTTGATATAAACATTACGGACATAATAAATTGTTTTTGCCTATGAATTTATTTATTAGGAAATAAAAGATTGAGTAAATATATAATATTAATCCTAAAAGATATCTTATTTAATGTATAGTCCATAAAATTTAAATATAAAAAATAAATCAGTTCCAATAAGTTATAAATTAAATGCAAATTAGTCTTTTTTTTGGATTAAATTATATATTTATTTATTTTGAATAATTAATTAATTAATGATATATAACAAATTTATATATATCTTCAAATTTTTTAAAGGCAAGAAAGCGATTTATAATTAAAAATTAATCTCTTTGTTTAATTGAAAATATAACTTGTCATGGTGAAAGTTGAAATTTGAGACTATGTGTCACGTCCCAAAATTTGAGCACGTGACCGGCACGGAAAGTGAATTTCATTTCACCTCCGTAAGCCTATCTTTCTCTTAAAAATCATACAATTCTTTTTCATGCAACCAAAACGAGTTCTTTATACATACTACAATTACTCACATTACATCAGTGAATGAACCTACCCGATTACAGAGATTTCTAGATTTATACAACTTAGAATAAAACTTAACTATTATACCTTTATCCTGAACAAATGAAAAGGTAATCATGGACTAAGGATCCATAATTCCTTGTTCCGATATTTACCTTCAGCTGTCAACTCTGAAAAAAAATATCAATAAGAGGGGTATGAGCAAACCACGTGCCCAGTGAATAGATAACACAACATTATGACAAAAAAATATCATACATCATAATGATAACATGCAGCAATCATACGTAAATCGATCATCATATGATATGATATTATTCGTAGTACTTCACGACAATATCCAAATAAATCAAATACATTTCAACATAATTCAAAAGTTCACAACAACAATCGGTGAAATCAATTTCACACAAATTTCCCGTACCAACCGGGTCGTCCAGAATACCTCTGGATCGTTGCCCGCGGCCCCTGCCGCATCCACCCTTATCGCTCCATTTATAATCTCCACCCTTATAACTTCACATAAATTTCTCCATGGGGTGCACCACCATGCCTTTCCTTTCCAGTCAAACACAATCACAATCATATATAAAAACATCCTCAATCATAATCTTGAGCCACATACACAACTCAGTCATTTACAATTCAAGCCACAACATAATAAATGTGGTTCCAGCAACATAGCATGTATACAACATAACCCATAATATAGAACAATTATTCAACTCAGTTCACATGCCATTCACAATCCATTATATAACCTCCATTCATGGGAAAATAAGAAAATATAATTATATACATTACCAGACACGTTCCACAATTGTTTATGCCTCATCGTTCCACATCATCCTCTTTAAACTTGGATATACAACATATTTCCACTATGATGCAAAAAGTCAATAACAGATATTTAATCATAGCAAGTATTAACCCACTCACCTGGATTTCACGCTCTCGGCACTCCCACTTTGCACCTTGACCATTCCTATTGTAACCAGACAAAAACATTAGGGTTACGAAATAGAGAAATTTCCTACCACTACTCTCGACCTTTACTCACATCTTAAGTCATAACTCCTAATCGGTAATGAATATCTAAATGAAACTTATACCATTGGAAACTAGACTCAAAGAACTTTCCAACGATATAAAGTTTGCCCAAAACGGAGTCCGTATGAAGAAGTTATGGCCGATTGAAAATGAGCTAAGGTTTTCCGACACACCTGGCGCCTGGGCGCCATGCCTTTCTCTTCCCCACATGTCCTTGAGAATTTGTAAAAATTTCCTAAATTAAAAATAAAAATTTCTATTTCCACATTTTCTTCACTAATTCAAAAAGAAAATTTTCCACATAATTAAATTTTTCACTAAACTTCAAATCAGACTTTAAATATTCATAAAAATTCTTGGGATATTACACTATGTAATCTTTTTTATATACATAATTAAAAATATGTAAATATACCTAAAAAAAATTTTTATATAAATAATGAAACTACAAATTTGCATTAAGGAAGTATTTATTTTATTGTGTAAAAATAGTTTATTTTATGATAAATTATATCTACCATGTTTGAATATATTTAGAAGTAATATGAATGTTTACTTTTCTCATCCATATTTCATAAACTGCTTTGTATGACATGCAAGCGTGTCATGACTTTAATAAAGTTGGAAAATGAGGGAAGTAAATAAAGGGAGACAAAAACGATAATATTTAAATATTAAAGAAATATCTAAAAAAAAAGTTGGATAATAGCATGACTAATCATTTTTATAACAATATTTTAGTGCTTTTGAAATCAAAAAAATTATAAGCAAGCTTCACCACCACTTTCTTATGATCAATAAGAAAAGTGGGTAATACGTAAGTACCTGTTTTTAAGCGTTGAATGCCTTGAATTTTATTAGTTCAAAATGACTTTATGCTCAACTTAAAATTTGAGAATGTGATCTGAAAGAAAAAAAAATTGAAGATAAATGGGACGAGTAGGCCAGCGGTATAGGCCTAACTCATTTTATGTATCTAGTACAATTTAAACCGGTTAAGATATATATGTTGTATTTGGTTGTATAGTTTTTTGTATGACTTGCAATAAATTTTTTTGCCTGAAAAATAAGAAATTTTTCTATGCCCATAGATATAAATTACATCAACTAAACTACATAAATTTGTGTATGTTATTATTTTTTTATTATGTTTTTCTTTCTTTATTTCTCTGTGATTTTCGTAACACTGAGCCTAAAGGTATGCCCAATGCCCTGACCCTAATACTGTGATCGACGTCTAATTTACTTAAACATTTTTTTACGACAAACACAATATATCAAATGTGATTTAGTAAAATTCTAAAAAAGTATAATTTTCCCAAAAAAAAAAAACCTATAACTAGTCATGTGCCACTTTCATCTTGACTCTTGGATCTTTGCAAAAGCACATTGTTAATAATTAATGTGGAGACAAAGAAAGACCATAATGAATCTAGTTGTGGTCACCATTGTTATATTGTATGCACATCAAAATTTGTCACAAACAAGAAGACACAGAATCCTTGTTCTCGTAGTGTAACCATGTGCTTTTCTTACAATAAAGTTTTATATATTAAGAAACTCCATCTGTCAACTTTTGTGTTGCTTCAAGCATAGATCAACAGATTTGCTTGTAAAATTAACATCTTATATTATTTTTTGTATGTTAAGTATCATGTTCTTTAATTAAAGAGTAAAATAACATTTTGATTAGTACTGTCAAATAGATTGGCCCTAATTCGTCACAGGTCGCCTATAAACAGGCACAGTCCTTTTTTTTTAATGGATCACTTTTCAATGCCTAAATTCATCGTTATGGCATGTGGGCCTATCTATTTTTTTATATTTAAATAATATGATATTAAAAAATGTAGTAAATTTTTTTTTTATTAAAATACAATTTATACACTTAAAACATTATTTTTTGAATATTTTTAAATAACTAATAACTTTAATTTTTATATTTTCTTTTTAAATTAATTATATTATATTTAAATTTAAAAAATTCTATACTTATTTTTAAAAATTACAAAAAGTTTTAGTATCTAAATTTACTTTGTTTATTGAATATAACTTAATAAAATATAAAAATATAATAAAATAAAGTTATTTATACTAAATAATATAATTTAAAAAAAAAAAGAAACAAATTGACCAGCGGGCTTCGTCAGTTTAACTCATTTTTAAATGGAGTTTAATTTCTTGAACCTAAACCTACTAGTTTTGGCCTTGAAAGATTTTTGTCTTTTTTAAAAAAAATTATTCCCTAACTTTTTTATTTTAATTTAGTTCTAAAAGATTTGTTCGTAATCACAATAGTCTTTTCAACCAAAAAATAGAGTTGTGCAACGCCAAAATGCAGCAACAAATGTCCCTGAAGATGCGCCACGTCGTTAAGCTAAATTTATTTAAATGAGTTATTGCCACATCATCAACATAGTTCATTGTAACTTTTTTTTTTTAATATGGACCAATCATTTTGATTGGGAATGAATCTATCAAAAATAAAATTGAAACAAAAAAACTTTTAGAAATCAAATTGAAAAAGATTAAATCTTTTGAGGGCCAAAAAATTAATTTACTCATAATTATTATTTTTTTGATAATCTAATTTACTCATAATTAAAACATAGCAAATGTATGCTTATCTACTTATAGAACATGATAAGTGTATATTTTAAAAAATAACTTTATATTTTTTTACAATTTAATGTTACATGATTCTTTTAAAAATTTTCGTATACATATTTTATTTTTAATAAAAAAATTACATAACAAAAATATAAAAAATTATATATAGGTCTAGAAATATTTAAAATTGAGGAGTGCTTGAAAATAAATACGTGTCATTTATTTTGCATGTTGCAACCGCAGAGAGCTTTTTAATTTAAAAGTTAACAAGTTGGGTAATGAAAGATAATTATACATATAGACATATTAATTAAAAAGGGAAAATTCATAGAACCCCCATAAACTATAGAGTTCTCGCAATTTACCCCTATGAATTTTCAAATTTAGCAAAAGACTTCTTCTAACTTTCAAATGTTTGCAAAAAGTTTCTTCTGTTAGGTTAATGTCACATCCCAAAAATTAGACGTGTGAATTAAACATATATCACTTAGGGTATACCTATGTGGTATCCATAAATCTCCTTGAACATTCGTAGTATTCACAATTATGTAAAACATAACTTTATTTTTTTTAAGAAAGACATTTTACATACATACTTTAAAATATTCAATATTCATACATTACAATCTCAAAAGCCTATGTGACCTGCTAGATTACAGAGCATTTCTTAATCATTACCAAATCTATATTTATTTGTTCACCAGACAAAAGTGGGCTATTAATCCTCCTCCTCAACCACTGTATCTGAAAAGATAATCATAGAAAGTGTAAGTTAATCAAAACTTAGTGAGTAAAAAAATGTGCATGAAAATATCACAAGCATAATTATCACATTACTAATTTAATCAAAAGGTATCAATTAATTCAATACATTCAATGTATTTATATGTATAAACACCAGTGTTTTATGTCAATTTTAAAAGTCCTGTGAGTTTACGTTCTCATAACCATATTAAGCCAAAATCATTGGTATTCAATATGTCTACGCTCTTTTATTTTTTGAAAACCCTGTGAGTTTAAGTTCTCACAACCATATTAAGCACGAAAATCTATTGGTGCTCAATAGGTTTACGCTCCCCAATGTTCATCTTTAGGAATATTTATCCATGAATTTACTAATCGGTATATTAAGGTCTATTGGGTGATCAATCCCTCACCTTATTTAGGTCTGTTGGATGATCAATCCCTCACTTTATTCAGATCTGTTGGGTGATCAATTTCTCACCTTATCTAGGTTTGTTGGGTGATCAATCCCTCACCTTATTTAGGTCTGTTGGGTGATCAATCCCTCACCTTATTTATGCATCAAACATAATCACAATAATGACATATAATTATATTTTCACAAAATGTTCTAATTTATTTAAAGAACTACCACATCTAGTTATTTAGTCGACTAGAGAAATTGGGAATAAAATAATTTCCAATAATATTGTGATTTTTCTCAACTTGAACATACACTAGTAATCTTCTCAATTTCACAAATAACGCAAATGGAATTTATATTGTACTTTGACTAGTTTAGTAAATTAATTTTGCAAGGTTGCCCACTCATCTTGACGTTGCCCAATTTTACCTTGAACTTTTCTCGAAAATGTGTAAGATGATAGAAGGTAATTTCCTTTATTCCAATCTAGTAACAGCATCTCAAAAGATGTGGAAGATATATCAAATAATCCATCCCTATAAGATAATCATACAAAAATATGTCAAGGTCACAAAATAGAGAAATTTCCTACTATAATTCTGACCTTTAATTACTCTTCTAAAAATAACTTTCAAATGGTAAGGAATTTTCAAATAAAAATTATTTCATTTGAAAATAGACTCGAAAATCTTTCCAACGATACCTTATTTACTAAAAATGGAGTTTGGATGAAATAGATATAGCCATTTTAAAATTAATGCTACAATACCAGTTTACTACAGTATCGGTTTGCTATAATACCGATTTGCTATAGTATCGGTTTTGCTACAATACTGGTTTGCTACAGTACCCTGAATCTGAAAATTTTATGAATGCTATAGTACTACTACAGTAAATCTGTGATTTTTCTCTTAGGTTTTCATGATTTTGAGGTCAAATCATCATCATTTCTCTTGATTTCTTTCATAGGTTTTCATCCTTAATGTTTAAGGAGTGTTTTGACACAAAAACCCCTAATTTTTACTATCAAACCAAGCCCCAATCTCAAGTTTTCATCAAGAACCCTATTTTTTTAAAAAAAAATTTCCGAATTCTATAGATTTCTTCTAGTTTTCTCCAAATTTCTTGTTCTATAATTATTATCCAACATGTATAAATGTTTTAAATCAACATCCACACTTAAATTCATTCATAGAAACAATATACAAAGATTTCCCAAAATGATAACCTAAGATTTGTTCTTGTAAAAGAAGGAAGAAAAAGAAGAACATCTACTTACCAATCCTTCTAGTTTCCATAGCTTCATTCTTTGAGCATTTGGTATGTAATGAGGTGGAGAAGAGAGCTTAGGAGTGCTTGGCCGAAAGAAAGTGAGAGAGCTACGGGAGGAGAGAGCAGAAATGAATAAGAAGAGAGAAGGATGAGTGTTTTGAGTGTATGTGTAGGCCCCACTAATTTTTGTTGGATAAAATTCTTTATAGCCACTCTAACTTGTAAGATTTGTTCACTTAGGTTCTTGAGAATTTGTAAAAAGTTTCCGAATTAAAAATTTGAAATTTCTATTCCCAAATTTCCTTCACTAATTCAAAAAGAACATTTTTCACGTAATTAAATTTTTCAATAAACTTCAAAATAGACTTTAAATATTCATGAAAATTATTGGGGTATTACAGTTAACTGCCAAGTTGACCGTTAGTCAATGGTTCAATCAGTTTTTTTTTTCATATCCAATCAAATTTGAAGCAAAATGGTTTGATTCAATTTTTATTATTTTTAATGTGTAATTTTTATTCTTTTTTATTTACTAATTTACTAAATTTTTTATGTTTAAAAGATAAATATACCCCTATCAGATAAGTGTCAATGTGGCATATTTATACTAGATGAACATGAAAAAAGTTGACTGGACCATTAACTAACAGTCAACTTGACGGTGAACTTAACAAATGAGGTCTTTTGCAAACATTTGAAAGTTAAAGAAGGTCTTTTGCTAGGTTTGAAAATTTATGGGATTAAATTGCAAAGGCTAATAAGTTCATGGGGGTTCTGTGTAATTTGCCCATTAAAAAATGATAATGCAAATAAGCATTTATGGGAAAACTAACTAGCTAATTAACTAGATTGAACAGATGTGATTTTCAGTTAAATTGGTCTAAAATGTGGCTTACTAGTTATGCAAACTCATAACCTCTAAAGAAGGCTTTATTAAACATGTTTTGCCATTGCTTTTTTTAATGTTCAACAAAGACAAGTTTATGTGTTACTTTGTTAAATGAAGGTGACTTTTGAAGTCAATAATATTGACAATTACACAAAAATTTAATTAAAGTAGGTTAAATTATTCTTTTAGTCCTTATAGTTTCACTTGATTTTTAGTTTGATCTCTATAATTTAAAAATTTGTAATTGAATCCTTATAATTTCACAAAATTTTAATTTAGTCCTTACTATTAAACTTTTGTCAGTATTTTATTAAATTTTGATAATGTGACTGACCAAATGCATATTAAGATCTAAATGTATGTAATTTATAAACAAAACAAAAAAGTAGATAATTAAGTGATATTAACTCACATATATATGAAATGTAATGCAACCTATGTTAAATAATTAGGATAAATTTGCATAAGTCATGTACATTCCAGTGTTTAGAAAATCAGACTGAACTGGTTGGTTCAACCGAAAAATTGGTGAACTGGTTAGATCTTTAGTCTAGTTGGACAAGTGAATTGGTGGAAAACTGGTCGAATCGGTAAAACTAGCCGATTCAACTAGTTCAATCAATTCTTTTTTTTTTTTGAAATTTTTGAATTTTTTGGAATTTTTATTGAATATTATTTATGTATCTTTAAGAAAAATTCAAAAATTTAAGCTATTAGGAGAAGATATAAGTTTGGTATAAATATATATCTATAATATGTATGAAATATTTTAATATTATATATTTTAATGTTTTAATATCTGTAATATATACATTAATTATATATTTTAAATACCATTGATTCGACTGCGATTTAATCATTATCCGACCATTCATCCTTAAACCAATACCTCGACTTGTTCAATGATCATTTCAATTTTCTGAACCTTGATATATTCCCAATGTTAAAATGATATATAATTGGTCATATTACCAAAATTTAACAGAATATTGACAAAAATTTTAATAATAGGGATTAAATTAAAAAATTTATGAAATTATAAGGGTTCAATGATAAATTTTTAAACTATAGAGGCCAAATTAAAAATTGAGTAAAACTATAAGGACTAAAATCATAATTTAACCTAAAAAGTAATCTTATCCATAAGCAGTGCTCTAACACCAAAACACAGACATACTCAAAAAATAAATGAATCAAACAACTAGGAATGTTTAGAACCAGAAGATTAATAGTGTGGTGATGAAGAACAAAAGGGAATCAAAATGAGGAGAGCAACCATTTGGCAACATTGGGAAGGTGTCTGGTGGAGGCATTTCACAGTCATCGCCATTGAAGTAAATCCGTCTGGGCAATGCCCAACCATTGCTTAAAGTGAAGGAGAGAGGGTCTTTCTGTAATAGTATTTCCGTTGTCACAAAACTCAAAGTGTTCTTATCTGACTGCAACAATTCGTTGTTGTAAAAATCTATGCCCCACAATAGAGCAACCCCTTCTGCACAATTTCAATTTCCATGTCTTAAACTCTCAATTGGTATGCAACAAGGTACATATTATAGAGCAACTTTATGGCTACAACGAAAACTTATACACACACACACAAATATGTTACATATATATATATATATATATATATATATATATATATATATGTATATATATAGAGAGAGAGGGGGGCTAAAGTACTTTTTACAACCCTAACATCTATACTAATTTTTTATTTCGTCCCTAGTAATTTTTCCATCATTTTTATCTTATATGTTTCATTTTTAAAAATGGTAGATTTGAATCTTACATGTTTTATTTTTGTTTTAAATCTACTTTTTTTATTAACCACTCAGTCATTATTTTCCATTAGTAGAATAAAGATGTTAGTAAAAATGGTAGGTTTGAAATAAAAATAAAACATGTAAGATATAATTGAAGTAAAAAAAATTTAGAGACAAAATTAAAACTTGGTGTAAACATTAGTAATATAAAAAGTACTTTTGCCTATATATATATATGAGAAAAATGGTATTTTGGTCCTCTATATTTATGAACTTTTATATTGGTATTTTATCTTTCAAAATTTGATTATTCTAGTCCTTTTCTTACAAAACTGTTAGTTTTATGTAATGGAGCTGACACTTCATCCTTCAAATACTAACATTACCTATCTAAATGGACTGATTATTAGTGTTGCACATGTAATTCTCATATTTCCCTTTTGGGTATTTTGAGAATTACACATGAGATACTAATATTCAGTCAACATCTATGTAAATATGTCATGCCAGCCTGCAAAAGACCGGGTCAAACTAGTTCAGCCAGCCCGCAAAAGGCTAGGCCAAATTGGCCCTGGTAACCCGCATAACTTGTATATATGTACACACACACTCATGAGTTCAGAAGGAGGGAGGAGAACAGAGAAATTCTAAGATTCAATTCAAAGCGATAGAGGCTCCTTTTATGTATAACCTTCTTTATCCATACAAATTGTCTCAAATTCATATATTTCATACAGTCCTTGCAAAATAAATAAATAAAATAAAATAAAGCCATCACATGGAGGAAAAAACAAATCAAAGCCATTGAGAAGTCGTGAACGAAGATTAAAGCCATGGAGAAGTGGAGAACAGATTGAGCAACGGAGGAGAACAGAGATCAAAGATTAGATTTTCTCTTTCGTTCTGTAATTTTGAGATCAGAGACCTCCGATCGTCATGCTTCGTCATCATCCCCTGCATCCCTCCATCCATCTTTGCTTGCCTCCATCTCTTTGAGTGTTGTTGTTGCCTTCTCTTCTCGGTTCTCCTCTCACTCTTAGCCTCACACTCTTGGTTCTCCTCTCAAACTCTCATCTCATTTAACCAGGGAGAAGGGTTTTTTTTTTTTAATGAGAAGCCATCAACAAGAGGCTTTTGTGGCCTAAATCTAGCTAACATTTAGAAAAATAATAATTGGTGGGTTGGGAACAAAAAAAAATATAACCTTTTAAAAAAAATTGTACAGGTTGGCCCGTTTTGCCCACCAACCTGCACAACACAAGCCGGACTGGCCCAGCCAGACCTATTTTTTGCGCTTTCCTATGGTAGGCCCATTTTGACAGATCTACATGTTAGCATTTGAAGGATGATGTATCAATTCCGTTATTTAAAATAATGGTTTTAACATAAAATGATCAAAATAATAAGACTTTAAAATATAAAAGACTAATATGAAACTTTTGAAACATAAAAAACCAAAATAAAACCTAAAAATAAATATAAAAGATCAAAATAAATGCAGAGAAATGGGAGTAAGATGAGCCCCTTGATACCATTCAAGCGGATTCTATATAGTATTGGGAAAAAAGTTTGTGGCCCGTGGGCCAAACCGGGGCTGTTAGTAAATATGCGATCCTATGTTGAGCAGTTTAGACTCATTTAGGGTCGCGGGTTGGCCACTTTTTTTTTTAGAAAAATATATTATTTAGTATAAGTAATTTCACCTTATTACATTTCCATATTTTATAACCTTATATTCAATAAATATAATAAATTTGGATGTAAAAACTTTTTGTAATTTGTTAAAAAAATATATAATTTCAAATTTAAATATAATATAATTAATTTTGAAAGAAAATATTAAAAATTAAAGTTATTAGTTATTTAAAAATATTAAAGAAATAATGTTTTATATGTATAAATACTATTTTAATAAAAAAATTGAATTTTTTACTTAAAAAATTAAAATTATATTATTTTAATATTTAAAAAAGTGGCTCGTGGTCTTAAATGGACAGTCTTGGTCTTCAAGATTTTAGCCTATTTGTAAATAGCCTGGCCTGTTTACATCAAGACCGTCAAGGACCGGGGTCAGGCTGGTCCATTTAACTCCACTAATTCTATATGTATATTTTAATATTTCTTAAACTTTGCTTGATAAAATATTTTAGAGGTTCTCATTTCACACATTTTCTATAGAGGATTAAATTCAATATTACATTTTTTTTTCATATTTTGCTACTCAATCTATTTTTCAAAAATAAAAGCTACATAATTTAACTTTAAATCATGGTTAAGTAAGCCATTAAGTGGGGAACACTTGGAGTAGCCTAACAAGTGGTCTTTAAGTTCAAATTTTTACTTTCATTATATAGAAAAGTAAACAATCATAGTTGAGTTGTATCTTATATTTTGTGAATTATTTATTTGTTAACATTTAGTCTGGTTTAGGGTTTGTGTACCTCTATTTTAAAGTCTAAGGTTATGTTTAGTACTCGTTAAAAGAAATAAAATATCATTTTCACTTGTCTAGATACTTGTTTGATAGCTATTTAACACTTTGAAAATGAGTTTGGAAAGCAAATTGTACATACTTTTCCGTTCAAAATATGATGGAATCAGATTCCATGGAAATTTTCCTGATGTGAAACAGCATTTTTACCCTCCTTGTCCATCTCGTGCTTCTTTTATTTTTTGTCTCTATCTCCTACGTTGGCCAGAAAACCAAGGAGGACAACAATGGAAGTTGGTGGTGGTGGCCACTGGAAGACAATGCAAATCAATGATAGTCACTTATGCAAGCTGATAGTGGAAGTCAGAGAAAGAGACAAAAGGAAGAACAATAGAGACAAGGAGAGATAAGGAAGCCCTCTTCAAATCAATGATGGAAGTCGGCGATGGTTGCCACTGGAATATGGTACAAGCCAACTGTGGTAACCAGTGGAAGATGATCAAGCCAGTAGTGGAAGATGGGGAGAAGAAGAAAAAGAAGAAGAAGAAGAAGAAAAGAGAGGAAAGGAAGCTTCTTCAAATATGTGAGGAGTTCACATTAGCATTAGAGGAGTCACACATAGAAAGGTTTATATGTCATTTGGAAAAGTTTACTTTAGTATTTTTCATCAACTTTTTTGTTAACGAAGTTAACTCTAAGGATAAAATTGAAGCAAAAAAAAATATATGACAAAATTAACAACAAAAAATGTTAAGGATGAATTAAAACTCAATACAAATATTAGAGATAAAAAATGTACTTCTACTATATTTTATACAAGGATTAGGGTTTGTATACCTCCATTTTAAAGTCTAAATTCAGTGATCTCTAACTAATTTGATCTAATTCTAGTCGAGTCACAATATGCAAGTATAAAATTCAAGTTGAATTCCTCCTTCGACAAAATTTAAATTCAAGCATGTAAAGCTTTAAATCCTAAGTTTTTGTCATAGAATCTCAGGACTCTAGACAACTACAGTGAAGCTATTGAAGCAATTTGGAAGCAAAGGGTGAGCATTAATTCACTCAACCTGACTCAACCCATATGTTTGGGTTGGATTAGGTCAAATTCTTTGAACATGCCAAGTGGCGGGTTGAAAATTTTCTAACATAATCTAATTGGCTAACTCGTCTAATATATAATTTTTTTAAAAAAAATTATAGGAACGTAACCACTTAGGATTTTTTTTATTATACTCATTATTTATAAGTAAATATTTTTGTGTTATGTACTTATTAAAATTAAGATTGTATAATGTTAAATTTTGGATTGAATTAATTTGTCTATAATGATATAACCTATTATTGAATGTTGTTGTTTTGTTAGATGATATGAAAAATAATGTATATTTTTTTTTTGATTTATTTATTTTTCTATGTGTTGTGTATCTTATTTTGTAAAAAAAAAAAAAAAGAAGAAAGAAAACACCTAACAACTTGACCCACAGAAGTACGAGTTGAGTTGGTTTACATTTGTTATCAACAAAAGGAGTAGACCCGACCTGGTTCAAGTAAATTTGATTGAATTGGGATAAAATTTTTCCAACCCAACCCGTCACCCCTGTTTGGAAGCGTTGTTCTCTTCTGTTCTGCTATCTTCGTCTTTTCTCTGGAACTTGACCCAATTCCGTCAACGGTCACGTGGAACCCAAAATGCTGAGAAATTTCCGGTCACGGCGTCGCCTTCAATACGGTGCTTTTCTCTGCGCCGCCGCGTCCGCCCTGCTTCTGTTGCTGTCAGTGTCTCTCCTCTACACTCGCCTCTCTCACTCTAACGCTCACCTTCACAATTACCTCCACCGAAACCCCAGACCCTCGCACGAGGTCAGTTACGACTCCCTCCTATCAGATTCCACCAATGACGATGTCTTAGGCACCGAGGACAAGATCGATGCGCTTGATTTTGTGGAGGAGCAGCAGCAGGAGGAGGACGATCTGAGAAATATGGAAGTCGACGAAGAAGATGAACCATTTGATCAAATCAAGGTTAGTGGGTATTTCTTTGATCATGTTAACGGGATGATCAGGAGGGCTTTTGATAAACGTTCGATTGACGAATGGGACGATGGTCAGGTGGGGATGTTTATAGGATCTGGTGTGGAGGATCGTAGTAAGGCAGCGTTTGGCTCCGATGATGTGCCGGTGGACGAGGAGGTGAGGAGGAAAGCAATGCAGGTGGAGGGGATAGAGGATTTACTGTTGTTGAAAGTGGGTAGGAGAGTTTCGCCATTAAGAGAAGGTTGGGGAGAGTGGTTCGATAAGAAAGGCGACTTTCTGAGGAAGGATAAGATGTTGAGGTCGAATTTGGAGGTTTTGAACCCTCTGCATAATCCACTCTTGCAAGATCCAGATGGAGTGGGTGTAACTGGATTGACAAGGGGTGATCGACTTGTACAGAAGTTGTTTCTAAATGATGTTAAGAGAGTTCCATTTCACGGTAAGAAGGCTTTGGGTGTCTCCAGGGAGACTCGTGAGTCGAAGTAGAAAGGAAATCATAGTCAGATTGAAGTTAAGGAGAGTGAGTGCGACAGCGAGATTTCTAATGTAATCTAGAAGTGAAATTAAGGAAGTAGAACAACGGTTTTGGTGATAGTGATGTGTATTCTAAGAAGTAATAAATGCTGAGTGGAGCCTCGAATATTAGTTCAGTCCAATATTAGTGCAGTCAGGACTGAGTAGTCCATGTCTCTTGAAATTTTCTACCTACATGCATTATACTAATGGGAGAAAAACTACATAATGGTTTACCGCTTTTTACACTCTGAAATTAGATAGTATCTGTAGCTGAAACTAGACACAACAAGAGATTTGGATATTGTTAAATGCAAGTGTATCATCAATGAGGGTATTTATACGCTGCAGTAAGTACCTTGAAGGCCAGCAGTCGGTAGTACTGTGTTGTTGAAGCTATACGATATTGCTGGTTGGCTAAAGCCAGGATGTTGAACAAGTACATTCCAGTTTGAGTAATTTCTGTTGAGGTTGTAGTTAGAAATTGTAAGTTTTACTCTCCAATGTTCCCTGTAGTTGTTTTTAATATGCCAATGGATTCGAATTGGACACATGTGGTCCGTGCATTCTATTATGTCATAATCATTTTCAGTATCTGACTGTGATGAGGAATCAACTGGCCTGGTAAGATAAATGGACAGAAAAGTAAGAGGATTGGAAACGAGACCTGAGACAATGCCCAAACGTTATGAAAGAATGAGGATTGAGAAATACACCTTATGCAAGTTTTTGTACTTTTATCGGCTTCTCTGCATCCGCAGCTGCAACCGGGGCATGATGTGATTGTAGGATTGTAAAATGTTGAGAGTGAAACACAACATACTGGTGTTTTGTTTGCTATAAAACTGGAGTATGTACATTTTGACTTCCAACTTCCTGTAGTGCAAAATGTTGTATACAATTAGGAGGACTAATAGAAGGGAATACTGTTGTCCTTGTACATGTTCTTGATATTTTACTCGTTCAATTATATAAACCTTCTTTCTTAATGTGCAATTTTCTCATGCTTTATAGTTTTGACAAGAACTTATTGATTAGTAAGGAAGTGAATGAGCTTTCTTTCAAAGTTCAATGCTACACTATAAGAGAAGCTAACAATTTCTGCAGACCACATGCCATATTGTCTATTTGCCATCGAGAACTTACTCAAAGCAGGAACTTGTCTTCGTCCTCCAAAATCTAAGGACATTGTGGCATCTGTGTCAAGAAGTGAGCTACAAGTGTAACCAGGACCTGGGGCCATCAGTGTTAGATTATTAGGTGCTTGTCCAAGTGAACCATTCCTCACGTTGCCTACTTTGAGTTCAAATGAAGAGAATGACTTTGAAGGATCAATAATCCTAGCAGAAAGAAGGCCACCACGGCAGCAATGCTCTGACCTCGTTTCTGGTGAGACATCTGGACCAAGATCAACTATGACAAGATTTTCCTTGCAGGAGTGTGGTATTGGATTTGTGTAAGCTGAGCAATTCCCTTGATCAGTCACGAAGGCACCTCTCATTGACCAGATCACCTCTTTGTTAGCCCATATCCATCCAAGCTTCCAACCAGGTTTGGTTACATGACGATATTGATAATAGTTTCGCAGAGTCACCCGTGCCTGTACAACATATTCATGCTAGGTTTTAGTTATGCTTCAGAACTTCATGTCATATGCATAATAATAAGCCTATTCAATTATTTTAGTTGATTCAAAAAAATCAACTCCTAGTTCCTGTCTGTGCTGTGAAAAATTGATCAATTTATTTGGAAACTCTGAAATTTCATTGTCATAATCTATATCCCTTCAACACTAAACACATTGTGATTTATGAGACTGGTATAAACATAAGACTTCACCATTGCCATAAGTCTATACTTTCTGGTGAAGATAAATGCATAGCTTTAGGAGGGTTCCTGGGTAATGCCTAGTGTGTTGCTTGATAGTGGTTCAAAAATCAAATTATGGTTTCAGAGTTATGGTACTGAGTACGGACCAGATATCCATCATCTGTCCTTTGATAAATGTCAATTGTTACCGTTATGTTCCCATTTGGATCCAGGGGATCATAGCAATCTGCAGATTAGGTTTAGAACTAAATGAGAAAAGGGAAAAATAACACTAGAGGAAAGAAAAAAAAAATTTCTAGTTAGCAATGGCATTGCCACTACTGAAAACTGAATTGAAAAACAGCAAAAAAAGGTAAAGAGTAGTGCCTGATAAAGTGCAGAAGGCAAGTAATAGCATTAACTTCACTGCTTGAGGCCATAGGCGATGAAGACTCAGCACCATTTTTTTCTTCCTAAGCTGTGAAGGAAGGTTAGTGTGGACTGCTGTATTTCACTAGTATGTGAGACAAAGAATCGCCTTGTTTTAAGAAGAAAATATGCTTGTTAATCTAGAGAAAGCCGTCATTTGTACCTTCTTCTTATCTTACTCGGATCAAACAAGGAATCATTGGAAATATCAATTGATTATAATTTTAACAAATCCTATCTAGTCCATATTCTACGAAACTTCCACAAATTCCTCTCTCACTCCTGCTTTCTAAGCTACAGAGTCTAAATGGACGTACCCTTCTGTTCCATTTGATATCAGTCTCTGCAGAGTGTAAAAGCACGCTTTGTCGTTTCATACTCAAATAGATGCTTGTTTCTTACTAATAAGTCAAAGTAATATATGCTTCTTCTCAACTACGAGTGAAACACACCAAAGAAGTGGTAAACCTGGGGGTCAAGGAAAGCAATGGTTGACTTAAAAAATGAAGGCTTTTTGATTCACTGTTCTATCTTCTTTCTGATGAAAAGAATATATAAAAAAATTAAAGGACGAGCAGAGGAAGAATATTTAGTGTTGTTCAATACATCATGGAAAGTATAGGCCCGATTTTGTATTCTAAATTGACCAAGTAATGTATTAAATGTAATTTAACCCTACCAGAAAGGAGATTAATAAAACTCCTCGTCCTCTTCCCGTTAACAACGTTACGGAAAAATTTAGTAATGGTAAAAAATTATCTACAAGATGCCACATAGTGAACAAAGTGGTGCTGTTTTTCTAACTCTCATTTCAATCGAAGCCATGAACTATGAGCATAATTATTATGTGTCTCTCTCAAAAAATGTGTTTTCGTGCCATTAATTTAATTAATAAGAGCTTGGACATGTATGTACTGGTCTAAGAATTGCCTTCGTGCATTGGGAAAATTGCAAATAACTATAAGTAATATTCCTGTAGAGTGAATATTCTTGCAAAAGTGAAGCTTTATCTTATCCATGTCCTAGACATTTTCGCTGACGTAACCAATTAATTATCACTTCCTTAGACATTTTCACGGGACATCAAACATCCATTATTGAACTAACATTACTTTTAGAAGAGCTAAAACCACAACATAGACATTGAAAACATACTTAAATGGCACCTAGGTATTTGCTGGACTTTAGTGTTTGAATACTCCAAATATCATCTCCGATATACTTCGATATACAATGTGGTATCTATGAATAAATACCAGAGAGATCCCTTTTCTTGAAACTCAGGTCGAATGGATATAACTAACTCCAATATAGTAGGTGAACAGTTTCCTAGGAATGTTGAGAGCTACGAAGAAAGATGTCTGATGAGCAAGAAGAACTCTTTATGGCAAAAACTTGTTGCTTCCACTGGTGCCCATGATCTTTTCAGACCAGAGGTAATTAAATTGGTTCTCATATATATATATATATATATATATATATATGTATGTATGTTTGATTCTGTCTTTGTGCATTCATATGTTCATGGATCCTCATAAATTCACTTTCTAGCTAGCTAGATCCCATATTGCAATATCTATGTTTATTTGTTAGCATTTGAAGCTAAACTTCCCTTCTGGATTTACTGCAATCTCCTGCAAATAAGTCCCACATATACCATGGTTTAATCGTATTTGAAACTTTTCTTTGCCTTGCTACTTCATTTAACAATCCTCTAGTGTTACATATGTTTAACAGTTAGTTCATTTTCCATGGATTTCTTCTACCCTTTTTCTGAGTGACTAATTATAAAAAGAGGTAAAAGACAGAAAAACAAACTCACTGGGAACTAGTAGTTTGGTTTTAATATGAAACATTGATCTCCTTTTGTCTTTCTTCTTCCAGGTATGGAGGGCAGCTTTGACAGAGTTAGTAGCAACAGCCTCTCTAGTGTTCACCCTCACAACCTCCATTATTGCATGCTTGGATTCACACGAGACTGACCCTAGGCTTCTTGTTCCTTTTGCAGTATTCACCATAGCCTTCCTCTTCCTAATGGTCACTGTCCCTCTTTCTGGAGGCCACATGAGCCCAGTCTTCACCTTCATTGCTGCCCTAAAGGGTGTCATAACTCTCACTCATGCTCTCATCTACATCATCTCACAGTGTATTGGCTCAATAATTGGCTTCTATATCCTTAAGAGCGTGATGCAGACGAAATTGGCACACATATATTCCTTAGGAGGTTGTGCTCTTAGTGGCATAAACCTCACAGATGCTCTGTTATTAGAGTTTTCATGCACTTTTGTGGTACTTTTTGTGGGTGTGACTCTGGCTTTTGACAAGAAAAGGTCCAAAGATTTGGGATTGCCAATGGTGTGTTTGGTGATTGCAGGAGCCATGGCACTAGCAGTGTTTGTGTCTATCACTGTGACCGGGCAAGCCGGTTATGCTGGTGTGGGCCTGAACCCGGCGAGGTGCTTGGGCCCGGCATTGCTTCAAGGAGGCCCATTGTGGAATGGCCATTGGGTTTTCTGGGTTGGGCCTGTCTTGGCTTGCATTTTGTATTATGCTGTCTCAGTGAACTTGCCCAAAGAGGGTTTGGCTTCATTAGACAAGAGAGTTGACTCCGTTTGCTGATCATGTTGTCACTTATGTGAAAAAAGCGTTGAATATATTATTAATTTAGCTCATAAAAAATTATAGTTGTTTTAATTTGATTTCTAAAAGATTAAGAATTTTAATTTAATTCTTGAAAATTTATATTTGGCTCAATATTGTCCCCTTATTTTATAAGCTGATTTTTAGCCATGAAAAATATAGTATTTAACAATGATAGATTTGGCGATTTAACAACAAACAAAATTAAGAGAATTACAATCTATCAAGGAACATGGGTGAACTGTGAATAGCAATTTTATTCAAAAAGCAGAGTTCCACAGGACCGAGCAAGCTATCTATCATAGGTCGGATGTTTGTGGGGCAGACTGTGAACCCTCATAAGAATATTACAAGCATCATATTAGAATTTTTTTAAAAAAACTATTATAATTTCTATCTTATTAAAGAAAAGAACAAATTTTAATCTTCTTCTCCATTAACATCCCAAAGCATCAAACAAGGAGATCTTACAAATGGGTCAAAGATACAGGGAAGAGAGGGACTAGTTCTTTCTTTCCCACCCCAAAACAAAGTATAAAACACACAGAAATATTATTATAAAATTATAATTAATAAGAACCAACAGACTTTGGACATGAAACAAATCTTATGCGATAATAATGACAACAACTTAATTATATTTTGGGGGCATCATAATAACCATAAAAAGATTGAAACCATAGATGTCAGAAATCAGAATACATTTCAAACTTCACCAAAAGCAAAGAAAGAAGTGTGTTTGGCACTTGAGCTTCAGTTTATCTTCCCATTCATCTCTGATAATCATAACTTCATTCCCAAACTTATGGCAGAGAGTGCAAATCCAAGGAAATTAACCAGCAATGTTGAGAGCTATGAGCAGAAATGTCTGATGAACAAGATGAATTCTTTATGGCAAAAACTTGTTGCTTCCTTTGGTGCCCATGATATTTTCAGAGCAGAGGTAATTGAATTGGTTCATATATATATATATATATATGTATGTGTGTGTGTGTGTGTGTGTGTGTGTGTGTGTGTGTTTATTGATTAGCATTTGAAGCTAAACTTCCCTTTGGATTGCTGTGATTTCCTGCCAACACAACAAGTCCTACATAAACCATGGTTTGATTATATCTGAAACTTTTCTTTGCCTTCCTATTCATTTAACAATCCTCTGACTGCTGATATTTTTATGTTTAACAATGATCTGATTTTCCATTGTTTTCTTCTGCCTATTTTCCGGGTGGGTGACTAGAAAAGAAAGAAGTAAAAGAAAGAACGATGAATTTAATGATTGGGAAGTAGTTCGGTATATATTCATGACATTTTTTTATCCTCCTACCTTAGATGTCATAAAACAACATATGTAAGATATTTGTATTTGATACATTAACATATAACATTGTGGAGTATTTTTAATTATTTGGCGAATTATATTATGACCCAATCTAAATATGGGTGCACAACCCAAAAGGAGAACCAAAAAAAAAAGCCCGTCTTATATTTTCTCCAAGTGCAGTTTTGTATTTTTCTAATATATGCTTCTTTTTAGTTTTTCATGCACAGAAAACAGTTTTTGCCAGTAAAAGAATAAGAAATTCTCTCTGCCCATAGATATAGATTACATTGACTAAATCATGTAAATTCGTTGCATTTTTCTTTCTGTTTATTTCTTTGTTCTGTGTTTCTAGCGTAACAAATAAATGCCTAATAGTATGCTATACCATCACAAAACCGTGAGAGTTTGACATTCTTGAAGTTTTAACTTTGTTAATTTTTATAAAATAGGGAAAAACTTTAGGGTAGTGTAATATTTACAACTAGAGGGGTGCTGGTGTAATTTAGTTGAACTACCAGGAAGATTTGTGTAATTTATCCCCCCCAAAAAAAAAGAAGGTAATATGATCCCCTATTCTCTTTATTGTTTCAGGTATGGAGGGCAGCTTTGACAGAGTTAGTAGCAACAGCCTCCCTAATGTTCACCCTCACAACCTCCATTATTGCGTGCTTGGACTCACATGAGACTGACTCTAAGCTTCTTGTTCCTTTTGCAGTATTCACCATAGCCTTTCTCTTCCTAATGGTCACTGTCCCTCTATCTGGAGGCCACATGAGCCCAGTCTTCACCTTCATTGCTGCCCTAAAGGGTGTCATAACCCTCACTCATGCTCTCATCTACATCATCTCACAGTGCATTGGCTCAATCATTGGCTTCTCCATCATTAAGTGTGTGATGCAGAAAAAACTAGTACACACATATTCCTTAGGCGGTTGTGCTGTTAGTGGCATAAACCACACAGATTCTCTGTTATTAGAGTTTTCTTGCACTTTTGTGGTGCTTTTTGTGGGTGTGACTGTGGCTTTCGACAAGAGAAGGTCTAAAGATTTGGGATTGCCAATGGTGTGTTTGGTGGTTGCGGGAGCCATGGCACTGGCAGTGTTTGTGTCTATCACTGTGACTGGGAAGGCCGGGTATGCTGGTGTGGGCCTGAACCCGGCAAGGTGCTTGGGCCCAGCGTTACTTCAAGGAGGCCCATTGTGGAATGGCCATTGGGTTTTCTGGGTTGGGCCTGTCTTGGCTTGCATTTTGTATTATGTTGTCTCAGTAAACTTACCCAAAGAGGGTATGGTTTGAGTATCTTGTTACAGGGGCAATAACATTATTGATTTTTGGGTTTTTTTCATTTCTGTCTCAAAGACATTTCTTTATTTTCAGCTTTATAAGTAGCCACTCGGCATTCAAATACACTGTTCAAAACACAATATATGCTAGTAATAATTTAAGCCAAATAAAACATAAATATTATATTTCTTGTTTCTTATACACGGCATATATTTAAGCCAGACAGCTAGGCTGTTTCACAAGAAGATGGCTGCAAAAGCGTAGAAGAGCTTAGTGGCTCATGCACAACTGAGTTTGAAAAAACTGATATGGGATTCCCCTCTAACTGCAACATAATACTCCCCAGTATCTCAGTTAAGATTTCCTTGAATTCATCATCTTTAACCATCTTTCCATCATCTGCAGTTATCATCTTAAAGACTTCGCCAATAACTTTATCCATCTGTAAATCACACATGAGCTCTGAAATCTGAATAAATGGCTTCAGAAAGACACAACATACTTATCTGCTGAACTGAAAACTATTAGTGTTGCCTCTTATGCCAAGCCTTAAATCTCTTGTCATTTCTGAGAGTTAACTGATATGCTTTTACTTTTAAACCTTATCTAGTAACAGTTCAAGATTCAATTGAAGTGGAAGCATTGAACAAAAGTTTTATTTTCAAATAACTTAGCAACTTACCTCTTTAATTGCACCAAATGGAGGTAAACCAGCAGATGGAGACACCATATCTAGTGCCACCCGCAGATACTCCTTAGAAAATTTTCCATTTTGATCTTTTGGCAGATTGTCCAAAGCTGAGTTCAAGGTCTGCAATCCATTACAGAATGGAAAATTACATATAAGGAGCTTCAAAAAAAAAATGGTAAATCAAGGATATGAAAGATTTTACAGGGAAATCCAATCAAAATATACCTTGTCTAATTCAAACTTGTTGGATAGTAGTCTCTTAACACCATTTCCATCAAAGGTGTTTTCACTGCGGGCAACAATGACAGGTTGCTCCTTAAGATGTTCAGCCACTTTCAAAGCCACTTTATTAAATTCTGCCAGGAACCTCTCTTGAGAAACTGGTCCATCCCAATCAGGGCCTGCTTGAGATTGCAGAGCAGGCTCCACAATGTTGTTAAATACCTAGAATGAAAGAAATTAAGATGGAGAATGAAGCACCCAAGTACAAAACTTGCAAAGCACTATTCAAAGTTGTGTTAATTAATTACCCAAGAATCAGATGTAGGAGGAATTCCTTGTTCAACAGTGAGCTTCCCCATAGCTTCAATCATATGGTCGCGGAGGGATGTGTTAGAGGACTCAATCTGGGAGAATATGGATGCCATTTCTGGCTCATAACTTGGACCATTAACAAATTCATATAGATCTTCCCCATCAATGCGGAGTATCACAATTGGGTCTCGCTTCAGCCCAGCAGCCATGCCCAATAAAATGTCAGATAGAACCTCCTTGAACTCTGTCTTGCTTACTTTCTCATTCTTCCCATGAGTGAATTCATTCAAGACCTATAAGAACAAGTCAACAGAAAGTTTATTTCTTTGTCTATGATTGGTGAAAATGCATAGAAAATCTAATGAGTACAAAGCAAGAATTATCAAAGAAACTCAAGCAAATTTCATATAACTTGATCTTCCCCAGAATATTAACTTGCACAAAAAATAGTGCTATGTACGCAACAAACTAGAAGGGAAAGAAATTTAAAAGAAAAAAGAAGGGGGGGGGGGGGGAGGACCTCCATTTCATCCTCCTTCGCCATGGTCCAAAACAGGTCACATTATTTTAGAATTATCACTTATTTTTCACCTTGTGTCTATGACATCTTATGCTTTATATATATTTAGTTTGCCCATCTTAAACACAGAGTAGGTACAATATTTGCTTTTCCCCAAAGTATGCCACTAAAGAACAGCTTTGCTGTCCCCACAAGAGCACTACCTTTATATAGCAGCCAGGTTACAGAAGGTATTTCATCAATTATATAGCCATTGACTTCTTGAAACTTTGAAGTCCAAACTCTTCATTATGACCATTTTTTTATTTAGTAAAGGTTAGAATCTTAATATAGTATACGCAACAATCATCATCAAGAATTTATATTCAATGATTCTTTTCCCTGGGCTTCAGCCCTGCTTTGTAACAAAAGAATAAATAAATAAAGAGTTTATATTCAATGAAGATTAAAAGGCCAGCTTCACATAGTAGTCACTGCATTTTTGACCAGATTTTCTTATAAAGTTAACAGTTCAGGAAAAAATGGCATAAGATAAGGGCACATTAATACTTAAGTAGTTGAGAGCTTGTTTATGAGACAGAGGGAAATTCAAGACTCTTAGATTTAAAATGTCATAAGAATTCTGAACCTATATTATTTTATTACCTATAACTTTAAAACGCTTAGTTAACAAATGTGACCTGAAAATGGAGTAAATCTTGAGTGTAATATAATGCACATACATGCAACGGCTAAGATTGTGTCTGTACGTGGGCCTCACACGTACGGATGTAATAACAGCCGTTGTGTATTTGTGAACCATACAGCATGCAAGAAAATTTCCCTGAAAGAGTCAACAAATGGCAAAGTGGAGCAAGAAAAGCAATTGCATTCAAAAAGCAGAGTCCCACAGGACCGACCAAGCTACCGTAGGTAGGATGTTAGTGGGGGCAGACTGCGACCCCAAATAAGAGTATTACAAGCATCACATTAGAATTTAAGAAACAATTATAATTTCTATATTATAAAAAATATAAGAAAAAGAGCAAATTTTGATCTCCTTCTCCGTTAGCATCCGAAAGCATCAAACAAGAGACTTTACAGATGGGGCAACGATACAGGAAGAAAGGGCCTAGTTCTTTCCCACCCCGGAAGAAAGATTGAAACACACTGAAAGATTATTATAATTAATAAGAACCAATAGACATAGGAAATGAAACAAAACTGATGATGACAATTATGATAATTATTTAATTAGCCTTTCGGGGCATATAATAATCACAAAAAGATTGAAACGATAGAAGTCAGTATACAACCAACACTTAACCAAAAGCAAAAGTCCAAGCATATGTAACACCCTATCTTCTAAACAAGTATGTTTGACACTTTAGTTACAGTTCATCTTTCCATTCGTCTCTCACAATCATAACTTCATTTCCAAGAATCCCCTTAACTCTTGCTTCTTAATTAATGGACATCACTAATCTCCTTCACTTACATATGGCAAAGAGTCCAAATCCAAAGAAATTAACCAAATTAAGTCAAGTAATTTTCATAATCAAGTCACCAACCTCAAAGCATTGCTCAAAACCCAAGCCAATTTCAACGTAATCACCAAATAAAGAGAAAACCATCAACCATCTAGAACATCCGAAGGACGAACAAACAAAAACCAACACAAACCTCAGTATAAATGTGATCGGAGTCGGGATTCGTACCCTGAGCAGGCAAACCGAGAGCGGCACCAATATCGGCAACAGCTGGCTGAAGCTCCTTCACCGATAGCTTACCGTCTCCGTCTCTATCCAGCTCCCGAAACTTATGGTCCACGAAATTGCTGAAAACCTCGTGGTTCCCAACCAACTCCATAATGTTGGAACCATCCAGAAGCTGTCCATTCAAGCCACCTTTCTTCTTGCCCGAAGAAATTGCCTCCATTGCTTGTTCCTAGTGAATGTGATTGGGATTTTGCTTTATCTTTTGAATCCTGTGAGGCTGTGTGCTTTCGGTTGCTGGTCACGTGAATGGCACACGGAGGTGGAGTGAGGGAGAGGTTTGCTTTGGAGCAGGTTTCAAATTCAACGTATGGAGTTTCTAGAGAAGAAGAAGATGAAGAAGGAGAAAACGGAGGCGAAGAAGGAAGGAAGAATGAGTCAGCAATGATGCAGACAGTGAACCCCACACGTAGGCTTCTGGTTCTGGAAATGAGTACGGAAATCTTATATTATTACGTGCAGAAAAGGGCAAACATAACATGTGCTGCAAAAGATAGGTCATGTACTCATGTTTGAATCGAAAATTTAAAAAAAAACATATTATTGAGGTCATATTTGGATAAAAACTAAAAAGTATATTACTCTCAGCTTAAAAAAAAAAGAGGTTAAATTATGTTCTTAATCCTTATAGTTTAAACCAATTTTTAATTTGATCCTTATAATTTAAAAATTTATAAATAAGTCCTTATAATTTTATATTTTTCTAATTTAATCTCTATTATTAAAATTTTGTCAATATTTTATTAAATTTCAGTATATACTGTATTAACATTTGAAATATGCATAACTTTCATTTGTCTTAATTATTTAATATAAATTGTATTTCATGTTATATATATACGAATTAATATTATTTAATTATCTTTTTTTTGTTAGCATCAATTACATATATTTATAGTGTTAATGTGGATATAGTTAGTCACGTTAAAAAAATTTATAATAATTTAATAACAAGGACAAAATTAAAATTATGTGAAATTATAATGATCAAATTACAAATTTTTAAATTATAAGAACTAAATTAAAAATTAAGTGATACTATAAGGAAAAAAAATAATTTAATCTAAAAAATTGATTAAATTAAATTTTTTATTTTATTTTATACATATATGTCATCTTTAAAATGGAAGAGGTTTACATTTTTATAAACACTGTAAACACTGGAAAAGAAAACACACACACACACGCACACAAACACAATTATGAGAGATTTACATCACTTATATTTTTTAATTTTCACATTTGTTGTAAACTATTACTTGTATAATATTCATAATAATTTTTTAATTTTCATTTCAAATATAAATATTTAAATCCTTAAGGCCCTCTTGCATTTTAAGTCTCGATCTTGAAGATGGACAACTTTTATAATAGGAGAATAGCATTCTACTGTTTCGTACAAGAACAGGAGATCACATCCCCTTTTTACGTAGATAAATCTGAATCTTTCATTTTTCTTAAGCATATTTCTAATATTCTCGATGGTGACCATAAATTACATAACCAAGCCGGTCGATTAAGAGTCGATCACTAATTTGGTTTAATTCATCTAAAAAATCTGTTAAACTAATTAAAAACTGATAAATTAGTTTTTGTAAAAATAAAAAAAAAATTTATTATTTACAAAATACAATTGTTTCTTACAAGGATTTAGCAAACTTTTTTAATCTTTTTTATTCCTTACTATCATGTTATATTTTTTTTTCTTTTTAATTGTTTTATCATAATAATATTATTTTTGTCACAAAAATAAACAAGAGAACAAATAAAAAAAGAGAAAAACAATTACACAGAAGATGATGATGATAATAATAATAATAATAATAATAATAATAATAATAATAATAATAATTTACTAAGATTAAGAATGAAAATGTTCATTAATTTATTATATTATATAATTTTAATATATAAATTAAAATATATATTTAATTATTACCTATTCATTTTTTATTTGAATCAAAATCATCAATTAATACTTTTATCAATTTAATGATTAATCTGTTTTTTAAAACATTGAAAATGACAAGTGATTAGTGAAAATAATTGCTTTTTTAATGAGATGCACCACGTCAAGTACATGTCAAATATAATTTAATAAAAGGTGAACATAATTTACTCTCATCTTTAACTTAATGCAATTACATGTCAATAATTACATGTGACCTTTTTTTTTTAATTTATCTGAGTATGTAGTGGCTCTTCTTGTGGTGATCATGGAGTCATGATATGCCACGGTTTTACCTAAAAAAACATATGTATATATATAAGTTAATTTATTTTCCGAATTAAATAAAAGAGTTAACTAATAAGGGACTCATTTTTCTCTATTAGTTCGCATTATTTGATTCATGAACTTTATATGTGAAAATCAATAATGTGGGGATAGATGTGGTATCCCAAATGGTGATAAGTTATGGAATCAATATTAAATAGAATATAACTAATTATTGCAAAGCTTACTTTGCCAATTTGCAAATAATGATAACAAACAAGTCTTTATCAAAAAAATAATCTTTTATTGGACTAATGTAAATTATTGATATTTAAGATTAACAATGTGTTTAAATTAAAAAAATATTTAAAAAAATTATGAAATCTAAATCATTGATCTCTGAGATCAATGGCTCAAATTTACCTAGTACTCTACTAACCCATGAACACCCAACAAAGGATCCATTTTCTCTTACCCAAGTAAAAATGTTGATTAGTTGGTGACCACTAATGCTTCTCAAAAGATTAATGTAAAAGAAATAACACATAATACTACGACGTGCTTGATATTTAATTAAAACAATTTTTTTAGGCAAAAGTAATTTTTTCATCTCTAATATATACTTTGAGTTTTAATTTTATCCATAATATTTTTTATGTCAATTTTGTCCCATAAGTTTCTCTTTTGTTTCAATTTAAGTTAATAGAAAATACTGATGTAGATTCTTTGAAGTAATACGTGAACTCCTCTAAATGACATATAGGCTATTTGATAAGATACATCAAACATTTAAATGTTAATTTGGGACAAAAGAGAGAAATAGAGAAATATTATTTGAAGTAAAATTAAAATTTAATCAAATATTTAAAACAAAATTAAAATTAAAATCAATTAATATGACACATTTATAGTGGACATACTGGATTCATTTATCAGTAATTCTTATCTTATTCGCGATACCCACCAAGTTTAGGGGTTATTTTAGACCAAACTCCTAATTAGTTCTCAATCTAACTGGTCAAACTAGTTGGTCCAATCTGATTCTAAAAATAATAATAATTGTACCATGAAGTGCAAGAATCCCCCAATCTTTCAATGACGGTAAGCAAGACAACTATGATCCGACAAGAATAATGATGAAGGCCAAAATTAATATTAATTATTTAATTCATGTGTCTCTAAATAATAGATCAAAGTTCTTTATAAGGATGCATTCTAACCAGTATTTGCACCAAAATATAAGTTGATTAATCTCTGGATTGCTCTTCTCCACAATTTTGAAGCATTCTTAAGCAGGATAAGCATAGCCAAATGCCAACCTACAATTTAAGTTAAATGTATTATTAGTTTAATTTCTTAATTAAGAAATAAATGTTTAGGGTTCTAAAATAAGCATGATTTATAGATGAATTGACTTTCCTAACTGTTCAATTGAAATAATATTAAAAATCGATGTACCTTTCTCAATTGATCTAGTCGCAATTAGTTGAATTGGTTAATAAATCATGAATTAATTTCTTTATGGTGACTACTTTAATATTTAAAACATTAGTAATAATAATAATTTTTTTGGATAACTCACCGGAGGGCTCTTGAAAGAAAGACTACGTCATTTGAATAATCCAACACTTTAATGTTTGGAGTTTAGTCAGGAGAAAAATCATGCCTTGAAATTAGTGTTGGGTTTTTTTTGTTAGGTGTCGTATGTCTAGCAAAATATTGGATTTCTTATTACTGTTCGTTGGGTCGGGGATAGGGCTCATACACGTATATGGACCCCATATTGATCAGAGGTTACTGGCGAGCTTAGTACTCTACTGACAAGGGCAGAGAGTGATCGTCGGTGCAGAGAAGAAACACAAACAATGAGCGGCTCCTAACAAGCTTCTAGATGAAGACCGAACAGACACATGAATGAATCAACTCTACATCGAAATGAAAAATATCTTAAGACTGTATAGGTATGAGACTGTACAATTAAAAAAAAACTTTAAAAAACTTGATAAGTACTATCTTTACTAATAAAGTACACCTTTTTTTTTTAAATTCATTTCATAAGCACTCTAACATAAAAAGTTACTCGGTCCTTATACTTCGTGCTTGAAATCAACATCCAAAAACTTATATAGGTTGTTCTTGGTTGTTTGATCGCGTCCAGTGTAAACGACATCGTAACCAAAATGTTGTGTCGTTTAAATCGCTGACTTCAAATTCAAATCAAATAAAACGGTGCCAACAAATAGTATATGACATAATATATGAACGAATAATTGAATTTAAGGAGAAATAATATATAAATTTTTTTTTTGCTTGTTTGATGAAAAAACTACAAATACTTAGATGTCTAATTTTGGGTTATTTTGTTAATATGCTTTCAACTTTTAAAAATAAAAAAATTATTTCATTGACTTAATTTCTTTTCTTGAGCTCCTTCTCACGTTACTCACTAGAAAATGTTTAATTAAGGACTTTTCAATGCAGTATTTAAACAATCAATATCCAAAAACTCATAGAATTTTAATTAATCCGATTGAGTTGAATCATAAACCACATTTGTATAAAGATTTTTTAACACTAATTTTTTTTATTCACAATACTCAGACTTAGATTGTACCTAGAGATTTTGGGGCATAAGGCAAAACTATTAGAAAAACTTAATATAATATAAATAATTAATTCTTATATTATTCTTCTGGCTTTTTGAACAGCAAAATTATTCATCAAAATTTTATAATCAAGTATTTTTGGCCTTTTGAATTTAATTTTGAATTTTTCTTTTTGTCCTTCAATTTTTCAAAACTAGACTCGTACTTTTTATTTGACATTTTCTATTGTTACAAATTATAAAAAATAAAATAAAAAGAAACAATAAAAAATATAAATAAAATAAATTGTGCAACGTAAATAGAAAAAATGATGGAATTATAGAACCTAGAGATAAAGAGAATTGCATGTTGATATTATGTATTGTACTGGAACAATTTCAGGTCAACTATCTTCCTATCTCTCTTGAGAATTCAGTCAAAAAATTAAAGAAAAAAATGAGAGTGGAAGTGGAACTTGTATTACTGTTACTGCAATGGAATTTAAAAAGTCTTGCAATAGATGAATAAAAGTTGAGCTCCTGTTCCGAAGCTATCGTTGGCAATTTATTACCATTGGGCATATGAATAGTTTTTTTTTTTTGAATTGGGACATATGTACAGTAAAAGTGGGGCCTTGCAATGGATAACTAGAAGCTGAGTTCCTAATGGTATTTCCGAAGCTACCGTTGGTAATTTATTACCATTAGGCATATGAATAGTTTTTTTTTTTGGACCTGGGGCATATGTATGGTGAAAATAAGGCCTAAGGCAGTTGTGGGTTTGCCTTACCATAGAACTGGCCCTTCAGTAGATTTGTCAAAACGACCGCGCTGGCCAGTCTCAAGTTATGTGAAATGCAGGCCGGATAGGTCCAAGCTAGCCTGTTTTGAAACTGGCACAATTTTTTTTTTAAATGTTATCAGTTTTGGGCCAAAGGGCCTTTTCCTCTTCACTTGGAGGCTTCTTTGATAAGCTAAATAAGACATATAATGAATAAGGTAAGAGCTTGAGACTGAGAGTGAGAGGAGTGATAGGAGGAGAATGAGTCACTGAGAAGTTAAGAACCAGTCACGACGGAGCCGAGAACGCAGAGGGACGACGACCATGGCTCCTCGCTTTGAGTCTTTAATATAATTCTGTGATTCTCTGTTCTCCCTCAGTGGCTTCTCTGTTCTCCTCCCTCGGCCGCTTCTCTCTCTATTCTCCTTTTCCACCCTCGGTTGGTCACTTCTCTCTCTGAAATCAGAAATCACTAAGGGAGTGTTGAGAGACGAGTCGAAGACTGAGGGAGACTGCGGAGACGACGTGTGGAGGTATCAGGCGACGATTCACCATGTTGATCTCTGATCTCCTCCATCGCTCTATCTCTGTGGCTTTGTCAATCTGGCTTTCCTCGGCTCCCCCTCTGTCGCTCTCTGTTCTCTTTTCTCTTTGGACTCATTCATCTCATACCCTCCCCTCCCCCTCCGTCGCTCTCTCTATTCTCTCTGGTGTGGTGTGATCTCAATAATCTCTCACAACTTCCCTCGATAATCAGTAATTCAGTATAATATATAAATTAAAAAAAAAAAATTATTGCGGGTTACCCGGGTTCAACCCCGTGTAACCCGCATGTTTCACGGGCTGGCCCATTTAGGCTCGGTTAATGCCAACCCAGCCCACCTCTAATGCGGGCTAAATAGGTTGAGCCTGTTTTGACAGGTCTATCTTTTAGACTTAAAAAAATAAATATCAAACTATTTGAACCAACTAGTATTACTACATACATTAGAATGATTTCATGTACACAATTTGCTAGCATTTTATTAGATATTATATTAAGTTATTAAAAAGAATCAGTCAGAAAAAGCCTAAATCTCAAAAAATAATAATTTTGGTGAATAGAAATTATTCATATTTAAAAAATATATTTTTTTCAAATTTATTTTCACTAGCTCAGCACATGTTATTTAATACTTTATTTATTTTGTTTCACATACTCCGAACTTTTACTGGAGCCAATGGTACTTTCATCAACTGTCTGATTGATGATTGAACGGTTGACAACTAATCCTTAAAAAGAAATTTATCATTATCTATCCAATTACACAATCAAATGACTATCGAAAGAACGAGTAGCTCCAATGCAATAGAACAACTAGCGTGGAGACCGATGGACTTCAATATTGAAACCAATTTGGTTCCACTGCTTCAGCAACTCCACAAACCAATGATGGCTCAAGTACCATTTATCTGCATCACTAACCTCTTCCTATGCATCTCCCACACATACGCCGCCACTCGTCCCTTCGAATATCCGGTGATATCCACCCAAAAAAAGTATCCGATATTCAATGGATATCAAATATTGGATAAGCTATAGATAGTGAAAAATAACTATTTAATATAAATTGTTATCAAATACCTTATTTTTGTTCAAAATGAATGGATGAATAAGATATCTAATAGTTGTTCGATAATTATTTACATAATATGTATATCAATATATATTATAAAATTTAAAATTTTAATATATAAATTATAATATATCATTTATATAATATAAATTTGATAAATTTAAGATTTTTTTGGATGATTACCGCATATCTATTATTTTGGTACCCAATAATAATTTTAAGGTATCCAATATCTATTATGTAACACTTATGTTTAGATATTTTAGGTATTTCATACATTAGATATTTTAGTTATGATTACTAAAAGAGTATTTATTTTATTCAACTGGAATATGAGTATTCATGTAGATTCAGATTCAGATTAAAAAAACAAATGATCAGGTCCCTTCAAATTCAATTGCCATTTCTAGTTTAGATCAAAGCCAAAAAACAAAAAAATCTTATTAGGGCTATCTATTTTTTTAATTTTTTATTTTAGTTTCAACCATTCAATCTAAAATCTGAGAGCTATAATCAATTATTATGCTTCCGTCAAGATCCGTTCAGATTAATTGAGGTCGGAATGTGAGGGTGCAAGTTGGGTATGTGATGACAAGAGACATGGGACCCACGACTTGCATATATATATATATATATATATTGATATTCACATCATCACCTGGCTTTGGTTACTTGAGAAATGAGAAAATGTTGTTTGTTATGTTTTGTAGTGCAAAACTACGTGCCGTACACTGAAAACTAAGCTATGTGGTGGATTTCAAACATGAAATGGGCTATATTGCCTTCATTAGCCACTCCAGTCACCTGCTTGGCGAAAAGTTTATTTGGCACGTTATAACTGTGGAATTTGAACGATTAATGACTATTGTGTGAAGAAAGAGTAAATGAATGAGAACTTTTAAATTATGGAAAGAGAAAGTTGGTGGTATAAGCGTGTAATAACTAGATATGTCATTTTGTCTCGTAACTTGTAAATTAGTTTAAGACTGCTTGTAAATAAATAGTTTTGGGTTCACAAAATTAGACACCGTATAAAAATGGACCAATTTCTTTAGTCCGCTGGCTAGATTTTTTTTTTATACAAAAATTATATTATTTAGTATAAATAATTTCACTTTATCATTTTTTTTTATATTTTACAACACTACAACAACAACAACATCCTTATTCCACTAGGTGGGGTCGGTTACATGGATCGCCCGACGCCATTGAGTTCTATCAATGACTAACTCTTTAGGGATCTCATTTACCAGAAGATCCCTTTCAATAACCTCTTTAAGTGTCCTTCTTGGTCTTCCTCGACCTTTTTTTACATGGTTGCAAACCATCTGATCAACTCTCCTTACTAGCGCTTCTAATGGTCTTCTTTGAACATGTCCAAACCACCTTAAACGATTTTCAGTCATTTTTTCCTCAATAGGTGCTATTCTAATTCTTCCTCGTATACGATTACTACGAATCATATCTCTTCTTGTATGCCCACATATCCAACGCAACATCCTCATCTCCGCTACTCCAATTTTATGTTCTTGTTGTCCTTTCATCGTCCAACATTCGCTCCCATATAAAATCGCAGGTCTTATAGCAGTACGATAAAACTTTTCTTTGAACTTATCCGGTACTTTCCGATCACAAACAACAAACAACTCGTGATGTCATTCTCTACTTTAACCACCTAGCTTGTATCTTATGTGTATATTTAATAAATATAGTAAATTTAGATATGCAAACTTTTGAAATTTTTAAAAATAAATATGTAATTTTCAATTTTAAATATAATATAGTTAATTTAAAAAGAAAATATGAAAGATTAAAGTTATTGATTGTTTAAAAAATTAAAGAAGTAATGTTTTATATATATAAATTGTATTTTAATAAAAAATTATTGACTTTTTTTTACTAAAAAAGGTTTTAAAATTATATTATTTAAAAATACTTTTTTAAAAAAAGACCCATAGGCTATGATAGGGGATCTTAAACATTCAATTTAAAATTTGTTTATTTTTAATTCGTAACGAGTTAGCCCGATTTATTTGACACTGTATATACACCCTCGTTGGCCATTCTTATAAATAAGTCATTCCTATATATATATATATGTGTGTGATAAAATAACATATCTACCAACTCATCTATGCCATATAACCCCCATTGTTGCATCCAGATCATCTCCAATGAACAAGACTCTTATGCATTTTTAGCTACGATTAATACAGTTATAACCATGGTTAAATTTACTTTTAGCCACGATTTTTATAGTCATGATTATAGCTGTGGTTAGAAGTGAATTTATATTAATATTTTATAGAAGAAATTTTGTAAAATTCTTTTAAACTATAGTTTATTCATAAAAAAGTAACAGCACTTCCGTTATCAAAATTAGTGACGTATTTTATAACAAAATTTTTCAGTTACAAATTTGTGCTGGATGCCTATCCGTCACCTAAAAGCTATATTTGTGAATTGTGATGAAAAAATTGTAATTAGTGAAAAATTATTCTCATCACTAAAAGCAATTTTTTTAGAAGTGGAGACTGGAGATAATATATCATGTTATTGTAATGTTGAGTATCAAATATTGATTTTGTTCACTCAGTCCAATTACAATATAAGGGGACATTTGTTTTTGTTTAAAATTAAGATATATCTGAATTTATATACATATATAAATATTAAGATATTGTCTATGAATTTGAATATTAAATGATTAAGACTTTTTTTTAGCATCTAAATACATAAAAATAGTTTATTAGTAAAAAAAATAATATTCAAATAAATTAGTAATTAAACATATATTATGAGAATTGATGAAATCAAAATTAAAAAATAGAATTATATATTGAATGAAAAATTTTAAAACTTAACAAATAAATATTGATTGTTAACTAGTCTAGTTAATGAAATATTTAACAGAAAGGTTGTTTTGCACGAATTGTAAAGTTTGAGGGAGTTATTTATTAAATTTTAAAGCTTAGAGAAGATAAAGTGTAAATAAGGTAAAGTTTATGGGGTAAAATGCATTTTTATCTAAAATGAATAATATATTTTAATAGCATCAAGTCTTGTCAAAAGATCTAATTTATTAAGATGTATTCAAATCTATTAAACATTTAAACAAAATAAAAAACAAATACATTTAATGATCTAAAGTGTAAATGAAGACCTTTCAATGAGTATAAACAAACGAGGTCTCTAAGTCTATTCTATTCCTCTCTTAATTACTGTATTATGTGTAATAATTGTAGATATACATACATATATATATATATATATATATACCATTATAATTTAATTACGAGTGTGTATTGAGTAGAGTCAACCTATGTACTTGCTCAACTCAAACCAACTCGCAAGATTATCGTTGGATTGGATTGGCGGGTTAATTCAGTTTTATTTTTCAAACCTGCCGAATATTAGTTCAAGTAGCGAGTTTATAAATTTTTAATTCAACAAATCTGAACCAACCCACGAATTTGTCTTTTTTTTTTGTACTCATATGCCATACACTTATGTTGTGTGTAAAGTATTTATGATTTAGTTAACATACTATTTAGTTTCCTTTGCAATATTTTCGTTTCTCAATAATAATATATAGTACCACATATAACATCTACCATCTTAATTATTTATTAAACCACTAACCCCTTCATTTAAAAATTTATTATTCCACCTTTCATTCTAGTTCTAATAAATATTAAAAGAAAAAATTAACTCGATATTAAATTATAAATAAGAGTTTCTTCTAAAATACATATAACTATATAAGGTAACATAATTCTATTATTGTTTTTCTTTTAAGCTCTAGCATTTTAAATTAAGTATACTATTTTAAAAAAAAAATCAACCCCCAAACTCGAACCAAACCAACCTATTTGACATTATGTTGAATTAATTCGGGTTGAGTGAGTAAAAATATTTCAACTCGAAAATTACCCTGCCTATTTCTATTTTTATGTTTCTTAAAATTCTCTCAACCCAATTGCCCGAAATCACAATTCAATCTCAACCCAATTCAATTATGTTAACACACTCTCAAGACTTAATTTTTTAATCAACTATAATCTGAAAGTGGAAATAATAAAAATGGAAGAAATCAAATAATAAAAAAAAAAAAAGGCCGATCAAGGAACCATTGAGCATGGAGTGTGGTCAGAAGAGGATCTAGAATAAACGACAAATCAAAAAGTGGATCATATATCATTGTCTGACTCACTCACTCGCATGCAACTTCATCTTCACATCCTCATCAATTAATGCAACTTGTTCAATTATTGTTTTATGCCTTTTTTTTTTTCACAATTTCTTCCAATCACAACTCTTATTCTTCGCCACTTTCTTCATGTTATCTTTGATATTCAGATTTCTGAATTTGTAAAAAGTTTTTGATATGCTGATTGGTCCATTGTAACTGGTCTGTTATAAATGAACCAGTCAAATTCTGTTGCTAAATATAGCCATTTAATATATCATAGTGGATTAGTTCAAGTAGTTTGACTTTTTTTTTAAGTGTCAAAGAAATCACAAAGAACAAAGAAAAAAAATATGCGTAGATTTATGTGATTTAATTGATGTAATCTATATTTATAGATGGAGAGAAGTTTTTTATTTTTCAAGCAAAAGAAAACTGTTTACAAATTATTGAAAAACTGTAGTACCATATACAACATATATATCTGAATAAGGTCGCACTAAACTATACATTTTACCCCCTCTCACCTTTTGGGTCGGGTCATAAATTCATTATAAATCACCAAGCACTGCAAAAAAAAAAAGAAACAATAATTTAGTGGTGATTAAAAAAAAAGTCACTTCCAAAACTACGACTAAATAATATTTTTTTGTAGTTAAAAAAATTTAAGACACTCAATAGTAAGGTTTCAAGTTTTGAATCTTGTGAATCGAAAAAATTTACATTTTTATAGTTCAATTTGATTCAAATTAAATTTAGTTAAAGTCTAGTGAGTTATTAAATTAAATACAGGTGATTCTAAAAAATATATATATAGCCACACATTATATTATTATATATTGGCATTTGGCTCCATGTCAGATTAAAATAATGTATAGTTTTCACCTATTATGTATTCACACATGCAAACAATATTTCCAAGGCCCCAAATAAATTAAAATTATATATATATATATATATATATATATATATAGCTCTCAATATTCCACGAAGTTAGTAATTCTGCCAACACTGTTACTTTTTTTTCCCTTTATAAAAATTACTTAATCAAACTTAAAAGGGTTCGGTATATTATTATTATTAGTATCTTGATATTATATACCAACACACATTTAAGATGTTATGTAGTAGATATCTAACTAAGATTCTTCTAAGAGACTTATGATATTATTTTGAATCTTATCATGCCGCTTAAAAATTATATGTGTATATCAAACTTTATTAAAATTTTCTATATATGATATATGAAAATTATGAGAATTTTATAACATGTCATATTTTGATATGGTATAACATACATTATTTTAAGAATTAAAAAAGACAAAATTATTATATTATTGTTGTTGTTGTTGTTGTTGTTGTTGTTCCTTAAGCCTCATAAGTTTTAATTTCGTTTTAATATTTTTTTATTAATTTTGTCTTACATATTTATAAAAAAAATTAATTGCTAATGACATCCAAATTGTTAACAAAATTTTAAAATATAAGTATAGATATTACACTGAACGTACATTGATATCTGATTTCTCAACTAATAACCTCTTAAGAAGAAGGTTAGGCTAGTAATACAAAAGAATATTAATATTATAGTAAGATGTTACATTAATAAATTTAGCTAGCTAATTTTGTTAACAATTAGGAAGATGTTACATTAATAATTTCTTAAAATAAACAAAATCAATGCAAAAAAGATGTGAAGCAAAATTAAAACAAACGTTGATATACTCTTTTTGTTTTTTTTTAAAATACTAGCATACTAGGACAAATTTTCCTACCATATCAACGTATAATATTAATGGTTGAATTCATACCAAAGAATACAAAAATGTGATTGGAAACCAGATGAAATTAGCTGCTTCAATTAGTACATGCATGCACGGCGCACATATATAATTAATTAATAACACAAAAATATACAACACAACCCATGAAATTAAATCATCAAAAACATCGATATCCTTCATCGATCAGTCACTGAATCTCGACGTGAGAGCAACAAAATCGTCAATGGCACAAGGAATCACAAGCTTGGCCATAGGGTGGTGGAACCCAAACTCTTCTTCTGCTCGACTCAGCAGATCCTGAAACACAGGCTGCTTCAGGTACTTCAATGGCACCACGAACCTCTCCTTCTTCTTCTCTTCCTCTCCCACGTACACTGCGAAATGCCCCTTTGGCACATCCACCATCTTCGTCTTCATCCTCGAACTCTTCTCTGAAATCTCCTGCTTTCTCTGAGATCCCACTCGTAAAATCTGTTTTGCTTGCTGAACCATCCCTGGAATCAAACGAACTCCCATTGTTAAACACACCCCTTTTGTGAGTCTTACCTGTGTTATGTTGTTGCACACTTAAGGGTTTGTCTCTGTGTGTGTATATATATAGGGATCGATGGGGAAGCATTGTAGTGTTGAGTAGTGTGCATGATGGTGGATTTGAAAATTTATGTACATTTCGCCAAATGCTTATTTCAACCGATAAGAGATTATTTTAATTTAATTAGAGGTTTTGAGATTTATTTTTTGAGAATATAACAGCGTTAAAATTTAGTAAAAAAAATTTTGTTATATATTGTAGTCTTATCCTACTTGAATCTGAATTATTCGAGGCCTATAGTGTTTGGATAATAGAGGATGTTCACAAGATAAAATTTATGTAGGTTTGGGGTAGGGTTATAGAATTTGCAGGGTTAAGTGTCAGAGAATGGCGCCATGCAAGTTGGCGATATATTACTTGCTAGCCCACTGTTTTTCAGAGAAGACCACTGTTTCTTTCTCTATTGTCTTGGAACTGCATGCCCATGTTCGTTCTTGACGTCATTTCCTTCATATTATTTTTGTATACGATCTTCAATTCATCCCTGACAACGAAAAAAAAAAAAAAAGCTTACTTGTGATTGTTTAGTGGCGGTTAAAAATAATTGTCACTGAACAAAAAATTTGTGATGGTTAGGAAAACCGTCACTAGGCGGTTTGTAATCATCAGTTGTTATTTGTTTGTAATCATTTCATTTCTTATCAATTAACCCCCCTTTTTTTTAACATCATCTGGTATCTGAACACTACAAGCATTAATTAATTTAAATTTGAATTGGATAGAATCACAATAAGTAAAAAAACTTTTCTTATTAAGTTTTAACAGATTTATATTCTCAAGAAATTGAATTTGATACCTTTAGTTAAGTTAAAATAATTCTTTACCAATCGACATACGCATTTGGTAATAACGAATCATTTTTCAATTTAAACCTAGAGATGAGGGGGAAATATTCAAGTAGTTATCATGTTTGAGGCATGTGTTTAGGCAATTACAAGTCATATTGTGTGTTTGGATAGTATTAACGGTTGTGATTTTTATTTTTTGGGGGTAATTTTATATGAAAAAACTTCCTCTAATTGAATATTAACTTGAGGAAAAATATGATTATTTTGAAATTAATTCAAGCGTATAACACATAGTGCAACTTATATTAAGGCTAAATTAAAAATTAAATAAAATTATAGGACCAAAAAGTAATTTAACCAACATTTTCCCCCTGTTTTATCCTAAGGATTGGCATATATAAATTTCTGAATATGATACTTATGGATATTATTTTACAATATTTTATTAACAATATAGTCATGATTTCATTTTTAAATATTACAAAATCATCACACGTCTTTAATCAATACTTAAATTTCACAAACTAAACAATCAAAAAAACAAAAGTATTTTTTACGTCCTTATTATTTATTTTAAGTTTCAATTTTGTCCCTATTTTTTTTTGCGTCAATTATGTTCTACATGTTTCATTTTTTTGTTTCAAATATACTCTTTTTTACTGACGCCATTTATTTCACTGACGAAATATGCTGACTAGATAGTTAACAAAAAATAGTATATTTCAAACAAAAATAAAACATGTAGAAGATACTTGACACAAAAAAAGATGTTAGGGACCAAAAAAGGAAAAGTTTAAGTCCTACATATTTCATTTTTATTTCAAATCTACCATTTTTACTAATCACTCAGTCAACATTTTTTGTCAATAGAACAGACAACGTTAATAAAATGGATATATTTAAAACAAAAATAAAATATATAAGATATAACTAATAAAAAAACATTAAAGATAAAATTAAAATATCATGTAAACATTAGGGTTGTAAAAAATACTTTTACCTAAAAAAATCAAATCTTTCCGGACTGAATTCATATAGGCACTCTTTTCAAAGATATAAGCAGAACAGAGCAAGGAAGAACATGAAAACGCAACTTCCCTTTGAATTTGCCAATCTATATTCCCATAACGCCAAAACAGGTGTCTCCAGTTTTTATACTTTCAAATCCCTCTCTCCCATTATTGTCTTCTTGTTTATTTATTTAATTTTTTTTGGCTGAACCTATCCTCTGTTTTTTAAATCTTATCTGAAACAGAGTGGATCATATGAACATACCATCATTTCACTCAATTCTTGTACTCTCTTTGTTGCTTCTAAACTTAAGCAGTTAAACACCACTTCATTGTCAGACCAAAACAAAGCACAGCATAATAGAAAATGTTCATGTTGTACATTCTTTGTAGTACCACCGTTACTGGCTTGGTAGTTATATAGATGGTTATATAACATACACGAAGGTACTTTTTTTCATTTTTAACGTCTATTTTTACTTTTTAATTTTGTTTCTAATATTTTATTGTGTCAGTTTTATTTTACATATTTTTTGTTTTAATTTTATTTTTAAAGTTAACACTATTAACAAAATTAACGAAAAATGTTGACTTGGACTCTTCCAAGTGACACGTGAACTCTTCTATGTGATACATCAATTTTATCCCTAATATTTTTGTGTGCCAATTTCATCCTATATGTTTCTTTTTTATTTCAAATTTGTCTGTAGGGCTAATGCCTTTAATAAAATTGACGAACAATGTTAATATGAATTCCTCCAAATGACATGTAGACTTCTCCAAATAACATGTCAACTCTTCTATGTGATACATCAATTTTGTTCCTAATATTTTTTTTGTGCCACTTTTATCCCACATGTTTCTTTTTTATTTTAATTTCGTCACTAGAGCTAACACTGTTAATAAAATTGACGAAGAATATTGACATAGACTCCACCAAATGACACGTGGACTTTTCTATGTGATGCATCAAACGTTTAAAAGTTAATTTGAGACGAAATAGAGAAATGAAAAAAAAAATTATTTGGAGCGAAATTGAAACTTAGTTAAATATCTAGAACAAAATTAAACTAAAATCAATTGGTATGATGTGTTGGTAGTGGATATGTTACATACAAAAATTTACATCAACATTTTTTGTCAACTATGTTAAAGGTATTAGCCTTATGGACAAATGAAAAAGAAACATGCGGGACCAAAATCAACACAAAAAAAAAATATTTGGAATGAAATTAAAACTTAAAATAAACATTAGGAAAGGTAAAAATACTTTTGCCTATAATATAATATAATGAGTAGTTCCTTTGAGACAAATAATAAAATTGAAACAACATAGAAAAATTAATATAATATAATGAGCAATTACTAATCTATTCTTTAAAATATTACAAATATTTCAATTTGATTCTTGAAAGATCAAAGTATCTCAATTTAGTTTATGAAAAATTATATTTGTCATAATTTGATATTTTTTTATTGCTAAATTGCAAAATTATCATTTTAAAATCTTTAGTTTTTCATTGTCAAAAGTTATTTCGACAATAGAGAGATCAAATTGAGACAAATGAAATCTTTTAGGGACTAAATCAGTAATTTATTCTAATAAAGGGAGGTGCCCATATTTTAAGAGCGAGATACCTATTTTCATTTTATTGTGTTACTTCAGTCTCACGTAAAACCATATTGCGTAATTTTTGTTCAATAGTTGTGGGGTAGATAGACATCATGAAGGTAACAACTTAAATCTAGTATATGACAATGAATTATATAGTGCAACTTAATATACTAGTGGTAATCTTATATATTTATCTTTGGAATTGGTTGCATTCAACTGTGAAATCATGTTTTTTTAGGTAAAAGTACTTTTTGCATCTCTAATATTTATATTGAGTTTCAATTTTGTTTTTAACGTTTTTTGGTATTGATTTCATTCTACATGTTTATTTTTTGTTTTGGTTTTGTTCCTAAGACTAACTTTGCTAACAAAATATCTTAACATGGACTTCTCTATATGACACGTCTAATACCAACACAACACACTAATTGATTTTACTTTTAATTTGTCTATAACATTTGATTAAGTTTCCATTTTGTCCTAAATGATAATTTGTAATTTCTCTCTTTTACTCCAAATTAGTGTTTAAACGTTTAATATGTCACATAGAAGTGTTCCCAAGTCATTTGGAAGATGTGTCATTTGGAAGAGTCTACTTTAACATTTTTTGTCAACTTTGTTAAAGACGTTAGCATTTTCTATCAACTTACATGTGACAATTTTTTAGCATTAAATTGAGATAATTGATCTTTCAAAATTAAATTGAGTCAATTTGTAACTTTTGATGGATTAATTTAATCTTTTTTCTTTCAATATTAGAGCAAAGCTTATCCTAGCCTACACATTTAGGATTTTAAACCAAATTGATAATGATAAGAAGAGATGCTATCCCTTCTTACAAATTAGACTTACTCCCTCAGTTATTCCCTTGATTTAATTTGAGCACAATCACTCAGAAGAAATAATAATTTTATTCTTTACAATTAGAGTGGTTGTAAACTTCTTTTTTGGTAATTATTGTAAGAAGTATATTTGATCTCTAAACAATTTTTTTTATTAAGAGTAACTTACTAATTTAGTCTCCTAAAAGATTACAATTATCTCAATTTGATCTTTGAAAAGTCAAGTATCTTAATTTATTTATTTTCGTTGCTAACTCACAAAATTTATTGTCGCTAAATTTTCAAAATTTATGTTGGTAAAAGTTAGTTTGACAAAAAGAGGGACCAATATTGAAACAAACACAACCTTTCAGATACTAAATTGAAACACTTGATCTTTTAAGGATTAAATTGAGAAAATTGTAATATTTCAAGGACTGAATTAGTAATTTACTTGTTGATTAAAGAAAAAATTATAAGATAACAGTTTTCTTAATTTGATCCTTGAAATATCAAGTGTCTCAATTTATTTCTTTTCGTTGCTAACTCAAAATCTATCGTCATTAAATTTCAAAATTTATGTTGCTAGAAGTTAATTTGAATAAAAGAGGATCAAAATTGAAACAAACACAATCTTCTAAAGACTAAATTGAGACGCTTGATATTTTAGTTACTAATTTGAGACAATTATAATATTCTAAGGATCAAATTAGTAATTTACTCATTGATTAAAGAAAAAAAAAGGATTGTCCAAGATAGTTTATGTAGAGATTCCAAAAGCGAACGGATCCCTTGCTGTTCCAAAGAACAGAAGGCTACTGGGCTTCCCAGCATCATTGGGTTCTGGCCATTCAAGGTGGGGCTACATGAGTCTCACCTGTCTTGCCGATTAGATGGAATGCTTGGCCTAGAAGGGTGTTGGGGAAAGCAGAGAAGCCGGACTCATTTCAAAAGGCCTTGTGATGGTTTGAGAATTGCATTTCAAAAGAAGCTCAACGTGGTTCAATAAAAATGGCAAACAAATCACATATACAATTAAGAGACCTCACTTGGGATGCTATTAGACAATCCCACACTACAAAACAAATTGAAGAATGAAGACCCTCCTGGCTGGTTTTGCTTTTTAGTTCCATCAATCTCTGTGACAGCAATCAAAACTTGAAACTGCAAATGACAGAGCCATCCATCCATCCATCCATCCATCACAGTCTATGAACAGCCAAGAGATGAAGTTAGGGTGATGAAGTAATCTTCAGTGCATGGAATGGTGAGGCCTCCCATGGGATGATTGAATCCAAACTCTTGCTCAGCCCAATCCAACAAGTCTCTGAACAAAGGGTGGTTCAAGTAAGATATAGGGATCACAAACCTCTTGTGCCTCTCTCCAACATACACTGCAAAATGCCCCTTTGGGACCTCACTGTTGTTGGCTGAAGCCAGTTTGATTCTTGCTGATAGACTTCTCTGCAGTTTCTGCAGTTTCTTCATGATGCAGAATGTTGATTATGTTGATGCAGTGAAGAAGAAGAAGACTTGGGTTGGTTGGTATCTTCTATGGACCCTATATATATATATAGGTAGGCAAGCCTTACAGCTGCAAGATAAAGTTTAGGTAGGGTTTTTTTAGGTTAAATTATGGTTTTAGTCCTTATAATTTTACTCAATTTTTAATTTGATCCCTATCGTTTAAAAATTTGTAATTGAGTCCTTATAGTTTCACAATTTTTAATTTAATCCTTATTATTAAAATTTTGTCCATAATTTGTTAAATTTTGGTAATATGACCAACTTATACTATCTTAGTATTGAAAATATATATGACTTAAGCAAATTTGTCCTAATTATTTAACATAAGTTACATTACATGTCATATATATATGAGTTAATATCACTTAATTATCTACTTTTTTGTGTTATTGGCATGAATCATGTATATTTAGAGTGTTAATAAACATATAGTTAGCTAAATTAGCAAAATTTAATGAAATACTGATAAAAGTTTGATAGCAAGGGTGAAATTAAAAATTTGTGAAACTATAAGGACTCAACTACAAATTATTAAACTATAGAGACCAAATTAAAAATTAAGTAAAACTATAAAGACTAAAAAGAATAATTTAACCTTTTTATTTTGAAAGATATATATCCTAATTATTTTATCCTTGACTCTCAAAAAGCATTTGACTGCTACTCGTGAACTTCTTGTTAGTAAAAAGAGTAAACATACAAATTAGTTTATAAGAAATATGATCTTTATTGGTTAGTCCTTGAAATTTAATTGTTGAATAAGTTAGTTCTTGTAAGTTATAGATTTAGTATAAGTTAATTCTTTTATAAGACTAAATTATATATTTATTTATTTTTTGAGGATTGTCTCAATAATAGTATTTAACGAGTTCATAACTTTTAGGGATTAGATCATATAGAGTTAAATTTTAAGGGACTAATTCAATTTTTTTTAGAAATTAAATTATTAATATAGTCTAGTAAAAAACACGACCAAAACTAGGCAAATGCATATGATCTAGGAATTAGAGAGTAGCGAGTGAAAAAATTTTAGGGATTCAATGGTTGAGTGAATTATTAATTTAGTCCATGAAAAATTACAATTATCTCAATTTAGTTTTTGAAAAATTAAGTGTCTCAATTTAATCTTTAAAAGATTATCAGATCTCAAAGTTCACAATTGACAAATCTCAAAATTTTCATTTGCCAAAAGTCACTTTAAAAAACAAAGAGATAAAATTGAGACATATGTAATATTTTGAAGAATAAATAGAAACACTTTATTTTTTAATGACTAAATTAAAAAAAATTACAACCAATAGTATTTTCACTTAATGGCTTAAACTTTTGAATTGATGTTGTTGTTAATCAAAGTTTCTTAATCATCATCATGAAGAATGTTTAAAAACATAGCAGGTGAATAAGGACATAAGGTAGGCTCACATGGTTGTGTTTGGTTTGTGCCATAACATGAGGACCCACCATCTTTAGGAGGCAAAAAGAAACAAAAGAGAAAGAGTGGTTCTGCTTAAAAGCTTTGAAGTAATAATCCAATGACCTTTTTGACTCACATTTTATTGATATAAGAGGCCAATGTGTGTCTATCCAATAAGGCTTTGTGTTGGTATGGTCTTTCTTGTTCTTTGAACTTAGACTGTTGTTATCTTGTGGCTTTCTCCTTTGATAACTGTACAGCCAGCTTATAGAGTCACAGTGGACCCTCAATTATTTTGGAACAAGATTTTGGTGGATGATTTTTTAGTTTGGAATTTCAAGCAAGGTCTCATGTTTCAATCTTATAAATAGAAAAAATTAATTCTAAAAGAGCTTTACACTTTTGTCATAGTTCAGATAACTAGACCAGACTGGTCAGTTTGATAGGAAAATAGGTAAATTTGCTAGGTTTTCAGTCTGATCTGGACTTAGAAACTGGTAAACTTCTAAACTGGTCAAACTGGTAAATCGGCCGGTTTGATAGTTCAAAAGGTTCAATTTTTTGTTTTGAATTTTTGGGATTTTTTTTTGAATTTTTACTAAATATTATTATATATTTTTAAAAAATCTCCAAAAATTTAAGCATGTTAGGAGAAGATCTAGAATTGGTATAAATATATATATATATATATATTAACATGTCTTGAATATTTTAATATTATATACTATATATTTTAATATATGTAACATATAATTAATTATATATTTTAAGTATCATCAGTTCAACTACAGTTTAACTATTGACTCTTGAACCGGTTCAATGACAAGTCTTGTTTTATGAACCTTAACTTTTGTAAATTAATTTGACTCAAACCAAATTAGTTGGAAATAGTGATGGGAGATTTTGCATTTTAGAGGTGATCTGTATTCTTTTAAGAAAGGTTTTAGGTTAAAATCTTGTGAATGAAAAAAATTAATCCTTGTATAGCTTTAGGGTTTACGCATTTTTCATCTGAATCAGGTCAACCTAAATTAGTTGGAGTTAGTGATGGGAGATTTTGTAGTTTAGCTGTGACCCTCAATTATTTTGGAACAATATTTTTGGTGGGAGATTTTGTAGTTTGGAGATGAACATATTATTCTTTTTGCTCAGTCACTTGGACTTATGATGATAACTTTGTATGGTCAAATTTTAGCCATAAACTCCTCACCAGAAAAACAAATTGTTTATGATAGTGGTTTTGACATACCAAATCTCCTTCCTTACTTTCTTCTTCTAGTGGACCACTAACTGTGGTGCTTCTGGACTCTGGTTGAGGAGGACATTATTTACTGCAGAAGAAGATATCTTAATTGTCATCACAGTTTACCAACATTGGTTGGTTTAAATTAAGGTTTTAAAAGTCAAACCGATTATCGGATTGGTAAGGGATCGATGATTGGATCATGATCGAACCGATTTATTTTACAATATTAAAAATATAATATACGTAATTAAAGACTATAAATGTAAATTTACAAATTCAATCAAAAATAATATTTGATATCAAATTACACAAAAATAACATTTATAATCAAAAGTTTATAGTAAAAACTGACCATATAATAAGGAAATATTATTAATTAATATAATATTCATTCATATTAAATCTATAAAATATCAATATATTGGCATCTCCACTAAAATTGGCTGATTTAAAATATTAGTTTCTTTATTATCTGATTATAAAATAAGTAAAATTTAAAAAATCTAAAAAAAATAAAAAAATTCAAGTGGCAGATTCAACCAATTTATTTAGCACTAATTTTTGTCTGGTTTGATCGATTTTTGGCCTATTTGATCACTCGCTAGTTTTAAGAATATTCTGAACTAGTTCCTTGGCTAATTTTTGGTCAAACTGACCGGTCCAATTCGGTCGGATTCAGATAACAATAATTTAAATGGCTTGACACTCGTTCCTCTTAAAAAAAAAAGTATCGATACAAATTTTGTGAAAGGAAAAAAATTAATGCTAAAAAATTTTGCACCTTTATAGCCTAACCTAACTTGAACCAAACTAATATAACCAAATGAATTTTCAGATGGCTTAAAAAAAAAAGATCAATTGCCCTTGGGTAATTAGTTATTCTTCAAAGGACTTGAAGGTGAATAATGCTTTCTTTCTTTCTTTCTTTCTATGTATGTCAGGGCCTTCTCTTATAATTTGAGTCCTTTAAAACATAACATTTCACTTCCCTAAACTATCACAAAAAGTGAAAATGTCATATGTCATTTAAAATCAACATCTAAAAACCATATAATTCATGTAATACCTTATACTTTTATCATCTTCCCAAAATTTTTTTTTGATATTTGACCTGTTTTTCTCCCAAAATCAATTAGTTTTTAAACATTAACTTCAACTAGTTTGCAACGTTTTCACTTTTTATGATAGTTTAGGGGGTAAGGTGTTATGTTTTAAAATTGGAAGACTAAATTTATAATTAGACTACAATTCGCACGAGTTATATATAATTTCTCTCAAATTCTTTAATAAATGTACAACATATGAATTATTTTTGTTGAAAGATTTAAAGATGCGGTTGTTATTTTTATGGTTAAATTATGGCCTTTATTCTTATAGTTTCACTCAATTTTTAATTTTCTCCCTATATTTAAAAAATTTAAATCGAGTCTTTATAGTTTTATTTTTTTTAATTTAATCCCTATTATCAAAATTTTGTCAATATTTTGTTAAATTTTAGTCACACAATCAATTATATATCATCTTTACATTCAAAATATACATGAATTAAACTAATTTGTCTTAATTATTTGATATAAGTTGCATTATATGTCATATACTTGTGAGTTAATATTACTTAATTATTTATATTTTTTCTTTTTGTTGGCATAAATCATATATATTTAGAGCACTAATATGCATATAATTAGTCATGTTAGTAAAATTTAATAAAATACAATTAAAAGTTTAATAATAGGGACTAAATTAAAATTTTATGAGATTACAAGGGCTCAATTACAAATTTTTAAACAATAGGGACCAACTTAAAAACCAAGTGAAACTATAAGGACCATGAGAATAATTTAACCTATTTCTATTGAATCCTGTGATTGATTTTGCTTTACTATTTCCCCCTTTTACCCTCTTGGGAACAGTATGTCTTAAAAAAAAATTCAAATGAGGAGTCTATGAACAGAGTTACTGTAATTTTCTGTCACAAAGCTTAGTTCAATTAAACACTCATTTCGGATTACTAGAAAAGTTACTTTCTTTCATAACTTTGTAATTTTTAATACCATCAATGACCTTAATCCAACCAAGAAAGTTGAATCCTTTATTACAAACTCAAAAGTTCTGTAAGAAATGTGGAAAATAAGAGTCAACATCCCAATTAGTCACAAAAAAATATATTTTTTATTGTTTATAGTTTCTAAATTTTAAGTGTTGAATATATTAGTTTTTATAAGTTACAAACTTAGTACAATGTAATCATTTTGCAGCTTTAAATTTTGCATTAACTTATCTTTGAGAGATTAACTTCATAACAATGTTTAATGAATTTATAAAATTTTGGGTAAAAATATTTTTTACGTCCCTAACATTTACACATCGTCTCTAACTTTTTTTTTGCATCAATTATATCCTACATGTTTTATTTTCGTTTCAAATCTACTCTTTTTACAAACTTCGTTTATTCTACTGATAAAAAATGCTGACTGAGTGATTAGTAAAAATTGTAGATTTAAAAATAAAAAAGAAACATGTAGAATTCAAATCTACCATTTTATATTTCTAACATTTTTTTTTTGCATCAGTTATGTCTTACATATTTCGTTTTTGTTTCAAATCTACATTTTTTACTAATCACCCAATTAGCATTTTCCTTCAGTGGGATAGCAGATATTAGTAAAAATGGTAGATTTGAAATATAAATGAAACATGTAAGACATAATTGATATAAAAAAATGTTAGAAACGAAATTAAAATTTGATATAAATGTTAGGGACATAAAAAGTACTTTTACCTAAAATTTAGGGACTAAATCGTGTAGAATCAAACCCCTAAATCGTGTAGAATCAAACTTTTCAAGGACTGACTCCGTAACAGTGTTTAACGAATTCATAAAATGATTCTCTAATAATTATTTTACTGAATCTTTTAAATATCTTATGTGCTTCTTGAGCCTATGTGATAAAAATCACCACATCAAAGTAAATTTAGATCCTTAAAAACATGCCAATAATTACTTAGCCTCATCTCAATGTTGCTGCAACATTCTGTGTCAGTTTGTCAGATCAAGATAAAGGAAACATATGAATGCCTGAAGCATGTCCAGAATTTCAAATGACAACAAACAAAATCATTAGACAGACATTAAGCTTATAGACATTGTCACATGATCCTTCTCTCACCCATGTCTACTTCATCACCAATGTCTCCTTATCTCTATATACAGTCGTGGTTGAACTCACAAGAAAGTTCAGAGTTGAGACCCTGACATTTCCCCAAAAGGTTATAAATGGTTCAAGTTAGTTCCTAACGAATTAAGTGTCTTAATTTAATTCTTGAAAGATGATTGTTTCAAGGAAAAAGTATGATTTTCGTCCATAGCATTTACTTTGAGTTTCAATTTCGTCCCTAATGTTTTTTTGTGCCAATTTCATCTTATATGTTAATTTTTTGTTTTAATTTTGTCCTTAAGTTAACGTCGTTAACAAAATTGATAAAAAATACTATGTGGACTCCTCTAAGTAACATGTAAACTCCTTCAAATGACATGTAGACTCTTTCATGTGACACATCAAATGTTGAACTGTTAATTTGGGACGAATGAGATAAATGAAAAAAAAGTATCATATTGGGCGAAACTGAAATTTAGTCAAATGTTTGGAACAAAATTAAAACTAAAATCAATTAGTATGATACTTTGGCAGTGGACGGGTTACATGAAAAAATCTACGTCAACATTTTTTGTCAATTATATTAATGGCGTTAGTCTTAGGAACAAAATCGAAACAAAAAAAATGTAGGTTGAAATCAACACAAAAAACATTAGGGACGAAATTGAAACTCAAGGTAAATGTTAGGGACGAAAAATATATTTTTGCTGAGTTTCAATTTGGTGCAACAAAATTTTGAGATTTAGCAATAGTAAATTTTGTAATTTAGCAACAAAAAAGGAGGCTAAATTGAGATATTTAATCTTTTAAGGACCAAATTAAAAAAATTATAATCTTTTAGAGACTAAATGAGCCATTTACTCTTCTCTTTTGTTTCTCCCTGAGAAGTGGAAATGTGTACTTAGATAGACAAATTAATGAACAGATTTTTCTGTTAGTTTTGATTTGCATTCAGGTTTTTCACTGTTGAAACATTTGGTTTTGAATAAATTATTACTTTAGTTCTTAAAAGAATATAATTTTTTCAGTTATTCTCTCAAAGATCAAATATCTCAATTTAGTTTATAAAAGATTAGACTTTTCCTCAATTTGATCTTTTGTGTTGATAAATGACAAACTATATCATTATTATATCTCAAAAATTTTCGTTATAAAAAATTACTTTGATAAAAAGAGGGACCAAATTGAAATAAACTCAATATTTAAGAAACTAAATTAGGACAACTGTAATCTTTTGGAGACTAACATAATAATTTACTCTTTAGTTTTTGGTACTGCTTTAGTTCCTAAAACATTATAATTTTCTCAATTATTCCCTGAAAGATAAAATATCTTGATTTAGTTTATGAAAATTTTGATTTTTCTTCAATTTGGTCTTTTTTGTTGATAAATGAAAAAATATACCATCATTATATTTCAATATTTTCATTGTTAAAAGTCTTTTTGAAAAAAAGGCTAAATTAAAACAAATTTAATCTTTTAAAGATTATATTAAAACAATTGTAATCATTTAGAAATTAACATAATAATTTACTCTTTGGTTTTTGGTATCAATACCATACCATAGCACTAATTTGACATGCAGAAATTCGTAAAGTCATCTCCTGTCAAGCGTTAACTGAGAATATTTGGGGAAAATACATTTCACTTCCCTAAAATTATATTTAATTTTACAATTTTAGTACATCAACTTTGAAATGTAAAATAATCCTACCTTAAATGGGACCAAAAGTTAATGTTTTTAGTTCTTTTCAGAAAAATTTGAGTGTCTTTTGTTACATTTTGGAGTTGTAATTAGAACTTATTTTAGAGCTTAATATATATTTTAACAGTATTTTCACATGTAGAACGAAATTATCAAACAAGTGATCCAAGAGATGCACGAAGATTCTTTGCTGGGCGCCATATGCCTAGTAGTGTGTTGGGCTATCTAGCACAATCTGATTGAGGTGAAGTTTACATAAGTCTCACATGTTTCGTACAATCAAACGGTGTTAGAGAACCTATCACCTTATTAGGCGTACAGTGCCCAATAAAAAAATCGAATTCTTAAGAGATAATGCTTCTAATATAACTAAAATCTAATCATTTATGTCTGATCAGATTATGTTGTTCTTCTTCTAGGGCCGAAATTCATGTACTATTCATGTGGTCTTGCTTATGGACATAAAATATGCAATTCAAACTAGCTAGTTATAGTATCTTTCAATTAGGTCCTCCTTGAGCTTTACAGATTTTAATATGTCTCTCTTAGCTTTCCTGGCTTTGTAGCCGTATGTCACAAGTTTTGCCGAATCTAAAGAAGACAAACATTAGTTTGCACCTACGCAAATGTCTTTAATTTGAAGTGGCTATTTTTAGGTTGAACCACCAATATTCAAAAATTTACTTGGCTTCACCTGGTTTGGTTCAAGCCAGGTTAGATAAAAAATGTATATAGTTCTTTGAGTATTAATTTTTTTTTTAATTATAAGACTCGAGTTCAAAACTTTATTTAAGGAGCACAATTTGTCAAAGTACTTAAATCAACCAACATTAGTGTTTTAAGTGGGTATTGAGTTAGTTAGAGCTGACAAAACGGATACAACCTAGCGTACTGGGCCCGTTTAGCCCTCTTAAGAAGCAGGACAGGGCTGGCTAAAAATAAGCTCGTTTATAACTAGATCTAATTGGCTCGACTCACCTAATCCGTGGATAAGCCTTTTTTTTATATTATATATATATTAATAATATAAGTTAAGTTGAATAGTACAAAAAGAGTAAGAGACATCGTTTGAAGATAATTTTATATTAAATGTATATAATTATTTGATCCTAATTAATAAAAAAAGATAATACTAAAGAAAAAAGAGAAAGAATAATTTTACTTTTAATTTTTTTTTAGTTTCAAATCTTTAAATCCATTATTTTTTTATTAGCAAATGGATTATTATTATTATTTTTTTTGCAGACTAGCTTATTTTTCTCACCAGTTAAAAACAGACAAATTCGAACAGGCTGGACTGTTGATGCCTTTTGGATAAAAGTAGTATTGAATTTTCTGATATTACGAGATTATAGTAACTTTTTTTTTCCTTTTCAAAAATTGCATATAAACTATAATATAGATGAAGGTATGGTTATAAATTTATATATTATAAAAAGGCTAACACGTCTTTAAGCTTTGAAAATTGTATAATTCGCCCCCTTAACTTGAAAACTTAATCAAAAGCCTTCTAAAAGCTTTTGCTATGGAGAACATACCCTTTTGTTAATATTAGCTCATCTCGTAAAAGAAAAGAGTAACACTAATTATTGTTGAAATTTGATTAAATTATATTCAATATTTCTCAAATTTTAAATATTATACTATTTTTACATTTTAATATATATTATAGAATTTTTTTCTTACTTTAGTTTTTTCCAAAGACACTTTTTCTTTGCACATTATAAAATTATAACTTTATTTTTAATATATTAATCAAAGTAGTCAAGTTAATGTTAATATAAAATTATAATTTCATTTTTAAAAATAATATGTATTGTATAAAAAGTTAATTTTAATAATAAAAAATAAAATTAAAACAGAACCAAATATAATCTTTTTAAAATAAAAAAATTAAATATATTTCACCAAATCTAGAAGATAACTAGATAACAGAATTCTAAAAAAAATCCAAATTCAATCTAGTACCATCCCACATATGAGAGCACTGAGCTACAACCAATCAATTTTTGAAATATAAATTTAATTGACTCGATTCTTGATTTAATTTGGTTAAGTTTGGTTAAAACCAAAGTTATATATAAAAAATTATACACATATATATAATATTATATTAACCATATCTCTTTTGTATATAAATAAATGAATATCATATTTTTTATTATTTTACAAATTTTGAAGGCAAAATTCAAAATTTGATAATAAAAATTTGAATTTATGTGCCGTAGTTGTTTTTTTGATAATAAAAAAATTATAATAATAAATTGTTTATATTATTAAAAATCAGGATTCAATCAATTTTTATTTTTATATTTGATATATTGACTTCAAAAATAAATATATGTTTATTTATAATATTATGATATTTAAAAACAAAATAAAACAATTCAAATTCAAACTAAACTTCTAAAATTAAACAAAACTATCAAAAAATTAAAATTAAATAGATTTATAATTCCACAAAGTCAATAAATTTAATTCGATTTGATTTAACCTTAAAATCTAATTGAATATAACTTATAAACATCGAACAAAATTTGGTCTTGTTGACTTATTGGCAGGTCATTTTTAAAAAATAAAAAATTTTAACATCCTTTGCTCCTCGTCAGCCATCCGATTACGGTACGTTATACTATTTTTATCTCTTTCTAAAATCTCTATCTTTTCTGCGCTTAATGTGTTAAGATTGACTCTTGGGTCTTTTTGAAATGCACTTACCATGTTCGACGAAATGTTTCAATAGGCGTTGCTTTCAACTTCTACCAAGCTCATTAGTCATTCTACGTTCTTGTGAAGGAAACTGAAATTTTTATGCAAAGCGAAGATAAAAGTAATGCTATAAGGAAAATGGACGCGTCCTTCTAATTCTAGGACACCCTCTTGGAACTGCAATGTGCAAAGTGTTAGTGTTTCTCTCTAAATCACCTGCTCATAGTTTTCCTTTGCTTCTGCTAACATAGTTCTCAGGTCCGAAACTTTATCTCTTTCTTGATTTTGCTTCTCATGTTACGTATCCTTTCGCGAATACCAAATCCTAATCCATTACAACTGCGTGCAGATGAGATGAAGCAGCTCGAAGGACCTCTTTTTGACCAAGCTTGGTTCTGAATCGTGGTTTAAGAAAACTATATCTACAGTTTATTCTATGAAGAGGTAATTTGCTATGCTTTAAGTTGACCAGGAATGCTGCGAGCAAGCTGTTTGATGGCTAGACTCAGTCCGATTTTCTCGTATTTCACCCGATACCCCAAGCCATTGGTTTTCTGGAATTGTCGCTACAGTTCTTCTCTTATTGATTGTTACAATGTGAAATACATACTCAACAAAAGAAGTGCCTATAGGTTGAGCACATTGAGTCAAACATCCACATCATTAGTTGAGTGCTCTGGAAAAGTTGCCAGTGGACTTTCAAATAAAGCAAGGAGAAAAGCTATCCACGAATCTCCTGAGGGAGTCTTAAGACATAAGCTAAATGAGTGCTCAAAGGAAGGGGACATTGGTCAGGCACTTAAACTGTATGATGAGGCAAGAAATAACGGTGTGGCACTGAGTCTGCACAGTTATAACTCTTTACTCTACCTTTGTTCTTCACATGCCTCTGTTAAAATGGATAATCAGAGTGATGAAAGCACAATTAATTTGGGTCTCAATAGGGGTTTTGAGATCCTTCAGCAGATGTCTGTTGACAAAATTGATCCGAATGAAGCTACATTTACAAGTGCAGCTAGGCTTGCAGCTGCGAAGGAAGATCCGGAAATGGCTTTTGAGTTGCTAAAGCAAATGAAAAGTTTTGGTATTGCACCCAAGCTAAGATCATATGAACCTGCTCTTTTTGGATTTTGCAAGAGGGGGGATGCAGAAAAAGCTTATGCAGTTGATGCTGACATGATTGTGAGTGGGATTATGGCAGAAGAGCCTGAGCTTTCTGCTCTTCTGAAACTCAGTGTCAATGCAAAGAAGGAAGACAAAGTCTATGAAATCTTGCACCGTTTGCGTGCTACAGTGAGGCAGGTGTCAGAATCAACTCTTCAAATTATCGAAGATTGGTTCAACTCTCAAGATGCAGCAAAAATTGGAGAAAAAACCTGGGATGTTAACAAGGTAACAAAAGGGATTGTGGAGGGAGGTGGAGGGTGGCATGGGCAAGGATGGCTTGGAAATGGACAATGGAAGGTGGTGAAGACTCATGTGAATGACACTGGCCTGTGTCTCTCATGTGGTGAGAAGCTTGTCAGCATTGATATTGATCCCAAAGAGACTGAAAATTTTGCTACCTCATTAATTAAACTGGCTTGCCAAAGAGAAGCTAGGGCAAACTTTAATCATTTTCAGGTACAAGTAGAACAGTCTTATTATTTTGTTTGGGAATTAGAAAAGAAGTTTGCTTACTTAAAGCTTAATATATACTTTTACTGCTGAACATTGATAAGGAGTGAGGTATAATCCTGCAACTAACTTCACAAGGAAGGTAAAATCAACTGATCAATGCAAATTATGCAATCAAAAAGGGATCAAATCAATTATAATAACTCACCTAAAAGACACAGGGAAATATATTAGCTTGTTTTGACTATTAAGGACCTTAATTTAATATCTATGGCATAAATTTTGCTAGCTATAAGATATCTCTTGCACCAATTGAAATCTTGGACTTCCAAATGCACAAATATTTGGACTGCTGGGTTTTATTGGCCTTCCTTCTGTATTTCCATGAAGTAATATCTGCCTCTAATTATTGCTTGTTAGTTATAATATATGTATACTTATTTTAATCCGGACTACATTTTCTAGAAGACATGGTAGTTGCAGGGGAAATAATGGTGTATTGTGGTTGGCAGTCAGATAATTTTGAGTTTGTTAATATGATCATGTACATATTCTCCTGCTTCAAATTGTCATGAACATTTTGGCCCATGAATTTTTGGGGCGCATAAAAGCAATGAAAGGACCCTTTCTTGCATTGTGAAGTGGCTTGGGCAGTCTGGAATAGGCTTTTTTGGCTCTTTAAGAAAGTTGGGTATGTCCACTTGATCTTGGAGATTTCTTAACCATCAGTTTTAGGGGTTTCAGAAGGAAAAAGAGAATAAGGCTTTGGGGCAAGTGGCAATATTTGCAGTTTTGTGGTGTCTTTGGATTGAAAGGAATGGTAGAGTTTTTAAGGAGCAGTTGCTTCCTCCTCATTTGCTTTGGGATAGGATTTGTTTTGTTGCTTCTGTTTGACTCTTTGACAATGGGTCTTTTCAAGGGATGCTCCTTGCAGATATTTATAGGGATTGGAGGGTTTATTGTATTAGCCTCTTGTTTGGCTACTAGGGTTGGTTTTGTTTGACGCTATGTTTTCCTAGGAGGATCTCTTGTCCTCATTTTCCATGTATTTTTCCTTTCCATATGTAATTCCTTCTTTCCTTAATATATTCTTTCTTTTTCTATATAAAAAAAGAAGTATATGTATTATATAGTTTGCATGGGAGGCACAAATATTCAGGTGCAAACGGGAAGAAAGAAATACTCAGACTAATTATCAGAGCAGGTAGCTTAAGGAGAATAAATTATATGGTTTTAGTAGAAAAGTCTCCTTTTCTTGTGAGACAGATTTTTATGAGGCTATCACTATTCATATTTTCAGCTGTTATATATAAAACAGTTATTCATGATATAGTGACTGATTTAGAAGGTCAACTTTTCAGAAGTGGCTTCAGCAGCATGGTCCTTTTGATGCAGTTGTGGATGGTGCCAATGTAAGCCTGAACAACATGCTTAATTTCAGCTTTTCAAAGGTGAGTATGAAATACTTAACTCTAATAACACACGTCAAAAACATTTATTCAGCGGTTCCTATTCTCTTGGGTGCAGCTTAATTCTGTTGTTGAACAATTGCATCAAATGAGTCCTTCAAAGAGATTGCCACTTGTAATCTTGCATAAAAGTCGGGTAACTGGTGGTCCTGCTCAGAGTCCGAGAAACAAGAGACTGTTAGAATATTGGAAGAAAAATGGTGCTCTTTATGCTACACCTCAAGGTTCAAATGATGACTGGTAATGAAGTAATCCTTCACTATTTAAATTAGACTGAGTTGCCTAATTTCTTCTGAAGTCTTCAGTTCATTTGATCTGTGTAATCATGACTACAACACCTTATGCTAAAATGTTATATTTTTGTTTATCACAGGTACTGGTTATATGCTGCTGTTAGTTGTAATAGCTTGCTGGTGACAAATGATGAGATGAGAGATCACTTGTTCCAACTATTAGGTTCTAGTTTTTTTCCAAGATGGAAGGAAAAGCATCAGGTATTCGTAACCTATCATAGAACTTCCTGTAGAGTCCTATAAAACGATTGATTGTAAGGCTTCTCTAACATCGTATTCTTCTGGATGAGAGAATTATGATGCCTTTACTGATTTGCAGGTTCGACTGTCAATCTCAACCAGTGGGATTGACCTCATCATGCCTCCACCTTATTCAGTAGTTATTCAGGTACTGCTTGTCTAACTTGTTCAATTGACTACAGAATAGTATGTTTTCAAGCCATTGGCATAGTGGTCATCCATTATTATTATTATTATTATTATTTTGGTAGAAAAAAAATTTATAAAGAAGAGAGAGAATTACAGAAAGAATGAAAAGCAAAAGAAAGAGGAGGGCAAGAGATCCTCCTAGGAGAAACAAAATCCAAACAAAGCCAACCTAAAAAGCCCAATAAAAGGGATAGTACAACAAAGCCCACCAATCCCTATAGTGGCCATCCATTTATCCTTTTCTAATGTTAATTGGGGTAGAATCTCTACAAGTGGTAGGTTGGGCTTTGAAATCTTGTACAATTCTTGGGAAGTTAGGGAGTTGTCCAGCCTTACATTATCTGTATCTCTCAACTCCATGCAATATCCCCACCAAAGAAAGAAAAGAGAGGAGGAAAATTTTAAAACTGATAAAATGGAGTCTTTCTGCTTAGTTTGTAGATGCTTTTCATGAAAGATAAATACTTTACTGGGTGACATAACTGCAGGAATCAGCAAATGGCAGTTGGCATGTGCCAACTGTGACAGGTGATGATTACGAGACCCCAAGGCAGTGGTTGTGTGCCACCAGATCCAGAAATACATCAGTGCATCAACTGTGGAAATCTGTGGGCACATGAGGTAGTGGCTGGGGCGTTTCACCTGTGGTTCACTTGTTTGTTTGTGATTGGTGGTGTATCTGTAGCCATCTCTCCCTTACACCAGCTCTACATCTTTTCAACTCTCCTGGGATCAATTGAGGTTAATTGAAAGGCCAAAAAAAAAAAATGTAAGGAAAGTGTATATGCTGATGGAGATATACATGATACCAGAAAAAAGGAAACTGATAGCCTTTTGCTATTTGTACACAATTCTATTATTTACTTCACAGATTACAATGATCCTTATCTCCTTTATTTATAGTATTCTAAGAATACTTGGGTAGCTACAATTGTTTGTTATAGTTTCTTCCGTTTGTCTTTTTCTGGTCTGAAAAACATAAGTTGGGCCTTGGTTATTTAAAAATACTAATTCTTCAATTGCATTATCAATTGATCATATTGAGAGATACTTCATAGAATGACATTAATTCTGAATTCAAACTTGTGCTCCTCTCTTTAAGGTCAAAATTTCTTTTCAGAATCAAGAAAGAGAAAAACATAAAGTACATGTTTCTCTGAATCCAAGCTTTAACAGAGATTCTAAAAGTACATGTTCTACTAGCTAATTATTCTAATACATGGAGAGGCAATCATGCAGCGCTAATATCAGTACGGCCTCCGGGTATAGTCTTACAGGAGAATATTGTCTGACAAGTTTTGGAAACTATCCTGAAAAGAGAGCAATTTAACTTCAAATAATTTGCATTACGGACATTAAGAAAATAATTTTCTGTATCAAACAGGTTCTTTACTCTTCATGTGATGCTGTCCTACAATTTTATGAACTCAATCTGCAGGTCACGGTGGTTAGTGATCATGTCAGTGATACAAGTTCCCTGTTGCCTCAAAACACAATGATTTGTAGAAATCAACTGGATATAACTTGTCACCCAGATCTTAGTTGATAGCATTATATCAGCATCCACCTGGGCCATCAATATGAAGAGAAAAAAGAAACATGAGATGTCTAAAGCATGTCTACAAAATGGAGTGCATTAAAAAAAAAAAAATTAGGACTCACCATAGCATATCTATTTAGATTTCCAGAGGGCACCCTATTGGCCACTCGTTTTAGACAACACCATGTGATCCATAATGGCACACTCACAAGTCAACCATTGTCTCTATGTAGACCCCATCCTATAGCTACCCTTTAACAACTATAAAATAGATATGCACTCCCTCTTGCCTTCACAAGCAACACAAGCCATTCCAATTCTCAATTATCAAAGTCAAAACACTACCTCATCATTTTAGCAGAAAAACAAGAGAAATGGGTTTTCGTTTACCTGGTATCAGAAGGGCTTCATTTTTTGCTGGCCAAGGAGCTTCAAAAGTCTGTGGAAGTCCCAAAGGGCTATCTTGCAGTGTATGTTGGAGAGAATATGAAGCGTTTTGTGATCCCCGTATCATACTTGAACCAACTTTCATTCCAAGACTTGCTGAGTCAAGCAGAGGAGGAGTTCGGATATGACCACCCAATGGGTGGCCTCACTATTCCTTGCAGAGAAGATGTGTTCCTACAAATCACTTCTCAATTGAATGGGCTATAAAGCATAGCGAAGGAGACTGACATAGATTTAGTAGAACTTTGGTAGTATAGGCTTTAGGTTACCTTGTAAAGATTATTTGTTTTCCATTCTTAGGGAGTGGAAAAAAATTTATACATCTGAATGAGATATTCACAAACAGAGCATTCTCTGTTTTTTGTCTAATCACAACAAATTCAATAACTCATGTGACTCTTCTAATTCTGTTCATTCATAAAAACTAGTAATTACAAAGCTGGGGCTTCCTTTGAAAGGAAAATTAGGAAGCAAGCTTATTTTTTGTTGCAATTAGAACCCTTTTTCTTGTTCATTTGCATAATTTTGGAAAGGAACAAATGATTTTGATCTCTAAGGCAGCAGACCCACGTTGATAAATGGTCTAAGTTTGTTACAACATTTTTTTCATTCTCATTCAGCTAGATCAGTGACAGAAGTGTAACATAGTGCTAAATTCTTGATTAAACCAAGAATTCTAAATTAGTTAACCTAACAAGGTTTTAAGCATCTCAATTTCAGAGATTCCCTTGATACCAAGACTGCATGGTAGTAGTGGAATCTGTTTCTTGGTAAATTACGCAACTCCCCTTAAAATTTGCTAAATTATAATTTAAACCCTTTTAATTTCAAAAGTTACACTGACATTTGATATATATTACAAAGGCCTCCTCTCCAATTTTATTATATACTTATTTGCATAACATGATTCTGTGGTTTTATCTTTAATAGGACAACAAAGACAACTAAGTTACTTAATTTTTGAAAGAAACAGATAGTAAAGAAACTTCCGGGACAAAAAGAAAAATCAAAAGAAGTTTTTTGCAATTTATGTCATATGTCAAGGGAACCAGAAGTAATTTTTAAAACAAAAGGAGTATAAAGTGTGATTAGTCAAACCTCATGGAAGAATAGCGAAATTTACTCTTTTTATACTTCGCCTTTATTTTAGTTTATATCAATTGATCTTCATCTAGGCAAAGCAACTGATTAGAAAAACAAAATTCCAAATTTTATATCTTCACAAGTCTTAATTATTTGTAGCTATAACACAAGTATCCAAAATTTGCATGGATTATAGTAATAGATGTAGCTTTTGTTCAAATTTTATTTAATTTAAAAAGGCTTAGAAATCTATATAATCCCTCTAAAACAGAAAATTTTTCGGTTTTCAGTCAACTGGTTGGTGCACTCGTAGGATCATGTTAATGACATATCTAACTTTCCAAGTACCAATAATATCAGTTAGGAAAGTGTCAATAAATTGAAGTCCTTGTCTTGTCCTCAAACATAATGATTTAATGGCTACCCACAACATTTCATGGTTTATAGATCAGATTCAAGGTACTTGTAGCTTATCATTGAATAATTTGGTTCTCTGCTGTAAAGGTCTCTTTCACAGATAGCAAAATATTGGCAGATAATTTAGAAGGTAGGGGGATGAACTTCAAGCACCTTTAAACAATACCATGTGAATATGTAATCTATCATAAGCCTTTGTCTCACGCTAGATCCCACCTAATATCCCATTCACCAAATTCAGCAGACATTGGTTTCCGCAAGTTAACGACCCATTTATCTATCTCTACTCACCATGGAATTCTAAAGCACCACATATTCTCAAAATCTTCAAGCATAAGAATTCAAATACTTCTCTTTTTTCCAGAAATCCTCTGTGGGAAAAAACCACAATTCAATGGGGTTTCACTTTCCTGGTAATAGAAGATCATCATCTTCAGCAACCCAAGCAGTTTCCAAGGCTAAAGAAGTCCCCAAAGGCTATTTGCAGTTTATTGCAGTTTATGTTGGGGAGAAAATGGATAGAAATGGCTAGTTCCCAAGAGAGGAGGTGAATTAGGTTCATAAAAAAAAAACTTAAAAACTTGTTGAAAGTTCAAGAAGTTTTGAAATCAAAGCCAAAGATTTATGACAGTAAAAACAGAAGAATATCAAGATGAATGAATGTAGAGTGCAAATAATCAAAGATAAGGCTTTAAGTAATTAAAGGGATAAGGGAAAGAGATGTAGACACAAGCTGGGTTTCCTCTAAAAAAGGCAAATACTTTATGTTGCAACTGGGAGCCTTCCCTTGATCATCTGCATAATTTTGTTGAAGGAAAAAGTAATTCTGAGGCAGACAGTTAAACAGTAGAGTTTTATGTACTTGTGTGCTACGTTGCTGATGTGTCGTGCATACACAAACAGAGTATTCTCTTTTTTTTTTTTTGTCTAATCACAACGAATTCAAAGACTCAAGTGACTCCTCTGTCTCTGTTAATTCATAAAAACTAGTAATTACAAAGCTGGGGTTTCCTATAAGAAAGAAAACTAGGAAGCAAGCTTACTTTCTGTTGAAATTAAGGGCCCTTCACTTAATCATTCCATAATGTTAAAGAAGGAACAAGTGATTCTGAGGCAGGCACACATTAATTAATGGAATAAGATTCAAGATTTGGTCATTCCCATAATTTTGAGAGACCTGCTTCAGTAGCAATCGATTTTTCTCATAACATTGTCATATGGTTTATATATAGCTGTTTTTTTTTTTTTTTCTCTATGGAAGTTTTAACCATGCCTCAATCGTTCAGAAATTCAACTATCAGAGCTATATATCAGATTTCAGTGCACAAGGGTAGTTATCATTTAAATTTCTGGGGTTAAAGTGTAAAAATATTGAAGCCAAGTTCTTGTGTAAATTAGGAATTCTAAATTAGCCAATCTAATAAGATTTTGAGCAAATACTTTAAAAGATTTCTTTGGTCTAAGTGCACCAATACTAAGATCACAAGGTTGTATTGGTTTCTTTTTTTCTTACACTTCTGTCTTTATACTTCTAATAATAAGATCACAAGATTGTATTGGTTTCTTTTTTTCTTACACTTCTGTCTTTATACTTCTGTCACACTTAGTAAATCTAAAATGTCCTGAATTGTTTATTATCTAAGCTTACAAACTTTTTGTCTTCTGCTAGGCAAACCAACTCAGTGAATCAACAAATTTCAACATTTTATATCTTCATGAGGTTCAGTTATAAGTGGCTATCTACACAAGTATCCAAAATTTACATAGACATAATAGTATAGATGCAGCTCTTGCTCTACTTTTACATGGAAATTATAGTTCTTGTGCTCACTTGTAGGATAAACCAATCGGAATTGAATAGTTATGAACAGGAATTATTGCTTCGCCTTTGATTTTGTGATTATATATACATTAAACACCATTGTCTTGCATAAGCTCTTCAATAAATCATTGCAGCTGCCAGCTGCAAAAAGATCAGTTTAAAATTTACTAAAATAATTAAGCATATGAGAATTATTCAGTTTTTCTAATCAAGAACATGATTTTCATGTTCAATAAAGGAAAAGAACCTAATTTAACTTGTACACAATTCCTTCTCCTTCTATGAGAATTATTCAGTGCTTTCCCTCACAGGGAGGTAAGCTCCTACATCCACAAGCAAATGACTTATACATATCTCAATAACTTGCTCTAATGGTTCAATGTTTAAATTAGGAAAGAAGAAAGTTGTAGATAGTATTTTCCTCAAAAGAAATCATGTATTAGTTTTATTCATATTTTGTCACCCAATCTATTATGATTTTCTGGAGGACTAATTGGGAAAAACTTGATGATGAAGAATTATGACATGATTGCTTACTTGTTTCAATTATGAGAGAACAAACTGTTGGGGGGGTCCAATAAGATAATTTATGAGAGGTAGCTAGGAATCCCTTGAACAAATTTAGACTCACACTTGTCCACACAAATCCTTTTCAACATTAATGGGACCATCAAGGACACTATTGTTAGCTGTCATCAATTATTTGAATTCTAATTTAATCGTGAATTTCAGTAACCTCCCAATTAATAACTTTATTTCAAGTTTTACTTATTAACAGGAATACAAAATGTTAGTTGTCATCAGCCTTGACAGGGATGAGACAATGATAATATTTCAAATATCACTTTAATTAAATTAAAAAAAAAATTACAAATCTCTAACACCTTTTTTCCAGATTCATCATAGCTCAATCTTTGAAAGAAATCCAACTCACGGGAATAAATGAGAGAAACGATTATGAATAGGAACATATCATTTCAATATCATTTATTGTATAAAATAATATATGAACTTTACAGTTCAAAAAATTTCAGTAACAATTCAATGTTCCTGATCAAAGAATGTACAGAACTATTGTGGTAGCAAATAGTGTTGTTATACTCTTGACTGTTGAGGGCTTTTTGTGTCTCCATTCCTTTAGATGGAAAGTACAATTTTTCTTCCCCTTGGAGACAAATTCTTCAAACGTGTAATCTCTTGAGAGATCAAACAGCAAAATCTTTGGCTGTTCTATTGTTCTTTTCCAAGTTGTGAACTTTGGGTCTTCTCTTAGCTGCTTAGGCTTTTGAGTTGAACTGATTTTTGACATAATGTCAGAACCTTTGTGACCAAGTCATCGGGACTTCAGCTCTTCCTGCTTCTTTTGGGTAATGCATTACAGTGCAAAGTGAGAAGTGAGACTCAAGAATATGTCTTCTCTGCAAGGAATTGTGAGAGCACCCATTGGATGATTGTACCCAAATTCTTCCTCAGCAATGCTTAAAAGTTCCTGGAATACAGGTTCATTTAGGTATGATATAGGCACCAGAAACCTCTTCTTTTCTTCATCTCCGACATACATTGAAACATACCCTTTCGGAACCTTAGTAGACATGGAAGCTGCTTCTTTCCCTCTAGAAAGAGATCGACGACATGGAAGCTGCTTCTTTCCCTCTAGAAAGAGATCGACGCAGGATCTGCTTAATGGCCATTGTTGCTATAAAAGAAGTGGATTTGTTTGTGATTGTGAAGATGTGAGAAATGTGAGAACTTGATGAAGTTATGGAATGGTATGTGGGTATATATAGAGATGAATGGGTGCGTGGTCACAAATTGTGATATCTGCAATGTGTGGTGTAGGATGTGACATTGGTGAGACATAAACATAAGCAGTTGAACGATCACATGGGTGTGTCTTCAAAGATGGCGTTGGAGACTCTATGAATGTTGGGACATACCGTGCTTAACACAGTCATGTGAGAAATGAAATACATCGGACCCCACTGATTTAGGCGCACAAGTCCTTTCTTGTTGATGGAAGAAGAGGAAGCAGATGAATAACTTGCATGTGACTCTGTCCAGTGATGAATAAATCAGGAACTACTTGCAGCTGTTTTTGTAACTTAGCTATCTCTTATTATTTTGCCAACTTTCCTAACTGGACCATCATACTGTTCAAAAAGCAGGAAGTAGATGAATAACTTCCATGTGACTCTGTCCTATGATGATTAAATCAGGAACCACTTGTTTCCAAATCAATATGAAGAGAAAAATAAAAAAGAATGTGAGATGTCTAAAGCTTGTCTACAAAATGGAGTGCATCAAAAAACTTTAGGACTAACCAAAACATATCTATACAGATTTAGGGTATCCTATTGACCTCCCTTTAGAAGGTGGGGTATGCTTTCATTCTTATACAACTTCTTAATCCTTCATAGACAACACCATGTGATCCATAATGGCGCACACACAACCCTTGTCTCTGTGTAGACCCCATCCTATAGCTACCCTTTAACAACTATAAATATAGATATGCACTCCCTCTTTCCTTCACAAGCAACACAAGCCATTCCAATCCTCAAGAATCAAAGACTAAACACTACCCCATTGTGCTAGCCGAGAAACAAAAGAAATGGGTTTTCGCTTACCCGGTATCAGAAGGGCTTCATTCACTGCAAGCCAAGTAGCTTCAAAATCTGTGGAAGTCCCAAAAGGATTTCTAGCAGTGTATGTTGGAAAGAAGATGAAGCGTTTTGTGATCCCTATATCATACTTGAACCAACCTTCATTTCAAGACTTGCTGAGTCAAGCTGAGGAAGAGTTTGGATATGACCATCCAATGGGCGGTCTCACAATTCCTTGCAGAGAAGATGTCTTCCTACAAATCACTTCTCAGTTGAATGGACTATAAAGCATAGTGAAGGAGACTGACATAGATTTTTCAGACATTTTGTAACATAGGCATTCTCTTACCTTGTAAAGATTTTTTGTTTTCCATTCTTAGGGAGTGGAAAAAAATTTATCCAACTGAATGAGATATTAACAAACAGAGGATTCTCTGTTTTTTTGTCAATCCAAAATGAATTCAACAACTCAAGTGGCTTCTATCTTTCTGTTTATTCATGAAGTCTAGTAATCACAAAGCTGGGTTTCCTCTAAAAAAGGCAAATACTTTATGTTGCAATTGGGAGCCTTCCCTTGATCATCTGCATAATTTTGTTGAAGGAACAAGTAATTCCGAGGCAGACAGTTGAACAGTAGTTTTATGTACTCCTGTGCTATGCTGCTGATGTGTCGTGCGTACTGTGTCGTTTTGTTATTGCTGATGTGTAGTTTGTCATTTGCATTCTTTTATGGACTAAAATCCTATTTTGGTCTCTCATAGATGCTTTTTTTTTTTTAATTTGGTCCTTCATAGATTTTTATTTTTATTTTGATTCCTTATAGATTGATATGTTATCAATTTCGTCTCTAAAAAATTTTCATTTTCAATTCAGTCCTTTATAGATTGATATGTTATCAATTTAGTCCCTTACTTATTTTCATCCTCAGTTTGACTTTTTACAAATTAATATATTGTCAATTTAATTCTTTTTTATTGACCATAACTTTTGATGAAGGGACTAAATTAATAACAAATCAATTTGTGAGGGACTAAATTAATAATATGAGGGAACATAAATGAAAATCTATAAGTGACTGAATTATAATAGTATATCAATGAAATTGAGAATGAAAATTTGTGAAGGATTAACTTGAGAAAAAAAGTATTTGTGAGTGACCAAAATGATATTTTGGTCTTCTCGTATGTTTGTGTTGTATTCGCACCGTTACTGGAACGTATAACCGGTAAGTTGGTTGCGAGTTAGTTATATTTTTGTTACCGTGTGTAGCATTCGCATATATACTGTGTGAACAGTATTCGCACGATACGAGAACATAATTCTTTATGTTGTGTCTTTCATCATCTCTCCACTCTTTCTCTTGGACCCGTCACCCCCTACAGCGTCGTCTGCTACGTCTCGCGCTGTGACTGATACAGTCGAACCTTCCTCTGTTCTTGTTGGGCAGAAGAGAGTAACACCGCTTATCACAACCTTGAACCAGATGTGTTCTGTCAAGCTGGACAGAACCAATTACCTCCTATGGAGCTCGATGGTGCTCCCTGTCATCCGTGGCAACAAGCTCGACGGATACATTCTTGGCACAAAGCCATGTCCTGACGTCTTCATTACAGAGGGCGTCCAGAGAAGAGTCAACCCAGCGTTCGAAGACTGGGTCACAACGGACCAGCTTCTTCTTGGCTGGCTTTACAATACCATGTCGATTGAAATGATATCTCAAGTTCTTGGGTGCAAGACTTCCCTAGAACTGTGGAACGCAGTTAAAGATTTGACATGTTCGAGAATAAAGCTCTACAAAGGCGAACTACAAAGACTGAGAAAGGGAAGTCTGAAAATGGAGGAATACCTCAGGAAAGTCAAAGGACTAGCTGACAACCGTATGCTTGCAGGAAACCCAATGTCACATGATGATATCGTCACTCAAACCTTCGTCGGATTAGATGGCGAATACAACTCCGTTGTTGTCCAATTGGCTGAAAAAGTAAATCTCACTTGGGTTGAATTACAGGCCGCTCTGTTGACATTTGAGAGCAGGCTTGAGCAACTCAGCAACATATCTAGTTACAGTCTGCCTACTGCAAACATAGCCATGAATAAATCAAGCAACAGTCCTGGGAACAGCCAAGGATGGAGAAATCAACCTAATCGTGGCAGAGGCCGATCTAACAGAGGTGGTAGATCAAACTACACTAGAACCAACATGTCAGCTGTGCACTAAGGTGGGCCATACTGCCTCAAAGTTTTCATGGAGTTTCAGGTGCAAACACAAACAGTGTCAACACACACACTGCATATTTTGTTACCCAGGAGAACCTGCAGAATCAAGATTGGTACATGGACAGTGGAGCCTCTAACCATGTGACCAATGATTCAACAGTCCTAGAACAAGGTACAGAAGTCCCTTGCACAAACAACTCATTGTCGAAAATGGGCAGTGTAAAAATTGAAAGGAAAGGGAAGTAAAATATTATTTGTAAAGATAATGATTCTGCTTTAAGGTTGAAGGAATTATTACATGCTCTAAGAATTAACAAGAACCTTATTAGTGTGTCACAGTTGGCTATGGATAACGTTTCCACTGATTTTGACTCTCTTGGTTGTAATGTGAAGGACAAGGAGACAGGCAAGGTACTGAGTGAGGAATTCAAAGTGAGGGGTTATACAAGTTTCAAGAAAAACCTGCTGCAAGTTGCTGTGTAGAGGAAAAAGATCAATCTGAAGAGATAAACATGTGATATGTTTAAAAGCATGTCTACAAAATGGAATGAATAAAAATTAGGACTCAAACATAGCATATCTATATATATTTCAAGAAGCACCCTATTGACCACTCTTAGAAGGTGGGGTATGCATTCATTCTTATACAACTTCTTAATCCTTCATAGACAACACCATGCAATCCATAATGGTACACACACAACCCTTGTCTCTGCGTATACCCCATCCTACAGCCACCCTTTAACAAATATAAATATAGATATGCACTCCCTCTTTCCTTCACAAGCAACACAAGCCATTCCAATCCTCAAGAATCAAAGACTAAACACTACCCCATCGTGGTAGCAAAGAAACAAAAGAAATGGGTTTCGCTTACCCGGTATCAGAAGGGCTTCATTCACTGCAAGCCAAGTAGCTTCAAAATCTGTGGAAGTTCCAAACGGCTATCTAGCAGTGTATGTTGGAGAGAAGATGAAGCGTTTTGTGATCCCCATATCATACTTGAACCAACCTTCATTTCAAGACTTGCTGAGTCAAGCTGAGGAAGAGTTTGGATATGACCATCCAATGGGCGGTCTCACAATTCCTTGCAGAGAAGATGTCTTCCTACAAATCACCTCTCAGTTGAATGGACTATAAAGCATAGTAAAGGAGACTGACATAGATTTTTCAGACATTCTGTAACATAGGCATTCTCTTACCTTGTAAAGATTTTTTGTTTTCCATTCTTAGGGAGTGGAAAAAAATTTATCCAACCGAATGAGATATTAACAAACAGAGAATTCTCTGTTTTTTGTCAATCCAAAATGAATTCAACAACTCAAGTGGCTTCTCTCCTTCTGTTTATTCATAACGTCTAGTAATTACAAAGCTGGGTTTCCTCGAAGACTGCAAGGTTGTATCGGTTTCATTGATTTAAGTGCTTAATTACCAAATTCAGCAGACATGGGTTTCCACAAGTTAAAAGGCCCTTTTATCTTATATATATATATATATATATATATATATATGTATATACACTCACCTAGTAAACACAAGTTATCAGAATCTTCAAGCATAAGAATTCAATTCTTATACTTTTGTCTCTATAACTTCGGTTTCTATCAATTGAATCTTTATCTAGTAAAAGCAACTGAGTAAATTAATAAAATTCCAAATTTTCAATCTTCAGGTGCGTCAATAATATGTAGGCTGCCATATACACAAGTATCTAAAATTTCATAGACTATAGTACAGATGAAGCTCTTGCACTAATTTTATTTATCATAAAAAGGCCATAAGAAATCTATATAATCACTCTAAGTAGTAAATTTTACTTTTTTCAATCAAATAGGTGGTTCTTGTAGGACTATATACGTCTCATGTATCCAACTTTCCAAATACCAATAATATCAGTTAGGAAAATGTCACTAAGTTGCAGTCGCTCTCTTGCCTTGAATCATTGTGATTCAAAGTACTGGTACACAAAATGGTATCCACAACATTTCAGGGTTTACAGATCAGATTCAAAGTACTGGTAGATTATCAATATGAAGAACATAAGTGATGTGTTTTTGGGTCCTCTTTTCTTGACCAAATAATGGGCCATAAGATCACATTATTTTTATTTGGGTCCCCTACCCTTAACCAAATTACAAATCTATAATTGTTTAGACTCAAAACATTTCCACACAAGTTGTTTTCAACATTAATGGGACCATCATATTTGCCTAAAATCATTGGAGACAAGGATGCTATTGTTAGCTGGCATCAATTATTTGAATTCTAATTTAACTGTGCATACTGGTAAATTTGCAGTTAATAAATTTACTTCAAGTTTACAAATATTCTGTCACAAGCCTTGAAAGGGATGAAACAATGATAATATGCAAATATCACTTTCATTCAATTAAAAATGTTAAACTGTTAAATGAATCTCTAATGCTTTATTTGCAGATTCAACACAGCTCGAAGGAAGAAAGGAGAGAAATGATTATGAGTAGAAACATTTCATTTCAATATCATTTGTTGTATACAATAATATATGAACTCTACAGTTCATACAATTTCTGTAACAATTCAATGTTCTTGATCAAAGAATGCAGAGAACCATTGTGGCAGCTAATGGTGCTGTCCATGTATTGACTCTTGATAGCTAGATTTTACTATCAAATCAATGAGGCTTTTTGGGTCTCCATCCTTTTAGATGATGAAAGTACAATTTTTCTTCCCCTTGGAGACAAATTCTTCAAACATGGGATTCTTGAGAGATTAAACAGCAAAGTATTTGGCTGTTTGTTGATGCTTTTCCAAGTTGTGAACATTGGGTCTTCTCTAAGCTGCTTAAGCTTGTGAGTTGAACCAATTCTTGACATGACGTCAAAACCTTCATGACCAAGTCATCGGTCATCTGTGTAATGCATTATGGTGTGAAGTGAGAAGTGAGGCTGATGAAGATGTCTTCTCTACAAGGAATTGTGAAAGCACCCATTGGGTGGTCATACCCAAATTCTTCTTCATCCATGCTCAACAGTTCCTGGAATTTCAGGTTCATTTAGATATGAAATAGGCACCACAAACCTCTTCTTTTCCTCTTCTCCAATATACACTGCTAAATATCCTTTTTGAACCTTCGTAGACATGGAAGTTGCTTCTTTCCCTTTGGAAAGAGACCGACGTAAGATCTGCTTAATGGCCATTGCTGGTATAAGAGAAGTGGGTTTATTTGTGATTATGAAAATGTGAGCAATGTGAGAACTTGATTTGTAGAATGTTATGTGTGTATATATAGAGATGAATAGGTGTGAGACCATAAATTGTGATATCTGCAATGTGTGGTGTATAAAGAAGAGGATTCGACATTGGTGAGACATAAACATAAACATTTGAAGGATCACATGGGTGTGTCTTCAAAGTGGTGTTGGAGACTTTATGAATGTTGGGACTAACCAATTTGATTGGCCAAAGGCCGTAGATCTACTCTCTTCAATTTGTTAGGTCGGCCTAACTTATCATTCTCCCATGCTGCTCCATCTCTACATAACATTTGAGCAACCTCTTGTAAATATTTAGGGTCACTCTTCTGCTCCATATAGAGATCATATTCTGACTCGCTATTCGAATATCGAATGCTATAGTAGTCATCTATATCTTTCGCCTCGAAGGAAATTGCCTCATTCCTCCCCCATGATTTGAAAGTTGGCGGTGCGTTAGAATTATCCTAAGCGTTAGCATAAAATTCCCTGACTAATGCCGGGCAATGTGTACGGTCTGGCGCACATAGATTCATCCAACCATAGGCTTCAATGTAATCTTGAATAGCGACACCCTCTCCACTAGCCAAGAAAAAACCTTTCTCTGTAATCACCTTCCTACCGGCATAATAATCATCATATCTCTTTTTATGTGCCGGTGTCTTGAACTTGGGTAATGGTAATGAGAAAGACGGGCCAGTCTTAGTACTGGCTCTCGATCTCTTGAAAGAAATGCGAGGCATGATTTCTGCAAAATTATGCATAAAAACAGTAAGTTAAATCATATTCCCACAATTCAACTTTAAAAAATCAAAAACATGAGGGAAAGAGAAAATAACTATCTATAGCTTAAAAAGAAGACAAACATAAAAAGAAAACACACAACTAGAAAGAAAATCCTAATATCTCTCCAAGAAAGCAAATAGCAAAACTCATTTCTAACCCAAAAGCCACATTCTTAAAATTATCCCAAACCCAAGTGAATTCTAAAATCTATTCTGAGTCAGAAAGATAAATGCAATGAATTCACAATGTCCCTAAAGAAAGCAAATCAAAATTTTCTATGTGTCAAAGTAACCATTAACTCATACTTTTAGCACAAAAAGCATGTTCTTTCAATCATGGGATTAATTGCTAAAAGATAAGTCAAATTACGTTTTAAAGAATGAAGACACCTATATAAAATGATTTCAAAATGTCCAATTTCAAAATTTTCACATAGGTATTTTGTTAAACACCTTGTGAACATTAAACTTTTCTCCCAAAATTTTCGTGACCACAATAAATAAAAACATGGTTGGCTACAAGTTATGCATAATCATGTAAAGTGCAGGAAATTGCATCACAGAGTTTGCATAAACCCAAGCAAAACCAGTTTGGAATTGTATCAAACAACATGTGGCATCAAAAATTTCTTTAGCAAATTTTCCTCTCAAACATCACAATCTCAGCAGTAGATTTTAAGAATACAAAGTGGCAGCAAATAAATCAACAAGATGCACAAATCCAAGCAAGAATATTTCACTGAGGCATTTTGTCAAACACTTGGAGTGCACACGTGAAAATGAACTCAATCCAACCGACAATGTGTTCCATTAATCCTCATTCAACCATAACAGCAGTAAGTAAAATTAAAAACACAGTAAAACCAGCAATCTCGGCCGAACTCAGCACTTAGAAAAATTTTAGGAATTTCAAGAAAAATAGTTTCTGCCCAAAAATTCAGAAATTTCAACCTAACCTGTTAAATTTCAAGAACACTGAACGAAAATCACAAGATCAGGCTTCGAAAATACTTAACAGATGATTGAACAGGAGAGAAATCCCTAAAATTATGCAGAAAAGCACGAAAAGATGCAAAAACCGTGACCACGGAGGAGAGGAGAAAATCCAACAGTGGGAGATGCTGAAATCGTGAGAAATCCGTGCAGAGAGGTCGGATTCAGTGAGGGAATGAGGATTGCAGAGGGATTCGAGTTGAAATTGAGAGAGATTTTGGGAGATTTGAAGGTTAGGTTTCGTGTTGGGGCTTTAGGGGACGACGGCTATAGAGACCAAAGAGGGTCGGATTCTGGGCGCCGGTGGAAGAGGAAAAAGAAATCTGACCTAAAAACCAAAAGGCGCAGCTTCAGTAATCGCAGCGCCGGGCTTTGTGTTCCAGCGTTCAGCGCTGGGCTTTCAAAAACAGTTTTTTTAAAATCTCCAGCGCCCAGAAAGCAGAAATGAGATTTTTTTCAGAAAATTTTTCAGCACAGAGGAGAGAAATGCATAAAAACTTCAAAACAAAAACATCTAAACTAATAAAATCACACAAATCAGCACAAAAACAAAAACAAAAACAAAAGATACAATCCCAAAAAGAAATCCAAAGTTGATTTACAACGGCTAAAATCAGATTGTATTTCCAAATTGTCAAAGAATCTTTGAAAAGCACAGGAGCTCACATGAAGAAATACGGGGGTAAGAAAACAAAACAGCCACAATAAAATCAAAATTTTGACTTATCCGGTTAATTTAATTAAATGCGTGCTGTTTTTGTGCACGCTTACCGCCTGCTCTTTGATTTTCCAGCACCCAAATCCATAGGCAATCCATACTCAGCCCTAAATTGTTCTATAAAGACCCTTCAGGAATGCGAAACCATCACAACGAACTCAAAGCAACCAAGCCTATAGCCTTTTCTCTTCTATATTTTTCTCTTCCAAACACAAATCCTAAGCTCTACTCCCATGGCTTCTAAAAAGTTTATTGATCTTACCGTTCCACCAAAGAAGGAGGAACTAGACCTCATATTGCGTTTGGGAAGTACAAGCTATTATTCAGAAGATTAAATCGCTCTTCTGAATAAAAAGGTAGAGGCTGGATAAGAGGATAGAGGTCCTGGAGTGACTAATGAGAAGCCAGAATGATGACTTGGGGGGAAAGATTGACAAGTATTATTTATGGTTAACTCAATGTTTTTGCAGCCAAAACCAAAAGAATATTGAGTGCCAGAGCAAGATTTACATTACCCTGCAAGAAATCACTGAAGTTTCAAAAAGGGTAATGGTCCAGAGGTGACATTACAGTTCACACAGCTCAAAGAAAGAAAGGAGAGAAATGATTATGAGTTGAAACATTTCATTTTGATAACATTTGTTGTATACAATCATATATGAACTTCACAGTTTATACAAGTTCTGCAACAATTCAATGTTCTTGATCAAAGAATGCAGAGAACTATTGTGGTGGCTAACGGTGTTGTTTAACCATGTCTTGACTCTTGGGAGCTAGATGTTACGAGCAAATGGATGAAAGTACAATTTCTCTTCCCCTTTGAAACAAATTCTTCAAACCTGTAGTCTCTTGAGAGATCAAACAGCAAAATCTTTGGCTGTTCTATCATTCTTTCCCAAGTTGTGAACTTTGGTTCTTCTCTTAGCTGCTTAAGCTTTTGAGTTGAACCGATTCTTGACATGATGTCAGAACCTTCATGACCAAGTCATCGGGACTTCAGCTCTTACCACTTCTTTTGTGTAATGCATCATGGCACGAAGCGAGAAGTGAGACTAATGAAGATGTCTTCTCTACAAGGAATTGTGATAGCACCCATTGGATGATCATACCCAAATTCTTCCTCGGCCATGCTCAACAACTCTTGGAATTCAGGTTCATTGAGGTAAGATATAGGCACAACAAACCTCTTCTTGTCCTCTTCTCCAATGTACACTGCAAGATACCCTTTTGGAACCTTTGTAGACATGGGAGTTGCTTCTTTTCCTCTGGAAAGAGACCGACGCAGGATCTGCTTAATGGCCATTGCTGCTATAAGAGAAGTGGATTTGTTTGTGATTGTGAAGATGTGAGGAATGTGAGAACTTGATGAAGTTATGGAATGGTATTTGGGTATATATAGAGATGAATTGGTGTGTGATCACAAATTGTGATATATGCAATGTGTGGTGTTGAAGGAAAGAAGAATTGACACGGGTGAGACATAAACACAAGCATTTGTAGGATCACATGGGTGTGTTTTCAAAGAAGCTAACACTTTGATGTGAGAAATCAAAGACACACTGGTCCCTACTTATCCAAGAAGATAGTGCTGGTCTTTCAACACTTGCATGTGACTCTGTCCAGTGATGCTGAAATCAAGAACTACGTGTGTTGCCAAATCAGAAAATTCAGAGTTAGATATCTTCTACAGTTCAATTTTGTTTTCAGCATTTGATTCATCTAACCATGATAGAAGATCTAATGATCATACTGTTCCTTTATCGCTAAGATAGTATTTTAAGCTAGAAAACACATTTCTCAACAAGAATGATGATATATTCATGTGAGAAATCTCTAGATCAATGTATTTCTATCAGCAATGAAACATCTGACAAATTCTATTAACCTTCTTTTTCGTTACTATAACAAGTTTATTAACATTTCTGGTGAGAAATGAGTCTAAAAGCTCAAAAAAGACCAGTCAACAATTTAAACTTCTTTTATAGACTGAGCAAGAAAGGTGTGATCATCCAAGACTTTGAATGCTCCATTTTGTTGACATGTTTCAGATATCTCACATGTTTTATTTAGAGAAAATGCAAATACCCCCTCCAACTATAACCCATTTGCAAAACCCCCCTTAAACTATAAAAAGCGGGAAAAAGCCCAGTTCAATGGTCTAAATACTGATTACTTTTTTTTTTTTTTAAATACTTGTTAATCTCAATAACTTGCTCTAATGGTTCAATGTTTAAATTAGGAAAGAAGAAAGTTCCAGATAGTTCTTTCCTCAAAAGAAATCATGTGTCAGTTTTATTCATATTTTGTCACCCAATTTATTATGATTTTCTCCATGACTAATTGGGAAAAACTTGATGATGAAGAATTATGACATGATTGCTTATTTGTTTCTAAGACTGGCCAATTATGAGAGAACAAACTGTTGGGGGCCGGGGGGGGGGGGTCCAATAGAGAATTTATGAGAGGTAGATAGGAAAGTCTCTGGTGAATTTCAGAGAGTTGAGGTTGAGGAAGAGGATAGAATTTATGATGGTGTCTGCTATTTCTTCACAACAAAGTATAATTGAGCCATAGAAATCACATTATTTTTTACTTGGGTCCCCTTCCCTTGAACAAATTGTATAGACTCACACACTTGTCCACACAAATCGTTTTCAACATTAATTTTTACCCATTAACTCATTAATTTTTACTCATTAACTGCAATACAAAATGTTAGCTGTCATCAATTATTTGAAGTCTAATTTAACTGTGAATATTGCTAACTGATACGACTTAATTTCGGAATTAAGAAAAATTTGCAGAAAGAAGGAAGAAACAGAAGAACAGAGCAGAAGAAGAAAGAATAAGTCAAGAAAGAGAGAAATACAACCAGAAAGAATCAAGACCAGAGAAGACGAGAGCAAGGGGAGAAGGAAACTGAATAACAACTCACATAACATTGTACATATTACAAAAAGGGTATTTATAGCCTCAACGGACCATAACGGTCAATCAGCCACCAGCATCGCAATGCCAAGCCCCCGACTTCCACACCGAACGCTGACTAGAAACTACTCCTAACACTAACCTCCCAATTAATAACTCTATTTCAAGTTTTACTCATTAACTGCAATACAAAATGTTAATTGTCATCAGTCTTGACAGGGATGAGACAATGATAATATGTCGAATATCACTTTAATTCAATTAAAAAAAATTACAAATCTCTAACCCCCTTTTTCAGATTCAACACAGCTCAATCTTTGAAAGAAATCCAACTCAAAGGAAGAAATGAGAGAAATGATTATGAATAGGAACAGATCATTTCAATATCATTTATTGTATACAATAATATATGAACTTTACAGTTCAAAAAATTTCAGTAACAATTCAATGTTCCTGATCAAGGAATGTATAGAACTATTGTGGTAGCAAATAGTGTTGTTATACTCTTGACTGTTGAGAACTAGATGTTACTAGCAAATCAATGAGGGTTTTTTGTGTCTCCATTCCTTTAGATGATGAAAGTACAATTTTTCTTCCCCTTCGAGAAAAATTCTTCAAACGTGTAATCTCTTGAGAGATCAAACAGCAAAATCTTTGGCTGTTCTATCATTCTTTCCCAAGTTGTGAACTTTGGGTCTTCTCTTAGCTGCTTAGGCTTCTGAGTTGAACTGATTCTTGACACGATGTCAGAATCTTCATGATCAAGTCAATTGGACTTCAGCTCTTACCACTTCTTGTAATGCATTACGGCACGAAGCGAGAAGTGAGACTGATGAAGATGTCTTCTCTGCAAGGAATTGTGAGAGCACCCATTGGATGATCGTATCCGAATTCTTCCTCAGCCATGCTTAAAAGTTCCTGAAATTCAGGTTCATTTAGGTATGATATAGGAACCACAAACCTCTTCTTTTCTTCATCTCCAACATACACTGCAACATACCCTTTTGGAACCTTAGTAGACATGGAATTTGCTTCTTTCCCTCTTGAAAGAGAACGACGCAGGATCTGCTTAATGGCCATTGTTGCTGTAAGAGAAGTGGGTTTGTTTGTGATTGTGAAGATGTGAGGAATGTCAGAACTTGATGAATTTATGGAATGGTATGTGGGTATATATAGAGACGAATGGGTGTGTAATCACAAATTGTGATATCGCCAATGTGTGGTGTATAAAGAAGAGAATTTGACATTGGTGAGACATAAACATAACCATGTGAAGTATCACATGGGTGTGTCTTCAAAGATGGTGTTGGAGACTTTATGAATGTTGGGATACACTGTGCTTTACACTTTCATGTGAGAAATCAAATACATAGGACCCCACTGATCCAAGAAGAAAGTACAGGTCCTTTCTTGTTGATCAAAGAAGAGGAAGCAGATGAATAACTTGTATGTGATTCTGTCCAGGGATGATTAAATCGGGATCTACTTGTTGCCAAACCAAATAATTATGATTGTGTCTGCTATTTCTTCTCAAGAAAACTGTTTGGGAGGTAAAACAAGAGAACTTATGAGAGGTACCTAGCTAGGAAAGTCTGTGGTCAGTTTCAGTGACTTGAGGTTGAAGAAGAGGATAGAATTTATGATGGTGTCTGCTAATTCTTCACAAGAAGATAAGAATGGGTCATTCAAATCACATTATTCATATTTTGGTCCCCTACCCTTACCCAAATTTCAAGTCTATAATTGTTTAGACTTGCACATTTCCACCCGACCATAATTTTTGCCTGAAATCATTGAAGACAAGGACACTATTGCAAGCTGGCATCAATTATTTGAATTCTAATTTAATTGTGAATACTTGTAACCTTGCAGTTAATAATTTTATCTCAAGTTTTACTCATTGCTTCAAAATATTAACTGTTATAAGCCTTGAGAGGGATGAGACAGTGATAATATGTCAAATATCACTTTAATTCAATTAAAAAATTAAACCATTAAAAGAATCATTAATGCCTTATTTCAAGATTCAACATGGATCAATCTGTACAAGAAGTCTAACTCAAGGGAAGAAATGAGAGAAATGACTATGAATAGAACCATTTTAATTCAATATAATTTGTTGTATACAATAATATGTGAAACTTTACAGTTCACACAATTTCAGTAACAATTCAATGTTGCTGATCAAATAACGTAGAGAGCTAGATGTTACTGGCAAATCAATGAGGGCTTCCCTTGAGATGCTGAAGGTACAATTTCTCTTGCCCCTCGAGAAAAATTCTTCAAATGTAATCTCTTGAGAGATTAAACAGCAAAATATTTGGCTGTTCTTTCATTCTTTCCCAATTGGTGAACTTTGGGTCTTCTCTTAGCTGCTTCAGCTTTTGGGTTGATCTGATTCTTGACGTGATGTCAGAACCTTCGTGACCAAGTCATCAAAACTTTAGCTCTTATCGCTTCTTCTGTGTAACGCATTATGGCACGAAGCGAGAAGTGAGACTGATGAAGATGTCTTCTCTGCAAGGAATTGTGAGAGCACCCATTGGATGATTATATCCGAATTCTTCCTCAACCATGCTCAACAACTCCCGGAATTCAGGTTCATTGAGGTATGATATAGGCACAACAAACCTCTTCTTTTCCTCTTCTCCAACGTACACAGCTAAATACCCTTTTGGAACCTTACTAGACATGGAAGTTGCTTCTTTCCCTCTAGAAAGAGACCGGCGCAAGATCTTCTTAATGGACATTGCTGCTATAAGAGAAGTGGATTTGTTTCTGACTGTGAAAATGAGAGCAATGCAAGAACTTGATGAAGTTAGAAGATGATGTGTGGGTATATATGGAGATGAACGTGTGTGTGATCAAATGATCGTGTCTTCAAAGAACCTTAACACTTTGATGTGAAAAATCAAAGACACAATGGTCCCCACTTATCCAAGAAGATAGTGCTGCTCTTTCAGCACTTGCATGTGACTCTGTCTAGTGATGCTGAAATCAGCACTTACTTTTATTTTGTTCCAATTTTCTCTCATAACTTAGCTTTAAGTTTTTGCAGAAGTATTTTTTTTGTCCCTAATATTTACCTTGAATTTTAATTTCGTCCCTAATATTTTTTTGCGCCAATTTTTTCCCATATGTTTTTTGGTATCAAATTTTTTTCCTAGGGTTAATGTCATTAACAAAATTGATAGAAAATGCTGATGTGAATTCATTCAAGTGACACGTAGATTCCCTCTACCAAGTGGCATGTAGATTCTTTCATGTGACATCAAATATTTAAATGTTAATCTGGCAGAAACAGAGAAATGAAAAAGTATCATTTGAGGTGAAATTGAAACTTACAAATGTTAAGATAAAATTAAAACTAAAATCAATTAGTATGACACGTTGGTAACAAATGTGTCATATGGAGAAATTTACATCAACATTTTTTATTAATTATATTAACAGCGTTAGTCTTAAGGACTAAACAAAAAAGAAACATGTGGACAAAATATGCACACACACAAAAGTTCTGGACGAAAAATGTACTTTTGCTATTTCAATTTGGTCCCTTGACTTTATCTTAGATTTTCTTTTCCTTTAATTTTATTTTGTTTCAATTTAATGCTTTAGCTTGAAAAAACTACTCAAATGTTCTCTTCTCCTAGCTTTTATTTTGCTTCAATTTAATCCCTTAGCTTGAAAAAAACACTCAAATGTTTTCTTCTCTTGAACACTACCAAGACGTTTAACATAAAAGTTTTATGTGATTTATTGTTTAACTCTGGCAGGTAACAACCTCATAAAACTTTTTTGTTCAATATCTTGGCAGTGTTAAAGAGAATAAATTATTTGAATATTTTTTGTAAGTTAAAGGCCAAAGGGACCAAATTGAAACTAAATAAAAATAAAGGATCTGAAGGAAATCCAAGGTAAATGTCTGCTATTCATTTTTTAATGAAAAAAAATCGTCTTTGTAATTAGTTCCAACTATCATTAAATACAATAGGAATTTTTTAATTAAAAAAATTACTTTTTACAACTTAAAACTAAAATTTAAACTTCTATTATTGTGGTGTAAATGTCTAAAAGAAAAAGACACAATTTAAACTCACATTTAATAAGAGAGATAAGGTTCACTAAGTATTCATAAATCCCCCTCTTTTGTTTTTAAAAAGAAAATCTTAAATCCCACATCATATATATATATATATATATATCTATCAATCTATATTCACCAAGATGTTTAATATAAAACTTTTTGTGATTTCTTAATTAAACTCCATAAAATTTTATTGTTAAACATCTTAGCAGTGTTAAAGAGAAGAAAATATCTAAATGGTTTTTGTAAGTTAAAAGACCGAACTGAAACAAAAATAAATTAAGGGACTTAACAAAAATCTAAGGTAAAGTTAAGGGACTAAAATAGAACAAAATAAAACCAAGGGACCAGAGTTAAACCTAAAGTAAAGTTAAGGGAACAAATTGCAACCTAAGTTAAGGGACCAAGGTGAAACCTAAGGTAAAGCTAAATGATCAAATTGGAATAAAATTGAGGGACGAACATGAAACTTGAGGCAACGTTAATAATATTTTAGCCTTATAAATTTATTAATACTTTCTTAATTTGTTTAATTGATTTAGTATGTGTGTTTGTATACAAATGTATGTGTATATTAATATCTTTATATAATAATTTCTACTGATAAACGTAAATTTATGTTTAAGGGAAATTATCTCCATAGTATCTTTCTTCCGACGTATTCACGTGAGAAATCTATCGATCAATGTATTCCTATCAACAATGTTACATCTCACAAGTTCTATTAACCTTTTTTTTTTTTGGGTTACTATAAGTTTATGACAAAAGTAATTTTTATATCCCTAACGTTTATATTAAATTTTAATTACGTCTTGAACATAATAATTTTATATCAGTTATATTTTATATATTTTATTTTTATTTTAAATCTATATTTTTTTATTAAAATTATCTATTCTACTGACAGAAAATATTGACTGTATGGTTATTACAAATAATAGATTTGAAATAAAAATAAAATATTTAAAACTCAAATCTACTATTTTCACATCTTTGATTTTTTTTGATCAGTTATGTCCTGCATATTTTATTTTTATTTTAAATATACTATTTTTATTAATCGTCCAATCAATTTTTTTCGTTGAATAGATAACTTTAGTAAAAATTAATATATTTAAAATAAAAATAAAATATATAAAATATAATTGATATAAAAAAAATAAAGATAAAATTAAAATTAATGTTAAGAACGTATCATTTACATTTATGGCATGAAATGAGGCTAAAAGGTGAAAAAGGACCAGTCAACAAATTAAACTTGTTTTATGGATTGAGAAAGAAAGGTGTTTGAATTTGAATACTCCATTTTGTGACATGTTTCAAACATCTCACATGTTTTCTTTAGATTGAATTGACATTGCGATATTCAAGGACCACTAACTTCTGTAAGATAAAGTATTATATGTATTATCCATTAGGGAAAATTGCAAATGCCCCCTCCAACTATGTCCCATTTGCAAACACCCCATTAAATAGAAGAGAGGTGCCAAACGAGCCAACTTGGCCAGCACCGACCATTCATGGGCTAGCCAATGAACAAGCCAGCTTGGGGGCCACTTTTAAATTTTTTTGAAAATTTTTATAGTTAATTAATTAAATGTTAAATATTTTTTGGTAAAATTTTTTAACAATTTTTATTAAAATACAATTAATACATATAAAATATTGCCTTTTTAGTATTTTTTAAAATTATCAATAATCTTAATTTTTTCGTAAAAGCTTTTTAAATCAACTATGTTATGCATAACTTTAAATTTTGTATATCCAGTTTATAAATCACAAAAATTTTCATACTCAAAGTTGTTATGTTTATTAATATAATATTAGGGAATGTGAAATAAGATAAAAGTAAGGATTTGTATACAAATTAAATTTTTTTTTTAAAAAAAGTTGGGCCCTAAAAGATACACCATGGGTTGGTGGTTTAATCCCTAAAACTTTAATTTGGATGATTTAGCCTTTAAATATTATCAACTCGTTAAATATCATTATTGAATCAATTATTCAAAGATGTTAAATATATAATTTAGTCTACAAAAAAATTAATTTGTATGAGTTTGTAACTTACAAAGACAAACTCGTTCAACACTTAAATTTTAGAGACTAAACAATACAAATTTATCTTTTAGGACCGCCTTGTAATGTCATTGGACAGAATGACTTGTGTTGCTTCCAAATGAAGTGATGAGTATATACAGATCAATAGGTCCTTGAGCAGCCAATCTCTAACTGTATTAGCTCTTGAGAAACATAGTATCTCCATTTGAGAAAGTCAAAAGTACATTTTGTGTTCCTAATATTTACCTTAAGTTTCAATTTCATCCTTAATATTTTTTTTTGTTTTAATTTTGTTCATAGGGTTAACGTCATTAGCAAAGTTGATAAAAATGCTAACGTGGACTCCTCTAAGTGACACGTGGACTATTCCAAATGACATATAGACTCTTCCATATGACATATCAAACATTTAACTGTTAATTTGGGATGAATGAGAAAAATGAAAAAAAAAAGTATTATTTAAGACAAAATTAAAGTTTAGTCAATTGTTTGAGACAAAAATAAAATTAAAATCAATTAGTATGACATATAAGTAGTGGTCGGGTCATATGGAAAAGTCCACGTTAACATGTTCTGTCAATTATGTTAACGACGTCAACCTTAAGGACAAAATCGAAATTAAAAAAACATGTAGGACAAAATTAATACAAAAAAAAAAGTTAAGAACGAAAAAGATACTTTTGCCTTTGAGAAATATATCAATTCATTCCTTGTAGAGTACAGAGAAATATGTCTTGATCCTGAAGATAAAAGAGTATCAGGTTAAACTTTATTTTCTGCTTAGAACAAAGGAACCTAAGAAATCACTTAATGAAGCACAAAGGTCCAGAGAGTTCTGACTAGCTTATTTGGACCTTATAACGTTGGTAGGGACTGTTATGGTTCTGATTTTCCAGCTGAGAAGTGAGACTAAAAAATGTTTCTTCTCCAAAAGGAATCGTGAGGCCCCCCATTGGGTGATCAAACCCAAATTCTTCCGCGACCTTATCGAGTAATTTCTGGAAAGCAGGTTCACTCAAGAATGATATAGGAACCAGAAACCTCTTCTTTTGCTCTTCTCCAACATACACTGCAAAATACCCTTTTGGCACGTTACTCGGCATTGAACTCGCTTCCTTGCCTCTCAAGAAAGAGCGACGGAGGATGTGCTTTGCGCGGATCATCAATGGCAAATGCATTGCCATTGTCAATTCAGAGAATCCAGTTTTGTGGAATGCTGAAGGATTTGTTGGTGGATAATGTGAAAACTTGGTGGGGAATTTTGGGATTGTGAGTGTGTATATATGGGGATAGATGTGTAACAGAAATTATTGAGACATAAGCATTCAATGGATGAGTCATATAATTGTCTTTCAATTCTTCATCAAGAACTTGGTTTTGATTGCAAGTTTTGTTCCTTTTTTGTGAAAAAAAGAAAATATCTTGTTTTGATTGCAAATTTTATTCCTTTTTTTTGTGAAAAAATGAAAATATCTAGTTTTGATTGCAAGTTTTGTTCCTTTTTTTGTGAAAAAAATGAAAATATCTTGTTCTCATGTGAAGTTAAGGTCACATGGGTATCACATGCACTTGTGGATGTAGGAGCTTACCTCTCATAGAAGGAGAAGGAATTGTATAGAAGTCAAATTAGGTTCTTTTCCTTTTTTGAACATGAAAATCATGAATGGCTTAAAGAAATGACTATCCTGTGGGTTAGAATTTAAATATGGCAGATCTTCTAACATGAGCAATTCAGGCAAATTTGTCACCTCATGAATAGCTTCATAATGAAAGATTTGTATTCATTTTTATTTACATTTAACTATTCAGCATGCCTCTTCGGCGACATCTGATAAAATTGGAATGATACAGCGAAACTATTCAACTTGGACTAATTTATGGTATTTTCTTTTCTTTTTTTCTTTTCTGCAGCTACAATGATTTGCTGAAGAGCATATGCAAGACAGTGGTGTGCATAATCATTGAAATTGGGAAAAATTCAAAGAGATTTGACAAAAACAAAGGAGAAGCAATAATTTCTTTCTGTTCATAAATATTCAATTCAGATTGCTGTTTAAGAAAAAAAACAAAGAAAGAAGAAAATTCCTTCTGTACTAACTGCCTCAACTAATCTGTGCCAGTCTTCTTCAATGCTATTCATAGCCGATTCAAGTGAGAAGTGAGGTTTAAGAAAGCATTCTCCTTGCATGGAATTGTGAATTCTTCTTCAGCTTGGCTTAGTAGTTCTTGAAATGAAGGATGGTTCAAGTACAATATGGGAATCACAAACCGCTTCATTTTCTCCCCAACATACACTGCAAGATAGCCTCTTGGGACCTCTGCAGCCTTGGAAGCTGCAAACAATGACCTTCTTGTACCGGGCAAGCGGAACCCCATTGATTTTCTGCTTCTACCCTAAGGACTGGTATGAAAAAAAATATGTGTTCCTATGCTTGAAGATGCCAATAACTTGTGTTGCTTGAGAATGTCATGGTGAGTATATAAATAGATAATCAAGTCTTTAACTTGTGGAAACCATTGATCTATTGAATTTTGTGGGGTCTAGTTTTGAGACAGAGATCAAATATTCACATGGCATTGTCTTGTGAATTAGGCCTTTACAGCAGAAAACCTAATTATTGCTCAGAACATGTGATGCTCAAAACATATCATATATGTTCTTCATATTGATAAGCTACCTGTATTTGAAATCTGATCTATAAACCATGAAATCCAGTAGATAGCCATCAAACCATAATGTTTGGAGGCAAGAGAAGGACTGTACTTTTGTGGCATTCTCCTAACTGTATTATCGGTACTTCGAATGTGAGGTATACGAGGTTTGATCCTACAAGTGAGCCAACCATTTGACTAAAATCTGTAATTTCTTTTACTGTATAGTGATTATATACATTTCTTATACAGATATTAATATATAATACTTATATAGACACGCATACTAAATCAACTGAATGAATTAAGAATATACTAAGTAAGTCTATGGCTAAAATATCATTTTAGTTCCTTAACTTTGCCTTAAGTTTCATTTTTTGTCCTTCAACTTTCTTTCAATTTGATCCTTTAAATTTAACTTAGGTTTCATTTTGGCCCATTAACTTTTCCTTAGATTTCCCTTATGTCCCTTAATTTTATTTTGTTTCGATTTGGTCCCTTTAACTTAAGATAAACCACTCAAAAAACAAAATAGTTTTATGAAGTTATTACTTACTAGAGTTAATCAAGAAATCACATAAAACTTTTATGTTAAACATCTTGGTGGCGTTAAAAAGAAGAAAACGTTTTTCAAGATAAGGGATTATACTGAAACAGAATAAAAGTTTTTTTCAAGCTAAAGGATTAAACTGAAACAAAATAAAATTAAAATAAATCTAAGGTAGACTCAAGGGACCAAATTGAAACTTAAGGTAAGATAAGAGACCAAATTGTAGCAAAATAAAATTAAGGGACCAAAGTAAAACCTAAACTAAAGTTACGGGATCAAATTGAAAAAGAAAATTAATTAAGGGAAGAAAAAGAAACTTGAGACCAAGTAAAGGAACCGAAGTAATATTTTAGCCCAATTTAATATGGCGAGGTTCCCACGAAGCTGGAGGCATGATCCCCATGTATTTCCATTTGGTCCAATCCCTATATTTTTATCTCCATTTGGTCCCTATATCCATTTGGTCCAATGCCCATGAGATACCCACAAACAAGAAAAATCATCATTCTTTTTGAGAAATGTGTTTTCTAGCTCGAAATACTATCTTAACGATAAATGAACAGTATGATCTTTAGATCTGTCATTGACCTATAAATCAAATGCTGAAAAAAAAATTGAACTATACAAGATATCTGACTCCGAATTTTCTGATTTGGCAACACAATTAGTTCTTGATTTCAGCATCACTGGACAGAGTCACATGCAAGTGCTGAAAGACCAGCACTATCTTCTTGGATAAGTAGGGACCTCTGTGTCTTTGATTTCTCACATCAAAGTGTTAAGCTTCTTTGAAGACACACCCATGTGATCCTACAAATGCTTGTGTTTATGTCTCAACCATGTCAATTCTTCTTTCCTTCTACACCACACATTGCATATGTCACAATTTGGGATCACACACCCATTCATCTCTATATATATCCACATACCATTCCATAACTTCATCAAGTTCTCACATTCCTCACATTTTAACTATCACAAACAGATCGACTTCTCTCATAGCAGCAATGGCCATTAAGCAGATCTTGCGTCGGTCTCTTTCCAGAGGGAAAGAAGCAACTTCCATGTCTACAAAGGTTCCAAAAGGGTATCTTGCAGTGTATGTTGGAGAAGAGTACAAGAAGAGGTTTGTTGTGCCTATTTCGTTACTAAATGAACCCGAATTTCAGGAATTGTTGAGCATGGCTGAGGAAGAATTTGGGTATGATCATCCAATGGGTGCTCTCACAATTCCTTGTAGAGAAGACATTTTCATCAGTCTCACTTCTCGCTTCCTGCCATGATGCATTACACAGAAGAAGCAGTAAGAGCTGGAGTCCTGATGGTTTGGTCACAAAGGTTCTGACATCATGTCAAGAATCGGTTCAACTCAAAAGCTTAAGCAAAAAAGAGAAGACCCAAAGTTCACAAATTGGGAAAGAATGAAAGAACAGCCAAAGATTTTGCTATTTAATCTCTCAAGAGATGACATGTTTGAAGAATTTGTCTCAAAGGGGAAGTCATCATCTCAAGGGATGGAGACACAAAAGACATAGTTACACAACACCATTCACTGTCCCAAATCCCAATAGTTCTTTACATTCTTTGATCAGAAAGATTGAGTTGTTACAAAAACTCAGCGAACTGTAAAGTTTCATATATTATTGTATACAACAAATGATATCAAAATGAAATGTTTCTATTCCTATTCATTTCTCCAATTTATTCCCTTGAGTTGGATTTCTTTTAAAAAATTGAACTGCATCAGAGATTTATTTAATAGTTGAACTTACTGAATTGAATTGAAGTGATATTCGACATACTATCATAGTCTCATCCCTTTATTCTCTCAAACTTTTAAGTTAAACTGGTTTCTGAAATAGAAAATATCAAATTCTACCAATGAATAAAACTTGAGATAAAGTTGCTAACTTTGAAACTACCCAATATTCAAAATCAAATTAGAATTGAAATAATTGATGCCAGCTTACAAAAGGGTACTTGTCTCCATTGATTTTAGGCAAATATGATGGTCCTATTAATGTTGAAAATGATATGGGTGGAAATGTGAGTCTAAACAATTAAAGATTTGCAATTGGGTTTAGGTCAGGGGACCAAAATATAAATAATGTGATCTCTATGGCCCATTCTTATTTTCTTGTGAAGAAATAGCAGACACCATCATAAATTCTATTGTCTTCTTCAACCTCAAGTCTCGGAAACTGACCAACCAGAGATTGTCCTAGCTATCTACCTCTCATCAGTTCTCTTGTTGGACCTCCCTAACAGTTTGTTCTCCCACGATTGGTTAGTCTTTGAAACAAGTAAGCAACCATGTCCTAATTCTTCATCATCATCAAGTTTTTGTAAACTAGTACCATTTGGTGTTTTGATTTCTTGGATTTCCTTTCCAATCTCCTCTCCCCTCTTAAGGCAGAGAGAATGAATTTTGTTCTTGTGATGAAATCATAACAAAAGAAATATTGTAAAAGTTAAGAAAATATCTGCTGTGCAAATTTCGAAGAGCATATACCAGACAGTGGCTGTGTATAACAAAAATTCACTGAAGTTTGACAAAAAAACAAAAGAGAAACAATGGTTCTACTGATAACTATCCAATTCAGATGGCTTTTTCCACTGACAGAGCGAAAATATAAAGAAAAGAAAGTTCCTTCTGTACAACATTGCCTCAACTAATCTTTTTCAGTCTTCTTCAATATGATTTATGGTCCATTCAAGCGAGGAGTGAGGTCTAAGAAAAACATTCTCCTTGCTTGGAATTGTGGGACCACCCATTGGATGACCATATCCAAATTCTTCTTCAGCTTGGCTTAATAATTCTTGAAACAATGGATGGTTCAAGTATGATATGGGAATCACAAACTGTTTCATTTTTTTCTCCAGCATGCACTGTAAGACAGCATTTTGGGACTTCTGTAGTCCTGGAAGCAGAACCCCATTGACTTTCTGTTTCTTGACAAAGGACTTGTGCCAACGAAGAAATACTTCAGTTCTTATGCTTGAAGATGCCGTGGTGAGAATATATATAGATAAACAGGTCTTTAACTCTTGGAAAACATTGTCTACTGATTGTGATGGGATATTTGGTGAGGTCTAGTTTGAGATAAAGCCTAATGATAGATCACATATTCACATGGTGTTGTCTTAAAGGTGTCTGAGAACTCATGCCCCCACCTTCTAAATGACCTTCCAAGCACATTTCCCTATTTTCCTCCTTGTGAAGGAGACCTCACAGCAGAGAAATTATTTATTGTCTAGCCAATGAATGACCAACTTCTTTTATTCTAGACATGCTCAAGACATATCACTTACGTTCTTCACATTGGTTAGCTACTGATACTTGGAATCTGATCTTTAAACCTTGAAATCCCGTAGATAGCCATCAAATCATAATCACATTATTTAGTCCCAAATTCATAAAGTCTCCAACACCATCTTTGAAGACACACCCATGTGATCCTTCAAATGCTTATGTTTATGTCTCACCAATGCCAATCCTCTTCTTTATACACCACTCATTGCAGATATCACAATTTGTGATCTCACGCCTATTCATCTTTATATATACCCACATACCATTCCATAACTTCATCAAGTTCTCACATCCCTCGCATTTTCACAATCACAAACAAATTCACGTCTCTCATAATAGCAATGGCCATCAAGCAGATCTTGCGCCGCTCTCTTTCAAGAGGGAAAGAAGCAACTTCCTTGTCCACTAAGGTTCCAAAAGGGAATTTAGCAGTGTATGTTGGAGAAGAAGAAAAGAAGAGGTTTGTGGTGCCTATATCATACCTAAATGAACCTGAATTCCAGGAATTGTTGAGCATGGCTGAAGAAGAATTTGGGTACAATCACCCAATGGGTGCTCTCACAATTCCTTGCAGAGAAGACATCTTCATCAGCCTCACTTCTCGTTTCATACCATAATGCTCTACACAGAAGAAGAGGTAAGAGCTGAAGTACAAATGACTTGGTCACGAAGGTTCTGACATCATGTCAGGAGTTGGATCAACTCAAAAGCTTAAGCAGCTAAGGGAAGACCCAATGTTCACAACTTGGAAAAGAATGAACGGACAGCCAAATATTTGTCTCAAAGAAGCACGCGTATAAAGAATTTGTCTCAAAGGGGAAGAGAAATTGTACTTTCATCATCTAAAAAGATAGAGGCACAAAAGGCCTCATTGATTTGCTAGTAACATCTAGCTCCCCAGAGACGAGACATGGTTAAACAACACCATTAGCTGCCACAATAGTTCTCTGCATTCCTTGATGAAGAACATTGAATTGTTACGGAGATTGTATGAACTGTAAAGTTCATATATTATTGTATACAAGAAATGTTATTGAAATGAAATGTTTCTGCTCATAATCATTTCTCTCTTTTCTTCTTTTGAGCTATGCGAAGCTGGAAATAAAGCGTTAGAGATTCATTTGACAGTTTAACTTTTTTAATTAAATTAAGTTGATATTTGACATTATCTTTGTTTCATCCCTGTCAAGGCTTACGACAGTTAATATTGGTATCAATGAGTAAAACTTGAAATAATTTTTTTAACTGCCAATTTACCAGTATTCACAGTTAAATTAGAATTCAAATAATTGCCAGCATACAATAGCATCCTTGTCTCCAATGATTTTAGGCAAATATGATGGGACTGGTCCCATTAATATTGAAAACAACATGTGTGGAAATGTTTGTAACTCAAACAATTATAGATTCGCAATTTAGGTACGGGACCCAAATAAAAATAATTTGATCCGATGGCCATTCTTATTTTGTTGTGAAGAAATAGAAGACACCATCATAAATTCTATCCTCTTCCTCAACCTCAACTCTCTGTAATATGACCCCTCCTTTCTATCCAATGAGTTCAGTTAGGTTTCCAGAAATTTCAATTCCACCCAAGATTTCCCAAAACTCTTGCCATATATTCTTCTCTCACCTACCCTCTTGAAATTTCAAATTCTTTCAAATTGGCCCCAAAGTTTAAAATCATCCAAAAAAATTTCAACTTAGTCCTCGGGAATAACACTAGCTTGAGCCTGTTGAAAAATACTTGTGAGAATATTTAAAAAAAATTGTATAATCTAATTCAACTGACGTTCAAAATTAGATTATATATAGATTCTATAAAAAAAAATCATAATAGATATGTGTAAAAATATGAATTGAATGAAGTAATACTGAATTCTTCAATATTACATGAGCTCTTTCTGGGTAAAGCTATTTGGATCTTTCTTCTTTCAAAATTTAAGCATAGAACCATTGGAACAAGGTATTGAGATATGTGCAATGGAATAGAATGAGATGGCCCAGTTAGGCAAGTGGGTAACAGAAAAAGGAGATAACTATACAAGAACAACTATAAAACACATCACGCTGAATTTTTTTTTTTAAATTTTTGGCAACAAGTAGATCCTGATTTAATCATCACTGGACAGAGCCACATGCAAGTTATTGATTTGCTTCCTCTTCTTCCATCAACAAGAAAAGACCTATACTTTCTTCTTGGATCAGTGGGGTCCTATGTATTTGATTTCTCACATGAAAGTGTTAAGCACAGTTCCCAACATTCATAAAGTATCCAACACCATCTCTGAAGACACACCCATGTGATCCTTCAACTGCTTATGTTTATGTCTCACCAATGTCAATTCTCTTTTCCTCCTACACCACACATTGCAGATATCACAATTTGTGATCACATACCCATTCATCTCTATATATACCCATATACCATTCCATAACTTCATCAAGTTCTCACATCCCTCACATTTTCAGTCACAAACAAATCCACTTCTCTCATAACAGCAATGGCCATCAAGCAGATCCTGCGTCGTTCTCTTTCAAGAGGGAAAGAAGCAACTTCCATGTCCACTAAGGTTCCAAAAGGGTATTTAGCAGTGTATGTTGGAGAAGAAGAAAAGAAGAGGTTTGTTGTGCCTATATCGTTCCTAAATGAACCTGATTTTCAGGAACTGTTAAGCATGGCTGAGGAAGAATTCGGATACGATCATCCAATGGGTGCTCTCACAATACCTTGCAGAGAAGACATCTTCATCAGCCTCACTTCTCGCTTCGTGCCATAATGCTTTGCACAGAAGACATTCCGGAAGAAGTGAACTATCGATCACATGGTCATAGAGACTGAAGTATCGGGTCCACTCAAAAGCTTAAGCTATTGAGCAAATGGCGCAGAAGTGACAAACTTGCGAAGGAATCAAAGAATAGCCAAGTAATTTGATGTTTCGTCTCAAAGAGAATTCATGGCCGAAGCATTTGTCACGGAGGGGAAGAACAGTTTTGGGTTCCATCATCAAAAGGGAGAGAGGCACAAAACTCAAAAGGCTTCATTGGATTGCTAGAAACATTTATCTCTCAAGAAAAAAGTTACACAACTAACAACACCATTGACTGCCCCAATAGTTTTTGACATTCTTGTATATATCTAGAAGATTCAATTGATATCTGTAACAACTGAAAAGTTTCATTTCATCTGTTATTGACAGAATAGATGAAACTGAAATGGAATGTTTCTATTCAGAAGTCAGAACTGTTACCTATAACGACTATTAAACAAATGCTATTTTCTTATCTTAATGTTCAACAGATACAGTCAGATATAGGGAGAAATGCCAATACCCACCTTCCACTATGAGTCATTTAAACACCCCCTTGAACTATAAAAACTAATAAACAGCCCCCTTCAACCATGAATCATTTTTTAATGCCCCATGAACTTTAAAATCTGGCAAATAGCTCCATGCATCATCACTTCTGTATATGAATCCATTTGCCCACTGTGAAAGGAAAGCACAAGATGAGATGACTTACCCATCTAGCATTGGATTATGAATCCAGTAAGTTTTATTATGTATGGCCTCTATTTCATTATATCCTCCGGCTTCTATGCTCTATTTCATCATTGGTTCCCTTAATTAATACTATTAGATGGAGTCCTTCATCTTATATGCTTTAATCTTACTGCATAAATATTTCACGGTTCGCAGAGACCAAAAGGGGAAAAATAAATCAAACACAACTTCTGAAAAAGGTGCAAAAAAGTCCAAAATAAAAAGGAAACAAACCTCTAAAGTGAAGGAGGTTCATGAGAGAGAATCATAACAGAAAATGGCTTGAAACTGACAGCAGTGAAATACAATAATATGCCACTGAATAGTAGATTGATACATAATTTTGGATTCAATATAGTTATTATTATTTCAACCCTTTGACTCCCATGCCTTTCTCCATTTTGAAATACAATAATATGCCACTGAATAGTAGATTGATAAATTCTCAAAGAGGAGGTCAAGCTCTATATGTTCGTTTGGTGCAAGATTATATATTTATGGGTTTCAAGTTTGAAATGTAATGTTCTATGAAAATGATACTACCAAGCAGGATTTTGTGCTCATTCATTTCTTTTATTAATTTCTTTAATAATTAGATTTTTTAGAAATTTCATTTCTTGTAAGATAAAAGTTGGTCTAAACAAAATTTGAAAATACTATATATGTGTGTGTGTGTGTAACTTCAATGCAAAAATTCTATAGGCCTGTATTTAAAATAGTATACTAACATCAAAAAGTTTGTCTAGTGGATAAATAGACATATCCTTATTTTGACTATTCAAGTTCAAACATTGGAATCTACATTTTCTCACCAAAAAGATTTATTCTCCTAAATATACCGGGCTAATGTAAAGGTTTCCTTTCAAAATCTTTTGGAAAGAACTTAGTGTCATTTACACGCTAGCTAATTCAAAAATACTTTTACTCTTTAACAGAAAAAAAAAAGGAACATTGGATTCTATTATCTGATAGTTCTTTTCATTTCAAAATTATTTCATTTAAAACTTCCTACTTAAGTACATATGATTTAAGTATTTACAAAATATTATTTTGGCCCCACAAGAAAATTATAAAGTATACATATCGCTTACTTTTAAACGTCACTATCTCGAAGTTCTTAAATATTAAACTTCACCTATATATTTACCCCTCATACCCCATACATCACAAGATCCCTAATCTCAAAACCTATCTCATGTCTAAAACTTGTTTCATTCATAGATGCTTTGAAAATTGATTGCATCATGAAACCTAGCATGAATTTAGGTATGCATTTTATGCGTTGTGATTGTCTTGAAAATAATAAAATACAAAAATATCTTACTTTGGGGCCTACAAGAAAATAATAAAATACAAAAAAAATCTTACTTTCAAATGTCATTGTCTTGAAGTCTTTATAATATTATTTTGCCTATATATACCCTTACTTCTTAGTCTTGATATCATGGCAAGATCCCAAATCATAGTTTGTTGTGTTTGAAACTTCGTTTGTTCATAGATGCTTCAGAAATTGACCACATCTTTTGTGTGTGGAGATATGCATTTTCGAGAAGAAATATAGAAAATGATTGCTTCATTGTAAGCATAATTGCAAGGTAATGATCTATTCCTTCCATTTTTTTCCATCATTTTTATCAGAAATGATTGATGTTACTAGAATGAAGTTAACTGTGTGCCAATCTATTCTTTTTTTTCTTTTTTTAGTTGATTGAAATATCTAATCGCAAACCCTATTTAATGTCTGGAACTACTTTCATACAGATACTTCAGAAATCAATTATGTTTCTTGTGAGTTGAAATATGTGTATGCGAGAAGAAAGAAGAGGATTGCTTCATTACAAGCAATATTATAAGGTAACGATCAATTCTCTCCATTGTTTTCTATCAATTTTTATGAAAGATGACCAAGGTAATTAGAAAGAAGCTAACTGTGTGCATCATTCATGTTCTTTGTTAATTGAAATATCTATGACATATTCTCAATCTATAAGTTAAAAGATTTTAATTTTTAGCAATGATAAATTCTTGGGAAATTAATTATTTGAAATCTTGTCTAGATTTACATTTTGTTAAAATCTTTAGTTCACTTTTGTGAGAGTTGTGACATCGATGGTAATTGATGATCTTTGCATTGATTTGTGTTGATAAAAGACAAATTAGTTGAAACTAGGGTCTATTGTCATAGAATTTGTCAAATGGCTTGAAAATCAGTAATATGGCATTCAAATGCTTAAATCTATGGATAAGTGTGTTTCATTAGCTGATGTGGCACTATATGATCTATTAGTTTTTGATTTGTCTCTTTTATTTGATCAATGGGTAGGTGTGTTTAATTGTGCTGTTTCTGCATTTGCCTAATGAAAATAAATAATAGTTGAAGTTAGGTGTAATTTTTTTATCAGCAAGTACTACTTCCAAAGTAACTATTGTTCATTTCTCGAGTAATCAATGCCCAGTGTTTTTATGTGACAAATTTAAAGCTCAAACCATGCTCTTGCTGTAGCCTTGGACATAGAGTCAATTATGACCACAGTCTTGCATGAAAGTGATGAAATTTCCCAAAATCTTCTTATACCTCTACTAGACAATGTTTCAAAAGAAAATTAGGTAACATGCTTCGTACGCTGTAAATTTTGTTCCATCTCCTTCCGTTCAACTTTGCCAACTTGATTTTCTAATTTTTGAAGACTATTTTAGCTTATTCTTGGAGATTGGAAAAGATAGTCATTTCAAACTGTGTACAGGACATGGGATCATTCTATGGAGGCCAATATAGGGGAACTTTGAAGAGGATATTGAGGATGTACAGGATATGGGAACATGAGATGATGCTATATAGTGGATCTGGATGCAGTCCTTATAGGGATGAAGGCCATCCCCAAAGCCAAATGGCTATGATTACCTCCATTGTGAAGGGACTCCATCCTCCTGCCTTCTCTTCCCTTTGAAGGAAGACCCTCTAATTTTTCTGACTCAACCCATTGTGTTTCTCTACGGTTCCTTCTCCTTCGTCAAAATCCTTCCCATTACCCCAATATTCAATATATATCAGATTTGTGCTCACAAATCTGATATATAATGAATATTGGTGTGATGGACAGGATCACAAGGAAGGAGAAGGGACCAAAGACAAACACAGTGGGCTGAGTCAGAAAAAATAGAGGGTCATCCTTTCAGGGGAAGAGGAGGCAGGAGGATAGAGTCACTTCACAAAGGAGAAGGGACCAAAGACAAACACAATGGGCTGGGTCAGAAAAAATAGGTAGAGTCACTTCACAATGGTCATACTCATAGCCATTCAGCTTCTGGGATGGCCTTCATGCCTATAAGGACCGCATCCAGATCCACTATATAGCATCACCTCACGTTCCAAAGTCCTGTCCTCAATATCCTCTTCAAAGTACCCTTATATTTGTCCAATCGAGACCAACATTCTATAGCGAGACACCTTGTTGCTGCTACTTTAAGTTCATTCAACTTGATTGTGTTGTATGCGGACGTGATGAAGAGTGTGAAGTATATGGTGGAGTACTTGTTGAGGAGGACTATGCTGCTTTTGTACCATGTCCAGTATGATTTGAGAGATGGGGTGGTTCAAGTAGAGGCTTGGGTGAAGACAATGAAATGGGAAGGGATTGAGAAGTATTTGAATGCAGATAGGAAGATTTGGGAGGTGAATGGTGAGATTGCTGGGTATATTCAGAAATGGGGGAGCCTCACCAATGCTGTGGCTTTGGGGATTGGCCATCTTTTGCCTGTTGATCAAGCCGAGATTAAGAAGTCCCAAGCAACGATAGAAGACTGGGTTTTAGAGAGGGATTTTTTTGAAAAGGAGCAACAGAGGAATGTTTCACCAAGTTTCTGAGATTTACTTTGATGTTATGAAAACCGATCCATGGAAAACACATTTGTGCCATGTTCAATATATGTCTAGGATTCATATTATGTAGAAATAGCAAAAATGAATATGCAAGCCTCCATCATGATCATGCAAATGTGACCAAGTTAAAAATGGTGTGCTTGACTTGTGTCATGCAATACTCTATTAGATAACATGGTATGGCTAAATGTATGACATCTCGGAAAAGATGCAACAATTTTAACTTTGATACAAATTTAACTAAGGAATTTACTCACAAGAAAAATGACAATCCAGTTAGATATGCTTTGCTCTCATATGAGACACTAGGTTAGATGAAACTCAATGAACTCCAAAACCTATCTCACACAGCTGTTTTATCACTGTAAGCTCAGGTGTTGCCACGGAACAATACCCACCCTCTACATTAGACTAGGTCATTGTGCTACCCCCAAATGCTTGTTGATCCGCCACAAACTCATTTTGCTTCTCCATAATTTTGCAATCTTTTTTGGTCTTTGCAATTCTTTTTTGTTACTCTGACAATTTGAACTAGATTGAGATAGGATTGGTTATTTTGTAAGGCTGCGGGTTCAGGTGGATGAGAAAATGCTTGATCTAATTAGTAAAGATAGAAATCAACAATCCTCAAATTTGATTAGCTTTTCCTTTTTCTGTTAAGTGGTTGATTTTTACCTTTCTATTCCAATTGCAAAGCATGATTAGTTGAAATAATTAAAAGATATCATTGCACTAATATCTTGATCTGGTGACTAATGGGCTTGAACCAGAAGAGTTCTAAGACCAAAAAGGTTCACTTCAATAGTACCATAGAGATTCTGCGAACTGCAAACCCTGATAAGTCAACATTAAAGCATGAACTTATGACCCTTGTCCAGTGCAAAAACTATTCAATAAAAAACCTGATTACTCCTCTCTAAAAGTTTTAGGGTGTGCCTGCTATCCCCTTCTCAAACCATTCAACAAGAATAAGCTCCAATTTAGATCAGAAGGATGCACTTTCCTAGGCTACAGTACACAGAACAAGGGTTATAAGTGCCTTTCACCAAGTGGAAACATTTTACTCTCAAGGGATGTCAGGTTCAATGAATTTCTTTTTCCTTCAAAATTAATTGAACAGCATGCGACTTTTCTTTCTCAATCCTCTTTTCTTCCTTCTGTTACACCTCCACAATTAACCATAGAAAATTCTCATGCTTTATTTCAAGATTTACTTAACATGTCTCATGAACATTCTGGTAACACTTATAACACTTCTATGAATGCAGTTGCCACTAATAATAATGTTTCAGTAGGTGCCAATGTAACACCCTCAAATTCAGGTTCACCAAGGTCAATTCAAGTTCCCTTTGGCACTACTTCTACTTCTGATGATAATCTTTAAGGATTACAGTGGAGTGATCGAAATGCTGTACAGAATACTCATTCTGCTACTCACCAAGCTATTGCACAAGATGCACAAGTCACTGCCACTGTTTCTCAGCCTATCACTTCTCACAGCAAAAATATATCAAGGATATCCTGGAGAAAGCTAATATAGGTACTGAAAAAGGAATGGCAACCCCGAAGGCTTTTAAGTTAACAAAGTCTGGTTCCGAAAAATTCTCTGACCCTTCATTATATAGGTCAGTGGTTAGTTCTTTGCAGTTTATCACTCTAACACATCCAGAGGTAGCTTTTGCAGTCAATAAGTTTTGTCAACACACGAGTGATCCTCTTGAAGCTCACTGGACAGCAACCAAAAGGATTCTAAGATACCTCGGTTTGGTTCAACACATGATCTCCACTTAAAAAAAAGAGTCATCCAATCTGAATTTTTGCAGCTTTGCAGATGTTGATTGGGTCAGGGATCTTGATGATCACAGCTTTTCAAATACCACTGAGCATTGTATTTTGTATTTTGTCAGCACTATAGAGTCATAGAGCAAATGTACTATTTGTTGAATATGCTTGTACAGCTGTAGCCTTTCTGGTGTAATATGTATTATGTTGATTCAATGTAAAAGTTCCATTCAATTCCATTTTTACATTCTGTCTTTCTGTTGTACAATGCAACAACAGTATTGCAAGAGGCCCACAAATCAACCTCTTATGAAATGTCAGACATCAAGGTAAAAATAGTGCGAGGTCAAGTATATATGTACCACAGAATATATACAGCCCAGATATTTGCAAGGTTTTGAGTTTAAATAAGAGAGCAAAAGAGATAAACTGATAATAACTATGATAAATCCAAAATTAAGAGCTTTGGATCCTCCTGTTGCTAAGCTCTCTGTACAACTTCACTACCATCTGATCATACCCATTTTTTCCTCTTTCACTTTACAGGTTCATTTCCTTCTTATTGGACTTTTTGTACCTTTGGCAGACTGTTTTTGATTTATTTTTTCCCGTTTGGTCTCTGCACACAATGAACAATTTAATCAGTAAAATTAAACAATCTAGTTCAAATTAGTACTGAGAAAAAAAAAAAGCAAATAACAAATTTATAAAGTAGATATATAAGATGAATAGCGTTAATTAATACCAGTTGATTGTCTCTCTGTTAGCCCTATGTAGGCTGATTTAGGCTTGATGGCTCCACTCTTTGGCCAGTTTATCACAGGATGAACTGATTTTGGTGCAGAGATATTTCTGACTTCTGTCTGCTCTGGGATATGCTGCTGTTCATCAGTGGCCTCCTCCAACTGAGGTTGTTTTTCATTAAACCCAGCCTCAGCTGGTGCTGTAGTCGCTTCATTCAAAGTTTTACTGTTGATTCCCTCTGCTTCAGTTCCTGAATGGTCAAAAATCTGCACACTAGAGTTTTTATCAGTAAGATCAATGATCCTCCGAGTAGCAACTGAATCGTTAGGATTCAAGTTTTAAGATAGTGCAGATACCACACGCCAAAGGAGGAAGATTTTGAGCATCAAATACTAATAGATTAATTGGGATGTTCCCGATTTTTAAGTAATCTTACAAATTCTGTCGCCTCAAACCCTATTCTCAACTTATTTATGTTTTATGAGACAATCAATTTCCCAAAAATATATCATCGCTAAAAGATCAAAACTTTTAACTAGTATATTGAAAATCAGCTAAAAATAATTCAATCAACAAAAAAATGAATAGATCTTTACACAATCAACTCTTTTCCAATAACTTCGATCATTTTTCATAAAGATCAATCTTAAACATTCAAAGGAATATATCATTACCTTGCAAGCATCCTTATAATGTAAGATAAAGATGGGGGTGATATGATTCCCCTACACAAGTGGCATGCTACTACTAGTCTATGAAACCCGTTTTTGTCAAAATTGCATTTCACACTCTACTTAGATCTCTCCCTTTCAGTGTCTTCCCTTTTCCTTCACACCTAGAGAAAGATGAAATCTGGCTCCTTGCAAGCTACCTAGCAAGCCATTTGTGTGGAGGAATCATATCACCCCCATGTTCATCTCATTCTCCTCATCATCATCATCATGAGAAGCTTCTTTTCCATAACTTTTTAACCCCTTCTTTTCATTTTCTGTCTAATAAATTTTGGACCAGTCAGGAACGCCCACATGAGCTGAAGAACCTCGAACCACACCTTAAACCACTTCAGGTTCAAGGCTGATCTGTGGGTTTTACAAATCATCATGTACCAAGATGTCAAATAAACCAAAAAGCATGTACTTGGTTAAGTATGGACAATTAAGAAACAGATAGAAGACATCTTGATTTGGTTCTAACCTTATAATTCTTAAGAAGCACCGAAATATTTGATTGACCAAATTATCACACTCAAGATAAAAAATGATTGGGCAGACTTTGATAACAACAGCCAGACCCCACAAGAGCATTGAAATCTGCCACCATCCCCTCGAAAATTTCCTGTTTCCCATGAAAAGAAATGCTATCTATGTATAATTCCAATGGGATGAATGTCAATTGTATACTTACATTCACATGAATTTCATGACAGAAACTTGCTATTGGTTTGAACTAAATCGATTAACTTAATTTGTTCATCATTGTAGGGAGCATCTAGTGCTGTTACCCGAACTGTACCCATCTTCAAAGAAATATAAGCCTCCACTTTGTTTAGCACTGCCAATCATTTTCAGATTGTTGGTGGAATTATTGTTCCAGCAAATTGAAGTGCCTCAAAACCATCAGTCTCCTATAGAAAAATTGGGCTGCAGAAACATATAAGATCTATGAGGCAAGAATGGCAAGCTCAATTCGATGAATTGAAATGTGATGCTTAAAAGGCAAAACGGAAGGCTTAAAAATCCAAGATGGGAAGCTCAAGAGGCAAATCAACAATTAGAAACAACGGAGAAGGAGCTCGAGGAAATAAGGCAACATCTGAGCGAACTAAGACAACAATTGAGTGAAAACAGACAATAAGCAACACCAGTCAAAATTTGGTGATGCAGTTGTTTGAAAGTTCTAAACATTGTGAATCCACCACCGTAGTGTCCATGTTATTGATTCTGTTGTTTGGTCCATGTATAGATAATTTAAGTCACCTTGTGACATTGTGTCTTGAATTTAGTTGATCACTTGCACCACTAATGGAAGCATTTATTTCATAAAAACATTCGAGGCAAGTAGATAAAGATGTCAAGATTACTGCTCTGTCTTGCAGCATTGAGATCAAAAGAATAACAGCACTAGATGCTCCCTACAATGATGAACAAATTAAGTTAATCGATTTAGTTCAAACCAATAACAAGTTTCTGTCATGAAATTCATGTGAATGTAAGTATACAACTGAATAGTCATCCCATTGGAATTATACATAGATAGCATTTCTTTTCATGGTAAACAAGAAATTTTCGAGGGGATGGTGGCAACTTTCGATGCTCTTGTGGGGTCTGACTATTGTTATGAATAAGCTGTCTCAATTCCAAGAATTGTTGCAAAGTTCAAAGTCTGCCCAATCATGTTTGATCTTGAGTGTGATAATTTGGTCAATCAAATGTTTCAGTTTTTCTTAAGAATTATAAGGTTAGAACCAAATGAAGATGTCTTGTATTTGTTTCTTAGTTGTCCATACTTACCCAGGTACATGCTTTTTGGTTTATTTGACACCTTGGTACATGATGAATTGTAAATCCCAAAGACCAGCCACGAACCTGAAGTGGTTCGAGGTGTGGTTCAAGGTTCTTCAGCTCCTGTGGACGTTCCTGAATGGTCCAAAATTTAAGAGACAGAAAATGAAAAGAAGGGGTTAAAAAGTTATGGAAAAGAAGCTTCTCATGATGGTGATGATGAGGAGAATGAGATGAAGATGGGGGTGATATGATTCCTCCACACAAATAGCTTGCTAGGAAGCTTGCAAGGAGCCAGATTTCATCTTTCTCTAGGTGTGAAGGAAAAGGGAGGACACTGAAAGGGAGAGATCTAAGTAGAGTGAGAAATGCAATTTTGACAAAAACTGGTTTCATAGAGTAGTAGTAGTAGTAATAACAGTGAGACTTACTACTAGTCTATGAAACCCATTTTTGTCAAAATTGCATTTCACACTCTACTTCGATCTCTCCCTTTCAGTGTCTTCCCTTTTCCTTCACACCTAGAGAAAGATGAAATCTGGCTCCTTGCAAGCTACCTAGCAAGCCATTTGTGTGGAGGAATCATATCACCCCCATCTTATCTTCATTCTCGTCGTCATTACCATCATGAGAAGCTTCTTTTCCATAACTTTTTAACCCCTTCTTTTCATTTTCCATCTCATATATTTTGAACTAGTTAGGAACGTCCAGGGGAGCTGAAGAACCTTGAACCACACCTCGAACCACTTCCGTTTCATGGCTGGTCTCTGGGATTTACAAATCATCATGTACCAAGGTGTCAAATAAACCAAAAAGCATGTACCTGGGTAAGTATGGACAACTAAGAAATAGATACAAGACATCTTCATTTGGTTTTAACCTTATAATTCTTAAGAGAACTGAAACATTTGATTGACCAAATTATCACACTCAAGATCAAACATGATCAGGTAAACTTTGAACTTTGCAACAATTCTTAGAATTGAGATAGCTTATTCATAACAATAGCCAGAACCCAAGAGCATCGAAAGTTTCCACCATCCCCTCGAAAATTTCCTGTTTACCATGAAAAGAAAAGCTATCTATGTATAGTTCCAATGGGATGACTATTCAATTGTATACTTACATTCACATGAATTTCATGACAGAAACTTGCTATTGGTTTGAACTAAATCAATTATGTTCCTTTGTTCATCATTGTAGGGAGCATCTAATGCTGTTATTCTTATGATCTCAATGCTGCAAGACAGAGCATTAATCTTGCAGTCTTCATCTGTTTGCCTCAAAAGTTTTTATGAAATAAATGCTTCCATTAGTGGTGCAAGTGATTCACTAAAATTAAGCAACAATGCCACAAGACGACTTAAATTATCTATATATAGACCAAATAATAGAGCCAATAGTATGGACACTACGGTGGTGGATTCACAATGTTTAGAACTTTCAAACAACTGCATCACCAAATTTTGACTGGTGTTGCTTATTGTCTGTTTTCACTCAATTGTTGTCTTAGTTTGCTCAAGTGTTACCTTATTTCATTGAGCTCCTTCTTCAGTGTTTCTAATTGTTGATTTGCCTCCTGAGCTTCCTGTCTTGCATCTTGAGCCTCCTGTTTTACCTCTTGAGCATCACGTTTCAGTTCATCGAAGTGTGCTTGCCACTCTTGCCTCATAGATCTTATATGTTTGTTCGGCCCAGTTTTTCTATGAGAGACTGATGGTTTTGAGGTCTTTTATTCGCTGGAACAATAATTCCACCAACAATCTGAAATAGTAGACATCATTGTGGATTTTTGAAAGCTCAGAAGGTGGAATTGGAACTCCTTTTGGGAGGAAGTTGAAGTCACCTCCACACCTTAGATTTGTCATATCTGGGACAAAGAACCTTCGTAATTAAAACCCTCTCCAAATTTGGCCTCGTGATCATACATTTACATGAATTTCTTGACAGAAACTTGCAATTCATTTCAAACAAAAATGATTACCTTCATTTGTTCATCATTATAGGCAGCATCTGGTCCAGTTGTTTTTGTAATCTCAATGATGCAAGACAAAGCTGTAAACTGGACATCTTGATCTGAATGCCTAGAAAACTATTGTGAAACCATTGCATCCTTTGGTGCTCCAAGTAAGTCATGAATTTCATGGGACGGTTCTTGCTCCATCCTTGACAATATTTTCTCAAGCTTCTGAAAGTCTGAAAAAAAAAACAAGAGTATGAATTCAGAGTAATAATTTCTGTGCAGAATATGAGTTTTCCTTTTATGAAATGTCAGGTATCAAAGTGGAAATTTGAGCAAGGGAAACATAAATCTTTTGGAGCATACCTTTTGTGTATCACTCTTGATGTGATGACCACCTGTGAAGAAAGGAACAGCTGCTGTAAAGCCTAATCCAAGGTTTTATAAGGAATATACTTCATTGGATGTTCTGTTCTGGGAAGAAAGGACTGAGTGTAAATGTTTTAAAAAATCTTAAGGAAAATAAACTCAATTTGAAAACATGTAAATAGCAGGAATTGAAGGCAGATCCGATACTAACAGATTATTTGGGGTGTTCCCAATTTGTAAGTTATTTTACAAATTCTGTCACCTCAAACCCTAGCTGCAAAGTATTTATGTTTTATCGGCACAAACCAACGGAAAATTGATCAATTATGGTCACCACATAAATATGAACTATAAACTTTAATATTGCTCAAATCTAAACAATAATTCACACAATCAATTCTCCTAGAATTTATCATCAATTAAAAAAAAATCTTTCTATCTACAAAATGAAAAATCAGTTAAGAATAATTTAATCAACAAAAAAAAAGTAGAATGGATCTGCACACAATCAAACTTTTTTCTCATAACTTCGATTGTTTTTTATAAAGATCTATTTGAAACTGTCAAAGGAAATAATGGAAAGTATATATCTTTACCTTGCAAGTGAACTATAAACTTTAACATTACTCATACCTAAACAAGAATTCACAAGATCAATTTCCCTAAAATTTATCATTGATAAAAGAAAATCTTTTAATTTTCAGATTGAAAAATTAGTTAAGAATAATTCAATCGACAACAAAAAATGAATAGATCTACACACAATCAAACTCTTTTCTCATACCTTCAATTGTTTTTCAAAAAGATCGATTTGAAACTATCAAAGGAAATAATAGAAAGAATATGTCTTTACCTCGCAACCATCCTTTTAAAGAACCGACCTTCTTCTATCTTTGAGCAAACACTAATCACAATGCATAAAACTCAAACCTAAATTCTTACTAGGTTTCATGATGCAATCGATTTTCTAAGCATCTATAAATGAAACAAGTTTTAGACGTGAGATAGGTTTAGAGATTAGGGATCTCGCAATGATATGGAGTTGGAGGGGTAAATAAATAGGCGAAAGTTTCATATTCAAGAAACTTAGAGACGCGCATAGATCCCCATGTCACCATGATGTGAGATCTGCGTCGTCCATTCCATGCAATTGGATGGGCAACATCTTCCTTAAATGTCGACCATCTGATAGCCCAAAATGGATGGCCCATATCTCACGTCACAGTGACGTGGTGTTAGAGAATCGTTTCTCCTTCAAGCTAGTGACGTTTAAAAGTAAGATATCTTTATACATTATTATTTTCTTGTGGGGTCCAAATAATATTCTGTATCTACTTAAATCATATGTACTTAAATAGGAAATTTCAATTAAAATAATTTTAAAATGAAAAGAAGTATCATAAAGATAATGGAATCCAATGTTCCTTTTTTTTTCTGTTAAACAGTAAAAGTATTTTGGAATTAGCTTGTATGTAAACAACTCTAAGTTCTTGCCAAAAGATTTCAAAAGGAGACCTTTACATTAGCTCGGTATATTTAGGAGAACAAAGAGCACATCTATTTAACCCCAGACAAATTTCTTGATGTTAGTGTACCATTTTAAATACAAGCCTACTGAATATTTCCATTGAAGTTATATAAATACATACATATATGTATATATAAAGTATATTCAAATTTTGTTTAGGCCAACTGTTATCTCTGAATCTGTCTAAGAAATGAAATTACTAAAATATCTAATTTGTATAGAAATTAATAGAAGAAATGAAGGATCACAAACTCCTACTTGGTGGTATCGTTTTCATAGAATATTACATTTCAAACTTCAAACCCAGAAAAATGTAATCTTGCCGCAAACAAACATGTGAAGCTTAAACTCCTCTTTGCAAATGTATCAATCTACTATTCATTGGGATATTGTTGTCCACAGCATTTCAAAGACATTAGAGTGAAAGGTATTTTAATTAGGTAATGACAAGAATCCAAAACAAAATAAGGAAATTATTGATAAGTAAGAAAAAATCCCTGGTTATATGCTTGAGCTGCAGGGCAAAAAAATTTGGACATGGTTTACATAACAGATCGTATTTCAAAATGGGGAAAGGTATGGGAGCAAAAGGGATAAAGTAATAACAACGATGCTGAATCCAAAATTATGAGCTTTGGTCTCATGGTAAACTCTATACAACTTCACCACCATCAGGTTCAAGCCATTTTCTTTCATGACTCTCTCTCATGAACCTTCTTCACTTCAGAGGTTCGTTTCCTTTTTCTTTTGAACGTATTTCCACCTTTTGGTCTCTGCAAACAATGAAATATTTATGCAGTAAGATCAAAGCTAAGCATCTAAGATCGAGGGCACCAATGATGAAATAGTGGCCATACATAATAAAAGTTACTAGATCCCTATACCAATGCTAGTGCCAAAGATTAATGAGAACTTCGAAACAAATAACAGATGCCTAAGTCATCTCACCTTGTGCTTTCCTTTTAAGGATTTGAAACATTATGAAGCAGAAAAACAACCAATTGATCCAATATGTACTTTTCAAATAATGACATTATTTCCGTGTCATGGAATTCATCAAAGCATATTTATCAAGTGATAGAAATAGATTTGAGATCTTTAATGGATTTGAGATTCTTTAGACCAAAATCCCTCAAGATAGGTATGTAGAATCAACTGATAATTTGAATTGAACAAGTGATCATCATGAGTAGAGATGAAGTCATGATCAATTGAACAGAGCAATTAAATTCAGTAGCAGAATGGAGGGGTCATAACATGTAGAAGATTGAGAAGCTCATGAATTGAGGAAGAGAGGCAATTGAGGAGGCTATTCCCAACCTGCCTTCGCCTCTTTTCTGTAGAAGAAGTCATTTTCAATCTCTAAAGAATTTTAGAAACACAGTTGAAAGAGGCAGTGGAAGTCTGAAACTGAAGTCAAGGGCCTAGGGAATATAAAACAACTCGACATGCAAGCACAAACTGCCAAAATTACAAGCAGCTTCGGATTTCAGAGTGTCAGACAAGACTTTCTGGCATCGGTGGTATTATGAGCTTATTTGAGTCTCTGAGTTTGGGACATCCCCAGCCGGTAATTACCATTTCGCCCTTGTTCATTTGAATTTCTGCTCTGTCACACACACCTGTGTTTGTGTTGGTTTCTGCTAACCAATGTTCTTCACTTGCCAACTCAGATGATCCCTTTTACCCAGACGGCATGCTATGGAATTGGGCTTTTAATTTTCAAATATGCAGATAAAAGGAATATCATCATATCAGATTTGAATTTAAATTTTTGGGCTGAAAACTACAAAAGTACAGAGAGGACAGTAAAATTTTAATTTTGATTCTCCTGGTATGTTATGTGCAATAATTTTGTTTCCAGTCCTCCTCATTTCTTATTTCAGTAAATTGCAGAGTGCTAGTTATTATTTGGGAATAAGCAAACATTCAGTGATACTTCTTTCTGACCCAGGACACGGGTCTACTGGACAAGTTGTGTTTCTTGGCACTTCTAAATTTATGAAAAAAGATAATGCTGCTGCTTCATTTGGCTACTGGACACGGTTAATTATGTAGGTGACTTCATATTTTAGAAGGCTCAGGATTTAATAGGTTAAGTGCTAAGGTTTCTTGAGTGGATTAGTTATAGAAGATAGGTTCATTAAAGGTGAATTGCGTCAATGGGGGGCACAATTTGAAGCCATAAGATGGGTTTCAATGGTCAAACTGCTGGCTGTTTGGGTGCTACCCACAAAATTAGGGCTTTGGGTTTAATTGTAGGGTAAATTGGAACAAGAATCAATTAGTGCTTTGGTAGTGTTGTCTAGTGACGCCTACCTAGAATAGTTAGATCAGGGCAGTTGAGAATTTTTCAAAATTATTTTTCTGATTTATAAATATATATTGAGAAGAGAATACAAAGAAGTCTTGGCAGTTGTGGTAAATTTTGCTTCAGACATGAGGTTAGATTGCATCACACAACCAAGGAGAAGCAATTCATGCTAGAGTATTGGTGGTTCTAAATAAAAATTTATTATTGTACAGTATAATGTGAAAAATTCATAACAAACTAGAATAAGTTGTGAATTTTGATGTTCATGTGAGATTCATTCATATTTAAGCATTCATTTTAATTTCGAAGTTACTTCATTGGATAGCTGCATGTCCTGTCATGGATGACTGTAAGCCCAGCATGCTTAGATCGAAGGACAGCACTTCCTTTCCATTGTGACATGGTTCTAAGACTAAGAAGACTTCTTCATTTTGCTGATAAAGAGCTCTCCAAGCAATCAGAGAAATCTTAAACTGAGGTTAAATGCAAAATGCCAACAATCCCTTGCAGCCAAGGAGATCTGAATAGACTGTATCATACTGATTATTAGGTCCTCTGATCCATGTAAAGTGATTGTCAACCCCGTTGATGTTTATTAGGAAGAAATAGATTCAACAATTGTAGATAATTTTCTTCTAAAAAAATAAATTATAAGAGGGTGTGTTACTCTATTTGTACCATATTAATTATTAATAGGATTTTTAAAAATTGGCTATAGGAATATGATTGCTTTTAAGTGAAGTAAAAGAAGAATGATTTCACCCTAAGAACCTTGACCCCACTTCATTATGTGATGGGGAATATTTTAGAATATCTTAGATACTAACTGTAGCAGAAAACAATGAGGTAGAAACCACAGTGAAGTGAGATATGGCAATAATAATTAAATGCTTCTAGCTTCTTCCATTAGTCAAGACATAGTCTAAGGAGAATATTCAGTTTATCATTCCATAATGTATTTATTTCCAAGCCTTAATTGCATTTTGGAGCTTTTATTTGAGTGTTAGAGTCAAATCTTGAGGGCTCAAATTCCATAACTTGTTATTCACAGGATTCAGATGGTGTGTTTGGCTTTTGCCAAATATATGAATATGAAAGTGGCCCTGCCATTGCTATCATCCATCATTACACTCACGAATAGGCCAAATGCTACAGCCCATGGCAGCACGCTTCCAAACCAAGTCCCTATATTTTCTTTTCTGTTATTCACAAACGTTTCCCAATTGGGATGAATGATGGTGTTCAGAAACCAAGAACTCAACTACTAACTAGAATGGAATAAGACTGCAGAATAATACAAAGATCAACAGAATAGACGAGTAAAACTCATTATACTGCAAATGAATCACTGGTACTGACGAGCAAAGAAAGAAAAAGGATACAACCAAAACATACATTAAAATCAACATCTACGGGCAGAGAGGAAACTACCCTTTTTAGAATTATTGTACAAAACCATCATAACACATCTAAACAAAAAATATCAAACCATGAGTATGTTTTGGACAAAGATGAAAATTTTTCACCATTACTGGGTCTGTTTTGATTCATAAAACTTGCATTTCAGGAAACCATAACCTATGAGCTCTAGAATACATAACTTGCATGTTTGGTTATTAGATAATGTCAACCTTAAAAACATTTTTTAAAAGAAAAATAGATGTTGGAGTAGGAGCCTCTCCATGCATATTCCCTCCTATATTAAATATATATATATATAATATTTATTTAATAATAATGATAATAAAAAATATATTTCTTCAAAACTCATTGTTGGAAAAATTAGATCTAATCGGCCGATTCAACTGATTGGATCAAAAATCATTCTAAAATAACTTTTAAAATTAGTGAGTAATTGAATTGACACAAAATTGGTCAAATTAAATAAAAATTAATTAAACTAAGTAAAAGTCGGTGCTAAATAAACTGGTTAAACTGGTTTATTTGAAATTTCTTTTAATTTTGCTTATTCTATAATTATATAATGATAAAATTTATATTATAAAAAAATTAATTTTAATGAATATGTTAATTTATTAATATTTTATAAATTTATTATGAGTAAATATTTTTTTAATTAACAATATTTTTCTATCAACACTAGCGAGAGCAGGTAAAAGTAAAACCAACTTCGTCAACAATATTTCCACGAGAGATGGATTCAGACTTGTAGGTATTCTGCGCAAATTAACAAAAAGTTTAAGAAGCTTGTCAGACAACCAGGTGACCATCCCGCCAAGCAGAGCTGGACAGGAACGATCCTCTGCGGCCAAACACACAGCACTATCGTGGGAGGCCCGGCCAATAATCACGCTCTGGTCACCTGGTCATATGTCATCCACCAAGCTTGAAGTCCCTGTCTCCTTAGAAATCAAGGATACAGAAGTACAAGCCTATAGAACAGATCCTGTTCAAGTAAGGTCGTGGCCGAATGTCTAGCTTCGCGCACTTATATACCACCGTGTTATTCGTGATGCGCCCGATGTGGGACTTCAGTTCACTTAGAAAGCAATACTGAAATAGCCCACAAGACCACCCTAGCCATCCTCAACAAGCTCTCGTCCTACGATTGGGAGACCAAAGCGGTGCTCACTCTGGCTGCTGGCTCAGCCGCAGTCCCAGCCCATCGAGCCACTGGCGAAGCCATCGTCGAGCTCAACAACCTCATCAAGACCACCCTCCAAGTCGTTGAGCTCATCGAGAAGATCGACAACCCTAGCAATTATGATTCCAAGGACGTCTCCTCTCTGGCACTTGCCATGGAGCAACAGCCTATTGATGCATACTGGTCTATCATTACCATTGTAGCTATTGTCACTCAGATTGATTGCCACACTACTGAATCGTAAGTAATTATTAAATTTATAGGATTTATAATTAGAAAATGTTAAATCCTGTTTAAGTGTTGTATATGCGGGTTGGTTGGTATGTCCAGGGAACACAGGCAGGAACTGTCGCATTTCGGGCAGAAGATTAACATTATACTCAGCAAATTGATAATGAACAGGAAATACTGCATAAACGTCACCATTAAGATATGAGTAATCATTGAGATCTGAAGATGAGGAGATTTCTCTTGCAATCAACCAACATCTTGTTGTAGGCAGACAAGTTTGTAAACAATGTGGTAACATAGTACTATTAAACCGACAGTATCACAGTATCTCTTCTTCTGCAGACAAGATCCCGTAAAGATGCTGCTTTCTCCAGTGGTTTGCCTGATTGTTGTTCGCAGAATTGAGATTTTAAATCTGTGAGTTGTTAAGACGAGTTCATGTGATTCCCAAGTTATAAAATTGAGGGATGAGTTAGGAAGTTTGGTGAGTGGGAAGCATTGAGTGGACAATGCTGTGGCAACTCTAAGATCCAAATCAAGATACTATAATTGCCTGCTTGCTTTGTGACATTTAACCAGAAAAATATTCCTTTTGTCTCCCTCATTTCTGTGGCTATATATGCAGCAGAAGCCAACCATTGGAACTCATCTCCAAGCCCTTTGTTTTCTGAAAAGAGAAAATGGCAGCCATAGAAAGTAACACAAAGAGCTCTATGCATATTAGATCCAACAGCTTTCCCTCTGCACCTCACCGCCATGTATCACAGTTTGAGGAGCATCTAAGCAGATTGAAGTCTTCTGAATCCGCTTCTTCATCATCTGCCATAAGCCATCAACTGAATGGTTTACAGGATTTGCATGGTTGCACTGATGAGTTGCTCCAATTGTCAAGCACCCAGCGAGACTTAGCACGAGAATGCAATGAAAAATTAGTTGACAAACTACTAGAAAGTTCTCTGGTTCTCTTGGATATTTGCAGTACAGCTAAAGATTGTCTAATGCAATCAAAGGAAAGCATACAAGAACTTGAGTCCATTCTTAGGAGGAGAAAAGGTGCCGAAACTGCTGGATTCACAACTGAGAGTGGCAAATACATGGCTTCTAGGAAGAAGATGAGGAAGGCTATAAAAAAGGCCATGGTAAATTTGAGAGGAATCTTGAGAGATTCTTCCTCTAACAAAGATGATGAGACTTCATCCATGCTTAGCATCTTGAAAGAAGCAGAAGCAGTCACTGTGAGCTCATTGGAGTTCTTGTTGTTGTTTATTTGCAATCCAAAGGGACAATTGAAGCAGAGAAGATGGCCTGTGATCTCCAAGCTGATGCAGCCTAAGAGGATAGCTTGTGATTCTGAAGAATCAAAGGCAAATGAATTTGAAAAGGTGGATGCAGCTTTGCATTCTCTCATCAGTCTCAAGAAATCATCTATGGAGAAGTTCCAAACCCATTTGGAAAATTTGGAGATGTGTATTGAGGATCTAGAACTAGGAGTTGAGAGCCTCTCAAGGAAGCTAATTAGAACCAGAGTTTCTCTTCTGAATTTGTTCAACCACTAGTTAGAGAAAATCTATGTCTCACAGTTGTACATAAATGTGATTAAATTATGTTCATATGCTGAATATAGAAAAAACAAATTATAGCTACTTGATCCTGAGTCATTTTTTCATTTCCTATTTACTATTTATTCTTCACATCTCATTTTATAGTTTCCTTAATATTTTCAAGTTTTCACCTGCATAATGATTGAAACGAAAGAGAAGGCAAAACACAATTATATTTTCGTTTTATTTCATAGCCTACTCAAGTTGAAAAAGGAGAAAAACCTTCATATCATAACACTATATTTTTTCCTTTCAATCCACCTTTCAATGTAATAACCTGTTTTAAATCTGGTATTGTTAAACAGGTTATCTGTTATTATTTTATCCCTTAATGAAGTTTTTTCTTTTTTTCATAATTCTGAGGGGGAAAAAAAAGCAGAGCAGGGGAAAGTAGGAGGATTAGAAAATTATTATTAGAATCAATTATTTAATCCACATGGGATTCAGAGGCAATTTGAATCCATATCCTATCTGTCAAAATTTAATGTTTGCACATATTCTTATTTTGCATGTGCTAGATACAATAAACAACTTGATATCTGCCTTTTTTGTATTAAGTCAATATGTAAGTCATTATCTTATCTTTATAGTCCATTATTGCTTGCATTTGCTGTGTATAAACTGTATAGCAGAGGCTAGCTCAAACACAAATAAAGCAGAGAAGATGGTCAGTAATCTCCAAGCTGATGCAGCCTAAAAGAATATTATGTGATTCTGCAGAATCAGACATAAATGAGTTTGAAAAGGTGGATGCAGCTTTGGAATCTCTCAACAGTCACAAGGCTTCATCTATGGAGAATTTTCCATCCCATTTGGAAAATCTTGAGATGTGCATTAATGATCTAGAAGTAGGAGTTGAAATCAATATCTTCAACCATTAGAAAGTTAAGGAGTTGAAATCAACACCTGTGCTTCCTTTCTCAATTTTCTAGCCCGTAACCCTATTGCTTCCTCCCATTTTAAAAAGTCATATTGGAAAGTTAAGGCGCCTTTAAAAGTTAAAGCTTTTTTGTGGCTAGTTGTGCTCAACAGAATTAATACAAATGATTTGTGTCAGATTAGAAGGCCCCTCAAGGCTTTATCCCCTAACGTTTGCGTCTTGTGCTTCAGACATTCAGAGACAAATAATCATTTGTTCCTACACTGCGATGTAGCTTGGAGTATTTGGAACAGGTTATTTGATCTCTTTGACGAGAGTTGGATTTGTCCAAAGGATCTTGGCACTTTCCTTGCGACCAAATTTACTGGCTTTGGCCATAGGAAGGACAACAAAACTCTTTGGAATACAGCTATGTTCGCAACTGTGTAGTGCATTTGGCTGGAAAGAAATGCCAAAGTTTTTAACGATCGGTGTATGCCTACTCAGTTGTTGTGGGATCGATTTTGTTATGCAGCGTCATTGTGGATTTCGGCCAATGGGTTGTTTAAGGGAGTGCCTATATCTAATGTTTATAGGGATTGGAGGGTGTTATTGTACTAATACTTTGTTTGGGACTTTGTGGGGGGTTTTTGTACTTTTTAATTTACATTTTGTCCGTAAATTTTCTTAGGAGGATCCCTTGTCCTCCACCTATTATACTCCTTCCCTCTGTACTTTTCTCTTCTCCTTAATAATTTTTTTTTTCTATCAAAAAAAAAATCTTCAACCATTAGTTAGCGAAAATCAATATGTCAACCATAGACACATATTCAATGTATTGTCCATGAATATCTCACGACTGTACATAAATGAGACTAAAAATGTTCAGTTACTGAATATATATTATCTGAGTATCAAACTTTATCATTTAGTTTCCTTTAATTCCACCCCCCCACCAAAAAAAAAAAGGAAAATTTCAACTCTATAATAATTGAAAAGAAAGAGAAGGTGAAACAAAATCTTATTCATTTCACCTGCAACAACCTTATCAGCCTACTTCAATAACAAAAGCCCTTTATTTTAACATTATGTTGTTCCATTTTATCAACTTACTAATGTAATAACTTCTTTTAAACTGTTATTTCTAAATTTCTTAACAGTTTCTCTGTGTATTTCTTGTTTTTGAGAGAAAAAATAGAAATGAAGGACAAAGGAGAATGAATTGAATATAATTCCTTGAATCAATTATTCAGCCCACGTGGGATTCAAGGGAAGCTTAAATCCATATCCTACCTGTCAAGGTAACGATAACCTCGATTTGATGATTAAATATAGTCAACATTTTAATATTTGCACATGTTATCCTAGCAAACAGGACCTTTTAGTAAATGAGATATCTAAAGAGTTGGTCATTGATAGAGCTCAATGGCGTCGTGCGATCCATGTAGCCGACCCCACTTAGTGGGATAAGGCTTTGTTGTTATTGTTGTTTATATGAAACATTCATTTAATGATATTTTTTTGGCCTTTTGGGAACACAATGCATAAAAACTCATTATTCAAATACTTAGTTGTACAGCAAGATAACCAGGAACATGCATTTAAACAATTTTGAGCATCCATTGATTGATAATGAACAGGAAACACTGCATAAACATCAACATCAAGATATGAGTAATCACTGAGATCTGAAGATGAGTGGATTTCTCTTGCAATCAACTATTATTTACAATAAACTAATTAAGTACATCCAATTGTAGGCAGACAAGTTTGTAAACAATGTGGTAACATAGTATTTTTAAACTGACAGCACCTCTTCTTCTGCAGACAAGATCCCAAGTTGATGCAGATTGAGAGAGAAAAGCAAAAACTTAGGCAGAGTGGTGCGAAAAGACTGTCTGAATATTTCTTGAGCATCAGGAGTATTTATACACCAGTACACAACGGTCACGATACCACGTGACACGGAAATGAAAAACAGAGCCAACGAACAAAAAACAGAGTTTACAGAAACAACTTGATAATGAATTAAAACACTACAGCAGTAACTACAACAGTAAAACAAGTACAGTAAAACAAAATTGAGTTCATGTACTGCTGACTCACTGGCATGCCTTATTGTTGCTCACAGAAATCTGTGAGTTGTTAAGATGAGTTCATGTGATTCGCAAGTTATAAAATTGAGAGATGAGTTAGGAAGCTTGGTGAGCGGGAAGCAATGAGTGACACTGAACAAGAAAAATGTTCTTTTTGTCTCCCTCATTTCCGTGGCTATATATGCATCAGAAGCCAACCATTGGAACTCATCTCCAAGCCCTTTGTTTTATGAAAAGAGAAAATGGCAGCCATAGAAATTAACACAAAGAGCTCTATGCATATTACATCCAACTGCTTTCCCTCTGCACCTCACCCCCTTGTATCTCAATTTGAAGAGCATCTAAACAGGTTGAGGTCTTCTGAATCTGCTTCTTCTTCAAGTCAAAAACACAGTGGCTTGCAGGATTTGCACGACTGTACTAATAAGTTGCTGCAATTGTCAGCCTCCCAGAAAGACTTAGCACGAGGATGCACCGAAAAACCGGTTGAATTGAATGAAGTAATACTCAATTCTTCAATATTACATCGTATACTAACATCATGAAGTTTGTCCAGTGGTTAAATAGATATGTCCGTATTTTGACTATTCAAGTTCAAACATTGGAATCTACATTTTCTCACCAAAAAGATTTATTCTCCTTATGCAGGCTAAATTGGACTGTTTTGATAGCTCTAATCAATGTTTGAGATAAAATTAAAACTAAAATCAATTAGTATGACACATTGGTAGTGGACGGGTCACATGAAAAAGTCCACATTAACATTTTCTATCAATTATGTTAACGACGTCAGTTTTAGGGACAAAATTAAAACAAAAAAAAACATGTAGAACGAAATTGACGAAAAAAAAAATGTTAGGGACAAAATTGAAACTTAAGATAAATGTTATGAACCAAAAAGATACATTTGCATTTGAGAAATATATCAATTCATTCCTTGTAGAGTACAGAGAAATATGTCTTGGTCCTGAAGATAAAAGAGTATCAAGTTAAACTTCATTTTCTGTTTAGAACAAAGGAACCTAAGAAATCACTTAATGAAGCACAAAGGTCCACAGAGTTCTGACTAGCTTATTTGGACCTTATAAAATTGATAGGGACTGTTATGGTTCTGATTTTCCAGCTGAGAATTGAGACTAAAAAATGTTTCTTCTTCACATGGAATCGCCAGGCCGCCCATCGGGTGATGAAACCTGAATTCTTCCTCGACCTTATCGAGTAATTTTTGGAAAGCAGGTTTCACTCAAGAATGATATAGGAACCAGAAACCCCAGAAACCTCTTCTGCTCTTCTCCAATATACACTGCAAAATACCCTTTTGGCACATTACCTGGCATTGAACTTGCTTCCTTGCCTCTCAAGAAAGAGCAACAGAGGATGTGCTTCGTGCTGATCATTGATGCCAAATGCATTGCCGTTGTCAATTCAGAGAATCCAGTTCAGTGGAATGCTTAAGGATTTGTTGGTGGACAATGTGAAAACTTGGTGGGGAATTTTGGGATTTTGAGTGTGTATATATAGGGATAGATGTCTAACAGAAATTAGTGAGACACAAGCATTCTATGGATGAGTCATATGGTTTTGTCTTTCAATGCATCATCAAGAACTTGGTTTTGATTGCAAGTTTTGTTCCTTTTTTGTGAAAAAATGAAAATATCTGGTTCTCATGTGAAGTTAACGTCACATGGGCATCACATGCACTTGTGGATGTAGGAGCTTACCTCTCATAGAAGGAGAAGGAATTGAATAGAAGTGAAATTAGGTCCTTCTCCTTTCTTGAACAAGAAAATCATGAATGGCTTAAAGAAATGACTACTTTGGGTTAGAATTTAAATATGCAAGATCTTCTAACACAAGCAATTTAGGCAGATTTGTGGCCTCATGAATGGCTTCATAATGTAAGATTTGTATTCATTTTTATTTACATTTAACTATTCAACTTGCGACTTTGGGGACATCTGATAAAATTGGAACGATATAGAGAAACTATCCGGCTTAAACTAATTTATGGTATTCTCTTTTCAATTTTCTTTTGCAGCTACATGATTTGCTCAAGAGCATATGCAAGACAGTGTGCATAATCATTGAAATTGGGCAAATTTCAAAGAGATTTGACAAAAATATAGGAGAAGCAATACTTTCTGTTCATGAATATTCAATTCAGATTGCTGTTTAAGAAGAAAAACAAAGAAAGAAGAAAATTCCTTCAGTACAAAACTACCTCAACTAATCTTCTTCAATCGATTCATAGCTGATTCATGTGACAAGTGACGTCTAAGAAAGAATTCTCCTTGCATGGAATTGTGAGACCGCCCATTGGATGATCATATCTGAATTCTTCTTCAGCTTGGCTTAGTAGTTCTTGAAATGAAGGATGGTTCAAGTACGATATGGGAATCACAAATCGCTTCATTTTCTCCCCAACATACACTGCAAGATAGCCTCTTGGGACCTCTGCAGTTTTGGAAGCTGCTTGGCTTGCTGCAAACGATGACCTTCTTGTACTGGGTAAGCGGAACCCCATTGATTTTCTGCTTCTACCCTGAGGACTTATGAAAAAAAAAAAAGTGTTCCTATGCTTGAAGATGCCAATTACTTGTGTTGCTTGAGAATGTCATGGTGAGTATATAAATAGATAATCAAGTCTTTAACTTGTGGAAACCATTGATCTATTGAATTTTGTGGGGTCTAGTTTTGAGACAGAGATCAAATATTCACATGGCATTGTCTTGTGAATTAGGCCTTTACAGCAGAAAACCTAATTATTGCTCAGAACATGTGAGGCTCAAAACATATCATATATGTTCTTCATATTGATAAGCTACCTGTATTTGAAATCTGATCTATAAACCATGAAATCCAGTAGATAGCCATCAAACCATAATGTTTGGAGGCAAGAGAAGGACTGTACTTTTTTGGCATTCTCCTAACTGTATTATCGGTACTTCGAATGTGAGGTATACGAGGTATGATCCTACAAGTGAGCCAACCATTTGACTAAAATCTGTTACTTCTTTTACTGTATAGTGATTATATAGATTTCTTATACAGATATTAAAATGTAATACTTATATAGACACGCATACTAAATCAACTGAATGAATTAAGAAAATACTATGGCTAAAATATCATTTTAGTTCCTTAACATTGCCTCAAGTTTCATTTTTTGTCCTTTACATTTACCTTAGGATTCATTTTGGCCACTTAACTTTCCCTTAGATTTCCCTCATGTCCCTTAATTTTATTTTGTTTCGATTTGTTCCCTTTAACTTAAAATAAAACCCTCAAATAACAAAATAGTTTTATGAAGTTATGACTTACTAGAGTTAAGGCATTAGAGTGAAAGGTATTTAAATTAGGTAACAGCAAGAATCCGAAATAAGGGAATTATTGATAAATAATAAAAAATCCCTAGGATCGTATTTCAAAATGGGGAAAGATGGGAGCAAAAGGGATAAAGTAATAACAACGATGCTGAATCCAAAATTATGAGCTTTGATCTCATGGTAGACTCTATACAACTTCACCACCATCAGGTTCAAGCCATTTTCTGTCATGACTCTCTCTCATGAACCTCCTTCACTTCAGAGGTTCGTTTCCTTTTTTCTTTTGGACGTATTTCCACCTTTGTCCAAGTCCTGTGAGATTTCATAAACTTCATGTCTGCCAACACTTCTATGTGATTTGAATTTTTTTTTAATTGTTTGATAAGTGCAATTTAAATGCCTGATATTGAACTAACTATGCTTTTGTTTAAACATAAATGGCTGATTCTTGAATGAAAATGCAACTGTGTTACTATTGTGAAAACATACATTTGGCAGCAGAAATTGTCCATTTGTTATGTCAAAATAGTGTGCATCATTATAAACCTAGCACATTTATTTGGTGAGCTTGCGAATTTGAGCCTGTTATTTTCTTTAACTGATTTATTTGATATATTTATACTTTCTAAGTCTTAACATTTATCATTATATTAATTTGAATTTTATATTAATAAGTATTTTTCATAAAAAATATTAACACTTATTACATAATACAACGTTTTTGACAATATTAGAATTTTGAATATGCTTATAGATTAAGATTGAAAAAATGGTTGTCAAAAAAAAAATTCGTTAGTTTAAAAACATTTTAGATCCTTGCAATTAAGATGATTGAATAGGAACCTAAATAATGGAAGTGGATTTCTTCCTATACTTGAAAATGATAGAAAGCTCCTAATCTAACGTAGATAACTAAATGCATTATATCTAATAGTTTATGTTTTTCTTGCATTTGTTTTTTTTTAAATTTTATTGATCATCTAATCTTGATTAATGATCATTAAATTAATCAACGTCTAACACAATTTTAAAAATTAAAAAAATAGAAAATAGAAGAAAAATGGATGTTGGAGTAGGAGCCATCCCATATAGATTCGCTCCTATATTAAATATATATATATATATATATATATTTATTTATTTATTTAATAATAATGATAATGAAAAATATATTTCTTCAAAACTCATTGTTGGAAAAATTAGATCTAATCGGCCGATTCAACTGATTGGATCAAAAATCGTTCTAAAATAACTGTTAAAATTAGTGAATAATTGAATTAACACAAAATTAGTTAAACTAAGTAAAAGTCGGTGCTAAATAAACTTGTTGAACCAGTTCATTTGAAATTTCTTTTAATTTTGTTTATTCTATAATTATATAATGATAAAATTTATATTATAGATAAATTAATTTTAATGAATATGTTAATATATTAATATTTTATAAATTTATTATGAGTAAATATTTTTTTAATTAACAATATTTTTCTATCAACAGTAGCGAGAGCAGGTAAAAGTAAAACCAACTTCGTCAACAATATTTCCACGAGAGATGGATTCAGACTATTCTGCGCAAATTAACAAAAAGTTAAAGAAGCTTGTCAGACAACCAGGTGACCATCCCGCCAAGCAGAGCTAGACAGGAACGATCCTCTGTGGCCAAACACACCGCACTATCGTGGGAGGCCCGGCCAATAATCACGCTCTGGTGACCTGGTCATATATCATCCACCAAGCTTGAAGTCCCTGTCTCCTTAGAAATCAAGGATACAGAAGTACGAGCCTATAGAACAGATCCTGTTCAAGTAAGGTCGTGCCCGAATGTCGGGCTTCGCGCACTTATATACCACCGTGTTATTTGTGATGCGCCCGATGTGGGACTTCGGTTCACTTAGAAAGCAATACTGAAATAGCCCACAAGACCACCCTAGCCATCCTCAACAAGCTCTCGTCCTACGATTGGGAGACCAAAGTTGTGCTCACTCTGGCTGCTGGCTCAGCCGCAGTCCCAGCCCATCGAGCCACTGGCGAAGCCATCGTCGAGCTCAACAACCTCATCAAGACCACCCTCCAAGTCGTTGAGCTCATCTTGAAGATCGACAACCCTAGCAATTATGATTCCAAGGACGTCTCCTCTCTGGCACTTGCCATGGAGCAACAGCCTATTGATGCATACTGGTCTATCATTACCATTGTAGCTATTGTCACTCAGATTGATTGCCACACTACTGAATCGTAAGTAATTATTAAATTTATAGGATTTATAATTAGAAAATGTTAAATCCTGTTTAAGTGTTGTATATGCGGGTTGGTTGGTATGTCCGGGGAGCACAGGCAGGAACTGTCGCATTTCGGGCAGAAGATTAACATTATACTCAGCAAATTGATAATGAACAGGAAATACTGCATAAACGTCACCATTAAGATATGAGTAATCATTGAGATCTGAAGATGAGGAGATTTCTCTTGCAATCAACCAACATCTTGTTGTAGGCAGACAAGTTTGTAAACAATGTGGTAACATAGTACTATTAAACCGACAGTATCACAGTATCTCTTCTTCTGCAGACAAGATCCCGTAAAGATGCTGCTTTCTCCAGTGGTTTGCCTGATTGTTGTTCGCAGAATTGAGATTTTAAATCTGTGAGTTGTTAAGACGAGTTCATGTGATTCCCAAGTTATAAAATTGAGGGATGAGTTAGGAAGTTTGGTGAGTGGGAAGCATTGAGTGGACAATGCTGTGGCAACTCTAAGATCCAAATCAAGATACTACAATTGCCTGCTTACTTTGTGACATTTAACCAGAAAAATATTCCTTTTGTCTCCCTCATTTCTGTGGCTATATATGCAGCAGAAGCCAACCATTGGAACTCATCTCCAAGCCCTTTGTTTTCTGAAAAGAGAAAATGGCAGCCATAGAAAGTAACACAAATAGCTCTGTGCATATTAGATCCAACAGCTTTCCCTCTGCACCTCACCCCCGTGTATCACAGTTTGAGGAGGATCTAAACAGTTTGAAGTCTTTTGAATCCGCTTCTTCATCATCTGCCATAAGCCATCAACTGAATGGTTTACAGAATTTGCATGGTTGCACTGATGAGTTGCTCCAATTGTCAAGCACCCAGCGAGACTTAGCACGAGAATGCAACGAAAAATCAGTTGATAAACTACTAGAAAATTCTCTTGTTCTCTTGGATATCTGCAGTACAGCTAAAGATTGCCTAATGCAATCAAAGGAAAGCATACAAGAACTTGAGTCCATTCTTAGGAGGAGAAAAGGTGCCGAAACTGCTGGATTCGCAACTAGAGTGGCAAATACATGGCTTCTAGGAAGAAGATGAGGAAGGCTATAAAAAAGGCCATGGTAAATTTGAGAGGAATCTTGAGAGATTCTTCCTCTAACAAAGATGATGAGACTTTGTCCATGCTTAGCATCTTGAAAGAAGCAGAAGCAGTCACTGTGAGCTTGTTGGAGTCCTTGTTGTTGTTTATTTGTAACACCCTCAAAATCAGGTTCACTGAGGTCAATTCAAGTTCCCTTTGGCACTACTTCTACTTCTGATGGTAATCTAATCTTTAAGGATTACAGTGGAGTGATCTAAATGCTGTACAGAATACTCATTCTGCTACTCACCAAGCTATTGCACAAGATGCACAAGTCACTGTCACTGTTTCTCAGCCTGTTATACAATCATATACAGAAGGATCTTCCTCTCACCATGTTTAACCTCAGGCTGCAACTCACACTCAAAATACACAGAATGCAGTCACTACAAAGAGCCTCTATGGGCACCAGATAAAAATCTGTCATTTGAAAGCCAAAAGTCTTGTTTACTGTCACAGAACCCACTTCTGTTACTGAAGCATTGACCACACTTGAATTACTCCTACTTCTGTTACCTACTTATTAAGCTATGTAGATTATATTTTAATCACAAGTTCATCTCTTTCTTATGTGAATGAGGTAAAGCAGAAGCTAAATGCAGAATTTTCATGATGAGTCCTATCACTTCTCACAGCAAAAATATATCAAGGATATTCTGGAGAAAGCTAATATAGGTACTGAAAAAGGCATGGCAACCCCTACACCTGTTAAGTTAACAAAGTCTGGTTCGGAAAAATTCTCTGACCCTTCATAATATAGGTCAGTGGTTGGTTCTTTGCAGTATATAGCTTTTGCAGTCAATAAGGTTAGTCAATACATGAGTGATCCTCTTGAAGCTCACTGGACAGCAACCAAAAGGATTAAGATTCGGTTTTGTTTCAACACATGGTCTCCACTTAAAAAAAGTCATCCAATCTGAATTTTTGCAGCTTTGCGGATGTTGATTGGGTCAGAGATCTTGATGATCACAGCTTTTCAAATACCATTGAGCATTGAATATTGTATTTTGTATTTTGTATTTTGTCAGCACTAAAGAGTAATAGAGCAAATGTACTATTTGTTAGAATATGCTTGTACAGCTGTAGCCTTTCTGGTGTAACATGTATTATGTTGATTCAATGTAAAAATTCCATTCAATTCCATCTTTACATTCTGTAATTCTGTTATACAACACAACAACAGTATTGCAAGATGCCCACAAATCAACCTCTTATGAAATGTCAGACAAGGTAAAAATTGTGCAAGGTCAAACATATATGTACCACAGAATATATACAAACCCAGACATTTGCAAGGTTTTGAGTTTAAATAAGAGAGCAAAAGAGATAAACTGATAATAACTATGATAAATCCAAAATTAAGAGCTTTGGATCCTCCTGTTGCTGAGCTCTCTGTACAACTTCACTACCATCTGATCGAACCCATTCTTTCCTCTTTCACTTCACAGGTTCATTTCCTTCTTATTGGACTTTTTGTACCTTTGGCAGACTGTTTGATTTATTTTTTCCCTTTTGGTCTCTGCACACAATGAACAATTTAATCAGTAAAATTAAACAATCTAGTTCAAATTAGTACTGAGAAAAAAAAAGAGGCAAATAACAAATTTATAAAGGAAGTAAATATATAAGATGAATAGCATTAATTAATACCAGTTGATTGTCTCTGTCAGTCCAATGTAGACTAATTTAGGCTTGATGGCTTCACTCTTTGACCAGGTTATCATAGGATGAACTGATTTTGGTGCAGAGATATTTCTGACTTCTCTCTGATCTGAGATATGCTGCTGTTCATCAGTGGCCTCCTCCAACTGAGGTTGTTTTTCATTAAACCCAACCTCAGCTGGTTCTGTAGTCTCTTCATTCAAAGTTTTACTGTTGATTCCCTCGGCTTCAGTTCCTGAATGGTCAAAAATCTGCACACTAGAGTTTTTATCATTAAGATCAACGATCTTCTGAGTAGCAACTGAATTGTTAGGATTAGGGTTTTAAGATAGTGCAGATACCACATGCCAAAGGAGGAAGATTGGAGCATCAAATACTAATAGATTAATTGGGTTGTCCCTGATTTCTAAGTTATCTTACAAATTCTATCACCTCAAACCGTAGTCTCAACTTATGTATGAGACAATCAATTTCCCAAGAATATATCATTGCTAAAAGATAAAAACTTTCAACTTTCATATTGAAAATCAGTTAAAAATATTTCAGTCAACAAAAATATGAATAGATCTTTACACAATCAAGTCTTTTCCATTAACTTCGATCGTTTTTCATAAAGATCGATCTTAAACTTTCAAAGGAATATACTGTTACCTCGCAAGCATCCTTATAATGTAAGATAAAGATGGGGTTGATATGATTCCTCCACATGAATGGCTTGCTAGTAAGCTTGTAAGGAGCCAGATTTCATCTTCCTCTAAGTGTGAAGAAAAAGGGAAGACACTGAAAGGGAGAGATCTAAGTAGAGTGAGAAATGCAATTTTGACAAAAACTGGCTTCATAGAGTAGTAGTAGTAGAGTCTCAACCATATCACTCCCATCTTCATCTTTATTCTTCTCATCATCACCATCATGAGAAGCTTCTTTTCCATAACTTTTTAACCCCTTTTTTTTTTTTCATTTTCCATCATATAAATTTTCGATCAGGCAGGAACATCTACAAGAGCTCAAGAACCTCGAACCACTTCAGGTTGATGGCTGGTCTATGGGTTTTACAAATCATCATGTACCAAGGTGTCAAATAAGCCAAAAAGCATGTACCTGGGTAAGTATGAACAATTAAGAAACAGATAGAAGACATCTTCATTTGGTTCTAACCTTATAATTCTTAAGAAGAACTGAAATATTTGATTGACCAAATTATCATACTCAAGATCGAACATGATCAGGCAGACTTTGAACTTTGCAACAATTCTTGGAATTGAGACAGCTTATTCATAACAACAGCCAAACCCCACAAGAGCATCAAAAGCAGCCACCATCCCCTCGAAAATTTCCTGTTTACCATGAAAAGAAATGCTATCTATGTATCATTCCAATGGGATGACTATTCAATTCTATACTTACATTCACATGAATTTCATGACAGAAACTTGCTATTGGTTTGAACTAAATTGATTACCTTAATTTGTTCATCATTGTAAGGGGCATCAAGTGCTATTACCTTAAATGTACACATCTTCAAAGAAATATAAGCCTCCACTTTGTTTAGCACGGTCAATCATTTTTAGATTGTTGGTGGAATTATTGTTCTAGCAAATAAAAGTGCCTCAAAACCATCAGTCTCTTATAGAAAAACTAGACTGAAAAAACATATAAGATCCATGAGGCAAGAGTGTCAAGCTCAATTCGATGAACTGAAATGTGATGCTCAAGAGGCAAAACAAGAGGCTCAAAAGGCAAGATGGGAAGCTCAGGAGGCAAATCAATGATTAGAAATAACGAAGAAGGAGCTCGAGGAAATAAGGCAACATCTGAGCGAACTAAGACAATAATTGAGTGAAAACAGACAATAAGCAACACTAGTCAAAATTTGGTGATGTAGTTGTTTGAAAGTTCTGAACATTGTGAATCCACCATAATGTCCATGCTATTGAGTTTGTTGTTTGGTCCATATATAGATAATTTAAGTGGCCTTGTGGCATTGTTACTTGAATTTAGTGAATCACTTACACCACTAATGGAAGCATTTATTTCATAAAAACTTTTGAGGCAAAACAAATAAAGATGTCAAGATTACTACTCTGTCTTGCAGCATTGAGATCATAACAATTGCATCACCAAATTTTGACTGGTGTTGCTTCTTATCTGTTTTCACTCAATTGTTGTCGTAGTTCGCTCAGATGTTGCCTTATTTCCTCAAGCTCCTTTATCGTTGTTTCTAATCATTGATTTGCCTCTTGAGCTTCCCGTCTTGCATCTTAAGCCTCCCGTTTTACCTCTTGAGAATCACGTTTCAGCTCATCGAAGTGTGCTTGCCACTCTTGCCTCATAGATCTTATATGTTTGTTATGCCCAGTTTTTCTATGAGAGACTGATGGTTTTGAGGCTCTTTTATTTACTGGAGCAATAATTCCACCAAGAATCTAAAATAGTATACATCATTATGGATTTTTGAAAGCTCATAAGGTGGAATTGGAACTCCTTTTGGGAGGAAGTCGAAGTCACCTCCACACCTTAAATTTGTCATATTTGGGACAGAGAGCCTTCCGTAATCAAAACCCTCTCCAAATCTGGCCTCATGATCAAACATTTACATGAATTTCTTGACATAAACTTGCAATTCATTTCAAATAAAATTGATTACCTTTATTTGTTCATCATTATAATCTCAATGATGCAAGGCAGAGCTGCAAACTTGACATCAATGGAATGCCTAAAAAACTTTTGTGAAACCAATGCATCCTCTGGTGCTCCAAGTAAGTCATGAATTTCATTGGATGGTTCTTGCTCCATCCTTGACAATATTTTCTCAAGCTTCTGAATGTCTAAAAACCAAACAAGAGAATCAATTCAGAGCAATAATTTCTGTATAGAATATGAGTTTTCCTTTTATGAAATGTCAGGAATCAAAGTGGAAAATTGAGCAAGCGAAACATAAATCTTTTGGAACATACCTTTTGTGTAATACTCTTGAAGTCTTGAACTCTATGTGATGACCACCTGTGAAGAAAGGATCAGCTGCTGTAAAGCCTAATCAAAGGTTTAATAAGGTACATACTTCATCGGATGTTCTGTTCAGGGAAGAGAGGACTGAGTATAAATTAAAAATAAAAAAGATGTTTCAAAAAATCTTAAAGAAAATAAACTCAATTTGAAAATATGTAAATAGCATGAATTGAAGGCAGATCCAATACTAACAGATTATTTGGGGTGTTCCCAATTTGTAAGTTATTCTACAAATTCTGTCACCTCAATCCCTAGTTGCAAACTATTTATGTTTTATTAGCATAAACCAATGGAAAATTCATCAATTATGGTCACCACAGAAATATGAAGTATAAACTTTAATATTGCTCAAATATAAACACTAATTCACACAATCAATTCCCCTAGAATTTATCATCGATTAAAAAAAAATCTTTCAATCTTCAGAACGAAAAATCAGTTAAGAATAATTGAATCATCAAAAAAAAAAGAATGGATCTACAAGCAATCAAAGTTTTTTCTCATAACTTCGATTGTTTTTCATAAAGATCGATTTGAAACTGTCAAAGGAAATAATGGAAAGAATATATCTTTACCTCGCAAGTGAACTATAAACTTTAACATTGCTCATACCTAAACAAAAATTCACACGATCAATTTCCCAAGAATTTATCACCGATAAAAGAAAATATTTTAATTTTCAGATTGAAAAATCTATTAAGAATAATTCAATTGACAACAAAAAATGAATAGATCTACACACAATTTTTCTCATAACTTCGATTGTTTTTCAAAAAGATCGATTTGAAATTGTCAAAGGAAATAATGGAAAGAATATGTCTTTACCTCACAACCATCCTTATAAAGAACCGATCATCTTTACCCCGCAACCATCGATTTGAAACTATCAAAGGAAACAAGGGTTATCTAATCACACAATGTTTGTCAAGCATGAAGGAAGTAAGAAATGTATCCTCATTGTCTATGTTGATGATATAATACTCACAGGGGATTATGTTGAGGAAATGGAAAAAATAAAAACTGTTCTAGGAAAAGAAATATAAGTCAATGATCTTGGGTCAGTGAAGTACTTTCTTGGGATGGAATTTACAAGGTCAAAGAAGGGAATATATGTTTCTTAGAGGAAATACATACTTGATCTTTTGAAAGAAACAAGATTACTGGGGTGTAAACCTACTGAAACTCCCATTATAGTCAAGAAAAAAAAGAATTCCGAAGAGGAAGGAAATATAGAGGTATAGAGTAAGGACGAAGAAGAAAAAGAGGAGGCTGTAGAAAAAGAGAGGTACCAGAAACTTCTAGGGAAACTGATCTATCTATGAAAAGAGGAGGTTCCAATCATGAAATAGACATTGAGATTGGAAAACTTGTGATGATATCGAGATTGAGAAGTGAGAGTATATATATATATATATGCAAATTAATATTCTAGAGGCTTCGGGTTAATGACATCTGAAATTAAGATGCTTTTGTATTTTATTATTTTCTTGTGGGGCCCAAATAAACGTAAAATTTCAAAGATAATGAAATCCGATATTACTTCTTTTAAGGGCATTTTTGGATTACCGTGTGAATTAAGAAGCATTAAATCTGCCATAAGAGATTGTAAAGGGACACTTCTTACATTAAATTTGTACATTGCTAGACCTAAAGTTAAGAGCAGAACAGTCAGAGTAAAAGGCATATCTCTTTACAATTAACTAACTTTTTAATGTTAACATTCCATTTTAATTACCACAATAAATTTAGCTTATAGAAACACACAAACAAGATTGCTTGTTCTTGTGTGCGTGCACACGCGTTTACAAAAAGAAATTAAAAGGAAGCAATTAAGTTCTAATCATTTCGATACCTCACCCCTCCGACTCAAATGAGGGAAGGTAGGATAATGATTGATTTTTTGTATGTCTCCACCAATTTTTGGTCCATTTTTTTGTAATAGTATTCTTTAAATAGCCCCTTCCCTTTTTTCTTGTCCTTTTGATTGAGTTATTATGCATGTTCATTTCAGTTCTTGCTTGGTGGCATCATTCTCATTGAACATTACAACTCGTACTTCAAACCAGCAAATAGATTATATCAGTCTAAGATAGGGCCATATTGTTATCCACATCATTTCACAGACATTACAATGTAATGTATATAAATTGAGGTAACAGAAACAACAGGAAATAAGGAAAAATACAGGGAAAAAAAATTCAGACATGATTTGCATATCAGATCATGTTTCAGAATGGGAAGAGAGGAAGAGGACCAATTTGCAAGTTTGAGTTTAAAGATGGGAGAAAAAGAGACAAACTGAGAAAAACAATGGTAAATCCAAAAATAAGAGCTTGGGAGCCTCCTGCAGCTAAACTCTCTGTATAACTTCCCTTTATACCCAAAAAAAAAAAGAAAGAAAGAAAGAAAGACAATGATTGGTCTTTTTAAATGGGATTAGCACAGTCTTGGTCTCTTAAGATGATTGCAAGATACCAATTCAGACATTATTTGCACATAGTTAAAACATAACAAGCGAATTTAATCTTCAAACACTTCTTGAATCTGTTGCTGCACTCCAATTCTTCATCTGGGTCAATCTGATTGCTTCTAATTGAGCCTTGCCCAACTCATTCTTCTGCCTCTCATTGATTCATCCAACGAAATAAGAATTCGCAGCATGAGTGGCAACTCGTATCACTGGGTCTGTTAACCCATCCGCAATTTCCATACCTGCCAAATTCACCATATGTGAAATATCCAACTGAGAATTTTTCTGCAATATGTAGTACCCAATTGCCGGAACATACTTGCCAGCGTAGCTTTCGTCCATTATGTGAATACGGCGATATTTGAAAACTGGGTCAAGTTGAATGAACTTAGTTATAGCAGCTAAAAGGTGTCATCCACTTTGAAGAGGATATTGAGGATGTACACGACATGAGAATATGAGATGATGCTATATAGTGGATCTTGATGCAGTCCTTATAGGGAAGAAGGCCATCCCAAAAGCCGAATGGCTATGAATATGACCATTATGAAGGGACTCCATCCTCCTGCTTTCTCTTCCCCTTGAAGGATGACCCACTACTTTTTCTTGTTCAATTCTCTGTGTTTGTCTTCTGTTCCTTCTCCTGCCTCGTAATCCTGCCCATCACACCAATATTCATTATATATCTGATTTGTGACCTCAAATTCAGGTGCTGCTAAACATCATAGATGCCAGTTTCCAATTCAAGATCAAGTTGGAGTTAGTCGCAGAAGACAAACACAGAGAATTGAACAAGAAAAGGTAGTGGGTCATCCTTCAAAGGGAAGAGAAAGCAGGAGGATGGAGTCCCTTCATAATGGTCATACTCATAGCCAATTGGCTTTCGGGATGGCCTTCGTCCCTATAAGGATTGCATCCAGATCCACTATATAGCATCATCTCATATTCCCATGTTGTGTACATCCTCAATATCTTCTTCAAAGTGCCCCTGTATTGGCCTTCATAGAATGATCATGAACAGCATAGTTTGAAATGACTTTCTCTGCCCATCTCCAAGAACAAGGTGAAATAGTCTGCAAAAATGATAAAACCAGGTTGGGAAAGTTTGAAAGAAGGGGATGGAACAAAATTGACAGCGTACAATCATGTTACCTCATTTCCATTTGTTACATTGTCTAACAGAGGTCTAAGAAGATCTGGGGAAGTTTCATCACTTTCATGCAAGACCACGGTCACAGTCCAAGGCCACAGAGGAGCATGGTTTGAGCTCTAAATTTGTCATACAAAAACATTAGGAATTGATTACTGAGAAGTGAACAATAGTTGCTTCGAAAGTAGTACTTCCTGATAAAAAAAATTACACCTAACTTAAGCTATTATTTATTTTCATTAGTTAAATGCAGAAACAACACAATTTCATTCGTTAGAGCACTTTGTTAATGCCAAAGAACTCAGAGAAAGTCTTCTCAAGTATGCTTTACATATTATTCACTTTTAATTTGATACTCCAACTTAATTCACAAGTTATAAGTAATATTCTCAAATCTCAGTCTTTCTGGGATTTACGAATCATCATGTACCAAAGTGTCAAATATACCAAAAAGCCTGTACCTGGGTAAGTGTGGACAATAAAGAAACATATATGAGACATCTTCACTTGGCTCTAACCTTATAATTCTTAAGAAGAACTGAAATATTTGATTGAGCAAATTATCACACTCAAGATCAAATATGATTAGACAGACTTTGAACTTCGCAACAATTCTTAGAATTGAGACAGCTTATTCATAACAACAGCCAGACCCCACAAGAGCATTGAAAGCTGCCCCCATCCCCTCAAAAATTTCTTGTTTACCATGAAAAGAAATGCTATCTATGTATAATTCCAATGGGATGACTATTCAATTGTATGCATAGATTCACATGAATTTCCTGATAGAAACATGCTATTGGTTTCAACTAAATCGATTACCTTCATTTGTTCATCATTGTAGGGAGCATCTAGTGCTGTTATTCTTATGATCTCAATGCTGCAAGATAGAGCAGTAATCTTCGTGACTTCATCTATATGCTTCAGAAGTTTTTATGACATAAATGCTTCCATTAGTGGTACAAGCGACTCAAAAATTCCAAGGGAAGGTTCTTGCTCCAATATCCTTGACAATATTTGCTCAAGATCCTAAAAGTTAGATGACCAAACAAGCGAATAAATTCAGAGTGATAATTCTAGAGCAAGATATAAGTAGCCTTTTTTAAAATGTCAGATATCAGTATGAAAATATTGAGAAGGCAAAGCATATATGTACCACAAGAAACGTAAACCCTGGGACTTTGGAATTCATTTTGAAATCTTAAACGAATTTGAGATTCTTTAGACAAAAAAAAATCCCCATGAAACCACTCTGCATGTTAACAAGTAATATCATATTTCCCGCAACTAAAATATATTAACATTAAATTAAAATCTCAAATATCTCCTTTCCCACCCATCCCCTCACAAAAAAGTAAGAAACAGAAGAAATGAAAGTAGTTACCTCCACAGATTTCACAAGCAATATGGTTAAAGTACGTCCATAGCAAACAATAGACTCAATAGCAAGGACACTATGGTGGTGGATTCACAATGTTCAGAACTTTCAAACAACTGCATCACCAAATTTTGACTGGTGTTGCTTATTGTCTGTTTTCACTCAGCTGTTGTCTTAGTTCACTCAGATGTTGCCTTATTTGCTCGAGCTCCTTCTTCGTTGTTTCTAATCGTTGATTTGCCATCTAAGCTTCCTATCTTGCATCTTAAGCCTCCTGTTTTGCCTCTTGAGCATCACGTTTCAGTTCATTGAAGTGTGCTTGCCACTCTTGCCTCGTAGATCTTATCTGTTTGTTCAGCCCGGTCTTTCTATCAGAGACTGATGGTTTTGAGGCATTTTTATTCCCTGGAACAATAATTCCACGAACAATCTGAAATAGTAGACATCATTGTGGATTTTTGAAGGCTCAGAAGGTGGAATTGGAACTCCTTTTGGGAGGAAGCTGAATTCACCTCCACACCTTAGATTTGAAGAACCTTCCATAATCAAAACCCTCTCCAAATCTGGCCTCGTGATCATACTTCACATGAATTTCTTGATAGAAACTAGCAATTCATTTCAAACAAAATTGATTACCTTCATTTGTTCATCATTATAAGCAGCATCTGGTCCTGTTGTTTTTATAGTCTCAATGATGCAAGACAAAGCTGTATATCGATACCTAAAGAACTTTCGTGAAACCAACGCATCCTTTGGTGCTCCAAGTAAGTCACGAATTTCATTGGATGGTTCTTGCTCCATCCTTGACAATATTTTCTCAAGCTTCTGAAAGTCTGAAAACCAAATAAGGGAATGAATTCAGAGTAATAATTTCTGTGCAGAATATGAGTTTTCCTTTTATGAAATGTCAGGAATCAAAGTGGAAAATTGAGCAAGGCAAACATAAATCTTTTGGAGCATGCCTTCTTGTGTAATACTCTTGAAGTCTTGAATTCTATGTGATGACCACCTGTGAAGAAAGGATGAGCTGCTGTAAAGCCTAATCAAAGGTTTAATAAGGTACAAACTTCATTGGATGTTCTGTTCAGTGAAGAGAGGACTGAGTGTAAATTAAAAATAAAAAGATTTTTTGAAAAATCTTAAAGAAAACAAACTCAATTTGAAAACATGTAAATAGCGTGAATTGAAGGCAGATCCAATACTAACAAATTATTTAGGGTGTTCCCAATTTGTAAGTTATTTTACAAATTCTGTCACCTCAAATCCTAGTTGCAAACTATTTATGTTTTATCAGCACAAACCAATGGAAAATTCATCAATTATGGTCACCACATAAATATGAACTATAAACTTTAATATTGCTCAAATCTAAACAATAATTCACACAATCAACTCCACTAGAATTTATCATCGATTAAAAAAAAAATCTTTCAATCTTCAAAATGAAAAATCAGTTAAGAATAATTCAATCAACAAAAAAAAAAGAATGGATCTACACACAATCAAACTCTTTTCTCATAACTTCGATTGTTTTTCATAAATATCGATTTGAAACTGTCAAAGGAAATAATGGAAAGAATATATCTTTACCTCGCAAGTGAACTATAAACTTTAACATTGCTCATACCTAAACAAGAATTCACACGATCAATTTCCCTAGAATTTATTATCAATAAAAGAAAATCTTTTAATTTTCAAATTGAAAAATCAGTTAAGAATAATTCAATCGACAACCAAAAATGAATAGATCTACACACAATCAAACTCTTTTCTCATAACTTCGATTGTTTTTCAAAAAGATCGATTTGAAACTGTCAAAGGAAATAATGGAAAGAATATGCCTTTACCTCGCAACCATCCTTATAAAGAACCGATCATCTTCTGTCTTTGAGCAAACACATATCACAATGCATAAAAGTCATACCTAAATTTTTGCTAGGTTTCATGCAATCGATTTTCTAAGCATCTATAAATGAAACAAGTTTTAGACATGAGATAGGTTTAGAGATTAGGGTTCTTGTGATGATATGGAGTTGGAGGGGTAAATATATAGGTGAAATTTAATATTCAAGAAATTTCGAGACACGCATAAATCCCATAACTTTAAGTCACCGTGATGTGAGATGTAGGTCATCCATTACGCGCAATTGGACGGCAACGTCTTCCTTAAATGTGGACCATTAGATACGTAGAATGGACGGCCCAAATCTCACTCACGATGACGTGACGTTAGAGAATCATTTCTCTTTTGAGCCAGTGACGTTTATAAGTAAGATCTCTGTATACTTTATTATTTTCTTGTGGGGCCCAAATAATATTTTGTATTTGCTTAAATCATATGTAATTAAACAGGAAATTTCAAATAAAATAATTTTAAAATGAAAATAAATGTCATAAAGATAATGGAATCCAATGTTCCTTTTTTTTTTCTGTTAAACAGTAAAAGTATTTTTGATTTAGCTTGCATGTAAACACACTAAGTTCTTGCCAAAAGATTTCAAAAGGAGAGCTTTACATTAGCTCGGTATATTTAGGAGAATAAGGAGCACATATATTTAACCCCTAGATAAATTTCTTGATGTTAGTATACCATTTTAAATACAATCCTACAGAATATTCGCGTTGAAGTTATATAAATACATACATATATATATATATATATATATAAAGTATATTCAAATTTTGTTTAGGCCAACTGTTATCTTTGAATCTGTATAAGAAATGAAATTACTAAAATATCTAATTTTTATAGAAATTAATAGAAGAAATGAAGGATCACAAACTCCTGCGTGGTGGTATTGTTTTCATAGAATATTACATTTCAAACTTCAAACCCAGAAAAGTGTAATATTGCCGCAAACAAACATATGAAGTTTAACCTCCTCTTTGCAAATGTATCAATCTACCATTCATTGGGATATTGTTGTCCACATCATTTCAAAGACATTAGAGTGAAAGGTACTTAAATTAGGTAACAACAAGAATCCGAAATAAGGAAATTATTGATAAACAAAAATAAATCCTTAGGTATATGCTTGAGCGACAGGACAAAATACATAATAGATCGTATTTCAAAATAGGGAAGGTATGGGAGCAAAAGGGATAAAATAATAATAACTACGCTGAATCCAAAATTATGCACTTTGGTCTCTTATGGTAAACTCTATATAACTTCAACACCATCAGGTTCAAGCCATTTTATGTCATGACTCTCTCTCATGAACCTCCTTCACTTCAGAGGTTCGTTCCCTTTTTCTTTCGGACGTTTTCCCACCTTTGACAGAAGCTGTGCTTGATTTATTTTTTCCCTTTTGGTCTCTGCAAACAGTAAAATATTTTTGCAGTAAGATTAAAGCATCTAAGATCAAACTCCAAGATCAAAGACAAGTGTCAAACAAAACAGATTTGTGGACATCAAACCAAAAATAGAGTGCAATTTTGAAGAGTATGAACTATGGATTTTAGCATGTGCTTTCAAAAAGAAAAAGCTACATGTTCTGAGGGTGAAAAGTTATTGAGGCTAGTATGAAGCACAAGAAATGGCCTCATTCCTAATGATGGTGAACATATTTGCACATATCAACAATAATTGAGGGTTTGAATGAGTTTTCTTTTTACTTCTAGAATTGAAAATAATCATAACAATAAGATTGGGATATTCTGTTTCTTTTTACCAGAATATAATTATATGTAATTATCCGAAGCTTGCTCACACTTTTGGGGATCAATTCTTAGTTCCTGGTAGGAGAAAATAGGTATATGTTTGAGTTAATCTATGATATGTTTTTTGCATAGAAGAATAATAAAATAAGCGGTAAGCACTCAAGCTTCATACTTCATGTTTTGGACTTTTTCACAACTGTGAGAAGTTGTGTTTTTGATTTATTTTTCCCCTTTTGGTCTCTGCAACCAATGAAATATTTATGCAGTAAGATTAAAGCTAAGAATCTAAGATCAAGGACACCATCTAATAGTATCAATCAAGGGTAACGATGATGAAATAGAGCATAGAAGCAAGAGATAATAATGAAATAGAGGCCATATATAATAAAACTTACTAGATTCATAAACCAATGACAGAGCCAAAGATTAATGAGAACTTTGAAACAAATAATAGATGTGTAAGTCATCTCACCTTGTGCTTTCCTTTCACAGGATCAAAAGAATTCACAAAACCTATTTAAAACCTGAAGAAAAGAAATCATGTATGAGTAAGGACAGAGGGAAGACCCTTAACTTCACGCCATGCAACAGAAGATAGAGAAACTAAGCAGAAAAACAACCAATTGTTCCAATATGTACTTTTCAAATAATGACATTATTTCCATGTCATGGAATGAAACATATTTATCATCAGAGCATATCTATCAAGTGATAGAAATGGATTTGAGATCTTTAATGGATTTGAGATTCTTTAGACCAAAATCCCATAAGATAGGTAAGTAGAATAGTGAAAGTTTACAGAGGGGAGTGATAGAGAGAAAACACACAGGGATGATCATACTCGTCTCAAAGTATTCTTGACTCAACCTCAGCCTTATATACAACAGAAGTACACAACAACCAGGAAACAGAAACATAACTAACAACTAAAAACATAACTGCCAAACATACAACCATAACAAACAAAACCAACAGAACTAAACACCTCTATTTAACTAGAATCAACTGATAATTTGAATTGAACAAGTGATCATCATGAGCAGAGATGAAATCATGATCAATTGAACAGAGCAATTAAATTCAGTAGCAGAATGGAGGGGTCATTACATGTAGAAGATTGAGAAGCTCATGAATTGAGGAAGAGGGGCAATTGAGGAGGCTATTCCCAATCTGCCTCAGCCTCTGCTCTGAAGAAGTCATTTTCAATCTCTAAAGAATTTCAGAAACACAGTTGAAAGAGGCAGTGGAAGTCTGAAACTGAAGTCACACACTGCCAAAATTACAAGTAGCTTTAGATTTTTGAAATTGAGGCAAATGTTCTACTTCTTACTCTTCTCTCTTTCTTCAGTGTTCAGACCCTATCTTCTTAGTCCTGGCTGCACAGATCTTCCTCTCCACCTCCTTCATATTCCTGGCTGCACAGCTCATCTGCTTTAAGTTTTCAATAGAAACTTCCTTTTCAACTAAACACAAATCCTTACAAGAAAAAAAAAACTATTTCATGTGCCAAAATTTAACAAACAACTAAAAATCTACATATAAAGTAGTGACAGAAACAATAAAGAAGCCACCTCCAAGATTCCTATACATATAGATATATATTGCCTCCTACTTTCTGAAATTATTAAGGAATGGTTTTAAATCCCAGTCAGGTTTGTAAAAATCCTTTATGGTACCAAATGTAATAAACTCTTCTGCAGTGGAAAGTTTTGGTCATGATTATACATTAGATAATGTTTCAAAATGGGGGAGGGGAAGAGGACTAATTTGCAAAATTCAAAGTTTAAATATGGGAAAAAACAGATAAACTGATAATTACTATGGTAAAGCCAAAAATAACAAGCTATGGAGCCTTCTACTGCTAAGCTCCCTACATAACTTCACTCCTATCAGATTCAGTTCAAGGTTCGTTTCTTTTTTATGTATGAACTAATCTTCAACTTTCTGAATTTTGATTTTAGGCTTCTTAGCAGAATCTTCCACATGTTTGAGAGTGGAAGCACTACTCCTACTGCTACGTATCCCTAAGAATTTTTTGATAATGATTTAAAGAAAACACTAAACTAAATAAGTTCTTTTAAAAAAAAATTATAGCTTACAAACTAATTACTTTTAAGGTGAACTTTGAGTTTTAATGGTTTTTCGTTTTTTTTTTTTGAGCCCCATGAACAACTTAAACAACCAGATACAGATTAGTGCCAAAAGAAAGCAGATAATAAACAACCAAATAAGCTGCATAGTATTATAGAGGCCACAAATGTAGAGATACTAAGAAATGAACCTTGTATTTTATATGTTAGATATAATATAAACCTGTATGTTCCGAAGCTATTTGGGTCAATACAATGCACAAGAAATGAACTCAATCCTAAAGATGGTGCTCACATATGAAAATATTAGTAATACTCGAGGGTTTGACAGGGTCATTACTCTAAGAGTTGAAAATTATCTTAACAGTAAGGTTAGGCAATAATGTTACTTAACACTAGAGTATACTCACATATCTGGTACCTCCTCATGCTTTTGAAGATCAATTCCTGGATCCTGGTAGCAGAATATGTTATCCAGGAATTTAATCTATGATATGTTTTCTTTTTGTGTAGAACAATGATAAAATAAGCACCCAAGCATCATTCTCACAGCATCTGGTGAAATATCTTCATTGATTATCTTCCAGCCTTCTCTTTTGAGGTTTAGAACCTCAATGTGACCATCATCACACACAATCCATCAGAAGGACTTTAGGAGAATGAAAGTATCATTGGGCAGATTGTAGAAGATACTGGCAACACCTTACTAAAAAAGAAGCCCTAAGGCCTAGAACTACAAGCTGCTTCACATTTTCAAGATTTTCTACCTGTGATTATGGGTATAGAAACTGCAGAAGGAGATGGAACAAAATGGACAAAATTCAAAGCCATGGTCATTATGGACTGCATTTGGTGGACCACAGCAAGAGGACAGTTTGATTCTTAAAATTTGGCATGCAAAACTGTTAGTCGTAGATCACTTCACACATAATTTTAGTTACACACCAAACAGCCCAAACTATTAAAATGCAATATGCCTAAGGCCTCAACTATTATTCATTTAAGAAAAAGCTGGAGTGAATGTGGCAACGGACTGGACAGAAAAACATGGACTTGGGTGAATCCTACTTTGGGTAACCCGACCTGGTTGGTTGGGCTTTAGTCAAATATGGGCCCAAGTCCAACAGAAGAGATCCAATATCTCTGGACATGTCCACTTCTGAAAAAAGAAGGAATAGGCTGAAGTAGGAAAAAAAAAAAAAGCCCTGGGGACTAGGCTGATCTTGAGGGGGGGTAATGATAGGGTACTGGATTTGGGGTGTTGGTTATAGTTTGGTTATAGTTTGTTTTACAGTTAAAGGGTAACTAGGAAATCCTTAGAGGGGAGAGTCTCTTATAAATATCTTTTAAACGACCAAGTAAGCAGGATAAAGATAAGGGTTGGGTTCTTAAACTTTTTCGATGTATTTTATTCCATGTATAAATGCAATACGATGAAAATAGACCGAGATATAAAAAGATATTTTTTTTAAGAATTACATAAAAAATTACTAGGAACAAAAAAAAGACTATGATTTTTACATATCCGCATTTTTTATGAAAAGGAGTAGAATAGTATAATTTAGAAAAACAAATAGATAAGCTAAATATATGGTTAATTAAAGAACAATTCATTTTGAACAATAGATGTCTTTCACATCCAACTACAGCAATGAATAAACTAGTATAATTTTGGAATGGCAGCTCCAAAAAAACGCACTTCTATATCAAAAAAAAGGATTCGGAAAATAATTTGGAAGGAGAAGGGATATTGGGCAGCATTGAAAGCTTTTTCGTTACCGAAATCTCTTTGGGAAACTTAAAAAGTTTTTTTGTACAACAAATACAAACACTGGAATAATCTAAATTAACCAGATTCAAAGAATAGTTTCTTATATATATTGAAATTTTTTTATGATTATTAGTTTCTTGCTCTTTTATATTTATATTATTTTTTATAGTTTTTTTTAGTTTCTATATTTTATAGATATTTTTATACAAACTAAAAAAAATGAGATATAAGTAAGAATTTCTATTTGTTAATGTTTTGAACTGTTCAATAGACATTTGAACTGTTCAATAGACAATAGACCCCTTTTTTGAAATTGATTTTTTTGAATTAAAATTCTTTGATGTTTCTCAATGCAATATTTGTTTACTAAATATGAAATTTTAGTAAACAAATATTGTAGTTGAATCGACTCTTTCAATCTCGACGATTGAGAGTGAGAGAAGAGGAAGGAAAAAAAGAATAATAGTCCTGTGTTTAGAAGCTTTGCTCTGAGAGAGTCTTAGACTCTAGGAGACTTGGTCTTTGTTTATATTTCTCTTGTTAATCTTGTTGATTTTGTTTAGTTTTCCCATTATCTTAAATAAATCTTCAGTTCTTTTTCTATAATCAACTCATGGGTTCTCATCAAATTGATGACTTACATTTTTGCAAGATATTGGTGTTAATTTTAAAAAACTGACTAATTTGAAAAATAATAAAATTTAGGGGGTTCTGTTGGGAAAAACGGCGGTGTGCGCAGAATCAAAATAATTCCACAGACCCAGGATAATTCCCAAAATACAATAGACAAAAATAGCACCAAAAATTTTAGCGTGGAAAACCCAAATTAGGTAAAAATCACGGGACCCGTAGGCCGCTTAAATCTTCCACTATAGTAATAATGGGAATACAATCTTCACCCTTAGGTGGACCTCTTACTCACAAAAAATACTACAACAGTATTTCTTCAATTTGTGGACAATAACCCTCACAAATTGGACTCACTATTTTTTCTCTCAGAAACTTTCTGAGGCACTCTCTCTATTTTTCTTCTCACTCTTTTCTCTCAAAGGTGAGGCTTCTCTTTGGGTTGATGAAGGATGATTTTGAGGATGCTGAGGGATTCTTATTTATAGAGTCATTTGATGCATCCCCCCTACTGCTTTCAATTTTCTTCACGCGTTTTCTTTTCTGCAGCAGCCTCTCCTTTTTCAATTTTTCCTCAGGCTGCGCCTAACAAGAAGAAAATTTTCTCTTGTGGGCCCCACAAATTTTGTTTTTTATGACTTTGGAGTAAATTACAAAATTTGGTTGCAACTTTAGTTAAATTGCAATTTGACCCCTAGGGCCCCACTTATGGAGGGACCCACTTTTCAATTCTCCCCCTCCCGACCTAAGTGGGGGGTTCCACCAATCCTGTAGCTGATCGACAATATTCAAACTTGCTTCTTGGAAGAGTCTTAGTTAACATATCAGATCCATTTTCATCTGTATGGATCTTTTCAAGCTGTAGTAGCTTCTTCTCCAATGCACCTCTTATCCAGTGATATCTCATATCAATGTGCTTCGATCTTGAGTGAAAGGAGGCATTCTTTCCAAGGTGAATTGCACTTTGATTGTCACAAAATAGCTCATACTTTTCTTGGTGGAAAGTAAGTTCATTTAAGAACCTTTTCATCCATAGCAACTCCTTACTGGCTTCAGTTGCTGCGATGAACTCTGCTTCAGTGGTGGATAGTGCAACACACTTATGTAATTTTGACTGCCATGCCACAGCTCCCCCTGCAAAAGTGATCAGGTAGCCCGAAGTAGATTTTCTCGAATCTATGTCGCCGGCCATATCTGCATCTGTGTATCCAACTAACACAGGTTTGGTATCTCCAAAACATAAACATATTTTGGAAGTACTCCGAAGATACCTGAATATCCACTTTACTGCAGCCCAATGTTCCTTTCCAGGTTTTGAAAGGAATCTACTCACTACTCCAACTGTATGAGCAATATCCGGCCGTGTGCACACCATGGCATACATTAAACTTCCAACTGCTGAAGCATATGGAACCTTGTCCATCTCGTTCTTTTCTTCATCTGTGGAAGGGCACTGCTTAGAACTTAGCTTAAATTGATTAGCAAGAGGACAACTAACCGCTTTAGCTTTGTCCATGTTGAACCTTTGAAGTACTTTCTCAATATACTTCTCTTGTGACAACCATAATTGTCACGACCCGTTTTCTGGGCACATGACCGGCACAATGATGAATCTCTCATCACTGTAAGCCTTCCGATAAATATATCAAATTTTCTTATCTGAAAATCATAGAGATGATTTGCATGTAATCATAGATTATCAATTTAAAATACATTATTATACTGACATACAAGCCAAATGTCGAACCCCTGAACTAGATGTCCTAGACGATTACAGAGCAACATAATCTATAACAGAAGAGAGGTCTACCTGACAAAGGGAAGGTCCAAAGTGATCTACTCCTCTAGCAGATATTCTTCGATGGCAACCTGATCTGAACAAAAAGGTTGTACAAACAATGTGAGCTTTTAAACTCAATGAGCGAATCGGCCTCGCATTAATAAAATTCAAATACATTACCAGTCATGCAAGCATATCCAAAGGCTCATACTCAACCAATAGACAGAAGATAAAAATTTATCCAATTCAACAAACGTTACTAGTACTCGTCAATGGCAATATATCCCGGAGAGCGCACACAGGCCGGCTCACCAATTATGTATATTTCCGCCATGACGCACAACATCATCCTCTTACATACAAGATAAAAATTCATCCAATTCAACAAACGTTACTAGTACTCGTCAATGGCAATATATCCCGGAGAGCGCACACAGGCCGGCTCACCAATTATGTATATTTCCGCCATGACGCACAACCTCATCCTCTTAGCTAGGGCGCCTCACGGATTTATCACCAATCCGGGCTATATCCCTACTGAGGGAATCGTTGTCTCCACACTCATTGGTCAAGACACCCTGTCAACCGGGTTTTCCGCCTTGCCGTGAGAGGGGGTACTGTCCCGCTCAATCACAATCAATAGCATTTCATATCATAATCAGAAGCTCAATATAATATTCATCCATATAACAGGTATAGTATATAACTATATTATGGATTTATAAACCACATATCAAGATAACAATTAATCCATTTTTGAAAACATTCAAACTTCACATCATCATAAGATACTTATTTCATTTTATCCATACTTATGGATTAATTATCTCATTTAGATTCGTCATTCTGAATCCAATTTCCCCCTATGAATCTTGGGAGTGTCCTACGACATACTTTTTATCACCAGTAATGCTAAAACTCTATTAAAACAGGGTCGTTTCACTCACCTGGATTCCGTACGAATATCGCTTCTCTAAGTCGTTACAGATAAGAGTACACAGATGAATTTCAGTATTCCGCTACGGAGATTTTCATGAAAGATTAGAGAAAACAAGTTAGGATTGTTTTCATACAGATACTGTTCATACATACGGTACTATTCATATATACAGTCACTATTCATATATATGGTCACTATTCATACGTACGGATATTATTTATACATACAGATAATATTCGTACATATGGTCACTATTCATATGTATGAATACTATTTTTTATGTATGGATACTATTCATATATACGGTTACTATTCATACGTATGGGTACTATTCATACCAGAAATAGAAAATACAATCTGTAAAAGAGTACACCAGGTAAGTTCCCAGGAAAGAGTGGAGGGTCACACTGGACACACTTAAAAACCAGGTCTTTCCTTAGCCAGAACTTTCGTAGACATGTATTCTTCACAGTTTACATTCTATTTCGGTAATCAGATAATCAAAATAACATATAAACAGCTAAGGACAGTTTTTCTGATGTGGAAGATCGGCCAAAACCGCAACCACAGAGCATACTTAAGAAATTAACTTCTAAAATTTGAAAGACATAGAAAGGGCATAGTATCCTTACCTAAGCTGAAAAGGAAAGGCCCAAAATCTCAGATGCCTAGCATTGAAGTAAGAGAAACTTAAGGAGAGAAGAAGAGAAGTTGAAGGTGTGAGTTTAGAAGTGAAATGAAAGCGCCTATTTATAGGAAAAGTCAAGAGTACTATTTAATACTATGCACTAATAAAATATTCAATTTACTATTTACGAAAATGACATTTCTAATAATGCAGTTACTGTATAAATAGCGGCAACGGCTGAAAATTTTTTCTGTTATTACTATTGAAAACTTAAAGGAAAAACTATCCTTTCACCTTAAACCTTTAAGTTTCTTTTCAAATCAGTCCTTTCAATTTAGTCCCTGAGGGTATTTTTATACATAAAACGTCATTTTCTCCTACAAACTTCTTTCTAGTTTTCTCTTATGACCAAACCACATCTAGTACTTGACATTTCGATTGCATAAATGAACAGTATCGTATATGTAAATAGTATTATACGGGTGAATAGTACCGTATACTGAAATAGTAACAGTAGTTTGTAAACAAATATTTATATTTTATTTTTCTTGGGTATTACAATAATTTCTTGGCGCTTCTTTCTCTAGTTATCTTCATGCCAAGAATGTGTTTTGCTGGCCCTAAGTCTTTCATAGCAAAAGACTTGCTCAACTGCTTCTTCAAGTCATCAATTCTAGAAATATTTTGGCCAACAATCAACATGTCATCCACATAGAACAATAAAATAATGAAATCATCATCAGAGAATTTCTGCACGAACACACAGTGATCTGAAGTAGTCTTCTTGTAACCATGCTCCCCCATAACAAACTCAAACTTCTTATACCACTGTCTTGGTGCTTGCTTCAAGCCATACAGGCTTTTCTTCAGCTTGCAAACGTAGTCCTCTTTTTCTTTTTGCTTGAAACCCTCTGGCTGCTCCATGTATATTTCTTCCTCTAAATCACCATGAAGAAATGCAGTTTTGACATCCATTTGCTCAACCTCAAGGTCAAGACTTGCTGCTAACCCTAGCACTGTTCGAATGGATGTCATTTTCACCACTGGTGAAAATATCTCATCAAAGTCAACCCCCTTTCTTTGATTGAATCCCTTGACGACCAATCTGGCTTTGAATCTTGGGTGGGAACTGTTCTCTTCATGCTTAATTCTGAACACCCATTTATTCTTCAAAGCCCTCTTGCCTTTTGGCAGCTTCACCAGTTCAAAAGTTTTATTCTCATGCAATGATTTCATCTCATCTTGCATGGCCTCAATCCACTTCTTCTTGTGTTCATCATCCATTGCTTCTTCGAAGCTTTCTGGTTCTCCCCCGTCAGTTAATAACACATACTGATTTGCAGGGTATCTAGTAGAGGGTTGTCGAACTCTAGTAGATCTTCTCAATTCTGGAGAACCCATTGGAACTGGTGGTTGATCATGAACACCATCATCATCATCATAATCTTCTGATGGAATCTCAACGGGAGCATCTGGATCACCTATTTCAGGCTGATCATTCTGTATTTCATCTCCAACTTGTCTTGGCACCTGTGTTGGAGGAATAACTTCCGAACCAGTTGAATCACCATTGGCTTTAGAAATATCTTTAATGGTCTGATCTTCAAAGAACACAGCATCACGACTCCTGACTAGTTTCTTCTCCACTGGATCATAAAATCTATAGCCAAACTGATCTTGACCATATCCAATGAACACACATTGTCGTGTCTTACTCTCAAGTTTGGACCTTTCATCCTTTGGAATATGTACAAAGGCTTTGCATCCAAACACTCGCAGATGGTTGTAGGAAACATCTTTTCCTGGCCATACTTTTTCTGGAACATCTAGCTTTAAAGGGACACAAGGTGAGCGATTCAGCACATGTACTGCTGCTAGTAAAGCCTCACCCCAAAATTTCTTTGGTAACTTTGCATGAGAGAGTAAACATCTGACTCTCTCCATCAAAGTTCTGTTCATCCTCTCAGCCAGGCCATTCAGCTGCGGTGTTTTTGGAGGCGTTGTCTGATGCCGAATACCATGCTCTTTACAGTAGGCATCAAAAGGCCCAATGTATTCTCCACCGTTGTCTGTCCGGATGCATTTTAGCTTCTTCCCAGTTTCTCTTTCAACTGAGGCATGAAACTCTTTAAAGACACTCAGCACTTGATCCTTTGTCTTTAAAGTGTATGCCCATATCTTCCTTGAATGGTCATCAATGAAAGTCACAAAGTACTGAGCACCACCAAGTGACTTTAACATTGGTCCATATAAATCTGAATGTACCAAATCCAGTACATTCGCCATTCTAGAAGGAGGGTGGCTTTTGAACGTAGCTCTATTCTGCTTTCCTGCCAGACAATCATCACACTTCTTCAAGTGAACTTGATCCAAACCAGGTAGAGTATTCTTCCTAGTTAAATGGATCATGCTCTTCTCGCTCATGTGACCGAGACGTTTGTGCCATAGCTCAACTGTACTATCATTCTCCGTTGTGTTTACAACATCCTTGGAGAGCTTTGCTTGCATAATGTACAGTTTAGAGTCTTTGTTCCCTCTGGCCACCACCAACGATCCTTTGGTGAGCTTCCATTGGCCATTAAAGAAGGTATTGCAGAAACCTTCATCATCTAGCTTGCTTGTTGAAATCAGATTCAGGCGCATATCTGGAATATGCTTCACATCTTTCAGGACTAATCGCGTACCATTCTTCGTCTTTAAACAAACATCTCCCTTACCTGCAATTATTGAAAGATTATTATTTCCCATTCTTACAGCACCAAAATTGCCTGGTGTGTAAGATGAGAAAAATTCCTTCTGAGATGTAATATGAATGGTGGCACCACTGTCAATCACCCAGCTTGTCTCATGGGTTGTAAGATTGACTACATCATCATCATAGACAATGTTGAACTCCTCAGCAACATCTGCTTGCTCATCATCACTACTGTTGTTTTTCTTCTGTCCTCTGCCTTTGTTCTTTTCCTGATCCTTCTTGAACTTGCGGCAGTGTATCTTGATGTGACCCTTCTTTTTACAGTAATGGCATTCAACATTGGCATATCTGTTGGATTTGCCTCTGCTCCTTCCTCTAGGTTTTTGATCCCTAGACTGGTTCCTCCCCCTGAAGTCTGAAACCAGAACATCTGGTTGTGATGAAGAAGATGAGCTTTGAGATCTTCTTCTCATTTCTTCATTTAAGATACTGCTTTTAACATACTCCATATTAACTACACCATCAGGTGCAGTGTTGGTGATGGAGATCTTCAGAGTCTCTCACGACTCTGGTAGAGAGCCCAATACCAGCAGAGCAAATATTTCATCGTCCAGATTTATGCCCATTCTGGACAGTTGATCTACGACCCCTTGCATCTCATTTAGATGATCTGCTACAGAAGTCCCTTCCCTGTATTTCAACTGCGTCAATTTGGTCAAATAAAATAATTTATTGTTACCAGTTTTTGACGCATAAAGCTGTTCAAGCTTATTCCATAGCGTCCGGGCATGAGTCTCATTGCAGATGTGGTTGTATACGTTGTCTTCGACATATTGTCGGATGAAACCGCACACCTGCTCATGCTCAAACCCTCATTCCTCATCCGTCTTGCCTTCAGGTTTATCTGATGTAAACACTGGTAGATGCATTTTCATCACAAATAGGAGATCCTTCATCTTGCTTCTCCACATGTGATAATTTGTGCCATTTAGGCTGATCATTTTGATGTTTCTTGTTTCCATTGAAATCAGTAGTCAAAGTTTTAACTGATCCCAAAACTTTTCTGGCAGTGAATAGTACTTCCGTACGTATGAACAGTACTTTCGTATGTATGAACAGTACCTCGTATATATGAACAGTACTTCATATATATGAATAGTATTTCGTACGTATGAACAGTACTAGTATGTATAAATAGTACTAATACGTATAAAAATACTAGTATGTATGAACAGTACCTATATATGTGAATAGTACTCGTACGTCTTCGTACAGTATTTGTGAATAATACTCGTACGGTAATCTTCAATAGTACTCCAACCAGAACCTCTGATACCACTTGTTGGGAAAAACGGCGGTGTGCGCAGAATCAAAATAATTCTACAGACCCAGGATAATTCTCAAAATACAATAGACAAAAATAGAACCAAAAATTTTAGCGTGGAAAACCCAAATTAGGTAAAAACCACGGGACCCGTAGGCCGCTTAAATCTTCCACTATAGTAATAATGGGAATACAATCTTCACCCTTAGGTGGACCTCTTACTCACAAAAAATACTACAACAGTATTTCTTCAATTTGTGGACAATAACCCTCACAAATTGGACTCACTATTTTTTCTCTCAGAAACTTTCTGAGGCACTCTCTCTATTTTTCTTCTCACTCTTTTCTCTCAAAGGTGAGGCTTCTCTTTGGGTTGATGAAGGATGATTTTGAGGATGCTGAGGGATTCTTATTTATAGAGTCATTTGATGCATCCCCCCTGCTGCTTTCAATTTTCTTCACGCGTTTTCTTTTCTGCAGCAGCCTCTCCTTTTTCAATTTTTCCTCATGCTGCGCCTAACAAGATGAAAATTTTCTCTTGTGGGCCCCATAAATTTTTTTTTATGACTTTGGAGTAAATTACAAAATTTGGTTGCAACTTTAGTTAAATTACAATTTGACCCCTAAGACCCCACTTACGAAAGGACCCACTTTTCAGGTTCAACTCTCTCTTTTTCCTCATCCATACAAATTTTGATCAAGAAAAAAGTAAAAGACACGAAATCAAGAGATGACTGCTCATATTTTGGTTGTTCAATCATTACATTAATAGAGGCCTTCATTCAACAAAGTCTCCTTGCCAAAAAAAGAACAAAAATGTACCATGACAATTGTTACAAGCCGTTTCTTCTTCTTCTTCCATTATTCCGTAAATTTATTTTGTAACGAAGGAAGAAGGACCATCAGAAGGAAGCATGAGAGCTTTTATCATGTATGATTGGCTCCCTTGACAAACTGTAACTGCAAGAAATTGTCGAGGAATTTTGCATGGGAATGGTTGCCACACATATATAGAACAAATAACAAACAAAATTTGTCAATTAACAAAAAGAAGACGGTAAAAAAAAACAAAAAAGAAAAATTTATTACCAATATTCAACGGAAGCTTTTGAACTTGATGACCATAGCCATATAAACTTAATCTACCACACCATCAAACCATCAAGAAAAATTATGCCTCCACGTTCTGATGAAGAAGAGAGAACTACAAACTCCCCAAAAGCCCACTGCAAATCCAACTCCCATCCCAAAATACAGTGACTTGAAGAAAATGTCAGCATCATTGTTCTCTTTAGCTAGATTTGGATTATCATACTCTAATTGTTTGTTGTACTTCTTTGGAAGTGGATCCCCACAAAGTTCTGGATTGCCAATAAAACTCCATGCCTCGAAACTCTGAAGTTGGGTGCTTAATGGGATTTCTCCAGAAAAATTGTTGTATGACATGTTCAAATAATCAAGAGAAGTTAAAAAGGAGATGGTCTGAAGAATTTCTCCAGAAAGTTTATTGTAAGAAAGATCAAGAGATTCTAAGTTTTTCATGTCTCCAATGTTTTGTGGAATCTTTCCCATCAAATGGTTTCGAGACTAGTTCAAGGACCATATTTGAACTAGACTAAGCAATTCTTGAGGGATTTCTCCTAACACGTTGTCGGACGAGATAACAATACTTTGTGGCAACCAAATTTTTGTGAACTCTAATTCTCTATCTTTAGCAGTTATGTTTATAGCTTGTCCACTCAGATTTATTTCGAACGAAGGCATAATGTTATATACACAACGAGGTATATTATATATATATATATATATATATATATATATCCTAGAAGCATATTATTGGAATAGTCCAATATCATTAGAGTAGGAAGGTTGCATATTTGAATTGGGATATTTCCTGTAAATTGGTTGGATCTCAATTTTAACACCACTAATCTTTTTGGCATTGTGCTTGGTAAACTCCCAGAAAATTTGTTTCTCTCTAGTTGAAGGTAGCTCAGTTCTGTCCAGTTTGAGATGTCCAATGAAACCAGAGAAATTATTATCATGCAAATCTAGTAACATAAGATTTGATAATGTAGCCATTGATCGAGGAAATTCACCTTTTAACCTATTACTGGTATAACTGTTTGCAATTGGCCCAGCAATCATGAAGTGATCCAGTTAGATGATTATGTGATATTTCCAAATTGTACAACCGAATTTCCTCATTGCTCATTAGTTGTCACAACATAGGACACAATGATCCAGAGAAAGAGTTATGAGATGCATGAAAAGTACACACATCTGATGATAGATGTGGAAACTCTCCTGTGAAATTATTACAACCTAAATTTATATATGTAGATTTTAATGTAACATTTGATAAGCCTCCGGTAATTGAGTTGTTAGACAAATCAACATTCTGAATTCTTGATACAAAGCTCCAAAACATATCTTTATCACCTATAAATGAAATTCTTGAACTAGAAATGTCTAGACTTTCTAGCGACCCCTGTGTGTATAGCCATGTTGGAAAATTGGGACCTAGACTTGAGTTGCGCAAATCCAAATCAAGGAGTTGAAATGGAGGGACCCAATTAAGATCAAAGTCAAACTCAAAACCATTTGAACCTAAGTATAGTGATTCCATGTTTGAGAGCTTGGAAAAATTCTTTTCCGAAAGAACACCCACCAAGGAATTGCCTTCAACATTTAACAATGTTAACTTACAGAGCTGAGCAAGGCCTTTTGGAAGATTCCCACTCAAGTGATCGTATGACAATTCTAAGTCAATTAAGGAAGAAAGATTTCCTAGAGATGATGAAATTGAGCCAGAAAACAAGTTATAGGAGAGACAATATACTGCAAACGCTCAAATTGGCCTAACCAATCTAGAATTGATCCGTTGAATTTATTTTGGCTCAAATCCAAGAATTCGAGAAATTTAAGTCAAAGCATAGATGAGTTTATCTGACGTTGAAGATTATAGTCATATAGAAGAAGCTCTGTATCTCTGTGTGTGATGTGGAGACAGTAAACTTGTGACCATAGACAACAATATTCTGGTTGAGTAGACCATGACGAGAGATTGTTATAAGGATTACAACAACTCCTTGCTTGAAGATTAACAGAGCCTTTCGATTCTTCTCATTGCAACGAATCTCCCTGTTTTTGGTAAATATGCTTCTGTTGAATGTCGCTGCAAACAATAGCAACAGCAATAGAAATTAAGTTTGTGAAGTGAAGCTAACCATCATGGTTCATTATCAGCTTAAGTCCCTCCTCTTTCAGAGCTTGATTCAGGATTTTCATTATATTTTGTTCATTGTTTTTCTTTTTTCAATTTTAAAACAGTAATAACGATATCATGTCTTCTTGATTAATTCTTTTTAACTTTACTAATCTTTTTAAGTTATACTACATATTTTTTTGACATCCAATTTTATATGTATAATAAAGGATTAAAGTAATTAATATCTATTTTAAATTATTTCCTAATTACAATATTTTATCCACAAATGCTGTTTTATTTGAAGTACGTAAGCAAATTTTATATCTTATAAAGGAAAGTCTATATTAGTTTATTTATCCTTGTAATAATTATATTTATAATTATATCATTTATTAACATTTAATAAAAGCATAAAACCTTGCGCAGCAAAGAAGTTTAAAGATATTATTCTTTATTAAAGAAGAGAAATGTTCAAATGTTGTTCTGACTTTTGAACGTAGTCTATTAAGAAGTAATCAATAATTTGTATTACTTATAATGAGATAAATATTTAATAATATATTTCAAGAATAAACTTTTGAATTATTAATATTATCATTATCATTGTCGTCATTAGAATAAATCTTTGGGCCCAAATTTAATTATTATTGACTTCCATCTAGCTCAATAAATTCTTAAACATTAAAAGTCCTAATTATATTTTAACACCAATTCCAATTTTAGATTTTTCCCACTCAAGTTTTAAAATTCAAATTCATAAATAGAGTTGTAAACAACCCTTCCCAATACTTCAATCCTCACAATTTCAACTCCTCAACTTCAACACTAGTATGAATTTCACCAAATCTTGAAATTATCCAATTAAGAGAATAATTTCCACCAAAATGAAGTAGAACATGGAGGGAAATTAGCTCAAGATGCATTTAAAAGTATGGAAGAGGTTGTAGGTATCCTCTTACTCTCCCTCTTAACCCCTTTTCCTTCCTTTACTTCTTTTTCTTCTTGTATTGATTCCAACATGTATAAGTATGCTTATAGGTGTGTATAACTTCTGTAATTACAATATACTAATTTATTTTACTGCCTTCTGTAATTGCTCTAGCTTATATGTCTTAGGATCTGCTATTTTAATCCAAACTTAAATTTTTTTTCTAATCTAATTAGTTTGTCTAATTCACCTATGTTACCTAATCCATGATGATGATGATGATGATGATGATGAAATTTCTAAAATATATTTAGTTAATCATTTATAGTGTGATGCATGCCTTTAGTTTTTGTTTTTAATAAAGGTATCACTTCAAGGAAATATTATAGTATTAAATTGAATATCTGACTTCCCTATTAATGTTATTTATCAATTTCATATGAAATTTCTAAAATGTATTTATTTAATCATTTATAGTGTGATGCATACCTTTAGTTTTTGTTTTTAATAAAGGCATCACTTCAAGGAAATATTATAGTATTAAATTGTTTGACTAATTGTCAATTTCTTATTTACTTTATCCTAAAATGTTGTTTTTAGACCTGAAATGATTGAGTCAACCAGGACTTAGCCTAGACTGAGTCACCTCTTTGGACCATTGTGCAAGTGTCTCGATTAAGATCCAGTCAACCCACTTCCACGTAGGTGATTCGAACCTAGCAACCTTCAATCCACTTCCACAGCCACCAACATCGATCATCTTGCTGTATCAGTGGCGGCAAGGTAGGAAAAGATGAATTATTTGATTTTTCTATTGTTTTATATATTAGATGATTTATTATCTGATTCATTGGAAACTTAAGTGGCAATATTGTTCAAATTAGAAGTAGGGGATTGAAATACAACAATTTTAAAGCCAAAAAGAAAATTCCTGCAACTGAGACCAGTTTTTAGGTGCATTTCTTTGGTTATGAATTCATCACTTTGATAAGTTCTCCTTGCAAGTTGAATACAATTATAGGTTCCTAATACTTAGCACTTTTCCATGCTTTTTATATATAAAAACGAGAGTACACATTATAGAGTGATATGATGATGACGGCTTAATGGCGTATTATGCACGTAACCTTTTTTTTTTTGGGGTAAAAGAGGAAAATATAATTAAATAAGAACCATACTGCAAAGAGAGCCAGACATCGGGCTCAAACTATGCGGCTTTCAAAACATAAATAAAACAGAGACAAAGGCAAATAGCTTATGACAGGAAGCTATTTCAGTACATAGATGGTGGGCAACAAGACTAGGAAATAAAAACATACAAGTCTGCATTGAACAAAGGTAAACTAAAGGAGCAAAGGACTGAACAAAGACAAAAAGAATGTTAACAGAGACCATGAGAGATATCATCATTCTAAAATTGTAAGGCATGCTGCAGAGGTTCATCAAAAAGCAGCAAAGGAGAGATCAATTTCCTGGCTTCCTTCACGAGTGCATTGGCACAACTCTTTTGACCCTCGTCCACCTTCCGGATTTTGCAGCTTAATAAGTTAGAGATAAGGCACCTGCAATTTACAATAATGGCAGCAAGAGGATGGTGATATGAAAGGGGATTCATAATTCATAAGAAGATTAATAGCTTTGCTTGAATCAGATTCTAACTCTAATCTGCAATTTGAAAAATCATGAAGAGCAATTTGAAGGCCTAAAAGAATGGCCAATAACTCAGCTCGAAGAGCATTACCATGACCTATGAATTTTGCATAACCTTTTAGCCAATTACTTTAATCATTCCGTAAACAACCTCCAACGCCAATAACATTTTTAACCATAGAGCCATCAACATTCAACTTTATCCATAGATGAGGAGTTTGTAGGGGGAGGAGAGGAAATAGCGGGTGTAGTTTGAGAAAAATTTTGCTGCATTCCCCAAAATGATCTTAGCTGAAGCAAGAGGGTCTTTAGATTGATTATTGAAAATGAAATAATTTCTTGCTAGCCAGATGGCTCTGATAGAGTAAAGAAAGATTGTGCTTCAAGGGATGTTCATGTATGATTTGTGGCATTTAATTTTAACTATTCTTGAAAATTTCCATTTTGAAAATTGACGGGAAGGGGAAGATTTGCCCAAATTTGAGAGGCTTTAAAACAATCTCTAAGAGCATGCTGGATATTTTCAATGTGATTGTTACAAATCTTACAAATCGGAGAGGGAGCACAGTTTTGTTGATGAAGGATTTCAAGAACAGGAATACCATTGTTGAAACATTTACAGAAGAAATATCATTTACGTTGATTACAAAAGGTTTTCCAAATCCAATTTGTGTTAATTTCATAGTTTGGATCATTGCTTTGACAAATCTTTGGAAAAGGTTTTCCATGTATGTAACCTTTGTTTCATGCAAAATATTTCTAGTATTTCTTCCATAGCTATTTGATATTAATGAATTAAATTTAGGTGAGATTAAAATGTATATTTAATTATGAAATTTTGGTTTTGTCGCAATGGAACCTATAAACCTTGTAAATTAATACTTTCATGACCAATCAAAATTTTAAAATATCGGGCAATTAGAAAAAAAAAATGGTTCTAAAATTCATCGTTTCCCTCATTTTGTTTAGATGTAGATTTGAAAAAGCAAAAGACCTCGTACTGATAGAAGGGATCAAGACAGCCATGCTCCATCAATATCCCACTTATTTTTTTTTTGCAAATGATAGTATCATCTTTGTAAAAGCAAACTGCAAAGCATCTAACATTATTTCCCATATTTTACAAGCGTATGAGGAGGCCTCCGGGAAAAGAGTAAATTTGACAAAGATAGAGCTCGCTTTCAGCAAGATGCAAAGCTGTGTAGGATTCCTTTGGCCTAAAAGATGCAAAGGGATGCCTCCTAATGGCATGGGAGAAGAACCATGATTTCTCGATCTGATCTACTTACCACCTCATCCAAAAGAAAAAGGGATCTCCATAAGCTAGCCTGGCGGAGTCTAAAGAATGTTGGAACTGGATATGCCCCTAACATTTAATTTTGGTCAAATATGTCTCACATATTTTATTTTTTTTTACAAATATGTTCTTTTTTAACATCGTCAAAGAAATAAACAGAAAATAAGCTGCCGCGTGACAAATATCATTCTCTCTCTCTCTCTCTCTCTCTCTCTCTCTCTCTCTCTCTCTCTCTCTCTCTTAACTCCAATAAGGATATAAATATGTTGCTAGCAGACATGCTGGTTCTTAGCATAAAAGTGCTCATAATTCTAAAACCAAGGATTCTAGTGACTGGCTTAACATCGATGATATTGATGTAATGTGATAATATTTGAGAGAGAGAGTGAGAGAGAGAGAGCATAGAAGCTTTTTTTTTTCTAAAATCATTATTACGAGTATTTTTTTTTTTTAATTTCAAGTGATGGGTCCATATAGCAAGTGACATGATGAATGATTTTTGTCACGTGACAGTCCAATCAACATTTTCTGTTAGTTTCTTTAATGGTATTAAAAAAAGACATATTTGTAAAAAATGAAATATGTGGAATATATTTGACCAAAATTAAACGTTAGGAGCAAAAGGAAAAATCAATGTAAATGAGGGACATGAAATATACTTTTATCAACTTTAAATGATGTCCTATAGTATAATACACATAAATTTTCAACTTGATATTTCACACTTGTTTGAGTTTTTACCATGGTTTTAAAAACCAGAACGAACCAACTGGTTTGACCGATTGGATCAGGAACCGGCCTAGGGTCCAGTTCGATCTAGCTAAAAAATTGGCCTTGGCTCAAACCAATACAGAACTGATTGAATCAGCTTTAAATAGCCTAAACTGGCTAGGTGACTAGTTCAACCAATTCCATCACTGAAAAAAAAAATCTGAAGTTGTAGATGTTGCCATCAAAGAAGAAGAAAGAGAAGAAGCTGTCATCGTCGTCGGAATAAGAGCTATCACTGAAGAAAGAAGAAGGAGAAGGAACCATCACTCTGAAAGAGGAAGAAGAAGAAGAAGAAGATAACTTCAGATAGAGAGAGAGAGAGAGAGAGAGAGAGAGATGAAAACGAAGGGAACTAGGGAAATGAGGCAAGGAAGGGAGGGCAAGGGTCGGCGCAGTAAGTGACCTTTGACTAGGAAATAGCACTACGATGAAAACGAAGGGAACTAGGGAAATGAGGCAAGGAAGGGAGGGCAAGGGTCGGCGCAGTAAGTGACCTTTGACTAGGAAATAGCACTACTTCCCGATGCTACAATTTGATTTAGTCATTCATTCAGATAATAGCTACTGTGTTATGATATACATGTGGCAGTGGAGAATCAAAAGGCATGAATTGTGATTTTGAAATTTTTTTTATATTTAAAAATATGTTTTAAATTTTTAATATAAATATATATAATATTAGAGATAAAGATTAATGGTTATTATCTTAATATATACATATATTTATAATACTTAATTATATATATGTTTTTTTTAATATTTTAAGACCGGTTCGATCACGGCCCAATTATTGACCCTTAAACTGGTATCTCTACCAGTTTAATGATCGGTCTGATTTTTAAAACATTGGTTTTTACTCTTATAGCAACCGAATAAAGTAAGAAAGAACTCTCATGACAATAATCAATTGAAATTTTGAAATTTGAAAGTTGTTATTCTTACGACATATAAATAGAGTAAAAAAAGAGCTCTCATGTAGAGTTGTCAAAATGGGCAATAACTCGACAATTAATCTAGTGACCCGGTGACCTGGATGCTAGCTGGAGTCAATGACCGGCCCGATTCCAAAAATATTGTCCTAAAATAGCTTTTTCTGATACATCATTATAATTAAGGATATTTTGAAACATCATTTTGGAAAACAGAAGTAAAAGAAAAGCAAGTGACATTCCGTAAATTACCTTACTCTCTGTTTCTTCGGTTTAACAAATTAATTCTGCATTTACACATTTTATTCTGTTATATGATTTATTGTTTTAAAATAATTATAATCAATTAATATATATGTTTTTTTGTTATAAATAATTTCATTTGTTGGTGAATGTCTATATTGAATTCTCCTAAGTTTAGATGTATCTTTCCAATGTACATGAATTTGTCTATTGCTTTCTCCCAAGTAATTAATACAAGTTCATCCCCTTATCTTATTTGTAAGCCCATAAATAGAGGCATTGTAGATGATGAAACATATACTTGAAGATTGAATGACTCAATTTTTTTGTATTTTTTACAATGAGTCATAATTTTGTATCTATATTTCTTTTTTTTATATATATATTTCATTTAATATTAATATGTTTCGCATGTGTATTTGTTTTATCTGTGCCTTTAGCATAAAGCTGTGCTTCGCACTGGTTATAGCGCTAGTTAAAATGCTAAAATTAACAGGAAATTAAAGGCCTGATATTATAACTTAGACCCTTGTTTGTGAGTAGTTAACTTTTATTGAGTTTGAGCCTGATTAAAGAAGACGAAAGAAAACAGATAGTAAGTAGAATGATTTTTGAGTTGAGAGATAATAAATCATATTTTACAATCTTCTACTAACTTCAGTGGCTCTTGAGGCTGCAGATTTTTCAAATTACTGTACTTTCAATATTGTTCCAATTTCCACATTACAATAAAGACGCATTAAATCCATGTGCATGTCTCAAAAGCTGGTACTTGCATTTATTTTACAGATTTTCCCAAATCCATGAAAATCCATTGACAGACTTAGTATCTACATTTTATCAAATCTCACTCTCAAGCATTTTCAACATCATCATTGTTGTTACTGAGCAAAACATCAAGGCAGGCAAGAAGCAACTTCAGCATCTTCAGTGCTTTATTCTTTTTCCTCTATCCTCCTCATCTTCTCCTCCTTCAATTCCTCCACCACCATCTCTTGTGAATCTATAATGCCATCACCCCCTCAGTTTTGGTAATTAAGCTATATATGAAATTCAAACTTCGATGTTATAGTAGTTTTCAATTTGTTTTTTGGGAAACTATAATTTAGAAAATTATTTTCAAAACATACCGTTTAAAAATTATTCTAAACATTTTTTTAAAAAATAATAAATAATTATTTGTCAAAACATATATATGAAACAAGCCTTGTATTCTTTTGGATGATGCTGCATGACTAGAAAAATGTATGCAAAAGTTATCATTCTCATTAAGAAAAAAATGACAGAAGATCATTGTGAATACAATATACACACCTGTGATGAAGTTGTTGAGTGTGGCAATTGTGGTTGAGGAAAAATTGGGGCAGTCCTTCACTCTACAAGTGAACAAAAATTGCAATTGCAGCTGAAACTGATATTGAAAGGCTAAGCAGATATCAACGAGGCTAGGGAATTCTTCAATTTTCAAATATCACAAATTGGGAAGCACAAAGTCAATCAGCTCTCCATCATGGGCTTCATCAAAGGACCTTTTAGTTAAAGAGAAAATGCATTTCATCTTGTTGCATCTCTTAACCTTAAGATCTATCAAATTTGGGAAGCACACTTTTCGGGGATGAGTACTTCATGATGGGTTTTCAATGACTTGTTCAAAATCTGGGTTTAAAATGACTTCCTCTAACTCATCACACTCCTCAATAGTTAGCCACTTCAATTCTGGCAAGCTTCTGATTACAGAGGCAAAAAAGAGTGACTTCAACTTTTGACATCCAATCAGTTTTAGTCTGTAAATATTGTGGAAGTTGATCCAAACAAACATTACATCAGGTGGATGCCTCAAATCCAACCATGTCACGCTTGAGGTCAACATCTTATATTTTTCTTCATCAACAGATAACTCATTCATAATAGTTGAAGCTGCTTCAATATTTGAATCTTCATCAGCCACTTGAGCATCTTCTGCTCCATATAAAAACAATGTTAACAACGAATAAATAAATATAAATAACAATAAAAAGAATCCCATCGATCACAAGTTCTTCACTCTGTCATTCCAATAAGCACTATTTCATTTCACTACTCACAATCTATCTTGGGTTTGGAATCAATATTTACTCAATGTACTTGGCTTATTCTCTTAATGACAAAATAAATAAAATCTTTCAGTTTAATTTTATTTCTTATTTTCTAGCTAGTCAATGTCATATAATTTTGTTTAGTATTTTTTTTCTTTTTTATTGTGATGTATCACACAAAAAATCAAATGCAATCTATCAAAGATACATAATTAATAAGATCAAATGGATGTTAAAGAAAGCAAATTTGTACCATGTTTAGATGTGGCTGTGTTAGCTCTAATCCAATATCGACATCACCATGCAAAGTGATCAAGTTGGGACAATCTCTCCAATTCATTGTATGAAGGGATGGCCAAACTGGATGATAGTTTTCTGAGCAGATTTCAATGAGACTTGGGAGATTAAAGAGAAAGAGTTCTTTTAATTTAGGTAGCACAATTTGGACCTGGTTTTGATTGCTTGAAAGATCTTCACTAGCATGGTGTTGCTTCTTTGTAGCAACACTATCTTCTTCTTCATTAAATATTATATACTTCAACTCTTTACAGTTTTCTATAGATAACACCTCTAACAACTGCAGAGTTTGGGCAACATGTACTGAGAAGAGTGATATAAACTCTAGAACATAATCTATTCTTACCACCTTGAGATTGTTCAATTTACATTCCCTTGGAAATAAGCATTTCATTAGCCAGTAATTCGTTACACCAAGTTCTTCTCAATTATCGAATACATTTCTCAATGAATAAGCACTTTTGATCCCTATATTCTGTAGTGGCACTTGTCCTTGATGAAAAGAGATTGGGAGTAAAAATTGTAGCTTGACACATGCCCTTACTCTAACAGACTTTAGTTTGGGGAACATGATATTAGATATTTCTAAATTTGGAGATATATCCATCCCTTCATCAGAACAATGGTTTTCTTCATTCATCAATATTATATGTTGCAGTTCAAAACAATTAGACACTTCTATAGATTCTAGCTGTAGCAGAGTTTGGGCAACTGACATTGGGAAGAGTGATATCAGCCTTTGACACTTGGAGATGGAAAAGTACTTAAGATCGCATAAATTGCAGTACCCTCCAAATATGCTTTGCAATTGAGGGCAATCACTTATATTCACTCTTTCTAATTTCTGAAAGATGCTTAACTCAACCAATATAGGGCACACATGAGTTGTAGAAATAAGAGATTCTATCTCTGTACAAGAGGAAAGGGAAAGCTCAGTCAATTGTTTCATGCTTCCCACAGCTTGAACCAATTCTGGAAAGATACTTTTAAAATCTCCATGAAACTCATCCAAGGCAACAACTTCAGCTCTTTGCAAATGACCCTTGATTATTGCACTTGAAGTTAAGACATTACATTTTTTTTAACAATTGAATTCTCGTTCTTTTACTTGACAAATCCTCGAAAGTTCTTTCAAGTTTAAATTCCCCAATTTGCAATACATATCTTTGCAATTTTTGAAAAGAAGCATTATCCATAAAACATTTATAAGATTTTATGATTGTACCTCCTTGGTAAGCCTTTTTTGAATACATATACAACTCTTCCAATTGTGAACATCGTCCTAATACTTCATCACTACAATCATCAGTTATGCAATCTGACAAATCTAGCAACTTCAATTTATTTTGTTCTTCAATTCCGTTAGGCAATGACTTCAATTTGCTTCTTCGCAAATCAAGAATCTCAAGACTCCTTAAGCTTACCACAAAAGAGATATCGTCTAATTCACAATTTACCTGTCTCAGAGCTTTAAGATTAGTTAACCACTAGGTTGACTGTGGAAATGATACCTTGTCCGAGAACAAATTAAATATAGTCATAACTTTGAGCTTTTTGATGCCCGCAAATGAAGTATCAGAAAAGTCACAGTGTGTAACTAAATGTAGCAGTAGAATCTCAAGTTTTGGAGCATCTAATTGATGTGGAAATTGATCTTCCATTGGATACCAAGAAGATACGACACAACAGTTTTCTACAACACCATCCAATGCCATTGAACTTAGCCCTTTTTCACTAGCAACCAAGATTGTGTGGTCCTCTTTTGATGATATCCATAAAGCTACATCACGAATCATGTCATACATCTTGAAGTGGTTTTCTCTTCTCTCAGAGTGTATAAGCAAAGAAGAATCAATGAGATAATTTAAATTGTTATTCACTCTACTCCTTGATGTCTTAAATGATTTAACTTCCTTGCATAAACCTGACCCTATTGCATATCTGAATAGATCTTTTGTTGAGATGTCATAATCTTGTGGGAACATGCTACACATCAAGAAAAGACCTTTTGCTTCCTCGATGTTCAAATGATCATAGCTATATTGAAGACAAGTGAAAGCATCTCTAACACCTTCTTCCACTTCAATAGGTTTAGAATGCCTTAATCGATTTAAAGCATCCTTCCAACTGTCAATAGAGTTTCCTTTCAAAGATGTTCCCACAGCTTCAATCGCAATGGGTAGTCCTTTACATTCCAAAGAAACTTGTCGTGTCACATCATTTAATAAATCAGAAGAAGATTCATATGTTAAACATGCTTTCTTTTGAAATAAAACCCAATCTTCCTCTTCTGATAAGGGTGTAGTGGAATATTCCTCTAACATTCCAATATAAGGGATCCTTATGTCCTTAAGATTCAACTTTGCCCAAACATCATCCAATATAAGCAATCTCAATGATAGTCATCTTGCCCTCCCAGCTTTGCTTTGTTCTTCAAATCTTAGACTCAAAAAATCAACAATTTCATCTTGAATAGTTTTAACATCTGGAGTTTGAGACACAGTCGTAAATACAACTTTTTCAAAAAGATTGAAATCCTTTGCTTTTTTGCCCACTTCCTTTGCAAGGGTTGTTTTCCCACACCGTTGCATTCCATATAGGCATATCATTATAGCAGTTATTATCTCTCAATGCCTCCAAGATTTGATTGTAAGCCAGCTTTGTAGATTCAAACAATGTAAAGTTTCCAGAAGAAAAGTATTCGATGGTTGGGAGTGTAGCAAGACGAGAAAATCTCTCAAACTTGCTATTGTTGTTCATTTGTTGTGATTGCCAATTACTTACACAAATGATATCTTCTCCAAGTAGGACATAGTCCTCGAAAGCAGCTACTTGTTTTCACTTGTTGCTCCATATTCTGTACCTCTGTCAGCAGACTTTCCACTTCTTTCTGCCAATTCTGCACAGCATCTTCAATCCTCTTAGTTTTTCTCTCAGCTTCTTTTGCATGCTGAGGCACTTCATCTCTTGTTAATGTCAGCTTTGCCTTTTCATTCTCAGCATTTTTGGTGATTCTACCAGCACAAAACAAGTACTTCCCTTCACGTATTGTTGGATCCACCAAATATTCTGGGACTTTAACTGCAATGGAGATGATGATATTAGTGATTTGAGGAATTATGATTAAATAAAACACTATACAACTCATAGAGATTAAAAAATACTAGTAACTATTAAATGTTGGTGATTTGACTTTAAGAATCCTAAGCAATCAATAATTGAAAGAAAGGAGAGAAACTAAAAAAGAAATAGTGATGCTACTTAGTTGGTTACAGCTGCATTTAATTAAGTTTCTTATTTAAAAAGAAAAATCAAAGCAATGTTAATGATTTGAGGAATTATGATTAAATAAAACACTATACAACTCATAGAGATTAAAAAATACTAGTAACTATTAAATGTTGGTGATTTGACTTTAAGAATCTTAAGCAATCAATAATTGAAAGAAAGGAGAGAAACTAAATAGTGATGCTACTTAGTTGGTTACAGCTGCATTTAATTAGGTTTCTTATTTAAAAAGAAAAATCAAAGCAATGTTAATGATTTGAGGAATTATGATTAAATAAAACACTATACAACTCATAGAGATTAAAAAATACTAGTAACTATTAAATGTTGGTGATTTGACTTTTAAGAATCCTAAGCAATCAATAATTGAAAGAAAGGATAGATTAGAAACTAAAAAAGAAATAGTGATGCTACTTAGTTGGTTACAGCTGCATTTAATTAGGTGTTTTTATTTAAAAAGAAAAATCAAAGCAATGTTAGTGATTTGAAGAATCATGATTAAATAAAACATTATGCAACTAGTAGAGAATAAAAAATACTAGTAACTATTACGTGTAAATTGATCATGTGAGTGAAGAAATGCTTTGCAAGCGCAAATTTGAGAGACAGGTGGTTAAATCAAATTTACTGAAATATCAATTTGTATGGAGTTTTTAATTTAAAGAGACTAATTAAATTCTACAAATTAAATCATAAAGGTTCTATCGTTTTATAAGTTTATATATCATAGGATATTGTGCGTTACAAAGCAATGTTATTGTTATTATTTTTATTTTATTTTTTTGTTTATTCACATAGTTCAACAATTGATCTAATAACTTTGTAGCTCGACTAATGACTCTATGACATGAAAGCCAATTTAAGTCAATGATCCGACCAGTCCTAAAACATCGCCTCTAATGATGAACACATGTAGAAAACTAGAAAGAAAATAAAAAATTGATGTTCATAGTGGATTCTTATTTTTCCCCATTTAAACCAAATTTGGAATTTGTCAAAGCAGAGGACCTAAAAAAAACATTGTAAATTTCAGGAGATAAACTAACACAGCACTATAAGAATAATATAAGGTTATATTAGTATAATATAAGAATAAAAATTAAAACCCATCAACTCAAGTCATAAAATTATGAACAGAAATTAGATTGAATGAATATATTTTCATTATAAGTATTAAAAAGATATATGAGATTTGTAGAAATCTAGTGGCAACTCTCAATTTGTGTTTTGGTGAGAAATTATTGAAAGATCTATGTATACAGGTAACAATAGACAGCCAATAATAACAATTTTTAACAATAATATAATAATAACAATTTTTTACAATAATATAATAATAACAATTTTTTACAATAATATATGAAACTTAGTTAAAATTGAAAAATCCTTTGGACATTATATAAATTTATAATAAAAATAGTTAATTTTAAAAGCACCGCTGGACATTTAAAATGTACTGATAAAGAGCACTATAAGAAAAGATTCAATCATACATACATTTATGCTTTTGCTGTTGAAAAATAGTATAAATTAACAATTTCAACAAAGAAAAATGCTATAAAAAAAAAAATCACAAGCTTATACCAGAATTCCTGTACAACAGAAAGCAAATCGTTGCAATGTAATGAATAGGATACGTCCTCTGCCCCAAAAAATAAAGAGTAAATTAATCACTAATTTAGCCCTAAAAATATTGTAATTTTGATAATTTAATTTCTAAAAGATTAATAATCTCAATTTAATTTAATATTTATATTTGTTAAACTAATTTTTGGTAATCAAAAATCAAGATACAATGTCAAATTTTGTGATTTAAAAATTAAAAAAAATTAACTTAAAACAAATATAATTTTTCACCGAACTAAAACATTTCATCTTCCAAAAAGATAACTGAAAAAATTGTAATTTATGAATAATTTACTCAAAAATCAAACATAATAATTCAAAAGTTCATCTATATTTAATTTGCTGTTTTTGTTTCAAGACCTCCAATGATTGTTGAATTATAATAATTATTTAATTTAAACCAAACTAACCTATTAAATTTTATATATTAATATATTATGTAATTTATATTTATATTTATTATATGTATTGAAAATATTTTTATTGATAAATTTATAAAAAAATATTAATATTTAATTTAAAAAACCTTCGAACACTCTTTAAAAGAAACAATCCTTCCAATTAACATAAATTAATTATGGTTAAATGAAATTAGTTTACTTTATATAAAATAATTAGATTAATTGGGTAAAATATATCTTCCATCTAATTAGTGGCCCCAAAACACATAAATAGATTTGTCTTCTTTTTAAGATGAGAAAAGAAAATTTCGTTTCACAAATTTAGTAATTTATTTTTCTCTATTTTATTATGAACAGTCAAGAATTCAGATTAATATGTATGATATTTTTTCAATTTTTTATTGGTAATTTCTCTTTTTGTAAAATTCTTTTATTGTGTGCTCATTGAAGGATATAGGGGTTTCTTTCTAGAAATATTTAAATCACTATATATCGTGATATCTTGTTTTTCTTGCTTATGTTTTCTAGTTCATTTTTGAAACTTGCTTATTCTTAAAAATTATAGTTTTACTGAGTTTTTTAAAACCTAAATTGGTTCTTTGCTGACAAAAATTTTCTTAGTACATTTTATCTTAGCAAATGATAAAAGTAATTTTCAAATAATCTTTCAATCTTTTATCTTACAAGAAGTTAGCTAATAATATTTCAAATTTATCGATCTATCTTTCTGGATATTATTTTACAAATAAAAAGGTTTTGATAAAACGCAAGTTTTTGAAAACCTTATATACCCAACTTAACCCTCCTACTTGGATACATTATTTGACTAACACATACTATCTAGAGCAAATCAATTTATAGAAAACCAAGCTAACACATGACAATTTAGTTCCCCTAAGGGTATGAGCAATTAAAATGCTAGAATGAACAGGAAATTAAAGGCCTGATATTCTAACTTAGACCCTTGTTTGTGAGTAGTTAACTTTTATTGAGCCTGATTAAAGAAGAAAGAAAATAGATAGTAGGTAGAATGATTTTTGGGTCGATAGATAATAAATCATACTTTACAATCTTCTACAATGTTGGTTCACCAATCACCCTTGCTGTAAAAGTATTGTGAAAAAGTTTGTGACATGCGGGCTAAATTGGGACCTCATGTGGTCATGAGTTGAGCATTTTAGATTCATTTAAAACGAGTCTAAACAATCTAACTTGTTTTAGGACAACGGGTATGTAGGCCTAAACAGGCTAGACCTTTTTTTATTTTTTTAAAAAAATATATTATTTAGTATAATTAATTTCACTTTATCACATTTGTATATTTTATAAACCTTATACTCAATAAACACAATAAATTTGAATGTAAAAATTTTTGTAATTTTTTAAAAATAAATATAGAATATTCAAATTTAAATATAATATAATTAATTTAAAAAGAAAATATAAAAAATAAAGTTATTAGTTATTTAAAAAGGTTAAAAAAGTAATATTTTACATGTGTAAATACTATTTTAATAAAAAATTATTAAACTTTTTACTAAAAAAATTTAAAATTATATTATTTTAATATTTAAAAAATAACAAAGAGTGGTCATAGGCTAAACAGGCAGTCTTGGTCATTTAAAAAAGACCGTGGGCCTACGTTTATTTTTTGATTTGTGATGAGCTGGTCCAGCCTAGCCTAGTTGACATGAATCAAAGCTTAAACCATGCATTTTCTCCAATTTACGACATGAAGTCTATTGTGACCGTGATCTTGAATCTGTTCATCTCGTTATGTTCAACCAACAAGATTAACATGGAAATAAAAATAGCAAATTCAGCACAATCCAGGAATGTTTACTTTAACTATAATTTAGAGATTTTGCCGTAAGAAAACCAACCTTTTGCAAAAAACAGCTATCAAAGTCTGAATCATATGATGAAAGATCCAATTTCTAAACCCATAATCACTAAGGTAAAAAATCTTGAAAATGTTAAGTGGCTTGTTGTCACGACCCATTTTCTAGGCACATGACCGGCACAATGATGAATATCCCATCACTGTAAGCCTTTCGATAAATTCTTCCCACAAGTAAAATCGTTAGTCATTATCTCTATATTCTCAAAATACCATTCCTTAATAAATACAAAGAAAATACATCAGATTTTCTTAATTAAAAATAATAGATCCTCAGTACGAAATACATTATCATACTGAAATACAAGCCAAATACCAAACCCCTGACCTAGATGTCCTAGACGGTTACAGAGCAACATACTGTATAACAAAAGAAGGGCCTACCCGACAGCGGGAAGGTCCAACGTGATCTACTCCTCTAGCGGATGTACTTCGGCGGCAACCTGATCTGAACAAAAAGTTTGTACAAACAGTGTGAGCTTTTAAACTCAGTGAGCAAATCGGCCTTGCGTTTATAAAATTCAAATACATCACCAGTCATGCAAGCATATCCGAAGGCTCAAGCTCAACCAATAGACATAGTTAGAAATTACATACAATAAAAATTCATCCAATTCAACAAACGATACTAGTACTCGTCAATGGCAATATATCCCGGAGAGCGCACACAGGCCGGCTCACCAATTTTGTATTTTTCCGCCATGACGCACAACCTCATCCTCTTAGCTAGGGCGCCTCACGGATTTATCACCAATCCGGGCTATATCCCTACTGAGGGAATCGTTGTCTCCACACTCATTGGTCAAGACACCCTTTAACCCGGGTTTTCCGCCTTGCCGTGAGAGGGGGTACTGTACCGCTCAATCACAATCAATAGTACAACAGTTCATATCATAATCAGAAGCACAATATAATACTCATCCATATAACAGGTATAGTATATAACTATATGATTCAAATTTCATATCATCATGAGATACTTGCTTTGTCTTATCCATACTTCTGGATTAATTATCTCATTATATTCGTCATTCTGAATCCAATTTCTCCCTATGAATCTTGGGAGTGTCCTACGACATACTTTTTATCACCAGTAATGCTAAAACTCTATTAAAACAGGGTCGTTTCACTCACCTGGATTCCGTACGAGTATCACTTCTCTAAATCGTTACGGACAAGAGTACGCAGGTGAATTTCAGTGTTCCGCTACAGAGATTTTCATGAAAGATTACAGAAAGTACGTTAAGATCATTTTCGTACAGATACTGTTCATATGTACAGATATTATTCATACGGTCACTATTTATACGTACGGTACTATTCATACGGTCACTATTTATACGTACGGGTACTATTCATACCGGAAAATACAGAATACAATCTGTAAAAGAGTACACCAGGTAAGTTCCCAGGAAAGAGTGGAGGGTCACACTGGACACACTTAAAAACCAGGTCTTTCCTTAGCCAGAACTTTCCTAGACATGTATTCTCCACAGATTATATTCTATTTCGGTAATCAGAGAATCAAAATAACAGCTAACGACAGTTTTTCTGATGTGGAAGATCGGCCAAAGCCGCAACCACAGAGTATACTTAAGAAAATAACTTCTAAAATTTGAAAAACATAGAAAGGGCATAGTATCCTTACCTAAGCAAAAACGGAAAGGCCCAAAATCTCAGAAGCCTAGCGTCGGAGCAAGAGAAACTTAAGGAGGGAAGAAGAGAAGTTGAAGGTGTGAGTTTAGAAGTGAAATGGAAGGACCTATTTATAGCAAAAGTCAAGGGTACTATTTGATACTATGCGCTAATAAAATATTCAATTTACTATTTATAAAAATGACATTTCTAATAATGCAGTTACTGTACACCTTACACGTACGATGGAAAATTTTTGTTTATTTACTATTAGAAACTTTAAAGGGAAAACTATCCTTTCACCTTAAACCTTTAAGTTTCTTTTCAATTCAGTCCTTTCAATTTAGTCCCTGAGGGTATTTTTACACATAAAACGTCATTTTCTCCTACAAACTTCTTTCTAGTTTTCTCTTATAACCAAACCACATCTAGTATTTGACATTTTGATTGTATAAATGAACAGTACCATATACGTAAATAGTAACAGTAGTTTGAAAACACGCATTTATATTTTATTTTTCATGGGTATTACACTTGTAGTTCTAGTCGTTAGGGCTGCTTCTGCTACTATGGTGTTGCTATTATTCTCTTCAATCTACCCAATCAACACAACATAATGAGAATAAATTCAGAGTGATAATTCTAAAGCAGGATATGAGTAGCCTTTTTTAAAATGTCAGATATCAGTGTGAAAATATTGAGCAAGGCAAAGCATATATCTACCACAAGAAACATAAACCCTGGGACTTTGGCATTCATTTTGAAATCTTAAAACGGATTTGAGATTCTTTAGACCCAAAAAATCCCCATGAAACCACTCTGCATGTTAACAAATAAAATCATATTTGTATCCCAGCAATTAAAATATATTAACATTAAATTAAAAGCTCTAATATCTCCTTTCCCACCCATCCCCTCACCAAAAAGTAAAAAACAGAAGAAATGAAAGTAGTTACCTCCACAGATTTCACAAGCAATATAATTAAAGTACGTCCATAGCAAACAACAGACTCAATAGCTTGGACACCAGTGGTGGTGGATTCAGAATGTCCAGAACTTTCAACAACTGCATCACCAAATTTTAACTGGTGTTGCTTATTGTCTGTTTTCACTCAATTGTTGTCTTAGTTTGCTCAGATAGTTAAATAGTCACTAATGTTCTATTGTTCTGTTTTTATAGCTGAAGTGTTTTGTTACTGTGGTACTATATGTTTTTACTTAGTTTTACTACTGTTGGTAGTTTATAGAGGAGGTTGGTCTGTTTTGATCGTTGAGGGTCTATGTATATAAAATATAAATACTGTCAGTAAATACAGAAGAATATTATTCTCTCCTACTCTCTATTTTTCCTCTCTTCCACGTGTATACTTTTTCTTGGTATCAGAGCGTCTCAAGATCAGGGATCTTGACATGGAACCTCAGTCCAACTTGCCTTCAACCATTGGTTCGAGTAATGATGCGATAGAGCCTGACTCTCAGTCTACGTATCAAACCAACATGGTTCCTCTAAATTCGATGCTCAATCAAGCTTATTCATGTAGAATTAAAATAGAAAATTTTATTACTTTAATAATCAAAGTACAATACTCTTAATACCAATCACTTTTCCCTTCCTTATTTTCTCTCTCCCATGTCACACTTTTCTCATACACACCTTGTCAACCTTTTCCACTCACCCTTTTATTATCTCATGTCACTCTCTCTTTAATATGCCTTTCTCACTCTTTGTCTCTCACTTTTTCTTACACACACACCACACACCCTACTATACATATGATGAATCTTCCTGACTTCTCTCTTTTCTTCCTCTGACTTTTCTTTCTTTTTCTATTATTTTCTAGATAATTCTCTTCTCCCCTTTTTTATTAATATATATATAGATTTATTATTATTATTTTATTAGAAGACTCTGGAGAGATAAGGCAGTGGCTTCCAACACTCCTCCTCAGAGACTTATCTCTCTTATTGCAGCTCTTGAAGTTATATCAAGTTGTTCGCGAAATTCTTCAAACTTCACTTTACTCAGGCTTTTAGTGAATGTATCAGCAACTTGATTTTTGGTGCTAATATGCTCTGCATCGATATCTCCTTGAAGCATTTTTTTCTCAAATATAATGATAGTGAAATTCTATGTGCTTCGTCCTTGCATGGAATACTGGATTATTTGCAAGCCGAATTGCTAATATGTTGTCACAATATAATTTTATTGGATATTCCACATGTTGTAGGTTTCTTAATAACTCTATTAGCCAGTTGTTCCTGTGCTATAGTTGTTGCGGCTCTATACTCTGCTTCAGTACTTGATAAAGCTACTGCAGGTTGTCTTTTACTGCACCACAATATTGCTTCAGATCCTAAGTCAAACACGTATCCAGTAGTTGATCGTCAAGTATCATGGTCACCAGCATAATTGGCGTCACAATATCCTTTTATTTTGTAGGGAACTCCCTTTTTGTGGAATAAATCATAATCCAAAGTTCCTTTGACGTATCTTAAAATTCTTTGTACTGCTTCTAAATGAGGTTTCCTAGGGTTTTGCATGAATCAATTTACTACTCCAACTGCATGGGTAATGTTGGGTCGAGTCAAGATCAAGTAAATTAAACTTCCTACTAATTGTCTGTACATGGTGACATCGTCTAAAATTTTTCCTTCTGTTGAGCAAAGTTTTGTATTTTCCTTTAATGGAGTTGAGATATGTTTGCATTCCATCATCCTAAACTTCTGTAAGAGATCCTTGGCATATTTGTTGACATAAGAATAGTCTATCCTGACTTTGTTCAACTTTAAGTCCCAGAAAATGCTTTAACTCACCAAGTTCTTTCATTTGAAATCGTATCGATAGGTTAGCCCTTGTTGATAGATTTCTTTTGCTTCATCTACTGTGATGATTAAATCATCCATATATTCCAATATTATGGCTATCTTGTTCTCTTGAACTTTCAAGAACAAATTTGAATCTGCTGACGCCACTGAATACTCGTTTTGTACTAGAAACTCTATGATCTTTTCATATCAAGCTCTCAGTGCTTGTTTAAGCCCGTATAATGCCTTCTTCAGCTTACAAACATAATTTGGATGAGTTTTACTCTTGAACCCTCTTGGTTGATTCATGTAGATATCTCGATCTAATTCTCCATGAAGAAAGGCATTCTTAACATCCATTTGCCACAACTGCCAAGATTTACTTGATGTTAGTGCCAACAGTGCTCGTACAGTGGTATTCTTAGCAATAGTGGTACTCTTGGCAGCTAGACTAAATGTTTCTTCATAGTCAAATCTATGCCTTAAGAAAATCCTCGTGCCACTAGTCGAGCCTTATATCTTTCTATTGAGCCATCAACATGAGTCTTTAATTTATATACCAATTTACAAGAAATAGGTTGTACATCTTTAGGCATTGGTACTAACTCTCAAGTTGGATTTTGGTTTAAGGTCTCCATCTCTTTTTCCATTGTTTTTCTCCATTTTTTACTAGTAACTGCTTCTTCATATGATACTAGCGCACTATATTTAATGTCCTCTACTATTGCCGCATCATCATATTTTGGATTCATCTTCCTTTGCCTTGTTGATCTGCACAACTGTGGGGGTTGAGGAATTTCTTCTACAGTTTCTTATTCGGGTTGTTTTAGCTGACTTGGCCTTTCTGCTTCAAGAGTTGTGTATCCAGTCTTTCATGGACTTTTGTCATTGTTATTTATTGTCTTTTCAGGTGTTGATTCCGTTCTTTCATTCTCCGATTCATTTAGTCTTTCTTGTAGTTTGTCTTTGATCTCTCTTGAGTCAGGAAGTACAGCAGCTTGTGATGACCACCATGATGACGCCTCATCTAATACTACATTAGAAGACCTATGGCAACGTGCAGTCATTGGATCTCAACATTTCCAACCTTTTCGTTGATCATCATAACCCACGAATATGCATCGAATTGCCTTTTATTAAACTTGGTTCGAAGATGGTCAGGTCTGAAGACATAGCACACATAGCCAAATACTTGAAAATGACTAATAGTTGGTTTGATGCTCCAAAGCTTTTCATATGGTGTCGTAAAACGGAGCTTTGTTTGCGGTAATCTTAATGACATGAACGGTGGTTTTCGTGCATTTTACCCAAAATTGTGGTGGTACATTCTTTGCGTGCAACATGCTTCGACATATTTCTGCAAGATGTCGATTCTTCCTTTCTACAACTCTATTTTGCTGTGGTGTTCCTGAGCAAGTTAACTCTCGTTGAATCTTGTTTTCCTGGAAATACTTATTAAATTCTTCGGACGTATATTCTCCCCCGTTATTGGTACATAGGCATAATATCTTTCAGCTAGTTTCACTTTCGATCTTTTCCTTGAAAATTTTAAAATTAGATAATGTTTTAGATTTCTCCTTCATAAATTTTATCCATACGTACCTTGAATAGTCATCAATGAAAGTGATCATGTACCAGAATCCATTGATTAATGGCTACTTCACTGGTCTAAAAATGTCGGAATGTATTAACTCAAGTGTCTCCTTACTTCTGAAATTGGATTCCTCGTACGGTAGTTGATGCACCTTTCCATATTGACATCCAACACATATAGTGTCATCTCGAACTTCTAATTGAGGAAGCCCTCTGAGTATTGCCTTCTTCATCATCACTTTCAGCTTGTGGTAACTGACGTGACCCAGTCTTGCATGCCATAAATTAACTGTTTTGTTTTTTCTTGTTTTGTCTACATAAGCTATTTGTGTAGACATTATATAGATAGATTCCGCATGTCTTCCTTCCATAATCTGTGTGTCAGTAGGGTGTAGGCTTCTGTATACTTTGACATTCTTCAGACTAAATACTACGTAGTTGCCATTAGAGGTTAACTGTGACACTTATAGGAGATTTTTTTTTCATTCCTGACACATGATAAACATTCTGCAGCTGTACCTTTTCGGAGCCATGCCGTGGGACAATCTCGGTATTGATTACATGAGTTATTGGTAGTTTTGAGTTGTTTGCAATCACAACAACTCGACCTCCTTTATAATTTGTCATTTTTGTTAGCTTTCCTTTATCTACAGTCATGTGATTGGAACATCTAGAGTCTATGATCCAATCTTCTTCATAATTAACAGAATTTTCTCTTATTGTTATTAGCGCCTCATCTTTTATCGGTTCTTCAATGCATGGTGTTGCAACTACTTCTTCTACTATAGTTGCAAATAATGCTTGAAAATCTCATTCTTCATCACTGTAGTTCTCTATTTCCTTCTATGCATGTGTTTACGGTGATTTTTAGTCTAACTAGAATCCGACAACAAATCTTCTACGTGTCAATTTGTTAGTAGAAATCATTGGTCGAAGGCCAAATCCGATAACAAATACTTGATTCTATCAAGAATGATTGTGGTTTCAAAGTTATGTGATAATCTCGTTTAAAAAAACAAACATGTCAAGTGAAAATACTTTGACAAGTTTTGTATGAAAGATCGTGAGGCCTAAAAACAAGCTTTTTGCAGAAGTTAAATGAAAACGGTAAAATTACAGGAAAGTAAGTTGTAGAATGTAAAGTGAATGAGAAAGATAACTACAGAAAGTAAACGGTGAAAAGTAAATGATAGAATGTAAAGAGCAAAAATGTAAAGAGCAAAAAATTAAAGTGCATAACGTAAATGAAAGCAATTAAATAAAAGCATGTGAATAAATTTGATTAAATTACTGGAAGAAAAATGAAAGCTGTAATACCCAAGAAAAATAAAATTAAATATTTGTTTACAAACTACTGTTACTATTTCAGTATACAGTACTATTCACCTGTATAATACTATTTACGTATATGATACTGTTCATTTATACAATCGAAATGTCAAGTACTAGATGTTGTTTGGTCATAAGAGAAAACTAGAAAGAAGTTCGTAGGAGAAACTGACGTTTTATGTGTGAAAATACCCTTAGGGACTAAAGTGAAAGGACTGAATTGAAAAGAAACTTAAAGGTTTAAGGTGAAAGGATATTTTTCCCTTTTAAGTTTCCAATAGTAATAACAGAAAAATTTTGCATCGTACTCGTGAGGTGCACAGTAACTGCATTATTAGAAATGTCATTTTCATGAATAGTAAATTGAATATTTTATTAGCGCATAGTGTCAAATAGTACTCTTGACTTTTGCTATAAATAGGCCCTTCTATTTCACTTCTAAACTCACACCTTCAACTTCTCTTCTTCTCTCCTTAAGTTTCTCTTACTCCAAAGCTAGGCCTCTGAGATTTTGGGCCTTTCCTTTTCAGCTTAGGTAAGGATACTATGCCCTTTCTATGTCTTTCAAATTTTAGAAGTTAATTTCTTAAGTATGCTCTGTGGTTGCGGCCTTGGCTGATCTTCCACATCAGAAAAATTGTCCTTAGCTGTTTATATGTTATTTTGATTCTCTGATTACCGAAATAGAATGTAAACTATGAAGAATACATGTCTAGGAAAGTTCTGGCTAAGGAAAGACCTGGTTTTTAAGTGTGTCCAGTGTGACCCTCCACTCTTTCCTGGGAACTTACCTGGTGTACTCTTTTACAGATTGTATTCTCTATTTCTGGTATGAATAGTGATCATACGTATGAATAGTGACCGTACGTATGAATAGTGACCGTATGAATAGTAATCGTATATATGAACAGTAACCGTACATATGAACAGTATCTGTACGAAAACAATCCTGACGTATTTTCTCTAATCTTTCATGAAAATCTCCGTAGCAGAACACCGAAATTCACCTGAGAACTCTTGTCTGTAATGACTTAGAGAAGCGATGTTCGTACGGAATCCAGGTGAGTGAAACGACCCCGTTTTAATAGAGTTTTAGCATTACTGGTGATAAAAAGTATGTCGTAGGACACTCCCAAGATTCATATGGGGAAATTGGATTCAGAATGACGAATCTAAATGAGATAATTAATCCATAAGTATGGATAAAATGAAATAAGTATCTTATGATGATGTGAAGTTTGAATGTTTTCAAAAATGGATTAATTGTTATCTTGATATGTGGTTTATAAATCCATAATATAGTAATATACTATACCTGTTATATGGATGAATATTATATTGAGCTTCTGATTATGATATGAAATGCTATTGATTGTGATTGAGCGGGACAGTACCCCCTCTCACGGCAAGGCGGAAAACCCGGTTGACAGGGTGTCTTGACCAATGAGTGTGGAGACAACGATTCCCTCAGTAGGGATATAGCCCGGATTGGTGATAAATCCGTGAGGCGCCCTAGCTAAGAGGATGAGGTTGTGCGTCATGGCGGAAATATACATAATTGGTGAGCCGGCTTGTGTGCGCTCTCCGGGATATATTGCCATTGACGAGTACTAGTAACGTTTGTTGAATTGGATGAATTTTTATCTTGTATGTAAGAGGATGATGTTGTGCGTCATGGCGGAAATATACATAATTGGTGAGCCGGCCTGTGTGCGCTCTCCGGGATATATTGCCATTGACGAGTACTAGTAACGTTTGTTGAATTGGATAAATTTTTATCTTCTGTCTATTGGTTGAGTATGAGCCTTTGGATATGCTTGCATGACTGGTAATGTATTTGAATTTTATTAATGCGAGGCCGATTCGCTCATTGAGTTTAAAAGCTCACATTGTTTGTACAACCTTTTTGTTCAGATCAGGTTGCCATCGAAGAATATCTGCTAGAGGAGTAGATCACTTTGGACCTTCCCGTTGTCGGGTAGACCTCTCTTCTGTTATAGATTATGTTGCTCTGTAATCGTCTAGGACATCTAGTTCAGGGGTTCGACATTTGGCTTGTATGTCAGTATAATAATGTATTTTAAATTGATAATCTATGATTTTCAGATAAGAAAATTTGATATATTTATCGGAAGGCTTACAGTGATGAGAGATTCATCATTGTGCCGGTCATGTGCCCAGAAAACGGGTCGTGACAAAGTTGGTATCAGAGCAATGGTTATTAGGTGTCCTAGTGATTACAGAGCAAGGTAACCTTAGTGGGACCTCCTCTATCGTTGTGAACCCGGGCACAATTATAGAGAGACGGCTCTACTGAAGGTCCTGTAGGATGTTTCCATTTCCTTTCCCTCCGAGACTTATTTCTTCTTAGGAATTATGTTCTCAGTTTTAGTTTTAGACAGATGTGGCCACACTTTTGAACTTAGTAAAGGAAAGGTTATTACTTGTTTTGATTCCGTTGTTGTTGGATCAAATTTTTATATGGTGGATTTTATAAGCTGAATTCATGATTGAATTTGTGTAGCTATATTATTTTAGGGTACCAGCCAATAAAAGAAACCACTCGCATTAAAAAAAAAACTGAAGGATTACATTGCAAAAAGGAAGAAGTTTACTCATGCATGAGTAATCTAAAAGCGAGGTGGTCTCGGATTAGGAGGGTTGTATTGTATCATCACCCCTCGACCATTCCTTGGAGCAAGGGACATAGCAATGTCGCGGAGGGTAGTGTAAATCCCATTCATACAATCAACACTTCTTTGTTGTTGATTGCAGAAGCACTGGGTAGACCAATAGAAGAACCTGTCTATTCTTGAAGTCATTTCTGCATGATTGCGTTTAGTTAACTTCTCCAGGTCTCCTATCATCTTTTTCAGATTTTTCACCTCCTGCTCTAGACAGGCGATTTTGTCCTCTGAGGTATGGCCCGTGTTAGTCTCCTCAGCTTCCTCGATCTTCTTCATTTTCTTCTCCTTCTGTTTCTCTGGAGACCCCTCAAAAGGTCTTTTGCCCTTGTCTTTGCCCAGACTTAAGTTTAAGTCGAGCTCTTCTTCCTTAGCCTCTACTGTGAGATCAATGTACTTCCTTGCGGACATGATTTGGAAAAATTTAGAAATTTTTGTAAGAGTATGAGGCGAGAGGAATACTGGGGGATTGTAGGCTCGGAGATTATTACTCTTTGTGGTGTGGTAACTGAGAACGCTGAGAAGGTTTTTATAGAGAAAAAATTTGGACTAAGAGACAAAGAAGATATCTCTTCACCGCACCCCTACACGATCAACCTATGGATTTCTGCAAGCTGGAAGCCAGAAGTCTAGGGTAGGCGTGCACACCGATAGCGCGTTGCATTAATGCCAAAACCACGAAAGTCAGTATTCGGTGGATTTGCGGCCGATTTTACTTGGTTTTCCCATTTCTCCCGTTGGCATTTTTCGAAATTCAAAGAAGTTGACGATATAGCCATTAAAGATTGCCTTAGATGCTTTTATGATGAACTGAAATGCATTTCTCTGTTTTATTGTGTTGTTCTTAAGAGCCTTCAGTTGAGTATAATATACATAATTGATTGAATTATGTTGTAATTACATTTATATATGTTATTCATGCATAATGAGTGAAGGCTACGATCAAGGAGAATATGTGATGATCCTACATATACTCATAGAGATGTGAAATCAAAATGACTTGGATAGAATAAAATGTGTAGATGATGATATATCTTCATGGTTACATATACTTACATATAATGCTCTCGTGGGCAAATGAAAGGCACTGATTTCCTTACATCATGATAATGCTTAAGGCATGCGACCGTAAGCAGTTAACTTTGTTTTAAAATATATATATTTACATATATATTATGTGTAAGTCCAGAGTAAAGACACCGATTAGAATCTAAGATACGGCCAATATGAGGCGACCTAATCATAGAGGGACATCGTGATATAGGATTACAGAATAAAACAAGTTTAGAGGGAGAAAATCTCAGACTAAAGAGCGTAGTTAGTCAGAACTTTGCGAAAGGTCAAGATTAGCCGAAATTTTTTTTGAGGAAATATTTGACTTATGTTAATTGCATTAAATTATATTTACTATTTACTTGCATGTCCGACATTAATTGCTGGCATTGCGACGTATGTGATCTGTAAACCTTATAGCAAGCAGCGTGTAAGTTGTGGTGGCTTTAGCTCCAGGGGCTTCGGGTTGTCTATAAATCTTGTATGCCCGTTACCCTACTCATCGCACCAAGCAAACCTACTTCTTTCATTACATACCTATTTCTCAATCTCCATTCCTTTCTCGCTCGAAGTTATTTCTGAGATCCCTAGAGCAATGGCCGATAATAAGTCTTTCAACTTGAATTTTGAGACTGGCAATGTAGAGCTTGATTTAAATCTAAGTCTCGGAAACAACAAAGGGAAGAGACCTGTAGACAGGTCACCAGAAATTAAGAAGAGAAAGAGGGATGTAATAGAGTTGGAGGAGGACAGTACTGCAACATCCTCAGAAAATAAGCTTGCATTCCTGGAACGTAAGATAGAGAGCCTGGAATACAAGATAGAGGACCAGAAGCGACTAATAAGTCGTCTCTTTGAAAACCAAGAGAAACTGATAAACCGTCGTTTCGGGGAACTGGCTAATCGAGTTGATAGACATTCAATGTTTGCAACTCAAAATTTTCGTGACCAACAAGCAAGGTGTATTGACTGTATGAACGGAGTGACTTATGCTCTTCGCCAAATTTCTCAGGCGCTTCCTCCAGAAACTCTTTCTAGGCTGCAACGATTAGCTTCCTCCTTAAGGTCTGAAGCACCTTCCTCTTCTAGACCTGGAGCACCTTTTACATTTCAAAAGCCTCCTCGTCCTTAATTTATTTTTCTTTTGTTTGTACCTAAAGCTACATTTGGTGTAAGCTTCACGTATTAAAATTATCTATGTACTAGAAATAAAATTTAAGTTAGTATCTAGATCTTCTTTGTTGAAGTGATTCATTTTACTGAAAGAACTTGAGGAATGAGAAGATATTGGACTTGTTATATTTCATACTTGATTCTAAAGCATAGTATAGTAATATCTTTTTGACTGAGCAGAGTTACTAAAATGATATTTCATTGCACTTCTGAGCTATGGAGAAATGCTGAATAAGTATTTTATGAACCTATAGAACTATGGGTTTGCCTCAATCATTGAAGGGATGCGACTCTATATGAGTCATTGAGGTGAGAGGAATTTTCATATATATAATTATGCGTAAGAAGTATGTTATTTATTTATCATATTTTCTAGGATTGTTCTTCCTAGAGATTTATGTAATGATTTCATTTTATATAACGCCTTCAGCTGAGAGTATCGCCTTAAGGTAGAAGGATCGCCTTCGGGCAAGAGTATTGCTTATGGCCAAAATGATGCCTTCGGGTAGGGTGCTTGTATTCGTAAAAGTTATAAGCTATGTGTGTGGAAACATGTGTTCTGATATTCAATGTGAACTGGAAAGACCACGTGCCACTTTTGAGATGACACCTATTTGAGGTTTTACATAGAGACAGAGTTCGTCTCTGATTAGGTGGTTTGAGTTTGGTAAAGGTTATTAGGATGAGACACTTTATGGTACAAAAGGTTGTGGAGAAGATTAAACTAATGAGGAAGAGATTACTTGCTGTCTAGAAAAGGCAAAAGTCTTATGCAAATTATTGATAATGCGGTTTAGAGTTCACAGTCAATGGTATAATGTTCTTGTAAATCTCACCAAGGGTGTGATGAGGTTTTGGAAGAAAGAGATACAAAGAATGAGATATAGACGAAGTAATCACACTTATTTCAGTCTTGAAATGAGTTTTGAATTCGGGGGACCGAATTCTCTTAAGGGGGTGATAATGTAATACCCAAGAAAAATAAAATTAAATATTTGTTTACAAACTACTGTTACTATTTCAGTATACAGTACTATTCACCTGTATAATACTATTTACGTATATGATACTGTTCATTTATACAATCGAAATGTCAAGTACTAGATGTTGTTTGGTCATAAGAGAAAACTAGAAAGAAGTTCGTAGGAGAAACTGACGTTTTATGTGTGAAAATACCCTTAGGGACTAAAGTGAAAGGACTGAATTGAAAAGAAACTTAAAGGTTTAAGGTGAAAGGATATTTTTCCCTTTTAAGTTTCCAATAGTAATAACAGAAAAATTTTGCATCGTACGCGTGAGGTGCACAGTAACTGCATTATTAGAAATGTCATTTTCATGAATAGTAAATTGAATATTTTATTAGCGCATAGTGTCAAATAGTACTCTTGACTTTTGCTATAAATAGGCCCTTCTATTTCACTTCTAAACTCACACCTTCAACTTCTCTTCTTCTCTCCTTAAGTTTCTCTTACTCCAAAGCTAGGCCTCTGAGATTTTGGGCCTTTCCTTTTCAGCTTAGGTAAGGATACTATGCCCTTTCTATGTCTTTCAAATTTTAGAAGTTAATTTCTTAAGTATGCTCTGTGGTTGCGGCCTTGGCTGATCTTCCACATCAGAAAAACTGTCCTTAGCTGTTTATATGTTATTTTGATTCTCTGATTACCGAAATAGAATGTAAACTGTGAAGAATACATGTCTAGGAAAGTTCTGGCTAAGGAAAGACCTGGTTTTTAAGTGTGTCCAGTGTGACCCTCCACTCTTTCCTGGGAACTTACCTGGTGTACTCTTTTACAAATTGTATTCTCTATTTCTGGTATGAATAGTGATCATACGTATGAATAGTGACCGTACGTATGAATAGTGACCGTATGAATAGTAATCGTATATATGAACAGTAACCGTACATATGAACAGTATCTGTACGAAAATAATCCTGACGTATTTTCTCTAATCTTTCATGAAAATCTCCGTAGCAGAACACCGAAATTCACCTGAGAACTCTTGTCTGTAATGACTTAGAGAAGCGATGTTCGTACGGAATCCAGGTGAGTGAAACGACCCCGTTTTAATAGAGTTTTAGCATTACTGGTGATAAAAAGTATGTCGTAGGACACTCCCAAGATTCATATGGGGAAATTGGATTCAGAATGACGAATCTAAATGAGATAATTAATCCATAAGTATGGATAAAATGAAATAAGTATCTTATGATGATGTGAAGTTTGAATGTTTTCAAAAATGGATTAATTGTTATCTTGATATGTGGTTTATAAATCCATAATATAGTAATATACTATACCTGTTATATGGATGAATATTATATTGAGCTTCTGATTATGATATGAAATGCTATTGATTGTGATTGAGCGGGACAGTACCCCCTCTCACGGCAAGGCGGAAAACCCGGTTGACAGGGTGTCTTGACCAATGAGTGTGGAGACAACGATTCCCTCAGTAGGGATATAGCCCGGATTGGTGATAAATCCGTGAGGCGCCCTAGCTAAGAGGATGAGGTTGTGCGTCATGGCGGAAATATACATAATTGGTGAGCCGGCTTGTGTGCGCTCTCCGGGATATATTGCCATTGACGAGTACTAGTAACGTTTGTTGAATTGGATGAATTTTTATCTTGTATGTAAGAGGATGATGTTGTGCGTCATGGCGGAAATATACATAATTGGTGAGCCGGCCTGTGTGCGCTCTCCGGGATATATTGCCATTGACGAGTACTAGTAACGTTTGTTGAATTGGATAAATTTTTATCTTCTGTCTATTGGTTGAGTATGAGCCTTTGGATATGCTTGCATGACTGGTAATGTATTTGAATTTTATTAATGCGAGGCCGATTCGCTCATTGAGTTTAAAAGCTCACATTGTTTGTACAACCTTTTTGTTCAGATCAGGTTGCCATCGAAGAATATCTGCTAGAGGAGTAGATCACTTTGGACCTTCCCGTTGTCGGGTAGACCTCTCTTCTGTTATAGATTATGTTGCTCTGTAATCGTCTAGGACATCTAGTTCAGGGGTTCGACATTTGGCTTGTATGTCAGTATAATAATGTATTTTAAATTGATAATCTATGATTTTCAGATAAGAAAATTTGATATATTTATCGGAAGGCTTACAGTGATGAGAGATTCATCATTGTGCCGGTCATGTGCCCAGAAAACGGGTCGTGACAAAGTTGGTATCAGAGCAATGGTTATTAGGTGTCCTAGTGATTACAGAGCAAGGTAACCTTAGTGGGACCTCCTCTATCGTTGTGAACCCGGGCACAATTATAGAGAGACGGCTCTACTGAAGGTCCTGTAGGATGTTTCCATTTCCTTTCCCTCCGAGACTTATTTCTTCTTAGGAATTATGTTCTCAGTTTTAGTTTTAGACAGATGTGGCCACACTTTTGAACTTAGTAAAGGAAAGGTTATTACTTGTTTTGATTCCGTTGTTGTTGGATCAAATTTTTATATGGTGGATTTTATAAGCTGAATTCATGATTGAATTTGTGTAGCTATATTATTTTAGGGTACCAGCCAATAAAAGAAACCACTCGCATTAAAAAAAAACTGAAGGATTACATTGCAAAAAGGAAGAAGTTTACTCATGCATGAGTAATCTAAAAGCGAGGTGGTCTCGGATTAGGAGGGTTGTATTGTATCATCACCCCTCGACCATTCCTTGGAGCAAGGGACATAGCAATGTCGCGGAGGGTAGTGTAAATCCCATTCATACAATCAACACTTCTTTGTTGTTGATTGCAGAAGCACTGGGTAGACCAATAGAAGAACCTGTCTATTCTTGAAGTCATTTCTGCATGATTGCGTTTAGTTAACTTCTCCAGGTCTCCTATCATCTTTTTCAGATTTTTCACCTCCTGCTCTAGACAGGCGATTTTGTCCTCTGAGGTATGGCCCGTGTTAGTCTCCTCAGCTTCCTCGATCTTCTTCATTTTCTTCTCCTTCTGTTTCTCTGGAGACCCCTCAAAAGGTCTTTTGCCCTTGTCTTTGCCCAGACTTAAGTTTAAGTCGAGCTCTTCTTCCTTAGCCTCTACTGTGAGATCAATGTACTTCCTTGCGGACATGATTTGGAAAAATTTAGAAATTTTTGTAAGAGTATGAGGCGAGAGGAATACTGGGGGATTGTAGGCTCGGAGATTATTACTCTTTGTGGTGTGGTAACTGAGAACGCTGAGAAGGTTTTTATAGAGAAAAAATTTGGACTAAGAGACAAAGAAGATATCTCTTCACCGCACCCCTACACGATCAACCTATGGATTTCTGCAAGCTGGAAGCCAGAAGTCTAGGGTAGGCGTGCACACCGATAGCGCGTTGCATTAATGCCAAAACCACGAAAGTCAGTATTCGGTGGATTTGCGGCCGATTTTACTTGGTTTTCCCATTTCTCCCGTTGGCATTTTTCGAAATTCAAAGAAGTTGACGATATAGCCATTAAAGATTGCCTTAGATGCTTTTATGATGAACTGAAATGCATTTCTCTGTTTTATTGTGTTGTTCTTAAGAGCCTTCAGTTGAGTATAATATACATAATTGATTGAATTATGTTGTAATTACATTTATATATGTTATTCATGCATAATGAGTGAAGGCTACGATCAAGGAGAATATGTGATGATCCTACATATACTCATAGAGATGTGAAATCAAAATGACTTGGATAGAATAAAATGTGTAGATGATGATATATCTTCATGGTTACATATACTTACATATAATGCTCTCGTGGGCAAATGAAAGGCACTGATTTCCTTACATCATGATAATGCTTAAGGCATGCGACCGTAAGCAGTTAACTTTGTTTTAAAATATATATATTTACATATATATTATGTGTAAGTCCAGAGTAAAGACACCGATTAGAATCTAAGATACGGCCAATATGAGGCGACCTAATCATAGAGGGACATCGTGATATAGGATTACAGAATAAAACAAGTTTAGAGGGAGAAAATCTCAGACTAAAGAGCGTAGTTAGTCAGAACTTTGCGAAAGGTCAAGATTAGCCGAAATTTTTTTTGAGGAAATATTTGACTTATGTTAATTGCATTAAATTATATTTACTATTTACTTGCATGTCCGACATTAATTGCTGGCATTGCGACGTATGTGATCTGTAAACCTTATAGCAAGCAGCGTGTAAGTTGTGGTGGCTTTAGCTCCAGGGGCTTCGGGTTGTCTATAAATCTTGTATGCCCGTTACCCTACTCATCGCACCAAGCAAACCTACTTCTTTCATTACATACCTATTTCTCAATCTCCATTCCTTTCTCGCTCGAAGTTATTTCTGAGATCCCTAGAGCAATGGCCGATAATAAGTCTTTCAACTTGAATTTTGAGACTGGCAATGTAGAGCTTGATTTAAATCTAAGTCTCGGAAACAACAAAGGGAAGAGACCTGTAGACAGGTCACCAGAAATTAAGAAGAGAAAGAGGGATGTAATAGAGTTGGAGGAGGACAGTACTGCAACATCCTCAGAAAATAAGCTTGCATTCCTGGAACGTAAGATAGAGAGCCTGGAATACAAGATAGAGGACCAGAAGCGACTAATAAGTCGTCTCTTTGAAAACCAAGAGAAACTGATAAACCGTCGTTTCGGGGAACTGGCTAATCGAGTTGATAGACATTCAATGTTTGCAACTCAAAATTTTCGTGACCAACAAGCAAGGTGTATTGACTGTATGAACGGAGTGACTTATGCTCTTCGCCAAATTTCTCAGGCGCTTCCTCCAGAAACTCTTTCTAGGCTGCAACGATTAGCTTCCTCCTTAAGGTCTGAAGCACCTTCCTCTTCTAGACCTGGAGCACCTTTTACATTTCAAAAGCCTCCTCGTCCTTAATTTATTTTTCTTTTGTTTGTACCTAAAGCTACATTTGGTGTAAGCTTCACGTATTAAAATTATCTATGTACTAGAAATAAAATTTAAGTTAGTATCTAGATCTTCTTTGTTGAAGTGATTCATTTTACTGAAAGAACTTGAGGAATGAGAAGATATTGGACTTGTTATATTTCATACTTGATTCTAAAGCATAGTATAGTAATATCTTTTTGACTGAGCAGAGTTACTAAAATGATATTTCATTGCACTTCTGAGCTATGGAGGAATGCTGAATAAGTATTTTATGAACCTATAGAACTATGGGTTTGCCTCAATCATTGAAGGGATGCGACTCTATATGAGTCATTGAGGTGAGAGGAATTTTCATATATATAATTATGCGTAAGAAGTATGTTATTTATTTATCATATTTTCTAGGATTGTTCTTCCTAGAGATTTATGTAATGATTTCATTTTATATAACGCCTTCAGCTGAGAGTATCGCCTTAAGGTAGAAGGATCGCCTTCGGGCAAGAGTATTGCTTATGGCCAAAATGATGCCTTCGGGTAGGGTGCTTGTATTCGTAAAAGTTATAAGCTATGTGTGTGGAAACATGTGTTCTGATATTCAATGTGAACTGGAAAGACCACGTGCCACTTTTGAGATGACACCTATTTGAGGTTTTACATAGAGACAGAGTTCGTCTCTGATTAGGTGGTTTGAGTTTGGTAAAGGTTATTAGGATGAGACACTTTATGGTACAAAAGGTTGTGGAGAAGATTAAACTAATGAGGAAGAGATTACTTGCTGTCTAGAAAAGGCAAAAGTCTTATGCAAATTATTGATAATGCGGTTTAGAGTTCACAGTCAATGGTATAATGTTCTTGTAAATCTCACCAAGGGTGTGATGAGGTTTTGGAAGAAAGAGATACAAAGAATGAGATATAGACGAAGTAATCACACTTATTTCAGTCTTGAAATGAGTTTTGAATTCGGGGGACCGAATTCTCTTAAGGGGGTGATAATGTAATACCCAAGAAAAATAAAATTAAATATTTGTTTACAAACTACTGTTACTATTTCAGTATACAGTACTATTCACCTGTATAATACTATTTACGTATATGATACTGTTCATTTATACAATCGAAATGTCAAGTACTAGATGTTGTTTGGTCATAAGAGAAAACTAGAAAGAAGTTCGTAGGAGAAACTGACGTTTTATGTGTGAAAATACCCTTAGGGACTAAAGTGAAAGGACTGAATTGAAAAGAAACTTAAAGGTTTAAGGTGAAAGGATATTTTTCCCTTTTAAGTTTCCAATAGTAATAACAGAAAAATTTTGCATCGTACGCGTGAGGTGCACAGTAACTGCATTATTAGAAATGTCATTTTCATGAATAGTAAATTGAATATTTTATTAGCGCATAGTGTCAAATAGTACTCTTGACTTTTGCTATAAATAGGCCCTTCTATTTCACTTCTAAACTCACACCTTCAACTTCTCTTCTTCTCTCCTTAAGTTTCTCTTACTCCAAAGCTAGGCCTCTGAGATTTTGGGCCTTTCCTTTTCAGCTTAGGTAAGGATACTATGCCCTTTCTATGTCTTTCAAATTTTAGAAGTTAATTTCTTAAGTATGCTCTGTGGTTGCGGCCTTGGCTGATCTTCCACATCAGAAAAACTGTCCTTAGCTGTTTATATGTTATTTTGATTCTCTGATTACCGAAATAGAATGTAAACTGTGAAGAATACATGTCTAGGAAAGTTCTGGCTAAGGAAAGACCTGGTTTTTAAGTGTGTCCAGTGTGACCCTCCACTCTTTCCTGGGAACTTACCTGGTGTACTCTTTTACAAATTGTATTCTCTATTTCTGGTATGAATAGTGATCATACGTATGAATAGTGACCGTACGTATGAATAGTGACCGTATGAATAGTAATCGTATATATGAACAGTAACCGTACATATGAACAGTATCTGTACGAAAATAATCCTGACGTATTTTCTCTAATCTTTCATGAAAATCTCCGTAGCAGAACACCGAAATTCACCTGAGAACTCTTGTCTGTAATGACTTAGAGAAGCGATGTTCGTACGGAATCCAGGTGAGTGAAACGACCCCGTTTTAATAGAGTTTTAGCATTACTGGTGATAAAAAGTATGTCGTAGGACACTCCCAAGATTCATATGGGGAAATTGGATTCAGAATGACGAATCTAAATGAGATAATTAATCCATAAGTATGGATAAAATGAAATAAGTATCTTATGATGATGTGAAGTTTGAATGTTTTCAAAAATGGATTAATTGTTATCTTGATATGTGGTTTATAAATCCATAATATAGTAATATACTATACCTGTTATATGGATGAATATTATATTGAGCTTCTGATTATGATATGAAATGCTATTGATTGTGATTGAGCGGGACAGTACCCCCTCTCACGGCAAGGCGGAAAACCCGGTTGACAGGGTGTCTTGACCAATGAGTGTGGAGACAACGATTCCCTCAGTAGGGATATAGCCCGGATTGGTGATAAATCCGTGAGGCGCCCTAGCTAAGAGGATGAGGTTGTGCGTCATGGCGGAAATATACATAATTGGTGAGCCGGCTTGTGTGCGCTCTCCGGGATATATTGCCATTGACGAGTACTAGTAACGTTTGTTGAATTGGATGAATTTTTATCTTGTATGTAAGAGGATGATGTTGTGCGTCATGGCGGAAATATACATAATTGGTGAGCCGGCCTGTGTGCGCTCTCCGGGATATATTGCCATTGACGAGTACTAGTAACGTTTGTTGAATTGGATAAATTTTTATCTTCTGTCTATTGGTTGAGTATGAGCCTTTGGATATGCTTGCATGACTGGTAATGTATTTGAATTTTATTAATGCGAGGCCGATTCGCTCATTGAGTTTAAAAGCTCACATTGTTTGTACAACCTTTTTGTTCAGATCAGGTTGCCATCGAAGAATATCTGCTAGAGGAGTAGATCACTTTGGACCTTCCCGTTGTCGGGTAGACCTCTCTTCTGTTATAGATTATGTTGCTCTGTAATCGTCTAGGACATCTAGTTCAGGGGTTCGACATTTGGCTTGTATGTCAGTATAATAATGTATTTTAAATTGATAATCTATGATTTTCAGATAAGAAAATTTGATATATTTATCGGAAGGCTTACAGTGATGAGAGATTCATCATTGTGCCGGTCATGTGCCCAGAAAACGGGTCGTGACAAAGTTGGTATCAGAGCAATGGTTATTAGGTGTCCTAGTGATTACAGAGCAAGGTAACCTTAGTGGGACCTCCTCTATCGTTGTGAACCCGGGCACAATTATAGAGAGACGGCTCTACTGAAGGTCCTGTAGGATGTTTCCATTTCCTTTCCCTCCGAGACTTATTTCTTCTTAGGAATTATGTTCTCAGTTTTAGTTTTAGACAGATGTGGCCACACTTTTGAACTTAGTAAAGGAAAGGTTATTACTTGTTTTGATTCCGTTGTTGTTGGATCAAATTTTTATATGGTGGATTTTATAAGCTGAATTCATGATTGAATTTGTGTAGCTATATTATTTTAGGGTACCAGCCAATAAAAGAAACCACTCGCATTAAAAAAAAAACTGAAGGATTACATTGCAAAAAGGAAGAAGTTTACTCATGCATGAGTAATCTAAAAGCGAGGTGGTCTCGGATTAGGAGGGTTGTATTGTATCATCACCCCTCGACCATTCCTTGGAGCAAGGGACATAGCAATGTCGCGGAGGGTAGTGTAAATCCCATTCATACAATCAACACTTCTTTGTTGTTGATTGCAGAAGCACTGGGTAGACCAATAGAAGAACCTGTCTATTCTTGAAGTCATTTCTGCATGATTGCGTTTAGTTAACTTCTCCAGGTCTCCTATCATCTTTTTCAGATTTTTCACCTCCTGCTCTAGACAGGCGATTTTGTCCTCTGAGGTATGGCCCGTGTTAGTCTCCTCAGCTTCCTCGATCTTCTTCATTTTCTTCTCCTTCTGTTTCTCTGGAGACCCCTCAAAAGGTCTTTTGCCCTTGTCTTTGCCCAGACTTAAGTTTAAGTCGAGCTCTTCTTCCTTAGCCTCTACTGTGAGATCAATGTACTTCCTTGCGGACATGATTTGGAAAAATTTAGAAATTTTTGTAAGAGTATGAGGCGAGAGGAATACTGGGGGATTGTAGGCTCGGAGATTATTACTCTTTGTGGTGTGGTAACTGAGAACGCTGAGAAGGTTTTTATAGAGAAAAAATTTGGACTAAGAGACAAAGAAGATATCTCTTCACCGCACCCCTACACGATCAACCTATGGATTTCTGCAAGCTGGAAGCCAGAAGTCTAGGGTAGGCGTGCACACCGATAGCGCGTTGCATTAATGCCAAAACCACGAAAGTCAGTATTCGGTGGATTTGCGGCCGATTTTACTTGGTTTTCCCATTTCTCCCGTTGGCATTTTTCGAAATTCAAAGAAGTTGACGATATAGCCATTAAAGATTGCCTTAGATGCTTTTATGATGAACTGAAATGCATTTCTCTGTTTTATTGTGTTGTTCTTAAGAGCCTTCAGTTGAGTATAATATACATAATTGATTGAATTATGTTGTAATTACATTTATATATGTTATTCATGCATAATGAGTGAAGGCTACGATCAAGGAGAATATGTGATGATCCTACATATACTCATAGAGATGTGAAATCAAAATGACTTGGATAGAATAAAATGTGTAGATGATGATATATCTTCATGGTTACATATACTTACATATAATGCTCTCGTGGGCAAATGAAAGGCACTGATTTCCTTACATCATGATAATGCTTAAGGCATGCGACCGTAAGCAGTTAACTTTGTTTTAAAATATATATATTTACATATATATTATGTGTAAGTCCAGAGTAAAGACACCGATTAGAATCTAAGATACGGCCAATATGAGGCGACCTAATCATAGAGGGACATCGTGATATAGGATTACAGAATAAAACAAGTTTAGAGGGAGAAAATCTCAGACTAAAGAGCGTAGTTAGTCAGAACTTTGCGAAAGGTCAAGATTAGCCGAAATTTTTTTTGAGGAAATATTTGACTTATGTTAATTGCATTAAATTATATTTACTATTTACTTGCATGTCCGACATTAATTGCTGGCATTGCGACGTATGTGATCTGTAAACCTTATAGCAAGCAGCGTGTAAGTTGTGGTGGCTTTAGCTCCAGGGGCTTCGGGTTGTCTATAAATCTTGTATGCCCGTTACCCTACTCATCGCACCAAGCAAACCTACTTCTTTCATTACATACCTATTTCTCAATCTCCATTCCTTTCTCGCTCGAAGTTATTTCTGAGATCCCTAGAGCAATGGCCGATAATAAGTCTTTCAACTTGAATTTTGAGACTGGCAATGTAGAGCTTGATTTAAATCTAAGTCTCGGAAACAACAAAGGGAAGAGACCTGTAGACAGGTCACCAGAAATTAAGAAGAGAAAGAGGGATGTAATAGAGTTGGAGGAGGACAGTACTGCAACATCCTCAGAAAATAAGCTTGCATTCCTGGAACGTAAGATAGAGAGCCTGGAATACAAGATAGAGGACCAGAAGCGACTAATAAGTCGTCTCTTTGAAAACCAAGAGAAACTGATAAACCGTCGTTTCGGGGAACTGGCTAATCGAGTTGATAGACATTCAATGTTTGCAACTCAAAATTTTCGTGACCAACAAGCAAGGTGTATTGACTGTATGAACGGAGTGACTTATGCTCTTCGCCAAATTTCTCAGGCGCTTCCTCCAGAAACTCTTTCTAGGCTGCAACGATTAGCTTCCTCCTTAAGGTCTGAAGCACCTTCCTCTTCTAGACCTGGAGCACCTTTTACATTTCAAAAGCCTCCTCGTCCTTAATTTATTTTTCTTTTGTTTGTACCTAAAGCTACATTTGGTGTAAGCTTCACGTATTAAAATTATCTATGTACTAGAAATAAAATTTAAGTTAGTATCTAGATCTTCTTTGTTGAAGTGATTCATTTTACTGAAAGAACTTGAGGAATGAGAAGATATTGGACTTGTTATATTTCATACTTGATTCTAAAGCATAGTATAGTAATATCTTTTTGACTGAGCAGAGTTACTAAAATGATATTTCATTGCACTTCTGAGCTATGGAGGAATGCTGAATAAGTATTTTATGAACCTATAGAACTATGGGTTTGCCTCAATCATTGAAGGGATGCGACTCTATATGAGTCATTGAGGTGAGAGGAATTTTCATATATATAATTATGCGTAAGAAGTATGTTATTTATTTATCATATTTTCTAGGATTGTTCTTCCTAGAGATTTATGTAATGATTTCATTTTATATAACGCCTTCAGCTGAGAGTATCGCCTTAAGGTAGAAGGATCGCCTTCGGGCAAGAGTATTGCTTATGGCCAAAATGATGCCTTCGGGTAGGGTGCTTGTATTCGTAAAAGTTATAAGCTATGTGTGTGGAAACTTGTGTTCTGATATTCAATGTGAACTGGAAAGACCACGTGCCACTTTTGAGATGACACCTATTTGAGGTTTTACATAGAGACAGAGTTCGTCTCTGATTAGGTGGTTTGAGTTTGGTAAAGGTTATGAGGATGAGACACTTTATGGTACAAAAGGTTGTGGAGAAGATTAAACTAATGAGGAAGAGATTACTTGCTGTCTAGAAAAGGCAAAAGTCTTATGCAAATTATTGATAATGCGGTTTAGAGTTCACAGTCAATGGTATAATGTTCTTGTAAATCTCACCAAGGGTGTGATGAGGTTTTGGAAGAAAGAGATACAAAGAATGAGATATAGACGAAGTAATCACACTTATTTCAGTCTTGAAATGAGTTTTGAATTCGGGGGACCGAATTCTCTTAAGGGGGTGATAATGTAATACCCAAGAAAAATAAAATTAAATATTTGTTTACAAACTACTGTTACTATTTCAGTATACAGTACTATTTACCTGTATAATACTATTTACGTATATGATACTGTTCATTTATACAATCGAAATGTCAAGTACTAGATGTTGTTTGGTCATAAGAGAAAACTAGAAAGAAGTTCGTAGGAGAAACTGACGTTTTATGTGTGAAAATACCCTTAGGGACTAAAGTGAAAGGACTGAATTGAAAAGAAACTTAAAGGTTTAAGGTGAAAGGATATTTTTCCCTTTTAAGTTTCCAATAGTAATAACAGAAAAATTTTGCATCGTACGCGTGAGGTGCACAGTAACTGCATTATTAGAAATGTCATTTTCATGAATAGTAAATTGAATATTTTATTAGCGCATAGTGTCAAATAGTACTCTTGACTTTTGCTATAAATAGGCCCTTCTATTTCACTTCTAAACTCACACCTTCAACTTCTCTTCTTCTCTCCTTAAGTTTCTCTTACTCCAAAGCTAGGCCTCTGAGATTTTGGGCCTTTCCTTTTCAGCTTAGGTAAGGATACTATGCCCTTTCTATGTCTTTCAAATTTTAGAAGTTAATTTCTTAAGTATGCTCTGTGGTTGCGGCCTTGGCTGATCTTCCACATCAGAAAAACTGTCCTTAGCTGTTTATATGTTATTTTGATTCTCTGATTACCGAAATAGAATGTAAACTGTGAAGAATACATGTCTAGGAAAGTTCTGGCTAAGGAAAGACCTGGTTTTTAAGTGTGTCCAGTGTGACCCTCCACTCTTTCCTGGGAACTTACCTGGTGTACTCTTTTACAGATTGTATTCTCTATTTCTGGTATGAATAGTGATCATACGTATGAATAGTGACCGTACGTATGAATAGTGACCGTATGAATAGTAATCGTATATATGAACAGTAACCGTACATATGAACAGTATCTGTACGAAAACAATCCTGACGTATTTTCTCTAATCTTTCATGAAAATCTCCGTAGCAGAACACCGAAATTCACCTGAGAACTCTTGTCTGTAATGACTTAGAGAAGCGATGTTCGTACGGAATCCAGGTGAGTGAAACGACCCCGTTTTAATAGAGTTTTAGCATTACTGGTGATAAAAAGTATGTCGTAGGACACTCCCAAGATTCATATGGGGAAATTGGATTCAGAATGACGAATCTAAATGAGATAATTAATCCATAAGTATGGATAAAATGAAATAAGTATCTTATGATGATGTGAAGTTTGAATGTTTTCAAAAATGGATTAATTGTTATCTTGATATGTGGTTTATAAATCCATAATATAGTAATATACTATACCTGTTATATGGATGAATATTATATTGAGCTTCTGATTATGATATGAAATGCTATTGATTGTGATTGAGCGGGACAGTACCCCCTCTCACGGCAAGGCGGAAAACCCGGTTGACAGGGTGTCTTGACCAATGAGTGTGGAGACAACGATTCCCTCAGTAGGGATATAGCCCGGATTGGTGATAAATCCGTGAGGCGCCCTAGCTAAGAGGATGAGGTTGTGCGTCATGGCGGAAATATACATAATTGGTGAGCCGGCCTGTGTGCGCTCTCCGGGATATATTGTCATTGACGAGTACTAGTAACGTTTGTTGAATTGGATGAATTTTTATCTTGTATGTAAGAGGATGATGTTGTGCGTCATGGCGGAAATATACATAATTGGTGAGCCGGCCTGTGTGCGCTCTCCGGGATATATTGCCATTGACGAGTACTAGTAACGTTTGTTGAATTGGATAAATTTTTATCTTCTGTCTATTGGTTGAGTATGAGCCTTTGGATATGCTTGCATGACTGGTAATGTATTTGAATTTTATTAATGCGAGGCCGATTCGCTCATTGAGTTTAAAAGCTCACATTGTTTGTACAACCTTTTTGTTCAGATCAGGTTGCCATCGAAGAATATCTGCTAGAGGAGTAGATCACTTTGGACCTTCCCGTTGTCGGGTAGACCTCTCTTCTGTTATAGATTATGTTGCTCTGTAATCGTCTAGGACATCTAGTTCAGGGGTTCGACATTTGGCTTGTATGTCAGTATAATAATGTATTTTAAATTGATAATCTATGATTTTCAGATAAGAAAATTTGATATATTTATCGGAAGGCTTACAGTGATGAGAGATTCATCATTGTGCCGGTCATGTGCCCAGAAAACGGGTCGTGACAAAAGCAAATAAAGGAATAGAAAGATAAAAAACTTTGAATTAAATTTGATTGAAATGTAAGGTGAAAAGCATACTTTGATGTTGATCCTTTAATCTGTTCATTTAAGATGTTATGATTTTTAATCAAAAGTTGCCAACCTTTTTTATAATAATTAACTCGGTATTTATAGACAAATGACTTAAGTAACTGCTTATCTATTTAATTGCCACGTGTGTGACGGTTTATATTGTACTGACCATTACCCTAACCCACAAAAACCATTCTCCTAAATCACTAACGTGACAGTTTACATGTTTGATATAACTATTTTGAATTGGTGTAACGGTCTTCGACTGCCTCCATCTGACACCTTCTCTCATCTTCAATGTTCAACAACTAAGTCACCTTAACATGCCTTCTTCATTGACCTTAGACTTGACTTATCCGTCGATTGTTTGATTTGCTTGGCAAATAGTGTGCTTCCAACAACTTTGATAATCGTACATAAGTTTTCGGAGATGTCCATCCCTTTGTCAAACTCGTCTTTGTTGAATAGCCGACTTTTGTCAAATGTTTGAGCCAAATCACTTAAGCGATTAGCATTGTTTTTGTTGTGGCACTGAGGATGATTACTTGTTAGTGAAGTTGCTTACTTATTTTATTTAAAAAATAATCACTCAACAGTGGGGTGCTCTACAATCTCTGGTAAAATGACCTCCTTTTCCACAATTAAAACATTTATCATTTCTTCATTGATATCTTCTTTGTCTTTGATTTTGTGGGTCTAGGCGTCCTCCCCCTCGATATGGAGTTCCTCCTTGCTGACCTTTTTGCCAACCACTTTGATGTCATCTGCCATCTCTTCTATTTTCTTTAGAGTTAGGCTCTCTTTTTTTTTTTTGCTGAACAAAGCCTTCTCCTTATCTTTTAATGTGAGACTTTGGACATTTGTGAGTCCATTGCTTCTTGGTTGGCTAGATTGATTTCCAACACGGTTAGAGTTGGTTTCTTGGCCCAGCCTCTCGTAGCAGTAACAAAATTATTGTATTTTGGGTTTAACCCTGCAACAATAATCCTCCTCATTCAAACATCGGTAATAGTATTATCTGGATCTGGTTTTGAAATTTCGATACAAATAGATTTTATTTTTGAAAAATACTCACTTATTGACATGTCATTTTGTTTTGTTGTAATTAACTCATTCCCCAGCTGTTGCAATTTTGCATCATTTGCCTTTGCAAAGAGTATTGCTAATGCTTCCCATGCCTCCTTCAGTGTTTTCATCTTTAATATGACTTAAAAATTGAGATTCAACAGTGGTGGCGAGGACATATAGAGCTTTTGTGGCTTTGACCTTCTACTTCTTCAATTCAGTGGAATTTGTCAACGGCGTGACTTCATCTCCATCAATGATATCCCAAAGATTTTGCCCTTTGAGATGAAGCTTGACTATAACGCTCCACACGCTATAATTATTGTTGTTTAATTTCTCCACTGAGCAGGTGTTAAATGTGAAGTCTGCCATACTAACCTCAATAGTGCCCAGCACTTCTACCAAAAAATCTTGATCCTTGATCAAGAACCTTCACAGTTCCTGACCGTGTTTAGAAAAAGTCTCCCCTTATTGCTATCTCAAACCACGAACTCGAATAACCGACCTTGCTCAGTTGAATACCAGTTGACGTCCTGAACCAAACAAGGCTCTGATACCAGTTATAGAATCAAAATAGAATATCTTATTACTTCAATAATTAAAGTACAATATTCTTAATACCAATCATTTTTCCCTTCCTTATTTTCTCTCTCCCACGTCACACTTTTCTTACACACACACCTTGCAAACTTTTTCCACTCACCCTTTTTATAGTCTCACGTCACTCTCTTTTTAATATGCCTTTCTCACTCTTTGTCTCTCACTTTTTCTTAGACACACACCCCACACACCCTGCTATACATATATATATATATAGGTAGGAAAGTGTCACGTCCCAAAATTTGAGCACGTGACCGGCACGGAAAGTGAATTTCATTTCACCTCCGTAAGCCTATCTTTCTCTTAAAAATCATACAATTCTTTTTCATGCAACCAAAACGAGTTCTCTATACATACTACAATTACTCACATTACATCACTGAATGAACCTACCCGATTACAGAGATTTCTAGATTTATACAACTTAGAGTAAAACTTAACTATTATACCTTTATCCTGAACAAATGAAAAGGTAATTATGGACTAAGGATCCATAATTCCTTGTTCCGATATTTACCTTCAGCTGTCAACTCTGAAAAAAAATATCAATAAGAGGGGTATGAGCAAACCACGTGCCCAGTGAGTAGATAACACAATACTATGACAAAATAAAAATCATGCATCATAATGATAACATGCAGCAATCATACGTAGATCGATCATCATATGATATAATATTATTCATAATACTTCACAACAATATCCAAGTGAATCAAATGCATTTCAACAAAATTCAAAATTCACAACAGCAATCGATGAAATCAATTTCACACACAATTCCCGTACCAACCGGGTCGTCCAGAATACCTCTGGATCGTTGCCCGCGGCCCCCGCCGCATCCACCCTTATCGCTCCATTTATATTCTCCACCCTTATAGCTTTACATAGATTTCTCCATGGGGTGCACCACCATGTCTTTCCTTTCCAGTCAAACACAATCACAATCACATATAAAAACATCCTCAATCATAATCTTGAGCCACATACACAACTCAGTCATTTACAATTCAAGCCACAACATAATCAATGTGGTTCCAGAAACATAGCATGTATATAACATAACCCATAATATAGAACAATTATTCAACAATAACATACTTAACTATCCGCATATGATTGAACTCAACAATCAGAGTATGATACATTTCAACTCAGTTCACATGCCATTCACAATCCATCATATAACCTCAATTCATGAGAAAATAAGAAAATATAATTATATACATCACCTGGCACGTTCCACAATTGTTTATGTCTCATCATCCCACATCATTCTCTTCAAATTTGGATATTCAACATATTTTCACTATGATGCAAAAAGTCAATAACAAAGATATTTAATCATAGCAAGTATTAACCCACTCACCTGGATTTCATGCTCTCAGCACTCCCACCTTACACTTGACCATTCCTATTGTAACCAGATAAAAACCATCAGGGTTACAAAATAGAGAAATTTCCTACCACTACTCTCGACCTTCATCCACTTCTCAAATCATAACTCCTAACTGGTAATGAATATCCAGATGAAACTTATACCATTGGAAACTAGACTCAAAGAGCTTTTCAACGATATTTAAAAAAAAAAAAACTGATGCTACAGTAACGGTCAACGGTCAACGCAGCTACAGTAACGTTGACCGAGTCAACGCTACAGTAACGTTGACCGAGTCAACGCTACAGTAACGAGAAAATCTGGAAAAATTTTCTCGGTGAACAGTAATTCTGGGGAAAATTTTCGATGTTCTTCGTGTTCTTCATCCAAAAATCCAAAAATCATATCTAAAACAACATTTCTTTTGATTTCTTCCATGGGTTTTCATCCTTAATGTCTAAGGAGTGTTTTAACACCAAAACCCCCAATTTCTACCAACAATCTAAGCTCAAATCTCAAATTTTCATCAAGAACACTAACTTTTTCAAATATCCAAATTCTACGAATTTCTCCTAGTTTTCTCCAAATTTCTTGTTCTAATAACATCATAAACCACCTAAGAATGTTTTAGATTAACATCCACACTTAAATTCATCCATTAAAATATTCTACAAAAAATTTTGCAAAAATAATAACCAAGGATTTGATCTTGTAATAAGAGGAAGAAGAAGAAGAACATCAACTTACCAATCATCCTAACTTTCATAGCTTCCTTCTCAAAGCAAAAATTGCATGAATGATTGATGAAGAAATTCCTTTGCAAGCATAATCGAGAGAGAGAGAAAGTGAAGCTACGGGAGGGAGAATGAGAAAAAGAAAAGAATAAGGAGAAGTGTATACGCGTGGGCCCCACCAATTTCTTTTTCGATAAAATCGCTCATAGCCACCTTAGCTTATAAGATTTGTTCACTTTAATCCCTCTCGATGTCTCAAACTCCACTTTATCCTCGAATCCATCATCTTTTCGGTACCGGACTCATAATTCATTCCCATAAGCTCTATTTTTCTTCTCGGGTTCCTACTTGGTCATTTCTCAAAAGTCCTCTATACTTTCTTTTCTTTTCACTTTAGTCCTTGAGAATTTGTAAAAATTTCCTAAATTAAAAATAAAAATTTCTATTCCCACATTTTCTTCACTAATTCAAAAAGAAAATTTTCCACGTAATTAAATTTTTCACTAAACTTCAAAATAGGCTTTAAATATTCATATAAATTCTTGGGATATTACAGAAAGTTGGTTGATGAAGCTTCCCAACTTCTCTGTTTTCTTCCTCCAATATCCTTGAAAAATATTTGCTCAAGATCCAGAAAGTCAAAAAACCAAACAAGAAGATAAGTTGATGGTGGTGAAGTTGTATAGAGTTTACCATAAGAGACCAAAGCTCATAACCAAGTAGGAGTTTGTACTGTTTCATTTCTTTTTTTTTTATATAAATTATATATTTTAGTAATTTCATTTCTTATACAGATTCAAAGATAAAAGTTGACTTAAACAAAATTTGAATATACTTTATATACATATATATGTATATATGTTTGTATTTATATAGCTTCAATGCAAATACTCTATAGGCTTGTATTTAAAATGGTATACTAACATCAAGAAATTTGTTTAGGAGTTAAATAGATGTGCTCTTTATTCTCCTAAATGTACCAGGCTAATGTAAAGGTCTCCTTTTGAAATTTTTTGGATAGAACTTAGTGTTGTTTAAGTGCAAGCTAATTCAAAAATACTTGAAAAAAAAGAGGAACATTGGATTCCATTATCTTTATGATATTTATTTTCATTTTAAAATTATTTTATTTGAAATTTCCTCTTTAAGTACATATGATATAAGTAGATACAAAATATTATTTGGGCCCCACAAGAAAATAGTAAAGTATACATATATCTTACTTTTAAATGTCACTGTCTTGAAGGAGAAACAATCCTGTAACGTCACGTCACCATGATGTGAGATCTGGGTTGTCCATTCTGTGCAATCAAATGGTCCACATTTAAGGAAGACGTTGACCATCCAATTGCAAGGAATGGATGACCTAGATCTCATGTCATGATGACTTAACGTTATGGGATCTACGCGTGTCTCAAAGTTTCTTGAATGTTAAACTTTCGCCTATATATTTACCCCTCCAACTCCGTATCATCACAAGATCCCTAATCCCCAACCCTATCTCATGTCTAAAACTTGTTTCATTTATAGATGCTTAGAAAATCGATTTCATCATGAAACCTAGCAAGAATTTAGGTATGAGCTTTATACTTTGCGATATGTGTTTAAGTGAAGACAGAAGATGATCGCTTCTTTATAAGGATGGTTACAAGGTAAAGATATATTCTATCCATTATTTCCTTTGACAGTTTCAAATCATTCTTTTTGGAAAACAATCAAAGTTATGAGAAAAGAGTTTGATTTTTTGTAGATCTATTATTTTTTTGTTGTTGATTGAATTGTTCGAAACTGATCTTTCAATCTGAAAATTAAAAGATTTTTTTTTATCGATGATAAATTCTAGTGAAATTGATTGTGTGAATTCTTGTTTAGGTATGAGAAATGTTAAAGTTTATAGTTCACTATTTATGTGGTGACCATAATTGATGTTTTTTCCATTGGTTTGTGCTGATAAAACATAAATAGTTTGAGACTAGGGTTTGAGGTGACAGAATTTGTAAAATAAATTACAAATTGGCAACGCCCCAAATAATCTCTTAGTATTGGATCTGCCTTCAATTCATGCTATTTACATGTTTTCAAACATATGATATAGTAGGGTACATTGAGTTTGTTTTCTTTAAAATATTTAAAACATCTTTTTTTTTAATTTATACTCAGTCCTTGCTTCCCTTAACAAAACATTCAATGAAGTTTATACCTTATTAAACCTTTGATTAGGCTTTACAGCAGCTGATCCTTTCTTCGCAGGTGGTCATCACATAGGGTTCAAGACTTTAAGAGTATTACACAAAAGGTATGCTCCAAAGCATGTAGGCTTAGAGAATGATAAGTGCATAGAACTTCTTGCTTGCTTTGCACATTTGTATACCTTGCTCAGTTTTTCATTTTGATGTCTGACATTTCATAAAGAGCTCATGCAAAATCTTCATTGAAATATACATCTGAATTGATTCTCTTGTTTAGTTTTCTGAGTTTTAGAATGTTTAACAAATATTTTTGAGGATGGGGCAAGAACCATCCAATGGAATTTGTGAGTCACTTCTACAAACATCGATGGATTGATTTCAAAAAAAAGATATTGATTTTAGAGTAATACCTTTTTGTTTCTAAAAGTGACAAAGGTTATCCCCACATGCATTTCTTGTGTGTATGCTTACATACCTGTGTTTTTGGGAATTTTGGTACGTGAATGCGTTAGGCCCTAGATTTATGTTTCCCTTGCTCAATTTTCCACTTTAACTCCTAATGTTTCATAAAAGACAAACTCATATTTTGCACATAAATTATGACTCTGAATTGATTCTCTTGTTTGATTTTCTGACTTTGATCAGCTTGATAAAATAATGTCATGTGTGGAGCAAGAACTATCCAATGAAATTCGTGACGTACTTGGAGCACCAAAGGATGCATTGGTTTCACAAAAGTTTTTTTAGGCATTCAGATGAAGATGTCAAGTTTACAGCTCTATCTTGCATCATCGAGATTATAAAAACAACAGTACAGACGCTGCTTATAATGATGAACAAATAGAGGTAATCAGTTTTGTTTTAAATCAATTGCAAGTTTCTGTTAAGAATTTCCTGTAAATTATGATCAGGAGGCCAGATTTGGAGAAGGTTTTGATTATGGAAGGTTCTTTGTCTTGGATATGACAAATCTAAGGTGTGGAGGTGAATTCAACTTCCTCCCAAAAGGAGTTCCAATTCCACCTTCTGAGCCTTCAAAAATCCACAATGATGTCTAATATTTCAGATTATTGGTGGAATTATTGTTCCAGCAAATAAAAGTGCCTCAAAACCATCAGCTTCTGATAGAAAAACTGGGTGAACAAACATATAAGATCTATGAGGCAAGAGTGGCAAGCTCAATTTGATGAACTGAAACGTGATGCTCAAAAGGCAAAGCGGGATGCTCAAGACGCAAGACAGGAAGCTCAGGAGGCAAATCAAGGATTAGAAACATCAAAGAAGGAGCTAGAGGAAATAAGGCAACATCTTAGCAAACTAAGACAACAATTGAGTGCAAACAGACAATAAGCAACACTAGTCAAAATTTGGAGATGCAATTGTTTGAAAGTTATGAACATTGTGAATCCATCACCATAGTGTCCATGCTATTGAGTCTGTTGTTTGGTCCATATATAGATAATTTAAGTGGCCTTGTGGCATTGTTGCTTGAATTTTGTATTGTATATGTGGTTTCAAGTTTTTTCATAGGACTAGACTTGTATGAAACAGCATCTAATTTTTTGTTTCATTTCTATATTCTTATAGGACCCTTATTGCTTCCCTATGATTTTCACTTCGTATAGATGCAATGTCTATCTTTTATATATAGATAATTGCATCATAAAATTAGATACAAAGTAAAAATCATACGGAAGCAATAAGGGTCCTATAAGAATATAGAAAAGAAAAAAAAATCAGATGCAGCTTCATATAAGTCTAGTCCTATGAAAAAACTTGATATTGCATATACAATACGAAATTTAAGCAACAATGCCACAAGGCCACTTAAATTATCTATATATGGACCAAACAACAGACTCAATAGCATGGACACTATGGTGGTGGATTCACAATGTTCAGAACATTCAAACAACTGCATCACCAAATTTTGACTGGTGTTGCTTATTGTCTGTTTTCACTCAATTGTTTTCTTAGTTTCTCAGATGTTGCCTTATTTCCTTAAGCTCCTTCTTCGTTGTTTCTAATCATTGATTTGCCTTCTGAACTTCCCGTCTTGCATCTTGAGCCTCCCATTTTGCCTCTTGAGCATCACGTTTCAGTTCATCAAATTGAGCTTGCCACTCTTGCCTCATAGATCTTATATGTTTGTTTAGCCCAGTTTTTCTATGAGACTGATGGTTTTGAGGCACTTTTATTTGTTGGAACAATAATTCCACCAACAATCTGAAATATTAGACATCATTGTGGATTTTTGAAGGCTCAAAAGGTGGAATTGGAACTCCTTTTAGGAGGAAGTTGAATTCACCTCCACACCTTAGATTTGTCATATCTGGGACAAAGAACCTTCCATAATCAAAACCCCCTCCAAATCTGGCCTCATGATCATACATTTACATGAATTTCTTTAACAGAAACTTGCAATTGATTTCAAACAAAATTGATTACCTTCATTTGTTCATCATTATAAGCAGCATCTAAGGTTGGAGTATGTTGCAGTGTATGTTGGAGAAGAGGAAAAGAAGAGGTCTGTGGTGCCTATATCATACATAAATGAACCTGGATTCCCGGAACTGTTAAGCATGGCTGAGGAAGAATTTGGGTACGATCATCCAATGGGTGCTCTCACAATTCCTTGCAGAGAAGACATCTTCATCAGTCTCACTTCTCACTTCATGCGTCACAAAGGTTTTGACATCATGTCAAGAATCAGTTCAACTCAAAAGCTTAAGCGACTAAGAGAAGACCCAAAGTTCACAACTTGGGAAAGAATGAAGCCAAAGATTTTTCTGTTTGATCTCTCAAGAGATACACATTTGAAGAATTTGTCTCAAAGGGGGAAAAAATTGTACTTTCGTCATCTAAAGGAATGGAGACACAAAAATCCCTCATTAATTTGCTAGTAGCATCTAGCTCTCAGGAGTCAAGACAGGACATAGCTACAAAACACCATTAGCTGCCATAATAGTTCTCTAAATTCTTTGATAAGCAACACTGAATTGTTACTGAAATTGTGTGAACTGTAAAGGTTCACATATTATTGTATACAGCAAATAATATAGAAATAAAATGTTTTTATTTATAACCATTTATTTCATTTTTTCCCTCGAGTTGGGTTTCTTGTTATAATGAATCTGGAAATAAGGCATTATGGATTCATTTAATAGTTTAATGTTCTTAATTGAATTAAAGTGATGTTAGACATATATTAATTTTTTTATCCCTGTCAAGACTTATGACAGTTCACATTTTGTATCAGTAAGTAAAACTTCAAATAAAGTTGTTACTTGCAAAGTTACCAATATTTACAGTTAAATTAGAATTCAAACAATTGGTGCCAGCTAAAAATAGTGTTCTTGTCTCGAATGATTTATGCAAATATGATGGTCCTAGTAATGTTGAAAACAACTTGTGAAAATTTGTGAGTCTAAACAATTACAGATTTGCAATTTGCTTAAGGGTAGGGGACCCAGATGAAAAGAATTTGATCTATATGGCCCCTTAATATTTTTCTTGTGAAGAAATAGCAGACACCATCATAAATTCTGTTATCTTCCTCAACCTTCTAAAGAGACAAAGGTTGTGAGTGTGCCATTATGGATCACATGGTGTTTTCTATCATGGATTACGAAGTTGGATAAGAATGAATGCATACCCCACCTTCTAAAGAGAGGTCAATAGGATAGTGTAACAATATGAGATGGTCCAGTTACAAAAACAGCTGCAAGTAGTTCCAGATTTATCCATCACCGGACAGAGTCACATGCAAGTTATTCATTTGCTTCCTCTTCTTCCATCAACAAGAAAGGACTTGTGCGCCTAAATCAGTGGGGTCCGATGTATTTCATTTCTCACATGACTGTGTTAAGCACGGTATGTCCCAACATTCATAGTCTCCAACGCCATCTTTGAAGACACACCCATGTGATCGTTCAACTGCTTATGTTTATGTCTCACCAATGTCAGATGCTACACCACACATTGCAGATATCACAATTTGTTACCACAGACCCATTCATCTCTATACATACCCACATACCATTCCATAACTTCATCAAGTTCTCACATTCGTCACATCTTCACAATCACAAACAAACCCACTTCTCTTACAGCAACAATGGCCATTAAGCAGATCTTGCGTCGGTCTCTTTCAAGAGGGAAAGAAGCAACTTCCATGTCTACTAAGGTTCCCAAAGGGTATTTTACAGTGTATATAGGAGAAGAAGAAAAGAGGAGGTTTGTGGTGCCTATTTCATATCTAAATGAACCTGAATTCCAGGAATTGCTGAGCATGGCTGAGAAAGAATTCGGGTATGATCATCCAATGGGTGCTCTCACAATTCCCTGCAGAGAAGACATATTCTTGAGTCTCACTTCTCACTTTGCACCCAAAAGAAGCAGGAAGAGCTGAATCCCCAATGTTGGTCACAAACCCCAACGTTGGTCACAAAGGTTCTGACATCATGTCAAGAATCAGTTCAACCTGAAAGCCTAAGCAACTAAGAGCAGACCCAAACTTCACAACTTGGGAATGAACAATAGAACACCCAAGATTTTGCTGTTTGATCTCTCATGAGATTACATTTTTGAAGTATTTGTCTCAAATGGGAAGAAAAAATGTAATCTGATCATCTAAAGGGATGGAGAAACACTTTATTGATCTGCGAGGAACATCTAGCTCTCAAGATTCAAGACATAGTTACACAACACCACTGACTGCCACAAGGAGATTGACTTGTCACAGGGAATATGTGAACTGTAAAGTTTCAAATATTATTGTATACAATAAATGATATTGAAATGAAATTTCCATTTCATAATTATTTCTCTCATTTCTTCACTTGATTTGGGTGTCTTTAAAAAATTGAATTGCAACAGAGATTTATTTAATAGTTTTACTCATTGAATTGAATTTTAGTGATATTTGACATTTTATCATAATCTCATCCCTTTATTCAACTGAACTTTTAAGTTAAAACTAGTTTTTAAATTAGAAAGTATGAATTTCCACCAATGAATAAAACTTGATATAAAGTTGTTAACAGTGAAATTACCCAATATTTACAATCAAATTAGAATAGAAATAATTGATGCCAGCTTAGAACTGTGTTCTTGTCTCCAATGATTATAGGCAAACATGATGATCCCATTAATGTTGAAAACAATTTGTGTGGAAATGTGTCAGTCTAAACAATTATTAATTTGCAATTTGGTTAAGGGTGGGATCCAAATAAAAATAATTTGACCTTTACAGCCCATTCATATTTTATATTCAAGAAATAGAAGACACTACCATAAATTTTATCCTCTTACTCGACATCTACCTCTCATAAGTTCTCTTGTTGGACCTCCCTAACAGTTTGGTCTCTCATAATTAGTTAGTCTTTGCAACAAGTAAGCAGTCATGTCATAATTCTTCTTCATTCATCGCTTTCTGATTTCCTCTCCTCCATTGAAGGCAGAGAAATAGCAAGGAATAGAAGATTAATTTTGCAGGTAAATGAAATTCAGAATATGACACACTTCCAGTTTAGTGGATACATGAACACTGAAAAAATATGAAGATACTTGTGAAAATCTTAAAAATATATATATAGGTAAAAGGGGGGAAATGTTATGCTAGTGCCACAATATCTCTTTGTAACTAACTCAGGAAATGATCATGTCTCTAGAAAATGATAAATGTTTGTTAAATGTTTTAATCGTATTTTAATTAAAAAATTATTCTCTCTAAATTTTTAAGGTGTAAATTTCTGAAAAAACAAAAAATACGCTATTTATACTCACATTTAAGATGAGGCAACAACAATCTTTTTTAACAACCAATCTACTGTTGCTATAAACAAGAATTTAGTATTTCATTTTCATGGAAAAACTAAAATTATAGATATTAAGCATCACTTTAACAGAGAAGCAGAAAATGATAAAGAAGTGAACTTAGTTTATTGTTGTTCGAAAGGCCAAATTGTAGACATACTGACAAAGACCTTACAAAAATCTAGATTTTAGTTACTCAGAAAGAAAATGGGCATATGTAAGAAGCTCCAAATTTAACCTTATTCATCAGCTTCCTCTCCTTTTTTTTCAACAAGAGAGGACCTGTACTTCCTTCCTGGATCAGTGGGGTCCTTTGTGTTTGATTTCTCACATGAAAGTGTTAGGCACTATGTGTCCCAACATTCATAAAGTCTCCAACACCATCTTCAAGACACCCCATGTGATCCTTCAAAATGCTTATGTTTATGTCTCACCAATGTCAATTCTCCTTTCTTTCTACACCACACATTGCAGATATCACAATTTGCAATCACACACCCATTTATCTCTATATATACCCACACAACATCTTCTAGCTTCACCAAGTTCTCACATTGCTCACATTTTCACAATCACAAACAAATCCACTTCTCTTTTAGTAGCAATGGCCATTAAGCAGATCCTGCGTCGATCTCTTTTGAGAGGGAAAGAAGTAGCTTCCATGTCTATTAAGGTTCCAAAAGGTTATGTTGCAGTGTATGTTGGAGAAGAGGGAAAGAAGAGGTTTGTGGTGCCTATATCATACCTAAATGAACCCGAATTCCAGGAACTTTTAAGCATGGCCGAGGAAGAATTCGGGTATGATCATCCAATGGGTGCTCTTACAATTCCTTGCAGAGAAGACATCTTCATCAGTCTCACTTCTCGCTTCATGCCATAATGAATTACACTAAAGAAGTGGTACGAGCTGAAGTCCCAATGACTTGAAAGAGCTGAAGTCCCAATGACTTGATCTCAAATGTTCTGACATCATGTCAAGAATCAGTTCAACTCAAAAGCTTAAGCAACTAAGAGAAGACCCAAAGTTCACAACTTGGGAAAGAATGAAAGAACAGCCAAAAATTTTGCTGTTTGATCTCTCAAGAGATTACATGTTTGAAGAATTTGTCTCAAAGGGGAAGAAAAATTGTCCTTTCATCATCTAAAGGAATGGAGACACAAAAAACCCTCATTTTCAAATAATGACATTATTTCCATGCTATGGAATGAAACATATTTATCATCAGAGCATATCTATCAAGTGATAGAAATGGATTCGAGATCTTTAATGGAGTTGAGATCATTTTAACAGAATAGTTAAACTCAGTAGCAGAATGGAGGGGTCATTACATGTGGAATGGATTTGATATTTTTGAAAAAAAAAAAATACATGATTTCTTTCTAGGGAAAGCCATCTAGAATTTCCTTCTTTCTTAATTTAAACACTGAACCGTTGGAAAAAGTTACTGGGATATGTACTGCATAGCTTAAAAGTTCCATATTAAGGATAAGGAAACAGTATGAGATGGTCCAGTCAAGCAAGCTGGCAACATAATAAGAGATAACTAAATTACAAAAACATCTGCAAAAGACCTCACTATGATTTTTCTTTTTGATTTGGCCAAAAGTTGTTGAAAACAGAGTCACAGGCAAGTTATTCATCAGCTTCTTCTTCTTCTATCAACAAGAAAGGACCTGTACTTTCTTCGTGGATCAATGGGGTCCTACTTATTTGATTTCTTACATGAAAACGTACTATATAGTTAAAAGTTCCATCTTTTAGGATAAGGGTACAGTATGAGATGGTCCAATCAAGCAAGCTGGCAACATAATAAGAGGTAGATAGCTAAGTTACAAAAACAGCTGCAAAACACATCTGTTTTTGTAGTTATTGATTTAATCATAACTGGACAGAGTCACATGCAAGCTCTTCATCTGCTTCCTCATCCGTGATCAACAAGAAAGGACCTATACTTCCTAATTGGATCAGTGGGGTCCTCTCACATGAAAGTGTTAGGCACAGTGTGTTCCAACATTCATAAAGTCTCTAACACCATCTCTGAAGACACACCATGTGATCCTTCAACTGCTAATGTTTATGGCTCACCAATGTCCATTCTCCTTTCCTTATACACCACAGATTGCAGATATCACAATTTGTGATCATTCATATCTACATATACCACATATCATTCCATAACTTCACCAAGTTCTCACATTGCTCACATTTTTCACAATCACATACAATGGCCATCAAGAAAATCCTACGTCGGTCTATTTCCAGAGGGAAAGAAGCAGCTTCCATGTCTTCAAAGGTTCCAAAAGGGCATCTTGCAGTGTACGTTGGAGAAGAGGAAAAGAAGAGGTTTGTGGTACCTATATCGTACCTAAATGAACGAGAATTCCAAGAATTACTGCGCATGGCTGAGGAAGAATTCGGTTATGATCATCCAATGGGTGCTCTCACAATTCCTTGCAGAGAAGATATATTCATGAGTCTCACTTCTGGCTTTGCACCATGATGCATTACACAGAAGAAGGGGTAAGAGCTAAAACTCCGATGACTTGTTCACAAAGGTTCTGAAATCACATCAAGAATTGATTCAACTCAAATGCTTAAGCGGCTGGGAGAAGACCAAAAGTTCACAACCTGGGACAGAACAAAAGAACAGCAAAAGATTTTGCTGTTTAATCTCTTAAACGATTTCATGGTTGAAGCATTTGTCTCAAAGGGGAAGAAAAGTTGTACTTTCATCATCTAAAAGGAAGGTAACAAAAAAAGTCTTCATTGATTTGCTAGTAACATCTATCTCTTGAGAGTCAAGACAAGACATAGCTACAAAACACCATTAGCTGCCACAGTAGTTCTCTACATCTTTGATCAAGAAGATTGAATTGTCACAGAGATTTTTGTAAACTGTAAAATTTCATATATTATTGTATACAGCAAATAATATTGAAATGAAATGTTTCTATTCATAACCATTTCTCTCATTTCTTCCCTTGAGTTGGGTTTCTTGTTATATTGAATCTGGAAATAAGGCATTAGGGATTCATTTAATAGTTTAACTTTCTTAATTGAATTAAAGTGATGTTTGACATATATTAATTTTCTCATCCCTGTCAAGACTTATGACAGTTAACATTTTGTATCAATAAGTAAAACTTGAAATAAAGTTGTTACTTGCAAAGTTACCAATATTTACAGTTAAATTAGAATTCAAATAACTGGTGCCAGCTAAAAATAGTGTCCTTGTATCCAATGATTTTTGGCAAATATGATGGTCCTAGTAATGTTGAAAACAACTAGTGTGAAAATTTTTGAGTCTAAACAATTACAGATTTGCAATTGGGTTAAGGATAAGGGACCCAAATGAAAATAATTTGATCTATATGGCCCATTAATATTTTTCTTGTGAAGAAATAGCAGACACCATCATAAATTCTATCCTCTTCCTCAACCTGAAGCCTCTGAAATTGACCACAAACTTTCCTATCTACCTCTCATAAGTTCTCTTGTTGGACCACCCTAACAGTTGGTTCTGTCATAATAACCGTGGGTCTGCCTTAGAAATCAGAATCATTTGTTCCTTTCCAAAATTGTGCGAATGATCAAGTAAAAGGTTTCTCACTGCAAAAAAAAAAAAAAAAAGCTTGCTTCCTAGTTTTCTTTCTCAAAGGAAACCAGAGCTTTGCAATTACTAGTTTTTATGAATAAACAGAATCAGAGAAGCCACTTGAGTTGTTGAATTCATTGTGATTAAACAAAAAATAGAGAACACTCTGTACTTGAATCTCATTCTAAGGGACGAAATTTTTCCACAATCTAATAATGGAAAACACAATCTTTACAAGATATATATTACAAAAATTCTACTAAATCTATACACGTCAGTCTCCTTCCTTTATGCTTTATGGCCGATTCAACTGAGAAGTGATTTGTAGGAACACATCTTCTCTGCAAGGAATTATGAGGCCACCCATTGGATGGTCATATCCAAACTCTTCCTGATCTTGACTCAGCAAGTCTTGAAATGATGGTTGGTTCAAGTATGATACGGGGATCACAAAACGCTTCATTTGGTCTCCAACATACACTGCACGTTAGCCCTTCGAGACTTCCACAGATTTTGATGCCCCTTGTCTAGAAGAAAATGAAGCCCTTCTGACACCAGCTAAACGAAAACCCATTTCTTTGGTTTCTCTGCTAGAATAGTAAGGTAGTGTTTAGATTTTGATTCTTGAGGATTGGAATGGCTTGTGTTGCTTGTGAAGGAAAGATGGAGTGTATATTTATATTTGTAGTTGTTGAAGGGTTGCTAGAGGATGGGGTCTACATAGAGACAAAGGTTGTGAGTGTGCCATTATGGATCATGTCAAGAATCAGTTCAACTCGAAAACCTACGCAGCTAAGAGATGACCCAAAGTTCACAACTTGGGAAAGAACGATGGAACAGCCCAAGATTTTGCTGTTTGATCTCTCAAGAGATTACATTTTTGAAGTATCTGTCTCAAAGGGGAAGAAAAAATGTACTTTGATCATCTAAAGGGATGGAGAAACAAAAAACCTTCATTGATCTAAAGATTCAAGACATAGTTACACAACAACACTGACTGCCACAAGGAGATTGAATTGTCACAGGGATTATGTGAACTGTAAAGTTTCATATATTATTGTATACAACAAATGATATTGAAATGAAATTTTCATTTCATAATTATTTCTCTCATTTCTTCACTTGAGTTGGGTGTCTTTAAAAAATTGAATTGCAACAGAGGTTTATTTAATAATTTTACTCATTGAATTGAATTTAAGTGATATTGGACATTTTATCATAATCTCATCCCTTTATTCAACTAAACTTTTTAAGTTAAAACTAGTTTTTAAATTAGAAAGTATGAATTTCTACCAATGAATAAAACTTGATATAAAGTTGTTAACTGTGAAATTACCCAATATTTACAATCAAATTGGAATAGAAATAATTGATGCCAGCTCTGTCTCCAATGATTATAGGCAAGCATGATGATCCCATTAATGTTGAAAACAATTTGTGTGGAAATGTGTCAGTCTAAACAATTATTAATTTGCAATTTGGTTAAGTGTGGGACCCAAATAAAAATAATTTTACCTTTATGGCCGATTCATATTTTCTAATCAAGAAATAGAAGACACTATCATAAATTCTATCCTCTTCCTCAACATCTACCTCTCATAAATTCTCTTGTTGGAACTCCCTAACAGTTTGTTCTCTCATAATTAGTCAGTCTTTGCGACGAGTAAGCAATCATGTCATAATTCTTCTTCATTCATCGCTCTCCAATTTCCTCTCCTCCATTGAAGGCAGAGAAATAACAAGGAATAGAAGATTAATTTTGCAGGTAAATGAAATTCAGAATGTGGCACACTTTCAGTTTAGTAGTTAGATGAACTTTAAAAAATATGAAGATACTTGTGAAAATCTTAAAATATATATATATATATATATATAGGTAAAAGGGGGAAATGTTATGCTAGTGCCACATTATCTCTTTGTAACTAACTTAGGAAACGATACTGTTTCCAGAAAATGATGAATGTTTGCTAAATATTTTAATCATTTTTTACTTAAAAAATTATTCTTTGTAAATTTTTAAGGTGTAAATTTCTAAAAAAAACAAAAAAGACACTATTTCTTTTTTAACAACCAAACTACCATTGCTATAACAAAGAATTTATTATTTCATTTTCATGGCAAAACTAAAACTATAAATGTTAAGCATCACTTTTAAACAGAGAAGCAGAAAATGATAAAGAAGTGAAGTTAGTTTATTGTTATTCAAAAGATCAAATTGTAGACATACTGACAAAGAGCTTACAAAAATCAAGATTTGAGTTAGTAAGAAAGAAAATGGGCATATATAACAATTTTCCAGGAGGACATTGAGATCTTGTAATCGCATCCTATTTAATATCTTGACAGGATGTTAAGTTGAAAAGAAAAGAAGCAAGGAAGTTAAAAGTGTAAAATGCAAAAGGGATAATATGTAGAGTTAGAAGTGTATAAGCAAGGAAGTGAATGTTGGAAAGCAAGGGTAATTTGCATGGTTATAAATATGTGTAAGTTGAAATGAATAAACATAGGAGTGGGATTACTTCTCCATTTCATTATTAAATTTGCCCATAGCCTTCTTCCATTCTTTTGCTAGTTATCTTAATATCCTTTAATGAGATAGCTAAGTACAAAAACAGCTGCAAAAGACATCACTCCGAATTTTTTTCTTTTTGATTTGGCAAGAAGTGGTTCCAATCAGTGGGGTCCTACTTATTTGATTTCTCACACGAAAATGTACTATATAACTTAAAAGTTCCATCTTTTAGGATAAGGGAACAGTATGAGATGGTCCAATCAAGCAAGCTGGCAACATAATAAGAGATAGCTAAGTTATAAAAACAGTTGAAAAACACATCACTCTAAATCTGTTTTTTTAGTTCTTGATTTGATCATAACTGGACAGAGTCACATGCAAGTTCTTCATCTGCTTCCTCTTCCTTGATCAACAAGAAAGGACCTGTACTTCCTTCTTGATCAGTGGGGTCATTTGTATTTGATTTCTCACATGAAAGTGTTAAGCACAGTGTGTCCCAATGTTCAAAAAGTCTCCAACACTATCTTCAAGACACCCCATGTGATCCTTCAAAATGCTTATGCTTATGTTTATGTCTCACCAAAGTCAATTCTCCTTCCCTTCTACGCCACACACTGCAGATATCACACTTTGTGATCACACCCATTTATCTCTATATATACCCACACACCTTTCCACAACTTCATCAAGTTCTCACATTGCTCACATTTTCACAATCACAAACAAATCCACTTCACTTATAGCAACAATGGGCATTAAGAAGATCCTACGTCGATCTCTTTCCAGAGGGAAAGAGGTAGCTTCCATGTCTACCAAGGTTCCAAAAGGGTATGTTGCAGTGTATGTTGGAGAAGAGAAAAAGAAGAGGTTTGTGGTGCCTATATCATACCTAAATGAACCCGAATTCCAGGAACTTTTAAGCATGGCCGAGGAAGAATTTGGGTACGATCATCCAATGGGTGGTCTTACAATTCCTTGCAGAGAAGACATCTTCATTAGTCTCACTTCTTGCTTCGTGCCATAATGCATTACCCAAAAGTAGCAGGAAGATCTGAATCCCCGATGACTTGGTCGCAAAGGTTCTGACATCATGTCAAGAATCAGTTCAACTCAAAAGCCTAAGCAGCTAAGAGAAGACCCAAAGTTCACAACTTGCGAAAGAACAAAAGAACAGCCAAAGATTTTGCAGTTTGATCTCTCGAGAGATTACATGTTTGAAGAATTTGTCTCGAAGGGGAAGAAAAATTGTACTTTCATCATCTAAAGAATGGAGACACAAAAAGCCCTCATTGATTTGCTAGTAACATCTATTTGCTACCACAATAGTTCTGTACATTCTTTGATCAGGAACATTGAATTGTTACAGAAATTGTATGAACTGTAGAGTTCATATATTATTGTATACAACAAATGATATCGAAATCAAATGTTTCTACTCATAATCATTTATCTCCTTTCTTCCTTTGAGCTGTGTTGAATCTACAAATAAAGCGTTAGAGATTCATTTCACAGTTTAACATTTTTAATTGAATTAAAGTGATATTTGCATATTATCATTATTTCATCCCTGTCAAGGCTTATGACAGAATATTTGTATCTATGAGTAGAAGTAAACTTATTAACTGAAAATTTACCAGTATGCACAGTTAAATTAGAATTCAAATAATTGATACCAGCTAACTATAGCATCCTTGTCTCCAATGATTTTAGGCAAATATGATGGTCCCATTAATGTTGAAAACAACTTGTGTGGAAATGTTTATGAGTCTAAACAATTATAAATAAGCAATTTAGTAAAGGGTAGGGGACCCAAATAAAAATAATGTGATCTTATGGCCCATTATTATTTTCTTGTGAAGAAATAGCAGACACCTTCCCTTTTGCCTCTTTAGTATTTTTTTTTTTAAATAAGAACTAATACATGATCTTTGTGGGAAAAACTACCTAGAACTTTCTTCTTTCCTAATTTAAACATTGAACCATTGGAAAGAAGTTATCAAGACATTCACTATTTAGCTTAAAAATTCCATCTTTATGGATGATGGAACAGAATGATATGGTCCAGTTAAGCAAGTTGGTAACATAATAAGAGATATCTAAGTTACAAAAACACATCACTTATGTTCATATTGATAATCTACCAGTACTTTGAATCTGATCTATAAACCGTGAAATGTTGTGGATACCATTAAATCACAATGAATCAAGACAAGAGAGCGACTGCAACTTATTGACATTTTCCTAGCTGATATTATTGGTATTTGGATAGTTGGATACATGAGGCATATATAGTCCTAAAGTGAACCACCTATTTGATTGAAAAAATTAAATTTTACTACTTGAGAGTGATTATATAGATTTATTATGGCCTTTTAATGATAAATAAAAGTAGTGTAAGAGCTTCATCTGTACTATAGTCTATGAAATTTTTGATACTTGTGTATATGGAAGCTTACATATAATTGATGCACCTGAAGATATAATATTTGGAACATCATTAATTTACCAGTTCCTTTTCCTAGATGAAGATTCATTTGATAGAAACAGGAGTTATAGAGACAAAAGTATAAGAATTGAATGTTGTGGCAAGAAGCAGTGCTGAGGCAGAATGTCAATCAACAGCTCTTGGGGTCTGTGAAGCATTATGGCTGAAACTTCTATTGGAAGAATTAGGAATGAAGATACAAGGTCCGCTGCAAGTTTACTGTGACAATAGAGCTGCAATAGCAATCTCACATAACCCTGTACATTATGACCTAACCAAACACGTGGAGGTGGATCGCCATTTTATTAAAGAGAAGATAGACGAAGGAATCATAACTATTTCCTATATACCTACTTCACAACAGATTGCAGACATTCTAACCAAAGCTTTGTTCAAACCACTATATGATAAGATGGTAGACAAGCTGGGATTGTATAATCTATACTATCCAGCTTGAAGGGGGGGGGGGGGGTATTGGAATATTAATATATTATCCGTTCAGTTATTTTGTTAGTAGTCTGGTAAGTATTATTTTAAATAGGAAGTTTGTTAGTTATTTTCTATTTATTAGGATAAGGTTATTTTATACTTATCTTTTCCTGTTTTTGCCTTATAAATAAGGCTTAAGATTCATTAATTAAGGCAAGTCAGTATTATTCAAATCTTATTATCTTTCTCCTAGAATATATGCTTTTAGTTTGAAAGTAGTACTTTGTGATTTAAAAAAAAAAATTAAACTATTATTCATTTTCATAAGGTAAATGCAGAAGCACTTCGTTTTATTGGTTAGAGAACTTTTTTAACATAAAAGAACTCGTAAGGAAGTGTTTTCACCTTTAGAGGCACCTCTAAAGTATTGCTAACACATTATTCACTATAATTAATGTTCTTAGTGTTCAAATAGACATCTTGACATGGCTCTAACCTTATAATTCTTAGGAAGCATTGAAACATTTGCATAACCAAGCTATCACACCATTGACCTTCCAAATCTTCCTATCTGCATTCAAAGACTTCTCAATCCATTCCTCTTTCATTGTCTTCACCCAAGCCTCTACTTGAACCACCCATCCCTCAAAAGCACGCTAGTCCTCCACACCAAGTACTCCACCATATACTTCACACTCTTTATCACATCCTCATACAACACAGTTAAGTTGAATGAACGTAGTTGTAGCAGTGAAAAGGTGTCTTGCAACAGAATGTTGGTCTTGATAGGACAACTATAAGGTCACTTTGAAGAGGATATTGAGGACAGGACATGGGAATATGAGATGATGCTATATGGTGGATGCAAGGCCACGGTCACTATGGACTGCATGTTGTAGACCACAGTAAGAGGATAGTTTGAGCTTTAAATTCAGCATGCAACACTGTAAGTCATCAATCACTCCACAAGTTAGTGTTGGTTGCTTCAAGTAGCTGTCACTATTAAAAAGCTATATCTTCCATAATATTAAGTGATGAACAAACAAAGTATTTGTTTTGATTTCAACTAGTGTGCAATTCATTTCTATCACTTGATAATGTGATCTGCTGCTCCAAGGAAGACAAGGGCTATCCCACAGACCAGCCATGAACCTGAAGTGGTTCGAGGTGTGGTTCAAGGTTCTTCAGCCCTTGTGGACATTCCTGACAGGTCCAAGATTTATCAGAAGGAAAATGAAAAGAAGGGCTCAAATAGCTATGGAAAAGAAGCTTCTCATGATGGTGATGATGAGGAGAATGAAGATAAAGATAGGGGTGATATGATTCTTCCACATGAATGGCTCGCTAGGAAGCTTGCAAGGAGCCAGATTTCATCTTTCTCTAGGTGTGAAGGAAAAAGGAGGACACTGAAAGGGAGAGATCTCAGTAGAGTGAGAAATGCAATTTTGACAAAAACTGGTTTCATAGAGTAGTAGTAGTAATAGTAATACCAGTGAGTTGATTCTCCACCACATTGTTATGGAATGGTCATGTCATTGTCAGCTTCACATTCATCCACAATCAGATCATCATCATCATCATCAACCATGCATTCCTTTTGTTTTGATTATTTGAACCAATATGCAATGTGGAAGAAGATGATGATGGTATGCTGTTGCTGAATTGAGTCCCACCATGGAGCCAGAGCCATTTCTTCTGCTTTTGTTTTCTTGCTCTATAAATTTTCTAGGGAAACGGGAGGATAGGAAAAAAATGAGTGGCAGAGTCTATAAGCTTTGTCTATATTTCTGTTAGACTATAGTGTAGTGCATTTAGGTGAATGCAATTCACAACCCTTTCATATGAAAGAGTTAATTAATTATCTGCCTTCAGTTACATGGTTTCTCCTTCAATTATAGTATATTGTGTTTAGGGGCATGGTATGAGCTTTAAATTTGTCATGCAAAACCATCAGTAATTGATTAGTTAACATGTAACTGAATATGGTAGGAATACAGACTAAGCATACAGACTCTGCTACTCAATTTATCCTATCCTTCCATTTTCCTAGGAAATTTAAAGAGCAAGAAAACAAAAACATAAGAAACAGCTCTGACTCCTTGGAGGGACTCAATTCGGCATCAGCCTCAGCACACCATTATTATCTTCTTCTATACTGCATATAGATGCTAATAATCCGCAAAAAAAATTGCATGATTCTAGATGAATTTGAAGCAGACAATGACATGAACATAACATACCATACCATCACAATGTGGTGGAGAATCAACTTACTGGTATTACTGTTACTACTACTCTATGAAACCAATTTTGGTCAAACTTGCATTTCTCACTCTACTGAGATCTCTCCCTTTTAGCGTCATCCCTTTTCCTTCACACGCGGAGAGAGATGAAATCTGGCTCTTTGCAAGCTTCCTAGCAAACCATTCATGTGGAGGAATCATATCAACCCCATCATCTTCATTTTCCTCATCATAACCATCATGAGAAGCTTCTTTTCGATAACTTTTTGACCCCTTCTTTTCATTTTCCTTCTAATAATTTTTGGACCAGTCAGCAATGTCCACAGGAGCTGTAGAACTTTGAACCACACCTCAAACCACTTCAGGTTCATGGCTTGTCTGTGGGATAGCTCTTAGTCTTCCTTGGAGCAGCAGATCACATCTATCAAGTGATAGAAATGGATTGCACACTAGTTGAAATCAAAACAAATACTTTGTTTGTCCATCACTTAATATTATGGAAGATATTACCTTTTAATAGTGACAGCAACTTGGAAGTAACTAACATTAACTCGTGGAGTGATTGATGACTTACGGCGTTGCATGATGAATTTAAAGCTCAAACTATCCTCTTACTGTGGTCTACGACATGCAGTCCATAGTGACCATGGCCTTGGATCCTATCCATTTTGTTCCATCTCATTCTGTTTAACATTTTCCATCCTAGTTTTCTCTTCTCTTTCTGTGGAGTGCACAAGCAGAGCTCTTGATGATTACACTCAAAACAATGACTTGCCAAAATGAATATGAAGCCCATAGGCAGGATCATCCATCAATTAATTTGGAAATAAAAACAACAAATCATGGAAGCAACAACATGGATATCCTGCCATTTGAATAGCCTTCTGCCAAAAACAATAAGCTGCTTTCAAAGCCCAAATTGTATGAGGGAAGCTCCAACTAGTAGATCATTTGAAAAATTCAGTTATTACAACCAACCCTAGTTTCAACTTTCAACTTGTCTTTTATTGCCACGTATCAATGAAAAAATCATCAACTACCATCATTACCAGATTTCTCACAAAAGTGAACTGTAAATTTTAAAAATGCCAAATAGTGGGAACTATATGCAGAATACAAATACAGCAGGAAGTGGGGATTCTGCTTCAAGCCTTGATGGATCTGAGCATGATCAGAAGACTCCTCCAAGCCTACATTGCTGCTATGGATGGACAGAGGACTGGCGTTGGCTTGTATGCATCTGGACGGATTCAAGAGGAGAATTGCTAGACAGCAATATTTTCCCCTTCGGTGGAATTAGCAGTAGGCAGGATACAAAGGGCCTGCAATGCCTTTTTGTACAAGTTCTGCAGCAAGGCTGTCACATACTTCAATCTTGCTCCTCTCCTGATAATGGTGTTGCCAAGCCTCGGGATTTTGTGATATCATGCATTGGAGGCTTCTATGAGCTTGAGTACCTTGGTTCCCAAGTTCTTGTCGAGTGCCTTGTTAAGAAAGACATAATTCTTTCTGATCTTTCCCTATGCAATGTAATATGCTGAGTGTCTATAACGTCAAACTTCGGCTGACACTGTCCATACCAAGTCTACCACACTGGTTAATCATAAATATGAGTTGTGAAGCAATATGTGGAAACAAGTGAGTAACTTAATTATATTAAAAATTTAATTTAGATACATTCACCAAAAAGGGGTCTGAATGGGCCAATCAATTTGGCCCATGGGTTAGCCCTTTTTTTTTTTTCTTTTTGTAAGTCTGACAACTCACTGTATTTCAATAACGTCTGTCCAAATGCTCTTAGCCTTATGCTCTCAGTGCTCTTTGATTTAATAAAAAAAAAAAACATCACATCATTTCATTTCGGGAGCAAATCCGTTGCCTGTCCCAGCCTAAAGAGCATGGACCATTCAATAACAAATTGGACGGTTCAGATCAACAAATAATGTTTTGTTTAAAAATTTCAAATTTTTTTAATCCATTGCCTATCCCTACCTAAAAGAGCATAAACCATTCAATAGCAAATTAGACGGTTCAGATCGGCAAATAATGTTTTGTTCAAAAATTTTCAAATTTTCAAAATTTTTTAAAAGATTTTCAGATTTATTTTTAAATAAAATATTTTCCGTCGATATAGACCGTCTGATCAGCGCTCCTCGAGGCAGGCTGCAGCTGATTTGCTCCCATTTCATTTCAGTCTTCAGTTCACTTTCACATTCTGCCGTGCTCAGTGCTCACGTCTTGCCGTAGCCCTAACGTGACACCTCCTCGACTCCTCGGCTGTTCAAACGGCCAAACCCCAAATTCCGCCCGTCGCCCGCGGCATCTGCCTTACCTGAGCTGATCTGAGCCGTCGCCCGGTCGTCTTGCCTGTCGCCGTGTCGCCTCGCCCGTCGCTTTGTTCAAGTAAGCTTCTGCCTTCCTGTGCAGATAGTTTTACTCTAAAAACTTACGTTATATAGTTTCAAATTCCTCCTCCATGTGCTTCCTCCTTCTACTACATAACCCAGAAAAACATTCGAGCATATGATCACTGGTGGTGTTATAGGAATTTCCAAGGGCGATTTTCTGGTCGGGAAACCGCTCGACCATTGGGATTTAGTGTCATTTTCAAGCTTTCTCTCAATGTATAATAATAATAATAATAATAATAATAATAATAATAATAATAATAATAATAATAATAATAATAATAATAATAATCTGTATAGATTGCTTTGAACTTTGTTTTCTTTCGTTCGTATGCAGTGAAATTTTCACGGCGTTGAAGGTGATGAGTCTCTTGTCTGTGTACTATTCTAAAGCCTCTGTATATAAATGATCTTTGCAATTGTGTTTCTCTAGAATGTTTGACTTGCAAACTGTTAGGTGCCTAAACAACCTCCTCAAAAGCTAGTTGTTGTTAATGGAGAAGAACCAAACCATAGTAAGCACCCCATACTTCTCGATATGAGATTTAAACATCCAATATTATCCAGTCCCTAGTATAGCATCGCCCCTAAGAGCTGACGTCTTGGCAGCTGCACACTATGATGCTCTACACGCTCTTCTGTAGGTAGTCCTCTTTATGACATCGACAATCTGGCTCTGATACCAATGTTAGGAACTCACCCTCAAAAGTTAGTTGTTAAGGGAGAAGAACCAATCTACTTAACTACCTATCAAGCATATCATACTATCCGATGTAGGATCCCACACTATCACGTCCCTAACACAAACTATATGAATTTTGAATTACCACAAGTTTTAGATTTCAAATTAGGGGTTCCTTGATTTGAGACTGATTTTAGGGTTTTGATCTATTGTGAAATAAAGGATTGTAAACATGGCTGGATTTTCCCAATCTGTATATCCCAAACCAGGTGAATGGGAAAACAGAGTGGGATGATATATATTATTTCAATTTTTTTACATTAGTTTATTTTTTTAAAAAAAAAAAAACTTGGCCCCTTGGAAGGTCCGAAAGAATGATTTAAAACGTTGAATTTCCAGATTTTTGCTATGAGATAAAGAGTGAAGGTTGTTACGGGAAGCCATGTATTTCTGAGAGGAAAAGAATGGGTAATCTTTGAAATTTTCTAGTTTGCCTTGTCCTTTGATTTTGCGAGTGGAGAGAATATAATCGACAACCTATTTGGATTGAATATTCGTGAGTTATATATATGCTTCAATTCTGATCCCTGTCTATGATTGTGACAGTCTTATGCGGAGAGGTTGAATGAATGGGAGGTAAGGAAACTTTTCCAGCAACTTATTGATGCTTTGGACTATTGCCATAACAAGGGAATTTATCATAGAGATCTCAACAACCTAGTTTCTTGACATTCCACATTCGGTACCATTTCGATGGCTAATATCCCTACTCCTGCTCCTTTGCAAAATGCTCAAATCGACGTCGTTGTTCCTCTAGGTGTCGGTGCTATTGACACTAATCAGATACCCACTGGCAAAGACGTCATAATGGAGACAAATCATTTTAGAGGAATCAAACGCGTTCGAGACGCGGGCAGCAATGATGATGTCACTGATGAAGAAATGACTGATGCAATTTCGCGTCATCATAAGATTGTAGCAAAATACGCTAATCAGGATGTTGCTCATGCTTGGGCTAATGCGTTCTTTGCGCGTTTGAACCATAGGATGGACCAAATGGAGGCTAGGATGGACCAAATAGAGGCTAGGATGGACCAAAGGGAGGCCAGAATCGATGCTAGGATGGACCAGATGGAGGCTAGAATAGGGCAGATAGATGTCAGGATGGAGCGGATAGAGGCTAGGATGGGGCGGATAGAGGCCAGGATGGATCGGATGGATGCCAGAGTTGATGCCGGCCACGCTTGAATCGTGAATCTCTACCTTTAATTTTACATATGTTGATGATACTACGTGCGTGATAAAGAATTGTAAATTTACTTTTAGAATTAGTTATCTATCAAGTTGAATGTTAATATTGATGCCGTATTAAAAGTGCTTGGTAATGTGGTTTCATTTGTTGTTAGAAATTGAGAAACTGACAAGGCTGTAGTATATTATGAACTCCATAATGCTCAATCCTTTAATTTAATAGTCTTCATTTTAAAGTCACCTTACTCATATATTGCTTGTGGGCCATCTGGAAAGGTACAAATGTCTTAATCTTTGAAAACTAGTTTAAATTAAAGCTGGTGATGTCTACGGTCTCAGACAAGGAAGAAAAACTGACTATTACTTCCTCAACAAGGGCAAAGCAACAAGTTGCGTTAGTCAAATCATGGACATTCATCAGTGGGGTTCATCAAACTTACATAGATGGCTCTGCAATTACTAAGCCAGGAATTGATAACAACACAATCAAAATGGTTCACGGGCAAACTGCTATAGAAGAAACCGAGAGTGACAGAGCTAAAATGGAGACCCAAATTCACCATTATTATTAACTGGATAGGTTTAGTTCGGTAAAGAAAGAAAAAGCAGGGAGGGCTTGTGGGTGAGTCGATTCAATGGAAAAAAAAAGAGGCATGAGAGTATCAGAGCCAATTTCAAACGTTGGTTTTGGGAGTCTCTTTTTTTTCTTTTTTGGGATAAAACAAAGATTTATTTTTTTAGATACTGGATTAATGGATAATTGAAATTAGCCTCAGTTTGGCAAGAATTTTAACATGAATTAGCCACATCGTATTGTTGAACAAATTTATGGTATTAACAGTGAGACATGTTTTTAGTGAAATTTAAAAAATTAAAGAACTAAAATACAATAAAATGAGATAAAAGGACAAAAATATAATTTAAAATAAAAGGCTAAAGCTCACTTCTACCAAGATTTAATTTAAATCTTCAAAATGAAACATTTGAACTCAAGTTAACCATTAACCATTAAACTCATGTACAATGGACCTTCAATCATTCATTTCCAAAGAAGGTGGCACTAATATTCTTGGTCGCAAATGCAAGATGCCTTAAATAGCCAATTGTATTGGAAGTATTGCAACTAAAAAAAATGTTTTGTACAAATTTTTTGCAGTTACCAAAACTGAGGCTGAATTTACAGTCAGTTTCTCAATGCCTTTGACTATACCCCCTGGACTCTGGCGTTAGCAATTAACTTTTCAGACTCAGCTATCTCCTTTTCCCCTTTTGAATAAATGGTTACAAGTATACCCCCTTTGATTTGTAGTACCACTTCTATGTACAAAATAAACACCACCGAGAGGCCCCTTCGATGCTGCTGGCAGAAGCAAAACACTAGATGTTGAGTCACTAAACATTCATACGTCGCTCTACCTATTGTTTCTTCAATGTACTCTGGCTCTCCACCTCCATCAAGATGATGTCTCAAAATGCTGAGGCTGTACATTTGCATAGGTTATTCCCAGATGTTAAAAAATACATCATAACCTGCGAGTACCCAACAACATAGATTCAATGAGATAATGATTACTACATGACAAAAAAAAAAAGGGTAAAAATACCTGATGCTTTAAGTCGTAGACAGGGTTCAGCAGAGCAAGTACATGATCCATCAAGAACCCAATCAATTAAGAAACTTTAGCAGAGCATCGTATACAATCAGCCCCAAGGACAAGATAACCAACAGGAACATGATCCCTAGACACCACAAAGCTTCAAAAGTTACTGATGCCTTGGTGAAAACAGGGAGGACAAAGGGTGCTTCTTCCCCAGGGTGTATAGTAGTAGGAACTATAGTATATCCCTTTGGATAGGGTTCCAGAACCATTTCACACGATATTTCTCGAGGTAATTTAACAACCAATTCAGAATGTTGTAAAGAAATGCTCAAGGGTCAAACTAATCCACAATAGTAAAGTAAAACTAAGAACCTGTGGAACATGCTTCAGCTTGTGCTTCATCCTATCTGTCCATTCAGATGACGAATCAGACCAAGGGCCATTCCACTAACTGCATTGGCCCATGGATTTCTGATCTGAACCAGTTTATGGCCATCCACCTCTCTCACCTAATGTCAATAGTAATGATCATTATATTTCATTAGCATTGAATATAATAAATGTGTACATAAAATATATGTATGTATGTATGTATATTCCACCATTACCTGTAGCATAGAGTAAGCACGCCCTTGCATAATGCCACTGGATGAGATGTGCCCATCTGAACCCGAAAGACTTCCTGCACCAAGAAGAAACCTTCCTGCTTGAAGCGTAACAGTTGGGACCACAATCTACCACTTGCAAGGTCAATCTGGGCTTCAATACTCCTCATGTCAATTTCCTCCCCAGCACCACCAGGAAGGTCAACAAGAGCATCATGAACAAACCCACCTTCTAATGCTTCAAAAGAGCCATGCAACTTTGCATATGCCTTTTCCAATATAGAGACCCAAATTTCATTACCCTTCTTACTGGTGGAATCCAATCGTCAACAACAGGGACACACTCACCCTAGATATCATGAACCAGAATATGCTGTAGTTATGATGCCAGAACTAAAAAAATTCTATAGCACATATCAGATGAAATATGCAGTAAATAGAAGCAACATGAAGCCAATATGATTAATGTCAGGCATCTTAAGACATAAGATCAAGTGTAAAGACCAGACACGTTCTCATGTACGAGGAGATTAAAGCATGCTAATATCCCGTGCAAGTAAAAGTAAAGGAAACCTTTTTACTAGCATATGCTAAAAGGCCTTCTAGCCAAATGACACCACTGCCCCACTAAGAGATCAGAGATGGTTTCCTAAAAGACATCAACAACTTTACAACAGATAATAAGCATCAATGATCTCCCAAAAGCAATAAAAATATTTCGATATATTGGTTAGGATAGTACTCTTGAATCAAGGAATGCATCTTATATGATAGTCAGCTTTATAAAGATAATAATCCTTGAGGAGTTAAATTAATTTATCACTCATGATTACAAATTGATTATCAGTGTTTATCCTTCATACAGCAGGTACTTTCATCCTTGAGTTACTAACCTACCTCAGAACACAGCAAAAGCAAAACAAAGCTTGACCATTGTCAATAACTATTGACTAAATTAAGCTCTAAGATTCATCTATCTTAATGAATGCCTATCTACTAAGCATGAATATATACACAGACATATCAACAGTCAAATTTACAACCTTGGTGTATCCAAGTCCTAAATTTTAAACTTCCCATTTAATGGGTGATGGGACCTCTGCCAAAGAACACACAGGCATCCTATATTCTAAGCATATTGAACTATAATGTTTTTAAAAATCCTACTAAATAAATAAGATTCTAAACATAGCATGCAATCTGTTCATTTACTACCCAAAAATTAGAAAAGAACTTCCATAATCTCATCAAGATGGGGTTTTTACTCTCTCAATATATCCTTTTTCGTTTTGGAAAGTTCTTTTTTTTTTTGGTTTTTTTTTGGCGGGTTTTTTTTTGGGGGGGGGGGGGGGGTTAGGGGCTATCTTTCCCTTTTTTGGTCAGCCATATCTGAAATCCTTTCATTGGTTTGCACCAGTTCATTAGTGATGCTTAACCAAAAAAAGAGCATCACTAAACTCCTCTAATTTTGTAGTCGAACTAAATGACAAGTTACAAATGAAGCTTCAATTTCAGTCTTTTCTGGCATTGCTTTTTAATATATCAACTTGTCAGATAAACCCCCAAAAAAATTTTTTTTTTTGAAGCAGGTAAGTATAAAAATTGAAGAAACAAGAAAGATATCTTGACATGGCAATAACCATGTAATTTTTAAGAAATGCTGAAACATTTGAATAATAAAAAATTCACCAACAACGGATGCATTGATTTCAAAAAAAGAAAATGAGGCACTCTGATGAATATATTATTATTACCACAATATCTTGCATCATTGATAACCAAATTATCACTCTCAAGATCCAGCATGATCAAAAATACTTTGAACCTTGTTACAGTATTAAGTGTTGAAACAACTTTCTCAAAAATAATTTAAGCATTAATTTCTGGAAAGACACCTACAACTGATTGAAACAGTGATGAACAAATGAAGGTATTTGTCTTGATTTCAATTAGTTGTCAGGTTTCTATCATGAAAATCATGCTTAAATTAGTTATAAAAAGGCTGTTTCAATACTTAAAACTGACGCAAGGTTCAAATTATGCTTGATCAAGCTCAAGCGTGAGAGTGATGATTTGGTTATTAGTGATGCAAGATATAATGGTAATCTTATTATATTCATTTGAGTGCATAATTATTATTATTATTTTTTGAAATCAATGCGTCCACTTTTGTTAGAATTTTTTATTATTCAAATGTTTCAATGTTTCTTAAAAATTACATGGCCATTTCCATGTCAAGATATCTTTTATCTGTTTCTTCAATTGTCACACTTACTTGGGTACAAACTATCTTCTTGGTTTGCTTGATAAATTGGTATATGGCAAAGCTTGAAAGATTGAAATTTAAGAACTTTTTCGTAACTTATCAATTAAGTTTGACTACAAAATTCGAAGACTAGCAGTGATTTTTTTCAAAGCATCATTAATGAATCGACACAACCAATGAAAAGAGGTGTTTCTGCATTTATTTAATGCGCATGAATAATTATTGAAGCTTAGAGATATTGCTTTTCAATAGTGAGGGCTACTCGGAAGTGACTAATATTAACTTTTGGAGTGATTGATGACTTACAATTTCGCATGATGAATTTAAAGCTCAAAAACCATCCACTTGCTGCTGTTTACAACATGCAGTCCGTTGTGACCATGATCTTGAACCTGTCAATTTTGTTCATCTCATTCTGTTTAACCAACAAGATTATTCATTGATTAACATGGAAATAAAAATAACCAATTCAGCACAAGGTTTACTTTAGCTATAATTTAGAGATTTTGCCATATGAAAACCAACCTTTTGAAAAAACCAGTAAGCTACTGTCAAAATTTGAATCATATGATGGAAGATCCAATTCTAAACCCATAATCACTAAGGTAGAAAATCTTGAAAATGTAGGGCTGCTTCTGCTAGTATGGTGTTGCTATTATTCTCTTCAATCTGCCCAATCAACACAACATATACATGCAAACTCCTACATCTTCTATCAGTTGGACACCATATTGTCAGCATAGGAGCTGATTGTGAAGTCTTTAACATGACCAATACGTTTCATGACGAGCTCAGCAACTCCCGACGCTCAACCCTGTTGATGAATCAACCAATCCTACCACAGTCTGGATTTTGGTGCCCCAACCTGTATTCGGAGTCCCGGTGAGCATGGGACTGCACCACAGAGATGGGGATCAGCCGATGTCCTCTGTTTGGAATGGGGTTCATGTTAACCTAGATATCCCAAATCTGAACCAAAACATGGTTAGTGAAGAGCATCAGGACTTTGGATTGGGATAGTGGAAAGAAGAACTAAGAATTTTCCAGATCCAAATTATGTAGGTAGATCCCAGGACTGCAAGTTGAGCCTTGCACTTCCCAAACAATTGATCGTCCGAAAGGTATTGCATATGATCATATAACGGTGTTTTCAACCAAAATATATCATATAAAACATGACTCCATGTGTGTGCTTTTCCTTCTTTTGGTTCAAAATGATGCCGTATGATCTACGCAATACCTTCAAGACGATCAATTGTTTTGAAAGTGTAAGGCTCAACTTGTAGTAGTCTTGGGATACACCTGCATGATTCGGATCCAAAAATTTCTTGGTCCTCCTTTCCACTATTCCCAATCCAAAGTCACCTTCTTCTTCATTAACCGGGTTTGGGTTCGAATATGGGATAACCAAATTAGCATGAATCCCATTCCAAACAGAGGACATCAGCTAATCCACGCATCTGAGGTGTAGTTCCATGCTCACTGGGACTCCAAATACTGGATGGGGATTTGAAATCCCGATTGTGGGAGGAATGATTGATTCATTGATGGCATTGAGCGTCGAGAGTTCCTGAGCTCGCCGTGCAACTTACTGGAGCCAACGAAACCCCTAAAACAAGACCAAGGAGAAGACACATCACTATGAGTGTAGAATTGTAGAAATATGCATTTAATATTACATGTTAGAGTTGATTAAGTTAAAAGAATTAGTAAACAGTTGTTGAAAATTTCCCAAGTAGCTCACACCCATAAAAATTAAAATGATATGAGCTAATGAAACCCATTGACCTTGAGATTTGAGTCTTTGATCGTAATATTCTCAATTTTCAATTCATTTGAAAAATTAATTTATTCGCAACCCTAGTTTCAACTTACTTGTCTTTTATCATCACAAATCAATGAAGAAAATCATCAACTACCATCACTGCCATAACTCTCACAAAAGTGAACTATAAATTTTAAAAATGCCAAAACCTAGAACAAGTTTCTACAAAATCGGTTTCCCAAGACCACATTATTGCTACAAATTAAAACTTTTAACTTAAAGATTTAGAGTAAGTCATATAGATTTCAATCAACTAACAAAATGAATAGATCGGCGCACGGTTAACCTCTTTCTAAAAACTACGATCATTTTCATAAGAATCGATAGAAAACAATGGAAAGAATAGATCGTTACCTCGTAATCATGCTTATAATGAAGCGATCTTCTTTTTCTTCTCGCAAACACAGATCTCCGGACACAAAAGATGCAAATGATTTCTGAAGTATTTGTAGGAAAAGTTACAAACATGAAATAGATTGAGACTGGGGATTTGGCAATGATATTGAGATTGAGAAGTGAGAGTATATGTAGGAAACATACTATTCTAGAGGCTTCGACACAATGACGTTTGAAAGTAAGATATTTTTATATTTTATTATTTTCTTGTGGGGCCCAAATAATATTTTATTTCTCCTTACATCCTATATACTAAAACATGAAGTTTCAAAGATAATAGAAGCCAATCTTACTTCGTTTAAGGGTATTTTTGGATTAGCATGTAATTTAGTGACATTAAATCTGTCCTATGAGATTGTAAAGAGTTACCTCTTACATTAAGTTTGTACATTTAGAAGAATAAGTTCTCTTCTGTGCTAGCTCTAAAGTTTAAACCTGAATAGTCAAAGGCATATCTCTTTACCATTAAACTAACCTTTTGTTATTTAATGTTCCACTTTAATTACGACAATGAATTTGTTTTAATAATATTCTTGAAAGACCCCCTTCTCTTTTTTCTTGTCCTTTAGATTTGAGTATTTTGCATGTTCATTTTAGTTCTTGCTTGGTGGTATCAATCTCATTGAACATTACAACTCATACTTCAAATCCAGCAAAAAGAATATATCAATCTAAGATAAGCGCATATTGTTAACCACATCATTTCATAGACATTACAATGAGATGTATATAAATTGGGGTAACAAAACTAAGGAAGTTTGTTAACAACAACCAAAATGCTGAGGTTTCTACCTGAGCTGCAGGGCAAAAAATTTTGGACATGATTTACATATCTGATCATATTTCAGAATGGGTAAAGAGCAAGAGGACCAATTTGCAAGTTTCTATTCAGGAAGATTGAATTGATATATGTAACAACTGTAAAATTTCATTTCATCTATTAGTGATGAAATAAATGACATTGAAATGGATAGGTTCTATTCAGAACTGTTAAACGAATGCTACTTGCCTATCTCTCTGTTTATAATCATTTTTACTCCCTTTTACCAATTGATTAATAACATCATTGAACAAAACTTGAAGAGTTCACTAGTTCTATTTTCACGTTGCCTCTCTGTATTTTTTTTTTCCGTAGCAAAAATGATAATAAAGGTAGTGAGAAACATAAATTTGATCCATCAATGGGTTCAACTCACATAAACATGGAATGATTAAACCACCTTGAGGATTTGATGTATAAATTTCTCGGGTAACCATCTCTTTCAAGACTGACTCTACATATATCTACAACACTTTAGCTGTCTCTCTCCTTGGTATCAATCTCTTTATATTATTTCTCTCCACCTTAAACTCACCCAGGCATTAGAATTCATGAAGGATTTGAGAGAACTTATGACAGAAAGTTAACAAATTAGATACAACTTGTGAGATGTATCATCTCACATTGTGACTTAGTTGAATGGCTAATTATAAGAGGAAATTCATTGAAGTTTGTTCCAAAGGTAACTTGATTAATAAACAAAGATGTATATGATAAACTATCAGCAATTAGTGTTGCCTCTGATCAGATCTGCCTCAATCGTGCATTTTGATAAGCAAATGGATCATTAGATTGTAAATTTTCATGACAATTTAAGAAACTAATACACAAATGAATTAAGAACTCACATAAGAGGTAATTATTGTTTTGTTTAAGCTAATTCTGACTAGGATTCATAATTGAATTGATACGTAGATTGAAGTAAATTTAATGTGAATTACTTATTTTATTTCTAGGAATGTTTGTAATTTAAACTTATTTTAAAAAAAAACTAATACATGATTTCTTTCTAGTAAAAGCCATATAGAATTTCCTTCTTTCTTAATTTAAACACTGAACCGTTGGAAAAAGTTACTATATGTACTGCATAGCTTAAAAGTTCCATATTAAGGATAAGGAAACAGTATGAGATGGTCCAATCAAGCAAGCTGGCAACATAATAAGAGATAACTAAGTTACAAAAACAGCCTCAAAACACATCTGTTTTTTTAGTTATTGATTTGATCATAACTGGACAGAGTCAGGTGCAAGTTCTTCATCTGCTTCCTCATCCTTGATCAACAAGAAAAGACCTGTACTTCCTTCTTGGATCAGTGGGGTCCTATGTATTTGATTTCTCATATGAAAGTGTTAGGCACAGTGTGTTCCAACATTCATAAAGTCTCCAACACCATCTCTGAAGACACACCCATGTGATCCTTCAGTTGCTTATGTTTATGTACCAATGTCCATTCTCCTTTCCTTATACAACACACATTGCAGATATCACAATTTGTGATAATTCACATCTATATATACCACATATCATTCCATAACTTCACCAAGTTCTCACGTTGCTCACATTTTGACAATCACAAACAATGGCCATCAAGCAGATCCTACATCGGTCTATTTCCACAGGGAAAGAAGCAGCTTTCATGTCTTCTAAGGTTCCAAAAGGGCATCTTGCAGTGTATGTTGGAGAAGAGGAAAAGAAGAGGTTTGTGGTACCTATATCGTACCTAAATGAACCAGAATTCCAAGAATTACTGAGCATGGCTGAGGAAGAAATCGGTTATGATCATCCAATGGGTGCTCTCACAATTCCTTGCAGAGAAGACATATTCATGAGTCTCACTTCTGGCTTTGCACCATGATGCATTACACAGAAGAAGGGGTAAGAGCTAAAACTCCGATGGCTTGTTCGCAAAGGTTCTGAAATCACATCAAGAATTGATTCAACTCAAATTCTTCAGCAGCTGGGAGAAGACCCAAAGTTCACAACTTGGGAAAGAAAAAAAGAACAGCAAAAGATTTTGCTGTTTAATCTCTTAAACAATTTCATGGTTGAAGCAGTTGCCTCAAAGGGGAAGAAAAATTGTGCGTTCATCATCTAAAGGGATGAAGACAAAAAAAGCCTTCACTGATTTGCTAGTAACATCTAGCTCTCAATTGTCAAGACAAGACATAGCTACAAAACACCATTAGCTGCCACAGTAGTTCTCTACATTCTTTGATCAAGAAGATTGAATTGTTACAGAGATTTGTGTAAACTGTAAAATTTCATATATTATTGTATACAGCAAATAATATTGAATTGAAACATTTCTATTCATTCCATTTCTCCCATTTCTTCCCTTGAGTTGGGTTTCTTGTTATATTGAATCTGGAAATAAGGCATTATGGATTCATTTAATAGTTTAACTTTCTTAATTGAATTAAAGTGAAACTTGAAATAAAGTTGTTACTTGCAAAGTTACCAATGTTTACAGTTAAATTAGAATTCAAATAATTGGTGCCAGCTAAAAATAGTGTTCTTGTCTCCAATGATTTTTGGCAAATATGATGGTCCTAGTAATATTGAAACAACTTGTGTGAAAATTTGTGAGTCTAAACAATTACAGATTTGCAATTTGCTTAAGGGTAGGGGACCCAAATGAAAATAATTTGATCTATATGGCCCATTAATATTTTTCTTGTGAAGAAATAGCAGACACCATACATCACAAATTCTATCCTCTTCCTCAAACTCAAGGCTCTGAAATTGGCCACAAACTTTCCTATCTACCTCTCATAAGTTCTCTTGTTGCACCTCCCTAACAGTCATAATAAACGTGGGTCTGCCTTAGAAATCAGAATCATTTGTTCCTTTCCAAAATTGGGCGAATGATCAAGTAAAAGGGTTCTCATTGCGGATAAAAAAAAAAAGCTTGACCAGAGCTTTGTAATTACTAGTTTTTATGAATAAACAGAATCAGAGAAGCCACTTGAGTTGTTGAATTCATTGTGATTAAACAAAAAACAGAGAACACTCTGTACTTGAATCTCATTGTAAGGGACAAATTTTTTCCACAATCTAATAATGGAAAACAAAAAATCTTTACAAGATAACAGAAAGCCTATTGTACAAAAATTCTTCTAAATCTATACACGTCAGTCTCCTTCCATATTCTTTATGGCCGGTTCAACTGAGAAGTGATTTGTAGGATCACATCTTCTCTGCAAGGAATTGTGAGGCCACCCATTGGATGGTCATATCCAAACTCTTCCTCAGCTTGACTCAGCAAGTCTTGAAATGATGGTAGGTTCATGTATGATACGGGGATCACAAAATGCTTCATTTGCTCGCCAACATACACTGCAAGATAGCCCTTTGGCACTTCCACAGATTTTGATGCTCCTTGGCTCGAAGAAAAGGAAAAGCCCTTTTGATACCAGCTAAACGAAAACCCATTTCTTTTGTTTCTCTACTAGAATGGTAAGGTAGTTTTTAGAATTTGATTCTTGAGGATTGAAATGGCTTGTGTTGATTGTGAAGGCAAGAGGGAGTCTATATTTATATTTATAGTTGTTAAAGGGTTGCTATAAGAAAGGTTGTGAGTGTGCCATTATGGATCACATGGTGCTGGCTATGAAGGATTAAGAAGTTGTATAAGAATGAATGCATACCCTACCTTCTAAAGAGAGGTCAATGGGATACCTTAAATCTGTATAGATATGTTTTGGTGAGTCCAAAAGTTTTATGATGCACTCCATTTTATTAAGCTTTAGACATCTCACGTTCTTTTTTCTTCTTCTCTTCATATTGATTTGGAAACAAGAGGCTCCTGATTCAATTATCATAGGACAGAGTCAAATGTAAGTTATTCATCTATTTTGTTCCTTTGTGAAGGGAAGAGGTTCTGAAGATGACTACTGCTCTGGATCAGTGTTGCTTGCTTGGAATGCATGAGTGTCCTCCCCCCAAAATTTGTTATTAGTACCTGGTTTCTTCTTGGATGGGGGTTTTCCATGTAATTTCCAGCATGTTTCTTTTGTGTGCCATGGCCGTTTACAATGATCACACCAAGTTTTCTGCTTTCCTCCTCGCCTATCACCTTCTGAGTCTCCTCCTCAAGTTACAAGGGTTGATCCTTCATGATCATTTTTCAGCATCACTTGCCTCTGAGCCTCTTCTCTTTGCACTTTGGAAAAAAATTCTCGAATGGATGGCAGAGGTTCCCTTCCTAAGATATGCCCTCAAACTTCATCAAGGTCTTTGTTCAGCCCTGCTAGGAAGAGAAATACTCGTTCTCTCTCTACTTTTTTCTTGTAGTGAGATGTGTCCCTGCGGCTTTCCCAGTCTTCTTCTTTGAACATGTCTAGTTCTTGTTCATCATTTCATTGTAATAAACTGTTACCTCGCACTCTCCTTGCTGTAGTTTCCACATTCGGGTGGTCAATTCAAACAGTTGGGAGTGATTATCCATATCCAAGTACATGATATGATTGCTCACGTAGAACCCAAGACTCAAAGGGAAATCTTCCTTTCCCTTATTAGAATTCCTCCCTTGTTTGGAACCTATTGTGGCGGCTGAGAGAAATAACTCTCTAAATTTTTGATAACATATCTGATGCCTTCTTTATTCCTTCTTAGTCTTCAAATAGGCACAATACATAAAATAATTTAAGAAATAAATAAAAGAGAAATTAACTTATGATTTCTTTATAATCAAAATCTTCCTTTTAAAGAAAACCTTCCTAAAACATAGAGTTAAATAATTGCTGAAAATAAAAACATGCCTAAAATAAATTTATTTTCTAAAATCAATCAAAACCTTCCTTATCCAATTCTTTGCTTATTCTCCTAAATTTCCTTTCTTGTGTACTAGCCTCCTATTTGGAGGGTGTATTCCAGAAGAAATAAAGGAAATTAATAGTGGGTTTTGTGGCACATGGGGGTCAGGTGTCAGTTAGTGTTGTCTATTGAACAGTCCATATGTAATCGGCCTGTTAACACTTCTCCCGTCATTTTCCGCCCAGGGCCACAGTTCAACTTCTATGTCTCTGGCCAATTGCATGGCCTGATATCTATTTTTTGGCCTCAGTGTTCTTACCTGGCTCTTGATCTCCAGATGCAAACCTCCAACGAAATACCCCAAGTATTTTGCTTCCAGTAATTTCCCGCATTGAGAAGAATATAACTCAAACTCTGCAATGTATTCGTCCATTGTTCCCTTTTATCATATTTCTTTCAATTCCTCATATGGGTTGTCCAGTCTTCCTCTTCCAAATCTTGCCACCAGAGATTGAACCAATGGATGGTTGAACCATGTGAAAATGTGTTCTCTTATTGATAATCAAAACATCAGAGGAGTACAGCTTAAAAGGAAGGAGAGAAAAATTAACTGCTTAAAACATAGGAAGGAGAATGAAATAAAGGAATAAAATAAAAAACGAAAAAAGGAAAATTAAATCTCATGAAATTGGGATCCTGGAAAAATATCTTATTACATTATTTTGAATCATAAAAAATTAATATTCCTAAAATATCCACACAAAAACATTGGGAATTGATTATTGGGAAGTGAACAAAAGTTGCTTGGATAGTAGTGCTTTCTGATTAAAAAAATCACACCAACTTAAGCTATTATTTATTTTCATTAGGTAAATGCAGAAACAACACAATTTCTTTAGCTTAGAGCACTTGTTAACGCCAAAGAACTCAGAGAAAGTCCTCTGAAGTATGCTTTACACATTATTCACTTTTAATTCGATACTTCAACTTAATTCACAAGTTACAAGTAATATTCTCAAATCTCAGTTTTTTTGAGATTTACGAATCATCATGTGCCAAAGTGTCAAAGAAACCAAAAAGCCTATACCAGGAAAGTGCGGACAACAAACAAACAGATTGGAGACATTTTCACTTGGCTCTAACTTTATAATTCTTAAAAAGAGCTGAAACATTTGATTGACCAAATTATCACACTCAAGATCAAACATGATCAAGCAGACTTTGCAACAATTTTTAGAATTGAGACTACTTATTCATAACAACACTCAGACCCCACAAGAGCATCAAAAGCTGCCACCTTCCCCTTGAAAATTTCTTGTTTACTATGAAAAGAAATTCCATCTATGTATAATTCCAATGGGATGACTATTCAATTGTATACATACATTCACATGAATTTCATGATAGAAACTTGGTATTGGATTGAACTAAATTGATTACCTTCGTTTGTTCGTCATTGTGGGGAGCATGAAGTGTTGTTATTCTTATGATCTCAATGCTGCAAGTTAGAGCAGTAATCTTGATGTCTTCATCTTTATCCCTCGAAAGTTTTTATGAAATAAATGCTTCCATTAGTGGTACAAGTGATTCACAAATTCCAAGGGAAGGTTCTTGCTGCAATATCCATGAAAAATATTTTCTCAAGATCTTGAAAGTCGGAAAACCAAACAAGAAGATAAGTTGATGGTGGTGAAGTTGTATAGAGTTTACCATAAGAGACCAAAGCACATAATTTTGAAACGTAATATTCTATGAAAATGGTCCACCAAGCAGGAGTTTGTACTCTTTCATTTCTTCTATTAATTTCTATATAAATTATATATTTTAGTAATTTCATTTCTTATACAGATTCAAAGATAAAAGTTAGCCTAAACAAAATTTGAAAATACTTTATAGATACATATTTATATATATATATATATATATGTATGTATTTATATAACTTCAATGCAAATAACCTGTAGACTTGTATTTAAAATGGTATACTAACATCAAGAAATTTGTCTAGGAGTTAAATAGATGTGCTCTAATTCTCCTAAATATACTGGGCTAATGTAAAGGTCTCCTTTTGAAATCTTTTGGAAAGAATTAGTGTTGTTTACGTGCAAGCTAATTCAAAAATACTTTTATTGTTTAACAGGAAAAAAAAGAACATTGGATTCCATTATCTTTATGATATTTCTTTTCATTTTAAAATTATCTTATTTGAAATTCCCTGTTTAAGTACATATGATATAAGTAGAAACAAAATATTATTTGGGCCCCACAATAAAAAAATAAAGTATGCATATATTTACTTTTAAATGTCACTGTTTCGAAAGAGAAACGATCCTCTAACGTCACGTCACTGTGATGTGAGATATGGACTGTCTATTCTGCACAATCAGATGGTCTACATTTAAAGAAGACGTTGCCCGTCTAATTGCAAGGAATGGACGACCCAGATCTTAAGTCACGATGACTTAACATTACGAGATCTACGCGTCTCTCGAAGTTTCTTGAATATCAAACTTTCGCCTATATATTTACCCCTCCAACTCTATATCATCACAAGATCCCTGATCCTCAACCCTATCGCATGTCTAAAACTTGTTTCATTTATAGATGCTTTGAAAATTGATAACATCATCAAACCTAGCAAGAATGTAGGTACGAGTTTTGTGCGTTGTGATATGTGTTTGCGAGAAGGCAGAAGATGATTGCTACTTTATAAGGATGGTTGCGAGGTAAAGATATATTCTTTCCATTATTTCCTTTGATAGTTTCAAATTGATCTTCATGAAAAACAATTGAAGTTATGAGAAAAGAGTTTGATTGTGTAGATCTATTCCTTTTTTTGTTGTTGATTGAATTGTTCTTAACTGATTTTTCAATATGAAAATTATAAGATTTTATTTTTTTTATCGACGATAAACTCTAGGGAAAATGATTGTGTGAATTCTTGTTCAGGTATGAGAAATGTTAAAGTTTATAGTTCACTATTTATGTGGTGACCATAATTAACAAATTTTCCATTGGTTTGTGCTGATAAAACATAAATAGTTTGAGACTAGGGTTTGAGGTGATAGAATTTGCAAAATAACTTACAAATTGGGAATGCCCCAAATAATCTCCTAGTATTGGATCTGCCTTCAATTCATGCTATTTACATGTTTTCAAGTGTATGATATAGTAGTGTAAATTGAGTTTGTTTTCTTTAAAATTTTTAAAACATCTTTTTTTTTAATTTATACTCAGTCCTCTCCTTCCTTGAACAGAACATCCAATGAAGTTTATACCTTATTAAACCTTTGATTAGGATTTACAGCAGCTGATCCTTTCTTCGCAGGTGGTCATCACATAGGGTTCAAGACTTTAAGAGTATTACACAAAAGGTATGCTCCAAAGCATGTAGGCTTAGAAAATGATAAGTGCATAGAACTATCCTGCTTAATTTGCACATTTGTATACCTTGCTCAGTTTTTCTTTTCGATGTCTGACATTTCATAAAGGGCTCATGCAAAATCTTCATTGAAATATACATCTGAATTGATTCTCTTGTTTGGTTTTCTGAGTTTTAGAATGTTCAACAAATATTTTTGAGGATGGAGCAAGAACCATCCAATGGAATTTGTGAGTCACTTCTACAAACATGGATTTTGTATCTAAAAGTGATCAAGGTTATGCCCCACATGCATTTCTTGTGTGTATGTTTACATATCTGTGTTTTTGGGATTTTTGGTACAGAGATTTGAAATCTGTGAAAGATTTTAAATTGAATGCAAGATAGCCCTTTGGGACTTTCACATATTTCGATGTTCCTTGGGTAGAAGAAAATGAAGCCCTTTTGATACTGGCTAAACGAAAACCCATTTCTTTTGTTTCTCTACTAGAATGGTAAGGTAGTGTTTAGATTTTGATTCTTGAGGATTGGAATGGCTTGTGTTGCTTGTGAAGGCAAGAGGGAGTGTGTATTTATATTTTCAGTTGTTAAAGGGTTGCTAGGGGATGGGGTCCACACAGAGACAAAGGTTGTGAGTGTGCCATTATGGATCACATGGTGTTGTCTATCATGGATTACGAAGTTGTATAAGAATGAATGCATACCCCACCTTCTAAAGAGAGGTCAATAGGATAATGGAACAGTATGAGATGGTCCAGTTACAAAAACAGCTGCAAGTAGTTCCTGATTTATCCATCACTGGACAGAGTCACATGCAAGCTATTCATTTGCTTCCTCTTCTTCCATAAACAAGAAAGGACTTGTACTTGCATCCTAAATCAGTATGTCCCAACTGCTTATGTTTATGTCTCACCAATGTCAGATCCTACACCACACATTGCAGATATCACAATTTGTTACCACAGACCCATTCATCTCTATATATACCCACATACCATTCCATAACTTCATCAAGTTCTCACATTCCTCACATCTTCACAATCACAAACAAACCCACTTCTCTTACAGCAACAATGGCCATTAAGCAGATCCTGCGTCGGTCTCTTTCAAAAGGGAAAGAAGCAACTTCCATGTTTACTAAGGTTCCCAAAGGGTATTTTGCAGTGTATATAGGAGAAGAAGAAAAGAGGAGGTTTTTGGTGCCTATTTCATATCTAAATGAACCTGAATTCCAGGAATTGCTGAGCATGACTGAGGAAGAATTCGGGTATGATCATCCAAAGGGTGCTCTCACAATTCCTTGCAGAGAAGACATATTCTTGTGTCTCACTTCTCTCTTTGCACCGTAATGCTTTACCCAAAAGAAGCAGGAAGAGCTGAATCCCCAATGTCGGTCACAGAGGTTCTGACATCATTTCAAGAATCAGTTCAACCTGAAAGCCTAAGCAACTAAGAGCAGACCCAAACTTCACAACTTGGGAATGAAGAATAGAACAGCCCAAGATTTTGCTGTTTGATCTCTCAAGAGATTACATTTTTGAAGAATCTGTCTCAAAGGGGAAGAAAAAATGTACTTTGATCATCTAAAGGGATGGAGAAACAAAAAACCTTTATTGAACTGCAAGGAGATTGAATTGTCACAGGGATTATGTGAACTGTAAAGTTTCAAATATTAGTGTGTACAACAAATGATATTGAAATTAAATTTCCATTTCATAATTATTTCTCTCATTTCTTCACTTGAGTTGGGTGTCTTTAAAAAATTGAATTGCAACAGGGGTTTATTTAACAGTTTTACTCAGAATTGAATTTAAGTGACATTTGACATTTCATCATAATCTCATCCCTTTATTCAACTGAACTTTTAAGTTAAAACTAGTTTTTAAATTAGAAAGTATGAATTTCTACCAATGAATAAAACTTGACATAAAGTTGTTAACTGTGAAATTACCCAATATTTACAATCACAATAGAATAGAAATAATTGATACCAGCTTAAACTGTGTTCTTGTCTCCAATGATTATAGGCAAACATGATGATCCCATTAATGTTGAAAACAATTTGTGTGGACATGTGTCAGTCTAAACAATTATTAATTTGCAATTTGGTTAAGGGTGGGACCCAAATAAAAATAATTTGACCTTTATGGCCCATTCATATTTTATAATCAAGAAATAGAAGACACTCATAAATTTTATCCTCTTCCTCAACATCTACCTCTCATAAGTTCTCTTGTTGAACCTCCCTAACAGTTTGTTCTCTCATAATTAGTTAGTCTTTGCAACAAGTAAGCAGTCATGTCATAATTCTTCTTCATTCATCGCTTTCCAATTTCCTCTCCTCCATTGAAGGCAGAGAAATAACAAGGAATAGAACATTAATTTTGCATAGTGGTTAGATGAAATCTGAAAAAATATGAAGATACTTGTGAAAATCTTAATATATATATATATATATATATATAGGTAAAAGGGGGAAATGTTATGCTAGTGCCACAATATCTCTTTGTAACTAACTCAGGAAATGGTCATGTTTCTAGAAAATGATAAATGTTTGTTAAATGTTTTAATAATTTTTTAATTAAAAAATTAATCTTTGTAAATTTTTAAAAAAAACAAAAAAGATACTATTTGAACTCACATTTAAGATGAGGTAACAACAATCTTTTCTAACAACCAATCTACTGTTGTATAACCAAGAATTTAGTATTTCATTTTCATGGAAAAACTAAAATTATAAATATTACGCATCACTTTAACAGAGAGGCAGAAAATGATAAAGAAGTGAAGCTAGTTTACTGTTGTTCAAAAGGCAAATTCTAGACACACTGACAAAGACCTTACAAAAATCAAGATCTGAGTTATTAAGAAAGAAAATGGGCATATGTAACAAGTTCCAAATTTAACCATCACTGGACAGAGTCACATGCAAGTTATTCATAGGCTTCCTCTCCTTTGATCAACAAGAAAGGACCTGTACTTCCTTCTTGGATCAGTAGGGTCCTTTGTGTTTGATTTCTCACATGAATGTGTTAGGCACAGTGTGTCCCAACATTCATAAAGTCTCCAACACCATCTTCAAGACACCCCATGTGATCCTTCAAAATGCTTATGTTTATATCTCACCAATGTCAATTCTCCTTTCCTTCTACGCCACACATTGCAGATATCACAATTTGCAATCACACACCCATTTATCTCTATATATACCCACACATCATCTTCTAGCTTCACCAAGTTCTCACATTGCTCACATTTTCACAATCACAAACAAATCCACTTCTCTTTTAGCAGCAATGGCCATCAAGCAGATCCTACGTCGGTCTCTTTCCAGAGGAAAAGAAGCAGCTTCCATGTCGACTAAGGTTCCAAAAGGGTATGTTGCAGTGTATGTTGGAGAAGAGGAAAAGAAGAGGTTTGTGGTGCCTATATCATACCTAAATGAACCCGAATTCCAGGAACTTTTAAGCATGGCTGAGGAAGAATTCGGGTACGATCATCCAATGGGTGCTCTTACAATTCCTTGCAGAGAAGACATCTTCATCAGTCTCACTTCTCGCTTCGTGCCATAATGAATTACATTAAAGAAGTGGTAAGAGCTGAAGTCCCAACGACTTGATCACGAAGGTTCTGACATCTTGTCAAGAATCAGTTATACTCAAAAGCTTAAGCAGCTAAGAGAAAACCCAAAGTTCACAACTTGGGAAAGAACGTAAGAACAGCCAAAGATTTTGCTGTTTGATCTCTCAAAAGATTACATGTTTGAAGAATTTGTCTCAAAGGGGAAGAAAATTTGTCCTTTCATCATCTAAAGGAATGGAGACACAACAAACCCTCGTTGATTTGCTAGTAACATCTAGCTCTCAAGTGTCAAGACATGATTAAACAACATCATTAGCTGCCACAATAGTTCTCTGCATTCTTTGATCAAGAACCTTGAATTGTTACAGAAATTGTATGAACTGTAGAGTTCATATATTATTGTATACAACAAATGATATTGAAATGAAATGTTTCTACTCATAATCCTTTCTCTCCTTTCTTCCTTCGAGCTGTGTTGAATCTGCAAATAAAGCGTTAGAGATTCATTTAACAGTTTAACATTTTTAATTGAATTAAAGTGATATTTGCATATTATCATTGTTTAATCCCTGTCAAGGCTTATGACAGAATATTTGTATTTATGAGTAAAACTTGAAGTAAATTTATTTACTGCAAATTTACCAGTAGGCACAGTCGAATTAGAATTCAAATAATTGATGCCAGCTAACAATAGCATCCTTGTCTCCAATGATTTTAGGCAAATATGATGGTCCCATTAATGTTGAAAACAACTCGTCTGGAAATGTTTGTGAGTGTAAACAATTATGGATTTGCAATTTGGTTGAGGGTAGGGGACCCAAATAAAAATAATGTGATCTTATGGCCCACTATTATTTTATTGTGAAGAAATAGCAGACACCTTCCAATGATTTTAAGCAAGTTGGCAAGATAATAAGAGACATCTAAGTTACAAAAACACATCACTTATGTTCTTCATATTGATAATCTACCAGTACTTTGAATCTGATCTATAAGCGGTAAAATGTTAGGGATACCATTAAATCACAATCGTGCATGATAAACTATCAGCAATTAGTGTTGCCTCTGATCAGATCTACCTCAATTGTGCATTTTGATAAGCAAATGGATTATTAACTCATATAAGAGCATTCGGTTCTTATTTTGATTCATCATTGTAGTTTGTCACGTTAGCTATCATGCGTAAGAACGCTTCTTATATAAGAACTGGTTCTTATACAAAAAGTAATAATAAATAATAACTCAATAAATGTTAGTGGAGTTAGTGGAGAGTAATACATGTTAAAATAGTAGAGAGTTGATTGTAGAATCTATTTGTAGGTTCTTAAGTGGTTCACCACTGGAATGTAGAGTTGCTTAAAGTAGTGAAGAGTTACTTAAGCCGATGTGGCACCGTGGGACTCACAATAAGAACCAAATTAAGATTTACCACTGTAGATGCTCTAAGAAGTAAATTATAATTTTGTTTAAATTAATTCTGACAAAGATTCATACTTGAATTGATACATAGATTGAAGTAAATTTAATGTGAATTACTGATTTTATTTCTAGGAGTGTTTGTAATTTAATTTTTTAAAAAAAAAAAAACCAGTACATGATTTCTTTCTAGGAAAAGCTATCTAGAATTTTCTTATTTCTTAATTTAAACATTGAACCTTTGGAAAAAGTTACTGGGATATGTACTGCATAGCTTAAATAGCTGGCAACATAATAAGAGATAACTAAGTTATAAAAGCAGCTGCAAAAGACATCACTCTGCTTTTTTTTTTTTTTAATTTGACCACAAGTAGTTGAAAACAGAGTCACCTGCAAGTTATTCGTCTGCTTCTTCTTCTTCTATCAACAAGAAAGGGTTCCCTAACAGTTTGTTCTCTCATAATTAACGTGCGTCTGCCTCAGAAATCAGAATCATTTGTTCCTTTAAAAAATTATGCAAATGATCATGGAAAAGGGTTCTCATTGCAATAAAAAATAAGCTTGCTTCTTAGTTTTCCTTTTCAAAGGAAGCCCCAGCTTTGTAATTACTAGTTTTTATGAATAAACAGAAACAGAGAAGCCACTTGAGTTGTTGAATTCATTGTGATTAAACAAAAAACAGAGAACATTCTGTACTGAATCTCATTCTAAGGGACAAAATTTTTCCACAACCTAATAATGGAAAACAAAAAATCTTTACAAGATAACAGAAAGCCTATATTACAAAAATACTACTAAATCTATACATGTCAGTCTCCTTCCCTATGATTTATGGCCGATTCAACTGAGACGTCATTTGTAGGAACACATCTTCTCTGCAAGGAATTGTGAGGCCACCCATTGGATGGTCATATCCAAACTCTTCTTCAGCTTGACTCAGAAAGTCTTGAAATGATGGTTGGTTCAAGTATGATACAGGGATCACAAAACGCTTCATTTGCTCTCCAACATACATTGCAAGGTACCCCTCTGGGACTTCCACAGATTTTGAGGCCCCTTGGCTTGAAGAAAATGAAGCCCTTCTAATACCGGCTAAACGAAAACCCATTGCGTTTTTTCCTCTGCTAGAATGGTAAGGTAGTGTTTAGATTTTGATTCTTGAGGATTGGAATGGCTTGTGTTGCTTGTGAAGGCAAGAGGGAGTGTATATTTATGTTTATAGTTGTTAAAGGGTTGCAAGAGGATGGGGTCTACATAGAGACAAAGGTTGTGAGTGTGCCATTATGGATCACATCGTGTTGTCTAGCATGGATTAAGAAGTTGTATAAGAATGAATGCATACCCCACCTTCTAAAGAGAGGTCAATAGGATACCCTAAATCTGTATATATATGTTTTGGTGAGTCCTAAATTTTTTTGATGCACTCCATTTTGTAGATAAGATTTAGACATCTCACATTCTTTTTTCTTTTTCTCTTCATATTGATTTCTACATATTGATTTGGAAACAAGTGTTTCCTGATTTAATCATCATAGGACAGAGTCACATGCACGTTATTCATCTACTTCTGCTTTTCGAACAGTATGAGATGGTCCAGTTAGGAAAGTTGGCAACATAATGAGATAGCTAAGCTACAAAAACAGCTGCAAGTAGTTCCTGATTTATCCATCACTATACTTGCTTCCTAAATCAGTGGGGTCCTATGTATTTCATTTCTCACATGACTGTGTTAAGCACAGTATGTCCCAACATTCATAGAGTCTCCAATGCCATCTTTGTAGACATACCCATGTGATCGTTCAACTGCTTATGTTTATGTCTCACCAATGTCAGGTCCTACACCACACAATGAAGATATCACAATCTGTGATCAAACACCCATTCATCTCTATATATACCCACATACCATTCCATAACTTCATCAAGTTCTCACATTCCTCACATCTTCACAATCACAAACAAATCCACTTCTCTTATAGCAACAATGGCCCTTAAGCAGATGCTGCGTCGATCTCTTTCCAGAGGGAAAGAAGCAGCTTCCATATCTACGAAGGTTCCAAAAGGGTATGTTGCAGTGTATGTTGGAGATGAAGAAAAGAAGAGGTTTGTGGTGCCTATATCATACCTAAATGAACCTGAATTCCAGGAACTTTTAAGCATGGCTGAGGAAGAATTTGGGTACAATCATCCAATGGGTGCTCTCACAATTCCTTGTAGAGAAGACGTATTCTTGAGTCTCACTTGTCACTTTGCACCGTAATGCATTACCCAAAAGAAGTAGGAAGAGCTGAATCCCCGATGACTTGGTCACAAAGGTTCTGACATCATGTCAAGAATCAGTTCAACTTGAAAGCCTATGCAGCTAAGAGAAGACCCAAAGTTCACACAACTTGGGAAAGAACAATAGAACAGCCAAAGGTTTTGCTGTTTGATCTCTCAAGAGATTACACGTTTGAAGAATTTGTCTCAAAGGGAAGAAAAATTGTACTTTCATCATCTAAAGGAACGGAGACACAAAAAGCCCTCAACAGTCAAGAGTATAACAACACTATTTGCTACCACAATAGTTCTGTACATTCTCTGATCAGGAACATTGAATTGTTACTGAAATTTTTTGAACTGTAAAGTTCATATACTATTTTATACAATAAATGATATTGAAATGATATGTGCCTATTCATAATCGTTTCTCTCATTTCTTCCCTTGAGTTGGATTTCTTTCAAAGATTGAGCTGTGATGAATCTGGAAAAAAGGCATTAGAGATTTGTAATTTTTTTTAATTTGATTAAAGTGATATTTGAAATATTATCAATGTCTCATCCCTGTCAAGATTGATGACAATTAACATTTTGTATTGCTGTTAATAAGTAAAACTTGAAATAAAGTTATTAAATGGGAGGTTACGGATATTCACGGTTAAATTAGAATTTAAATAATTGATGACAGCTAACAATAGTGCCCTTGTCTCCAATGATTTTAGGCAAATATGATGGTCCCATTAATGTTGAAAAGGATTTATGTGGACAAGTGTGTGAGTCTAAACAATTTGGACAAGCAAAAGATAATGTAATTTATATGGCTCAATTATATTTTGTTGTGAAGAAATAGCAGACACCATCATAAATTCTATCCTCTTCCTTAACCTCAACTCTCTGAAATTCACCAGGTACTTTCCTATATAACTCTCATAAATTCTCTTATTGGAACCCCCCCAAAAAAAAAAGTTTGTTCTCTCATAATTGAAACAAGTAAGCAATCATGTCATAATTCTTCATCATCAAAGTTTTCCCAATAAGTCCTCCAGAAAGTCATAAAACTAATACATGAAATCTTTTGAGGAAAAAACTATCTGGAACTTTCTTCTTTCCTAATTTAAAGATTGAACCATTAGAGGTTATTGAGATATGTACTAGTCATTTCTTTGTGGATGTAGGAGCTTACCTCCCTGTTCAGGGAAAACACTGAATAATTCTCATAGAAGGAGAAGGACTTGTGTACAAGTTAAATTAGGTTCTTTTCCTTTCATGATCATGAAAATCATGTTCTTGATTACAAACACTGAATAATTCTCATATGCTTAATTATTTTAGTAATTAATTTTTAAACTAATCTTTTTGCTGCTGGCAGCTGCAATGATTTATTGAAGAGCATATGCAAGACAGTGGTGTGTAATGTATATATAATCACTAAAATTAGGCAAATTTTTCAGAGTTTGACAAAATCAAAGGCAAAGCAATAATTTCTGTTCATATCTATTCAATTCCGATTGGTATTTCCACCTACAGAAGAAGAAAAAAGAAAAGAAAGAAGAAAGTTCCTTCTGTACAAAATTGCCTCAATTAAATCTATGCCAATCTTCTTCAATATGATTTATAGCCGATTCAAACGAGAAGTGAGGTCTAAGAAGACATTCTCCGTGCATGGGATTGTGAGACCACCCATTGGATGATCATATCCGAATTCTTCTTCAGCTTGGCTTAGTAGTTCTTGAAATGAAGGATGGTTCAAGTACGATATGGGAATCACAAACCGCTTCATTTTCTCCCCGGCATACACTGCAAGATAGCCTTTTGGGACTTCTGCAGCCCTGGAAGCTGCTTGGGTCACTGTAAATGATGACCTTCTGGTGCCGGGTAAGTGGAACCCCATTGATTTTCTGCTTCTACCCTGAGGACTTGTATGAAAAAAATATATTTGTGTTCTTATGCTTGGAGATGCCAATAACTTGTGTTGCTTGAGAATCCCATGGCTAGATAAATGAGTCTTGAACTTGTGGAAACCATTGATCTATCAAATTTCGTGGGGTGTAGTTTTGAGACAAAGGCTTATTATAGATCAAATATTCACATGTTATTGTCTTGTGAAATAGGCCTTTACAGCAGAGAACCTAATTATTGTTCAGAACATGTAATGGTCCAACTTCTTTTGTTCCAGACATGCTCAAAACATATCACATCTGTTGTTCATATTGATAAGCTACCTGAATTTGAAATCTGAATGGAATCCAGTAGATAGCCATCAAATCACAATGTTTGGAGGCAAGAGAAGGGCTGTACTTTTGTTGCATTTTCCCTACTGTATTATGTGTACTTTGAAAGTGAGGTACATAAGATATTTTCCTACAAGAACTATAATTTCTATGTAAAAGTAGAGCAAGAGCTGCATCTATACTATTATGTCTGTGTAAATTTTGGATACTTGTGTAGATAAGCCGCTTATAACTGAACCTCATAAAGATATAAAATGTTGAAATTTGTTGATTCACTGAGTTGGTTTTCCTAGCAGAAGACAAAAGTTTGTAAGCTTAGATAATAAACAATTCAGAACTTTTTAGATTTACAAAGTGTGACAGAAGTATAAAGACAAAAGTATAAGAAAAAAAGAAACCAATACAACCTTGTGATCTTAGTATTGATGCACCTTGACCAAAGAAATCTTTTAAGGTATTTGCTCAAAATATTATTAGATTGGCTAACTTAGAATTCCTAATTTACTCAAGAACTTGGCTTCAATATTTTTATTGGTACACTTTAACCCCAGGAATTTAAACGATAACTACCCTTATGCACTGAAATCTGATAAATATAGCTTTGATAGTTGAGTTTCTGAAAAATTGAGGCATGGTTAAAACTTCAATATAGAAAAAATGAAACAGCTATATACAAACCATATGACAATGTTATGAGCAAAATTGATTGCTACTGAAGCAGGTCTCTCAAATTTATGGGAATGACCAAATCTTGAATCTTATTCCATTAATTAATGTGTGCCTTCCTCAGAATCGCTTGTTCCTTCTTTAACATTATGGGATGATTAAGTGAAGGGCCCTTAATTGCAGCAGAAAGTAAGCTTGCTTCCTAGTTTTCTTTCTTATTGGAAACCCCAGCTTTGTAATTACTAGCTTTTATGAATTAACAGAGACAGAGGAGTCACCTGAGTCTTTGAATTCGTTGTGATTAGACAACAAACAGAGAACACTCCGTTTGTGATTATCTCATTGAGATGGAAAATCTTTTTACACTTCCTGAAAATGGAAAACAAAAAATCTTTGCAAAGTACAAGAATGCCTATACTAGAAAGTATCTGCTAAATCTATGTCAGTCTTCTTCACTGTGCTTTATAGCCCATTCAAATGAGAAGTGATATCTATGAACACATCCTCTCTGCAAGGAATTGTAAGGCCACCGATTGGATGGTCGTATCCGAACTCTTCCTCAGCTTCATTTGGCAAGTCTTAAAATGAAGGTTGGTTCAAGTATGATATGGTAATCACAAAACACTTCATCTTCTTCAACATACACTGCAAGCGGAACCCCATTGAATTTCTGTTTCTAACCCAAAGACTTAGGCAGAAAGAAATATTTGTGTTCTTATGCTTGAAGACGCCAATAACTTGTGTTGCTTGAGAATGCCATTGTGAGAATATATATAGATAAACGGGTCTTTCCAAACCAGTATCTACCATATTTGGTGAATGGCATATTTGGTGGGCTCTAGTTTGAGACAAAAGATTATGACAGATCGCATATTTACATGGCGTTGTCTTAAAGGTGTCTGAGAATTCATGTCCCAACCTTCTAAATGACCTTCCGAGTACAGTTTCCTATTTTCCTCCTTCTGAAAGAGACCTCACAGCTGAGAACTTAATTATTGTCTACCCGATGAATGGCCAACTTCTTTTGTTCCAAACATGCTCAAGACGTATCACTTGCATTCTTCACATTGGTTAGCTACCAATTCTTGGAATCTGATCTATAAACCATCAAATCCAGTGATATCCCTTAAATCATAATCAAATTGGTTCGTCAAAACATTCATAAAGTCTCCAACACCACTTTGAAGACACACCCATGTGATCCTTCAAATGTCTATGTTTATGTCTCACCAATGTCAAATCCTCTTCTTTGTACACCACACAATGCAGATATCACAATTTGTGGTCTCACACCTATTCATCTCTATATATATGCACATACCATTCTACAACATCAAGTTCTCACATTTCTCACATTTTCATAATCGCAAATAAACCCACTTCTCTTGTACCAGCAATGGCCATCAAGAAATTCCGGTCTCTTTCCAGAGCGAAAGAAGCAACTTCCATGTCTACTAAGGTTCCAAAAGGGTATTTTGCAGTGTATGTTGGCGAAGAGGAAAAGAAGAGGTTTGTGGTGCCTATATCATACCTAAATGAACCCGAATTCCAGGAACTGTTGAGCATGGCTGAAGAAGAATTCGGCTATGATCATCCAATGGGTGCTCTCACAATACCTTGCAGAGAAGACATCTTCATCAGTCTCACTTCTCACTTCATGCCATGATGCATTACATAGAAGAAGTGGTAAGAGCTGAACACGAAGGTTCTGACATCATGTCAAGAATCAGTACAACTCAAAAGCTTAAGCAGCTAAGAGAAGACCCAGAGTTCACAACTTGGGAAAGAACGAAAGAATAGCCAAAGATTTTGCTGTTTGGTCTCTCAAGAGATTACACATTTGAAGAATTTGTCTCGAAGGAGAAGAAAAATAGTACTTTCATCATCTCAAGGCCTGGAGACACAGAAAGACTCATTGATTTGCTAGTAACATCTAGCTGACATTCATTGATTTGCTAGTAACATCTAGCTCTCTAGAATCAAGACATAGTTACACAACACCATTAACTGCCACAATAGTTCTCGACATTCTTTGATCAGGAACACTGAATTGTTACTGAAATTGTGTGAACTGTAAAGTTTCACATATTATTGTATACAACTAATTATATTGAATTGAAATGGTCCTATTCATAGTCATTTCTCTCATGTCTTCCCTTGAGTTAGACTTCTTTTAAAGATTGATCCATGTTGAATCTTGAAATAAGGCGTTAATGATTCATTTAACAGTTTAACTTTTTAATTGATTTAAAGTGATATCTGACATATTATCACCGTCTCATCCCTCTCAAATCTTATAACAGTTAACATTTTGAAGCAATGAGTAAAACTTGAGATAAAATTATTAACTACAAGATTACGAGTATTCACAGTTAAATTAAAATTTAAATAATTGATGCCAGCTTACAATAGTGTCCTTGACTTCAATGATTTTAGGCAAACATGATGGTCCCATATAATGTTGAAAACAACTTTTGTGAAAATGTGTGAGCCTGAACAGTTATAGATCTGCAGTTAGGTTAAGGATAGGGGACCAAAATAAAAATAATGTGATCCCTATGGCCCATTGACATTTTCTTGTGAAGAAATAGCAGACACCATCATAAATTCTGTCCTCTTCTTCAACCTCAAGCCTCTGAAACTGGCCGGAAAATTAATACTAGTCATAATCAAGTTTTTGTCAATCAGTTATAGTACGGTCTTTTGATTTCTTGGATCCCCATTCCAATTTCCTCTCTCCTTTGAAGGCAGAGAGATAAGAAGGAAACAAGAAGTTTTAATTCTGTAAGCAAAAATCAAAAGGGTAGTTCAAGTAAAAAGAATCCCTTCAATTTATGAGTTGGATGGGCCTTTGCGGTATCTTGGTTTGAGCCTGTTAAATTTTTTTGATTTGGCTACAAGTAGTTCCTGATTTATTCATCAAAGGACAGAGTCACATGCAAGTTATTTATCTATTTCCTCTTCTTTGATCAACAAGAAAGGACCTGTACTTCCTTCTTGCATCAGTGGGGTCCTTTGTATTTGATTTCTCACATGAAAGTGTTAAGCAGAGTGTGTCCCTACATTCATAAAATCTCCAACACCATCTTTTTGAAGACACCCCATGTGCTCCTTCAAATGCTTATGTTTATGTCTCACCCATGTCAATTCTTCTTTCCCTGTACACACACATTGCATATATCACAATTTGTGATCACACACCCATTCATCTCTATATATACCCACATACCACTCCACAACTTCATCAAGTTCTCACATTCCTCACATTTTCACAATTACAAACAAACCCACTTCTCTTACAGCAGCAATGGCCATCAAGCAGATCCTGCGTCGGTCTCTTTCCAAAGGGAAGGAAGCAACTTCCATGTCCACTAAGGTTCCAAAAGGGTATTTTGCAGTGTACGTTGGAGAAGAGGAAAAGAAGAGGTTTGTGGTGCCTATATCGTACCTAAATGAACCTGAATTTCAGGAATTGTTAAGCATGGCTGAGGAAGAATTCGGGTACTATCATCCAATGGGTGCTCTCACAATTCCTTGCAGAGAAGACATCTTCATCAGCCTCACTTCTCGCTTCATGCCATGATGCATTACACAGAAGAAGCAGTAAGAACTGAAATTTTGATGACTTGGTCACGAAGATTCTGACATCCTGTCAAGAATCGGTCCAACCCAAAGGCTTAAGCAGCTAAGAGAAGACCCAAAGTTCACAAATTGGGAGAGAATGAAAGAAGATCCAAAGATTTTGCTATTTAATCTCTCAAGAGATTTCATGTTAGAAGAATTTGTCTCAAAAGGGGACAAAAAAATTGTACTTTCATCATCTAAAGGGATGGAGACACAGAAAGCTTTCATTGGTTTGCTAGTAACATCTAGCTCTCAAGAGTCAACACAATTGTTGTCTACATTCTTTGATCAGGAAACACTGAACTGTTACTGAAACTGTGTGATCTGTTATGTTTCATATATTATTGTTAGCACACAAGTGATATCGAAATGAAAAGTTTCTATTCATGATCATTTCTCTTATTTCTTCTCTTGGAGTTGGATTTCTTTTAAAGATTGAGCTTTGCTGAATCTGAATATAAGGCGTTAGAGATTCAATTAACAGTTTAACTTTTTTAATTGAATTAAACTGATACTTGACATACTATCATTGTCTTCTCCCATCCCTGTCAAGGCTTATGACAATTAACATTTTGTAATTTGTATCAATAAGTAAAACTTGAAATAAACTTATTAACCAAAAGGTTACCAACATTCACAGTTAAAATAGAATTCAAATAATTGATGCCAGCTTGCAATAGTGTCCTTGTCTCTAATGATTTAAGGCTAACATGATGGTCCTGTTAATGTTGAAAATGACTTGTGTGAAATTGTGAGTCTAAACAGTTATAGATTTGCAATTTGGTTGAGGGTAGGGGACCAAAATATAAATAATGTGATCTCTATGGCCCATTCTTATTTTCTTCAACCTCAAGTCTCTAAAATTGACCAGAGGCTTTCCTAGTTATCTATCTCTCATAAGTTCTCCTGTTGGATCTCTCCTAATAGTTTGTTCTTTCATAATTGAAACGCTTGAAGACAAATAAGTAATTTATTCATAGTTCTAACTATTATTAAATATCTACACCGAAAAATGAATCAATAACTCATATACGAGGTCAGTTATTATTCTGTTTAATTAAACTTTCATTGAGATTCAAACTCAAATTGGTAGATTAAAGTAAATTGGCAATAGTACCTTTTTTGTCCCTAACATTCACCTCGAGTTTCAATTGTCCCCCATGTTTCATTATGAGACTAGCTACGATAGACAGGAGGCGATATCGGATGAAGGTGGGACTATGTTGAGAGAGAAAAAAAGAGGAGAGAGAGAAAGAGGGATGAAGAGAGGTAAAAACTTTATGGATAAAATTATCTTTTTCACATATATATGATGTAGCGGCCATTTGTATGACACATGGCAATGAAGTGTCCTTCGATGTTAGTATTTTCTGTTACTGTGTTAATGGTGTTAAGCCCTAACGACAAAATTGAAACAAATTAAAACATGTGGGATAAAATTGACAAAAAAAATATTAGGGGCGAAATTGAAATTTGAAACAAGAAACGAAAAATATACTTTTGCCAAGTAAACTTAATGGTTTGAGAAAAGTTCCATCTTTTAGGATAAGGGAACAGTACGAGATGTTTCAATCAAGCAAGCTGGCAACATAATAAGAGATAGCTAAGTTACAAAAACAGATGCAAAACACATGCAAGTTTTTTGGTCTAAATCTGTTTTCATAGTTCTTGATTTGATCATCAATCGACAAAGTCACATGCAAGTTCTTCATCTGCTTCCTCTTCTTTGATCAACAAGAAAGGACCTGTACTTCCCTCTTGCATCAGTGGGGTCCTTTGTATTTGATTTCTCACATGAAAGTATTAAGCAGAGTGTGTCCCTACATTCATAAAATCTCCAACACCATCTTTGAAGATATCCCATGTGCTCCTTCAAATGCCTATGTTTATGTCTTACCCATGTCAATTCTTCTTTCCTTCTACACCACTCATTGCATATATCACAATTTATGATCACAAACCCATTCATCTCTATATATACCCACATACCACTCCACAACTTCATCAAGTTCTCACATTCCTCACAATTTCACAATCACAAACAAACCCACTTCTCTTACAGTAGCAATGGCCATCAAGCAGATCCTGCGTCGATCTCTTTCCAGAGGGAAGGAAGCAACTTCCATGTCTACAAAGGTTCCAAAAGGGTATTTTGCAGTGTATGTTGGAGTAGAGGAAAAGAAGAGGTTTGTGCTGCCTATATCATACCTAAATGAACCCGAATTTCAGGAATTGTTAAGCATGGCTGAGGAAGAATTCGGGTATGATCATCCAATGGGTGCTCTCACAATTCCTTGCAGAGAAGACATCTTCATCAGCCTCACTTCTCGCTTTATGCCATGATGCATTACACAGAAGAAGCAGTAAGAGCTGAAGTTTGGATGACTTGGTCACGAAGGTTCTGACATGGTGTCAAGAATCGGTTCAACTTGAAAGCTTAAGCAGCTGAGAGAAAACCCAAAGTTAACAACCTGGGAAAGAACAAGAACAAAAGAACAGCAAGAACATCCAACAATTTGCTGTTTAATCTCTTAAGAGATTCCGTGGCGGAAGCATTTGTCTCAAAGGGGAAGAAAAATTATACTTTCATCATCTAAAAGGATGGAGACACAAAAAGCCTCATTGATTTGCTAGTAACATCTAGATCTCAATAGTCAAGACATGGTTAAACAACAGCATTAGCTGCCACAATAGTTCTTTGATCAAGAACATTGAATTGTTACAGAGATTATGTGAACTGCTAAAGTTTCACAAGTTATTGTACACAACAAATGATATTGAAATTATTTATTTCTATTCATGATGCTTACTGCCTCTCATTCTGTCCCTTGAGTTGGATTTCTTTCAACAATTGAGTTACAATAGAATTGAAGTGATATTTAACATATTATCATGTTCTTATCCCTTCATTTTCTTAAACTTTGGGGCTAAACTGGATTTCAAAATAAAAAATGTGAGCTTCCATGTCACAACTCATGACAATTAGCATTTTATGAGATAAAGTTATTAACTGCAAGAGAAATAAGGAGAATATCTTTAAAGAATTTATGTTAGTGTATTAAAAAATTACAAAAAGACTCTTCTAAGATATAATTTTAATTAAAAACTATTCGTTCGAATTTTAAAATGAATTTAAAATTCAACCAACACATTCTTTAAAATTTATTAAAATTATTCAAAGGCCCCGGCTTAAAGCCCCAAGTCATTTGTATATTAATATTATTCATTAATATGCTATGTTAAATTAATTTAAACTTGATAAAAGGAACATTAATTAAATACCTACTTTAATATTACAAACTATATTACATTCGCAATCAAGTTCGAATTGAAACAATTGATGCCAACTTTGATCTGTCTCCTTGTCTCCAATTATTTTAGCCTAATAGTGAAATATGTGACTGTAAGGGGACCCAAATGAAAATAATGTGATCTCTATGGCCCGTTCTTATTTTCTAGTCAAGAAATGGCAGACACTATCATAAGAAGAAAATAAGAAGATTAATTTTGTTGGTAAAAGAAACTAAAACACAATGAACTAATAACTCATTATTTTGTTTAATCTAGACTAAGATTCATAATTGAATTGATCCATAGATTGAAGTAAATTTAATGTTAACTACTTATTTAGTATGAATGAATAAAACTTGAGATGACATTATTAACTGCGAGGTTATTAGTATTCACAGTTAAATTAGAATTCAAATAATTGATGCCAGCTTTGTATTGTGTCCTTGTCTACAAGGATTTTACTTTTAGGCAAACATGATGGTCCTATTTAATGTTGAAAACGACTTCTATGAAAATGTGTGAGGCTAAACAGTTATAGATTTGCAATTTGGTTAAGGGTAGGGGGCCAAAATAAAAGTAATGAAAATGCGTGAGCCTAACGGTTTGTTCTCTCGTAATTGGTCAGTCTTTGAAATAAGCAAGCAATAACACCAATCATAATCCTTAGAATTATTCATGTCTTTGACTTTTAACTTATATTTTAGTTATAACTTAAAATTCTATTTTGTGTCAACATATGTTTTTAATTAGTTTCAATTATGCCTTTAAATCTAAATGTAATATCCCAAGAATTTTTATGAATATTTAAAGTCTGATTTGAAGTTTAGTGAAAAATTTAATTATGTGGAAAATTTTCTTTTTGAATTAGTGAAGAAAATGTGGAAATAGAAATTTTTATTTTTAATTTAGGAAATTTTTACAAATTCTCAAGGACATGTGGGGAAGAGAAAGGCATGGCGCCCAGGCGCCAGGTGTGTCGGAAAACCTTAGCTCATTTTCAATCGGCCATAACTTCTTCATCCGGACTCCGTTTTGGGCAAACTTTATATCGTTGGAAAGTTCTTTGAGTCTAGTTTCCAATGGTATAAGTTTCATTTAGATATTCATTACCGATTAGGAGTTATGACTTAAGATGTGAGTAAAGGTCGAGAGTAGTGGTAGGAAATTTCTCTATTTCGTAACCCTAATGTTTTTGTCTGGTTACAATAGGAATGGTCAAGGTGCAAAGTGGGAGTGCCGAGAGCGTGAAATCCAGGTGAGTGGGTTAATACTTGCTATGATTAAATATCTGTTATTGACTTTTTGCATCATAGTGGAAATATGTTGTATATCCAAGTTTGAAGAGGATGATGTGGAACGATGAGGCATAAACAATTGTGGAACGTGTCTGGTAATGTATATAATTATATTTTCTTATTTTCCCATGAATGGAGGTTATATAATGGATTGTGAATGACATGTGAACTGAGTTGAATAATTGTTCTATATTATGGGTTATGTTGTATACATGCTATGTTGCTGGAACCACATTTATTATGTTGTGGCTTGAATTGTAAATGACTGAGTTGTGTATGTGGCTCAAGATTATGATTGAGGATGTTTTTATATATGATTGTGATTGTGTTTGACTGGAAAGGAAAGGCATGGTGGTGCACCCCATGGAGAAATTTATGTGAAGTTATAAGGGTGGAGATTATAAATGGAGCGATAAGGGTGGATGCGGCAGGGGCCGCGGGCAACGATCCAGAGGTATTCTGGACGACCCGGTTGGTACGGGAAATTTGTGTGAAATTGATTTCACCGATTGTTGTTGTGAACTTTTGAATTATGTTGAAATGTATTTGATTTATTTGGATATTGTCGTGAAGTACTACGAATAATATCATATCATATGATGATTGATTTACGTATGATTGCTGCATGTTATCATTATGATGTATGATATTTTTTTGTCATAATGTTGTGTTATCTACTCACTGGGCACGTGGTTTGCTCATACCCCTCTTATTGATATTTTTTTTCAGAGTTGACAGCTGAAGGTAAATATCGGAACAAGGAATTATGGATCCTTAGTCCATGATTACCTTTTCATTTGTTCAGGATAAAGGTATAATAGTTAAGTTTTATTCTAAGTTGTATAAATCTAGAAATCTCTGTAATCGGGTAGGTTCATTCACTGATGTAATGTGAGTAATTGTAGTATGTATAAAGAACTTGTTTTGGTTGCATGAAAAAGAATTGTATGATTTTTAAGAGAAAGATAGGCTTACGGAGGTGAAATGAAATTCACTTTCCGTGCCGGTCACGTGCTCAAATTTTGGGACGTGACAAGTTGGTATCAGAGCTTTGGGATTAGGTCTCCTACCGATTACAGAGTAAGGTAACCTTAGTGGGATCTCCTCTATCGTGGTGAACCCGGGCACGACTATAGAGAGATGGCTCCACTGAAGGTCCTGTAGGATGTTTTCATTTCCTTTTCCTCCAAGACTTGTCTTTTCTTATGAATTATGTTTTTAGTTTTAGTTTTAGAGAGTTATGGCTATACTTTTGAACTCGGTAAGGGAAAGGTTATTATTTGTTTTGATTCCGTTGCTGTCGGATCAAATTGTATGTATGGGGCTTTATATGTTAAATTCATGATTGATTTTGTGTGACTGATTTATTTTATCTTTCTTAATTTTATTATTACTATTTTTGGAGTACCATCCCATAAAAGAAACCACTGGCATTAAAAGCAGAAGGATTACATTGCAAAAAAAAAAAACAATTACTCATGCATGAGTAATCTAAAAGCGAGGTGGTCTCGGATTAGGAGGGTTGTACTGTATCATCACCCCTCGACCATTCCTTGGAGCGAGAGACAGAGCAATATCGCGGAGGGTAGTGTAAATCCCATTCATACAATCAACACTTCTTTGTTGTTGATTGCAGAAGCACTGGGTAGACCAATAGAAGAACCTGTCTATTCTTGAAGTCATTTCTGCATGATTGCGTTTAGTTAACTTCTCTAGGTTTTCTATCATCTTTTTCAGATTTTTGACCTCCTGCTCTAGACAGGCGATTTTGTCCTCCGAGGTATGGCCCGTGCTAGTCTCCTCAGCTTCCTCGATCTTCTTCATTTTCTTCTCCTTCTGCTTCTCTGGAGACCCCTCAAAAGGTCTTTTGCCCTTGTCTTTGCCCAGACTTAAGTTTAAGTCGAGCTCTTCTCTCCTGGCATCCACTGTGAGATCAATGTACTTCCTTGTGGCCATGATTTGGAAAATTTAGAAATTTATGTCGAAGTATGAGAAGAGAGGAATGCTGAGAAGTTGTAGGCTTAGAGATGATTACTCTTTGTGGTGTGGTAACTGAGAACGTTGGGATAGTTCTTATAGAGGAAAAATTTGAACTCAGAGACAAAGAAGATATCTCTTCGCCGCACCCTATACGCTTAACCTATGGATTTCTGCAAGCTGGAAGCTAGGAGTCTAGGGTAGGCATGCACACCAACAACGCGTCGCATTAATGGCAAAACCACGAAAGTCAATATTCGGTGAATTTGCGGCCGATTTACACTTGGTTTTTCCATTTCTCTCGTTGGCATTTTCTGAAATTGAAGGAAGTCGACAATGTAGCCATTACAGAGTGTCTTGGATGTTTTCACGATGAACTAAAATGTATTTCTATGCTTTCTTGTATTGTTCTTGAAAGCCTTCAGTTAAGTATAATATACATGATTGATTGAATTATACTGTGATTATATGTATCTAAATACATATGATATGTATGTATGTTATTCATGCATAGAGAGTGAAGGTTATTTGTTATGGCCAGGAATAATATGTAATGATTCTACATACATTCAGAGAATGAGAAGTCTGAAATTTAAAAGAACTTGAATAGATGAAAATATATATAGATAATGATGTATCTCTATGTTTATACATATATACATATATGCTCGTAGAGGCAAGTGAAAGGTAAAAATTTTTCTCTCACTTTATGGAACGCTTGATGTGTAGATGTGAGAAGTTTTTATTTTAATATGTATGTTTGAAAATGTGTAAGCTTAGGGCAAAGCCACGGATTAGAAACCTAGATAAGGCTAGTATGAAGCTACCCGTTCATGGAGTAATATCTCGATTTAGAATTATTGGATAAGACAAATACAGAGTTAAGAAGCCATAAATTGAAGCGGCGATTAGTTTAATAATTTGAGCAAGAGTCAAAAGTTAGCCGAAATTTTTGAGGAAATCTTTTGTATTAGATTATATTTTGTTATTTTCTGGCATGCTTATCTGAGACCGTTGGCATTGCGTCGGATAAGGTCTGTAGGTCATCTTTAGAGTATGATGTAAAGGTTTTGTAGCCCTAAATTTCGTCTATATATAATGGATGCCCCATTACGCTGCTCACTACACTAAAAGTTTATATCTATAAGCTTTCTAGCATCAAACTTCTCCTTCTGTACAACCTTTATAGCTCAGAAAAATATGGCCGGCAATAAATCTTTCAATTTAAATTTTGAGGCTGGCAAGGTAGAGCTGGATCTAAATCTTAGCCTGGAGAATTATAAGAATAAGAGATCCATGGAAGAGTCACCAGAGGCTAAGAAAAGAAAAAGGGATGTAGTAGAGTTAGAGGATGTTAGCACAGCAACATCTTCTAATAATGAGCTTGCGCTTATGAGACAAAAGATGGAGGACTTGGAAAGACTGATAAACCGCCACTTTGAGGACCAGGGGAGATTGATAAATCGTCTCTTTACAGAACAAGAGAAGCTTTTGAACCGTCATTTTAGGGAATTGGCGAATAGAGTTGATAGACATTCGATGTTTGCAACTCAAAATTTTCGTGACCAACAAGCGAGATGTATTGACTGTATGAATGGAGTGACTTCTGCACTTCGCCAAATTTCCCAGACGTTTCCTCCAGAAACTCTTTCTAGGCTGCAACGATTAACTTCCTCCTTAAGGTCTGAAGCACCTTCTTCTTCTAGACCTGGAGCATCTTCTGCATTTCAAAAGCCTCCTCGTTCTTAATTTATCTTTTCTTTTGTTTGTACCTAAAGCTGATGTTTGATCTAATGTTTAAGTATTAAAATTATCTGTTTTGTAAATCAAGTTCAGCTTGTTGCCTGTAACTTATGTATTAGAAATAAAAATATGTTGAACTTGTTATATTTTGTACTTGATTGTGAAAATTCTAAGAGAGAGAATGAGATATAAACAAAATATTGGCATTTGCTTCAATCTTGAGGTAAGTTTTGAATTCGGAGGACCGAATTCTTTTAAGGGGGGAAGAATGTAATATCCCAAGAATTTTTATGAATATTTAAAGTCTGATTTGAAGTTTAGTGAAAAATTTAATTATGTGGAAAATTTTCTTTTTGAATTAGTGAAGAAAATGTGGAAATAGAAATTTTTATTTTTAATTTAGGAAATTTTTACAAATTCTCAAGGACATGTGGGGAAGAGAAAGGCATGGCGCCCAGGCGCCAGGTGTGTCGGAAAACCTTAGCTCATTTTCAATCGGCCATAACTTCTTCATCCGGACTCCGTTTTGGGCAAACTTTATATCGTTGGAAAGTTCTTTGAGTCTAGTTTCCAATGGTATAAGTTTCATTTAGATATTCATTACCGATTAGGAGTTATGACTTAAGATGTGAGTAAAGGTCGAGAGTAGTGGTAGGAAATTTCTCTATTTCGTAACCCTAATGTTTTTGTCTGGTTACAATAGGAATGGTCAAGGTGCAAAGTGGGAGTGCCGAGAGCGTGAAATCCAGGTGAGTGGGTTAATACTTGCTATGATTAAATATCTGTTATTGACTTTTTGCATCATAGTGGAAATATGTTGTATATCCAAGTTTGAAGAGGATGATGTGGAACGATGAGGCATAAACAATTGTGGAACGTGTCTGGTAATGTATATAATTATATTTTCTTATTTTCCCATGAATGGAGGTTATATAATGGATTGTGAATGACATGTGAACTGAGTTGAATAATTGTTCTATATTATGGGTTATGTTGTATACATGCTATGTTGCTGGAACCACATTTATTATGTTGTGGCTTGAATTGTAAATGACTGAGTTGTGTATGTGGCTCAAGATTATGATTGAGGATGTTTTTATATATGATTGTGATTGTGTTTGACTGGAAAGGAAAGGCATGGTGGTGCACCCCATGGAGAAATTTATGTGAAGTTATAAGGGTGGAGATTATAAATGGAGCGATAAGGGTGGATGCGGCAGGGGCCGCGGGCAACGATCCAGAGGTATTCTGGACGACCCGGTTGGTACGGGAAATTTGTGTGAAATTGATTTCACCGATTGTTGTTGTGAACTTTTGAATTATGTTGAAATGTATTTGATTTATTTGGATATTGTCGTGAAGTACTACGAATAATATCATATCATATGATGATTGATTTACGTATGATTGCTGCATGTTATCATTATGATGTATGATATTTTTTTGTCATAATGTTGTGTTATCTACTCACTGGGCACGTGGTTTGCTCATACCCCTCTTATTGATATTTTTTTTCAGAGTTGACAGCTGAAGGTAAATATCGGAACAAGGAATTATGGATCCTTAGTCCATGATTACCTTTTCATTTGTTCAGGATAAAGGTATAATAGTTAAGTTTTATTCTAAGTTGTATAAATCTAGAAATCTCTGTAATCGGGTAGGTTCATTCACTGATGTAATGTGAGTAATTGTAGTATGTATAAAGAACTTGTTTTGGTTGCATGAAAAAGAATTGTATGATTTTTAAGAGAAAGATAGGCTTACGGAGGTGAAATGAAATTCACTTTCCGTGCCGGTCACGTGCTCAAATTTTGGGACGTGACACTAAAGCAGTCCAAAAATTTAATAATTGATATTGACATGATATCTCATCTTATATACATTAAGTCAAATCATCCATCTCGAATATGTCTTATCAGATATCAAGTTAAAATAACAAAAATATAGTGTAATTTTCTCTAAATTCAAAATATGTCTTTGAAAATTATAGGCTAAATTATGGTCTTACTCCTTATAGTTTCACTCAATTTTTAATTTGATCACTATAGTTTTAAAATTTGTAATTGAGTCCTTATAATTTTACACATTTTATTTTAATCCTTATTATTAAAATTTTTTAATACTCTATTAAATTTTGGCTACAAGACCAATTATATATCATCTTAACATGCTAGATATACATAACTTAAACTAATGCATCCTAACTATTTAACATAAATTGCATTATATGTCATATACATATGAGTTAATGTCAATTAATTATCTATATTTTTTTCTTTTTATTAGCATAAATTATGTACATTGAGAGTGTTAATATGCATATAGAGGTGTGAAAGTGGGCCAGCCCGGCTCGTTCTGGTTGGCCCGCTTGTGGGCCAAGAAAAAGTGGGTCGGGCTGGCTCGACCCACTTTTATAAACGGGCTACATTTCGTGAGCCCGGCCCACTTTTAGTGGGCTGGCGGGCTAAACGGACCAGCCCTCCAGCCCACTTTTTTTTAAAAAAATATGTTAACATTGTAGAAAAATTTTTGACATTTAAGGTTAAGGAAATAAGTAATATTTTCACTTCCAGATAGTTGTTTGGTCTTATGAGTTATCAGTAGTATTTATTTAGAATTTTCTTGGTGAAACACTCTAATATTTATCTTTGCTTTTTTTACATCCCTTAATATTTGATTGTTCTCCAACTTTTTAGATAAGTCATTATATACCTTAATATTGGAAGTTTGGAACAAACAATATGGACGAGACAAATAATGTGATAACCAAGCTACTACTCTAGCCATATTCATGTTACACATAACAAAGTGTACATAAAAGTTATATCAATGACAATAATTCAATATCCACTTCCTAATTAGTTGTCTATTTGTCTTAGGCAATACAACAATAGGCAAAATAAAACAAACCACATATCTACTCCCAAATCCATTAACATTAAGTGCAACATTCAAAAGTAAAGACAAATAGACAATACAAAATCATCAATTCTTCATTCTCCATTCTCCAAAATCATCCAAGTTGCAACATTAAAAAGAAGAAGAAATTAGTTTAAAAAAAAAAGAAGTTTCAAATCTCAAAGAATCAAAATTATGCAAAAGTACCTTTGCAATGCAAACATCAATCATCATTCATCCTCAATGTCAAGACTCAAGAGGAACATTAGAAGCCTTGTTAGCAGTATCATCATCATCATCTTCATCATCTACATATAATTTATAAAATTAATCATATTAAAGAATCATCATTGGCTATTGAATAATATTGTATAAATAAACGTTAAATATATTATTACCTTTACATTCAAATCCTTGCATCCAATTGCGGGCACATATGAGTGCTTGAACATTTTTCGAAATGAGGGAACATCTATACTTAGTCAAAACTCGTGAGCCAATACTAAATGAGCACTCACTAGCTACTGTAGTGATCGGAATACTTAATACATCACAAGCCATCTTGGAGAGACATGGAAATCGTGCATGATGACATCCAAGTGCTCATAAAATTGAGGCTCCAATTTTGGCTCTTCTAAATATGTATCTAACTCAGACTTTGTAATAATATTAACATTTTGACTTGAGAAAGTAAGATATTCCTGCAACATAGAAACTCAAGCATATTATCAATATTCAATAAATCCAAAATGTTTGAACTAGGTTGATGAAAACATCAAGAAATTGAATTTAATTAATCAACTGAGAAATACTTACACCAAAGACATTGATTTTTGGCTTTGTTTGTGAGTTACTTGCTTGAGTAGGTAAAGGATGTGCAGACAAGCTTGAAGTTGAACAAAAATTAGAACCTTTCTTCTCATAAGTAGAAAAAAGGTTGTACATCTCTCTCTTTATGTGGTCTAACTTGTCCTTCCAATCCATAGGATTAATTTTTGAATAGCAATATTGAATCATTTCAAATTTCATCCTTGGATCAAGCACAGAGGCAATGGCAAGAATAACACTGTATTCACTCCAATACTTGTCAAATTTCCCTTTCATTCTTGTTGCCATATCTTGAATTATGAAATCATCACTATTTTGAGTTTCCTTCAACAACCTTTCTATCGTCCAGATTTGCATAAAGTACAAATTCGAAGTGGGATAAGATGATCCAGAAAATAAATTAGTGATGATATAAAAGGGAACCAGAAAGTTACATTCACTTCTCCTCCACTCCTCATCTGATAGATAAGTCAAATAATTTTTATCATGCAATGCGAGACTCCCAAAAGCACGTCGGTACTTCAAAGCACTCTCTAACATGACATATGTCGAATTCCATCTAGTGGGAACATCTAACCGTAACCCCGCACTAGTGTCAATGTCTCCCACTTGCTCCACACACTTGGCAAACATAATTTTTCTTGCTTCGGAACCTTTCACATATTTGATACTCTCCCTAATTTGGTGTAAACCATCACTACAAGCTTTCAACCCCTCCTGAACTATCAAATTCAATATATGTGCACAACACCGTATATGGAAGAATCGGCCATCACATAACAAATTATTTTGCAATGATAGATGTTGTTTCAAAACATTTTGCATGCTGTCATTTGCAGAAGCATTGTCCAAAGTCAAAGAAAAAACTTTTCTATCAATTCACCACTCTTTCAAGCATGTCAAAACTTTTCCGGCTAACTCTATACCGGTGTGTGGAGGCTCCATTTTACATAAAGCAAGAATTTTACTATTTAATTTCCAACCATCATCAACATAATGAGTAGTTAAACATATAAACCCTTCAACTCTATAAGAAGTCCAAAAATCCGAAGTTAAACAAATTCTACTAGGACTCTTGGTCAAATCTTGTTTTAGCTCCTCTTTTTTTTCAAGATAAATATTCCAAACATCATTCATTGCAGTATTTCTAGTATAAGATTTCGCATCCGGATTCAATATTTTACAAAGTTCCCTAATCTTATGATATTCAACAAAAGAATATGGGAGGTCATGTGCAATAATAGCCTCTGCCATAACTTCCCGTACACGTTTGTGATCAAGTTGCCTAGATCTCAATCTTCCTTGTTCATCCAACATCATTACTCCAATATTGTGATATTTAGGAAGAGATACACATTTTGGAATATGACGCAACAAAGTCGACGTTCCATATTTATTGCTCCCAATTACATACTCTTTACTACATCCATTACACCTAGTGTAATACCCGTTAATTTCAGAATATAATTCGCTTAAGAGTATTTTAGAATTCTACAACGTTACTTTAGTTATTGATTTTGGTCATTTTTAATTTTCATATTTAATTGTTTTCTTTGAATATTATTTATGAAAATTGAGTTAAATGACTGGACTAAATATTTGCACAATGAGGGATATATTCTAAGAATGGTGAAATTCATGGAAAAGTGGTTTCAGAATGGTCAATTAATCCATTTATTGTAAATGGACTGGATGGGTTTGGATGTTGGGTTATGGATACCCATGGGTTATTGAATAACCCATTAGAAATATTTAATATAAAGTTTCAATAGTAACCCTCACTTTTTCACTCAGCCGAAGGAAGCAGAAAAGATTTCTCTCTCAGTTCTTCATTTTCTTCTCAAATCATTTCCTTGATCTTCAGAATTTCTGATTATTTGTTCGGTTCAAAAGCTTTGTAAGGATCAAAGGTAAGCTTTAATCCGATTATTTTCCTTAAATTTCAGTTTATATACAAGATCAGAGGAGGTTTTGTTCTTGAAGATTTTGATGATAATTCATGAATCTCAGTTGTTTTAGAAGTTATATTTGAGTTATAATCGGTTAAAAGAGTTGAGATTCTGGTTTTGAATCAAAAGAAAGGAAAGGATGAATTTTTTTGAAAGATTTTCTGCAAAATTCGAAGTACTGTAGCAACTGAAAATCTAAAATTTTTCTTCGAGTTACTGTAGCGACCAGAAATTTCGGGAAAAAATCTGGAAAATTTTCTTCGGGTACTGTAGCAGTTACTGTAGTGTCGGCAGTCAACGGTACTGTAGCGAACCGGCACTGTAGCGAACCGACACTGTAGCAAACCGTTACTGTAGCAAACCGTACTGTAGCAGTCAGAAAATTTTACGTATTTTCGTGATTTTGTTTCCTTTCTTATGATTCCTTGTAATATATCTTACTAGGAAATTTTCCTACACAAATTCTAGTGTGGAACAAGGTAAACTTGGACAAAAATCAAGGTGAGTGAATAACCTTGCTCAGCTAATTTGATATTACTAGTCAAAGTATAATATAAGTCCCATTTACAATATTATTTGGATAATAAGCAATTAATTTTTCATATGCGAGTATATGATGATCAGTAGAAATAAGAGTATGAAGAAATTATTTATCTCATGACAATTGTACTATGTGATGAATTCTCACTATTTTATTAATGAGTAAAGATCTACGGGATCTAATACACGAGTGTGAAAGGGTTAAAGTCTCATACTACTCAGTGCATATCTATGAAACATATACACGAGTTGAAAGGGTTAAAGTCCCATACTACTCGGCGTATACCTATGAGATCTTATTCACGAGTTTGAAAGGGTTAGAGTCCCATACTACTCAGTGTATATCTATGAAATCTTATTCATGAGTTTGAAAGGGTTAGAGTCTCATACTACTCGATGTATAAGATAATTAATTATATGAGTAAATGTGGTATTTGTACTTTTGATATTTTATATAGTACAGTTATTTACTTACTGAGTTTTTAAATAAACTCACACTCCCTATGATTATTTTTTTTCAGATACAGAAAATAAAGAACAAGAGTATCCGTTTGAAGATTAGAAGCCCCTTGGGTTTATTCTCTATTTCTGTCTGGTGGGACACCAGTACTTATTAATGTGGATATTAGAAAAGCTCTGTATTTTCTATAGGTCTCCTAGGCTTGCGATGAGATAGAAATATCAGACTATGTATGTCTATATTTGCTTATCAGATGAATATAATTCTGTAGTGTGGAATGAATGATTAAGGTTGAATGTAAAACCTTACAGAATGTATGTATATAACGTATGTTTGAGAATTATATCAAAGGAGTAGTATCTTTTCACATGCTCAATTTTTGGGATGTGACACCTAGCATTTTCCTTTCCATTAACAACACCAATTTTAGTGAAGGACTTCCACACATCTGATGTAGTGACTTTAGCTCTTTTAGCCTTAGGTTGTACCTCATCCTCATTTGAATTCAAAACATCTAAGGGGTCTAAATTTATTTCAACATCATTACCAACACTATGATTGTCACTAGGAGTAGGAGTAGGAGATGACATTGCTGCAAAGTTCAAAACCCAACTAATTTTTAACTACACATATCAATAACACAAATAAAGGGCAAAGCTAAATAGAAACCAAAACGAAAACAAATCAAAACAAACCAATAGATTAACAAATCAGAACAAACCAAACAGGCCAACTTAGAACCAATAGATGAACTGTCACACCTGAAATGTGACCGGCTGGCATTCCTTTTTAAAAAAAAGAATACTTAAAATCGACTTTCAAAATTGAAAACCAATTTTATTAGGAGCCGCCACCAAAGTTTAATTTGTTGGGAAAAACTTGGAAAAACCTTTGAGTTTGATGGTCTGCATTTTGAAGAAAGTGAGTTCGGAAATTGAACCGTATAGGGAAGGTGTTAGGCACCCTATACGTCTGATTTAGAAAGTGAGCAATTATTTCGTATTTGCCTTAAATTATCCTCCTTGGTCATATAAGAACATAATAAAGAAAAGCATCAAAACAAATGGATATGTACAAGGGTGGACTTGGCTAGGCAAAGCCTAGGTCCTACGTACCCATCGATCGGGATCAAAGTCCACGTAGTTCGTCATCTGAAATGCCGCAAGGGCCAGGGGAAAGACTAAAATTTTTTTTGCTGGAAGAACTAAAGAGGTTCAAAATTAATTATTTCCATAAATCAAACGAGATTGAATAGTTGTGATTGTGTTTGAATTTATGATAACAAATTATCTTGATCTTTGGTTCTTCCCATTTTTTAAAGACTTCTGATTCTTTGGATTTTTCTTTTTGGAGATATCTAGAAAGAAATCGAAATGAGTATTTTTGGATTTGAATTTTAAATTTTTTTTTGGGAGTTTGAAAGAATAATTCAATGAAAGCATATTTTTTGGATTTTTGAAATTGTCTTGAGAATGAAAATAAAGGAAGTACTTTTCTTGCATGTTTGAAATTATTATGAAATCATTTGAAAGAAAATGTTTTTAATCTTGTGAAATTATTTTATGAAATTATATAAAAAAAAATTTTGTTGTTTTTTTTTTAGAAAAAAATCTCGTGAATAAAATTTAAAGGAAAAATATTTTTTTGAGTTTTGGAATTTATCTTGTAAATGGAACAAAGAAACATTTCTTTTTTTTTAAGACTTTTTGAATGGAAATGAAAACAAAGGAAACATTTTTTTTTGGAAATTTTGAATTAATCTTGAGGATGAAAACAAGGGAAATAATAATTTTAGTAATAAAATTTTTTATATATTTGAAAACAAAGTTAAAGGAAAATATTTTTGGATTTCTGATTTTGAGGACAGATAAAATCTACACAAATACAATTACATATATATATATTCATGTAAGATACATAAAAATAAAAGAAATAATATGCATAAAAAAACACATATACATACACTAGCATACATATTTACATAAAACATGCACAACAAATTATACCTGTATGTACACATATACATATATATATATATATATATATATATAAACTCATGTACGCACATTTTATATATATATATATATATATATATATATAACGCACACCTATATGTATTTATGTAAAGTGCAAAAAAAAAATATAAATAAATAAATAAATAAATAAAATAAATAAAAGGAAAGAAATATGCATGCTAGTATATGCATATTTTTCTGTCTTTTCATTTGGGTCCCTATGCAAAATTTTTCCTTTATTCTTTTGCTTGATCTGATATCATAGTTGCCTTCATATAGGTCCCTCGGTCCAGAAAATGTTTTAATTTTGAATTAAATTAACCCCTGCAAACTTTTGAATTTTTTCAGTTTGGTCCCTGTTTTGCATGAATCATGTCCAAGTCTCAATTTTTCTTTCCAAATCTGTCCAGAATTCTTCTAGGATGTTTTTGGGTCATTATAGGTCCATTCCAGTCCATAGCACGGGAAAAAATGAATTAAAACCAAGTTCTTGGGAATTTCCACGTTTTCACGGTCCATTGTGTCACTTTGCTTTTTTCCATGATTTTTCTGATTTTTTTTTTGTATTTTGATCTTCTTTTAAGTTCCAAAGTTTAAATTATGGCATGCAAAACTAACTCTACAAAAAAAAACACAAAACAAAAATAAAATAAAATAAATGCGTGAGAGAAATCAGCTTACCTTCACAGTTGCCTTTTTTGGATTTACTGCACTCCTCTCAGTTTTGAGCTTGTTCGCAGCTGAACTTCACTCTTTTAATCACCACATTTGCTCCTCCAATGCCCAGAGTGTTTGTGAATAATTTATAACTGACCTTCTTCTTCCACAATACTCCAAAAGAAAGCAAATCTTTCTCAATTTCTACATAGAAAATAGAGCATGTATTTTTTTTTGCTCTTTCTTTTCTCCCCTCTCTTCTCTCTTCTCCTCCCTTTTTTTTCCTCTCTTTTTTTCCTCCTCCCCAAGGGAAGAAGAAAGTCCTTTATTTATAGTGGGAGATGGGGGTGCAAAATGATTATGTTAGTGGAAAAAAACTTCCAAGTCATGTAACTCTTACTTTGTCCTCATGTTCTTTTCTTGACTAGTAGTGTGATTGCCATTTGAAAAAAAAGGAAAGGAGGGACATAATTGAAGTACCTTGGCTAGGGATTCCTAACCATGCATGTGAAGGAAGGATACCACCATGTGTGTGTGATAAAAAAAACATGTGACATTTTGGACTTTTATTATTTTATCATTTTTTTTAATATTTTCTTTTTGTTATTATTATTATTATTTTTTTGCCTTTTTGTTTTAAGTATTTTTATTTTTTTATTTTTTTACAAAAAGAAAAAAGAAATTATAATATCATGGACAAAATTAGGTGTTACAGTTGCCCCTCTTTACTCATTATTAAACAAGATTATGAGAAATTAAATTTGAGATATTCTTGTTTAAGGAATGAGTAAAGATAAGAAACACTTAATTTTGTCAAGATGCTAATGACGTATACAAAAACGATATGCTACATAATCATGTAATGTCTGAAAGGATGGGTGCCAGTTGTAGTCGGGTTTTGAAAGGAAAGGGGGGGCCGGTCGTCTCCGGGCTTTGAAGGAGTAGGGGCCGGTCGTCTCCGGGCTTTGAACTGCTAGGGGGGCCGGTCGTCTCCTGGCTTTGAAAGGAAAGGGGGGGCCGGTCGTCTCCGGGCTTTGAAGGAGTAAAGGCCGGTCGTCTCCGGGCTTTGAACTGCTAGGGGGGCCGGTCGTCTCCTGGCTTTGAAAGGAAAGGGGGCCGGTCGTCTCTGAACTTTGAAATACTAGGGGACCGATCGTCTCCGGGCTTTGAAATGCTAGGGGGCCGGTCGTCTCCGGACTTTGAAAAATGGGTACCGGTCATCTCCGGGCTTTGAAAAGATGGGGGTAGGTCGTCTCCGAGCTTTGAAAAATGGGTGCCGGTCGTGTCCGAAGCTAAGTGTGTCACAGTTAAGTAGTGGCTGAAGATAGAGTATTCTGGGTGCTCAGCTCGAATATGTGTAATGCTGTGCGTGTAAGTGGTTGCTCCGATGATCAACAACGTTTAAGGCTCACAGTCCTGGTGGGATCCACTGGTCGGAGTTGTATTCTTCACAAGCATGACAGAGACAGAAAGAGGGTAGCTTCACAAAAAAGAAGAGACAACAGAGCAGAAGGGAGATTTACAGGAAAAAAAAAAGAAAGAAAAAAAATCAAAATGAAAACGTGTAAACTAGGAAAAATGTATAAAACATTTAAAATAATCAATAATAGTCTCTACAAGTCAGCACGAAAGCCAAAACAAAGAGGTGCAAACCCTAAAAAAAGAATCCAAAGAAGATAAAAAAAATGTATTTCTTCGATTTCAAAATATCTTTAGAAGGCATAGCAGCTCAAATGAAGAAATATGGTGGGTAGAACAACAAGTCGGCCGCAATAAGTACAAATCTTTGACTTCCATGGTAACTTGCATTAATGACGTGTTGTTTGCATGCTCGCTTGTTCCAGCTTTGGGTTACCAATTTGCAGACTCTGTAGGGTTGGCATGTAGGGGTGCGGTGATATGCGTTATTTCTGGAAAACTCAACCCTAACGTTTCTTTATAAAACCCGATCAGAAATATGAAACCATCACGAGTTCAAACTAAGAAGTCTATACCTTTTCTCTTCTCTCTTTTTTTTTTTCAAGCACATACACCAGTTCAGAAGTTCACCTGATGGCTTCTAAGCAGTTTATCGATCTTACTATCCCGCCCGAGAAGGAGGAACTCGACCAGATTCTACGTTTGGGGCAGGATGACAAAGGTAAGCAACCCATGGAGGAGTCTTCAGAAAGGGATACCAAGAGAAAGAGGCTTGATGAGGAGTTGGAGGGGTACGGCGTAGGCCGTACTTCAGAAGATGAAATTGCTCTTTTGAAGAAGGAAGTGGAAGGGCTGAAGCAGGAGATTAAGGGTCTGGAGCGACTGACGAGAAACCAGTATAACAGCTTGGGAGAAAAAATTGACAAATATTATTTTTGGTCGACACAGTGTTTCTGTAGCCAAAACCAGAAAAACATTGAGTCCCATAATAGGATTTATATTTTTCTCCAAGAAATCATAAAGGCTCTCAAGAAGGGTAGTGGTCAAGAGATATCACTACAATCCACTATTCCTAAGAACGAACCCGAGGCTCCCTCTTCATCCAAGAAGCCGCCTTGTCCATAGGTTACATATGTTATGCTTTTTGATTTCTCTTCCCCCTTTTTGCATAATGTAATCCTCAGTCTCTCTCTTTCTTTCTCCTTTTTCTTTAATGCAAGTGGTTTTTTTTTTTGGAAGATGCATTTCAAGAACACTAAAAGAAAGAAACAATCAGACAAAACCAATCTAGATTCAGCAAATATTCGAACCAATAAACCCAGACTTAAGATCATAAAAGAAGCCCAAAAAAATAAAAAAAATAAAAAAAATAAAATAAAATTAGGTTGCCTCCCAAAAGCGCCTTGTTTATAATTTTTAGCCGGACATTATTTGGTATCTTTGTTCATCATTGTCTCCTTCCTTGAGACTTTCATCTAACCAGACCCTCATGTTCTTGACTGTGCTGCTGGATATAATTTGTCGTTCTTTTGAATTTGCCCCGGTTTTGTAATGGAATTTAACCTTTGACGTTAAAGAGCTGAAATTGCTTCCTCGTGATACCATTGGATCGAAACTCAACTTAATCTGTTCTTTGAATGAAAAAACTAGAGATCTCACATATTAAAGGGAGCTTAAACGAGTCGTTCGATGTGATTCTTTATTGAATGTTATTATTTTCAATTGCTTTATGTGGAACAAAAGGAATACTTGTCATGGCTATGTGGAGTTACTTTCTAGGCAAATGAGACATTATTAGAAGAATAATTCTCATCTATTAAAAAGTATGAGCGAGAAGCATATAGCTGAGGTAACAAGGATAATGAAATAATTCAAATTAATTGGAGTCTGAAAAAAAAACCATAACTAGATTGATTCTTCTATGGAATGTCCTTTGTTCTTGAGTTGACTCTCTGAATGAATACGCGTTACAATAGATATGTTCTCATGAATGCTAACTGATGCCATAACCCAATTTCACTTTGGCATATCCCCCTTTGTGCTTCTGTATGTTGAGGGAACCAAGCTGAAACGTCTGACTCCCTATTTCTTATATTACTTTGAGTACTCTGAGGATTTTTCATTGCTCTAGCTTTTGCCTAGGCTGCCTTTTCAGGTTTTCAGTCTAGCGAGCACCTTTTTTAAAAGATCACTTTTCATGTTTGAGCTCTAATTTTTGCCTGAGTCTTTTTTCAAGTTTCCGACTCAGCGAGCTTATTCCTTTTTTTTTTTTTACAAAAAGAAAACCTCTTTAAGCATAATATCTCTTGACCGCATCAGAGTTGATAGGCCTTGACAACTCCTGACCATCCATATCTGTTAGGATCAATGAACCTCCTGAGAAGGTAAATTTAACCACATAAGGCCCCTCATACGAAGGCGCCCACTTGCCCCTGGGATCCTCTTGATTTGGTAATATTTTCTTAAGTACCAAATCACCGGCTTTGAACTCTCTGGGACGTAATTTTCGATTGAAAGCCTTGGCCATCCTCTTTTGGTATAACTGCCCATGACAAATAGCAGTCAGCCGTTTTTCTTCAATCATATTCAGTTGCTCATATCTAGCTTTTACCCATTCATCTTCCCTTAGATTAGCTTCAATGAGCACCCTCAAAGACGGGATCTCTACTTCAACAGGTGTCACTGCCTCCATCCCGTAAACCAAAGAGTAAGGAGTTGCCCCAGTTGAAGTACGTACGGTAGTCCTGTAGCCGTGTAAAGCATAGGGGAGCATCTCGTGCCAATCTTTGTATGTTACTGTCATCTTCTCAATGATTTTCTTGATGTTTTTATTTGCAGCTTCGACTGCACCATTCATCTGTGGTCGATAAGGTGCTGAATTATGATGTTTAATCTTGAATTGGTCACAGAACTTTTTAATTTCTGTTCCATTCAAATTTCGTGCATTATCTGTGATAATCCTCTCAGGCAAGCCATACCGACATACGACATTAGTCTTCATGAATCTGATGAAAATTTTCTGAGTCACGTTAGCATATGAGTTGGCCTCTACCCATTTAGTGAAATAGTCGATGGCGACCAAGATAAATCGATGTCCATTCGATGCTTTTGGGTTAATAGGGCCGATTACATCGATGCCCCACATCGAGAACGGCCATGGTGCTGTTAAATTATGTAGCGGAAGTGGAGGTGCATTGATTTTATCAGAGTAAATCTGACACTTGTGGCACTTTCTGACATATTCTATGCAATCTTTCTCCATAGTCATCCAAAAGTACCCGCATCTTTGAATTTGTTTGGCCAAGGTGTGGCCATTGGCATGAGTCCCACATATCCCTTCATGAAGTTCTGTAATAATTCTTTGAGCTTCTTCTGAATCAACACATCGGAGAAGTGTGCCATCATGACTCCTTTTATATAAGACACCATCATTGATAAAGAAATTCATGGCCAAGCGTCGAATTGTCTTCTTATGGTTTTCCGTAGCTCCTTTTGGGTAGACCCTATCTTTCATGTAAGTCTTGATGTCATGGTACCAAGGATGTTCATCAAATTCCTCCTCTATGTTCAAGCAATGCGCTGGCGTATCACTTGATTTTATTTGGATTGGTTGGACTTGCACTCCGCAGTCAAGCTGAATCATCGCTGCTAAAGTGGCCAAAGCATCTGCAAACCGGTTCTTATCTCTTGTCATGTGATGAAAACTGATTTCTTCAAACTGATCGATTAGCTGGATCAGGTATTTCTGATATGGTACTAATTTTGAATCTCTAGTTTGCCATTTTCCATTTACTTGGTAAATGATTAGAGCCGAATCGCCGAATACCTCTAAGTTTTTTACTCTTAAGGTAATGGCTGCTTGTAATCCACTGACGCATGCTTCATATTCTGCCACATTGTTCGTGCAGTCAAATTCCAGTTTGATGGCTACCGGGAATTGCTTTCCTTCTGGAGATACCACTACAGCTCCGACACCGTTTCCTTGTGTGTTAACAGCCCCGTCAAAATACATTTTCCATCTTTCTGCTCCATCATCAATATTATCTTCCTCTTTATCGATAGTAACGATATCCTCATCCGGGAAATGGAACTTCAAGGGTTGGTATTCATCAAGTGGGTGCTCTGCCAAATGATCTGCTATTACACTCCCTTTAATGGACTTCCTCGTCATATATACGACGTCATACTCAGATAGTATCACTTGCCATTTTGAAACCCTTCCAGCTACATGTGGGTTTTCAAAGATAAATTTCAAAGGGTCCATTCTAGATATCAGCCAAGTAGTGTAATAGAGCATATACTGTCTCAACCTTCTTGTTGTCCACACTAATCCACAACATGTTCTTTCAATCATTGTATAGCGTGTTTCACAATCATTGAACTTCTTACTCAAGTAATAAATCGCCTGTTCTTTCCTCCCTGATTCGTTGTGTTGCCCTAGCACTGCCCCCATTGATTCGGTTAAGATTGTCAAATACAAGATTAAAGGCCGGCCTGGTGTTGGAGGAACAAGGATTGGGGGGCTTAGTAAATAATCTTTAATTCTATCAAAAGCTTTTTGGCAATCACCATCCCATTTCTCAGTGTGGTTCTTCCTCAACAATTTAAATATTGGCTCACAAGTTGCTGTCAAATTAGCGATGAACCTTGTAATGTAATTCAGTCGCCCCAAGAAGCCTCGAACCTCTTTTTCTGTTTGGGGAGGTGGCATTTCATGAATAGCTTTTATTTTGTCAGGATCAACTTCTATCCCCTTTTGACTTACAATAAATCCTAATAGTTTCCCGGATAAGGCTCCGAAAACACATTTATTAGGATTTAATCTGAGTTTATACTCGCGTAACCTCTCGAATAATTTTCTAAGGACTGCTACATGACTTTCTCCTTCAATAGTCTTGGCCACCATGTCATCTACGTATACCTCAATTTCCTTGTGCATCATATCATGGAAAAGCGCAACCATGGCTCGTTGGTAGGTTGCCCCAGCATTTTTCAACCCAAATGGCATTACTTGGTAGCAATAAGTCCCCCACTGAGTGATAAAGGTAGTTTTCTCCTTGTCCTCTTCATGCATAGGAATTTGATTATAGCCTGAGAAACCATCCATGAATGAATAACGATGGTTGCATGCAGTGTTGTCCACCAGCATATCAATATGAGGGAGGGGGAAATCATCCTTTGGACTAGCCCTATTTAAGTCTCTATAGTCTATGCACATCCTGACTTTACCATCTTTCTTAGCCACAGGCACGATATTTGCCACCCATTGAGGGTATCGAGCGACTTGGAGAAAACCCGCGTCGAGTTGTTTCGTTACTTCTTCCTTAATCTTTAGGGATATCTCTGCATTTAGTCTTCTTAACTTCTGCTTTTTAGGCTTCACGTCTGGGAAAAGTGGAATCCTGTGTGACGCGATTCTTGGATCAAGACCTGGCATGTCTTGATAAGACCATGCAAATACATCAAGATATTCTTTGAACAACTTGACCATTTCTTCTTTTTCTGGGCCATCGACAACTTTTAACTCTCTTCTATCTTCTTTAGTCCCCATGTTTATTATTTCGATCACCTCTTCATGAGGACTTATCCCTTTTTCAGTAGATTCGAGGATTTTAGCGAATGTTTGGACTATTTCTTCATCATTAGATTCATGATTTTGCGTATCCATGGTAACACATAAGTCATTCAACCGAGTCTCAAGAATTCCCGTGTTGGACATGAGTTCCGAGGAATGCAAATTCCTGGAGGGTAAAGAAATGAATATGAAATGAATTGGAAGAAAACAAGGAGAGCAAATGAAGCACAAGTACGAAGCATTTCAAATTTCCATTTATGTTCCATAAAACCATTATTCATGAAAATAACAACATTGCAATTGAAAAACAATTACTTTAAATCAAAAACATCTTGAACATCTTCAATCTCCCAATTCTTCAATGAGTCTCCAGTATCATCGTTCATAATCTGAGGCTTGGATCCTTGCATATCATTTTTATCCTCGGCCACCATAGAACTCTCAGGCTGGTTGATCACTTCGGATGGCATTGGAAACGAAGCTCTTATATGTGGGACTTCTAGCTTACCATGTTGTTTGTTTATGTTGAGTTTTCCATTCATCTGATCCTCTATTGTAGGCTCATATCCTAACCCACGTCGGTCTGTATTTGATGGAAAGACAATTGGTTCTTTAATGCCTTGTAGGTTTGTACCTAAACCTCTGCCTATCTCGAACCCATTCTTTTTCATGATAGTTGTGGTCACAGAATTTATATCTTTGTTGGGTTCCTCAGTTGCCTCAACTTCCAAGCTTGGGAAAGCTATCTCGGTTACTTGCTCAGCGGCCTCAATATATGGGATAGAACTTGGCTTTGTTACCATCAACTCCTCTTCTCCTTTAACAGTGATGGTTCTCCCTCCGTCAATAAACTTCACTTTCTGGTGTAGGGTAGATGGTACAGCACCTGCCTTATGGATCCATGGCCTTCCTAAGAGCATGGTATATGATGGATCTACATCCATGACTTGAAAGTTTACCATAAATGTGCACGGGCCAATTTCAAGGGGTAAATCGACTGTACCTAATACCTCTCTTCGAGTTCCATCGAATGCCCTTACTGTCATGTCACTATCCTCCATCCGTATTAATTCTAATTTCTCGAACGTGGACAGTGGCAAGACATTTAAAGCTGAGCCACCATCAATTAGAACTTTGGCTAGGATGAACCCATGGCATTTAATGGTGATATGCAAAGCTTTTGGTTTGCTAGTAGCAGTTCCATCGATTTCTTCTGCTGAAAAGGAGATTGCGGTCATAGATTTGGTGATGTTCATTACATCTGCTACCCTTTCTGGGGACGCATCTGGTCGTACAAATGTTTTTCCTAAGACCTTTAGTAGAGCCTGGCGATGCACCTCTGAATTTATGATTAGCGAAAATATTGAGATTTTGGCAGGAGTCTTGTTCAATTGTTCCACGATATCATATTCACTTTGTTTCATGATTCGCAAGAACTCTTCCTCATCATCTTCAGGTTTCTTTTCTATTACTTGTCCCTTTTTGTCTACCTTCTTTGTTTCAGTAGGAAGGTATATTCTGCCGCTTCGCGTCACCCCTCCTGTATTGGCTATGTTTGTCACGAGTTCTTCCTTAGGTACTTTAACTGTCTCCGTGCTGTTGGAAGGAAGCTCTATTCGGCTGCCATACCTCCATGGCACCGCACGATTGCTTTGGTAGGGAAATGGTGCTGGCATGTTTATAACCATAGTTGGTTGTTTCTGAATTGACATTTTAGGTTGAGGGGTATAATTAATCGTGTAGTAAGCTGACTCGATTCCTTTCTTGCTGACTGGGCTTGGTGTTTCTGTTATTGTGCAAATCACTTCACATGCTTTCACAGGGACTATTATCCCAAAAGCAATCATTTTCTTAACCAAAGAGTTGAACTCTAAGCACTCTTCAATGTCATGCCTCATTTTTGCTTGGTGATACTCACAATGTTTTAACTCTTGAGCCACCACCGCTTCATCTTTTCTTATCGTCAATGGTTCTAACTCGTACCCAGCTTGTTTAAGGTTCACATAGAGCCACTTCATCGACATCTTCATGTTAGTCAATTCCTCTAGAGACTTAGTCTCTTCTTCGACAGCATTCACTTGATGTTCATGACTAGGCATTGGATTCTTCGCAATGGTAGAGTTCTCTCCTGACTTTAATTGGATATGGTTTGAATCAATCAAATCTAGTACATTTCTCTTGAACGCTATACAATTTTCAATTGAATGCCCAATAGCACCCATGTGAAAATCGCATGTGGTATTTGGATCATACCATACTGGATATGGGGGATTCATTACTCTACCTGGTCGAGGCCCCAAGAGTTGGGCAGCTAATAGATTTTTGTATAATTCAGCATTTGTGGTGCCAAAATTTGGCCAAGGGCGATTATCTACGGGTCGTGGGGCTCTTTGTGTTCCCAATTGAGTACGTCTACTTGGCCCCGATTGACCTTGATTTTGATTGCTTGTTTGGTAAAAATTAGACTGCTGTTGGGGGTATGATTTTACTGGTTGAACATAATTTACATCTGATTCCTTCTTTTTTGTGAATTGTCCTTTCTTTAAGCTATTTTCTGTACGGGGGCTTGAGAGTTTTCCTTCACGAATATCGACATCAATTCTTTCCCCGATCTCAATTAGGTCTGCAAAGTCTGTGACATGTGTCCCAAGCATAATCTTATAGAATGGGTCTGGCAGGGTGCGCACAAAGTAAGAACAATATTCGGACTGGATTAACGAAGGTTGTACTTGTGATGCAGTTATCCTCCAACTTTGGGCATATTCCTTAAAGGTTTCAGAACTCTTCTTCGCCATTGCTTTTAATTGTTCTCTAGTCGGAGCTGTTTGCAAATTAAACTTGTATTGCTTCATGAATGAGTCTGCTAAGTCCCTCCATTTTTGAACCTTTGAGTGGTCTAGTTACATAAACCACAATAGTGCGGCTCCAGTTAAGCTCTCGGGAAAAAAATTAATTAAGAACTTCTCATTACGGGACCAGACACACATCTTAGTGCAGTACGACTTCAAATGGTAAACTGGATTTCCGGTGCCATCGTACTTGGAGAATTCTGGTATCTTGAATTCCTTTGGGATCGTTATCTCAGGAGTTAGGCATAATTCATCTAATTCTAATGATCCCCAAGATACTGGCCCTCGTAAGGCGCGCAGTTGGTCTTTGACTTCTCCAATTTGCTCCTTAAGACTTGTGTCCTCTTTATCGACACTTGAGGCTGGGATCTGGACTGTGTATACAGGATCGTCACCAGGGTATCCCTGCGTGGCGTTATCCCCTATGATTTGATCAGTATGGCCAAGTGCATTCGTGATTCGGGTTTGGGAACCTATCCCTTTATTGAGTGCAGGAACAACCACTGTCTCGTTCACTTTTTCTCTTGGGTTGGCAGGTGCTGATGTTGGGTTAATTATCTCAGCCTGTGTTTCGATAGTGCTAGGCATAACGGGTGGGTCTATTTGTTTTCCTTTCATTGCTTCTGTCAATGCTAGGATCATTTCAGTCATGTGAGCAAGTTGTCCTTCCAATGCCCCAATGCGTGCAGTGGTGTCATTTTCTGTTCTTTGATTGTCTTCAGATTGGCTTTCCATTATACTACTTCGTGAGCGGGTATTGTATACACGAGTCGATGGTAGGGTCTGATTAGACGATTTTCCTTTAGGAGGCGCAATGATGAAGTTTTTTTTTCTGAAAAGATCAAAAAAAAAAATTTTTTTTAAAATCATATTATCACTGCTCTTTTTGAAACATTTCCCTATTGAAGCACGAGTGTTTTACTTTTATTTTTATTTTTATTTTTTGAGAATAAGAGGGCGTTTTCCCAAAAACTCATGAAGGTTTGTGACTTCTGTCGAATTGTGATGAGATTGTTGATGGTTTTATATAGTTGAATGAAATTTGGATAACACCAACATTTCTTGATGAAGAAGAGTATTCAAGCGAATTCAAACGATACCAACCAGACGAAAAAGCATATTTATAAAATTCGGATGACACCGACATTCTATTTAAGAGAACAATTAATTCAAATTCGAAATACATCGACATTTGCCTCATAGACTACATTATTATTCAATTACAACTCCACATCCCTAAGAGTTCCTTTGTTTCATTGTACAATTCTATCAACTCTCTTTCCGGGAGCCTAAACGGCGTAGTTTGATCTTCAATTGCCTTCACTCGTGTAGCCAATTTTGTCATATTTAATTCAGCCTCATTTATTAATTCCTCATTTTTGTCTATTGCCCTTTTATGTTGTTGTATGATATGCTCTATATTGGACCTCAGGTGATTGATTCGCCTTGCCTCGGATTCTAAGCGACTATTCTTACTCTCTAGCCTTGCAATTGTCTCGTCTCTTTCTGCAACTTCGTCTAAAGCTTGACTCTTTTCTGCCCTCAAGCGTTGTGCATCCTCTTCAAGGTATGTTATTTTCTGCTGATACATATCGATATGACCTTGTTGTTCATCTATGGCCCCAGACAATTGGCGTACCTCAGACGTTAAAATGTCAATTTTGGCTTGTGAAGTACGAATGAGGTTAGCACAAAGCGCTTCCCTTTCCTCTTCTATTTTCTGGATCTTCTTTATCAACAACTCACACTCTTCTTCTTTCTTCCTTTTCTCACCAGCTATCTTCTTTAGTTCTTCGGTTACTTTTGCATGGTCGAGCTTGCTGCGCATCTTGTCTTCTTCGGTGTAGTCTCGAGGGTCTGTTGTAATGCTTGGTGGTTGATCCGCATTGATCATTCGAGTTATTACCATATCTTTCCCCCTTTCTTTAAACCATTGCGGGTATTCAGGAGTAGTCCATCTTCCGAATGGCCCTACTTCTTCGCAACTTTTCATTTCTATGTTTTCCCACGCAACTCGAATTTGTTCCCATAATTCTTTGCTATAAGAATCTTGATATTCAAATTCAACTTCTTTTAAACCTCGTGTCCTAGGGATGTATTGCATCCGACCATATTGTCTTAGAACCATGGCTGGGTTGTATGCTATACAACCTCTGGACCCTATCAACGGCACACATTGAAAATTACTACACCATAATAAGACACCTCTTGTTGCCGCCCCAGATAAGCTCCATGTATAAGACGATGAATTTATAGATCGAAAGACTCTAACCCACTCTTGTTTATTCTTTTGATCAATAGGAGCACGTAAGAATCTTTCTACAGGCTTTGGTATTGGTCCATAAACTCCGTACTTTTTCCCAAAGACATGATTACACATCCAAACATACAACATGTGTATGCAACACCGAAGATTTCCCTTTCCACTTCTTCGACTATGACTTAAAGATAGGAATGTGTCTGCCAAAATTGCTGGGATGGGGTTTACTCCATTGTGTAGTACTGATAAGAATACATCAATTGCTTTCTGGTCCACTATCCCCATTGCTGAAGGGAAAAGTACGGACCCATAGATTGCTAGAGAAAACAGATTAATGTATGCCTTTCTGTTATGACGCATTTTGGACTCATTCAGAATTCTTAAGATGTAGCTCAATTCCCATCCAATAGTCTCTCCTCTTTTTACCATTGACTTCTCTACCTGAACATACGACACCCCAAACAGTGCAGCTATCTTATTCAAAGATGAATTGACACGTCCTGGTATGTAGATTGGCTGGTGGTCGTTTAAATGCATATCAAGCATAAGTCCATATTCTTCTATTGTGGGGGTTGTGTCCATATCTTCAAATGTGAAAACTCGCAATGATGGATCCCAATAATTCATCATCACTAAAATTGCCATCTCTTGAGGCTTCACATACAGTAGATCCGCAATCCTTCCAAATTTCTTTGACAATGAATCTCTTTCGGTTGGAGACATTAACTCGTGATGGAATATGAGCTCTTGAAGACAATTGACTTTAACTGTCACTTTGATTTCCACTGGCAATGAGCTCTGATAGCCTTTAAATAATGCATCACCGTCTCGCTCTTGGTGGGCCTTCATTTCTTTCATGAGTTTTCGGGATGAACGATTGTTGGAAAAAGCCATTTTTATTTTTTGTGTGGTTTTGTTTTTTTTTTTACTCGTGCTTCACCAATTAACTGAAAAGACAAAGGAATTATAATGATGTTTAGGAAGCAGAAGGGTTTTCTTTCATTTGGAGTGGAGAAGAATGGAATTAAGAATACAAATCATTTTTCCTTTTCTAAAAAAAAATCAAAATGGAAAGTAGAAAAAAGAAAAAAAAGTTAAGAAATGACCAAAGCTGTTTCCCATATGACTTGCTTAAGGATCTTTGTTCTTCTAGGCCGACTAAGTGCATAGGTTTTAGGATGGATTTACAAACCTATGGATATAAAGGTCCCTAGACTGCCCCCATAGTCGAAACTCATGGGGATCTCCGATTGGCAATATTGAAAACACAAGAGTTATACTCTCTATGAATCCCGTATTGACAAAAGAGATCAGTCTAAGCGGAAGCTTTCGTGATCCCCGCAAGGGATAGACCCTCTGCGACATCACTAGACTTCCTTCTATCCTATGGTTGCGCTCAGCCCGGGTGTAGGGCTAGTGTGTGCAAGGGATGTATTGATGCATAATGTGTGAAAGGATTAACCAATCTACCAAGAGGGGAAAATAAACCATATATATACAAGTGAATATGTACAAAAGTATAATGACGAAGATCAATAAATAAATAGATAATGAAACTAAAATAAATAAAGAAACAAAATGGTAACTAAGGCAAATATAAAATTTGGTTGCACACTTAGAAAATCAATATCAACTCTCGAAAGTCCCCAGTGGAGTCGCCAAACTGTCACACCTGAAATGTGACCGGCTGGCATTCCTTTTTAAAAAAAAGAATACTTAAAATCGACTTTCAAAATTGAAAACCAATTTTATTAGGAGCCGCCACCAAAGTTTAATTTGTTGGGAAAAACTTGGAAAAACCTTTGAGTTTGATGGTCTGCATTTTGAAGAAAGTGAGTTCGGAAATTGAACCGTATAGGGAAGGTGTTAGGCACCCTATACGTCTGATTTAGAAAGTGAGCAATTATTTCGTATTTGCCTTAAATTATCCTCCTTGGTCATATAAGAACATAATAAAGAAAAGCATCAAAACAAATGGATATGTACAAGGGTGGACTTGGCTAGGCAAAGCCTAGGTCCTACGTACCCATCGATCGGGATCAAAGTCCACGTAGTTCGTCATCTGAAATGCCGCAAGGGCCAGGGGAAAGACTAAAATTTTTTTTGCGGGAAGAACTAAAGAGGTTCAAAATTAATTATTTCCATAAATCAAACGATATTGAATAGTTGTGATTGTGTTTGAATTTATGATAACAAATTATCTTGATCTTTGGTTCTTCCCATTTTTTAAAGACTTCTGATTCTTTGGATTTTTCTTTTTGGAGATATCTAGAAAGAAATCGAAATGAGTATTTTTGGATTTGAATTTTAAATTTTTTTTTTGGGAGTTTGAAAGAATAATTCAATGAAAGCATATTTTTTGGATTTTTGAAATTGTCTTGAGAATGAAAATAAAGGAAGTACTTTTCTTGCATGTTTGAAATTATTATGAAATCATTTGAAAGAAAATGTTTTTAATCTTGTGAAATTATTTTATGAAATTATATAAAAAAAAATTTTGTTGTTTTTTTTAGAAAAAAATCTCGTGAATAAAATTTAAAGGAAAAATATTTTTTTGAGTTTTGGAATTTATCTTGTAAATGGAACAAAGAAACATTTCTTTTTTTTTAAGACTTTTTGAATGGAAATGAAAACAAAGGAAACATTTTTTTTTGGAAATTTTGAATTAATCTTGAGGATGAAAACAAGGGAAATAATAATTTTAGTAATAAAATTTTTTATATATTTGAAAACAAAGTTAAAGGAAAATATTTTTGGATTTCTGATTTTGAGGACAGATAAAATCTACACAAATACAATTACATATATATATATTCATGTAAGATACATAAAAATAAAAGAAATAATATGCATAAAAAAACACATATACATACACTAGCATACATATTTACATAAAACATGCACAACAAATTATACCTGTATGTACACATATACATATATATATATATATATATAAACTCATGTACGCACATTATATATATATATATATATATATATATATAACGCACACCTATATGTATTTATGTAAAGTGCAAAAAAAAAAATATAAATAAATAAATAAAATAAATAAAAGGAAAGAAATATGCATGCTAGTATATGCATATTTTTCTGTCTTTTCATTTGGGTCCCTATGCGAAATTTTTCCTTTATTCTTTTGCTTGATCTGATATCATAGTTGCCTTCATATAGGTCCCTCGGTCCAGAAAATGTTTTAATTTTGAATTAAATTAACCCCTGCAAACTTTTGAATTTTTTCAGTTTGGTCCCTGTTTTGCATGAATCATGTCCAAGTCTCAATTTTTCTTTCCAAATCTGTCCAGAATTCTTCTAGGATGTTTTTGGGTCATTATAGGTCCATTCCAGTCCATAGCACGGGAAAAAATGAATTAAAACCAAGTTCTTGGGAATTTCCACGTTTTCACGGTCCATTGTGTCACTTTGCTTTTTTCCATGATTTTTCTGATTTTTTTTTTGTATTTTGATCTTCTTTTAAGTTCCAAAGTTTAAATTATGGCATGCAAAACTAACTCTACAAAAAAAAACACAAAACAAAAATAAAATAAAATAAATGCGTGAGAGAAATCAACTTACCTTCACAGTTGCCTTTTTTGGATTTACTGCACTCCTCTCAGTTTTGAGCTTGTTCGCAGCTGAACTTCACTCTTTTAATCACCACATTTGCTCCTCCAATGCCCAGAGTGTTTGTGAATAATTTATAACTGACCTTCTTCTTCCACAATACTCCGAAAGAAAGCAAATCTTTCTCAATTTCTACATAGAAAATAGAGCATGTATTTTTTTTTGCTCTTTCTTTTCTCCCCTCTCTTCTCTCTTCTCCTCCCTTTTTTTTTCCTCTCTTTTTTTCCTCCTCCCCAAGGGAAGAAGAAAGTCCTTTATTTATATTGGGAGATGGGAGTGCAAAATGATTATGTTAGTGGAAAAAAACTTCCAAGTCATGTAACTCTTACTTTGTCCTCATGTTCTTTTCTTGACTAGTAGTGTGATTGCCATTTGAAAAAAAAGGAAAGGAGGGACATAATTGAAGTACCTTGGCTAGGGATTCCTAACCATGCATGTGAAGGAAGGATACCACCATGTGTGTGTGATAAAAAAAACATGTGACATTTTGGACTTTTATTATTTTATCATTTTTTTTAATATTTTCTTTTTGTTATTATTATTATTATTTTTTTGCCTTTTTGTTTTAAGTATTTTTATTTTTTTATTTTTTTACAAAAAGAAAAAAGAAATTATAATATCATGGACAAAATTAGGTGTTACATGAACAAATCAGAAATCATAAATCATTAACTAAGTCTAAATGGGAAAAATCATGGCAGAAAATTCTTTGAATAAATCAACTAAGTCTAACTTGAGAAATCATAAATCAAATCAGTAACTAAGTCTAAATGGGGAAAATCATCAGCAAAAAATTCTTTGAATAAATCAACTAAGTCTAACTTGAGAAACCATAAATCAAATCAGTAACTAAGTCTAATTGGGGAAAATCATAGCAGAAAATTCTTTGAATAAATCAACTAAGTCCAACTTCTAAGTCTAAAATCTAAATGGGGAAAATTAACTAAGTCTAAATGAGGGAATCAGAGCAGAAAATCAAAGCAAGAAATTGTCACCTGGTCAGAGAAACTACTTGCAGGCCGACGATGAGGAATCAATTGGAGGAGGATGTCAGGATGATGATGACGATTGACAAGTGGAGAAGGACGACGCACAGTCGCACACGACCGACCAGGGGCAGGGACGATGAATCGATGATGCCTTTCACAGTTTCGCCTACTGCTACTGCCGGCCGATGCTATGGCTGTCGCGAACTCGGGATTTGTGGAAATGGTTGTGGCTGTCGCATCGCACAAAGGACTGGAGGAAGCTGATGCTATGGCTGTCACGAACTCGCAATTGTGGAAGTGGTTGTGGCTGTCGCACCTCGCACGAAGGACGAAAAGAATTGGAGGGAGGAGGCCGATGCTGTGGCTGTCTGCTGTCGCGAACTCGAGAGGTGAGTGTTGGAGGATGGAGGCCGTGTATGTGCTGCACTGCTGCTCGGCTGCTCCTGCTCTGTGACTGCGAGACTGCAATTGGCCGATTGCTAGGGTTACTTAGGATAGGTTACTAAAGAGTAAAGTGAAGACTTGGGAGTTGGGAGTTAGACACAGTCAGTCAGTCACATAGGGGAGAGGGCTCACGGACTCATGGACTCGGCACGACAGTCAGCAAGTGAATGAAAAAAAATAATTGAAATATTTTGAAAAAAAAAATTTTGGTGGGTTCACGGGTTGGCTAACCCGCCTAACCCGCGGGTTAAGTGGGCCGGGCCTAAAAAATCAGGCCAAAAACGGGCCTTGATTTTCAAAATTCGGCCCACCTAAAAAGTGGGCTAAACGGGCCCAGCCCGCCGTTTTGACAGCTCTGTATGCATATAATTAGTCACACTATCAAATTTTAATGAAATACTGATGAAAGCATAATAACAAGGGCTAAATTAAAAAAAAATTGAAACTATAAGGATTCAATTAAAATTTTCAAACTATAGGGACTAAATTAAAAATTAAGTAAAATTATAAAGATCAAAAGAATAATTTAACCAAAATTATACTATCTTTTGGTTATTTTAAGAGGTATATGATGTGGCACATTAAGTGTGAATGATTTGGTGTTGACGTATGCAAAATAAAATGTTAGTCATCATCAATCTTTAAATTGTTGGATGAAATTAGGCTCAAGAACATAATTAAAATTAATTAAAAACATGTGATTATAATTAACACAAAATAAAATTTTAGGTTATAATTGAACCATTGCCCAAAACTCAAGTACATGATAGATACTTTTGTGTTCTTCTTCATCAACATCATGTTTTTGCCAATTAATTGGTACCCGTGAAAAACAAGATTAATATTATATGTAAATAGTAAGAAGATTTCTTTTTAGAAGTAGTTTTAATTATTATTAGATATACTTTGAAATTTTTAATATTAAAATAAATATTTTTTATAACTTAACATTAAATTGTTAATTAAAACTTAAATTCTCTAAATTGCCAATGTTTAAATTTCTAAAAGAAAAAAATCATTTAAACTCATAATATATTTGTGCTGTGATTGAATGTCTCAATTGAAATGTTACTACATTATTATTATTATTTTGGAGTAAGAGTATAACTTTATTATCACAAAAGATATTCCAATTAATTTTTAAAAAGTTAAGTTTGTGAACATAAATATTTATTCAAATCATGAGCAAATTTAAATTGATGGCCGAAAGCCCGAACTGTCCATTAAAAAAAAACAAAAAAAACTACTTATATCTTGCCGCGTTCTTCCGCGCAAAGATTGAAATTGAATGATAGAGAATTTCATACAAACAAAGATCGAGTGAAAGCGAATTTAATTGAGTTTCTAATGAATGAGATTTGGAACAACCATTCAAAATTGATTAAAATGAAGAAAAACACAGTGAATGATCATCTCCAAATGTAGCAAGATCGATTCCATTTTATATGTCCAACGTATTCGATTCTGCAATTCAGCTCTTGCGACAATGCCATCAAACGAAGAATCTCGCAGCCATCAAGAAGCTCCATGGCTACCTTCTCACAACAGGCATGCTCTTCGCCTCGCATGGCTTTCACTCTGAACTTATAGCCACATACACCAAACGCCTTCTTCCCAGGAACGACGTTCAAACGCTCAACAATTTCTTCAAATGCATCAACTCCACTACCCCATTACAATTCAATTGTATAATATCCGATTTCTGTCGTAAAGGTTTGCCTCTTCTTGCTCTTAGAGCCCTCTCCTTTATGCACGTGAATGAAGTTCCGATTGATACGTACCCTCTGTGTAGCTCTCTGACTGCTTCGTCTAGAACTGGAGATGTTAAATTTGGAAAACAGATACACGCCCTCGTGGGAAAATCAGGATGGTCGTCTAGTGTTTTTGTGGGTTCTGCTCTTATTGATTTGTACTCGAAATTGTCAAATGTAAAAGACGCAGCTCTTGTATTCGACGAAATTCCTCGTAAGAATACTGTCTGTGCCAATGCACTTTTGACTGGTTATGGTGAGGCTGGGTTATGGGTAGAAGAACTTGAACTGATTAGGAAGATGCCCATGTTGAGATTGACGTGTGATCAATTCACATTATCAGCAGCTTTGCGTGCATGCGCTGGATTATCTGCAATGGAAATGGGGAGACAAGTACATGGTTATTTGCTTCGTACAGTACATAATATAGAAAGTGATGTGTTTCCCCAGAGTGCCTTGGTTGAGATGTATGGAAAGTGTGGCCTGAGAAAGAAGGCTTGGCAGGTGTTCAAGTTGGCTGGAATGCAAATTAGAGGAGAAAGAAGTAGAGACGTTGTGTTGTGGACTTCAATGCTTGGTGTGTATGGTAGAAATGGCTTTACAAGGAAGTAATTGCTTTGTACAATGAAATGTTAGTGGAAGGAATCAAACCAGACGGAGTGGCATTTGTGACAGTAATCTCAGCTTGTAGTCGCACCGGCCAAGTACAAGTTGGAATCAAGTATTTTGAATCCATGTTTAATGATTTTAAGTTAAATCCTGGTCCAGAGCATTATAGCTGCCTTGTTGATTTGCGTTGTAGGGCTGGTGAATTGCAGAAGGCATGGGAAATACTGAGCGAGAAACACTACGAAGGAATGGGAAACTCTATAATTTCCATGTGGGGGGCACTTCTTAGTGCTTGTGTTGATCGCGGGAACATCGAGCTGGGCAAATTGGCAGCTCAAAGAGCTCTTGAGTTGGATCCCCAAAATGTTGGGATCTGCATTATGCTATCTAACCTGTATGCAGGGTTTGGCATGTGGGATGAGATTGGGAAATTGAGGGTATTGAGGGTATTGATTAAAGAAAGTGGCTTAAGAAAAGATGTTGGCTGCAGTTGGGTCCAGGTGACAAGTTGAATGAACTCGCTGATAAATAGGTCTCTGCTCCAATTTCTAAGGATATATGATCAGGAAGCGAATGCACAACTAGCTTGGGAGTAGAAAATGTGAGCCGACAATTAAGGACCAATTCGGTGCTGAATATTGATTTGGCAATTGGCATAATTATCCTGAGATAACCATAAATCACAAGATGTAACTGAGCCTCTTGAATGTGTATTTTATACTTGTCTTAGATTCTCAGGAACATTATGGAGTACGGACCGTGAACTTATATGATCTCGCTGGCTGTAGGAACATGAAATAGCATGATTATGTAGTCTCCAGTTATAAATTTTGACCAGATTACAACTGCGCTTCCCGGGTCAATCTAAAACAATCAGTTGGGCGAATTAGATGAGTTGCACTTGCACTTCACAATGTGTTGAACTGGTACAATTTGGTTCTAGTTTTATTCAATGGCCAACCTGTTGCTTGATTCCAGCTCTCGCCACGAGAGGATTTGACTTCTGGCATTTATAATCATCAAGATATTGTGTGTTCTCTACTTTCTAAGAGATTTCTATGTAGGGCACAAGACCTAAAAGTGCATATAATTCGTAAAGCAATTGTATGCTAATGAATCACCTGTGAGACATCATTATGTAGTACAGATGTTTTTCATGATGTACTTATTAATTTGTGATTACTCAATTCAGATGAACTCATTTTCCTTTCTCCAATCCCATGACCACTATCGTTAAGCTAGAGTCTCTTACACTGTCCAAGCCCTTCTTCTTTCGTCTAAGGTGTTTTCCTTACAAGTTTTCATATGCCATTGATTCCCTGAGTTAGTGTTCTTTATGCGTCCCTGTTATAGAAGTTGATGACAATGACAAGCCGAGAGCAGGCTGTTGAATTTTTATTTTCTTCCTTCTTTGTGAATATGCTTTTTGCTTGAAGACTTTGAATGATAATGATCGTAATGTAACCTTTAAACCTTAAAAAAAAACTGTTAGTCAAGCCAACTGAAAAAAAAACTGTTAGTCAAGCCAACTGATGCTTATTTCTGATGTCTTAGGTTCAAGCTCACAAAGCTAAGCTCGGGCAATGGATAAGCTTGATAATCATAAATGGGCAGCTTCAGCAGTTCAAGCCTCCTCTTGAACCATGAATCATTCATTGTAGCCCCAAAGTTTAGATATCACAGTGATCTAAAACTATGAATATCTGTTGGATACATGTACGGCCATACCGCCTTTCTTTATCTCTTTTCTTTTGGAACACATGATTTCTCAAATATGTAAGGAATTGTAGGGCCCTTTATTATAGGGTACAATAATTGTACATGAGTTGAGGTAGGTTGAAGTAGTGGTATTCAGGTTTCGGTATTAAACTGAAATCTAACTTCCGCATGCTTAATTTGGAGGGTTGCTTTTGGACTGAGGTTCCTACAACGTCGCTTCTTTGAGGTACAAAGGGTGCTCCTTATCTAAAGGAAGGTCCTTGTTTGTTAGTGTATAGTAGTACTAGTAGTTACTTTTTCTTTTTAAAAAACCACTGTATTTGAACATACTAGGTAGAACTACAAAAGTGTAAAGTTCTTTCAACGTTAATTTTTTTCATTCATAAAACTAGAACTTGAATCTTAATTTAAGAAAAACAAGTGTCGAACTATTTGAATCAATATTATTTTCTGTTGGCACGGCCTTGCATGTGACTGTTGGTACTAACTCAAGTTTTAAAATGTAAACGTATAGTACCACCTACGAGCCTGTACATGCCGGGCTTTCATATTCTACTGTTAATTTGCTGCAAGTGGTTCTAAGTAACACATGGCTGCTCATGTCTAGCCACCACCTGGCTTTGATCTCCCGGGAAAATTACATTATTTTCATTTGGATTGAATTATAAAGTTGGTACATGAATTTTTAAAGCATGACAAAAATATATTTTTCAATTTGAAATAAAATGAAATCTTTTAGTTTAACTGTAAATGGTTGCTTCTTTGTTTCAACAATTCTTATAAACTGCCATCTCCAAATTAACTTAACTATGATTTAATATTTTTTATTTTAGTTCAAAATTCTGTGAGCTCTTTAGATTTTAAAGTCTATGTATTAATTTTGTAACTAGGCTAGAGATGATTTCTTACAATTTTCATTATGAGACTAGCTACTATAGACAGGAGGCGATATCGAATGAAGGTGGGACTATGTTGAGAGAGAAAAAAGGAGGAGAGAGAGAAAGAGGGATGAAGAGAGGTAAAAACTTTATGGATAAAATTATCTTTTTCACATATATATGATGTAGCGGCCATTTGTATGACACATGGCAATGAAGTGTCCTTCGATATTAGTATTTTCTGTTACTGTGTTAATGGTGTTAAACCCTAACGACAAAATTGAAACAAATTGAAACATGTGGGATAAAATTGGCAAAAAAAAATATTAGGGGCGAAATTGAAATTCGAAACAAACGTTAGGAACGAAAAATATACTTTTGCCATGTAAACTTAATGGTTTGAGAAAAGTTCCATCTTTTAGGATAAGGGAACAGTACGAGATGTTTCAATCAAGCAAGCTGGCAACATAATAAGAGATAGCTAAGTTACAAGAACAGATGCAAAACACATGCTAGTTTTTTGGTCTAAATCTGTTTTCATAGTTCTTGATTTGATCATCAATGGACAGAGTCACATGCAAGTTCTTCATATGTTTCCTCTTCTTTGATCAACAAGAAAGGACCTGTACTTCCCTCTTGCATCAGTGGGGTCCTTTGTATTTGATTTCTCACATGAAAGTATTAAGCAGAGTGTGTCCCTACATTCATAAAATCTCCAACACCATCTTTGAAGACATCCCATGTGCTCCTTCAAATGCTTATGTTTATGTCTCACCCATGTCAATTCTTCTTTCCTTCTACACCACTCATTGCATATATCACAATTTATGATCACAAACCCATTCATCTCTATATATACCCACATACCACTCCACAACTTCATCAAGTTCTCACATTCCTCACAATTTCACAATCACAAACAAACCCACTTCTCTTACAGTAGCAATGGCCATCAAGCAAATCCTGCGTCGATCTCTTTCCAGAGGGAAGGAAGCAACTTCCATGTCTACAAAGGTTCCAAAAGGGTATTTTGCAGTATATGTTGGAGTAGAGTAAAAGAAGAGGTTTGTGCTGCCTATGTCATACCTAAATGAACCCGAATTTCAGGAATTGTTAAGCATGGCTGAGGAAGAATTCGGGTATAATCATCCAATGGGTGCTCTCACAATTCCTTGCAGAGAAGACATCTTCATCAGTGTCACTTCTCACTTCATGCCATGATGCATTACACAGAAGAAGCAGTAAGAGATGAAGTTTGGATGACTTGGTCACGAAGGTTCTGACATGGTGTCAAGAATCGGTTCAACTCGAAAGTTTAAGCAGCTGAGAGAAAACCCAAAGTCAACAACTTGGGAAAGAACAAGAGAAGAGCAAGAACATGCAACAATTTGCTGTTTAATCTCTTAAGAGATTTCATAGTGCAAGCATTTGTCTCAGAAGGGAAGAAAAATTATACTTTCATCATCTAAAAGGATGGAGACACAAAAAGCCTCATTGATTTGCTAGTAACTTCTAGATCTCAAGAGTCAAGACATGGTTACACAACACCATTAGCTGCCACAATAGTTCTTTGATCAAGAACATTGAATTGTTACAGAGATTATGTGAACTGCTAAAGTTTCACAAGTTATTGTATATAACAAATGATATTGAAATTATTTATTTCTATTCGTGATACTTACTGCCTCTCATTCTGTCCCGAGTTGGATTTCTTTCAACTATTGAGTTACAATAGAATTGAAGTGAAGTGACATTTAACATATTATCATGTTCTTATCCCTTCATTTTCTTAAACTTTTGGGCTAAACTAGATTCAAAATAAAAAATGTGAGCTTCCATGTCACAACTCATGACAATTAGCATTTTATGAGATAAAGTTATTAACAACAAGGAAAATAAAGAGAATATATTTAAAAGGTTTATGTCGGTGTATTGGAGAATTACTGACAGACTCTTTTAGAATTTAAAATTCAACCAACACATTATTTCAAATTTATTAAAATAATTCAAAGGTCTGGCCCAAAGCCCCAAGTCATTTGTATATTAATATTATTCATTAATACACTATGTTAAATTAATTTAAACTTGATAAAAAGAATATTAATTAAATACCTTTATAAATATTCTATTATGTGCGATGTTAAACTTTAATTCTACTTTAATATTAAAAACTATATAACATTCACAGTCAAGTTAGAATTGAAACAATTGATGCCAACTTTGAACTATCTCCTTGTCCCCAATTATGTTAGGCTAATAGTGAAATATGTGACTGTAAGGGGACCCAAATGAAAATAATGTGATCTCTATGGCCCATTCTTATTTTCTTGTTAAGAAATGGCAGACACTATCATAAGAAGAAAATAAGAAGATTAATTTTGTTGGTAAAAGAAACTAAAACACAAATGAATTGATGACTCATTATTTTGTTTAATCTAGACTAAGATTCATAATTGAATTGATCCATAGATTGAAGTAAATTTACTGTTAACTACTGATTTAGTATGAATGAATAAAACTTGAGATGAAATTATTAACTGCGAGCTCATTAGTATTCACAGTTAAATTAGAATTCACATAATTGATGCCAGCTTTGTATTGTGTCCTTGTCTTCAAGGATTTTACTTTTAGGCAAACATGATGGTCCTATTTAATGTTGAAAACGACTTTTATGAAAATGTGTGAGGATAAACAGTTATAGATTTGCAATTTGGTTAAGGGTAGGGGACCAAAATATAAATAATGAAAATGTGTGACCCTGACGGTTTGTTCTCGCGTAATAGGTCAGTCTAGTAAACAAGTAAGCAATAATACTAATTTACCTTGAATATGTTATATCAGATATCAAGTTAAAACGATAAAAATACAGTGTAATTTTTCTTAAATTCAAAATACGTCTTTGAAAATTATAGGCTAAATTATGATCTTACTCCTTACAGTTTCACTCAATTTTTAATTTGATCACTATATTTAAAAAACTTGTAATTGAGTCCTTATAATTTTACACATTTTATTTTAATCCTTATTATTAAAATTTTGTTAATACTCTATTAAATTTTGGCTACAAGACTAATTATATATCATCTTAACATGTTGAATATACATAACTTAAACTAATGCATCTTAATTATTTAACATAAAATACATTATATGTCATATACATATGAGTTAATGTCAATTAATTATCTACATTTGTTTCTTTTTATTAGCATAAACTAAGTACATTTAGAGTGTTAATATGCATCATGTCATCATCAACCTTTAAATTTTTGGATGACATTAGGCTCAAGAACATAATCAAAATTAATTAGAAACATGTGGCTATAATTAACACAAAATAAAATTTTAGGTTATAATTGAAACATTGCCCAAAATTCAAGTACATGAAAGATATTTTTGTTTTCTTCTTCATCAACATCAAGTTTTTGCCAATTAATTGGTGCTCGTGAAAAACAAGATTAATCTTATATGTAAAGAGTATATAGAAAGAATTCTTTTTAGAAGTAGTTTTAATTATTATTAGATATACTTTGAAATTTTTAATATTAAAATAAATATTTTTTATAACTTAACATTAAATTGTTAATTAAAATTTAAATTTCCTAAATTGTCAATGTTTACACTTCTAAAAGAAAAAGGACATTATTTAAACTCATGATATATTTATACTGTGATTAAATGTCTGAATTGAAATGATACTACATTATTATTATTATTATTATTATTATTATTATTATTATTATTATTATTATTATTATTTTGGAGTAAGAGTATAACTTTATTATCACAAAAGATATTCCAATTAATTTATAAAAAAATTAAGTTTGTGAACATAAATATTTATTCAAATCATAAGCAAATTTAAATTGATAGCCAAAAGCCCGAACTGTCCATTAAAAAAAAAAAAACAAACAACAAACAAAACTGTTTATATCTTGCCGCGTTCTTCCGCGCAAAGATTGAAATTGAATGATAAAGAATTTCATACAAACAAAGATCGAGTGAAAGCAAATTTAATTGAGTTCTCTAATGAATGAGATTTGCAACAACCATTCAAAATTGATTAAAATGAAGAAAAACACAGTGAATGATCATCTCCAAATGTAGCAAGATCGATTCCATTTTATATGTCCAACGTATTCGATTCTGCAATTCAACTCTTGCGACAATGCCATCAAACGAAGAATCTCGCAGCCATCAAGAAGCTCCATGGCTACCTTCTCACAACAGGCATGCTCTTCGCCTCGCATGGCTTTCACTCTGAACTTATAGCCACATACACCAAACGCTTTCTTCCCAGGAACGACCTTCAAACGCTCAACAATTTCTTCAAATGCATCAACTCCACTACCCCGTTACAATTCAATGCTATAATATCCGATTTCTGTCGTAAAGGTTTGCCTCTTCTTGCTCTTAGAGCCCTCTCCTTTGTGCACGTGAATAAGTTCCGATTGATACGTACACTCTGTGTAGCTCTCTGACTGCTTCGTCTAGAACTGGAGATGTTAAATTTGGAAAACAGATACACGCCCTCATGGGAAAATCAGGATGGTCGTCTAGTGTTTTTGTGGGTTCTGCTCTTATTGATTTGTACTCGAAATTGTCAAATGGAAACGATGCAGCTCTTGTATTCGACGAAATTCCTCGTAAGAATACTATCTGTGCCAATGCACTTTTGACTGGTTATGGTGAGGCTGGGTTATGGGTAGAAGAACTTGAACTGATTAGGAAGATGCCCATGTTGAGATTGACGTATGATCAATTCACATTATCAGCAGCTTTGCGTGCATGCGCTGGATTATCTGCAATGGAAATGGGTAGACAAGTACATGCTTATTTGCTTCGTACAGTACATAATATAGAAAGTGATGTGTTTCTCCAGAGTGCCTTGGTTGAGATGTATGGCAAGTGTGGCCTGATAAAGAAGGCTTGGCAGGTGTTCAAGTTGGCTAGAATGCAAATTAGAGGAGAAAGAAGTAGAGACGTTGTGTTGTGGACTTCAATGCTTGGTGTGTATGGTAGAAATGGCTTTTACAAGGAAGTAATTGCTTTGTACAATGAAATGTTAGTGGAAGGAATCAAACCAGACGGAGTGGCATTTGTACAGTAATCTCAGCTTGTAGTCGCACCGGCCAAGTACAAGTTGGAATCAAGTATTTTGAATCCATGTTTAATGATTTTAAGTTAAATCCTGGTCCAGAGCATTATAGCTGCCTTGTTGATTTGCGTTGTAGGGCTGGTGAATTGCAGAAGGCATGGGAAATACTGAGCGAGAAACAATACGAAGGAATGGGAAACTCTATAATTTCCATGTGGGGGGCACTTCTTAGTGCTTGTGTTGATCGCGGGAACATCGAGCTGGGCAAATTGGCAGCTCAAAGAGCTCGAGTTGGATCCCCAAAATGTTGGGATCTGCATTATGCTATCTAACCTATATGCAGGGTTTGGCATGTGGGATGAGATTGGGAAATTGAGGGTATTGATTAAAGAAAGTGGCTTAAGAAAAGATTTTGGCTGCAGTTGGGTTCAGGTGACAAGTTGAATGAGCTCGCTGATAAATGGGTCTCTGCTCCAATTTCTAAGGATATATGATCAGGAAGCGAATGCACAACTAGCTTGGGAGTAGAAAATGTGAGCCGACAATTAAGGACCAATTTGGTGCTGAATATTGATTTGGCAATTGGCATAATTATCCTGAGATAACCATAAATCACAAGATGTAACTGAGCCTCTTGAATGTGTATTTTATACTTGTCTAAGATTCTCAGGAACATTATGGAGTACGGACCGTGAACTTATATGATCTCGCTGGCTGTGGGAACATGAAATAGCATGATTATGTAGTCTCCAGTTATAAATTTTGACCAGATTACAACTGCGCTTCCCGTGTCAATCTCAAACAATCAGTTGGGCGAATTAGATGAGTTGCACTTGCACTTCACAATGTGTTGAACTGGTACAATTTGGTTCTAGTTTTATTTAATGGCCAACCTGTTGCTTGATTCCAGCTCTCACCACGAGAGGATTTGACTTCTGGCATTAATAATCATCAAGATATTGTGTGTTCTCTACTTTCCAAGAGATTTCTATGTAGGGCACAAGAACTAAAAATGCATATAGGTCGTAAAGCAATTGTATGCTAATGAATCACCTGTGAGACATCATTATGTAGTACAGAAGTTTTTCATGATGTACTTATTAATTTGTGATTACTCAATTCAGATGAACTCATTTTCCTTTCTCCAATCCCATGACCACTGTCGTTAAGCTAGAGTCTCTTACACTGTCCAAGCCCTTCTTCTTTCGTCTAAGGTGTTTTCCTTACAAGTTTTCATAGCCATTGATTCCCTGAGTTAGTGTTCATTATGCGTCCCTGTTATAGAAGTTGATGACAATGACAAGCTGAGAGCAGGCTGTTGAATTTTTATTTTCTTCTTGTTTTGTGAATATGCTTTTTGCTTGAAGACTTTGAATAAATAATGATGGTAATGTAACCTTTAAACCTTAAAAAAAAACAGTCAGTCAAGCCAACTGATGCTTATTTCTGATGTCTTAGGTTCAAGCTCACAAAGCTAAGCTCGGACAATGGATAAGCTTGATAATCATCAATGGGCAGCTTCAGCAGTTCAAGCATCCTCTTGAACCATGAATCATTCATCGTAGCCGCAAAGTTTAGATATCACAGTGATCTAAAACTATGAATATCTGTTGGATACATGTACGGCCATACTGCCTTTCTTTATCTCTTTTCTTTTGGAACACATGATTTCTCAAATATGTAAGGAATTGTAGGGCCCTTTATTATAGGGTACAATAATTGTACATGAGTTGAGGTAGGTTGAAGTAGTGGTATTCAGGTTTCTGTATTAAACTGAAATCTAACTTCCACATGCTTAATTTGGAGGGTTGCTTTTGGACTGAGGTTCTTACAATGACGCTTCTTTGAGGTACAAAGGGTGCTCCTTATCTAAAGGAGGGTCCTTGTTTGTTAGTGTATAGTAGTACTAGTAGTTTACTTTTTTTTTTAAAAAAATCACTGTATTTGAACATATTAGGTAGAACCACAAAAGTGTAAAGTTCTTTCAACGGTAATTTTTTTCATTTACAAAACTAGAACTTGAATTAATTTTTTCATTCACAAGACTAGAACTTGAATCTTAATTTAAAGAAAACAAGTGTCAAATTATTTGAATCAATAATATTTTCTGTTGGCACGGCCTTGCATGTGACTGTTGATGCTAACTCAAGTTTTAAAATGTAACCGTATGGTACCATGTACGAGCCTATACATGCCGGGCTTTCATATTCTACTGTTATTTTGCTCCAAGTGGTTCTAAGTAACACATGGCTGCTCATGTCTAGCCACCACCTGGCTTTGATCTCCTGGGAAAATTACATTATTTTCATTTGGATTGAATTACAGAGTTGGGACATGAAGCATGACAAAAATATATTTTTCAATATGAAATAAAATGAAATCTTTTAATTTAACTGTAAAAGGTTGCTTCTTTGTTTCAAAAATTCTTATAAACTGACATCTCCAAATTAACTTAACTAAGATTTAATATTTTTTATTTTAGTTCAAAATTCTGTGAGCTCTTTAGATTTTAAAGTCTATGTATTAATTTTGTAATTAGGCTAGAGATGATTTCTTACAATTTTCATTATGAGACTAGCTACTATAGACAGGAGCTGATATCGGATGAAGGTGGGACTATGTTGAGAGAGAAAAAAAAGAGGAGAGAGAGAAAGAGGGACAAAGAGAGGTAAAAACTTTAAGGATAAAATTATCTTTTTCACATATATATGATGTAGCGGCCATTTATATGACACATGGCAATGAAGTTCCTTTGATGTTAGTATTGTATGTTACTGTTTTAATGGTGTTAGGCCCTAAGGACAAAATTGAAACATGTGAGATAAAATTGGCACAAAAAAAAATATTAAGGGCGAAATTGAAATTCGAGATGAATGTCAAGGACCAAAAATATACTTTTACCAAGTAAACTTAATGTTAATGGTTTGAGAAAAGTTCCATCTTTTAGGACAAGGGAACAGTACGAAATGTTTCAATCAAGCAAGCTGGCAACATAATAAGAGATAGCTAAGTTACAAAAACAGATGCAAAACACAAGCAAGTTTTTTGGTCTAAATCTGTTTTCATAGTTCTTGATTTGATCATCAATGGACAGAGTCACATGCAAGTTCTTCATCTGCTTCCTCTTCTTTGATCAACAAGAAAGGACCTGTACTTCCCTCTTGCATCAGTGGGGTCCTTTGTATTTGATTTCTCACATGAAAGTATTAAGCAGAGTGTGTCCCTACATTCATAAAATCCCCAACAGCATCTTTGAAGACATCCCATGTGCTCCTTCAAATGCTTATGTTTATGTCTCGCCCATGTCAATTCTTCTTTCCTTCTACACCACACATTGCATATATCACAATTTATGATCACAAACCCATTCATCTCTATATATACCCACATACCACTCCACAAATTCATCAAGTTCTCACATTCCTCACATTTTCACAATCACAAAAAAACCCACTTCTCTTACAGTAGCAATGGCCATCAAGCATATCTTGCGTCGATCTCTTTCCAGAGGGAAGGAAGCAACTTCCATGTCTACAAAGGTTCCAAAAGGGTATTTTGCAGTGTATGTTGGAGTAGAGGAAAAGAAGAGGTTTGTGCTGCCTATATCGTACCTAAATGAACCCGAATTTCAGGAATTGTTAAGCATGGCTGAGGAAGAATTCGGGTATGATCATCCAATGGGTGCTCTCACAATTCCTTGTACAGAAGACATCTTCATCAGTCTCACTTCTCGCTTTGGGCCATGATGCATTCCACAAAAGAAGCAGTAAGAACTGAAGTTTTGATGACTTGGTCACGAAGGTTCTGACATTGTGCCAAAAATCGGTTCAACTCAAAAGCTTAAGCAGCTGAGAGAAAACCCAAAGTTAACAACTTGGGAAAGAACAGGAGAAGAGCAAGAACATGCAACAATTTGCTGTTTAATCTCTTAAGAGATTTCATGGTGGAAGCATTTGTCTCAAAAGGGAAGAAAAATTATACTTTCATCATCTAAAAGGATGGAGACACAAAAGGCCTCATTGATTTGCTAGTAACATCTAGCTCTCAAGAGTCAAGACATGGTTAAACAACACCATTAGCTGCCACAATAGTTCTTTGATCAAGAACATTGAATTGTTACAGAGATTATGTGAACTGCTAAAGTTTCACAAGTTATTGTACACAACAAATGATATTGAAATTATTTATTTCTATTCATGATACTTACTGCCTCTCATTCTGTCCCTTGAGTTGGATTTCTTTCAACAATTGAGTTACAATAGAATTGAAGTGATATTTAACTTATTATCATGTTCTTATCCCTTCATTTTCTTAAACTTTGGGGCTAAACTGGATTTCAAAATAAAAAATGTCAGCTTCCTGTCACAACTCATGACAATTAGCATTTTACGAGATAAAGTTATTAACTAAAGTTATTAATTGCAAGGGAAATAAAGAGAATATCTTTAAAGAGTTTATGTTAGTGTATTAGAAAATCACAGAAAGACCTTTTTAGGATATAACTTTAATTAAAAACTGTTTGTTCGAATTTTAAAATAAATTTAAAATTCAACCAACACATTATTTTAAATTTATTAAAATTATTCAAAGGCCCTGGCCCAAAGCCCCAAGTCATTTGTATATTAATATTTTTCATTAATATGCTATGTTAAATTAATTTAAACTTGATAAAAGAAACATTAATTAAATACCTACTTTAATATTACAAATTATATTACATTCACAATCAAGTTAGAATTGAAACAATTGATGCCAACTTTGAACTGTCTCCTTGTCTCCAATTATTTTAGCCTAATAGTGAAATATGTGACTGTAAGGGGACCCAAATGAAAATAATGTGATCTCTATGGCCCATTCTTATTTTCTAGTCAAGAAATGGCAGACACTATCATAAAAAGAAAATAAGAAGATTGATTTTGTTGGTAAAAGAAACTAAAACACAATGAACTGATGACTCATTATTTTCTAGACTAAGATTCATAATTGAATTGATCCATAGATTGAAGTAAATTTAATGTTAACTACTGATTTAGTATGAATGAATAAAACTTGAGATGAAATTATTTACTGCGAGATTATTAGTATTCACAGTTAAATTAAAATTCAAATAATTGATGCCAGCTTTGTATTGTGTCTTTGTCTTCGAGGATTTTACTTTTAGGCAAACATGATGGTCCTATTTAATGTTGAAAACGAGTTTTATGAAAATGTGTGAGGCTAAACAGTTATAGATTTGCAATTTGGTTAAGGGTAGGGGCCAAAATAAAAATAATGAAAATGTGTGACCCTAGTGGTTTGTTCTCTCGTAATTGGTCAGTCTTTGAAACAAGTAAGCAATAATACTAACCATAAGCCTTAGAATTATTCGTGTCTTTGAATTTTAACTTATATTTTAATTATAACTTAGAATTTTATTTTGTGTCAATTATTGTCATATATATTTTTAATTAATTTCAATTATTTTCTTGAATTTAAAACCATCTAAAAATTTAATAGTTGATACTGACGTGGCATCTCATCTTACATACATTAGGCCAAATCATCCACTTCGAATATGTTATATCAAATATCAAGTTAAAATGACTAAAATATAGTGTAATTTTCTCTAAATTCAAAATATGTCTTTGAAAAATATAGGCTAAATTATGGTCTTACTCCTTATAGTTTCACTCAATTTTTAATTTGATCACTATAGTTTTAAAATTTGTAATTGAGTCTTTATAATTTTACACATTTTATTTTAATCCTTATTATTAAAATTTTGTTAATGCTCTATTAAATTTTAGCTACAAGACCAATTATATATCATCTTAACATGCTGAATATGCATAACTTAAACTAATTTATTCTAACTATTTAACATAAATTGCAGTATATGTCATATACATATGAATTAATGTTAATTAATTATCTATGTTTTTTTTCTTTTTATTAGCATAAACTATGTACATTTAGAGTGTTAATATGCATATGGTTAGTTATATTATCAAAATTTAATGAAATACTGATGAAAGCATAATAACAAGGGCTATATTAAAAAAAATTGAAACTATAAGAATTCAATTATAAATTTTCAAACTACAACGACTAAATTAAAAATTAAATAAAGCTATAAAGATGAAAAGAATAATTTAACCAAAATTATACTATATTTTGGTCAGGGGTATATGATGTGGTATATTCAATGTGAATAATTTGATGTTGACGTGTGCAAAATAAAATGTCATATCAACATCAACTTTTAAATTTTTAAATGATATTAGGCTCAAGAATATAATCGAAACTAATTAAAAATATGTGGTTATAATTAATACAAAATAAAATTTTAGGTTATAATGAAAACATTGCCCAAAATTCAAGTACATGAAAGATTCTTTTGTGTTCTTCTTAATCAACATCAAGTTTTTGCCAATTAATTTTGTACTCGTGAAAAACAAGATTAATCTTATATGTAAAGAGTATATAAAAAGAATTCTTTTTAGAAGTAGTTTTAATTATTATTAGATATACTTTGAAATTTTTAATATTAAAATAAATATTTTTTATAACTTAAAATTAAATTGTTAATTAAAACTTAAATTCTCTAAATTGTCAATGTTTAAATTCCTAAAAGAAAAAAACATCATTTAAACTCATAATATATTTATGCTGTAATTGAATGTCTGAATTGAAATGTTACTACATTATTATTATTATTATTATTATTATTATTATTATTATTATTATTATTATTATTTTGGAGTAAGAGTATAACTTTATTATCACAAAAGCTATTCCAATTAATTTATAAAAAAATTAAGTTTGTGAACATAAATATTTATTCAAATCACAAGCAAATTTAAATTGATGGCCAAAAGCCCGAACTGTCCATTACAAAAAAAAAAAAGAACTACTTATATTTTGCCGCGTTCTTCCGCGCAAAGATTGAAATTGAATGATAGAGAATTTCATACAATCAAAGATCGAGTGAAAGCGAATTTAATTGAGTTTCTAATGAATGAGATTTGGAACAACCATTCAAAATTGATTAAAATGAAGAAAAACACAGTGAATGATCATCTCCAAATGTAGCAAGATCGATTCCATTTCATATGTCCAACGTATTCGATTCTGCAATTCAGCTCTTGCGACAATGCCATCAAACGAAGAATCTCGCAGCCATCAAGAAGCTCCATGGCTACCTTCTCACAACAGGCACGCTCTTCGCCTCGCATGGCTTTCACTCTGAACTCATAGCCACATACACCAAACGCCTTCTTCCCAGGAACGACCTTCAAACGCTGAACAATTTCTTCAAATGCATCAACTCCACTACCCCGTTACAATTCAATTGTATAATATCCGATTTCTGTCGTAAAGGTTTGCCTCTTCTTGCTCTTAGATCCCTCTCCTTTATGCACTTGAATGAAGTTCCGATTGATACGTACATTCTGTGTAGCTCGCTGACTGCTTCGTCTAGAACTGGAGACGTTAAATTTGGAAAACAGATACACGCCCTCGTGGGAAAATCAGGATGGTCATCTAGTGTTTTTGTAGGTTCTGCTCTTATTGATTTGTACTCGAAATTGTCAAATGTAAAAGATGCAGCTCTTGTATTCGACGAAATTCCTCGTAAGAATACTGTCTGTGCCAATGCACTTTTGACTGGATATGGTGAGGCTGGGTTATGGGTAGAAGAACTTGAACTGATTAGGAAGATGCCCATGTTGAGATTGACGTATGATCAATTCACATTATCAGCAGCTTTGCGTGCATGCGCTGGATTATCTGCAATGGAAATGGGTAGACAAGTACATGCTTATTTGCTTCGTACAGTACATCATATAGAAAGTGATGTGTTTCTCCAGAGTACCTTGGTTGAGATGTATGGCAAGTGTGGCCTGATAAAGAAGGCTTGGCAGGTATTCAAGTTGGCTGGAATTCAAATTAGAGGAGACAGAAGTAGAGACGTTGTGTTGTGGACTTCAATGCTTGGTGTGTATGGTAGAAATGGCTTTTACAAGGAAATAATTGCTTTGTACAATGAAATGTTAGTGGAAGGAATCAAACCAGACGGAGTGGCATTTGTGACAGTAATCTCAGCATGTAGTCGCACTGGCCAAGTACAAGTTGGAATCAAGTATTTTGAATCCATGTTTAATGATTTTAAGTTAAATCCTGGTCCAGAGCATTATAGCTGCCTTGTTGATTTGCTTTGTAGGGCTGGTGAATTGCAGAAGGCATGGGAAATACTGAACGAGAAACACTATGAAGGAATGGGAAACTCTATAATTTCCATGTGGGGGGCACTTCTTAGTGCTTGTGTTGATCGCGGGAACATCGAGCTGGGCAAATTGGCAGCTCAAAGGGCTCTTGAGTTGGATCCCCAAAATGTTGGGATCTGCATTATGCTATCTAACCTGTATGCACGGTTTGGCATGTGGGATGAGATTGGGAAGTTGAGGGTATTGATTAAAGAAAGTGGCTTAAGAAAAGATGTTGGCTGCAGTTGGGTTCAGGTGACAAGTTGAATGAGCTCGCTGATAAATAGGTCTCTGCTCCAATTTCTAAGGATATATGATCAGGAAGCGAATGCACAACTAGCTTGGGAGTAGAAAATGTGAGCCGACAATTAAGGACCAATTCGGTGCTGAATATTGATTTGGCAATTGGCATAATTATCCTGAGATAACCATAAATCACAAGATGTAACTGAGCCTCTTGAATGTGTATTTTATACTTGTCTTAGATTCTCAGGAACATTATGGAGTACGGACCGTGAACTTATATGATCTCGCTGGCTGTAGGAACATGAAATAGCATGATTATGTAGTCTCCAGTTATAAATTTTGACCAGATTACAACTGCGCTTCCCGTGTCAATCTCAAACAATCAGTTGGGCGAATTAGATGAGTTGCACTTGCACTTCACAATGTGTTGAACTGGTACAATTTGGTTCTAGTTTTATTTAATGGCCAACCTGTTGCTTGTTCCAGCTCTCACCACGAGAGGATTTGACTTCTGGCATTAATAATCATCAAGATATTGTGTGTTCTCTACTTTTCAAGAGATTTGTATGTAGGGCACAAGAACTAAAAATGCATATAGGTCGTAAAGCAATTGTATGCTAATGAATCACCTGTGAGACATCATTATGTAGTACAGAAGTTTTTCATGATGTACTTATTAATTTGTGATTACTCAATTCAGATGAACTCATTTTCCTTTCTCCAATCCCATGACCACTGTCGTTAAGCTAGAGTCTCTTACACTGTCCAAGCCCTTCTTCTTTCGTCCAAGGTGTTTTCCTTACAAGTTTTCATAGCCATTGATTCCCTGAGTTAGTGTTCATTATGCGTCCCTGTTATAGAAGTTGATGACAATGACAAGCTGAGAGCAGGCTGTTGAATTTTTATTTTCTTCTTGTTTTGTGAATATGCTTTTTGCTTGAAGACTTTGAATAAATAATGATGGTAATGTAACCTTTAAACCTTAAAAAAAAACAGTCAGTCAAGCCAACTGATGCTTATTTCTGATGTCTTAGGTTCAAGCTCACAAAGCTAAGCTCGGACAATGGATAAGCTTGATAATCATCAATGGGCAGCTTCAGCAGTTCAAGCATCCTCTTGAACCATGAATCATTCATCGTAGCCGCAAAGGTTAAATATCACAGTGATCTAAAACTATGAATATCTGTTGGATACATGTCCGGCCATACTGCCTTTCTTTATCTCTTTTCTTTTGGAACACATGATTTCTCAATATGTAAGGAATTGTAGGGCCCTTTATTATAGGGTACAATAATTGTACATGAGTTGAGGTAGGTTGAAGTAGTGGTATTCAGGTTTCGGTATTAAACTGAAATCTAAGTTCAACATGCTTAATTTGGAGGGTTGCTTTTGGACTCAGGATCCTAAAATGACGCTTCTTTGAGGTACAAAGGGTGCTTCTTATCTAAAGGATGGTCCTTGTTTTTTAGTGTATAGTAGTATTAGTAGTTACTTTTTCTTTTTTCTTTTTAAAAAAATCACTGTATTTGAACATACTGGGTAAAATCATATAAGTGTAAAGTTCTCTCAACGTTAATTTTTTTTATTTATAAGACTCGAACTTGAATCTTAATTTAAAGAGAACAAGTGTCAAACTACTTAAATTAATAATATTTTCTATGCCGGCACGGCCTTGCAAGTGTCTATTGATACTAACTCAAGTTTTACAATGTAAACGTATGGTTCCATGTACGAGCCTATACATGCTGAGCTTTCATATTCTACTGTTAATTTGCCCCAAGTGGTTCTGAGTAACACATGGCTGCTCATGTCTAGCCACCACCTGGCTTTGATCTCCTGGGAAAATTACATTATTTTCATTTGGATTGAATTATAAAATTGGTACATGAATTTTTAAAGCATGACAAAAATATTTTTTTCAATTTGAAATAAAATGAAATCTTTAAGTTTTAGTTTAACTGTAAAAGGTCGTTTCTTTGTTTCAACAATTCTTATAAACTGTCATCTCCAAATTAACTTAACTAAGATTTAATATTTTTATTTTAGTTCAAAATTCTGTGAGCTCTTTATATTTTAAAGTCTATGTATTAATTTTGTAATTAGGCTAGAGATGATTTCTTACAATTTTTGTATTTATTATTATGTATTATTGGAAAATATATTTTGCAAGGGGGGATTTACCGGGAGAGGTGAGAGAAAATCATTGGCTGTTGTTTAATCAAAATTAATGGCTAATTACTCTGTTTAATTTATATGGCCTTTGTAATACCCATGAAAAATAAAATATAAATGCGTGTTTTCAAACTACTGTTACTATTTACGTATATGGTACTGTTCATTTATACAATCAAAATGTCAAATACTAGATGTGGTTTGGTTATAAGAGAAAACTAGAAAGAAGTTTGTAGGAGAAAATGACGTTTTATGTGTAAAAATACCCTCAAGGACTAAATTGAAAGGACTGAATTGAAAAGAAACTTAAAGGTTTAAGGTGAAAGGATAGTTTTCCCTTTAAAGTTTAGTAAATAAACGAAAATTTTCCAAGTGTACAGTAACTGCATTATTAGAAATGTCATTTTCATTAATAGTAAATTGAATATTTTATTAGCGCATAGTGTCAAATAGTACCCTTGACTTTTGCTATAAATAGGCCCTTCCATTTCACTTCTAAACTCACACCTTCAACTTCTCTTCTTCCCTCCTTAAGTTTCTCTTACTCCGACGCTAGGCTTCTGAGATTTTGGGCCTTTCCGTTTTTGCTTAGGTAAGGATACTATGCCCTTTCTATGTCTTTCAAATTTTAGAAGTTATTTTCTTAAGTATGCTCTGTGGTTGCGGCTTTGGCCGATCTTCCACATCAGAAAAACTGTCGTTAGCTGTTATTTTGATTCTCTGATTACCGAAATAGAATGTAATCTGTGGAGAATACATGTCTAGGAAAGTTCTGGCTAAGGAAAGACCTAGTTTTTAAGTGTGTCCAGTGTGACCCTCCACTCTTTCCTGGGAACTTACCTGGTGTACTCTTTTACAGATTGTATTCTGTATTTCTGGTATGAATAGTACTCGTACGTATGAATATTGACGGTATGAATAGTACCGTACGTATGAATAGTGACCATATGAATAGTACCCGTACGTATGAACAGTATCTGTACGAAAACGATCTTAACGTATTTTCTGTAATCTTTCATGAAAATCTCTGTAGCGGAACACTGAAATTCACCTGCGTACTCTTGTCCGTAACGATTTAGAAAAGTGATACTCGTACGGAATCCAGGTGAGTGAAACGACCCTGTTTTAATAGAGTTTTAGCATTACTGGTGATAAAAAGTATGTCATAGGACACTCCCAAGATTCATAGAGGGAAATTGGATTCAGAATAACGAATATAATGAGATAATTAATCCAGAAGTATGGATAAGACAAAGCAAGTATCTCATGATGATATGAAATTTGAATCATATAGTTATATACTATACCTGTTATATGGATGAGTATTATATTGTGCTTCTGATTATGATATGAACTGTTGTACTATTGATTGTGATTGAGCGGTACAGTACCCCCTCTCACGACAAGGCGGAAAACCCGGGTTAAAGGGTGTCTTGACCAATGAGTGTGGAGACAACGATTCCCTCAGTAGGGATATAGCCCGGATTGGTGATAAATTCGTGAGGCGCCCTAGCTAAGAGGATGAGGTTGTGCGTCATGGCGGAAAAATATAAAATTGGTGAGCCGGCCTGTGTGCGCTCTCCGGGATATATTGCCATTGACGAGTACTAGTATCGTTTGTTGAATTGGATGAATTTTTCTTGTATGTAATTTCTAACTATGTCTATTGGTTGAGCTTGAGCTTTCGGATATGCTTGCATGACTGGTGATGTATTTGAATTTTATTAACGCAAGGCCGATTTGCTCACTGAGTTTAAAAGCTCACACTGTTTGTACAAACTTTTTGTTCAGATCAGGTTGCCGCCGAAGTACATCCGCTAGAGGAGTAGATCACGTTGGACCTTCCCGCTGTCGGGTAGGCCCTTCTTTTGTTATACAGTATGTTGCTCTGTAACCGTCTAGGACATCTAGGTCAGGGGTTTGGTATTTGGCTTGTATTTCAGTATGATAATGTATTTCGTACTGAGGATCTATTATTTTTAATTAAGAAAATCTGATGTATTTTCTTTGTATTTATTAAGGAATGGTATTTTGAGAATATAGAGATAATGACTAACGATTTTACTTGTGGGAAGAATTTATCGAAAGGCTTACAGTGATGGGATATTCATCATTGTGCCGGTCATGTGCCTAGAAAATGGGTCGTGACAGCCTTGTTTACATTTTTTCTGATTAAATTCAAATAAATTCAACTACATAATTACAAAAGAAATATAAATTTAGATGAAGTTGTTCAAAGTTTAGGATCTTCACCAACATGGTTTTAAAGAAAATTGTAAACTTTGGGGAACTTGTTGAGTATGCATGTCTTTCAAATCAGCCCAAGTAAAAATGAGTTAATTACTAATTTGATTTTTAAAAAATTACTGTTATCTCAATTTAATTTTTGAAATATTATTTTTATTTTAATTTAGTCTCTTTTTTTTTGTCAAAATGACTTTTAACAAAAAAATTTTTTTGAAATTTAGTACCATAAGATTTTGTGACTTAACAACAACAACAACACCATAAGATTTTGTGACTTAACAATGAAAAAATATCAAAATGAAACAAATACAATTTTTAAAAATTAAATAGAAGCACTTGATCTTTTGAGAATTATAATTTCTAGGAATTAAATTAGTAATTTACTCTAAAAATATTTCCAAAAGGAGACAAAAAAAGTTTAGAGTAAATATTATTTATGTGCTATGTCAAGCTAGTCATTCAAGACAAATGATACACATTATATATCACCCTGCATATGCATATGCCATCATACATGGATACCACTATGGATCATTGAGATTCTTGGTTATCACATGGGGAGTAATTTAACTAATTATCTAGTTTTCTTTATACTGATGATATCACTACCAGCATCTCCATTCCATTTTCTCTGATTCCATCCTTTGCCATAACATTTCAGGACAAACAAGCCCATCTTTAATTTATTTTCTCAGCATTGATTTGATTCCACGCCAAGTTTTTCCAGGAAAAAGCCAGCGGAAAGGACAAAGGCAGATTGGCTCAGTGAATTCACAGATTACATAAATACTAGCTGCAAGGTGATGATGTGAGGGTCCTAATGGCTAGTGAGAGGTTACAAATTTAGGAAGAAAAGAAGTTTTCATGTGGGTTTGAAGTTTGAAATGATCTCACAGGACCTTATTATGTTGTCTTGATTGACGAGACTGGAGGATTTTGTGGGCAAGAGTAACATGGCCTTCATGTGCCAAAGGAAAGGTAAAGTCACCATCACCTTAAAAAGAGTATCCCTTACTTGATTTGCTCTGTGAATTTTTCTTATTGGCCATGTACTGAGAAAAAAACAAAAAAGCTCACTTAATAGAAATTGAGATTGTTTCGCGTGTCCGCCCATCACGGCCCGTAACAGGCTTGGTCAAAAAATAGACTAGATTGTTTTTGGACGAGCTTAGATTTTCATTTTCAAACCCACTCATGTGGACCGGCCTGTTTGGCCCGCGAGCTAAGTTTTTTTTTTAAAATTAAATAATATAATATACAATTAATTTAGTTTTTTTTGGTAAAAAAATAAAACATATTAAGTAGAAAACAAAAAAAAGTTAATATATTACAAAATTATATATTTTCTAAAATTTTGGAATTTATCCATGCTAAAATTGTATGTTAACTCATCAAAATCAATTATTTAGGATAAATTTCAAAATGGATGAATGAGTTAAGTAGAAAAAATAAGTTAAGAATGGATGGGTAAATTTCAAAATTGAAGGATAAATTTAGCATAAACAAAAAAATTTAGGATAAATTACAAAATTGTACAATATGAAATATTGAAACGATGAATTGATCCTAAATTTTTTTTATAAAAAATACGGGTCGAACCGCAGGCTAAACGAGCTTTTTTTTTAATCTGCAAGCCCACCAAAATATAGGCGTCTAGAACTTGGCCGTTAGCCAAAGCTCGTTTTGCCAGTGTTAAATTAGCATGACAATGTTGTATAAAGAAAGAGATAAATATAAATATAAGCAAAAGTATTATTTTCGTCTCTAAATTTTAATTTAAGTTTCAATTTTATCTCAAAATTTTTTGTGAGTCAATTTTGTCTTACATTTTTATAATTAATTTAAATTTTGTCCCTTAGGCCAATGCATTTAACTTGTTAACAACAAATAGCCACTTCTATTACAAATATTTTTTTGAAGTGACAAAATTGTCGTTTATTATACACTTTGCCCTTTCAATTTTAAAAGTAGACAAAGGAAGACAAATTTATTATTTTAAGAGAATATTTAACGTGAACATGATTAGTTGAATGAGTTGACGATAGAACTAATTGATACAAAATTGAAATAGTGTTTGGCATTTATTCACTTTGCGTTTAAACAACATTGGGATTAGGATAAAATTAAAATTAATTAAAAAAATATAAGATAAAATTAACACAAAATAAGGTTTTGAGACAAAATTAACACTTGAGTTACAATTCAAGGACAAAAATAATACTTTTTTCTACAAATATATTTAAATAGTTTGTTACACTTAAACGGTAAACCTTATAAGTACATAGATCTCACACATTCTATATCTATTTTTCTCATCATATAATTCTGTCATGTTAGTCCCTCAAATGAGAGTATTTGAGTCCCTGAAATAATGAGCAATTTTTGGGTACATTTAATACTTTGTGCATGCAAGGGTCCGTGTTACATTTTGGCATGTGACTCAGGACGTAATCCTAACCCGTGCATGTATAAATCATTTAATGCACCATAGACTTTTTTAAATATGCATATGTGAGTAGATATTATCGCTTGAAACATTCATGTACGATGAATTTTTATTAGTTCGTTTCATTGTACAGCCAACAACAATGCATTATACACACTACAAATTCATGCAATTTCAGTGGAAACTTAGAGAATTGATTGGTTCTAATATCAAAGTCATAAATTTTTTATGCAGACGAGTAGTAATAATTTTTTAAAAAAATAATTTATTATTAATTGTTCGATCGTGACATAAAAATTCAATAATTCTAATACTGAAACTAATCGATTGAACTAGTGAGCCTTTCTAGTCTCTTTTTAGACCTTTACTTTCTGCTGTTAATCTCCTTCACAGAACATGAAGTCTCTATGCTATGATAGCGACGTGCAGCATGCAGGTGAGTGGTTTCGTATGCAATTTTTAGCTGTAATATAAATAAAATTTAAACCGTAATTTTTTTTTACTTTGTTCCAGCCAAATAAAAACGGGAACAAACAAACAAACAATAAATAAATGGAGTTGAATCTTGTAGCAAATTAGTAGTGAAAATAGATGGTATCTTGGATTATAGATTGAAGGGTGTATCTTAGATGTGCAAATTGCAGTCTAAGTGTTTGAATTGTTGCCCATGAGAATATGAAAATATAAATTACTAATTTAGTACTTGAAAATTTATATTTTTTTAAATTAATCATTGAAAGATCAAGTGTCTCAATTTAATCTCTCAAGTATTATATTTGTTTCAATTTGGACCTTTTTGTTACTGAATTACAAAATTTATCATTGCTAAATTTTAAAATATTTATCACTAAACGTCTTTATGACAAAAAGAAAGACTAAATTAAAATAAATACAATTAATTAAAGACTATATTGAGACTTTGATACTTCAAAGGCTAAATTAAAATAATTATAATCTTTTTAGTACCAAATTAACAATTTACTCTGCTGTCTTAAAGATTCAAATTGTTTGGCACAGAAAAACAGAATCTGAAGGATAGACATGAATAGTCCAACAGATAACAAACAACAATAACAACAAAGTCTTATCCTACTAAGTGGGGTTAGCTACATGGATCGCACGACGCCATTGAACTCTATCAATGACCAACTCTTTAGTTATTTCATTCACCTGAAGATCCCTTTCAATAACTTCTCTAAATATCTTTTTTAGTCTTATTCTTCTTTATTTCATAGAACTACATACTATATTCTCAATCTTTCTTACTGACACCTCCAACGATCTTCTTTGAACAAGTCCAAATCACCTTAAACGATTTTTTACCATTTTTTTCACAATAAGTGTCACTCCAACAGATAACAGAAAAAAAATACAAATTATCTTCAACTCTGAACTGTTTGTAAACACTTCCATGAATTTTGAAAACTTGAAAACTATCTTCCTCAACTATCACGTAATGCTTCTCTCCATTTTCACATTAACAGAGATGCCACCTCAAAGACTCAAATTCCATCATTTGTTATTCTAAGAGAAGTGACAAAATTTGATATGAAATCCCTTTTGACGAAAAAGGAAAAAGAAAGCTGATATATGAGTGGGGCATTTTTGAATTTTCAAAAATAATAGGATATTCGTATTTTTCCCTCATTGAACTTGGCTTTTCAACGTCACTTTCTGAGTCTTGGAGACATGTTGTTAAGGTAAGAAAGCAAGATGAAGGCAGGCTGAAGACCAAAATAGTGGTGCACATTATACACATTATATATATATATATATATATATACACCTGTAAATTATATATAATTCTGCTATATATGTAGTGGTGGTGATTTAGGTAGGACCACATGGAAAGCCTTGCAGAGTTAAGACACACTTATTTCTTGGAAGCAAACACTGCATTAGTGGACAGTCCGATGTGTAGATTGATGAATTGACAAGCATGAACTTAGCATTTATTGCCAATTTTGTTATTCTTTAAGCCCATTTATCTTTACATTGTGTTTCCACTCAAACATTTAATATCAGTGGCTTCCAGGAAGCAACCAACCAACAAATCCATTTCAATATGGGACCAACCATGCTTGCTTAATTAATCCCTTTCTATCCAAACAATTAGAAGAGAATCAAAGAAGTAGCTATGAACCTGCATTCTTTATAATTCCTGCTAGAAATGGATTCTCTTCTAATTCCAATTATAATTCCTGCTAAACACTAAGCCCTAGAACTGCAGAGTCTAGATTTCAAACAATTAAACTTAATTAATCCCCTTTCTATTCAAACAATTAGAAGAGAATCAAAGAAGTAGTTATTAATCAAACACATGTATATGATAGTCAAATATGAACATGGACTCTTCATAATTCCTGCTAGAAGTGCAGAGCCTAGATTTCAAACAATTAGACTTAATTAATCCCCTTTCTATTCAAACAATTAGAAGAGAATCAAAGGAGTAGTTATTAGTCAATCTCATGAATATGATATTCAAATGTGAACCTGGATTCTTTGTAATTCCTGCTAGAACTGTAGAGTCTAGATTTCAAACAATTAGAAGAGAAACAAAGAAATAGTTATTAGTCAAACACATGTATATGGTAGTGAAATATGAATCTGGATTCTTTATAATTCTTGCTAGAACGGAAGAGTCTAGATTTCAAATTATGAATGTATGTTTTGAATTAGAGGCCATGATTGAAGAAAGGAGTATTTTGATTTTTTTTTTGTAGAAAAATAATTCGTTCTTTAATCACGGCCATTTGATACAAAACAAACAATTACAATTTAGAGACTAGACTCTGCAATTCTGACGAAGATTGTTGAGAATTCAGAGTTGACAAATACAGTGATGAATCTTGAAGTTCATCTTGAAGCAAACCAAGAATAATTAGATCCTCTTGAACATGATTCTCTCTCTCTCTCTCTCTCTCTCTCTCTCTCTCTCTCTCTCTCACACACACACACACACACATAAAGTACATGTCTTAACTGTTTAGTTCTTGAGTATCAAAAATGCATATTTGTGTGCTTAATTAGTTACAGCTCAAGCTCCTTCTATTCTATCTAATGTTTGAATTGACAGAGAGGTTACAGAGTACATAGACATGAGTTATGATAGTGATAGGCTAGAGAATGCAATAGAATAATGGGCAGGCAAGGGAGCAAGGCAGCAAGCATAGGATAGGATGCTGTAGTTTAAATTATATCAATATTTTTATGAAAATTGTGTTTGGTTTGAGAAAAGTGTAAATTTATGAAAAATACGACTTCTTAAAAAGTCAAGTTTTTTTACTATTAGATCATTTCGAAATTTGTGTAAAGTATTTTTTTTATTACTATGCACACAAATTTTCAAAATGATATAACCATAGAAAAACTCGAAGTAAAAAGTCGAGCTCTCCATAGATTTTTTTTTAACTTAATGAGATCAAAAGCTAGAAAGAAGGAGTAATAGACACGTGGTTTTGGTTGCATTTAGTGTATGTTTGAAAAACAGTTGAGGAAAATTAGGTTTAGGTAAACTATAGTTTGTAAAATTGATTTTGAAAAAATTTAAGTTTGAGTAAACTATTGTTTGTAAAACTAACAACTGGAAGTTTTCATTGAAACCATGGTTTGAAGATAAAATTACGTTAATACAAAAACTTTTAAATATGTTGTTTTGCACAAAAATTACGTTAATGCAGTTCAAACCATAGTATATAAAAATCCAATGTAAAACCAATCACACACAGAGTCTATGTTGTGGTCTGGTTCATTCCATGTGTCACTGAGATCAGAAACTCTACAATCAGAAAAGCCAAGGCACCACAGGTTGTACCCTAAGAGTACAGTTATTGATGTAGGTCCATGGATTCAGGAAAGAGAAACAGAGGGATTAGAGGTGAGAGTGGGATTCAATATAGCCCACATCTCTAAAATTGTGCTGATGTTAACCAGCCTAGCAGCCTTGTGCAAGTGCTAAATTCAAAGGATTGGTCTAATAATAGAGAGCAGCATGTGACATGATTGAAAGTGTTAATTTAGAAGAAAGACTGAAAGCTCAAGTTCTTAATAGTTTTGAGATGTATCAAGAATGAAACTTGATATAAATATGGAGACACATGTTAACATCTGAAAGTTAGAGATCTTTGATAGCGTTTTCTTAACTTCAAGATTGTCAAAATGAGTGTGTTTGAATGCTGTGATTCCAAAAGGCAAAAAGGGTGATCATGACTAGGATGCCCTTTAATCCTATCCAAAATGGCTGAAATAATAAAGCTTTTGTGAGCAAGAAAACAAATTGAATGGGTGAAGTATGAGATTGAGATTGAGATTAAGATTGAGATTGAGAAGGCATTGAAAAGAGACAGAAGAGGGAAAGAGGAAGAGAATTAAAGAGAAGGGGATAGGGTCCAAGTTGCCATCAACAGAAGCAACATGGCAGTGTGTTGACCACCGGGGTGTGTCCTTTTTACATATCTCACACACACTCACACCCTAACACACTCTTGCTTTGTCTTTTGACCCCACTCTCTACATCACCCTCTCTCTCTCTCTCTCTCTCTCTCTCTCTCTCTCTCTCTCTCTCTCTCTCTCTCTCTCTCTCTCTCTCTCTCTCTCATATTTTCAAAATTTCAATTTCAATAATGTTTAATCCGTGAAACTTTTTCAAATCAAGTGATGGCTGCCAGCGACCAACAGGCAGGGGCAGTCAACATGATTAAGTGTATGTTTGAAAAATAGTTTGAACAAATCATAGTTTGTATAATTAATTTTGAAAAATTTAAGTTTGGACAAATTATTTTTTGTAGAAGTAATAACTTGAAACTTTCACCGAAACCATGATGTTAATACAAAGACTCACAAACACATTATTTTGCATCAAAATCACTTTAATATAGTCCAAATCTTGATTTGTAGAAACGTAACATAAAATCAAACGCACACTACACTAAATTGTGCAAAAGTATCCTCCATCAAATTCAAATACGTGACCTTACAGTTGTTGACAACATATTTTATTGTTGTTTCCACTAATAGTTTATTCATTTATTGTTGTAATATGCAAATTAATATATATATATAATTTAATCTTAGGTTGATAATTAAAAAAATTAAAGATGGATTTATGATAGAATTGACACGTATTAGAGATGGATAGAATTTTGTCTCTAATTTTTTATTTTCTTGTAATATATTAACTAATATTTTAAAAATTGGACCGGTCACTAAACTAGTATAAGTATTAGTTTACAATTCATTAATTTAATTGTGATTGAACTAGTAATAATTATATATATAATATTATATATTAAAAATATATAATATAATAAATTAATAAATATTTTCATCTTAATCTTACTAAACTTATATTATTATTATTATTATTATTATTATTATTATTATTACATATGTGTATGTGTGTAATTTTTTTTCTATTTTTTTTTGCTCTCTTATTTGTTTTTATGCTAAAAATAATATTATTATGAAAAAATAATTAAAAAAGAAATATAACATGATAGAAAAGATGAAAACTTGCTAAATATCATATAATGTGAGAATAATTGTATTTTATAAATAGTGAGTTTTTTTTTTTCAAAAATTGGTCAACTGGTTTTTGATTGATTTTTTGGATAAATAGAACTATTTTCAATCGGTCCGGTCCAGTTCTATAATATATGATATTGACCTATTATCAACTTTAATTTTAGATATTCAATGAATAAATAATTAAAACATGTATTTTTTTCATTAAACAAAATATCTATTTTAAAATATATATGAAAATTATTATTTATAAAACATAAACTGTAACACAAAATTAAATAAAAAATCCCCATCCCGCGTCTCTCTCTATGTATTTCTCTCTCCACCCAAGGTCTTTATAAAAACCCCCATTCACACAAACCCCTATTCCCACACCACTAACTTATACCCCCATTCACACAAACCCCTCTTCCCACACCACTAACTTCACCTCCTCTCTTTCTTATCCATCCTTCACCCTCTCTTCCTCTCTCTGTCTAAAAATGGCCATTAGAAAACCAAACAAGCTTTCTCAATCTGCAGTTCTGAAGCAGATCCTGAAGCGATGCTCAAGCTTGGGGAAGAAGCATGGCTATGGCGATAACGATGATGGGCTTCCTCTTGACGTCCCAAAGGGCCATTTTCCAGTGTACGTTGGAGAACACAGAACAAGGTACATTGTCCCAATCTCATTCCTCACACACCCTCAGTTTCAGTCCCTCCTGAGGGAAGCTGAAGAAGAATTTGGGTTCGATCACGATATGGGTCTCACCATTCCCTGTGAAGAAGTAGTTTTCAGGTCTCTCACTTCAATGCTCAGATGACAGAAGACGATGACCATGAACAACGTGAAGCTGCAGCTTCCGCTAAACATCTCTGTCTTCATTCTAATTCTCATGGATTCTTCGTCTGCTAATATTTTGTCTCACTATTTGAAGTCTCTCACATCAACGCCTAGATGGAAGTGTTGTAAAAACTGATATATCTAAGAGTGAGACTTGAAGTATTGAAATAAGAGGGGGACAACACTTTCTAAATCTACATTTGTAACAAATTCATAAAGAATTAGGGAAAGAGTTGAGCTTGTGTGTTTACGTAGCCAGGCCATTTTAGTGTAAATCAATGAAAGAATTGAGCTTGTGTGCTTACATAGCCAAGTCATTTTAGTGTAGATCAGCAAATTTTCTACCTCCCCCCTCCCCACCCCACTGACTCCTTTCTTTGTTGTTTTGGTTCTTGAGTTACATCAAAAGAGTTTGTTTAATTTTAGGGGAAAGTGTCTCAAGCTGTATCAATCATCACTATTTAGGTTCCCAGTCTATATCCGAAAAGCTTGTTTAATTTTGGAGAAAAATGATTCAAGCTGCATCTATTGTCAGTTTTTACAACAAATAGAATCATTGTTATTGAAGAAGAAGAAGATGTAGATGATGATGATGATGATGACGACGAAGAAGAAGAAGAAGAAGAACAGGATGAAGCTGCAGATTTTTTTTTTTCAAATCTGACTTTGAACCCTGTGAAAGCATTATAGAAATTGTATAAAGGCTTGAGATTTTCCAGAGTTTCTGTGTTAATTATGTGAATAAAAGCTGGCTAGTTATTTATTTGCCTAAACTTCTTTATTTCTTAGTGTGAACATGCGATGACTTAATCACTCAAATCTAAGGATCATCGCGTATCAAACAAGCGATTTAAAAACTTACTTTTTAGGGCATTCATTTTGTTCTATTTTTTATTAACTGAAAACTTAGAGAGTCCAAAATTAATAAAAAGTTTAAATCTTATATTTTCAATATTTATAGGCTAAATAATAGAGATATATATCTTACAAGATATATTTTCTTATGCTTGATCTACCTTTTTTTTTTTGCCTGTCTTTTTTGTAAATTTTGAGTTTCTTTTAAAGAGTGAATTGATGATTTGATTCTTGAAAAAATATTACACTTATTTTATTTTAAACTCTAAAAGATAAAATATTTTAATTTAATTTTTAAATTATATTTGTCTCAATTTTAATTTTTATCTATCAAAATGATATTTGATAATAAAAAGTATTTAAAATTTGGCAATAACAAATCTTCTAAGTTACCAATAAAAATAACTAAATTAAAATAAATATATTTTTAAAAAATTAAATTAAGAGTTTTAATTTAAAAAATAAATTATAATAATTATATTCTTTAATGACTAAATTTCAACCTTAGCATTTCAAAATTTGAATAAAGGCATGAGATTTTCCTCACAGGGATTCTATATAGTACCCTGTAAGAGAAGTTACTAATGTCAAAGAAAGCTTTGGGAGATATTTGGCTAAGCTTCCTCCAACACAAGGACTTTTTACATTATTATGACGTGAGGTTTAAATCATTTAATCGTATGAAATGAATAATATCTCAAACTGTAGATGTAGTCATGCATGATATCATTCATTCTGTGCGATTAGATAATTCAAACCTCATATTACAGAAACATGAAATATTCTCAGAGTATCTGGATCTAGATAGTTGGCTCAAGCTTATTTCTTTTAAAGTTCTTTAAAGGTAAAATTTATAAATTAAAAAAAAAATGTTGAATAGTATTAAACTATGAATATTCCAAAAAAGTAAGTAAAGAGGGACCAAAACAGAACAGCAGTGAGCATGCATAGGTTGTCAGAGAGAACGTGGAGTACTTATGTGTGTACGGATCTTTTCACTAATAATAATAATAATAATAACAACAACAATAATAATAATTAATAATATCCCACAGACCAATGTTACTAATAATACTTTAAAAAGAGTTTTATGGAAAATATCTTTCCCCTGATAAAATGAATGATTAATATATATTAAACTCACTTAATATAAAAGATAGAATTTTCTTTAAATTTGTGTTTTCAAAAATTGAACGTTAATTATTTTTAAAGTTTAAATAGTTGCTACAACTATATATAACCAGTCAATGTTAGATAAACTAATACCTTGTCAAGAAAGAATAGAAATACAGCCCAAGTAATTTAATATTTATTTTTTAAAATAAAATTTCAAATTCAAGTACCGTAAATAAAGAAAAATAGTATTGGAAGAAAAAGAATTTTATATCTTCATGATCCGACTTGGGTTTGAATTTGGAAAACAGTTGGAGAGTCATAAGTTTACAAACCATAGTTTGCATAATTAATTTTAAAAAAATTTAAGTTTGGACAAATTATGATTTGCAGAAACAACAATTTGGAGTTTTAAATCACATTAATGTAATCCAAACTTTAAATCATAATTTGTAAAAATATGAAAAAAAATCAAACGTAGATTTAAACTAAATTAGTTCAAGTGAAATAAATTTTCCAATATAGGAGATTTAAATAACACAATAATAATAATTATGGGCCTCCTATTAGGTTGCACTGAAAAAAAAAAAAACCACAGTTGTATTCCTCTTACCTATACTTATTATGACAAAATAAAAGTAGTTGCATAGGCCTGCATGACCATTAATCAATGATGAAGACTATTGCTTTTTCAGATCAGCTTTAAATTTAATTTTGAAGTAATGGAGAAAGCTTAATTAATCAGAGGCAAAAGAGGATCATAAAAGTGAAGAAGGACAGTGTATACAGTAATGGTGTTAGGTGTTAGGCATGCTCACTCAGAACATAATATAATACAGATTACAGATAGTGTTTGAGGTCAGAAGTAGTATTTTATATATTATTGAAGATTGATTGGCTTTAAACACCAATTTTTGATATTAACTATTTGATTATCGATCGAACGGTTGACATTAAATCACTTTAAAAATAAAATTTTCATCATTAGTTGTCCAATCAACGATCCGGTGATTGGTATTTAAAACTGATAGTTTCAATACTAAAATTAATCAGTTCAAACCTTATAATTTTCTATTATCTATACATAAAGGTAAATCTATGAAGAGTTCAAACTTTTAAAATGTTAAATTTTTTTGGCTTATGAATTATTTTTAAATTTGTGTAATTTTTTTATTATCATTACATAAATTTTAAGATAATTTGACGATACCAAAGCTTGACCTTCAAAAAGTCAAGTTTCTAATCTCCAGTCTTTCTCTAACTTGGATCCTCTACAACTCTAATGGAAACTACGGAGTTTAATCTTTAAATTTAGACCATTCATTTTATATTAGATAATTTAAATAAAAAAATAAAAAAAAGTCATCGCATGCGGCATTTTTTTTTCTTTAATCTAAATTGTCTTATGTGAAACAGACACTCCAAATTTGAGGGCTAAATGTTGTAATTCCTGCCAAGACTTCAAGATCCATATTCATCTTTTCCTAACTTTTTTTTTTTGGTTACAAATGAGGCACAATGTATGGGAAAAGAAAAGTAAAAAAGAGTGTGAAAATAATCAAACTCTCAACCATCAAGATTCTTTAAAGTTTTTATTCGGAAAAAATATCATTTGAACTAAAACTCTTGATCTCATGTTTTAATATCTAAAAAAGAAGTAACAGTGAAAAGCTGAAACACTTTACGTGGGAACTTGCAAGTTGAAAACTTGAAAGGGAAAAAAGCTGCAAAATAAAACTGATCTTCCCATGAGTTCCATGAACTGCAATTTGCAATGCCTCTCTCTCTCTCTCTCTCTCTCTCTCTCTCTCTCTCTCTCTCTCTCTCTCTCTCTCTCTCTCTCTCTCTCTCTCTCTCTCTCTCTCTCTCTCTCTCTCTCTCTCTCTCTCTCTCATACACACACATATATAGGTAATTTTTACGTTTTTAATTTTTTTTGTTAGTTATATCATATATATTTTATTTTTATTTTAAATTTATTATTTTTAATAACATTGTTTATTTTATCTATGTAAAATATTGACTAGTAGTTAGTAAAAAGGGGTTCAAATATATCATTTTTATATTTTTAACTTTTTTTGTGTCAATTTATGGCTTATATTTTTATTTCTGTTTTAAATATATTATTTTTATTAACCGTTCAATCAGTATTTTTTGTAATATATGTTAGTAAAAAAAATATAGATTTAAAACAAAAATAAAATATGTAAGATATAACTGACGCAAAAAAAATTAAAGATAAAATTGAAACTAAATACAAATGTTAGAGACGTAAAAAGCATTTTTATCTAAATGAAAAAGTTATGTTTTTTGTGGGGGGAAAAGAGAAGTTCTGACTTTTGAAGGAAGTTTAGAGTCCACAGATCATCCCTTTAGGCATCACATGGGTTAAGCAAGTTACGCAACTTGGAGAGTGGATTATTAATTAGAATTATTTTTAGAAATTTAGAAGAAATGTAATTTTCAATAGAAAAAAAAAATCATGTCACAACTTACAACTATTCAATTCTTTTTTAAAAAAAAATTGAATCACAATTTGTTAGTTCATGAAACATGTATATTTTTGGACACTAAATAAATTAAATAAATAATGAGTATGAAAAAAAATTAACTAAACTATTAACTAACAATTAATTTAACAATAAACTTTATGAAAAAGATATCTTTTACAAATATTTAAAAGATAAAAAAAAATTGTTGAGTTTAAAAATTTATGAAAATAAATAACGAATAGTTACAATTTATGAAAATTCTGTGTAATTTGCTTTTAATAATATTAATTATTATTTTTTAGTAAAATAATAATAATAATAATTTAATGCCCACTTTTTCAAAACAAAAGTACTTCTGACACACTCAACTTGCTACCTGTAACTGCCTCCCAACTGACTCCCAAAACAATATCACAATTCAGAATCTGTTTCCCATTTTTTAATTTCTTAATTTCCCTTTTTTTATTTTTCCCACATATTAGTTAAATAAGTAAAAATATTTTTATATTTCTAACGTTTACACTAAATTTTAATTTTATGTATAATATTTTTTTGATCAATTATATTTTATATATTTTATTTTTATTTTAAATATTTTTTTTATTAATGAGGTCTATTCTACTAATAAAAAATGTTAATTCATTAGTTAGTAAAAATGTTTGAAATAAAAATGGAACATATAAGACTCAAACAGACTCTTTTTATGTCCCTAACTTTTTTTTGCTTCATTTACGTTCTATATATTTTATTTTTATTTCAAATATATCATTTTTACTAATTACTCAATCAACATTTTCTACTATTTGAATAGATTACGCTAGTAAAAATGATATATTTGAAGCAAAAATGAAATAATGTTAGATATAACTTACTCAAAAAAATGTTAGGGACTAAATTAAAATTTAATGTTAACATTAGAGATGTAAAAAATATTTTTACCTATTTAAATATCTTCATATCTGTTTCCCGTTATTTAATTTGATAATTTTATTTTTAATACATCATATCTTTACTGCAGATATTGTGTCTCCATCCATAACTGTTCCCACACATCAGGATCTGATTTTTTAACTGAAAAATTTTAAACAATGCAGATTAAGCAAGATCCTGATTCCTTTCATGCCAACTTTAAAAAAATTAATAATAATAATAATAATAATTAATAAGATTTTGAATACATTGAATAATATAAGATAATACATTTTTAGATAAATAAATTATTGATTTAGTTCTTAAAAAATTATAATTGTCTCAATTTAATCATTCAAAAATAAGTGCCTCATTTATATCTTAAAAGACTACAATAGATATGTTTTAATTTGGTCATTTTCATTGCTAAATCAAAATATTTAGAGTAAATTACCAATTTTGCCCCCAAAAGATAACAATTTTTTTAATTTGGTTGTAAAAGATTAAATGTCTCAATTTAAACGTTGAAAATTTGTATTTGTCTCAATTTGATTATTTTATTTGTTCATCAATAAAATCTACCGTTACTAAAAGTTACTTTGATGAAAAAAGAGGGACCAAATTGCAATAAATACAATAATTGAATACTAAATTGAGACAACTATAATTTTATAAAGGATCAAATTAATAATTAACTATAAAATTTAGCAATAACTAGATTGAGATCAACTTAATCTTACTAAATGCAACACTTAATTTTTTTATAAACTAAATTAAAATAATTATAATAGTTCGAGAATAAATCCATATTTTACTCTTTTAAAATTGTTCAAAAAGATGTAAGTAGCTCAAAACATGTAAGTTGAGCTCATTCCATTGAATCTAACATATTGCAATTATCCTAATTTAATTATTTTATTGTTAAATTACAAATCTCATATTAATTGCCACTAAAACTTCACTTTAACACATATAAATACAAAATTAAAACGAATATAATCTTTTGAATAATAAATTGAAACAAATAAATTTTAAAAACCAAATGACTTACTGATATCAAAAAAGAATTTGTACCTAACATATTAAATTCGTACCTATATATCAGTTTTTATCTGCATTATTCCTACAAAAAATTTCAAATATGTGAAATCTTTATTTTCTTTTTTCATATACCACTATCCGAAATTTATTAAATTTTTATTAATTTGATTAATTTATTAAATTTTTATTTTCTTTCAGCACTGATTTACTCTTTTCACAAAACTTAAACTTGAGACATTACTTAATAAAAATCAATAGTGTACCACTTGAACTAACCATCATTAATAAACCACTCTTAATTCGTAATTGATTTTTATCTTCAATTCTTCGTTGTGTTTGAAAATTTTTCAAATTGCCATTAGAATGGTTCAGAAGATCATTTGGGTTTTTTTTTTGAAAAAAATTGTATTTTTGTATTTTATTTTTATTTTAGATTTTATTTTGGTCTCTTATGTTTTAGATATTTCTTATTGGTTTTCTATGTTACAAATTTATACTGTTCCAATATTTTCTATCAAAACTATTTGTCACTTTAACGGAATTAATACACTCTATCATATTATTTTGTATATAATTAATATCTAAGTAGATATGTTATATTAACATTAAACGATAAAGTGTCAACTATATCCAAATGACTAATAATTTTAATGGGAGATAATCGAAACAATGAGAAATTATAATATAAAATACTAATATAAAATATCTAAAACATATAGAACTAAAATAAAATTTAAAACAAAGATAAAGGACTAAATAATTTTTTTTTCTTTTTCTTTGTTTTCTCTTCTTAATGATTAGGGTTCTATCATGAATATTTTGTCCTAAAGCTCCCTTGCCCATGTTCTCTGCAATTTCTTGGAAAGAGGCCATCTTGTACTATTACTTGACCATCTTTCAAATTCAAATTCATAATAACCCCATATTCTTAATTATTGATTTGTACTCGTATATATTTATGTCTATAAAATATCTTGGATATTTGTTAGTGATTCATATACCATAAATAATAATTAAGCAATTAATTAAGTGCTTATTTGTGTATGTTGTAAAAATTAGATTAGACTAATCAATTCAGGACTAGTCAATAAATCGATTCAAAATAACTTATAAAATTAATAAGTGATTAAAATGGTTAAAAACCAGTCGAATAAGTAAGAACCAGTGCTAAATGAATGAGTTTTTTTTTAGTTTTTTAAATTTTTTAATTTGTTTATTTTATAATTAAGTAATAACTAAATTAATATTACAAATCAGCTCATTTTAATGGAAATGTCAAAATTTTGGTATTTTACGTATTTCATATGAGTAAATATTATCTTAATTAATAATATTTTTTTTATTATTTGATCAATTTGTTGTGAATTATTGATTGTGAACATTGTTTTGTATAATTTGATATTAATTTTTTTTTAATTGAACTTATAAATTTATATATATTATTTTTTGATATTTTCAAATAAACTAATTCAATTATGATCTAATCATTTATCTTTAAACCAATGTCTCTACTAATTCAATTAATAATCAATTCAATTTTCATATCCTTGCTTATTTGGCTCGTTCATATAAGCTCTTCATCACTAAATAAATAATAAATATTTCTCTTTCTAGTTTTTGCTTCCACTTTATTCTTTTTGAATTTGAATCTTTTAACATTAGTATCATATGAAAAAATATAAATATAAAATATACAAGGTGAATTTTATTTACAGTGTGTGTGAATTACATACATTTTATGTCTGACTCTTTTTTTAATAATAATATTCGAAAATTTGGTTTTGTTGTGAGGGGAAGGCAAGTCATGCCATGATATACCATTTTTAAAAAATAACGTACAAATATTTTAAAAAATTTAAAACAATAAAAAGACCCCAAAAGCTATCATTTTTTCAGGATTTGAATCCTTTTGTCACGTGACATGTTCTTACTAATTTATAAATAAAATTAGAGTTTCTATTTGGAAGTCTCTGAATTAATTAGGGTTAGGCACAATTCTTCTTTAAATATTTTAACTACCAATATTTAGTTAGAAGCAATTAAAAATATCCACATAATACTTCTTCAGAGAAATACTTGTATAATTTTAAAAATAAAAAATTGCTTTCAAATAACATAAAATTAAAACAGGTTATTTTTTGTTCCCTTTCTTTTATGAATTTATTCAATAAGCATGTAATATTTTATAGATAAATGAATATTAATTGATATATATATATATAATTGAATTCATATTGGAACATGAAAGTTCCTAGAAAGTACGCACTTTGTCATGAATAAAATAAATATTTATCATCTTCCAAGATGAATAATTGAAGGTACCTTAACTTGATATTTATTCCCCCTGTCTAATCAAATTTGATAGCACAATTAAGATCAATAAATAATGGGTTTTGTTGGTGATATGATTAGATAAAGGAGGATAAGATAAGATTAACGTCTAATTCAAAATTATTATTATGAAACTAAATACTTCGAAAGAAAGGGGACATGGCTCAAATACTGAAGTTAATTGATATTTTTTGTGATAAGATGGTTGATGATATATTTTTTTAAGTTATTTATTGTCAATCATCTTATTACGATCAAACGACTGAAAGATATATGAATTGGTTCTGGTATTTAGTTTAAGGTTTAGAAACCCAAAAAATACTGAATAGTTTAGACTAAACTATCATTATTTAAAAAGTTATCGATCTTCGACTAATTTAGTCTAAGTCGAGTCAAACCACAAGTATAAATTTTTCTCAGTATTAGTTTTCTTCGGTCAAAAGATTCGAATATAAAACATGAATCAAATATTGCACTACTTAAATTAATTACCATTAATAAAAAAATTGAGATTTGATAACAAAAATAAAAAAAAAATTTAAGGGCTAAATTAAGATTATTTTAATATAAAAAAAGATAATTTATGCAAATAAATAAATAAGAAATTATCAAAATTGTGTTGGTTGTTAGTGGAGAGGGCACGTTATGAGTGGCCCACAATAGGCCCATAAAAGCAACCTGGTCTAACCAATTATATGAGCCCACGTGGCCAGTGGGACCCGCATATTATGAAATTACTGATGAAAATATTACAAATATTTTTTGTTGTACAATATAACATTGTCTTATTAATTTATTTTAAAAGTTTTCATAATGGACTGCGAATGTATGATTGGCTTCGTAGAATATGAATCTATGTAAATGTATGACCTATTTAAGAACGCACTTCTCTCTTTTTCTTTTTTGGAAAAAAAAGTCATTATATAAAATTGCTAAAATAAATATTTGGGAAAATAATTAGAGGGAAAATTTTATATAAAAAATATCTTATTAATTTTCACAATTTTCTTTTTATTTATTTTTTATTTTCAATAAATGATATTTTGTCCCACCCAATTATGCAACTTAAACTCAATTAAACCCTAAACCTTAAACATGAAGTCTCAACTATACATGACCAACATAGACTAATCGACCAACAAGCCACAAGCTAATTTAACAATACTCACGATCAATACATTTGTTTTTTTGATTATCACTAACTTAAGTATTAGATGTATAATCAAGAGAAATTTTCTCTAGTTTAAACTTATTTGCAAATTTTAACAATCGATCTATCATATGTCTCGTTTGATGGCAAAATAATCTTTAACTCATCAATTTCTTTGTTTATTAAAAATAAACAAACTTTACACGCTATTAAAATATATTGGTACGAAAATTACAGCGAACTAAAGAAGGAACAACATAAATAAAAAAACAAGAACACACATAGATTTACATAGTTTAGTCAATATAACCCACTTTCATAAACAGCAGATAGAGAAAAATATTTCTTATTCTTCAAACAAAAAATTGTTAAAAGTCATTTAAAAAAACCTTAAAATTGTATACTATATATATATATATATATATATATATATAAAATCTTATCGGTTCAGGTCACTCAAGGAAATACATAAAACGGGCTAAGCCTATCGGCCCTCACCCTGCTCACACCACAAATCTCTAGTTTTTTTTTTCTCCTTCTAGGTTAAACTCTCAAATGTCAAGTCAAGTCATATATTTATTCTGATTCACTATAAATCGAGACACTCAAAACATACAAATTGAAAGTTAGGCATATATTCTTCATTTGCTTAATTTAATTGACAACATGATGAAAATCAATGAAAAGCATGTGAAAAAAGAAGAAAATAGACTCTACTAACAATTTAGTCCCTGAAAGATACAAGGGTTAACTATCTAGTCCCTAAAAGTTTAATTCTACACAATTTAGTCTCTCAAATGTTATAGATTCTTTAAACACCGTTATTGTGTCAGTCCCTTAAAAATAAGTAAATATACAATTTAATATTATAAACTAATTAATTTGTACTGAATTTATAATTTATAAAAAAAACTCGTTCAATACTTAAATTTTAGAGCTTAAATAATAAACAATATACCTTTTAAAGACGAAATTGTATGATTACTCAAAAAAAATACTATTGAGATTCACGCTTGAAATAACTTATAAGCAAGATGCCAAATTAATCAACTTTCACAATCCCTAATAAAAAGCATGTCTTTAGTATACACATGGATAGACTACTTTTTATATATGCTTTTGCTTTTTAATATATCCGTTACAGACCGTTAATGCTCTAATAATATAGGTTAAATTATTTTCTTGGTCCATGGTGTCACTTGATTTCTAATGTAGTACCTATAGTTTAGAAATTTGTAGTTAAGTCCTTATAGTTTCAATAATTTTTAATTTAATATTAATTGTTGTACGTATTTTCATTAAATTTTATTAATATGATTAACTATATGCATATGAACGTTCTAAATATATATAATTTATCTCAACAAAAAAAAATTTAATGATATTAACTCACATATAATATGACCTATATTAAATAGTTATGACAAATTTATTTAAATCGTGTATATTTTAAATATTAAGATGATATATAATTTCTCATGTCACTAAAATTTTAATAATAGAGATTAAATTAAAAAATTATAAAACTATAAAAATTCAATTATAAATTTTTAAATTATAAGAATTAAATTAAAAATTAAATGAAACGATAAGAACTAAGACCATAATTTAACTAATAATATATTAATAATTGTATCATAATGAGTTTGTATGAGTGTAATATTTTAAACAAAGTTGAATAGGATAAGAGATTTTTTTTTTTGGAAAAAGAATATCAAAATATATACAATATTAAATAAAGATGAGGAACCGAAGTAATAATTTAGCCAAAAATATTTAGTATAATTTTTGGAAATAGTCACTAAAAATAAAACACACAGAAAATGGTGGCGGAAATGTTTTTAATGAGTAAATTATTGATTTAGTTTTAAAAAAATTATAATTATCTTGATTTAATTTATGAAAAATAGAGTTTCTTAATTTAATTAATCATTCTCAGTTTGGCTCCTCTGGCTATCAAAATGACATTCTAGCAACATATTTGAAAATTGACAACTATATATTAGGTAATTTAGCAGTAAAAATAATTAAATTAAGATAAATATAATTTTTTAAAGACTAAATTAAAAATTTTTTTATGCAACTGTTATTTTTAACTTTTAATTTTATCAAAATATTTTCAAACTCTCGTCAACCTAATTAACCAAAATATAATAGAAGCTCGTGACGAAGCTAAACTTTCTTTAATTACCAATGTAATTTAATCTTCTTCCATTGCATCTTGCATGTTCACCTTTATGACACAACACAAATTTACATGTCTTAATTTAGTCTTTAAAAATTTAAATTTATCTTAATTAATTTTTTTTAATTGTTAAATCATAAAATTTATTGTTAATATTAAATCTCAAGATGACTAAACTGAGATAAATATAATATTTTAAAAATTAATATTGAGACATTTGATTTTTAAAAACTAAATTAAGATAATTAAAGTTTTTTAAGATAATTTAAGTGTTGAGACTATTCTATAATATATTAGGCAAACGTTTATCACGAATTTCAATTTCATTTATAATATTTTTTTGTGTCGATTTTGTCCCATTTGTTTATTTTTTGCTTCGATTTGGTCCTTAAGGCTAATGTCATTAACATAATAGATAGAAAATATTGACATGTACTTTTACATATAACCTGTCTACTACCAATATGTCATACTAAACAATTTTAATTTTAATTTCATCTTAACATTTGACTAAACTTTAATTTCATCTCAAATAATTTTTTTTTAATTTTTTTCATTCGTCCCTTATAAATAGTTAAACATTTGATGTGTCATATAAATGAGTCTATATGTCATTTAGAGGAGTTTACATTAGTATTTTTCGTCAACTTTGTTAATGCATTAATTAGAGGAACAAAATTAAAACAAAAAAAAATATATAAGATAAAATTGGTACAAAACAAATATTATGGATGAAATTAAAATTTTAGATAAAAATTTAGGATGAAAAATGTTCTTTTATCAATATATTAATTAAAGATGGCGGCGTCTTCAAAATTTTTCCGATACGAATTACATCAGAAAAAAAGTGACAAAACTGTAGTCTTAGAGGACCTGGAAATTAATGTTGTCAAATCAAAACGAAAGTAATGAAGAAAGTGAAAATATTTCCTATTTTCATTTTCAATCTTCATTTCTTGAAATGTGTTTTTTGAAACATTGAAAACATCTTTTTTTTGTTTTCAGATTTAGGCTTATTTTAAGAAATATTTTCAAGAAAACGTTTTTAGTTAACTCAACCAAACATATTTTTAAGTTTATTTTCTGTTTTCAATGAAAATAAAAATAAGATTTCTAGTTTTTGATTCAATGTAATCTTTCTCTCTCCTTATCGATCTGTTTCCCGTGGAGTTCCAAAGTCATGCATGAATGAGACTAATTCACGTTGCTTTATTAAAAGAGCCAAATGAGAAATCGTTGTCATATAGTTAACTATTATTTTCTATCTTTCTTTCTTCAGACTTTTAAGCTTCAAAATATATAGCGGTTTTCGTGGGAAGGAAAAAGTACTTTTTAACGTTTGTATTAAATTTTAATGTTATTTTTAATTTTTTTTATATCAATTATTTTTTATGTCTCATTTTTGTTTTAAATTTATTTATTTTATTAATATTGTCTATTTTATCACTGACAGAAAGTACTGACTCATCGATCTATATGACATATTTTATGCAATATGTCATTTGTTACGTGACAATTATGTAAGAAATATAAAAAAAAAAGATGAAATTATCTCTAAAATTTTAATCTTTCTTTCTCTTCTCTAACGTCTTTCTTTCTTTTTCACAGTCTCCTTTCTCGCTCTGCTAACTTTCTCTCAGTCTTCTCGATCACTCTCTATTCTCTATTTAATTTCTAGTTTTTGATTCAGTGTAATCTTTCTCTATATCTATCTGTTTCTCGTGGAATTCCTGAGTCATGCATGAATGAGACTTCACGTTGCTTTATTAAAAGAGCCAAATGAGAAATAGTTGTCATATAGTTCTCTCTTATTTTCTGTCTTTCTTCATACTTTTAAGCTTCAAAACATAAAGTCATTTTCATGGAAAGACAAAAGTACTTTTTAGTATTTACATTAAGTTTTAATTATGTTCATAACATTTTTTTAATTAATTATATTTTATATGTTTTATTTTTGTTTTAAATCAATTTTTTTTACTGACGTCGCCTACTCTGTCACTAACAGAAAGTGCTGCCTCAACAATCTACGTGACATATTTCATGCAACACGTTTATTTGTCACGTGATAACCATGCCAAATATATAGAAAAAAAGACAAAATTACCTCTAAAATTTTAATATTTCTTTTCCTTCTCTAATCGTCATTCTTTCTGTTTTTTTCACGGTCTCTTCTATTGTTCTGCCAGTTCTCTCTCTCTCTCTCTCTCTCTCTCTCTGTTTCTCCATCAGGCTCTCTCTCCCTCTGATCTTTCTCTGTGTAAACGTTCGAAACGTAAAAACTACTTGGTGTAAATTTTAGGTACAAAATTAAAACTTAGTGTGAACTTAGGAATGAAATTAAAAGAGCCAAATGAGAAATCATTGTCATAGTTTTCTCTTATTTTCTTTCCATCTTACTTCATACTTTGAAGTTTCAAAACGTATAGTCATTTTCATGGAAATTAAGAAATTTTGTCCATTACAATTGACAACCTATTAGATTATTTATAGCGGTGAACCTCACTTAAGTTCTTATTATTGGTCTCACAGTATCACATTAGTTAAGTAACTCTCCACCACTTTAACCAGTTATCCACTACAGTGGTAAACCTCTTAAGAACTCATAAATAAATCCTACAATCAACTCTCTACTACTTTAGCATTTATTACTCTCAATTAACATTTATTGTAAGTTGATTATTTTATTATTATTTTTATATAAGAATCGGTTCTTATATAAGATAGGTGTGACAGCCAACGTGATAAACTACAGTGATGAACTAAAATAAGAATCAATTTTTAAATTTTAAAAACTCTTAAGAACCACCACTGCAAATACTCTTAAGTTTTGCTATGTGGTTCAAGGTTCTTAATAATTTACGTCAAGATTAATTAATCTGAATGAGACTTACAACTGAATTATATATCAACTTGATCCTCGTTTTTATATTTTTTATATATTAGTTTCATATATTTAAAACTTAAGTACGTACGCATCTGATCAAGTTGGAGTGAACTCTACTTCTTAGCATGATGTTGAAAAAATGTATTAACTCGAATTTTAATCAGACCAAATTTGAAAATTTGGGAGAATTAGGGTTTATGTCCAACCCAGAAAATAGAAGACATGTGACAAACTTTGTGTCTGATTTTTTTAAACATTTATCATCAAATTTTTGGTGAAGTTATTATTTAATTATATTTTTGATAAAATTATAACTAACTTTTTTTAAAAAAATTATATATCTTATCATTTATTAAAAATGTTAATATAAAATAAACATCTAAAATTTTCCCTTAAAATATATGTCAATTGTCAGTAAGAATCCTTTTTCATAAAACTTTGGATCATTTCAATTTTTCATATATGATTTAATTTCAAGAAGAGAAAAACACAATTTGATTAAAGAAGTAAAATTCATTAATAAAGTATTAGACCACATATACCGTAATTTTTATTTGTTTTTTAAATAATTAACATTGTCCAAAATTCAGAAGATGTCAATCCCAAAAAATTAAATACCATCGAGTTTTATTCATTCTAATAAATTAAACTTATTTTCTTTGAAATTTGAATAAATTATATTTAATATATCTTTCTTTTTCCTCTCAAAATACATTCAACCTCCTTCTAATTTATTTTGTACTTTTAAAGTCAACGTTTTACAAAATATATATTGATTTGAAAAATAAAACTATTTAAATATATTTACCATCATATTAAAAAAACTACAATTTAATGCTAAAATTTAACACTAATTTAATTGCATTTATTATTAATTATAAATTAAATTAAATTTCAATTTCATGGTGCATAAAAAGTTAAATTTTTTGACAAAAAATAAATTAAAAAATAAGTTTCTAAATAATAGAAAAATTAAATACAATATAAATATATGAATATATAAATAGAACTTAATTAAATTTAAAAAAATTAATTAAATATAATTTACTCTTTTAATTTTGTGTAAGGATATTTTTTTTAATTTATCAAAAGTATCACACTCGATAGAATAGAAAATTAATTTCTATTGAACTTGTATAACAAATAATTTTTAATTTTGTTCAAATTAACATTTTTGAAATTATAGTTTTTATTTCTAAAATTTAATAATTATTATTACCGTGACCAATCAAAGTTAAGTTGCATAAAAATTTAGAAATGGGATCCAGTGTTTGTCTTTAAGGACAAGTATCTTTATTTATTTTAATATGGACTGTCAGATTTCATATCTAACAATATAGATTTTAATATCTTTTTTAAAAAAATAAAAAATTACCAAAATTACTACTTGATATCTAGATCGTTAGATATGAAATTTGACTGCCCAAATTAAAATAAGTATAACCGTTGTCCTTTAGGACAATCACCAAATCCCTATTGAAAAATTTAGGATTTGAGCGCAGACATGATGTTTTTTTTTCTCCCATGATATTATATATATGACAACGAGTTTTTTGGAATAATGTTATTGAAATTGTGAGATGGTATATGTTTATTGGTTAGAAAGCAATTATTCTACAACTTGCATCCCATCTTCCTCACTCAGCTCTTATCCTCAAGAGTTGTAAACAACTATGCCACTGAATTAGGAATAGAGAAGCGAGAAAGAAAGGTTATAATAAGCAATAACATAAAGGGAAAGAAAATGACAAAATATTATATAGCTTTTCAACTTTTTGTTCCAAGATTTGTTTTTGGTTTTTCACATATATTTTTTACTAGAAATAATCTTACTCCTAATACTGTTAGGTACTAATTATGGATATATTTATTCATTGTCTTGAATTATTTGTTGAATTAGAACTTGGGTCATGACCTGAAAAAGAAAAAAAATTGGAGGTTTGTTGCCAAGCTTGTAAGTAAAGAGCAACTCGTTTTATATTTTGAAACAATTATGTATTTTGATATGCACGTAATTTTCGATTTTCAAAAATTGTACTGAAACATTTTGCCTAAAAATTAAGAAGATTTTTTTTTATCTATGAATGAAAGTTACATTAACTGAACCACGTTAAATTCATGTGTCTTTTTCGTTTTCTTTTCCATTTATATTCTCTGTTTTGTGCGTTTCTTGCTTAACAACCCTTCTTGGTTGGAATTTGAATCTAAGTTTATCATCCTATAGAAGACTAGTTCTTTCTGCTAAAATCAACTCTTGTTAGTTCAGAATTCTGTTTACGAAAAAGTTTATAGATAACTTAATTTTTTGAGAGATCAAATTTTTTCACTATTAGATATCTCAAGATTTATGTATATGGTAATAAAAGAATATATTACGTAAATCTAAAGTTGTTCCACTAGTGAAAAAGCTCAATTTCACGAGAGATTGAGTTTTTCGTAGAATTATTATTTATATAATTAGTAGTAAATAAAACCAAAAAAAAACTCTTCCAAAAAAAAAAACCTAAAGAATTAATTTTGTTCATTATAGGGATGATATATATTATACTAGTCAAGATTTTAATTTTTAAACTAAAATATGAGAGTGTATCCGGAAATTATCTTGCAAGACAATTTATTTGAAGCAAAATTTGAGAATATCCATAACCTTTACTTAATTAAGAAATGTCTAAAAATAGGACTTTGAGAATATATTTTTTTTAATTGCTCAATGTCTCTTTTATGTTTATCCATAGAAGGCATTTACATTTTTTTTCACCCAAGCTTCTCATTAGATTAAGCAGTATTGTCTTACACAAATTTTAATAATACCATGGTTCAACATAATGATGATCATGGTAATCAAGATTAAGAACTACTGAACATGACCTAAATCTCATGAAAAGAAAAACATATTTTTAATTTGTATTTTTTTTTTAAAAAAAGAAGGATAAGAGCAATCAGAATTACAATCTTATAATTTTAATTGATGTTAATTGATTTTATAATCAGAATCACGATCTTATGTGATCTCGATCTTTCTTACAATCGACCCTTACAAGATCACAATCTTAAATGATCTTATGATCAAGATCGCAATCTTAACTACAATAATGATAATTAATAATTAATATCAATGCATTGATTTATTTTAATCCCAACTAATCGAAACACTTTTCTTTATCTGAGTAAAAACAACGGTAGAGGGGAAAAAAATCAAGAAAATCCAGTTGATTAATATTTAATATGCATCCTCTATAATACATAACCACCACTCCAAACCCTTTTCGATCATTTATCATTCTTCAATTTTCTCTTTTCCGGTTTTCCCTCATTAACTAACCATGCCAAACAAACTCACCAAAAAGTAATAACTAATAACTACAGGAAAATTTTACAAAAATTAAAAAAGAAATAAATAGATAAATAAAACGGATACTAGTTAGTCAGCAAGTCTAAACAGCCCGAGACCCGACCCGGTCGCAGAAATGGGATCCTTCTTCCTTAGGAAATAGGCGCGTAGTGAAGCAACGGCCACGATTCGCCTGCTGCACGATCAAAGCCACTGAGCACATCCACGTGGCACCGCTTCTGTAGATCCTCAAGGCTCGAGAACCTGTGCGGTTGAGCCGAACCGGATCTGGACACGACCCGCACGGCCTCTTCGAAGAGCGATTCGTCGCAGGGGATCGCGAGAGGACCTTGCGAGCAGAATCCGTACTCTTCTTCGGCTTGCACGAGAAGCTTCTTGAAGATAGGGTGGTTCAGGTACGTCGCGCGCACGATGAACCTCCGGCGAGTAGGGCCGACGCAGACTGCGACGCATCCGGCCGGCACGTCGGACGACGGGGATCGAACAGCCGAGATGCGCGCCTTCTTGCGCCACCGCAGAAGCATTTCGTGGATTCGCACAATGCGGCGGATTCTGCCGCACTTCGCCGTCGCCGGCGACATTTCTCCGGGGAATGCGGTTTTTGAGTAGTGAGAGAACTAGAAAAGCGAAGAGAAAACACTCAGTGGAGTGTGGAAAAAAAGCGTGAGATGGAAACGAAAGTGAAGGGGAATTATGAAAGAGGGAGAGAGGGAGTATATATCGTTCGGTGGCCGCAATGGGAAATTACCACTGAAATTGAAGATAATTACGCGATTGTGCCACTGTGTATATGTTGGTGTTTTTCATTTTTTATTTTTGTTTTACCGCAAAACGGTAGACTAAGAATTTAAATTTCAGGAAATATAATTTTTACTTCGTTAATATTTACATCAAGTTTTAATTTTTTTATTAGTTATATTTTATAAATTTTGATTGAATAAAAATATAAGTCATTGATATAAAAAAATGTTTGGGAGTAAAGATAATATGTTTAAGTCTGACATGTTTTATTTTTGTTTTAAATTTATCTTTTTTATTAACTGCTCAGAACCAGTCAATATTTTTTGTCAATAGAATAAACAATATTAGTATAAATAGTAGATTTTTAAAAAAAATATAAGACATAATTGATATAAAAAAATGTTAAGAACATAAAAATAGTATGTTTGGATCCTACATATTTTATTTTTATTTTAAATTTATGATTTTTATTAATTGTTCTGTCATTATTTTCTGTTAGTGGAATAAAAGATATTACTAAAAATAATAAATTTAAAATAAAAATAAAACGTAAAAGACATAATTGATGTAAAAAAAAAAACGTTAAGGACAAAATTAAAATTTAATATAAGTATTAGGAATATAAAAAATACTTTTACTTTAAATTTATGACAGGTTGTTAAATTATTTCTTTTCTTACTACATTAATTATATATATATATATATATGTATATGTATAATGTATGTATGTATTGCGTGTGTGAGAGGAACAAGTTTAGATACAATGTTTTATATTTTTATTATTAAATTTTTTTAATCAAAATATGATAAATACATAATTCTTCAATCAAAATACAATAAATATATATTATTTAAATAAATTGTAATTTTTTATAACTTAATATTGTAATTGGTCTTTTAAGTATTTGTTTATATATATATATGTTATATTTTTAATAGAAAACCTAATACAAAAAGTATTACATATAAATCTTGTCCTATATATATAGGGTGTATCAAATGAGAAAAGTGAATAAATTAGATTGATGTAGAAACTATTTATGCGAAAAGTCAAGGAAAAAATTATAGCTTTGTATTAATAATTTTGGTATTAATTTAAACCACTGATTTATTATCTAAGAATAGTTATTTTCTTTTCTCATATCTCACATTAAACCATTCTTTTCATTTTATATTATATATATACGTACACCTAAATTTATTAGAGATCTTTCTTTATTAGAAGTTGAGATTTTTATTGTATCTCTTTAACAATACAGTGAGATTTACATGTAAAAACTCCATGCATAAACTTTAACGTATTTTCTCATGGTTGTAAAAATTAAACTGATCATTGAATCGATAGAGATATTGGTCTATCGGTTTAAGGGTTAATAATCGAATCGTGGTTGAATCAGTTTATTTTAAATTTTAAAAAATAATATATATATATATATATATATATATATAATTAAAGACTATGAATACAAATTTATAAATTCAATTAAAAATAAAATCAGATGTCAAATTATACAAAATAATATTTACAATCAAAAGTTCACAGAAAAATTCATCAATTAACAAAGAAATATTATTAATTAAGATAATATTCACTCATATTAAATATATAAAATACAAATATATTAGTATATCTACTAAAATTAATTGATCTGTAATATTATTTTCTTCATTATATGATTATAAAATAATTAAAATAAAATAAAAATTTCAAGTGATATGGTTCAACCAGTTCTTACTTTGATCCGACCGGTTTTTGATCGGTTCGACATGTTTTTGACTGTTTAAATCACTCATCGGTTTTAGAGAGTTATTCCAAACCAATTTCTTGACTGGTTTCTAATCCAACCGTTTGAACTGACCAGTTCAATTCAATTTAGACAACAATTGTCTGCCCCTCATCTAACATTCTATACTTTTTTAAAAAAATAAGAGTTTCTAAAAAACAAATTATGGTTGCTTTTAGAATTTAAACAGTTTTACTTATATACCATAAAAAGAGAGACTAATCTTTGGGCTTAGCCCACTAATTCAGCTTCGTAATTATGAAGGTAGGAAATTAGCAGTGTTATCAAACCGATATTGGATCTAACAAAAAATGTTAGTCTCTTCATAAGATAATGAATTCATGTAAAGTTTTTCACTTAGAGACGTACCCACATTTAGTACTCGACAGTACTTCAAATATGATTGCTTGATAACAAGAAAAAACTTAGGTACAGTTCCTTATATATCTGTTACCAAGTTTTTCAATTAGAATATGACAAGTGTGTGGTTCTCCAATCATAACATAATAAGTGTATATTTTTTAAAAAATAACTTTATATTTTTTACATCTCATCATAACATTATTGATTTTTCAAAAAAATTTTACATATGTTATATTTTTATTAGAAAATTTAATATCAAAGATATAACAAACTTTATATAAGTTTTACCCTTATCAGTGTTATATGTGAAAAGAGATAGATCCAAAGTATGTATGATTTATCTGAAAAGAGATAGTATTAATTTGTAATTCACTCTAAAAATGAAGGGTTTAATACAAGGATATTCCTCTCCATAACATCATAAGTAAATTATTAATTAATATATTTTCCAAAAAACTTTAATTGTCCCAATTTAATCTTTGAAAGATCAAATATACTATTTTTTTACTTAAAAGATCACATCAATCTCAATTTAATCATTTTTATTGTTAAATCATCAATTTTATCTTTACTAAATTTCAAAATTTTCATTTTTAAAAGGTACTTTGAAAAATTAAAGGATAAAATTGAAACAAGCACAATATTTCAAAGACTACACTGAAGCACTTAATATTTTATAAATCAAATCAATTAATTTAATAAGGGCAATAATACCTTTTACAGCTCAAATATTTATAACAAATTTCAATTTCATCCCTAATTTTTTTTTTGCGTCAGTTATATCATACATATTTTATTTTTGTTTCAAATCTATCATTTTCACTAATGACGTCTATTCCACTAAAGGAAAATATTGTTAGATGGTTAGTAAAAATGGTAGATTTAAAATAAAAATAAAATATGTACAATTCAAACCTATCATTTTTACATCTCTAATGTTTTTTTTTTGTGTTAGTTATGTTTTATATATTTTTTTTGTTTCAAATCTATCATTTTTAGTAGTTGTCTAATCAATATTGTCTGTCAGTAGAAAAGACAACATTAATAAAAATGGTATATTTAAAACAAAAATAAAACATATATGACATAACTAGGGCAAAAAAATATAAGAAACGAAATTAAAAATTGGTATAAATATTAAGGACTAAAAAATGCTTTTACCCTTAATAATTTAATCTAATACCATTGGTAGTTGAAGGTTTTACTCTCGTGTCATTTTTTGGGCTCATAACTTTTTTTTATTATATGGGCCTTACTTCTCAGATTCAATAAACCCAAAGCCAGTTGGGCTTAGTCTTAGCATAAGTGGTTTGGGTCCAATAACAAAAAGCCCATAATAGTAAATTCGTGGGCTTGAGTCAGCTTCATCACAATCAACCTCCTCTTCTATGATAATGGCTCAGATATCTTCCTGGCTTTCTCCTCTTTCCCTTCTGTTCATCGAATCGCAGTACATAGCGACTCCATTCCAATAGCCCCACGAGAATTTGTTCGATTCATCTTCGATAAAACAAATCCCAGAAACTGTCAAAGTTAGAGCAATGCCATACCTGCTATATCCAGCACTGGCAACACCAACATGTGCTTCTCGTTATCTCATCCCTGCTTCACCTCTCACCACAGCCCCAATTCGAACCCATCATCTTGTTAGCTTGATTCGCTCGGGAAACCAGTTGGGCAAGTCGAGTGTTGGGACGACGACAATAAGGTGCATGGCCAATCCAAGAAGAGTGAAAATGGTGGCCAAGCAGATACAGAGGGAGCTTTCTGATATGCTTCTGACTGATACAGTTTTGCAGTATGCTGTTCTACCTGAAGCTTCCTTAGGAGCTGACCGGTACCTCTCCTCCCTCACCACCATCAGCGAGGTCGAAGTCTCCGCTGATTTGCAGGTATGCTGTTTGTGAATTTGTCTGTGACAATGGTAAATTTCTGGGTTTGTTCATATAGGAGGAATTTTGCTTGGATAGTTCCGAAGGAAACTGTATGGTTGGATTCTGGCTTGATAAATAATTGCCAGGCAATACTGGCTTCTAGGTTGTATTGTTGACTGTAACACTCAAATATGTTGTAGAGAAATATATTTTTCTTGCTTAAATGTGAAACTGAACACATGAAGCTGGCAATTTGGCTTCGTTGTTCGTTCTTTGTTATTGGAGATAGTCTTACTGGGCATTTTCATGTCAACCTGAAATAGTTCAGGCCTGACTTCTTTTTGTCGTTTTGCTTGTTTAGACCTTGGACATCATGAAACTTGTTTACGTTATATAAAATTATGGAGATATTTTCATTTCCATGGCAGTTAAAACAATATAATCAATTTATCTAATATACTGCTTTTTATATATTTATCTTGATTGTGATGTAATGTTATGTGGTACTGATAGTCTTATCTCAACATATGTAGGTGGTTAAGGTGTATGTATCTGTTTTTGGAGATGAAAGAGGGAAGGATGTTGCGATTGCTGGATTGAAGTCGAAGGCTAAATATGTTCGAAGTGAGCTAGGGAGGCGTATGAAGTTGCGGCTAACCCCTGAGATAAGGTTTATAGAGGATGACTCAATAGAGAGAGGAAGCAGGGTAAGATGAATATATCAACTTCTGTTACATGGATGTATATGTATATTGGTCTGGCTACAATTCTTTTTTCTTTGAATAAATCAGTATATATTATTTCACCAAGGAATTTTAGAAAGCAAACTAGAAAGCTTGCAACTTAGTACAGAACAATAAAATCCATCTGTACTATAATAAAATAGCTATATAATATACTAGGGACTTGTATAACTCTTTTTTTCTCTCCTTTTTTTCCTGTTCCTTTCCATCTTTTAGTTTCTTTTACGCCAAGAGCTAAATTTCTTATTGTTATTTGAGATTCTCTTCTTAAGGTTTCCTTATTGAAGGGTCACAATGACTATAATCGGTTGATATACACATACACTTGATCATCTTAATTTTACTTTTGTAAACATGAGTATTCAATAACTTTTAAGTACAATTTCTTATGTAAGATGGCCCATATAGTCATGTAGACTGTTTCCTCACTTGTATAAACAAGAGTAAATTATTTATTTAGTTATTAAAAAATTATAGTTGTCTCAGTTTAGTCCTTAAAAGATCAAGCATGTTAATTTAGTTTCTGAAAGATTGTGTTTGTTTCAATTTAGTTTCTCTATTTGTCAATATGACTTTTAACAATAAAATTTTTGAGATTTAACAACAGTAAATTTTGTGATTTAACAACCAAAAGGGCTAAATTTGAGGCATACAATTTTTTAGGGACTAAATTAAAACACTTAATCCTTCAAGTGTCAAATTGAAAAAAATGTAATCTTTTAGGCACTTAATCAGTAATTTACCCTATAAACAATTTCTGATGCTACTCTTGTACTATTGTTTCCCTTTCATTTGGTCCCCAGCTTCTCGTTTGGCTTCTGATTATAAAATTGTGAATTGTAAAATGTTTGAGCAACTAGCAGGCAACTCTTTTATTGAGTGTCCTATGAGTTTATACTGAACTACAGCATCCACTATCTTAATGTTTCAGGTGATTGCAATTTTGGATAAAATAAAGAATGAGAATGAGAAAAAGGGCAGGGAGAGCGAAGTGCAGTCAGATTCTTCAGCGGTACACGAAGAAGACAACAATTGGGACGATGAAGACCCTGACGAAGGCATAATTTACGTGGAATAGCTGCTTTCTAGTGGATGAACATTATGCCTGTTTGTATTTGGACAGAGCTTTACTTGTTGCAGGTAAGTTTTAGTGAACTTATGCCAAGTAATACCTTGGACAATCCTATTTTGTTGGCTGCTTTGACTTTTGCTTTCTGAGTGATACAGTATATGTACCGTAACGCATTATGACTTAGTGTACCTTACTGTAACTGTACTTGAGTTAGTTGTAGAGTTTGGTTGGGACATGTGGTTAGTTAGAGGAGATAGTTAGTGTTATTAACCACCTAACAGACCTCAGGTTATCTATATATATGTACACCTCTCAGATTAATACAGTCTCTCTGATTCATTTTCTTACTGATATATTGGGCCCTTATTATACTGAGGCTGAAACTATTAGAGTCTGTTTGTTTTGGGTATTTCCTGTTTCTATTTTTACTGCAAATAAAAAAATAGGCTTGAAAATGTGTTTTGTTGAGTTTAATGAAAATATTTTTTTTAAAACATTTATTAAAATAGGCCCAAATATGAAAATACTAAAAAGATATTTTCAGTGTTATAGGAAATAAAGACTGAATGAAAATAGGAAATGTTTTCACAAACCAAATCAACTTATGTGATGTCATTTTCTGTTGGTTGGTCCATTCTTAATTTCTTACTCCTCAAATTATGTGGTGCCATTTTCTTTTCCAAATCAACCTACCATGTTATGAAATAAGATTTTTTGTTTTAAATCATATTTTCATCGCTATATTTCTGGCTCATATGTAGGTGAAGGCCTTCATTAAGAAGCTTATCTGGAAAGAAGCAAGTAGCAACCCTTCTTGCCAGTGACGTTATTTGGATTTTTGGACAGGAAAAACCTGACTGTCATCTTCTAAGTGAGATAGAACGAATTGTAGTTTTTTCATTGTATAGATATAGTCCTATGATATTGTGCAACACAGGATGGGAGCATCTAGTGTTGTACTATTGTGTTTGCCAAGTTTCCATAGCGCTTTAGATTTTTCAGAATGAAAAAAAAAAAGAAAAAAATCTGTACATTTGTTTATATTATATTCCCAAGTTTTCAATTTTAAATCAGAATAAAAAATACTTACCGTGTACAGTTTGTTATCTTAATACCCATTTTTTTAAAAAAAAAATTAAATTTGTAGTGGAGAATGAAAAATACTTACCTTGTACAGTTTGTTATCTTAATACCCATTTTTTTAAAAAAAAGAAACTTAAATTTGTAGTGGACACAACCTTTAGATATTTTATTTTTGCATTTGATGGTTGATCAAAACAGGGGATCATATAAGATATTACAGTAGACTGAATTTTGGAGGAAAATGTCGTACTTTAAAGGCCAATCTTTGCAACATCAAACAACAGCAGTTTCCCCTTTAAAAGTATGAATTGTGTAAACTACACATTTTAAAATTTCCTGCTATGATATTGTGGAAAAGGATTTGTAGAGCTAAAGAAGGAGGTCTTGGGCTAAAAGAAATGCAAGGGATCAATGCTGCCCTTGGGAAAACAGGTGATGAGGATCATAGAGAAGAAAAATACTATCCTTAGCAAAGCTTTTAGCTGCAAGGACAAAGAAGGCAATTTCAAGCTGCTTACTAACTCATCTGGTCCACAAAGGTGGACGTTAATTCTCAATTCTGGTTCCAACCCATTAATGGCATGCAAGGTTAAAGATCTCATCATTGGTGGTAGATTTTGGAATATAGAGAAATTAAATATCATCAATGACAAAGACACTTCTCTTAAAAAATATTCCTATATCCTCTACAAACAAAGATGTCCTAATTTGGAAAAGCTCTTCCACTGGTTGTTACTCAACGAAAGCAGCTTATAGGCAGTGACTTGATCAATACAGCATCAACAAATAGGAGTGAGTTTGAATCTCCTATTTGGCTCCAAAGTTAAGTAGAGTGTTTGATCAATTTAAATCGTTAGTTTTCACAACTAATAATCTATATTTTATGATTCTTTTTTAAAAAAAATAAAATATTTTAAAATTTGAAATATTTATTATGAAAATTAATAATTCAGATTGCACTAAAAAGAGAATCTAAGAATTTGACTTGGGATGTAAAAAATCAGATTTTTTGCTTGGCTTTAAAGGAAAGGCTTAGGGTGGCGAATAGGAAAAGCTTATGGAAACTCAGTCTACCCCAGAAGATTATCTCCTTCCGTTGGAAACTGGGAAACTATGGTCTTCTTTTAGGACACCGTCTCAAGGGCTCGCACTTGCTGAAAGTGATCTTATTCAACACATCATTTATCTTATTTCTAGCACAAAGCATATCTCTCTTCAGGTCACAGGCGCACACACTGCCTTATCTTTCCGTTGTGATGGTAATTGGACCCCAGGATGGTATGTCAATTTCTAACTCTTCTTTGTTGTTCTCTTGTATTTAAAATTTAAAATTTAAAAAAAATTCAAAGATACTTTTTAAGAAATGTTCTGTCAGTAAGCCAATTTTGGTTATACATGTAAGATATTCTTGTCTTTCAGGAGTAAATCACAAATAGTTTGTACATGCTGAGACCCCAAAAAAAAAAATTCCAATAATAAGACGGGCCAATTTCAATTTGTTTTAAACTCACCAAGCATGAAAAGATGATATACTCAAAGCCTCAAACACATGAAATTGCTTTAAGGGAATTTTTTTTTTTACCACCTTAATTTCCGCAAGCTACAATTTAACAATGCAGCTGCTTCAAAATGCGAAAAGACCAATAAAGGATTGAGTTTATGACAAAGACACTGCAGGGACCTTGTACAAATTGGCAACTCAATCAGACAGGCTGATTATTATAACAACGTGAAAGTATGGTCATTGAACAATTTCTTGATAGTTCGCTGAACTCAACTGCTACAACATTATCCAAAGATTAATCCAGGAAGCTCCTAAAAAATGGGAGAAAACATGGTACAGTTCTTTGTAATGAATTATTGCTGTATTCTCCTCCGTCCATGGACAGAGCTATATCCATCTCATAGCTTTCAATGATGTGCCTTTGCTTCAGCTTTCCTTTGAGACTTGGCTTTTGCCTGGGAGTTGAAACAACCAGAAAACAAAAAAGAACATCAGTGACTGCATGCTAAGCTAACAGATTAATCAAACATCAGTGACTGCATGCTAAGCTAACAGAACTTCTACAACAGCAAAAAATCATCAGAAGATGTGGAAGCAAGTAAAAGAACCCTCGGCTTACCTAACAAAGGAACTTAGAGAGGAAAAGGAACAATACTAAGAGGAACATAGAGAGGAAAAGGAACAATACTAAGGACATCAGCCATTACGGAACTACTGAGCAATCATACAGAGATCATTGCCCACAGCGTCACTCACACAATTACCATGCTAAAGGGTTTTAGTTTAATTTAAATGGACTGAAACCTATATTCTGTCCCTCATAAATGGGGTTTCTCTCAATATAGTCTCGATAGATAGGATATTTCTCAATTTGGTCCATCAGAAATAAACATTACCGATAATTTTATTAGCAGCAAAACGAAAAAGGATGTCACTGATAACAATTTTCTATGAGGAACCAGATTCAAAAATATCGCACGTGTGAGGGACCAAACCAAGAAGGCCAATTTATATGGGATCAAATTGAGAAATATTTCATACATGAGGGATCAACATAGAGTTTCAGTCAATTCAAATGTGCAGATTAGCTTTGAAGTGGCTTCAGTGATGATCTTGCAAATCAATTGTTGACTTGTCAAACTAGAATTAGGGTAGTTATATGAAGGGCTCTACCTCTCATCATTCTCACTCCATTAATTAAAAACAAAAAAAACAAAAACAAAAACCCAATTGATAATCTCAAAGTAACTTTAATTGTCAATACACCTGAATTCCCCATAAAATTACCCAAAATCTTGAAACTGCAGAGTTCATCCTTAAATCCATTTCATATCGGCTATGCTGCTTTAATACTTTAACTGACATTGACACTAGGCAATCTAGTTGTAACCTAAGCAAAAAAGACCCTATTCAAGGGAGAGATCACCTGTTTAGTCCTTAGTATTTATGTAATCAAAATAGAGAATACTGCTATTTGCACTTGGCAAACAGATCATCAGCAATCAGATTGGATTAATAAAGAAACCAATTTGAGCGCAATTTTATGTTTAGGGTAACAGTCTATTACAATTCAAAAGGGTCAAAACACTAAGCCAGGGTCAAAATGACTGTTGTGATAAACAATATGAAGTCCATTTGAGATCAAAATTGATTGCCAATTCATTTCCTTTGAAACTAAAATAGACAAATTTGTTTAGAGCATTCTATAGCAATACAATTGGATCAGGACAAACCGAAGAAGATCAGTAAAAACATGAAGGCTAAACCATTCCAATTAAAAAAAAAGCCCCATAATTCTGAAGGATTAGATGCATTAATTTTGACAAGTCGATGGGATACCTTGAGGATCTTGAGCTTAATGCTTCCATAAACGAGGCCAAAAGAGAAAGCAGACGCCCGAGCGACCTGCAATGCACGAATTTATTCAACTTATTTAACAACATTTATTCATTAAACATATAAAAGAGAAGACAGAAAATTAATCATGCGCTTTACAACAAACAGATGGCGATTACATTGAAGCCTATCATTTTCTTTTCTGCCGCTTTCTAGAGAAACAAATAGAGAAAGGGAAATTACGACATTACCAAAGCCAAGGTACTTGTTCCAGAATAAGGTCCTGGTGGAGGAGCCATTGGATGATTGTTCCCGGTAGCAGCGAGAGAGGGAGACGACTACCAACTGCGATCGAGATACACACAAATCCAGCAATATCGAACCCTAGTGTTCGAAAGGATCTTGTACTGTACAGCGCCAAAACGCAAAACTCGATGTCGTTTGGTGAATGGCTAAGTTTTTTACCACTTCTTTTCTCTTTACAATCTTGAATAAGTTTACAAAAACTCAATTTGTTTCGGTCAAATATCTGTTTTTTTTTTGTTGGTTCTTAATGTTATACTAAATTTTAATTTCGTTATCTTATATATTTTATTTTTGTTTTAAATTTATCTTTTTGATTAATATTATCTATTCACTAATGAAAATGTTAATTGGATAGTTAGTAAAAAAAATACAATAGCAACAATAAAGCCTTATTCTAATAGGTAAGTTTAGATATATTTGAAATAAAAATGAAACATGTAACATTTAGATCTACCATTTTTACATCCCTAATTTTTTTTTATTAATTATATTTTACATGTTTTATTTTTGTTTCAAATTTACTTTATTTCTAACTGCCCAATCATGATTTTTTGTCAATAGAATAGACAACATTAATAAAATAGTAAATTTAAAACAAAAATAAAACATATAATACTTAACTAACACAAAAAAAATATATTAAGAATAAAATTAAAACTTTATGTAAATATTAAGGATATTAAAAGTATTTTCACTTCTCTTATTATTTGATTACTTCAAATTCATATACATAATAATAAAAAAAATTATAGAAAAACTTAACCTCTTTTTTTTTCTCTTTTGATTAAAAAAACTCAACCTGATAACATTAAATTCTTTATAATGAGCAAAGTACAAATAGAAAGTGATTGCCATAGTCACATTGTACATTACCTTTATACACACACACACATATACAAGCTGCTTCAAATTAATTTTGTATATTTTTTTTTAAAAAATTATATGATTAATTTTAACTAATCTTGTATTTTTCTATTTTTAAAAATTAATTATGTAATTTAAAAAAAAGTAAAATTAATCTAAATCGTTAAATAATATCGTCTAACAGTCCAAATTAAAGTTTGAAGTGAGCGACTTTCATACAAAAAAATCCATAGTTTAAACAAGAGATAGAGAAATATATATATATATATATATATATTGTTGTAATATCATATCCAGCAATAATTCATTGATTCTTGTCTCTGTTATGATCTCCTTGATTCTCGCTTGTAATCAAGATTGTGGCATATTCTTAGGAAGTCTCAATCTAGGATCTGTATATTTTAAGAAGCTCTACTTCATTTGTAATCAATCAACGAAATATAAAGTATTCCATTTTCTCCAAAAAGCAACTACTAGAACTAAGCAAATTTATAAGGATAAGGTTCAAAAAATTCCGAGGCATCTCAATCAGTGAACTTGCTGAAAGTCCAATCATCTTGAAATTGCATTGTGAGAGTATAATTGCACATTACTTGTTGGCCTATAGGCATAGGCTATTTATAGAGAGCTAACTAGTCTTGGGAACAAATAATTTTCAATTTTGACTTTGGATGGCTCATTATTGTGTGATTTTATTTGGTACAGAATCGTTTACTTAGCCAGTATCTTGTTGGGTTAAATAGGTTATTTGTGATAGAAATGGCTAACACCCAAGAGGGGGGGTGAATTGGGTTTTAAAAAAAATTGCGAAGACTTGATGGAAGTTTAAGAAGTTTTAAAAACAATGCCAAGCTTTTTATGAAAGTAAAATAAGTATGATCAAGATGAATAAATATAGAGTACAATTAATAAAAAACAATTAAAGAGATGAATGAATATAAAATGCAAGAAAGTAAAGAACATATAAATAATTAAAGAGCAAGGGAAGAGAAAATCAAACAGCGAGATTTATACTGGTTCGGCTTAAACCAAGCCTACATCCAGTCCTCAAGATAACTTCTTGAGTGTTTCACTATAGACCACAAGTTTATGCAATTGGGCACTTGTAAGCCACTACAACATAGAGATATTTTCTTCCTCAAGGGTGTCTCTCCCCCTTACAATGTGTTTTCTCTCAAACACTAACTCAAGGAACCAATCCTTGAGCAACTAAATTTGAAGGCTTAAGGAAAATAATGGTGGACACTCTCAAAGTGTAGATAACGCAAAAATTAAGCTCAGAATATTTCTCTAGCAATTTAGAGAGAATGAAACTCAAGATAATATGAGAAATGAACAATTGAAGCTTGATTTAAATGGTGTTGTGAAGTCCCCTTTATATAGTGAAACCTTGCTGCTACAGTGACTGCTTTAGTCAAAATTGCTACAGTAAGCTTCATCATCATTTTTCAACCTTTCTACAACAACCAAAAAACTTTATCAATCTTTTTCAACAATCAATATTCTTTTTCAAATTTGCTACAGTAAAAAGTATTCTTTTTCAAAGTTTATTATAACAACCAATAAACTTTATCATACTTTTTCAACAATCAAAATTCTTTTTCAAAAGTGCTACAGTAAAAGATATTCTTTTTCAAATTATATTACAACACCCAATAAACTTTATCATATTTTTTCAACAATCAAATTTCTTTTTCAAAAGTGCTACAGTAAAAGATATTCTTTTTCAAATTATATTACAACACCCAATAAACTTTATCATACTTTTTCAACAATCAAATTTCTTTTTCAAAAGTGCTACAGTAAAAGATATTCTTTTTCAAATTATATTACAACACCCAATAAACTTTATTATACTTTTTCAACAATCAAATTTCTTTTTCAAAAGTGCTACAGTAAAAAGCATTCTTTTTCAAATTATATTAAAACACCCAATAAACTTTATCAAAAATCAATTTATACTACTATATTTAAATATATAAAACATTAAATATATTTGGGCCAAGAAAGATTGAATCATGTATTTGGATCAAGAAGATTAAATCATACATTTGGGCCAAGAAGATTAACTCATTCATTTGGGCCAAGAAGACTAAATCATTCATTTGGGCCAAGAAAATTAAATCATACTATTTGGGCTAAGAAAGATTAAATCATACATTGGGCCAAGAAGATTAAATCATTCCCACATATTTGTCATCATCAAAACTTATAGCATAATACATTAGGGCTAACAATCTCCCCCTTTTTGATGATGACAAATCACCAAAGAAAAATATGTTACAATGTAATAATCATTATACAATATACACATATTTTTCTTTCCATATCCTTCTCCCCCTATTTGACATCAACAAAAAGGTATAAGGAAGGCAATATATAAAGGCTAAAGCGTATTCCTTCTTTAAGCAAGAATATCATATGACGTCATAGGGTAAAATTTCATCAAAAATTATCATTGATATGCCAAAAATATATAGTTAAGGAAAACATTGCATCTCATATAAAGTGACCCTAAAAATATAGAGCATTTAAGTATAGATTAGGCTCCCCCTCAATCAATGCATATTAAACAAATGTAATTTTCAAGATGTATTCATATATGTATCTTGAGGATGAGCACCTACAAAAATTTTGACAACCACTCCGATGTTTAAGTTAGTAATGTAAATCAAGGATTAAAGGCAAAATTAACTGCTTACGGTCGCATGTATCAAGCATTATCATAATGCAAGGAAATCATTGCCTTTCATTTGCCCACAAAAGCATTATATGTAAGTATGTGTAACTATGAAGATGTATTATCCTCTACACATTTCATTTTATTTAAAAATTTTTTTTTTTGACTTCTCATTTTCTATGAGTGCATGTGGAATCATGACATATTATTCATAGCCTTCGCTCATGATGCATGAATAGCATACACAACATATGTCCTTAGATACATGTAATCATAGCATGATGTAATCAATCATGTATATTATACTGAAAGCTCTCAAGAACAACACAACAAAGCAGAGAAATACGGTTCTGTTTATCACCATTTTATTAATCCTTAAAATTTTTAATCAAAACAAATTAAATCAGCCGCAAATCCACCGAAAATTGACTTTCGTGGTTTTGCCATTAATGCGACGCGTTGTTGGTGTGCATGCGTACCCTAGAGTTCTGGCTTCCAGCTAGCAAAATCCGTAGGATGAGCGTGTAGGGGTGCGGTGAAGGATATCTTCGTTGGCTCTAAGTCATCATTTTCTCTCTATAAAGACTGCCCAGGATTCTCAATTATCACACCACAAAGAGTATTCATCTCTGAGCCTACAACTTTCTGACATTCCTCTCTCTTCATACTCCAAAAAAAATTCCAAGCCATGGCAGCAAGAAAGTTCATTGATCTCACAGTAGAGGCCAGGGAGGAAGAGCTAGACTTAAACTTGAGTCTAGGTAAGGATAAGGGCAAAAGACCTTTGGAGGGATCTCAAGAGAACCGAAAGAAGAAAATGAAGATCGAAGAAGCTGAGGAGATTAGTACAGGTCATACGTCAGAAGACAAAATTGCTTGTCTGGAGCAGGAGGTGAAGAAACTCAAGAAGATGATAGAGGACCAGGAGAAGTTAGCTAAATGCAACAATGCGGCACTGACTTCAAGAATAGATAGGTTCTTCTATTGGTCTACCCAATGCTTCTGCAATCAACAACAAAGAAGTGTTGATTGTATGAATGGGATTTACACTACCCTCCGTGACATTGCTCAGTCTCTTGCTCCAAGGAATGGCCGAGGGGTGATGATACAATACAACCCTCCTAATCTGAGACCACCTCGCCTGTAGGTTGCTCATGCATGAGCAAACTTTCCCTTTTTTTTTTTTGCAATGTAATCCTTTAGTTTGTGTTTTTAATGCAAGTGATTTCTTTCAGATGATGGTACTTAAAAAAAATTATAATAATAATAAAGAAAGATAAAGAAAATCAGCCGCACAAATTTAGCACAATAGAAGGATATATATATTTTGAAAAATATATATCCATTTTAAAGATAGAAAGAATTTTCTGACATGGATATATATATCATCATTTCAAAGCAAAAGCAAGTTACATACTTACTCAAGATAAAACATATTATAATTAGAGTATGTAGTAATATAATTGAGGTAATATGGATTAATAAGATATAATCAGATATAAACTATAATCCATAAACAATGATTCATAAGTTACAGCTTATGTAAAAGAGATGATATGTATAATGCTCAAACCATGATGTATTAAAAAAAATAATTTAAGTATTTAACATATTTTTATATGTCATGATGTGATCAAGTATGTAAGATGTCAGAAAATAATATGTCATTGCAATGAAAGTATGACAGTAAAAAAAAAATTTGCCAGAATGTTCAATTGAGATCAAGGAGTATCATTCAATTAAATAATGAAGAAGTAAAGGATAGAGATACTCATCAATTTTGGCAAACTTTTGTTGCTTCTTGAAATTCCTGTTCAAGATTTTGATATCCTTGTTTTTCTCATTGTTCTTCTTTTGATCCTGTCTTCTTGCAATTTTAATGATCTTAATTGATTGATTATTTGCAAGATCTATCAAGCATTGGTTCAATGTAGGCTTCGTTGGTCGACTACTGATAGGAGCGTTGGTCGACCAACCAACTTCAAAACTATAAATCTTACTGATTTCGGAGAGCAGAGGAAAGAATGTGCTTTAGAGGATTAACTCCTGCAAAACACTTTTGGTGGAGCACTTTGATGTTCAAATCAGTAATGTTCAAATAAATCTCGAGCACTAGGAGCAACATTTTGTTCAAGATATGCCATATTAATAAAAGTGCTATGCTTCCATGAAATGCAATTTTGCAAAATATTTGATTTTGTTGAAAATATTTGAATAAGATTACAATAAGGATAAATACTATAGGCAAGAGTAATCTTATTATTGTGAAAGCAAAAGAAATATGCATGTGATGGACGAAAGTTTTCATGATGCGGAAAAAAGGAGAGTTTGAGCAGTATTTAGAAGAAAGATATTGGTTCAAAACAAAATTTGAATCTATAGGTCACACACATAAGAATTGTTTTCAGATATAGCATGCATGAATATCAAGGATAGATGTAAGACATATTAGACAACAGACAAAAGCATTAGAGAGCAGTAAACATATCAGTCAAAATTCTTACAATGCATTCCAGCTTATATGTTTACTTATCCATTGCCTCCTTTTGATGCAAGAGTGGAGTTTAAATGATGTAGCCATTAAAATGTCATTTCCGCTCCTTGCTTCAAGGTGAATCTACAAATTAATCTTTTGTTTTTGGTACCCAAATTTCTTTGGGTCCGCCTGGGTCATGAGTTCCTTTTTGAACCCATTTCATTTTTACTCCATGAACAAGATTTTTCTTATAAAAGCATGAGTAAGATTTGTGTCCTTTCAATCCACAATAAAAACAAGTGCAAGTTGGACTATTTGACATCTTTACAGAAACAAAGAAGCTTTTAGAATGCTTTTGGTTTGATTTCCTTTTAGAAACAAGACCAACTTTGTTAAACCTTCTTCTTTGTTTCAAAACTGAGGTATTTAAAATTTCTCTACCTTGAGAAAATTTTGCAAGTGTGTTTTTAAGATTATTATTTTCCTTTTTCAAAGAATCACACTTGGTACAAAAGCAATTTTTGTTGGTAGAGATATTTGCTTTTAAAATCAAATTCTCTTCTTGCAAAGTTTTGTTTTGATTTTCAAAAACAAAATTCTCTTCCTTGGAAATAGAAAATTCATTTTTCAATGTTTTCAACTCATTTTCAAGAGAAAAGTTTTTCTGTTTTGAAACATTTAGTTTCTTTGCAAGTATTAGAGATTTTTCATGTAAATCATCAAAGGCATCTTGTAATTCTTCAAAAGAGTAGTCAAATGAATTTACCTCATCTTTATCTCTGGCCACAAGACAAGTGTTGGCTTCTTCATTTGTGTTCTCCTCATCAGAATTGCTATTTCCCCAAATGGACGATAGGTAAGCTTTCTTTGATGATTCAGCTTTTGGTTGTGGTTTTTCTTTTTCTCCTTTTTCTTTTTCTTCTATCTCCTTGGTGATTTGAGATTTTCCTGTAAGTTCAACACCAAGAGCTTGCAAATGATTAAGCACAAGTTGTATCTCATTAATGGTTTTGCAATTGTTCATTTGAGCAATTTCAAGTTCATTAATGAAACTTCTATACCTTAATTCCTCAGCAATAAGATCTTCCTCATGTGCAACTTCAAGAATTTCCCACATTTCTTTTGCAGTTGCACAGTTGGAGATTTTGAAAAATTCATCTTGACTCAATGCACAAGAAATAATCAATTTTGCCTTAGCATTGTGTCACGACCCGTTTTCTGGGCACATGACCGGCACAATGATGAATCTCTCATCACTGTAAGCCTTCCGATAAATATATCAAATTTTCTTATCTGAAAATCATAGATTATCAATTTAAAATACATTATTATACTGACATACAAGCCAAATGTCGAACCCCTGAACTAGATGTCCTAGACGATTACAGAGCAACATAATCTATAACAGAAGAGAGGTCTACCCGACAACGGGAAGGTACAAAGTGATCTACTCCTCTAGCAGATATTCTTCGATGGCAACCTGATCTGAACAAAAAGGTTGTACAAACAATGTGAGCTTTTAAACTCAATGAGCGAATCGGCCTCGCATTAATAAAATTCAAATACATTACCAGTCATGCAAGCATATCCAAAGGCTCATACTCAACCAATAGACAGAAGATAAAAATTTATCCAATTCAACAAACGTTACTAGTACTCGTCAATGGCAATATATCCCGGAGAGCGCACACAGGCCGGCTCACCAATTATGTATATTTCCGCCATGACGCACAACATCATCCTCTTACATACAAGATAAAAATTCATCCAATTCAACAAACGTTACTAGTACTCGTCAATGGCAATATATCCCGGAGAGCGCACACAGGCCGGCTCACCAATTATGTATATTTCCGCCATGACGCACAACCTCATCCTCTTAGCTAGGGCGCCTCACGGATTTATCACCAATCCGGGCTATATCCCTACTGAGGGAATCGTTGTCTCCACACTCATTGGTCAAGACACCCTGTCAACCGGGTTTTCCACCTTGCCGTGAGAGGGGGTACTGTCCCGCTCAATCACAATCAATAGCATTTCATATCATAATCAGAAGCTCAATATAATATTCATCCATCTAACAAATATAGTATATAACTATATTATGGATTTATAAACCACATATCAAGATAACAATTAATCCATTTTTGAAAACATTCAAACTTCACATCATCATAAGATACTTATTTCATTTTATCCATACTTATGGATTAATTATCTCATTTAGATTCGTCATTCTGAATCCAATTTCCCCCTATGAATCTTGGGAGTGTCCTACGACATACTTTTTATCACCAGTAATGCTAAAACTCTATTAAAACGGGGTCGTTTCACTCACCTGGATTCCGTACGAACATCGCTTCTCTAAGTCATTACAGACAAGAGTTCTCAGGTGAATTTCGGTGTTCTGCTACGGAGATTTTCATGAAAGATTAGAGAAAATACATCAGGATTGTTTTCGTACAGATACTGTTTATATGTACGGTTACTATTCATACGATCACTATTCATACGTACGGTCACTATTCATACGTATGATCACTATTCATACCAGAAATAGAGAATACAATCTGTAAAAGAGTACACCAGGTAAGTTCCCAGGAAAGAGTGGAGGGTCACACTGGACACACTTAAAAACCAGGTCTTTCCTTAGCCAGAACTTTCCTAGACATGTATTCTTCACAGTTTACATTCTATTTCGGTAATCAGAGAATCAAAATAACATATAAACAGCTAAGGACAGTTTTTCTGATGTGGAAGATCAGCCAAGGCCGCAACCACAGAGCATACTTAAGAAATTAACTTCTAAAATTTGAAAGACATAGAAAGGGCATAGTATCCTTACCTAAGCTGAAAAGGAAAGGCCCAAAATCTCAGAGGCCTAGCTTTGGAGTAAGAGAAACTTAAGGAGAGAAGAAGAGAAGTTGAAGGTGTGAGTTTAGAAGTGAAATGGAAGGGCCTATTTATAGCAAAAGTCAAGGGTACTATTTGACACTATGCGCTAATAAAATATTCAATTTACTATTTATGAAAATGACATTTCTAATAATGCAGTTACTGTGCACCTCACGCGATGGAAAATTTTTCTGTTATTACTATTGGAAACTTAAAAGGGAAAAATATCCTTTCACCTTAAACCTTTAAGTTTCTTTTCAATTCAGTCCTTTCACTTTAGTCCCTAAGGGTATTTTCACACATAAAACGTCAGTTTCTCCTACGAACTTCTTTCTAGTTTTCTCTTATGACCAAACAACATCTAGTACTTGATATTTCGATTGTATAAATGAACAGTATCATATACGTAAATAGTATTATACTGGTGAATAGTACCGTATACTGAAATAGTAACAGTAGTTTGTAAACAAATATTTATATTTTATTTTTCTTGGGTATTACATTATCACCCCCTTAAGAGAATTCGGTCCCCCGAATTCAAAACTCATTTCAAGACTGAAATAAGTGTGATTACTTCGTCTATATCTCATCCTTTGTATCTCTTTCTTTCCAAACCTTTTCACATCCTTGGTAAGATTTTACAAGAACACTATACTATCGACTGTGAACTCTAGACCGCATTATCAATAATTTGCATTGGACTTTCCTTTTCTAAACGGTAAACATTCTCTTCCTCATCAGTTTGATTTTTTTTCCACAATCTTTTGTACCATAAAGTGTCTCATCCTCATAACCTTTACCAAACTCAAACCACCTAATCAGAGACGAACTCTGTCTCTATGTAAAACCTCAAATAGGTGCCTTCTCAACAGTGGCACGTGGTCTTTCCAGTTTATACTGAATATCAGAACACAAGCTACCATACACATAGCTTATAACTTTTACGAATACAAGCACCCTACCCGAAGGCATCATTTTGGCCATAAGCAATACTCTTGCCCGAAGGCGATCCTTCTACCTTAAGGCGATACTCTCAGCTGAAGGCGTTATATAAAATGAAATCATTACATAAATCTCTAGGAAGAACAATCCTAGAAAATATGATAAGTAAATAACATACTTCTTACGCATAATTATATATATGAAAATTCCTCTCACCTCAATGACTCATATAGAGTCGCATCCCTTCAATGATTGAGGCAAACCCATAGTTCTATAGGTTCATAAAATACTTATTCAGCATTCCTCCATAGCTCAGAAGTGCAATGAAATATCATTTTAGTAACTCTGCTCAGTCAAAAAGATATTACTATACTATGCTTTAGAATCAAGTATGAAATATAACAAGTCCAATATCTTCTCATTCCTCAAGTTTTTTCAGTAAAATGAATCACTTCAACAAAGAAGATCTAGATACTAACTTAAATTTTATTTCTAGTACATAGATAATTTTAATACGTGAAGCTTACACCAAATGTAGCTTTAGGTACAAACAAAAGAAAAATAAATTAAGGACGAGGAGGCTTTTGAAATGTAAAAGGTGCTCCAGGTCTAGAAGAGGAAGGTGCTTCAGACCTTAAGGAGGAAGCTAATCGTTGTAGCCTAGAAAGGGTTTCTGGAGGAAGCGCCTGAGAAATTTGGCGAAGAGCATAAGTCACTCCGTTCATACAGTCAATACACCTTGCTTGTTGGTCACGAAAATTTTGAGTTGCAAACATTGAATGTCTATCAACTCGATTAGCCAGTTCCCCGAAACGACGGTTTATCAGTTTCTCTTGGTTTTCAAAGAGACGATTTATTAGTCGTTTCTGGTCCTCTGTCTTGTATTCCAGGCTCTCTATCTTACGCTCCATATTTTCGATCTTACGCTCCAGGAATGCAAGCTTATTTTCTGAGGATGTTGCAGTACTGTCCTCCTCCAACTCTATTACATCCCTCTTTCTTTTCTTAATTTCTGGTGACCTGTCTACAGGTCTCTTCCCTTTGTTGTCTCCGAGACTTAGATTTAAATCAAGCTCTACATTGCCAGTCTCAAAATTCAAGTTGAAAGACTTATTATCGGCCATTGCTCTAGGGATCTCAGAAATAACTTCGAAGGAGAAAGGAATGAAAATTGAGAAATAGGTATGTAATGAAAGAAGTAGGTTTGCTTGGTGCGATGAGTAGGGTAACGGGCATACAAGATTTATAGACAACCCGAAGCCCCTGGAGTTAAAGCCACCACAACCTACACGCCGCTCGCTATAAGGTTTACAGATCACATACGTCGCAATGCCAGCAATTAATGTCGGACATGCGAGTAAATAGTAAATATAATTTAATGCAATTAACATAAGTCAAAGATTTCCTCAAAAAAAATTTTCGGCTAATCTTGACCTTTCTCAAAGTTCTGACTAACTACGCTCTTCAGTCTGAGATTTTCTCCCTCTAACTTGTTTTATCCTGTAATCCCATATCACGATGTCCCTCTATGATCGGGTAGTCTCATATTAGCCTTATCTTAGATTCTGATCGGTGTCTTTATTCTGGATTTACACATAATATATGTATATCAATATATATATATTAAAACAAAGTTAACTGCTTACGGTCACATGCAGTAAGTATTATCATGATGTAAGGAAATCACTGCCTTTCATTTGCCCACGAGAGCATTATATGTAAGTATGTGTAACCATGAAGATATATCATCATCTACACATTTCATTCTATCCAAGTCATTTTGATTTCACATCTCTATGAGTATATGTAGGATCATCACATATTCTCCTTGATCGTAGCCTTCACTCATTATGCATGAATAACATACATAAATGTAATTACAACATGATTCAATCAATTATGTATATTATACTCAACTGAAGGCTCTTAAGAACAACACAATAAAACGGAGAAATGTATTTCAGTTCATCATAAAAGCATCCAAGGCAATCTTTAATGGCTATATCATTAACTTCTTTGAATTTCGAAAAATGCCAACGGGAGAAATGGGAAAACCGAGTAAAATCGGCCGCAAATCCACCGAATACTGACTTTCGTGGTTTTGGCATTAATGCAACGCGCTATCGGTGTGCACGCCTACCCTAGACTTCTGGCTTCCAGCTTGCAGAAATCCATAGGTTGATCGTGTAGGGGTGCGGTGAAAAGATATCTTCTTTGTCTCTAAGTCCTAATTTTTCTCTATAAAAACCATCCCAGCGTTCTCAGTTACCACACCACAAAGAGTAATAATCTCCGAGCCTACAATCCCCCAGTATTCCTCTCGCCTCATACTCTTACAAAAATTTCTAAATTTTTCCAAATCATGGCCTCAAGGAAGTACATTGATCTCACAGTAGAGGCTAAGGAAGAAGAGCTCGACTTAAACTTAAGTCTGGGCAAAGACAAGGGCAAAAGACCTTTTGAGGGGTCTCCAGAGAAGCAGAAGGAGAAGAAAATGAAGAAGATCGAGGAAGCTGAGGAGACTAGCACGGGCCATACCTCGGAGGACAAAATCGCCTGTCTAGAGCAGGAGGTGAAAAATCTGAAAAAGATGATAGGAGACCTGGAGAAGTTAACTAAACGCAATCATGCAGAAATGACTTCAAGAATAGACAGGTTCTTCTATTGGTCTACCCAGTGCTTCTGCAATCAACAACAAAGAAGTGTTGATTGTATGAATGGGATTTACACTACCCTCCGCGACATTGCTATGTCCCTTGCTCCAAGGAATGGTCGAGGGGTGATGATACAATACAACCCTCCTAATCCAAGACCACCTCGCTTTTAGATTACTCATGCATGAGTAAACTTCTTCTTTTTTGCAATGTAATCCTTCAGTTTTTTTGTTTTTAATGCGAGTGGTTTCTTTTATTGGCTGGTACCCTAAAATAATATAGCTACACAAATTCAATCATGAATTCAGCTTATAAAATCCACCATATAAAAATTTGATCCAACAACAACGGAATCAAAACAAGTAATAACCTTTCCTTTACTAAGTTCAAAAGTGTGGCCACATCTGTCTAAAACTAAAACTGAGAACATAATTCCTAAGAAGAGATAAGTCTCGGAGGGAAAGGAAATGGAAACATCCTACAGGACCTTCAGTAGAGCCGTCTCTCTATAATTGTGCCCGGGTTCACAACGATAGAGGAGGTCCCACTAAGGTTACCTTGCTCTGTAATCACTAGGAGACCTAACAACCATTCCTCTGATACCAACTTTGTCACGACCCGTTTTCTGGGCACATGAAAGGCACAATGATGAATCTCTCATCACTGTAAGCCTTCCGATAAATATATCAAATTTTCTTATCTGAAAATCATAGATTATCAATTTAAAATACATTATTATACTGACATACAAGCCAAATGTCGAACCCCTGAACTAGATGTCCTAGACGATTACAGAGCAACATAATCTATAACAGAAGAGAGGTCTACCCGACAACGGGAAGGTACAAAGTGATCTACTCCTCTAGCAGATATTCTTCGATGGCAACCTGATCTGAACAAAAAGGTTGTACAAACAATGTGAGCTTTTAAACTCAATGAGCGAATCGGCCTCGCATTAATAAAATTCAAATACATTACCAGTCATGCAAGCATATCCAAAGGCTCATACTCAACCAATAGACAGAAGATAAAAATTTATCCAATTCAACAAACGTTACTAGTACTCGTCAATGGCAATATATCCCGGAGAGCGCACACAGGCCGGCTTACCAATTATGTATATTTCCGCCATGACGCACAACATCATCCTCTTACATACAAGATAAAAATTCATCCAATTCAACAAACGTTACTAGTACTCGTCAATGGCAATATATCCCGGAGAGCGCACACAGGCCGGCTCACCAATTATGTATATTTCCGCCATGACGCACAACCTCATCCTCTTAGCTAGGGCGCCTCACGGATTTATCACCAATCCGGGCTATATCCCTACTGAGGGAATCGTTGTCTCCACACTCATTGGTCAAGACACCCTGTCAACCGGGTTTTCCGCCTTGCCGTGAGAGGGGGTACTGTCCCGCTCAATCACAATCAATAGCATTTCATATCATAATCAGAAGCTCAATATAATATTCATCCATATAACAAATATAGTATATAACTATATTATGGATTTATAAACCACATATCAAGATAACAATTAATCCATTTTTGAAAACATTCAAACTTCACATCATCATAAGATACTTATTTCATTTTATCCATACTTATGGATTAATTATCTCATTTAGATTCGTCATTCTGAATCCAATTTCCCCTTATGAATCTTGGGAGTGTCCTACGACATACTTTTTATCACCAGTAATGCTAAAACTCTATTAAAATGGGGTCGTTTCACTCACCTGGATTCCGTACGAACATCGCTTCTCTAAGTCATTACAGACAAGAGTTCTCAGGTGAATTTCGGTGTTCTGCTACGGAGATTTTCATGAAAGATTAGAGAAAATACATCAGGATTGTTTTCGTACAGATACTGTTTATATGTACGGTTACTATTCATACGATCACTATTCATACGTACGGTCACTATTCATACGTATGATCACTATTCATACCAGAAATAGAGAATACAATCTGTAAAAGAGTACACCAGGTAAGTTCCCAGGAAAGAGTGGAGGGTCACACTGGACACACTTAAAAACCAGGTCTTTCCTTAGCCAGAACTTTCCTAGACATGTATTCTTCACAGTTTACATTCTATTTTGGTAATCAGAGAATCAAAATAACATATAAACAGCTAAGGACAGTTTTTCTGATGTGGAAGATCAGCCAAGGCCGCAACCACAGAGCATACTTAAGAAATTAACTTCTAAAATTTGAAAGACATAGAAAGGGCATAGTATCCTTACCTAAGCTGAAAAGGAAAGGCCCAAAATCTCAGAGGCCTAGCTTTGGAGTAAGAGAAACTTAAGGAGAGAAGAAGAGAAGTTGAAGGTGTGAGTTTAGAAGTGAAATGGAAGGGCCTATTTATAGCAAAAGTCAAGGGTACTATTTGATACTATGCGCTAATAAAATATTCAATTTACTATTTATGAAAATGACATTTCTAATAATGCAGTTACTGTGCACCGAAAATTAAAAGGGAAAAATATCCTTTCACCTTAAACCTTTAAGTTTCTTTTCAATTCAGTCCTTTCACTTTAGTCCCTAAGGGTATTTTCACACATAAAACGTCAGTTTCTCCTACGAACTTCTTTCTAGTTTTCTCTTATGACCAAACAACATCTAGTACTTGATATTTCGATTGTATAAATGAACAGTATCATATACGTAAATAGTATTATACTGGTGAATAGTACCGTATACTGAAATAGTAACAGTAGTTTGTAAACAAATATTTATATTTTATTTTTCTTGGGTATTACACATTGAGTTGCATTAAACTTCTTTCAGTATCATTCCATTCACTCTTGGGTTTTGGAATGTATTTTCCTTGTTCTTCCTTGACAGGCATATCAAAACCATTTTCTATAACTTCCCAGAGTTTATGGTCTACTGAAATTAAAAACATTTTCATTTCATACTTCCAATATTGAAAATGATTAGCATAAAAAACTGGAGGTTCTGTGAAAGAACAATTTTTAGAAATAAACCACTCACTAGATCCAACCATGTTTACTCTTAGACGGTTAAGTCTCAAATCAAGAGCCCAAGCTCTGATACCAATTGATAGAAATGGCTAGCACCCAAGAGGGGGGGTGAATTGGGTTTTAAAAAAAATTGCGAAGACTTGATGGAAGTTTAAGAAATTTTAAAAACAATGCCAAGCTTTTTATGAAAGTAAAATAAGTATGATCAAGATGAATAAATATAGAGTACAATTAATCAAAAACAATTAAAGAGATGAATGAATATAAAATGCAAGAAAGTAAAGAACATATAAATAATTAAAGAGCAAGGGAAGAGAAAATCAAACAGCGAGATTTATACTGGTTCGGCTTAAACCAAGCCTACATCCAGTCCTCAAGATAACTTCTTGAGTGTTTCACTATAGACCACAAGTTTATGCAATTGGGCACTTGTAAGCCACTACAACATAGAGATATTTTCTTCCTCAAGGGTGTCTCTCCCCCTTACAATGTGTTTTCTCTCAAACACTAACTCAAGGAACCAATCCTTGAGCAACTAAATTTGAAGGCTTAAGGAAAATAATGGTGGACACTCTCAAAGTGTAGATAACGCAAAAATTAAGCTCAGAATATTTCTCTAGCAATTTAGAGAGAATGAAACTCAAGATAATATGAGAAATGAACAATTGAAGCTTGATTTAAATGGTGTTGTGAAGTCCCCTTTATATAGTGAAACCTTGCTGCTACAGTAAGCTTCATCATCATTTTTCAACCTTTCTACAACAACCAAAAAACTTTATCAATCTTTTTCAACAATCAATATTCTTTTTCAAATTTGCTACAGTAAAAAGTATTCTTTTTCAAAGTTTATTATAACAACCAATAAACTTTATCATACTTTTTCAACAATCAAAATTCTTTTTCAAAAGTGCTACAGTAAAAGATATTCTTTTTCAAATTATATTACAACACCCAATAAACTTTATCATATTTTTTCAACAATCAAATTTCTTTTTCAAAAGTGCTACAGTAAAAGATATTCTTTTTCAAATTATATTACAACACCCAATAAACTTTATCATACTTTTTCAACAATCAAATTTCTTTTTCAAAAGTGCTACAGTAAAAGATATTCTTTTTCAAATTATATTACAACACCCAATAAACTTTATTATACTTTTTCAACAATCAAATTTCTTTTTCAAAAGTGCTACAGTAAAAAGCATTCTTTTTCAAATTATATTAAAACACCCAATAAACTTTATCAAAAATCAATTTATACTACTATATTTAAATATATAAAACATTAAATATATTTGGGCCAAGAAAGATTGAATCATGTATTTGGATCAAGAAGATTAAATCATTCATTTGGGCCAAGAAGACTAAATCATTCATTTGGGCCAAGAAAATTAAATCATACTATTTGGGCTAAGAAAGATTAAATCATACATTGGGCCAAGAAGATTAAATCATTCCCACATATTTGTCATCATCAAAACTTATAGCATAATACATTAGGGCTAACAATTTGATTGGGCGGTCAATAGGTAAGGTCTATGTGAGCCTTACTATGATTAAACAACTCCTGAAAATGGAACAATTACAAATACTTAGAAGTTTTAACTCTTTGTTAACCATAATTTTAACCATGGCTAAATCAAATTGTGGCTAAAATTTATAAATCATGGCTAAATAAAAGAAAAAAAAAATCATTGCTAACAAAGAGTTGAAGCCTCTAAGTACTTGTAGCTGATCCTGATGTCCTATTAGCCAAGTAGGGTGTTGGCCAACAGGTAGAGCTGTCAAAATATATTTGTCCCAACAGGCCTGCACACTCCAACCTTGCAAATGAAATATAGTGGACTAATATTTTAATAGCCTATTTTAAAAAAGGTTTTTCAGCTTGACCCATCAAAGCTCTTGGAGCTTCGGTGGGTTGGATTGAAGCCCATCCTTGTGGAGTTTTTTTTTAATTTTTATATTTTAAGTTTTAGTCTATATTTTTTAAAGTTTAGTTTTATTTTTTTAAATATTTGTCCCAACAGGCCTGCACACTCCAACCTTGCAAATGAAATATAGTTGACTAATATTTTAATAGTCTATTTTAAAAAAGGTTTTTCAGCTTGACCCATCAAAGCTCTTGGAGTTTCGGTGGGTTGGATTGAAGCCCATCCTTGTGGAGTTTTTTTTTTTAATTTTTATATTTTAAGTTTTAGTCTATATTTTTTAAAGTTTAATTTTATTTTTTTAAGTTTTATAGTTTTAATACTGAATCTTTGTCATTGTCATTCAAAATAATTAAAATTATATTTAAAAAAAAAGAAAAATGACCTATTTTAAGGTTTAATATATTTTTTGAAAATTTTAATTTTTTTTTAAAATTTAAATGTTTCAATATCTAGTTTCTATCATTAAAATAACTAAAAGTATATTTTTTAAACAAGATAAATAAATCTATAGGGCTAGTCCATAATAAATTGAGATAGACAAGAATTTTTAACCATAAATTATATAAGATATAGCCCAACTCATACTCATAACTAATACTATGAGCATAAGATTAGAGTGGGTGGCCCAACCCATTTAACAGTCATACCAACAGGGAATCCATCTCCATTTTATGAGGCCAGAAAATCAATGAAGCTATGTATGTTTAGTCAAGATCTCACATTTCTTGGTCTGTGGGCGATTGCCTATTTGAACCAAAAAAAAAATGTGAACAAGGCATTTGATATATTCTTATGGACCCATTACTAAGCCTGGCAAAAATAAATTTGAATCTAAGTTTGGGTCACATAATTGTGCCGACTAAAATATGATTCATTCGGGACTTATTGCAAAGTGAAGAATGAAAAAGAGATTTTCAAAAGCGAGTAAAGCAGTGAAAGTGAATGTAGTTTTGGACTTTGGTATATCTTTTTTGTTTGTGAGGTGCCTATGGTTTGTCCATTATGGTCCACATATGGTTTTGGTTGGCCACTTAAGTCTTTCATCATTCTCAAAATACCAAAGAGGGAAAAAGCGCTTTTGGCAATATATTCGTTGAGTCACACAACTTATTACCTATTCCAACTTTCTTCTAATTACTAAATCATATTATAGTTTAAGGTTTAACCGAAATGAATCGGTCAAATTTTTTATTCGATTTGAACTTAAAAATCAATGAACGTTTAAACTGGTGAAAAACAGACCAGTTCAATAGATTTTTTTTTAATTTTTACTAAATATTATTTTGTGTTTTTAAGAAATTTCTAAAAATTTAAGTTATTAGGAAAAGATCTAAAATAAGTATAAATATATATGTGTAATATGATTGAATATTTTAATATTATATATTATATATTTTAATATTTATAAAATATACATTAATTATATATTTTAATACTTTTAATATATTTTAAGTATCACCAGTTCAACCATTGACTCATAAACTAATGTCTCGATCAATTCAACGATTGATCTAATTTTTTATATCTTTTTTTAAACATAAGAGGTAAAAAATAGATGGACTTAAAGTGGAAACTGTACTTTGGCTTCTTAGGATTTTATTTTTCTGGTCATACTAAAACCAGGGTTTTTATTTATTTTAGAAGAAGAAAATAATATAAACATCAGTGACGTATGTTTGGGATTCATTTTCATCGTTTTACTCACACCTATAAATTTTTTGAGGCTTATATTTAATACTTATAAAGGGAATAAATTCTTATGTTACTTGTCGGAATATCACAGCTATGTTTTTCTTTATATGGTGGAAAAAAAAACAAATAATTGAGTGATAATAAAACACATACAAATCTTATTCAAATAAATTCCCTACCCAACCAAAGATGTTCATGAGGCCTAAGAAGAAAGAAAACACCAAAATTTAAAATAAAACTCCGGATAATTGGTTGATAAATTTACAGAAAATTTAATTCTAACTGAACACAATGGTGAAGTTAGACATATTTTTTAATAAAAAGTTTGAGAGATATTTAGCTATAAGTGCTAAAGTAGGCTTGACTCATTTAATAGTCAATTTTAAAAAAATAATTTTAATTCTTATTCACTAAAGCTTTTAGTTTAAATGGGTTGGGATAGGTTAGCTTAGTTTAGCTTTTTTAATATATTATTTCTTTACTTTATTAAGAAGTGGTGTACTTTTTTCTTTTTAATAAATTTAGTTCAATTTTTTCTACTCAATCACACCTATGTGATTGTTAGTTGTCTTTGGTAGGATTTTTTTGTAGCACTGTTCTGTTAAGTAATTTGAATTATATAGCGACCTGAATTATGACCATGACTCACTTTTTTAGGAGCACAACCCTAAAAGGGGAAAAAAAAAAAGAAACTTTGGCCCCTGCTGTAAGTGAGGAGTGTGGGGGCGGTTTGGAGCGACCCAATGAAATGATTTGTGATCCATTTTATAGTTTGAGAGCAATTATATAAATTTTTAATGTATGTATTCAAGTTTTTATCATGTAATATGTATAATTTTTACCAGTGAATATTAAGAAATTCTCTATACTCGTGGACATAAATCACATTGACCAAATCACGTTAAATTTCATGTATTCTTTATTTTTTTTCTCTGTTCTATGCGATTTCTCTTGACATCCTCCGTCTTGGCTAGCCATAGGGTTGCCACTGATGACAACCCCCTTCATCTTCTTTTGTTTTTCTTCATCTTTCTCTCGAATTTTTTGTGTGTTCTGTAAGTTTTCTCTTCATGAGAGTTTTCTTCTTCGTTTGTTGCTTATATCTCCTTTCTTTACAAAAGATTTCTTCTAGTCTCAAAAAAATTTCCTTTTTGCTGAAGCTTAGCGATCAAGGAAGCCCATGGTGTCTGTATGGTAGTTTTTATAAAATTAAAACTTTCAATTATAAGCTTAGTTCATATATTATCTTTTTTCATCCTACCAAGTGGGCAAGCCAATGTCTTTTTGTTTGATCTATAAGCTTGCACCACTATTTGGCTTTGTCTGTATGGTAGTTATGTATTAGGCTTTAAGCTTTTATTGACCAAAAACAAAATAGTTTAATTTTTTTTTATGGTTTTATAGTCTCAATACTTAATTTCTATCATTTAATAAAGTTAAAGTTACTCTCAAAAAAATAAATAAAAATTGACTTATGGACTAATTCAACCTAACTCACAAGTCTTAATGAGTTGGATCAAAGCTAACACTATCAAACGAATTGATTTGAACTAGTTTGTCACGAGTCAATGATAAACGAAACTAGTCGCAGGTCTCTTATTGAAGACCAAAGCTGTCTACCATGGCCGCTTTTTTATTTTTATATTTAAATAATAAAATTTTAAAAAAATTAGTAAATTTTTTTTATTAAAATACAATTTATACATATAAAATATTACTTTTTAATATTTTTAAATAACCAATAGTTTTAATTTTTCATATTTTCTATTTAAATTAACTCTATTATATTAAATATGAAAATTCTATATTTATTTTTAAAAAATTTCAAAAATTTTCATATATAAATTTATTATATTTATTGAATATAATGTTATAAAATATAAAAATTTGACAAAATAAAATTATTTATACTAAATAATATATTTTTTGTTTTTTTTTAAAAGTCAACTCACTTAGTTTATTTAAAATTCTAGTTAGACATATTTTTAAATAAATTTAACTTTTTGAACCTAAATATACTTATTTATAATCAATCTCAGACTAACCTACGAAGCTAAGATAACGTCTCATGTCAAAGGGGACTTTTCAGTCCATAATACATTTCTGACCCAGCCCATCCCTTTTATCATTAACTCTGCAAGATAGCCAAAGTGGGCCAGAGTGGGCCGAACTGTCTTATTTAACAACCCTATCTAGTATTGACATTATTGGTTTGCAGCAACATGAAGTTACTGCAACATAGTCAAACTTTGACCAGCTGACCAAAAAAATTGGAATATCTGAGTCACTCACAATTTCTCGTTCCTATTAATTAAGAAAATAGGTATAATCAAATTTAGAATATTATTATTTGAAACTTTCTTAGCCATATGATTATTCAGTTATTCTATTAAAGGATATCCATATTAGCTTTACTAATTTTTTTTTACATACGATTAATTAGGCTAGGCCAAAAATCTCTATACTAACTATGTCATAGGTTTAGCATTTAGGTTTTTTTTCCCCTTATTTTAAGAACGTCTAAATAATAAATTATTATTATTATTATTATTGAGAAAGATAAAGAAATATTATATATATATATATAACTTAATTTTCAATCTATTTTATAACTTAAAAATTTATAATTAAGTCTACAGTTTTAAAAGTTTTAATTTTGTCAATGTCAATGAATTTCAATTAACGTAATGTTTTTTTTTCAAAAAGATTAACGTAATATCAAATTTTGTTAATGCAGTCATTGGTATATTATCTTGACATTCAAAGTTGTTAACATTAAAATTATAAATATTAAAATGGACATACTTTAACAAGATTATATATATTAGTATAATGAGTGTGATGTATGAATGTTTCATCAATATATAGATATAACATATATTCAAATTTTTAAATATTTATTTACTTCAATACAAGTTATTAAAAATTTCTTTAACTACATTTGATGTTGTTATGGTAAGATTATCATCTTTGTCAATAATCAAACTTTTCAAATCATTCTCACTCTTAAAATTGCCAAATATAATTGTCTATGTGTAAAGATTAAAACACAAACCAATTGCTAAAACTGATTGACCTTGATTTTTGTTTATTGTCTTTTGTCTAATATGAGAGCCTACATCGTATTTATACTTTATATAGAACAAAAAGAAAAGACTTTGGGATAACTTTTATAATTTATATGGAGTCTACAAATGAAATTTAAACCAAATTAATTCACGATTTGTAATGTCAGACAATGCTAGAGAAGGTATAACTTGATGTTAACTATTGATCTTGCTTTCTCACAATAAGAAAAAAAACATGTTGTGAATGATTTGATATTATAGAAATTAACTAAAACAGATTATCACATTTTTAGATAATATGGTTAGCTAATCGAAAAGTTAAATGAAAGAGATATGTGATGCAATGTTGAACTATTGCAATAAGCATAATGAAATTTCTTATTTTTTGACATAGCAGTATTCTTTCTATATTTATCTATAAATCTCGTTATATTATATTTGTATTTGGTTAGTTCATTTTCGTTGACACTGTTCTAAGTTGTGTATTTGTACTTCAAAATTAACTAATCAAATTAATAACATTAATTGCACTTAATAAGCCATTACTAATTAAATTAATCATATTAATTACAAGGTTGATAAATATGTGAAAATTTTTAATATTCTACATTAAATATGAATTAATAACATTTTATTACATTTAATATAAAAAAACATTCAACTAAACTTTGGGATATCAATTTCAAATTAGTAGGCACTTACAAGTTATTACTAATTACATTAATTACAGAGTTAACAAATTATAAAGATTTTCGAAATTTTTCAAAATATGAAATTGATAATTAAATTAATTATATTAATTACATATTTGACAAATTTGTAAAGATTTCCAATATTTTACAAGAAAACGTTTAATTGAATTTTTGGTATACTAGCTTCAAATTATTAGACACTTATAAGTCATTACTAATTATATTAATTACAAGATTGACAAATATTTCCTATATTCTGCATTAAATATGAAATTAATATTAATATTAATATGAAATAACTATAGCATATTGTTTTGCTTTTGAAATAATGAACTTATTGCAAAACGAAGTCACTCACTAAGCATCATAAGCTTTGAATGAGTTTTACTTTTGAGATAATGATATGATCATTATATTCCAATCGATCTCAAAATGGGTGATGTGCCACCAAATTAGCTTTCATCTGCGTGAAAGGACATTGGTTCTCACTGTTTCATCTATGAGAAGTTTGGAGATAATAAGAGACAATATTTTATTAGGGCAAAAGGTGGTGAGGTCTGGTGTTGCTGAAACCAAAACCTTGGTTTTTGACTTTGTCACGATCATCTATAATGTAAAAGTATAACTGCGAAATCTTATTCGATTTAGGATTTTGCACAAAAAGAGAGAAAAGTCTAAAATGGATGTGTCAAGTGTCACGTCCCAAATTCTGAGCACGTGACCGGCACGGAAAGTGAATTTCATTTCACCTCCGTAAGCCTATTTTTTTTTCTCTTAAGCATCATACCATTCTTTTTCATGCAACCAAACCGAGTTCTCTACACAAACTACAATTATTCACATTACATCACTGAATGAACCTACCCGATTACAGAGATTTCTAGATTTATACAACTTAGAATAAGACTTAACTATTATAACTTTATCCTGAACAAATGAAAAGGTAATCATGGACTAAGGATCCATAATTCCTTGTTCCGATATTTACCTTCAGCTGTCAACTCTGAAAAAAAATATCAATAAGTGGGGTATGAGCAAACCACGTGCCCAGTGAGTAGATAACACAACACTATGACAAAAAAAATATCATGCATCATAATGATAACATGCAGCAATCATACGTAAATCGATCATCATATGATATAATATTATTCATAATACTTCACAACAATATCCAAGTAAATCAAATACATTTCAACATAATTCAAAATTCACAACAGCAATCGGTGAAATCAATTTCACACACATTTCCCGTACCAACCGGGTCGTCCAGAATACCTCTGGATCGTTGCCCGCGGCCCCCGCTGCATCCACCCTTATCGCTCCATTTATAATCTCTACCCTTATAACTTCACATAAATTTCTCCATGGGATGCACCACCATACATTTCCTTTCCAGTCAAACACAATCACAATCACATATAAAAACATCCTCAATCATAATCTTGAGCCACAACATAATCAATGTGGTTCCAGCAACATAGCATGTATACAATATAACCCATAATATAGAACAATTATTCAACAATAACATACTTCAACTATCCGCATATGAATGAACTCAACAATCAGAGTATGATACATTTCAACTCAGTTCACATGCCATTCACAATCCATCATATAACCTCAATTCATGAGAAAATAAGAAAATATAATTATATACATCACCTGGCACGTTCCACAATTGTTTATGTCTCATCATCCCACATCATTCTCTTTAAACTTGGATATTCAACATATTTTCACTATGATGCAAAAAGTCAATAACAAAGATATTTAATCATAACAAGTATTAACCCACTCACCTGGATTTCATGCTCTCAGCACTCCCACCTTGCACTTGACCATTCCTATTGTAACCAGATAAAAACCATCAGGGTTACGAAATAGAGAAATTTCCTACCACTACTCTCGACCTTCATCCACTTCTCAAATCATAACTCCTAACTGATAATGAATATCCAGATGAAACTTATACCATTGGAAACTAGACTCAAAGAGCTTTTCAACGATATATAAAAAAAAACTGATGCTACAGTAACGGTCAACGGTCAACGCAGCTACAGTAACGTTGACCGAGTCAACGCTACAGTAAAGAAAAAATCTGGAAAAATTTTCTCGGTGAACAGTAATTCTGGAGAAAATTTTCGATGTTCTTCGTGTTCTTCATCCAAAAATCCAAAAATCATATCTAAAACAACATTTCTTTTGATTTCTTCCATGGGTTTTCATCCTTAATGTCTAAGGAGTGTTTTAACACCAAAACCCCCAATTTCTACCAACAATCCAAGCTCAAATCTCAAATTTTCATCAAGAACACTAACTTTTTTCAAATATCCAAATTCTACGAATTTCTCCTAGTTTTCTCCAAATTTCTTGTTCTAATAACATCATAAACCACCTAGGAATGTTTTAGATTAACATCCACACTTAAATTCATCCATTAAAATATTCTACAAAAATTTTGCAAAAATGATAACCAAGGATTTGATCTTGTAATAAGAGGAAGAAGAAGAAGAACATCAACTTACCAATCATCCTAACTTTCATAGCTTCCTTCCCAAAGCAAAAATTGCATGAATGATTGATGAAGAAATTCCTTTGCAAGCATAATCGAGAGAGAGAGAAAGTGAAGCTACGGGAGGGAGAATGAGAAAAAGAAAAGAATAAGGAGAAGTGTATACGCGTGGACCCCACCAATTTCTTTTTCGATAAAATCGCTCATAGCCACCTTAGCTTATAAGATTTGTTCACTTTAATCCCTCTCGATATCTCAAATATCACTTTAACCTCGAATCAATCATCTCTTCAGTACCGGACTCATAATTCATTCTCATAAGCTTTATTCTTCCTCTCAAGTTCCTATTTGGTCATTTCTCAAAAGTAATCCATATTTTCTTTTCTTTTCACTTTAGTCCTTGAGAATTTGTAAAAATTTCCTAAATTAAAAATTAAAATTTATATTCCCAGATTTTCTTCACTAATTCAAAAAGCAAATTTTCCACGTAATTAAATTTTTCACTAAACTTCAAAATAGGCTTTAAATATTCATATAAATTCTTGGGATATTACATCAAGGCTTTGAAAGAATTTGTTTAAATGAAAAACTATAACATAAAATTAAGACAATTGATTAACAAAAAATAAATCAATATCAATTCGCGTATTGAGCATACAATCAAATTAAAAGTATCAAAAATTTTGAATTTAAATTTTTTGATGCCACAATATATCATTAATTATGTGATGAAAAAATTGGTGTTGATAAGTAATTAAAATCAAGACTACAGATTCACAAAAATCAAAGCAATTTTAATTCATATACTAATCATGTAATCAAATTCTAAATTAAAGAATTAACAAATTACAGAAATAACAAATTTTAATTATATGACGTCATACTTTGTCATCATAGATATGCATTAAACTTGTGACGGTATAATTGTTTTAGTCTATTATATAGATACATATTTATCAAGATTTAATTATATAGATCGTTAAAACATATTTTTTTAATTATTAGGATTTAATTATAAAACTTTAAATTATAAAAATTAAATTAAAAATAGAAGTATACAACAAATAGCTGGATTAAAAGTGAAAATTAGGCAAAATGATTCTTCTAGTATTTACAAATTCACTTGATTTTTAATTTGGTCCATATTATTTATAAATTTGTAATTCAATCCTTATAGTTTTACAAAATTATAATTTAGTCACTATTATTAAACTTTTATTTGTATTTTATTAAATTTTTGCTAACGTGACTAACCATATGCATATTAGCGCTTTAAATATACATAATTTATGCCAACAAAAAAAAAAGATATTAACTCACATATATATAATATGTAATGCAACTTATATTAAATAATTAGGATGAATTAACTTAATTCATGTATATATGTATTTGGTAAATAACCATTTGGTGTATGAACACCAAACAATGGGTGTCGGTATTGACTAATCCAAATTTAACGCAACTGCATTTATTGATTAGTTGACATATGTACTTAGTGGTTAATTCATATATATTTTGAATGTTGAGATGGTAAGTAATTTGTGGTGTAGCTAATATTTAACAAAATGTTGACAAAATTTTGATGATAGGGGGTTAAATTAATTATAAAACTATAAGAACTTCATTAGAAATTGTCATAGAAATTCACAGTAATAGAAAAGATAAAACAATACGAAAATAAACATAATACACAAAAATTTATGTGCTTCGGTCAGTATGACTTACATTAATGAAAAGAGACAAAAATATGTATTACTTCTGACAAAAGTTTCACATACAGTACATGGTAAACGAATGCTTATATATTAAAAATACAAAAAATTGCCTCAGGTCACCCCCACAGATTTAGGAACTGTTTGGTTTGTAAAAATATTTCTTATTTTTATTTTTAATCTTTAGTTCTTAAAATGTATTTATTAAAACATTAAAAATATTTTATTGATGTTTTTAAATTTAGACCTATTTAAAAAAATTTTAAAAAAAATTTTTAATTAAATCAATCAAACGTATTTTTAAATTTATTTTTTAATAAAAATAAAAATAAAAAATATTCAAACAAACAGGCACTCAATTTTTATTTTTTTAAAATTATACTCTAAATAAATCAGATCGAATCATAAATTAAATTATTATATAATTTATGTCACCCAATCAAAAATTGAGTAAAATTATAAATAAAGACAACATAATTTAACCTAAAAATTTCCCAAAATTTCAAAAGAAAAGGTAAAAAGGTTTCTTTCCTTCATGGTCGTTTTGAAAGGAACTCCCAAAACCTAGAACGAATTGTTCATATTGTCTTCTTCATCGTCTTCTTCTTCTTCTTCCTCCATCGTCTCTCTCATCCTTCTTAATTCACAGTGGAACCCAACCTTCTCACTCTCCTATGGCTGCGTTAACCAATTTCTCAACTTTATCATCCTCCCTCTTGAAACCTTCCTCCCTCCTTCCCTCCACCACCACCACCACCAATACGTCTCTCTGCAACAAAACCCTCCCAAAACCTTCTCTTTCCCACGCCGTCTCGCACACGCACAAAAACCCTTACACCGTTTCATCCAAAAACCCCATTTCCGATCTCGTTTCTGCAAATAAACCATACCCAGAGGAACCAGAAGAACCAGAATCGTATGAATGCGACGAAAAGCCCCGCGAGGAGTGTGGCGTGGTGGGTATATACGGCGACCCAGAGGCGTCTCGCCTCTGCTATTTGGCCCTCCACGCGCTGCAACATCGCGGTCAAGAAGGAGCCGGAATTGTCGCCGTCCACAACAACGTTCTTCAATCGGTCACAGGGGTCGGTCTCGTCTCCGACGTGTTCAACGAATCCAAGCTCGATCAATTACCTGGAACTTTGGCCATTGGGCATGTTCGTTACTCCACCGCAGGGCAATCGATGCTGAAGAACGTTCAGCCCTTCGTCGCAGGGTACCGATTCGGCTCTGTCGGCGTCGCTCACAACGGCAATTTGGTGAACTATCGAACCCTAAGGGCCAAACTCGAGAACGACGGGTCGATATTTAACACCAGTTCTGATACTGAGGTCGTGCTTCATCTCATTGCGACCTCGAAGCACAGGCCTTTCATATTGAGAATCGTTGATGCCTGCGAGAAGATTGAAGGGGCTTATTCCATCGTTTTTGTCACAGAGGATAAGCTCGTTGCAGTGAGAGACCCCTTTGGGTTTCGACCTCTGGTCATGGGAAGAAGAAGCAACGGTGCTATAGTGTTCGCCTCTGAAACCTGTGCTCTCGATCTGATCGAAGCAACATATGAAAGAGATGTGTTCCCAGGTGAAGTAATAGTGGTGGATAAGAACGGGGTTCAATCTCTCTGCTTGATGTCTCATCCACAGCCAAAGCAATGCATCTTCGAGCACATCTACTTCGCTCTCCCAAACTCTGTCGTTTTTGGAAGATCAGTGTATGAATCCAGGAGAAAATTTGGGGAGATTCTAGCCACTGAGAGTCCTGTAGATTGTGATGTAGTGATAGCAGTTCCTGATTCTGGTGTAGTGGCTGCTTTAGGGTATGCAGCAAAAGCTGGTGTTCCATTTCAGCAAGGGCTAATCAGGTCTCACTATGTGGGAAGGACCTTCATTGAGCCATCCCAGAAGATCAGAGACTTTGGAGTGAAGCTGAAGCTCTCGCCGGTTCGCGCAGTTCTTGCAGGGAAGAGGGTGGTGGTAGTGGATGACTCCATTGTTAGAGGAACCACATCTTCAAAGATAGTGAGGCTCATAAAAGAAGCAGGAGCCAGAGAGGTTCACATGAGGATTGCAAGCCCTCCAATCATAGGGTCATGCTATTATGGAGTGGACACTCCAAGTTCAGAGGAGTTGATATCTAACAGGATGAGCACAGAGGAAATCAGGCAGTTCATTGGGTCTGATTCTCTGGCTTTTCTTCCATTTGATAGCTTGAAGAAGCTCTTGGACACTGATTCTCCTAATTACTGCTATGCCTGCTTCTCTGGGAAGTACCCTGTTGAGCCCAGAGAACTCAAAGTGAAGAGGATTGGTGACTTTGTTGATGATGGCTTGAATGGAAGCTTGGAATCCATTGATGGTGGTTGGGTCCACGCAAACCCTAACCCTAACCCTAAAGAGGAAAAGGTTGTTGGTCTGTGACAATTGCACATTCTGTGATTCTGCACTACTTGGAATTTCACAGTTTTTAGGTATTTGCTATTGGTTACTCCATAAAATGATAAGTGAATCTTTTGACAATTCAGCATGACGTGATTAGGTTGCGAAGAACTCGGAAATCGGTAGTGACTGAGAATTTCAGGCTATTCTAACAACAGTGGCGTGCTTCAGCTAATTAATTTTGATCATGGAGACCAATGCTTGAGACACGGTTTGGTCACATCTTCAGTTTTGGATTCTGATATTTTGGAGCTTCTGTTCTTTAGAATTTAGAACAATAGTATAAGAACTCAGTTTTGGATCTGATTTTATTTCTCTTATTTGACAGTAAAATATGATTGTTTCCACTTTTGTATCATCTGGTCTCATGGCTGATGTTGATTGTAGAAATCAATGATTATTATGAGTCCGATCTTTGGCTTGGCCAAGTAGGACCTTCTAATTGGTTCTGAAAGGTGAGGCTCATATGGGTCCTATCAGCTCAAATGGTCTGCTTGTCCTAACTGGAGATCTGCAGACATTACATGGTTCTCAAACTTAGTTTGGTGAACTTAAGTTTGAGAACATATAAGATCGCTCATAATTCTTAGCAGAGTGGAAATTATTTGAATCAGTGTTACAACTCCTTTTTCAAATATTCTGATCTTTTAGATTCTTTTTTGGAACAGCGATATTTTAGATTCAGGTAGTCCCTACAACATTAAGAAAAATAGGTATGATAAAATAGAAATTGACCCCAAAAAATAAAAAAGGTTAATTTTGTATTGCAGAGACCGAAAAGGTGGAGAATAATAATTTAGAGAAAAGTAACTGAGTTGATTGCTTTATTTAGCAAAAGGTGGAAGAATTGAAGTTCATTGTTCGGTTTGACGGGAATAAGTGTATGTTTGGAAACCTGTTGGGTAAACGTAAGTTTGAGCAGAATTGATTTTGTGTATAATTAATTTTGCATGAACGTAATTTATGTTTGGAAACTGTTATTAAAAAATTGATTTTGAAAAATGAATTTCGTTTGGATATTGATTAGCAAAAGTACTTTTGAATGTGTAATTATCATAAAGGGTATGTATATTATATTATTATATTTTATTTATTCTTATTTAATTTTTAATTATTAGAACTAATATTTAATTAAAAATATATATTTATAAATAGATAATTTAAAAAAATTGAGTCAGTAAATAAATCTAAATCAATTACATTTTTTGGTAAAAATTCATTGAACTAATTAATATTAAAAATATATTTTTATAATCAATTCGATTAACTCAGCCTCCACACATCTACCTTTAAAAATATATAAACATTGTTGTAAAAATAAATACACTTGAACCATTTAGAAAAGTTATATTCATGAATATTATATTTAAGAGACTAAGTACCTAAGTGAAAATAGAAGTTCAAAGAAGAGGTCTCAAAAACTTTAGCCCATTTTAGCTTTGGTGATAGCTCAAGTGATGGACACGTGTACTCCACTAATGCCAACTCACCTTGGTGGCAAATTAGGCACATAACACGTGTAATCCACTACTATTTTCATAACTTGGGCGAGAAGTTGATGGATCAGAAAGAAAAAGCCCCTATTCTCCATTTTGTTCCCAAAACCTTGTCCTTGTTCTCTTGGGAGTGGACTCGAGAAAGAGAGAACCCAAAATACTTTGTATTGCTAGCACAAATCAAGGAAACCTTATCTGTGAAACTAAGTGCAATCGAAGAGAGAGAATTTCAGCAATGGAATTTCTGGTTTTCAGGTGTGCTGTAGGAATTCTTTTTCGGCAGATGCCCAATTAGAAATTGGTGGAAGATCTGGCTGAAATTAGAGCTTGAAAACAAAGAAAGAGAGGCGAAACAGAGAAAAGAAAATATAGAGTGCAAATTATAAGTTGGTTGACGGCGAGAGGTAAGAAAATTTCGCATTTTTACTCTGTTTTTCCTGTAGAAGTCTCTTTCTCGTCTTCTACATGTGATTTTCGGGTTTAGATGAAATTTTTGGACTGATTAGGAGCAAATTGAACTAAACAGCAAGTATATGGATTAAATTATTGCTTTGAAATTTTTTTTTTAGAATAATAAACTAAGCAGAACATAATAAGACGAGAAGGAAAATTTATCATAAACACACATATCAACAGAGGGTAGAAGAGTCTGTAGAGTTTTAAAGCCTCACCAATTATAATCGATTATATAGATAAGCTACTCAGGAACGCTTGCATTCAAAAGTGAGTTTAGAACTGGAATCAATTGTGGTTGAGATATCCAACGCAGATCCAAACAAAGCTATTTTTGTATAAAAGCGAGTTTGTTCCGCCAATCGTGCGTTTACTGCAACTGAACGCCCATCCAAACATAGCCTAATAATAAATTGGTCAAGTTTTTAATTCAGTTTAGTTTTTAAAATTGGTGAGGGAAAGAATTAAGGGGAGAGGAAAATTTTTGAATAAATTTAAGTTTGAGTAAAGTTAATTTTGAACAAATTTAAATATGTATGAACGAGATTTATATTTAAAAATTATTATTAAAAAAATATTTTTAGAAAAATAATTTTTGTTTGAATATAAAAAATATTTTTAAATTTATAATTATAAAAAATGATATGAATTTTATGTTGTTTTATTTTATTTATCTTTATTTTATTTCTCTCATATGTAAATATAATAAAATAAATTATATTAATGCTTTAATGATAATTTTTTAACTATTGGTACTAATATTTAATTTGAAATATACATTTATGAATGTTGTAATGAAACAAATTTATTTATTTTATCTTTATTTTTAAAATAAATTATATAAATGTTTTAATAATAATTTTTTTAACTATTGGCACTAATATTTGATTAAAAATATACATGTATTAGGTTTTTAATAAATTGTACAAAAATAATATCAACAAACTCACAAAATATATATATAGAGGTGAAGGCTAAGGGGGAAAAGTTGTGTCATAAAGTATTAAAAGCACTTTCAACATAGATAGAAACTTCAATAATTCAAGTTGGCACAAACTTAGGTTTGATGGTTATAAACGATCCTGAAACCATCCACTTGTATGTTGCCAAACATATCTAAAATTGTTCAAAACCTTGGTTTTGAGAAATAGAAGTCCATTTGCTACATTCTACTGCATTTTCAAACATTCTCTTAGTTGAACCAGCCTTGAAACAATAAAAACTAGTAAAATCAACAAGGAAAAAATTGACCAAATACTTATTAAACTATTTTTTTAACCTTTTATTTTAAAAATAATTTACTTTAGTTTTATGGTTTTGTTTTACTTGATAATTTTTAGTTTTTTCTTATTTTGATATTTAAGAGAAATAATCATAGTTATTTACTTATAAACTTAATGGTTATGTATGAGTGACTATATATATATATTATGTTTTAATATTTTAATATATTTTAAGTATTATCGAGTTAATCATTATTTGATTACAGTTCGACTATAGACCTTTAAACTAATACATATATTGATTTAATAATCAGTTTAATTTTCTGAATCTTGAAATTTAGATAGGGAAAAATATAAAAATTTTCATTAAACTTTGAGTTACTTACAAATAATACTTCTAATTTTTAAAATGGCCAAAAGGAAAAGCACTTCCAATTTAGAAAATTATTTAATTAACTTCTTAGCTATTAGAAGTTAATAAATCATTCTAAACCATTTCATTTGAAAACAATACACTACCTATTTATACAAACTTAAAAAAAAGTTAAATTGTCAAAAAAAAATGTTCAAATAATGATATAGAATATGTCAGGAAAAAATGATATAGAAAGAAAAAGATATTATGACAGGAGAAATTCAAGTTAGCGAAAAAAAAATATTTAAGTTAGTTTTGGAATTAGAACAAAATAAAATTAAGAAATAAAAAATAACATGTTCTAAAATTGTAAAATAAAAACAAATAAAATAAATGGCAAAAGCATATTGTAAGAAGGTGAGAAATGTCAGAAGTGGGATTTGAACGCATGCCCTCTCACGAGCCTATGGATCCCTTGTTTTTCCGCAAAGAGAAGCAGTGCTTTTCTTTTTTTTTTAGCAATAGTGTTATCCGTTGTTAAAAAATTTAGCAACGATTTTAACCGTTGTTAAAATAAAAGTGATATTAATTTTTGCAACAATTTTCTTTTTTGCAACTCTTTTTTTAGCAACGGTTTTGGAATTATAATGACAGTTTTAACTGTTGCTAAATTTTTTAACAACGGTTCAAACCATTGCTAAAAAAGAAAAACACTACTTTTCTTTGGCAAAAAGTAGAGAATCCGGACACCTCTCACGAGGACCAGAACTTGAGTCTGGCGCCTTAGACCACTCGGCGTGTCGAAGTTTACCAGAGAATTAATTTAAGTACGTTTAAAAAAAATTGAATTCAAAAAGACAAAGTACTTTTAACATCATTAATATTTACACTAAATTTTAATTTTATTTTTAATATTTTTTTATCAATTATGTTTTACATATTTTATTTTTATTTTAAATCTACTATTTTTACTAACATTGTCTATTTCACCAAAAGAAAATGTTGACTAAGCGATTAGTTAAAAGAGTAAATTTAAAACAAAAAAATATATATATATATAGGAGTCAAAATTATCATTTTTACTCCATTTTTTTTGTATCAGTTATGTCCTAAGTATTTTTTTTTGTTTCAAATATATCTTTAATTGCCTAGTCAACATTTTTCGTTAGTGGAATAGACGACATTAATAAAAAGGATAAGTTTGAAACAAAAATAAAACGTAAAATATATAACTAACACAAAAAAAATTATAAAAATATAAAATTCAATGTAAATATTAAAGACATAAAACATATATTTAACTTAAAATACACGAGTCAAGTTGGTTGAATGGTTAGAGTGCTAGACTCGTAGTTTTAGTTTAAGGAGTGAGTTGAAATCACACTTCGAATTCTTCACTTTTTTTCAATATATTTTTGGTCCATTCAATATTTTTGTGTCAATTATATCTTATATATTTTATTTTTATTTTAAATATAATCTTTTGACTTACTATCTAGTTAGCATTTTTCACTAGTCAAATAAAGGTATTAATAAAGAAGATATATTTAAAATAAAAATAAAATATATAATATAACTATTAAAAAAAATTGATGTCAAACATGAAAAATACTTTCACTAAATAAAATTTATAATTTAATTCCTTGACCATCTTATCAGCCATAAATGTTTTAGACAAAAATAAAATCCGAAATTTTCATATAATATAAACTTACTCATTCTACTAATTTTTGGTAAATTATTAAAAAAGCTTCATTTAGATAGGTTAGAAATTCTCAAAATGACTAATTTTTGATGAAGACATAGACGTCAACCATTGGCAGACTAAGTCTATCCAATAATTATTTTAAACAGTAAAGCTAACCACGTCAAGAGTCTAACTCAAGATGGGAACATACGTTGTCATGTTGCTATGCACATGTCTGCTCCCCCATTGGCAGACTAAGTCTATCCAATAATTATTTTAAACAGTAAAGCTAACCATTAATGGGCTGATCCACAAGGGAATGATCATTCCTTTACCAAAAAAAAAGAGCAAAGTTTTACATACTTCAATCCTTACGTCTCCATCATAAAACAAATTATGTCCAAATAATGTTTACAATTATGAGCTATAATTTAAATATAACACTGGAATGAGGAGGACTTGTATACATATATAACATTTATATGACTTCAAAACCACGGTCGAGCTGGAAAGGCAACGCAGATCGAATTTTATGATCATCATACTTTCTGTGTCCGAATTATGCAAGAACTATGAATAAATGCAATGAAATGCTCTTTCAATTTTCAGAGCCGGCAGAACCATTCAACACCAGATCACTCTTCACAGCCTACTGTTTTGAGTCGGTCTTCGGGGCAGCACTACCGTTCTGCGGCTGCTGCTGTTGCTGTTGCATATGAATGTTTAGCCGGGATGCCGGTGGTTGCTGCCTCTGCGGCTGGAACATCTGGGGGTTGATAGAGTGCTGAGGGATCATGCAGCCGCCAGAAGGGTGAGACTCACCGTTCAACTCGGCTGTCGCAAGCTTAAGTCGTTGAACCTCAGCAGTTAAAGCTTCATTTAGAGCTGTGAGATTCAGAATACAAGTAGGAAAAGTAATTAGTGTTAAAGCAATCGATGAATTCATGCAATGGGGTAAATTAGTATTATAAAAATGTGGAAGGAAGCAAAGAACTTTTCAGAATTATGCAAATTGCATGGTAAAAATGAAGAAGCAGACATAGTCGTTTTAGTACAAGAACTAAGCATGAGAGGAGGTTTGATCATTTGCTAGAACAGTAACTTTTTATGGAATACTTTTTAGTACTTTTAGACAAAGCATGTGGGCAAAGGAAATCTCATGCATAGTCAAATTCGGCAGGATGGGTCCATGTCAGATTAGAGCAAGACTGCTTGATGTTATAAGGGAATTGACACATTACAAATCTACAACAGATATAGTAGTAAACTAAATCAAGAAGATACATGACTTATCTCTATCTAATAACGCAACCTTAAATAATAAAGAAATCTCTTGCAATTTCTGTTCACTTTGAGAACTCTTCATTTAAAGCACAAGAAGAAAAACTTCAGCCAACAATGTCAACAGGTTGAAGTTGGAAGAGGTACTCAGACGTGGCTAGAGGTTGTGTCAGGTCGGGTTGGGGGAACATTTTAACCCGGACCAATCAGGTTGGGTTACCGTGTTTTTAAGAATGAACCCAACCCGCACTCTAGCAGGTTGGGTTGGCATGTGCTTCTTTTTTTTTTTCCTCCCTTCATTCTCTTCTTCTTTACTCTCTTTTTCTGTCTTTCTTTTTCCAAAAACTTGACACACACCACACAAAAATAAATCAACTAAAGCGCATATTATCTTTCATATTATCTAACAAGACAACAACAATCAACTACCATTGTAGGCAAATTAATTCAATCCAAGATCTAACATTATACAATTCAAATTCTAACAAGTACATAACACATAAATATTTATTTATAAATAATGAGTATAACAAAAAATCCTAACTGATTTAAGTCCCTAAACAAATCTTTTAAAAAAAAATATTTGTATACCCATCGGGTTGGCAAGTTAAAAAAATTAAACCCAATCCAACTCAAATGTGCAGGTTGGACAAATTGGTGCCCTCTACAAGTGGCCTTTTTTATTACATATATTCCGAGTTCCAAAATTCAATAGACATTATGTTGTTTTTCCTTACCATGTCGGCTTGCATTTCTTTTAACTTCTTAAGTTTTAATACCCATATGGAACACAATAACTAATAAGACAACAATGAAGTTTTGTAATATATCTTGTTTCAAAAGGAATATACCGAAAGATCACGTCACCTCAATAATTCATTCAGCCCTTGCAATACTAAACAAAACTCCTACAACCCACCGCCACAAATGAAAGTGCTGATAAAGAAGTGCAAGTTGTGTTAAACAAGTGGCTAATTACATTTCTAACTTTCACAAACATCACCACTCTGCGAAATTTATAGATCTCAGTATGCAATTAATCTGCCACAATTAACTGTTAGCCAAAAGACATGGAACATAAAAAATAAGTAGACAACACCATTAGCATCATGCCATAATGTGCCGCTAGCATATCCAATTGAAGACGACATATATTTTCAAGACATTCCTCTCAATAAGATCAACAGAAAAATTAGAGTTTGACACAATGCGACTCACCAAAACATAGAAGCTTCTAGCCCTTACACAAGAAACACACAAGGAAAGCAAATAAATCTTGAGAGGCAATTGCATAACTTATCAACTTTTAACAGCAATAGATTCTCAAGAGTAAACCAAGATAGTTCCATCATCCTTGGCTGTCTGTTCTCTGTTCTCTCCACTCCGAGGCCACACAACAGTTACCTTAGGTATACTATTTTTGGCAAGAATTTTATATATGCATGCACACAAAGTATGAAATAAAAAAGTTTACTTTGTACAAGCAGGTCATTAGTTATTGACACCGTTACCTAGAAACAAAAGGCCACAATTCTTGCTCACTCTCCAAAAATATTTTGGAAACAAAATGAAAAAACTAAATAAAAAAATAACAGAAATACCATCTCGGAGTTTTGCCTGTTGTTCCATGGCTTGAAGGCGAAACTTCAACTCATTATTCTGATTAGTGAGCCCCACAGAATCTCTCTGCGTTTAGATAAAGAAGAGGCAAGTTAAACAACAATGTCAGTAGTATTACCCAGTTAAACAACGATGTCAATAACTACTGTGCAAAAATATGTTCCCACCTGTAACAGAGTAAGCTGTGCCGACAGTGTGGTGGCTTCGGTCTGCAGAGTCTGAACTTTGTGTTCTAGTTCTGAAATGTACCGCATCTTCCTTTCTTTGGAACGTGCAGCTGATTGCCTATTTGCCAGTATCCTGAAATGAACAAACATAATTTATCAGAGACTGACCAGTCGTGATAATATTATACGTTATGATCCAATGAAATTACCTTTTTGCCCGCTTTGGATCTGATAAAGCAATCTCAGCAAGTTTTTCATTGGCCATTATTTTCTTCAACTCAGGCCCACTAAATTCACCATTTCCAAACTCCATGCTGAAGGTAGAATTACCGTCGATTGAATTGGTGGGTGAAATCTGTCCAGGACGAGTACCTGGTGAAGGCGGCAGTTTAGGGGAGTCATCGAAGTTCAAATTCCCAATGAAACTATCCATTGAGACACTTCTGTAGTGTCTGGTAGTTGGTGCAATATCTCCTCCTGCACTCCTTTTCATCCCTTCCTTCATTTCACTTGATGAGTTCATTCCCTGTCTTTGCATGTTACCCCAACTTTCGTTAACACTGCTTTCTGCCTCATTATCACTACTATCACCTCCATTTATTTTTGTTCCACTCGCTCTACTATCCAAATCATCATGATTTTCATTACCATTTTTGTCATCAGTCCCCGAAGAGTTTAGTGCATCAAAATTATCCAAGTTCATGTAAGCAGAGAAAAGATCATCCACAACTTCCCCTTCAGGGGATGATTTTTTCTCACCGGATCCCTCTGCATTTTGGTCAACAAATCTGTCCCAACTTGTTTCCCTTTTAACTAATTGCGCAGGCTTTGCTACGCCTACGCCTGAATTTTCTCTGCCAGACAATGACCTCTCTAATCCACCAGAGCTCTTTAGTGGAATAAGGGGAGGTGAAGATTGCATTATAGTAGAAAAACCAAACGGAATATCACTGTTAGAGCGTCTGTGTGCTTTACGAGGGGGTAAACTCTCTCCAACTCGTGGAGACCTTGAAAAAGGGGATGGCGGCAACATAGAATGCGAACTCACATCCCGATCCTCCATAGAAACATCAGCTGAAGCAGGGTCTGACATAGAAGTTGAAGAGGAGTCACGAAATGGAGAAGGGCTTAAGGGAGGCAGAGAATCAAGCGAGAAAAATGGAGGCTGTGATAATGATCGCGAATGAGTCGGTCCTGGGCTAACATTTTGCTGAGACGTAGGTCGCAACACAGGGATCTGGGAATATGGCGAAAGAGGTGGGATCTGGTGAGGATGTGATGGTGGTATCCCCACTCTTTTATTACCATCCCCTCCAAAATTCTGCTGAAAATGCCGCGCACGCATTTGTGAGGGATTGAATTGGGGTACACTCAGTTGGTCCATACTCAGAGTCTGTTTCAGAAACGAAGACGAAGAAGTTCCGAACGAAGATTGAAGCCTTTGCATCATCTCACTATTGGCTTCTTCAGTGTCACCCATTTTGCTCCGACTACAATGATATAGAATATATAACCACCCGTATACCAAGAAGAACACAAAAATACAGAGAATCAAACCCCTGTAATCTGCAATAGTAACCGTTAATCAGAAACTAACAACTGTATGGATAAACTTCAGACATTCAAAGGGCTGGCCCTGTACTTCGTTTATTTTACGAAATTATAGCATGTAACAGAGCTTAAAATATAATACCTGGCAAGTAATTTCCATTTCAACAAAAAAACAAATCAGCAATGCTCGACATGCGCAGTTGAACGAGGAGCTGAAGATTACGATTTAACACCAGCCATTAATAGTATCACCCGTCCATAAATCCAGCTCGAGCTTTTTAACTTTATGTGGCGGAAATGCCGAAGGAGCAGGCGCTTATCTCTCTACAACTCACTCCTCTCTCTTTAGAAGAAGAAGACGAAGAGGAGGAAGAAGAAGAAGAATAACACCAGCCTTTCTCTTTCTCTCTCTCTCTCTCTCTCTCTCTCTTTATTTCTGGTTTCTCTCTCTACATCGACGACGATGGCCACTACAACACGGATATCATGACTACTACGCGTGAATTTAATAAGAATTTCATTTCGCCGAATTTGCATTTGGTTCGCATTTCAATTTCATTCCGACCTCATTTCGCCTTATCATGCTCTCTCCCGCAGTGTATTTTTTCCCATGTCACCGTAGTTTATGACTTTATGAAGGCACTATTTTTTCTCAACTTTGTTGTATTCTACTATTCTTTAATTCTTTTTGCCTTATATCATACTTGTAGTTTTTTTTTAAATAAATTATTGTTAAGCAAGGATGCACACAATCAAAAAGATAAAAATATAATGAAATTAAAAATACACATAAATTTAACATTAATATAATATATATTTACAAATAAAAAAATTAATATATTTTTTCAGAAAAAAGTGTTTAAGTACAATATCAGCAAAATCGAATTTGCACACAAAACTTGAACTACATAATCACTCCTAAATATTACAAGGCCGTGTCGCTTCACAAACTTTCAATTTTTTTTCTTTTTTGGTCGTACTTCCAAAATTGTGATTTGGGTCATAATCCAGTTCAGTAAAAAAAAAAATTCAAGACACTCAACAATTATTAATTTTATCTCTAATAAATTATAACTTAAAGATTATGTGTAATTGAGTATTTAAAAAATTGTATATTTATTTTTTTAAAATTAAGAGATTTGAATCTAAACCTATAAGATATTAAGATATCATTTCTAAATATAAATATTAAATAATTAAGATTATTTTTTCAACATCCATTTGTATTAAATGCATATAAATAAAATATACATTTAGATTAATTAATGTTTAAAAAATTTTTAAACTTTTTATGGGATCAGTAAAATGCATTCATAGCTATTAAATATTTAATAGAAACAAAAAACAAACTAATTTAATCCCAACAAATGCCCCTTGGTTCTTCTCATCATTAAATTATTTTTAAAATCATTAATATGTAAAAATTTACTAAGTTATCACTAATTTAATTTAAGTAGATTCAAATCATAGAGATATAAAGCTACCTAAATGCTATTTTTCCTATTTACAAGATACAAATCCAATGAATTGTTACAATAGTAATAATTGCTTGAATTGGTAATTAATTAATTCTTAAAGATGTTAGTTTAAAAAAATTTAAAAGAAATCTCAATTTGTCTTCGTCAAAATAGCACTATAATGAATAAAAGGATTTTCACCAAAAAGAAGAAAAGGATAAAATTTAGATATCTGATGTTTTTAATAATTAAATTAAGATATTTCTAATTTTTTTTGAAACGAAATAAGTATTTATTTAATTTTTAACTGTGCGGCTTTCACGCGCCTACAAGTATTTTTTTTTTGTTCTAATTATTAGCATTGTATTTAGTTCCAATGGGCAGGCCACTTTTTTCAAATACAAATATAGATTTATTTGCCCTTATTCTTTATTTTATGTTTTTATGGGTATATTTGCTTTAATTCACTAATATAAACAAGAATATTTTTCCACTTTGGGGTGATCCGGATGTGGATAAGTATTTTCTAAGATTTCCTTTCTTTATATGTGATTTTGCAAAAATATTTTCATGTTAAAGAATAAATTTTCCACCATAAATTATAGAACTAAACCAAACTGATCAGTTTGATAAAAAATTTGTCACTGGTTCTATTTGATTAATCCAAAAAAATAGCTAGCTAAAAAATTCATCACTTGACCTATTATAACAAAACACGATTTTCTTTCTTTCGTCCCTATTGTTCATTCCCTTTCGTTAACTACCTTCGTATATGTCAATCAAAGAAAGCAATAAATTTCAGTCGCTTGAAGGCTTAGTGTATTATGGGTTTGTTAAAATGGGTCGAGTGGTCGAGTTATGGGTTTGAAGTTAAGGTGATGTAAAATTATTTTAGGCATGACAGCTGTTAAGATGTATAAATTGAGCTAACATGGCAATCTTTCAATTCCAGCTAACGTTAATCGTCAGTCAAACTGCCTTATAGCAAGAAATTGAGAATTTAAACTTTAGAGGGCTCTTATATTGAGTTTTATAGTCTATGAAGTTATCTGCACGAGAAGAAAAACGCATAGGGACAAAGTACATTTTTTTTCTAAAATAAATAACATATTAATGCTTAAATAATTAAATTCATATATGTATTATGTAGTGCTTTTAGTGCTTCCACTACTAAGTACTAACATGAATAGGGACCACCAAGCAAGTTGCTTAGTATGCAATAACTGTTAGATTCTGATGATCAACAATCATTGTGCGCTCACGACGCTTACTCTTACTTTGCATGATCTAATGGCCTCACTTGCTTACTCTCGCTTTACACTATTGCCATTAATCACTTGAATCCAATGATTTTTACAATTCAAACAGGTGATTTGAAGTTGTAAGAATAGAGGCTACTCATTTTTTATATATCTTTATTTTTTGAGTACAAAAGAATTTCACTTTGTTATTAAAATATAAAACAAATTAAAAACAGAATTGCGTAAGAATACACACACACACATATATATATATATATATATAGATCATTTTTTAATGGGCAATAAACATTTTGTTCTTTGGAGGATTTTGATTTGGCTATATGTGGGTGAAACGTGAGTGAGAAGAAATGCAATAGTCAAAAGAAATAAAGTAAATTGAAATAAGACAAATACACAGTGAACATTGACGAACGTGAAAGAGCAAGAAAGTACACAAAATTACAAAAACTCTGCTTTGATTTTCATTCACTTTACTTCACAGTTACTCTATTTGTAAAACTTTGCTTTGTTGTAGAAGTAGCTGCTTATGTGCAAGTAATTAAATATTATAAATATAAATTTATAAATTTAATTAAAATAAAATTTGATATTAAATTATATAAAATTATATCTATAATTAAAAGTTTATAATAAAAATTAATTATTATTAATTAATATAATATTTATTAATATTAAATCTATAAAGTATCATTATATTGATATTTTCACTAAAATTAGTTGATTTGTAATATTAATTTTTTCATTATCTGATTATAGAATAAGAAAAATTTAAAAAAATTTAAAAAATTCAAGTGAACATGTTTATTTAATTCTGATTTTTAGTCAATTCAACCGATTCTTGATCAGTTAGATCACTTATTGATTTTAAAGATTTCTTTAAATTGATTCTCTGACTGGTTTTCAGTCCAACTAATTAAATCAACCAATCCGATTGAGTAATAATAATAATGCTCTATACGTAAAGCTTTGTAGTCATCTCTATTACAAATGTAAGCACTAACTAATCTTATTAAACACATCAAGCTCGAGTACGATTTGTATTTGGTGCCATAGGACTCTTGTTTTTCTTTTCTTCCTCCAGAGTAAATAATTAAAGATAATTTTATCATTTTAAATACGCATACTTGAATAAACATATCTAACTAAACGAATTAATATTGATGTTTGTAATAAATATGATTACATCAATATTTACATTAACAATTTTGAAGATACAAGCTCAATAATAAAATTAAAACTAATTTAAAATATATAAAATATTTTCACACAAAATAAGCCCTAGTATAAAATTGAAACTTGAGAATAAGTGAATAAGAAATAATATTTATAGATGTACGTTTTTGAATGTTTGGAATAAGAAATAATAATTAAAAAAAGGTTAAAAATGGGGTCCATAGGATTGAAAATAAGAGAGAAGGGACAAGTCACATCCATAACGAAATCAAAAAGAAGAAATGGAAGAAAAGGAAAAGTTGATAAATTCTGGTCAAAGCAATTGTCGGCACCAAAATCTCTTATCATTATCATATCAATCTGTTCAAACGGTGCCGTTCTATAAATTTTATGTTTAGTACTAAAATATTATCCATTATAAATTTTAAATAATTTAATGACAAAAAATTCAAACTCTCCGTAATATTGTAATTTAGATTATTATGGACATTAATAGAATGACATTTGTTTGCAGTAGGGACTGAAACTAGTTCGTCCAGACCATTAAATATGTTTTTTTTTATTTTTAGACAAAAATAATTTTTCCGCCTTCAATGTTTATAACAAGTTACAGTTTTGTCTCTAACTTTTTTTATTAGCTATATCATATATATTTTATTTTTGTTTCAAATTTTTTTTTACTAATTATTCAATCATTATTTTTTATAAATAGGACAAACAATATTATTAAAAAGTATATATTTAGAACAAAAATAAAGTGTATAGAACAAAATTGACGCAAAAAAAAAAGTTAAAGATTGAAACTTATTATAAATGCTAGAGACGTAAAAAGTATTTTGGCCTTATTTTATTAAGATCTTAATAAATCTAAATATATCTTAATAAATCAGGTCTTTTGATAAGTTTGAAAACTATTTAAATTTAATATTTAGTTTGCGTTGCTTTATTTAAATAAACAAATATTATTATTATTATATAATGGTGAAATTTTAGATATAATATAACAAATGTAAATCATATTATTATTTGTATAAAATGATTATTAATTATAAAAAAATTAACAACAATTTTTATTATACTATATAATAATAATGATAATAATTAATAATAAATATTTAGTTATTAACTAGTACAATGACTCGTCCGATGCACGGACATTTCATCAATATATAGACATAACACATGATCAAATTTAGATATTACTTCAACATATGTTATTAAAAACTTTTTTATATACTGCATTTGATGTTGTTATGGTGTGATTAGCATATTTATGAAGAATCAAAATTTTCAAACCATTTATGTTCCTTACTTTTAAAATTGCCACGTATAGTTGTCCATGTATAAAGATTGGACTTGCTAAATACAAACTAATTACTGAAAGTTATTGACTTTGACTTTTGTTGATAATTGTCATTGTAAAGTATAATATTATTAGAAACTAGTATCTTCTAAGTTGAAAAGACAATATTAAATCTGATAGAGGTAATTATCATTATGGGAATCATGACTTTTTCTCCAATATTTTTTTTTAGAAATACTTGTTGATTTGATGACATGTCTACAAAGTCGAAACATAATTAATCTACTACCATTACAAAAACTTATTGATTTCTCAATATTTTGAAGTAATATTATTCGAGCACCAATATTCAATTTTAGTTCATGGTTTGGAAGATCAAATAATCTGATGTTGTTCAAAATTTTGTATGTAAATATCGTCCATTGTATCAGCATTTGCATTAGTTTTACAGACGCTATCATAACTTAAATATTTTTTTATCCCGAAAGTAAAAATAATATGTATTTATTTGTGGTGTCAGCATCTTTTAGCATTGGGGTAAGAATTGTTATTTCTTTGAAGTAACTCAAATATCACTTTATTATATATGTGTTTGGTTAGTTTATTTTCATTGATACTATTCCAAATTGAGTATTTGTATTTCAAAATTAGCTAATCAAATTAGTAACCTTAATTACACTTAATAAGTCTTTACTAATTAAATTAATTATATTAAGTATAGGGATGACAAATTTATTACCTATTTCTTATATTTTGCATTAAATATGAATTAATTATATTTAATATAAAATAAAAAATTTAATTGAAATTTGGTATATTAATTTCAAATTAGTAGGCATTTATAAGTCATTATTAATTAAATTAATTACAATGTTGACAATTTCATGAAGATTTCTGATATTATGCATTAAATAAGAAATTAATAATTAAATTAAATATATTAATTATAGGATTAACAAATTTTTGAAGATTTCCAATATTATGCATTAAATATGAATTATTTAGATTTAATTACATTTAATATAAAAGAAAACATTTAATTGAAAATTTGGTATATTATTTATAAGTCAGTACTAATTATATAATTACATAGTTAACAAATCTATGAATATTTCTTATATTCTACATTAAATATGAAATTAATATTAATATTAATATGAAAGAAAATATTTAAGAAACATTTAATTACTGTAAAAGATATTTCCGATTACAAAGTTGACAAATTTGTGAAGATTTCTGATACTCTGCATTAAATATGAAATTAATATTAAAATTATTTATTAATTTATTCACACTGTATTCTAAAATAGAATTTTTGATTGTTATAAAGAAACATTTAATTATATTTAATATGAAAGAAAACATTTAATTGAAAATTTTGTATACTAATTTTAAATTAGTATGCACTTATAAGTCATTACTAATTATATTAATTATAGAGTTGACATATTTGTGAAGATTTCCTATATTCTACATTAAATATGAAATTAACTAGTGTTGTGATCCATGTAATGCACGGGTAATTCACAACTCTAAAAACTTTTATAGCTTATAAAAAAAATAATAATAATAATTTATTATCAGCAAACATATATTGGTTGGCAGAAAAGACAAACATTTTAAAATATCTACATCTAATGTAAATGAAGAAAATCAAATAATCTAAACAATAGAAATATTTGTCTAATGCAAATACACCTTCAATGTGATATAATATTTACAAATATTTTTTAAATACAATGTCCTTAACCTAAAAAGAAGGAAATAAAATAAAAAAAATTAACGAATGACAAAACAACTTTGAATGAATCTAATAATATTATGAAAAAACCATATAAAGTTTACTTACAACTAATAGAGATTTCTGAAAACTTCTTTATAACTAAATTTATAGTGTTTGAATTGACATTTTTGTCTTTGTCGAGTATTAGAATCTTCAATCCATTTCTATTATTTACTCTTGAGATGACAACATAAAGCTGACCATGACTAAAAACTAAAGTTTCTAGATATAAATCGACATAGAAAGTAATTGTCCTTGACTTTTATTAATTGTCATTGCAAAACATAAGGAAATTGTAAATTGTCTTCTATGAAGCTTGAAAGGAAGTCTAGCATTTGATGGAATAAGAATCATCTTAGGTATCATTACTTTTTCCCCAATTGTCTTCCCAACAATAACAATAACCTCGATAACATGTGTTCCCTAACCTTGTGGTCATTAATCTGTTTCCAATGCACAGACCCATGGCTTTATCAATATTTCTAAGTAGCACAATAGGGGCTCTAATTTTTAATTTTAACTCATGGTTAGGAACACCACAGAACTTGACACTATTAAGAAACTTGATGTATACAAATCATCAATATTGTTAGAAGTAGCATCAACTTTGCATGTACTATCAGAGTTATAGTAGGTTCTTTCTTCTTCTAAAAGTAAGGACAACATGTAATCATTGATATCATCAACATCATTTAATCTAGGGGTAAGAATAGCTCTTTCTTAAATGTAAGAAATATTATGTATATTTTCTAACAAATTTAGATATGTTATCATAACAATAGATGATTTTGCATTATCAACGTCCTTTATAATTATATCACAATAGATGATATTGCATTATCAACATCTTTTATAAGTATATCATCTGGAATGGTAATAACAGATTCACCAATGTTGGCATGATCGGCATCACCCTCACCAATACTGATAATCCAATTGGCAAATGATTCAATTTCTGTATATTCAACATGCGATAAATGACTCTAGAGACGTTTTTGTCAATATGAGAACTTTACAAAAGTATCAAATGTATGATGAGTTAATAGTGGAATGGACGATATTTTCTCTTGTAGATCTTGGTATAATTGGAAGAATTTGTCGAAAATTACCTCCAATTAAACATGAATAAAAAACAGAATCACTTCAAAAATCTAAAAAATCTAGAGCATTATATGAAGGTATCAAATAAACATGAATAACTAAATCTCATGGAAATAGAAAACAGTACATCAATATTTGTCCAACAATGCATATTATTACTAATAAACCCCTATGAATGTAAATGAAGTCATATTCCCTTAATATCATTTACTATTCTCATATAATTTGGTCATTCAAGTTATGAGGATATGACAAAGTTACCAAAAAGAAAGATAGCATTGACAAAAATATTTGAACTGAAAACAATGCAAGATAATGAGGAAACAACCATAAGCTGTTGCTATTGTCAAACACAAATAACAACACCATATAACGAAAACAAATTTAAAAGTTCGAAGCATTCAAAGGTAGGAAAAAACTAATAGATACAAAACTAACAGAAGTCTGTTAGTTTTGTATCTATTAGTTTTTTCCTACCTTTGAATGCTTGGAACTTTTAAATTTGTTATACAAAACTATAAGCATAACATACCAGAAGTGGTGTTCCATTTCTCAAAAAATATAGCAATTATGTTGTGAAAATGGCTAAAACAGTGACGAGAGATAAATCTTGACCATTAAAAGTTATCATTGCATAAACAAAATAAAAGTACAACATCACAATAGATCAATTACCAATATTTTCAAACTCATCTATAGGTTTCTCTCTTCTTCCTCATACTCATACACTCTTCTCTTCCTTCCTTTTAATTCTTCTTAAACAAAATAGAACAGATAGTTAAAAAGACAAACATTATAATTTTGTGGCCATGCAAGGAATAACTTGAAAAGAACCACACTTTTGGGGTCCAAAACTCAATTTATTTATATATTATCTTATTCAAATATTTAGTATGCAATTCATACAAGACAATAAGCACATGTCCTTATTGTAAGGTGGGGTCCCTCCTAAGTGAGACCTGCCACTAATATTAAAAAAAGAGGGGGTCAAGTTGTAATTTAATAAAAGTTGTAACCAAATTTTGTAATTTACCCCAAAGTCAAAAAAGGACAAAAATGTTAGGCAGCAGTCTTTCTTGAAACTGAGGGGCTGCTGAAGAAGGAAGCAATTTGCAGGAGTTAGTGCAGGCTGCGCAGACACAATTTGAAGGGGTTGGTGAGGAATGACTCTATAAATAGGGTCATTCACCGTCTTCAGAATCCATCCTCATATCAACCAAAATTCTCACGAAGGAGAGTGAGAGAAAAATAGAGAGAGCCTTAGAAAGAGAGTTTTTCTAAGAAGAAAATAGTGAGCCAATTTGTGAGAGTATTTTCACAAATTGAAGAAATACCGTTGTTGTATTTTTGTGAGTGAGAGATCCACCTAAGGGTGAAGTTTGTAATCCCATTATTATTATAGTGGAAGTTTAAGTGGCCTACGAGTCCCGTGGTTTTTACTTCATTTGGAGGGTTTTCCACACTAAAATCTTGGTGTTATTTTATCTTTTTGGTTTAGGAATTATCCTGGGCTTGAGGGTATTATTTATTCTTTCAAATACCCCAATTTTTCCAACAAAGTGGTATCAGAGTTGTGGTTATTCAAGAATATTGTACAAGTACTATTTATACATACAAGTACTATTCACGAATACTAAACAAAGACATATGAGAACTGTTCATACGTAGTTCATATGTACAGATACATAGTTCATACGTACAGTACTGTTCATACGTATAAGTACTATTCATTGTAGGAAAAAGTTTCAAGTTCAGTGAAACTTGTTGACTACCGCTCAAAATGGAGGAGAGCACCGACAATATGATCAAGTTGACTGCCTTTAATTATGCTATCTGGAAGCCAAAGATGGAGGATCTTTTATACATTAAAGATCTATGGAAGCCGATCGTGATGCCGAAGGAGAAAGTAGTGGCAACTCCGACAGATGACAAAGCTGATGGCAAAACAACTAGCACGTCAGATGCTGATTGGGTCGTGCTGAATCGAAAATGTGCTGCTCAAATCAGGCAATGGATTGACAAGAGCATTTTTCAAAATTTTGCTAATGAACACGATGCTTATGTTCTTTGGCAAAAGTTGGAGAAAATGTATGCAAGGACAACCGCACAGAATAAAGCTAATCTGATGCGACGATTAGTCAATCTGAAGTATAAAGATGGGAGCAGTGTATCGGAACATATGAGTGAGTTCCAAGGTATTGTAGATCAACTGAACTCGATGAAGATGACTGTCTATGATGAGCTACAAGCATTGCTGATGCTGAGTTCTCTACCAAAAAGTTGAGACACTTTAGTTGTGTCGGTTAGTAACTCAGCCCCTGAAGGCAAGCTTACCATGGATATGGTAAAAGACAGAATGTTAAATGAAGAATCTTGACGAAAAGACAAAGGATATAATCCTGAGTCCGAAGCGCTTGTCACAGAGAAACAGGACAAGCAAGAAAGACGCGGAAGAAATAAGGGTAGAGATTCTCAGAAAAGAAACCAACAAAGAGGATGGTCAAAGTCTAGATCGAGACATGACAAGAAGTGTCACCACTGCGGGAAGCTCGGACATTTCATTAGAGAATGCCGGAAGTTACAGCAATCCAGGAATCAGGAAGCAGAGAACCGAACAAATGACACTGCAAGTGTCACCGAAGATGTTGTCATTGTTCGAGATGCTGACTATGTCAATCTGGCATATCAAGATACTACATGGGCAGTTGACTCAGGCGCTTCCTACCATGTTACCTCAAGACGAGAATTCTTTTCAACCTACACCCAAGGTGATTTCGGACGAGTAAGGATGGGAAATGATGATGCATCCAAAATTATTGGCATCAGCAACATTTATTTGGAAACTAATCTTGGATGCAAGTTACTCCTGAAAGATGTGAGGCATGTTCCTGATATTCGCCTCAATTTAATCTCCACCGGAGTACTTGATGATGATGGCTACAACAACTATTTTGGTGAAGGAAAATGGAAGCTCACTAAAGGCAACTTGATAGTAGCCAAAGGCAAGAAAGATTCATCTCTCTACATTATGGAAGCAAAGTTATGTAAAGGAGATGTAAACACTGCTAGGAAAGAAATTTCCACAGAGCTATGACATAAGCGGCTCGGTCACATGATTGAGAAGGGTCTCAGAATTCTTTCCAAGAAGGAGCTCTTGCCATAATTAAAAGGTACACCTTTGCGTACTTGTGTTGATTGTATTATGGGAAAACAACACAGAGTTGCATTTCGTAGTTCTCCACCCTCTAGAAAAGCAAATAATCTAGATTTGATACACACAGATGTCTGTTCAATGAGTAATAAGTCACATGGAGGTGCATTCTATTTTGTGATTTTTATTGATGACCACTCAAGAAAGGTATGGGCATTTGCCTTGAAAACTAAAGATGAAGTGCAAGAAGTTTTCAAGCAGTTTCATGTAAAAGTTGAAAGAGAAAATGGCAGAAGTTTGAAGTGTGTACGTGCAGATAATGGCAGTGAGTATCACGGACCATTTGAGGAGTACTGTAGAAGTTTCAGCATCAGGCTGGAAAAATCAGTACCAAAGACACCTCAACACAACGGTATCGCTGAAAGGATGAATAGAACCATCTGTGAAAGAGTCAGATGTATGCTCTCAAATGCAAAACTGCCAAACTCCTTTTGGGGGGAGGCAATGAAGACAGCAGTTGATTTAATCAACCTTTCTCTGCCAGTTCCATTGAATTATGACATTCTAGAAAGAGTCTGGACAAGGAAAGATGTTTCTTACAAACACTTAAGGGTATTTGGCTGTAGAGCATTTATTCACATCCCAAAAGATGAAAGGTCTAAGTTGGAAGGAAAGTCAAAGCAGTGTATCTTCGTGGGATATGCCCATGAAGAATTCGGCTATAGACTCTGGGATCCTGTTAGCAGAAAGATCATTAGAAGCAGGGATGTGGTGTTTCTTGAAGATTAGACGATCGAAGATATTGAGAAACAAGAGAAACCACAGTCAGATGAAATGCCAGTTAATCTGGAACCAGTCTCTCCACCATCAAATTCTGATGACGGGGGAGCTATACCAGATACTGATGATGTTGATCCACCAACTAGCAGTTCATAACTAGAGCCAGTTCCAGAGCAGGTCCAACAAGAAGCACCGTTAAGGAGAAGCACCAGAGAGAGAAAACCAAGTTGTAGGTATTCTCCTAATGAGTATGTGATGCTCACTGACGGGGGAGAACCAGAGAGCTATGATGAAGCTATTATTGATGGGCACAAGGATGAGTGGTTGAAAGCCATGCAAGAAGAAATGAAATCTTTACATGAGAACCACACATTTGACCTGGTGAAATTACCACAGGGCAGGAAAGCTCTCAAGAACAAGTGGGTATACAAAATCAAAAGTCAAGAAGGCAGCTCACAACCAAGTTATAAAGCAAGACTGGTTGTGAAAGGATTAGGTCAAAAGAAGGGCGTTGACTTTGATGAAATATTTTCACTGATGGTAAAGATGTCTTCGATCCGAGTTGTTCTTGATGTGGCAGCTAGCCTCAACCTGGAAGTTGAACAACTTGATGTAAAAACCACGTTCCTACATGGTGATCTTGACGAGGAAATCTACATGCAACAGCCCGAAGGTTTCCAAGTCAAAGGGAAAGAAAAGTTGGTGTGCAGATTAAAGAAGAGTTTGTATGGTCTGAAACAGGCACCAAGGCAGTGGTACAAAAAGTTTGACCATTTATGGAGAAAAATGAGGACAATCGAACAACAGCTGATCACTGCGTCTTCATCAAGAAATTTTCTGATGATGACTTTATCATTCTTTTTCTCTATGTTGATGACATGTTAATTGTAGGTCAAAACATTGACAAGATTAACATGTTGAAGAAAGAGTTAAGCAAGTCCTTTGCAATGAAGGACTTAGGACCGGCAAAGCAGATTCTTGGCATGAGGATTACCCGTGACAGGAAAAATCACAAGATTTGGCTATCTCAAGAACAGTATGTGGAAAAGGTTCTTGAAAGATTCAACATGGATAAGGCAAAAACTGTTAGTTCTCCACTTGCCAATCACTTTAAGCTAAAAGTGAGCCAGTGTCCTTCAAACAAGGAGGATAAATTAGAAATGAGCAAAGTACCTTATGCATCGGCTGTTGGCAGTTTAATGTACGCTATGGTATGTACTAGACCAGATATTGCTCACGCTGTTGCCGTTGTGAGCAGGTTCCTGGCGAATCCTGGAAAGGAACATTGGGCAGCAGTCAAATGGATACTCAGGTATCTCAGAGGTACTTCCAGTCATTGTTTATGCTTTGGTAATGGAAAAACTGTATTAGAAGGATATACAGATTCAGACATGGTTGGAGATGTGGATACCAGGAAGTCTATATCTGGGTACCTTATAACATTTGCAGGGGGAGCTGTCTCGTGGCAGTCACGATTACAAAAGTGTGTTGCCTTAAGCACTACAGAAGCAGAATACATTGCAATCACCGAAGGTTGTAAGGAAATCCTGTGGATGAAGAAGTTCTTACAAGAATTAGGCCAAAACCAGGAAAACTATATTCTTTATTGCGACAGTCAAAGCGCAATACATCTCAGCAAGAATCCAACTTTCCATTCCAGGTCGAAACACATTGATGTGAGATATCACTGGATCCGTGATGTATTGGAAAGTAAGTTGCTGAAAGTTAAGAAAATCCACACCAACAATAATGGGGCCGATATGATGACGAAGACTCTACCAAGAGAGAAGTTGAAAGTCTGTAAAGAAGTTGCAGGCTTGGTATCACTCCCCACTTAAGTCGGGAGGGGGAGATTTGTAATGTGGGGTCCCTCCTAAGTGGGACCCGCCACTAATATTAAAAAAAAGAGGGGGTCAAGTTGCAATTTAATAAAAGTTGTAACCAAATTTTGTAATTTACCCCAAAGTCAAAAAAAGATAAAAATGTTAGGCAGCAGTCTTTCTTGAAACTGAGGGGCTGCTGAAGAAGGAAGCAATTTGCAGGAGTTGGTGTAGGCTGTGCAGACACAATTTGAAGGAGTTGGTGAGGAATGACTCTATAAATAGGGTCATTCACCTTCTTCAGAATCCATCCTCATATCAACCAAAATTCTCACGAAGGAGAGTGAGAGAAAAATAAAGAGAGCCTTAGAAAGAGAGTTTTTCTAAGAAGAAAATAGTGAGCCAATTTGTGAGGGTATTTTCACAAATTGAAGAAATATCGTTGTTGTATTTTTGTGAGTGAGAGATCTACCTGAGGGTGAAGTTTGTAATCCCATTATTATTATAGTAGAAGTTTAAGTGGCCTACGGGTCCCGTGATTTTTACTTCATTTGGAGGGTTTTTCACGCTAAAATCTTGGTGTTATTTTATCTTTTTGGTTTGGGAATTATCCTGGGCTTGATGGTATTATTTATTCTTTCAAATACCCCAATTTTCCCAACACTTATTACGTATTTTGTAATCATATTCAAGGTAAAGAGTTTAAGAACCACCATAATGTTTCATTATCCATTCTCCAATTCCTTTTCATTTCTATATCATTTTATATCACTTTAATCTAAAAACACGCCTCTCAAACTTTCTTCTTTTCCTCTATACAAAACAACAATGAAACCATTCAAATTGAGGGTTTACAACATTTGAGCGTAGTGATAGCATTTAAGGATTTCTAGCATGTCAAATTGCACAATGGCTTCCACTCCAATTTAAATCACCCAAACCAAATTCACTCTCCATAATGTCTATTGACCATTCAAACAAAATTTCATAAAAACCCATATTTGTGACGCCTCCACAACGTAACTCAAAAAGTTGATTTCCATCATTCATGAAGCAAAGAAATGTCAATCTTATAGCATTTGATTAGACAAAATCCACTTTGCACTTGGTGCTTTTCCTAAGATGTTAATCAGACACAAATTTCAAGCAAACCCATCAGCAGTTTTTAAGAGAGAAATCAAGTTGATAATGAACGACATTCAAACTTGATTAATCATTGTAATGACTTTGTCTGTAGGTCCCTACTCATATATGACCAAAAAGATGACTGAGTAACTAATGTTTAATGTAAAACAACTATAATTGTCATTATATTTAGATTATATATAGTAAGCCAGACATTTATGATCATAGCTAATTTAAAACAACTAGGGAAGTCCATAGCTAGTTCTTAATTTTTTTCAATTCTTATGATTTAATTCATTACACTAGTTACATGCAAGACAGATTGCAAAATGCATTTTACGGTAGATATAAATTAATCATTTACATCATTTTTCAGTAAAACGAAACTAAAGTTCTTCATTGTAAATCATGTTTGTGAAGTATGTTTACTGACATTTGAATCCATCAATTGTTGCTTACAACTAATTTTCTGATCCAAGATTCATCCTTCATGTCAAAAGTAAAGCTCTAACTTATTGTTCATAGATAGATAGACTTCTCAGACCAAAAAGAAAGCTAGCCTTCTACAACTACCATATCTTCAAGCTCTTTAACTTTTTCCTCACTTTGCTTTAGATTCAATCACCCTTTTGGCGAAAGATGGCAAATAGAAAGCTTTTGTATGAATATGGAATTGAATACAATGATACAAATAAGAGAAGTTAAGATATAATAGTATTCTAGCAAGATTGCCAGTTATTAAGGGTAAGGGGAAATGCTTGGGGGCAAAACATACCTAGGAGTTGTAAAACTTCAATGGTCTTGCTGACTCCTGACTTTCATTTTCATCGATAGGATTCACAAGATGCTTGAAATCAACAGGAGGTCCCTTGGTTGAGCAAAGCATAAAGCCAATCACCCCACTAAAATGAAACAGTAAAAGCAGCATTAACATTAATAGAGAGAAAAAGGGAATTTGGGTTTCTTAAATAGCATAATGATTGAGGCCATTGCAGTTTCAAATGACCATTTTCTAGCAGAATGAAGATACCTAATCAATATTTGATAGAGGCGTGTCTTGTTAGACCTTTGCATAGCTGAGTAAACCTAGAGAAAAGGCTCATGCCCTGCCATTAATTAGTTAGAGCGGGATAACTAACAAATCAAAATGACACCAAGAGTCGTACCCCTATAATTGTGGGAGTGCTCATGGCGAGTGGGTCCTTGAGTACCACTTAGTCAGTCTGAGTGTTCTCTAGCATCACCTCTAACAGCTACAAGTAGCTTCAAACTTCTTCACCTCTATCCTCAGACTTTCCACTATCAGATCCCGAAGTGTAAGTTTTAACTCCACTGTTAGATATACAATGAAATCACAGTCATATAAACACATGAATTGAAAAATACAATGAAATTAAACAAAAAGGAAAGAAATTGAAGACCCAAAAAAAAAAGAGGGCTACTCCATAAGACTATTAAATAAATACAAATAGATCTTGTCCATCCAATAAAGAAGAAGATCAAAATTAGCCTGATGTGGTCCTAAGAATGAATAATGCTTCAGTCATACTCTAATCCTAAATGAACAATACTCCAGTTTAATTTTGTAGGAAGAATAAACAATACAAACACAAAAGCAATATATGATAACAGAATGACCTGTTATTTATATAACAAAAGTAAGGAATATGAATAATTTATGTTTATTGAATATTGAACATAATAAATAACATAACAGTCACTTACATAATTTCGGCGATAAACAATCCAATTAGTAACTGAAGACTGTTGAAGTTACAAAAAGGAAAAATATTGAAAAAAAAATTCAACTTGATGATGGTTCAATTTCTACAAAATTAGAGTCTGTAACAAAAGGTAATGGTAAACTATGCATCTACTAATTATAATTAGTTATCCAAAAAATAGTCCAATCAACTTCTGACATTTAATATTTGAAGTCTAGAATAAACATAAAACATAATAAACAAAATTAATGAAATAAAAAAAGATTTCCTCATTGGCTGTCAAGTACGGCAATTAATTAAACCTCAGCCAACTGAAATATCAATTATCCTAACTTTTGCAATGCTCAATAAAGAATGACAGAGAATCCGATTACCAAGAAGAAGGTGCAATAATTATTGGCATAGATTGATGATACAAAATAATGAAAGAAATTGACAGTACAAGAGATTGAAGATTAGAAAATGCCACATAATTTGTACATGTAAAACAAAAAATGGAAAGTGTGATAGGAATGAAGAAACACTTAATGAGGTAGATGCATTTAAGGACATACTTGCAATTAATATTCAAGAGTGGAACTCTGTTAGTCTATTATATAGATATTGACTTCTATATATTGTATTCCAAAATAGAATTTTCAATACCATTAGAGACATTTAAGTATATTTAATATAGAAAAAAACATTTAAGTACAAATCTAGAATAGGAAATAAATTATTAGGCACCTATAAGCCATTACTAATTACATCAATTACACGGCTGACAAATATGCGAAGTTTGCAATATTCTACATTAAATATGAATTCATATTAATTTAGACACATTGTATTTTAAAATAGAATTCTCAATTTTCAATGAAAATAAGAGGCATTTAATTACATTTAATATTGATAAAAACATTTAAGTGAAAATCTGGAATAAGGAACAAATTGTTATGAACGTATAAGCCATTATTAATTACAATAATTGCAAGGCTGTCAAATCATTCCAGTTTCCAATATTGTGCATTAAATATAAATTAATATTAATTTATTAACGATAGAAGTCACTTTCCAAACATTAATGAAAGTTGTGCATTGTTGAGATATTCATGTAAATTATTTTCATGGAGATTTGAGCTATAACCACACTTTATATATGTATACTACGGATTATATATATATATATATATGTACACTACGGATTATATATATATATATATATAATTTGTGTGTGTAACATCCCATATTTTTGTATTCTCTTAAAATAAAATAAAAGAAATTTATAAAAGTCCTTAAGAGATTGGGCTAAGAAATCATGATTAAAAGTAAGAAAAATTAGATCAGAAGGCTAACAGCCGACTGCTAGCAATAGAACAGTTGACTGATAGGCTTGAAATGTAGTAATATCATGTTCAGTGCAGATCAGTTGACTGATGTAGAGTAAACAATCGATTGATCACATCAATAAAATAAATCAGATTCAGAATAGAGAGGTATCAGTTGACTGATAAATGGATAACAGTCGACTGATGAGCTAAAATATCAGAAAATTAGAGAATAGAGAGCAAGCAGTTGACTGATAGGCATGCAACAGTCAACTGCCGGCTCTTAGAATAGCAAGTTTAAGTTGGTGCAACTGATAAAAATCAGTTGAGAAATTACCAAAATAGCCCTAACCCACCATAAATACATGAGGAATAAGTTACGGGCAAAGTAATAATTCTACAAGAGTCTATATATGAGTCTATGTGGATGTGTTCTGAAAGAAGAAGGAAGAGAAAGAGATGGATAAAAACAAAGCACCAAGAGAGAGAAAATGAAAGAAATCAAGAAAAGAGGCTAGAAGAAGGGACCAAGGGTTGAAAATCAGATTTAAAGCTTGATTTCATATCCAAGGTAGCTAAGAATCATGACATATGCAAGGTAGCTTGATATATTATGAAACAAGTTAGGTTGTGTTTCATAAAGAACTAAGAATCATGATAATAGCTTGGAATTTCTATAGAAATAGAATAATAGCAAAAGGTAGAATTCATTAATAAGACCTTAGCAAGAATAAAATAAGACCATGAGATTCTATAGAAAAGAACAAAAGCTAGCTAAAGGTAGAATTCATTAATAAGACTTTTTTGCAAGAGTTAGTCTTATAAAAGAAGAAAGAAAAGTTAGCTAAATGTATAAATAATCCATAAGACCTTTAGAAAGAACTAGTTTTCTTATAAAGAAGAAGTAAATGTTAGCTAAAGGTAGAATAAATCAATAAGACCTTTAGCCAAAACTTGTCTTATAGTAGAAGACTAAGACAAGGAGAACTAAAAAAAATAATATGATTAGCAGATTCTTTATTCCATAGTAGAAAAAAAAAAGAAAGCCTTAATCTACAGAAGAGAATAAGGAGAATGAGACTTGTTCCACATAAGAGAACAAGGGAAAGGGACTCATATTCCGTAGAAGAGAATAAGAGAAGAATAAAATATCTTATGCCATAGTATAGTATGAGGTAAGACTCTTATTCCACATAAGAGAATAAGAGAAGAACAAAACATTTTATGTCACAGTAAAGTATAATGTGAGACTCCTATTCCATATAAGAGAGTAAGAGAAGAATACCTTATTCCACAAAAGAGGATGAGGTAAGCAGAATCTTATTCCATAAAACGGAATAAGATAGAATACACCTTATATTATAGAAGAGTATAAGAGAGAGGTTTTTATTCCACATAAGAGAATAAGAGAAGAACATACTCTTATTCCACAACAAAGAATAAGAGTAGAATCTTATTCACAGTAGAGAGTAAGATAGTACAGACTTATTCTAAAGTAGAGAATAAGAGAAAAATCTATCTCTTTAATAAAGAATAAGATGAAAATAAGATATATTCTAGAATAAAGAATAAGAAGAATAAGACTTGTTCCATAGTAAAGAACAAGTAGAAGCCATGAGCTAGAATAAGAAGCCATGTGCTAGATTAAAAGGCCTTGTGCTAGATTAAGAAATAAATATAAAGAAAGTTTATTTTAAGCTTATTCATATGTTATGAATAATAGTTTTATTAAGCAAAAGCCATGGATGAATGATTTGATTATTAATGTTTTTTATGGTTGAAATGATTCTTATATATATGTTTTTATAAAATTTAGCTAGCTACTGAGATACATTGTATCTCACTTTTAGAAATTGATCATTTTAGGAGATAAAGACAAGAGAAAGGCCTTGATGCTGTGAATAGTATGTGCGAAGTAGTTTCAGTTATATATTCACATGTTTGTAATATATTTAAGATATTATGGAATGATGTAGTACTATACATATGGAAACTTTATATATGCATTGTAGTAATCGTATATGATATGAGAACAATATTAAAGTTTATCAGAGTTATGTAGCAAAAACATGCAAATTGCAAAATTGTCAGTCGACCAGCTAGTTTTGAAATACATCTTGTTGGCCTACTCAAGAGTTACTAGGCGATCAGTACCCTAAGATCAATCAACCGACAACTCTTGGAAACAAAGATGAAATTATAGTACACTCAGCAGTCGATTGACCAATTTTAAGAAGTCGACTGATAGCTGCTGCATAGATCAAAGAAGTATTTTATTTACTTAAACTCCCTATGAATTTCTAAAGCATATCAATGGGTTGATGATTCTAGAAAGCTCATGAAAGAAAAACTTTAGTTCATGAACAATGTCAAATATAAACAACCCTAATATTTTTTTATAACTAACAGGGAAAATAAGATGAGACGTTACAGTGTGTGTGTACATTATGGATTATATAATATCTATATATAAATATATATATATATATATATATATATATATAATAGATATTATATAATGTTACCAACTTGTCACGTCCCAAAATTTGAGCACGTGACCGGCACGGAAAGTGAATTTCATTTCACCTCCGTAAGCCTATCTTTCTCTTAATCATCATACAATTCTATTTCATGCAACCAAACCGAATTCTCTATACATACTACAATCATTCACATTACATCACTGAATGAACCTACCCGATTACAGAGATTTCTAGATTTATACAACTTAAAATAAGACTTAACTATTATACCTTTATCCTGATATATTTATGTTTAGTGACTTCTATATAACTTTGTTTGAACCAAAAAAAAAGGTTGAAGCATTTAATTTCAGGAACATAATCTCATAAAATAAATTTATATATAATCCATAACACAAACAAATGTTTAAAACAAACATTGACCATAAATAATACTCCAAATAGTACATAAACTCTTAACTCAAACAAGTAACATATAAAAAAAAAGATTCTGACAAAGACACTGATTATTATCCTCAACCATTTTCTTCTCAACCCCATTGCTTGCAACAACATCAATATCAAATTCAAAATATTTAGCAAACTTGTTTTGTATCTAAATATTGTCACTCAACTCCATTTAGTTCCTCAAAATCTCATAGAGGATTGCGTCAATGACATACACATTCTTCATCATGAGGGTTTTGACTTTCGCATCCCTAGAATGGAGTTGCATTACTCAATGTGTAGTTGATGAATTGGAAGTGACCTCAATCCCGCAAAAATCTAGGTAGAAAAATTGGGCGTTTGCTGAATCTTTTTGCATCGTCTAAATTCTCAAGTGAGTTTTGGTTGCTTGCAATGTCGAAAAACTCACACTGGAGGCTGAGATCTTTAATGTTCTTATTTTTCATTATGTATTCAACCCATGATACAACTTCTTCACAAGCAATGATTTATAGGAAATAGATGAGATGACAACTATGAATGTCACTAGAGTGACATGCCAATAAGAGAGAAACCATTGGACCGTACCATTTAAGCCTTCTCTGTATGGGTTGGTTAAGAGTGGACGTTGGATCCTGAGCTTTGGATGAGTTTTGCCTTTGAAATAATAATATGATCATTCTCTTCCTATAGATTTCAAGGCAATTGATGTGCTGCCAAAGTGACATCCATCTACGTGAAAGAACACTGGTTTTCACTTATTCATCTATGGAAAAATTAGAGATGATGAGAGACAATATTTTATGAAGGGGGAAGGTGGTGAGATCTGATATCTTTTAAGCCAAAGCCTTGACTTTTAATTTCATCACGACCATCTATAATGTAAGAATATAGCTGCAAAATCTTGTTCGATTTAGGGTTTTGTGAAGGAAGAGGAGGAGGAGGAGGAGGAAGAGAGAGAGAGAGGTCTAAAGGGAATATGTCAAAGCTTTGGTTGAATTTGCTTAAATAAAAAACTATAGTATAAAATCAAGACGACATTAAGTCAATATTAATTCACGTATTAAGCTTGTAATTGAATTAAAAATTTTCAAAATTCGAATTTACAAGCTTTTGATGCCACATTGTATCATTAATTATGTGATGAAAAAATTGGTGGTGAGAGGTGATTAAAATCAAAACTATTCATTGACAAAAATCAAGACAATCTTAATTCACATATTAATCATGCAATCAAATTCAAAATTAAAGAATTAACAAATTACATACGTCATACTATATCATTAGGAATAGGCATTAAATTTGTAGATATGGAGTTATTTTAGTCTATTAGATAGATATATAGATATAGATTTATTTGAAATTTATTTCATATAAATTTTTTCTATAAGTTATATGCATTTAGATATTGAAAAAAAAAAGTAGTCTTAACCATTCATTATCCATATTCTGAAACAATATCTCAATAATCAAATATGTATTCAAATCTAAACATCTTAATCTTAAAAAAAATAAATACCCTAATATTGCTTAGTTGTAATAATAATAGTAATAAGATTTTACTTGTAATTAATAAACTTAAAAAAAATTGATCTTTCATTTTTTATAATATATATCCATATTCTCCTTTCTGAAATATTTTATTTTAAGCTTACTTGAAATTTTGGTAAATGTAACAGTTATAATTTACGTTCCACTTTATTATTTCCGATGAGTTTGGTTAATTAATTTGTTTAATTAGTTGTTATTATAATTGTTATTATCTCCTCGTTATTTTTATTTAATTGCCCAATAACCCCAAAATTCTGAATTAGAAGAATCTGTTTAATTTTAGGAGATTTTTGAATCATAATTTATTTGAGTGTGGTCAAATAATCCTTAAAGATAATATTTTAACCAACAAAAGTACTATTTAGACCTTTGAACTTTGATATATGTTTCAACTCATATGTTTTTAATTAGTTTTGATTATATTTATGAGCTTAACGTTGTCCAAATATTTAACAATAGATGCTGACTTGCCATCATATATTGCATACATCAGTTCCCATTAATTTACCATAATTTTGTCACGTAGAATTGAAACTGATAATGACAATCATTAGTTACTGTATATATGATTATTTTGGTCATATCATATATGATTATTTTGGTCATTTAGCGTGGGTCGAAAACACCATTTAGCGTCGGTTTTGACCCACGCTAAACGACTTAACGTCGGTTTCCAAAACCGATGTTAAGTGTTCCGTTGCAAGTCCATTTAGCGTCGGTTTTAACATCCGTGGGAATAACCGACGTTAAATTAATTTAACGTCTGTTTTAACAAACCGACGTTAAATGACTAAGAAGTCATAGTAATGTAATCTAGCGTCGATCAAAACTGACGCTAAATCGCAACTTTAACGTCGGTTTTGATCGACGTTAACTTTTGACATTTTAGCTTCAATTATAACCGACGTTAAAGTTGTGATTTAGCGTCGATTTTGACCGACGCTAGATTATATTACTGATTTCTATTTAGTCATTTAACGTCGGTTATGACCGACGCTAAATGACTTTGGCTGATTTTTAATTAATATCATTTAACATCGATTTTGACCGTCGCTAAAGGTGTGATTTAATATCAATTTTAACCGGCGCTAGATGACTTTGGCCAATTTTTATTCTAGTTTAATTAAATTGAAACTAACATTAATTTTCAAGACCAATATTTTAAATACAATCAAATTTAATTTCAACTTACGCTATATCTATATTTCAAGGTAATATCTAACCAAAATTTAACAGATACTAAAAGTCAAACTATAAAAGAAAATATATTTGAATAAAAACATACATTTGTAAACATAAGTTTTACATCAAATCCGAAGTTAAAAGTTAAAACATTCTAAAAGAACAAGTTTCACATGTCCTAACAAAATAAATATAATAGTCATGGGTTGTGACTAGCTTCAGAAGAGCGTCGACATCCTTGAAGTGAAACCTTTACTGGGTGAGTAAACTCCTCCACTAATTGGATGACCTTTCTCTAACTCCTATAAACCAAGAAAATATCAATTATAATGAAATATAATACACAAAAAAATATTATTGAAAATTCTGTAAGTCACCATTTCATGCATCCTTCTAGCATTTAGTCCTATACACGAGCATTTAGTCCTAGCTATGTATATTCCAAACACATGATCTTTATAAATGTATTTTGTAGGTCCTAGAAATAGAATAAAATGTATATATAAAATTAAAAAAAAGTTCGTTGAGCCTTAATTAAAATACACTATACATGAGCATTTAGTCCTAGCTATGTACTGCATAGAAGATTCATACATACGATACTAGTCAAACATGCATTCTAGTCAAATGCCATAACTGTCATAGCTATTAAATGAATAATCTAGAAAAATTAAGAAAAATAAATGTGAAATTACATAAGTCTAACATTCTAGAAAGTTGTAATTGTGTATATGTCTCATGCATAAATGTCTCATAGTAACTTCAGCTAACACTAAAGTTCTTTCCAATGTAGAAAACAAAAGTAACATACCAAGTGACGTACCAACTAGGATTTCTGTGGGTGTGATGCGACCTAGTGCACAAGGGCAAGACACAACCTGGAAAGAGCCACATTATTGCACTAACCAATTAACCATGTCATCGCACAAAGGTCCTAGAAGCACCAAGTATTCAATTCTAACACTTGCAAATACTTTCTTCAAACTTTATATTTGTAAATTGACTCTTACAAGGTACAACTATTTGTCTTTAATATTTAAATCCTTCTATTTATTTATTTTATTAATCTAGTTAATTAAAATGTTATCTTATCAGACTTCATCATGTATCAGTAGATTGAAGAGGGGAAAGAACCGTAGACCAGGAAAATCCTAGAATTATATATCCAACCAATTCAAGGAAGATTGACTTACAAAATGGTTGATAAGTTGGGCTATATTTCCTTTATCAATGGCATCTACCACCACTTCTTTGCTTATCTTAAAAGGCTGCAAAAACAAAAAATCAGGACAGTTTAGTGCAATAAGTGATGAATAATTAAGCTAACCCAAAAACTTTAACTAGGAATAGAGATTTTTTTCCCCTACTTTCGGTCATCCCAAACTTATAAATAAATAAAAAAAAAGCAGAATCCCAATAAGTGAAAATAAAAAGGGAAAAAAAATTGGTCAATTCTGCACTTAACAAGAGTTACATAGATATGGAAGCTAAGTTTGTTATAAATTATGTCTTAAGTAAAAATAACATATTTACATGTACTTATTTTATAAATGAAATTTCTAACCACGTGCTGTAACTTTGTTGTGTAAATGAAGGGCACAATTTCGAAATCAAGCTACAAATGAGACAGTCATTTATATTCACTTAAGCTAGTTATGGTTAAAAACAAAAATCAAGAGGATTTTGTATAGCGTTCAGACAAACATAATTCCAAGGATAAATTAAATGCCAAAAAGTCCATGGACATGCTGCAGTAGTAAAAGTGACATAATTAATTACAATGGAAAGGGGAATAGAGAATTTGAAAAAGCGTATCAATTAGAATTCCTTAAACCATATATGGAAATTGGAAAAAGGGTATCAATTAGAATTCCCTATCAGCCAACTAGTATCTCTTGTTGCCTTTCTATAATGAAAATGTTTACTTTGCTGATTAGGACATGTGCATAGCACCACCAACACCAGTATCGCACATGTGCTTTTACTTCTAAACTTATCTCTCTCAATTCTACACCTCTCCTACAACATTATCCTTTTTCTTTGTTCTGATCCCACAAAATAAATTTATCAAAACCATTGTTAATTTCTAAACAGTTACTCATTCAAGTTGTTGTTGACAATCCTATTTATCTATATATGGTTTTATGCGACAGTACTAAAAGAAAGAAAGTGAAGATTCTAGTTTTAAAAGCAAGTCTTAAATCCCAGTGTCAGATCCGATAAATTCTAAACTAACGATTCAAATCCGAAAGGTTATCATAGTGAAAGAAGTAAGAAATTTTAAGAAATGGATGAATGAAACATACTGTTTTTGGCTTGGACGCATTGACTCACATGTTCGGCTGCACTCTTTGCTCTGCATATGATTCAAGAAGAAAGTAATTAGGAACAGAAAAAGCTATTTACTGATATTGAAATGAATATTAGTATATATAGATAAACTGATTAAGAAGCGAACCACAAAGACGACGACTCCGGTGGTTTCAACTCCAATATTGAGAAACAGAGACCAAAACAAAATCTGCTATCCTTGCCTTGATCAACGCTGCTCATCACGCGAAGGAGAAAAATAGAGGAAAGGGACGATTTCAGTGAAGCTTCGGCCATGGACCACCACGCACTGCTCGTCTTCCTCCCTCCCTCGGTTTCTCCCTTTCTTTCGGCTGAGTCTCTCTCACGTAATGGCAATGTGTGTGTGCGCGTGTTCTTAGGGTTCTCAATTAGGGTCATGTAGTCATATGGAAATTGGGGGGAAATTTTTTTTTTGGTGAAATTGTGAATGGGTGAAATGGGGGGAAATTAAGAATGAGTGAAAGTGAATAAGGAGGGAAGAAAAAAATTTTACAATATTTTTACCCACACACTAATGCTATTAATATTATAGGTAAAATTAATATTAAATTTTATATAAGATGATGTTGTTCTCATAGCAGAGACAAGGGAAGAGATTAATTCTAAACTTGAGTTATTGTCACATCCCAAAAATTGAGCATGTGAAAAGATACTACTCATTTGATATAATTCTCAAACATACGTTATATACATATATTGTGTAAGGTTTTACATTCAACCTTAATCATTCATTCCACACTATAGAATTATATTCATCTGATAAGCAAATATAGACATACATAGTCTGATATTTCTATCTCATCGCAAGCCTAGGAGACCTATAGAAAGTACAGAGCGTTTCTAGTGTCCACATTAATAAGTACTGGTATCCCACCAGACAGAAATAGAGAATAAACCCAAGGGGCTTCTAATCTTCAAACGGATACTCTTGTTCTTTATTTTCTGTATCTGAAAAAAAATAATCATAGTGAGTGTGAGTTTATTTAAAAACTCAGTAAGTAAATAACTGTACTATATAAAATATCAAAAGTACAAATACCACATTTACTCATATAATTAATTATCTTATACATCGAGTAGTATGAGACTCTAACCCTTTCAAACTCATGAATAAGATTTCTTAGATATACAACGAGTAGTATGGGACTCTAACCCTTTCAAACTCGTGAATAAGATCTCATCGATATACACCGAGTAGTATGGGACTCTAACCCTTTCAACTCGTGTATAGGTTTCATAGATATGCACTGAGTAGTATGGGACTTTAACCCTTTCAAACTCGTGTATAAGATTTCTTAGATATACACCGAGTAGTATGGGACTTTAACCCTTTCACACTCGTGTATTAGATCCCGTAGATCTTTACTCATTAATAAGATAGTGAGAATTCATCACATAGTTCAATTGTCATGAGATAAATAATTTCTTCATACTCTTATTTCTACTGATCATCATATACTCCCATATGAAAAATTAATTGCTTATTATCCAAATAATATTGTAAATGGGACTTATATTGTACTTTGACTAGTAATATCAAATTAGCTGAGCAAGGTTATTCACTCACCTTGATTTTTGTCCAAGTTTACCTTGTTCCACACTAGAATTTGTGTAGGAAAATTTCCTAGTAAAATATATTACAAGGAATCATAAGAAAGGAAACAAAATCACGAAAATACGTAAAATTTTCTGACTGCTACAGTAACGGGTTGCTACAGTACGGTTGCTATAGTAACGGTTTGCTACAGTGCCGGTTCGCTACAGTAACTTTGACTGCTACAGTACCGTTGACTGCCGACACTACAGTAACTGCTACAGTACCCGAAGAAAATTTTCCAGATTTTTTCCCGAAATTTCTGGTCGCTACAGTAACTCGAAGAAAAATTTCAGATTTTCAGTTGCTACAGTACTTCGAATTTTGCAGAAAATCTTTCAAAAAAATTCATCCTTTCCTTTCTTTTGATTCAAAACCAGAATCTCAACTCTTTTAACCGATTATAACTCAAATATAACTTCTAAAACAACTGAGATTCATGAATTATCATCAAAATCTTCAAGAACAAAACCTCCTCTGATCTTGTATATAAACTGAAATTTAAGGAAAATAATCGGATTAAAGCTTACCTTTGATCCTTACAAAGCTTTTGAACCGAACAAATAATCAGAAATTCTGAAGATCAAGGAAATGATTTGAGAAGAAAATGAAGAACTGAGAGAGAAATCTTTTCTGCTTCCTTCGGCTGAGTGAAAAAATGAGGGTTACTATTGAAACTTTATATTAAATATTTCTAATGGGTTATTCAATAACCCATGGGTATCCATAACCCAACATCCAAACCCATCCAGTCAATTTACAGTAAATGGATTAATTGACCATTCTGAAACCACTTTCCATGAATTTCACCATTCTTAGAATATATCCCTCATTGTGCAAATATTTAGTCCAGTCACTTAACTCAATTTTCATAAATAATATTCAAAAAGAACAATTAAATATGAAAATTAAAAATGACCAAAATAAATAACTAAAATAACGTTGTAGAATTCTAAAATACTGTTAAGCGAATTATATTCTGAAATTAACGGGTATTACATTCTACCCCCCTTAAAAGAATTCGGTCTTCCGAATTAAAATCTTACCTCAAGTTTCAAATAAATGTGGATAGTTTTTCCACATCTCATCTTCTGCCTCCCACGTAGCTTCCTCGCGAGAATGATTTCTCCAAAGAACCTTGACAGTAGGAATTTCTTTGGTACGCAATTTCTTGACTTTTCTATCAAGGATAGCTACTGGTACCTCTTCGTAGGTGAGAGTTTCATCAAAATGAACTTCTTGGGGTTGAATGACATGAGAAGGATCAGGAAGATACTTCCGTAGCATGGACACATGAAATATTGGATGAACTCCCTCTAGGTTGGAAGGTAGGTCTAGGCGATATGCCACATTACCCACTCTGTCTACAACCTCATATGGGCCAACATACCTCGGACTAAGCTTGCCTTTCTTCCCGAATCTCATTACTCCTTTCATAGGTGAGATTCGTAAGAAAACCATATCACCTATTGCAAATTCAAGGTCACGTCGTCGGTTGTCCGCATAAGACTTCTGTCTACTCTGAGCAGTTAACAACTTCTCTCTGATCAGTTTAACTTTATTTATATCTTCCTGTATCATCTCAGGTCCAAATATTTTGGTTTCACCAAGTTCAAACCAACCTATAGGAGATCGACACCGTCTCCCATACAAAGCCTCAAAAGGTGCCATCTGAATACTGGCTTGGTAACTGTTGTTATAAGCAAATTCAATAAGAGACAAATGATCTTCCCAACTTCCACTGAAATCCATCACACAAGCTCTTAGCATATCCTCTAAAGTCTGAATTGTCCTTTCGGACTGTCCATCAGTCTGAGGATGGAATGCTGTGCTAAGATTCACTTTGGTACCCAAAGCCTCTTGAAAGACTTTCCAGAACCGAGAAGTAAACTGAGGTCCTTGGTCTGATATAATGGATATTGGTACACCATGAAGTTTCACTATTTCTTTAACATAAAGTCGAGCAAGTTTTGCTACACTGAAAGTGGTATGAACAGGAAGAAAATGTGCTGACTTAGTAAGTCGATCCACTATGACCCATATTGAGTCATTTCCTTTTGTTGACCGAGGTAAACCTACTACAAAATCCATAGTGATCCTTTCCCACTTCCACTCGGGAATATCTAGTTTTTGCATCAAACCAGGTGGTAATCGATGTTCAGCTTTAACTTGCTGACAAGTCAAACATCGAGCTACAAAGTCAGTCACGTCTCGCTTCATGCCCTCCCACCAGTAAACTTGTTTCAAGTCCTGATACATTTTCACAGCACCAGGATGTACAACATAGGGTGAACCATGAGCTTCCATTAAGATTTCATATTTCAAAGATTCAATGTTGGGGACACAGAGTCTCCCATTAAACCATAAGACTCCTTCTTCATCTACCAAGAAATTTGGTGCTAGACCTTGCTTTGCCTTATCTCTGACTTTGACCATATCAATGTCACCTTCTAAAGTTGCTTTTACTTTTTCAACAAGGGATGATCTAACTGTTAAATGAGCCAGAAATGTACCTGACTCAGTGATCTCGAAGAATACTCCATCAGCTTCCAATTCTTGTAGTTCATGTATTAGAGACCTCCTTATAGTGGCAATGTGAGCTAAACTTCCCATAGACTTTCGACTTAGAGCATCAGCCACTACATTTGCTTTACCTGGATGGTAAAGGATGGTACAATCATAATCTTTCAGAAGTTCTATCCACCTTCGTTGCCTTAAATTGAGATCTCTCTGCTCAAAAATGTACTTAAGGCTTTTGTGATATGTAAAAATTTTACAAGTTTTCCCATACAAGTAATGTCTCTATATCTTTAGGGCAAACACTACAGCTGTCATTTCCAAATCATGAGTGGGGTAATTCAATTCATGCTTTTTAAGCTGACGTGAGCCATAAGCTATGACTTTATCATGTTGCATCAACACACACCCTAAGCCTATCTTTGAGGCATCACAGAATACAGAGTAACCCCCTGGTCCTGATGGTAGAATTAAGACTGGTGCAGAAGTTAAACACTCTTTCAATTGGGTGAAACTTTGTTCACATGAATCATCCCAAATGTATTTAACATTCTTTCGGGTTAACTCATTTAATGGAAGAGCCGTCTTAGAGAAATCTTTGACAAAGCGACGGTAATACCCTGCTAAGCCAAGAAAACTACGTACTTCAAACACAGTTGTTGGTCTAGGCCATTGTTTTACTGCTTCAATTTTACTTGGATCTACATGAATACCTTCTTGGAAAATAACATGTCCCAAAAATGTTACATGACTCATCCAGAATTCACATTTCGAGAGCTTTGCGTACAACTGATGCTCTCTCAAGGTCTGAAGCACTATTCTCAAATGTTCAGTATATTCTTCGTGACTCTTTGAATATACCAAATATCATCAATAAATACAATTACAAACTTATCAAGGAATGATTTGAACACTCTGTTCATTAAATTCATAAATGCTGCTGGTGTATTTGTCAACCCAAAAGACATCACAAGAAACTCATAATGTCCATACCGTGTACGAAAAGCTGTCTTAGGTATATCATCGTTCTTAATTCGTAACTGATGATATCCAGACCTTAGATCAATCTTTGAGAAGTATTTTACTCCTTGAAGCTGATCAAACAAATCATCTATCCTTGGTAAAGGATACTTATTCTTCACTGTGACTTTATTCAGCTGACGATAATCTATACATAATCTCATAGAACCATCTTTCTTTTTCACAAAAAGAACAGGAGCACCCCAAGGTGAAAAACTTGGGCGAATGAACCCTTTGTTTAACAAATCTTCCAATTGTTCTTTGAGTTCTTTTAGCTCAACAGGAGCCATACGATAAGGTGGAATAGAAATTGGTTTTGTGTCTGGGACCAAATCAATACTGAACTCAATATCTCTTTCTGGCGGTAATCCAGGTAAATCTTCTGGGAACACATCTGGGAATTCATTAACCACATGAATGTCTTCTAACTTCTGTTCTTTCTTTTCTAAATCTTTGATAAAAGCTAGAAATCCCTGACATCCCTTTCGCAACATACGTTGGGCACTTAACATAGATATCATGTTGCAAGGTACATCACTTCGATCTCCAACACAAAATTACTACTCCCCGGTATATTAAAGGAAATAACTTTGTCACGACAATTTATAGTAGCATGACAAGAAGATAGCCAGTCCATCCCTAGAATCACATCAAAATCTAACATATTGAGAACCATAAGATCTATCTCAGTTTCCATGCCTCCAACGATTATTTTACAAGAACGATAACATGTTTTAACCATCAAAGTCTCTCTCATCGGTGTGGAAACCAAGAATGGTTCTTTAAGAATAATCGAATCAAATGCAAATCTCTTGGCAAATAAGGGCGACACATATGAGTGAGTAGAACCGGGGTCAAACAAAATACGTGCAGCAAAAGTATTAACAGATAATATACCTGTAACTACAGCATTGGATGTTTGAGCATCCTGTCGGGTTAGAGCATATACTCTTGCATTTCCTCTGCCAGCAGTTTTTTTTTTCCACGGTCACCTTGGCCTCTTCCAGAACCTCTTCCCATACTACCCCCTATTGAAGGGGTTGGTGTTTGAGTAATAGATTGTGGTCGAGGTGGCAAAGTAGACCCTTGACCTGGTCTTGTCATGAGCTGAGGGCACTCCCTTACAAAATGTCCTTTTTGTCCACAGTTAAAACAACCTGTACCAACAGTGTTTAACCTGCATTCTCCGAAGTGAAACTTTCCACATTCAGGACACTGAGGTTTCTTCCTTCTAGCTTGAGTACCTCCTCTACTAGAAGAACTAAAACCACCCCTGCTCTTTGAACAAGGCTTAGCCACACTGGCTGTAGAATACAATGACTTAGTAGGAGTGGCTGGAGCATGTTGTGATGCAGTAAAGGGTTTCAAAGTCCCTGAGTCTTCCCTTTGATCAAAAGATCTCCTATATCTAGCTTTCTTCTTTTGTCGATATTCTTCTTTATTCTTTGACCTCCTTTCCATAACCAATCTGTAAAACTCCGTCCACATAACTGGCGGTGTGCCTTGAATTCTAGCTTTCTTCCAGTTCTTCCACCATTTACCAGCCCTACCCTTTAACTGAAAAGAAGTGAATTCTACCTTTTGAGTAGGAGAACACCCTATAGCATCACAGATTGCTTCACAATCTTCAAGAAAACATTGTGGGTCCTCTTTGGGATCTTCCCCTGAAAAAGTAGGAGGCCTCATTTTCTGGAATTCAGACATTCTTACCTCCCTTACGTTATCTCCTCCAGCTAACTGAGCTGGTGGTACAATTTCAGCTTCAACAATAGGAGGATCCACTGGCAGGTTAGCTTGTGCAGCTCGACCTCTCATTTCAGCCTCAAATCGGTCAAATCGTTCATTCATCAAATTAATCACATGTGCAATAGTTACATTGCCAACGTGAGCATCAGGTTCGACTCTCCTTGCTTGCTCACTAGTTGCGCCCTCAGTACTTTGAGCATGTAAACTATCACCACGGTTAGGATCATCTTGCACATGTACTGGTGGATTTATGGCCCTCCTTGGACCCATATGCTCATTATTATTAGAAGATCCTTCTGACATTGATCTGTCACAGATCTACACACATAACGAACAATTTTCAGACATACACAAAATATCACTTACTAGCCCCGCTGAAAATTATCTATAAAATGACGTTATACTCTACAAGGTCTTTTATGGAACCTAATCCTATGGTCATGCCGCGTCTCATGACAATAGGGAAGGGCCCACAAAGATCACTTTGCTCTGTACTCTATAGGGGACCTATAAAACCTTTCCTCTGATACCAAATTTGTCACATCCCAAAAATTGAGCATGTGAAAAGATACTACTCATTTGATATAATTCTCAAACATACGTTATATACATATATTGTGTAAGGTTTTACATTCAACCTTAATCATTCATTCCACACTATAGAATTATATTCATCTGATAAGCAAATATAGACATACATAGTCTGATATTTCTATCTCATCGCAAGCCTAGGAGACCTATAGAAAGTACAGAGCGTTTCTAGTGTCCACATTAATAAGTACTGGTATCCCACCAGACAGAAATAGAGAATAAACCCAAGGGGCTTCTAATCTTCAAACGGATACTCTTGTTCTTTATTTTCTGTATCTGAAAAAAAATAATCATAGGGAGTGTGAGTTTATTTAAAAACTCAGTAAGTAAATAACTGTACTATATAAAATATCAAAAGTACAAATACCACATTTACTCATATAATTAATTATCTTATACATCGAGTAGTATGGGACTCTAACCCTTTCAAACTCATGAATAAGATTTCTTAGATATACAACGAGTAGTATGAGACTCTAACCCTTTCAAACTCGTGAATAAGATCTCATCGATATACACCGAGTAGTATGGGACTCTAACCCTTTCAACTCGTGTATAGGTTTCATAGATATGCACTGAGTAGTATGGGACTTTAACCCTTTCAAACTCGTGTATAAGATTTCTTAGATATACACCGAGTAGTATGGGACTTTAACCCTTTCACACTCGTGTATTAGATCCCGTAGATCTTTACTCATTAATAAGATAGTGAGAATTCATCACATAGTTCAATTGTCATGAGATAAATAATTTCTTCATACTCTTATTTCTACTGATCATCATATACTCCCATATGAAAAATTAATTGCTTATTATCCAAATAATATTGTAAATGGGACTTATATTGTACTTTGACTAGTAATATCAAATTAGCTGAGCAAGGTTATTCACTCACCTTGATTTTTGTCCAAGTTTACCTTGTTCCACACTAGAATTTGTGTAGGAAAATTTCCTAGTAAAATATATTACAAGGAATCATAAGAAAGGAAACAAAATCACGAAAATACGTAAAATTTTCTGACTGCTACAGTAACGGGTTGCTACAGTACGGTTGCTATAGTAACGGTTTGCTACAGTGCCGGTTCGCTACAGTAACTTTGACTGCTACAGTACCGTTGACTGCCGACACTACAGTAACTGCTACAGTACCCGAAGAAAATTTTCCAGATTTTTTCCCGAAATTTCTGGTCGCTACAGTAACTCGAAGAAAAATTTCAGATTTTCAGTTGCTACAGTACTTCGAATTTTGCAGAAAATCTTTCAAAAAAATTCATCCTTTCCTTTCTTTTGATTCAAAACCAGAATCTCAACTCTTTTAACCGATTATAACTCAAATATAACTTCTAAAACAACTGAGATTCATGAATTATCATCAAAATCTTCAAGAACAAAACCTCCTCTGATCTTGTATATAAACTGAAATTTAAGGAAAATAATCGGATTAAAGCTTACCTTTGATCCTTACAAAGCTTTTGAACCGAACAAATAATCAGAAATTCTGAAGATCAAGGAAATGATTTGAGAAGAAAATGAAGAACTGAGAGAGAAATCTTTTCTGCTTCCTTCGGCTGAGTGAAAAAATGAGGGTTACTATTGAAACTTTATATTAAATATTTCTAATGGGTTATTCAATAACCCATGGGTATCCATAACCCAACATCCAAACCCATCCAGTCAATTTACAGTAAATGGATTAATTGACCATTCTGAAACCACTTTTCCATGAATTTCACCATTCTTAGAATATATCCCTCATTGTGCAAATATTTAGTCCAGTCACTTAACTCAATTTTCATAAATAATATTCAAAAAGAACAATTAAATATGAAAATTAAAAATGACCAAAATAAATAACTAAAATAACGTTGTAGAATTCTAAAATACTGTTAAGCGAATTATATTATGAAATTAACGGGTATTACAGTTATGGAGAGCTACTTTGGAATCGAAGGGTTTTCGTCTGAGCAGGAGTAAGACCGAATATATGCATTGTAAGTTTAACAAGCGACAAGCTAGGAACGAGTTGGAGGTTAAGCTTGGTGATCAGGTCGTATCACAAGTGTCAAAGTTTAGGTATTTGGGATCAATTATACAAGATGACGGCGAAGTTATTAGAGATGTGGAACATAGGATACAAGCTGGGTGGTTGAAGTGGAGAATGACATCAGGGGTTATTTGTGATCGGAAAGTACCCGATAAACTCAAAGGAAAGTTTTATCGTACTGCTATAAGACCAGCGATTTTATATGGGAGTGAATGTTGGGCAATGAAAGGACAACAAGAACATAAAATTGGAGTGGCGGAGATGAGGATGTTGCGTTGGATGTGTGGTCATACAAGAAAAGATAGGATCCGTAATGATCATTTACGAGGTAGAGTTGGGGTGGCACCTATTGAGGAAAAAATGGTTGAAAACCGTTTAAGATGGTTTGGGCATATGCAAAGAAGACCGTTGGAAGCGCCAGTTAGGAGAGTTGAGCAGATGGTTTGGAGCCCTATGAAAAAAGGTCGAGGAAGACCAAAAAAGACACTTAGAGAAATTATTGAATGAGACCTTTTAATAAATGAGATATCTAAAGAGTTGGTCATTGATAGAGCTCAATGGCGTCGTGCGATCCATGTAGCCGACCCCACTTAGTGGGATAAGGCTTTGTTGTTGTTGTTGTTGTTGTTGTATTTAATTAATAAAGATAATAATCTTATTAAAAATTAACTAATTATATAAGAAGAAAAGTTTATGAAAAGAATAAAAAATATAATAACTAAAATATGTTTTTAGAGAAAAATTATTGATTTATTTTATTTAAAAAATAGGAATTTAAACTAACAATTTCAATTTAGAGATACTCTGAGTTCACACAAAAAAAGAAATTTAATGAAATATAATTAAATAAATATTTTTAAAATATTTTATTTATTTTATTTAAAAGAATTGCTAAAAACTTGAAAATTTTATTCTTTTTTAATTATTTAAAAAAATTAAAAATTATTTATTTATTTTATTTAAAATTTTGAGATATTTTATCAATAAAAATTAGATCATACTCCTATTAATGTCTAAATTATATGTAGGATTTAGTCGATTAGATTGATGAGTTAAAGTCTTGCAAGGATATCAAATCTAAAGACAATCAGAGTGTGAGAGATGAGAAAGCATGAGATCACATTTGAGATTAATACTAAAGAGATGAGAATGAAGATAAACATTGAGATTAACATTGAGAGACGAGAATGAGGCAAGTTTTAATCAAATTTAAGATTAACATTGAATTAGTGTGAGTGAGTGGGGTTTGCAGTGAATTTTTCTCGTAGTGGCAATGGATCGCGTTCTGTGAAGGTCTTAGTGGGGTTTAGTTTGGAACTAAAAAAAATGGATAAGATGCTTGGTGAAGTATAGAGAAGAGACTAGGAGATTTGAGCACATCTAAGTGTGCAAGGTGGGAGACATTACTGAATTTGAGATCGAGAAGTTATGATAAGGAAGAAATGAGTTGAAAATTCATGAAGTGTGATAAGAGATCACATCACGTCGATGCCTTGTCTCTAACATCTCTCTCTCTCTCTCTAACCCAACACGATTGTTACTCTCTCCACCACTCTCACATTCACGATGAAAATGTAAGGATTAGGGTTAAAAATGAAACTACTGGATTGATTAATGTCAAGAGGTGGGTGTGGAAGAAAATATTGGAGGAAAGTTGAAATAGAAGGGAGGCGTGAAACTAAAATACAAAAGAGATGTGTGAATGGCGTGTTTCGCAAAAGAAATTCCCCAATTTTTCTTTTTTCAAAATAAGGTTGTAACCGACACTATATATGACATCTAACGTCGGTTTTAACCAACGCTATATAAACCGACGCTAGATGCAGAATCTAACGTCGGTTTTAACCGACGCTAAATGAAGCATCTAACGTCGATTTTCACTAACGCTATTAAAACCGACGCTATGTGCAGTATCTAACGTCGGTTTTTGTAACCGACGTTAAAAAATCAATGCTATATCCTGTTTTTTTTGTAGTCTCATCTTTCATATTATATATTACTATTATGATCATTATCAGTGCTAATCTCATGTGAGAAAGCTAATGTGGATTAAAATGTGAGTTCATTTTCGATACTCATATAGTACTAAATAAATCAATAATACTTTCATTCATATGTTGGCACGTAATTTATTGTATTTTTTTTAATAAAATCAACATAATTTCATTTTAAAATTAATGTTGAGTTAGATCCTAAATTTTATGCAAAAATCAATTATTTGTCAAAATTCGAACGTAAGTAATACTAAAATTTTCAATGCTACAGGAGTATAATAAATATTTCCTTCATAGGTTCTTACGTTTGAAAAATAGGATACAATGTCATTGTTTGCCATTAATTAAATGTTTGGATAATGGCAAGTTCAGGAGCATAATTTAAATTAATTAAAAATATATAAATTATAATTGAAATAAAATAAAATTTTAGATTATAATTAAGATATATGTCAAAACTTGAAGGTATAAATAAATATATCACATTTACTCGCTCATTCATATTGAAAGGAGATAGATTACTCAAGTTACTTGTTACTATATATATTATGAAAACAGATTGATTCAAGTACTGAAGTTACTAGTTCTCAACTAGCCGTCCGATCGACAATTAGACGGTTGGTAGTCAGTCTCTTAAAATAAATTTTTATCACCAATTATCCAATTACACGATAAGACAGCTAGCAAAAAAAATTATAACTTAATATTGGATCCAATTTAGTTCCATGTATCACATCAAAAAAATACCTATTAAGATTGCAATATCTAATGTTATCACATGAGGAAATACCTTTAAAAAGTGAAAATGACTAAAGAGGCACAACTGATGGAAAAGGTACAAAAGGAATATGAAGTAACATAGCAGCAAAAGTAGTTTGAACTTTAAACCGATGTTTTTCTGTCACAAACTTTAAACCGACGCTTTTGAAAAAAATATAAATTTATTCAATTTTAATTTTTTGGGTGATTTGTTTTGATTTGAGGTTATTTTAAAAAAATATATATTATAAAGTTATTGTAAAATATCTTAGGCATCTCACTATTATTGAATTAGTTATTGAAATATTACAATAACATCAATTTAGTCTTTTAAATATTTAAATATCTCAAATATTATATTTTTCTCAATTTATTTATTTTTCACATTTAAATCTCAAAGTTTTCATTATCAAAAGTTATTTTGACAAATACTTAGAAGAAATTGAAACAAATGTATTGTTTCTATAATTAAATTGAGACATTTAATCATTCATGGATTAAACCGAGATAACTATAATTTTTTGGGACCAAATCCACACTTTTTTTTGTATTAGTTATGTTCTATATATTTTATTTTTGTTTTAAATCTACCTTTTTTATTAAATACTAAGTCAGCATTTTTTGTTAATTCATAGACAACTTTAGTAAAAATAATAAATTTGAAACAAAAATAAAACATATGAAATATAACTAACGCGAAAAAAAAATTAGAAACAGAATTGAAACTTAATGTAAATGTTAGAGATGTAAAAAATATTTTTACCTAAATTTATTGTAATAAAATATAATAGTAAAATTTAAGTAGCTTTTTTTTTTTGGTTTTCCCTTTTTCTTCCATGGTCTTTCAACTGAAATGTAATCATAACTAGAAGGAACATCAAATCGAATGTAACATTATTTTTACTTCAAATCCCATCATTGTTAATCCCCTTTAAGAGGTCAATTTCGATTCTTCTAATTAATTTTAGGATAATTACTTATTTTGGAAATGAAGAAATTATTATATCTAGTATCAGTAATTAAGAAACTAATATAAATTAATTTTACTTAAGTATTTATTTTCATTTTGTTGGTATAAATTATGCATATTCAAAATATCAAGGCTAAATTATATGGTCTTGGTCCTTATTGTTTCATTCAATTTCAAATTTGATCCATATAATTTAAAAATTTATAATTGAGTTCTTATAGTTTTATTATTTTTTTATTTTAATCTCTATTATTAAAATATTGTTAATATTCTATTAAATTTTGGTTACAAGACCAATTATATACCATCTTAACTTTCTAAATATACATAACTTAAGCTAATTCTTCCTAACCATCTACATAAATTGCATTACATGTCATACATTTTGTTCCTAATTATCTACATTTTTTTTCTTTTCATTGACAAAAGTTATGTACATTTATAGTGTTAATATGCATATAGTTAACCACATTATCAAAATTTAATAAAATACTGATGAAAGCTTAATAGCAGGAGCTAAGTTAAAAAAGTTGTGAAACTATAAGGCTTTGATTGCAAATTTTTAACTATAGAGACTAAATTAAAAATTAAGTGAAATCATAAGGAGCAAAAGAATTATTTAACCAATTTTAACACCAACAAGCGTTTAGGTTAATTGACAAAGATTGTCCAAATTTAATTAGAGATCTCGAGTTCGAGTCGCTGAAGATGCAATTATATTAAAATTTGGTAGGAAAAAATTTGTTGCTTGTTGTGGTCTTACCCGACTAAATTCGAATTAATTGACACCTTTAATTGAGTACTCGGACATCAGATGATTGTTTACGAAAAAAAAATTTAACTGTTTTTTAAACCATGGGGCCTCTTTAAAAATTAAATGATATTATGAATTCCATAAAAAATATTTAATCATATTTTTTTTATTCCATGTAAAGGGAATGGGAGGATAATTTTATATATTTTTTAATTTTTTTATTGAATGAGATAACGAGAGAGAATTAAAATAATAATAAAATAAAAAGCTCATGGTGGGCCCACTCACGTAATTCACGGGCGGGTTAAGGGTCGTGATTTATTATTTTTTTGCCTCTCCCATCACATACGCCAACAATCACAAGTCACAACATTTTGATAATATTAGTTCAACTATTTCAGTTGTTTATTACGAAATTTTTAATAAAATACAAGAATAAAATATGAACAACTCAAATTTATTATTATTTATATATTTATGTTTTTTATTAGGTCAGTTATACTTTATATATTTATTTTTATTTAAATTTAATTTTTTATTAATCGTTCAATTAATATTTTTTTATTTAAATAAATGATATTAGTGAAAAAAATAAATTTAAAATAAAAATAAAATTTATAAAATATAATTAATGTAAAAAAATTAAAGATAAAATTAAAATTTAATATAAACGTTAAAGATGAAAAAAATATTTTAATTTAAATAAAAAATTAAACAAAGAGAAACACAATATTTTAAAAGTCAAATTAAAATACTTAATGAATTTACTCAAACACTTAATAATAAATACGTAAATTTATACCCAATATTTCAAACGACTCCATCTCTATGGAAACGAAGTACTTTGAATTTTGACACTGGCAGTTAATTTTCACGGTAATAAAATAAGACGTAAAAATGTAGAAATACGAGTTTACATTGAAATTTTATAATATTTATTTATTTTATTTCTGTTGTGGTGGGTTCCACTTGATGCGTGACGTGCTTGGGTTGACTTAATTGCTTGTGAGACTTTAAGACGGCCACGTGTTGAAAGGAGCGTGACATTGCTTTTGATGCACACGTGGCAGAGGATTAGCACCACAAGAGTCAAAGAGTAAAGTGGAAGATAAAGACGAAAAGGAGCTTATCCACTGTCCCTGAAGCACTTGTCAACTGTAGCGTTAAGAAATATGGGCCCACATGGCCCACTGACCAGCCTATTAATTATAGAATTGTCATATTAGGCCGATTCATTCTGACTCAAATTTTCTTAGAATGGTTAATATGAGTTGAATGAGGATGGAAATTTATATAATTTATGACTATAAATTTTGGTTTATTTTAACACATCATAGGTCATAGAGTAATTTTATGAGTCTATTCATTTTGTTTAAAAAAATATATATTTTAGTTATTTTAATGTTAAAATTAAATATTAGAAAATTGAAATTTTAAAAATTAAGTTAAACTTTTAAAAATATATATTAAATATTAAAATAGGATATTCTTTTCTTAAAATATAATTTTAGTTATTTGAAATAAAAAAATTAGGTATTAAAATTATGAAGCTTCAAAAAATATAAACTAAAATTTTTTTAAAAATAAACTAAAACTTAAAATATATATAAGAAAAGCCTATAATGGTTGACCTACCACAATCATGAATTAAACTAAAAGCTTTTTTTTAAAATAGACTATTAAATTATTAGTCCATTTCATTTTATTTGTAGGATTGTATCTTGACAATTATATTTATTTACGAATTTTGTTGTGAAGTCTAATTATTTAAATTGAATCAAACACTTTGTTTAATTTTATGGCACAAAAAGGAATTCTTTTTCGTCATTTTAGCCTTTGTTTTGAAAGCACTGTGTCGTTCCAGTAATTTTTTTTTTATTTTTCCTCTACTGCAAAAAGTGTAAATGACCGAGTTGTATGGTTTATCCACTTATCTCAAAAGTTGATTAAAAATATCTCCTAAAAGTTTTAATTTTGAGCATCATAATTTTTCTATTGATTTTTTGAATCTAAAATCTTAATTGTATATAAGTTGAGAAAACAAAAGGTTAAGTCTTTAAAAAAATACATCTGTTGTAACATCTCAAGTAATAAACACTGTCTTTCCTTTCTGATTTTTCTTCTACATTTTTTTTGAAAAAATAAATGAGGATAATAGGTTTTATATATATATATATATATATATATATATATATATATATATATATATATTCTTAATTTGATTTTTAAAGTTTATAGGGATGAGGAACATTAGACTTATAAATTAAAAAGTTGATAAAGTAGTCATATTGAATAAAATTAAAAATTTTAAAAACTTTAAAGTAAATTATTAATGCAGTCCTAAAAAATTACAATTTTCTCAGTTTATTTTATGAAAAATTAAGTGTTTATTTTAGTTTATAAAATATTATATTTGTATCCCTTTATTTCTTAAAGTAATTTTTGACAATACAATTTAGTAAAAAAAATTAAATTAAGATAAATATAATATTTTATGAACTAAATTAAGATAAGAATCTACCATTAACATTTTAAAGTCTTTCAAATTAAAAAATATATATATATGTAGCATCTCCGTGAAATAAGTATAGCACGCTATATTAAAAATTGTCAAAAGAATTCTTTAACTGATTCAATGCTTAAATTCATAAAGAAATATGATATTGTGTTCAGAAGTCAAGAATTGAATTCATGAATTGATTAAATATTCTATTTGATTTGATTTAAAAGGAATGATATCCTGATTTACCGCGTCAAAATATTTGTTGCGTAAAACAATTTCTGCAATTCCATTCACATTTGGACTTTATTACGTTGAATAGAACTATAAAGTTAACAATTGGTCATGATGTAAGACATTCCTGTTTAGTAAAGTTCAGCAAATTAAATTTAGTAGTATATATTCCAATTGTTAATATAATATATATATGGTAGTGTTACTAAAATTTAACAAATAAATTTAATAAAATATTAACAAAATTTTAATAGTCGGAATTAAAATAAAAAATATAAAATTATAAAGAATTAATTATAAATTTTTAAATTATAAAGACTAAATTAAAATTTGAGTTATACTATAAAGACTAAAAATATAATTTAACCTTTATAAGTTATAACTGACGTAATATAGTATTTATTATTATATTTGGAGAAAAATATCTTTCCCATTTTAACGAGTATCAAATCAATCCCCATCTCTTCATGAAATCTTCGAATTCATAAATTCACAAATAAGTTGTTTTTTTCTCAAGTTAATGCTTGCCTATAGAAATTTAATCATACAAAATTAAAAAAAATAATATTATCCAAATAAACGATTAATATAACTTAAATTATATAATCTCAACAAACGGGTAAATTTTATGAATATCCATGAAACACATGTATTTTGATAATTTCTATTTGGTCGACAATTTTAATACACTCAAAAATTTTGTTCCCCTGCTTATTTCTTTGGTTTTATCAGTATTTCTTTTTTTTGTTGAAGTACTTTTCTATTATTCACGGAAGTTTTCAGAGAAATCATTTTTATTTGAAAAAAGGGCAGATTGTACAAAACTCCCATGAACTTTAAGACCCTTATAATTTTTTACCCTTGTGAAATTTTAAACATAATAAAAGATCTCTTCCAACTTCTAAATATTTGTAAATGACCCATTGACTATTAATCAATGATTCAGTCAATTATTTTTCATGCTTTTTGATTTAATTTTTATTATTTTTATGTGTAATGTTGATTTTTTCTTGATTTATTAATTTGCTATATTTTTTTAGATTAAAAAGACAAATATATCTCTGCCACATAAATGTCCATGTGACACATTTATTTGACTGTGCATGAAAAAAGTTGATTTAATTGTTGACTTACTATCAACTTGACAGTGAACTTAATAAAAAGAGTATTTTGCAAATATTTGAAAGTTGAAGAAAGTCTTTTATTAGGTTTGAAAGTTCATAAGAATAAATTGCAAGAACTCCAAAGTTCATGAGAGTTTTGTGCAATTTTTCCAGTGAAAAAAAAAAGAAAATTGTTTTGGGGCAATTAGACAATGGATCCTCGAAGGTCAAAATCAAAAGAAACAAATTAAGTAACAGAATAGTCTTCCTGCTGTTTTGATGCAAATAAAAAAACTACAAATGATGGCATGAAATATTAGCCTACACTATACCAAATTGGAGCGTGGCAAGTTCAAGTCTCAGGGATGAACATTTTCAGAATAATGCTACATGCCAGAAAAAGAGGACACTCACACTATCATCTCTCATGCAAAAAGATCTATGCCCCAAAACTTTGCAAGTTGGTTAGTCCTATATTTCCTGTCCATACCTTTGATGAGCTCCATGCCCTCTTTCGATGGCTCGAAATCGAATACGTTAAAAGTTCTCTTTCAATCTCTCCAGTTTCGATGTTTTCAGAATGACCATTGTGTTCCTTTGAATGCCCCAACAAAGAGCAATCTTGGCAGGAGTTTTCTTGTACTTCTCAGCCAGACCCTGGAATTAGGAAAAATGAACTCAGTAACTCACTTTTTATTAAGGTTCTGAAAATTGAACCGGTTATTTTTAAAATAGGTCTAACTAGTTTTTCATTGGTTTAGTCCCTTAACGGTTCAAATGCTTTTTTAGAATCGAACTTAGGACTAGTTCCCGATTGGACCAGCCTATCCAGTTCGGTTCTGACAACCATGCTTTTAATAATAGCAGGTTACTCAAGCATTAAGTTCTTGGAAACTTAAATTGTTTAACTCACTTTCATAACTTGATCATCTAAACATGAAATCGAACCAAACCATTCGGAGTTTGCGGCAGCACCCCCTAGTGGAGTGGAGGCTGTGACACAAATTCCATGCTTCTGACAAAATTTGACGAGTGATTCATGCTGCAAAAATAGAGCTCTTTGTCAGTCAGTGGTTTTAAAAAGTTGAATAAAAAATCTGAACTCTGAAAATTAACATTTCGCAAGTCAAAGCTAGGGAAATATAGATTTGTACATCAAATTCATCTTATCCTTGACAATATAGAGAAGGTTATAAGATACATCTTTATTACTTTATTCATAGATTTCACTAGAAGTTTACAACCAACACGGATGATTTGGTAAGAACCAGATATCACATACAAATGACGTGTAGAAGATGAAAAAAGCTGAGAGAACTTTAAACAAGTAAATATCCAAATTAATTCCTAAAAGATACAATTTTTTATGATTTAATCCTTGATATTCATGTGTTGAACAAGGCGTATAAGTTACAAACTCACTTTAAATTAATCTTTTTGTAGGATTAAATTGTATATTTACTAATATTTGAGGGATTGACCCAATAACAAAGTTTAACAATTTCCTAATATTTAGAAACTAAATCACATAGAGTTAAAGTTGGACTAAACAAATGATCAATGCATCTTTTAAAAACTAAATTGTTGATGTAGTCAATTTTAAATATGAGACATGGATGCACAAAGAGTCTCAACTATCTATGATAATAATGAATTTTTTGCAGGTCAAGTAAAAATGGTTGATTACGTAATCAGTAATCACTCAAGAGAGGTTGTGAGAAATAACACAATGAATATGCAAAGATACTTGGATGTCAGTTTCCAATCATTCCACAACAACATAAACTTGGATGCAAGTTAGAGAGTTCATTTGAAAAATGTGTGGATGATGAGATTGTCATGCATGGAAAACAAGGTAGGTTGTATTTTTCTTTCTTCACGCATGACAAAAATAAGTATTCATTTCTTTGATTCCTGAATGAATAGATAAAACTTGTACTTCTGAAGCATAGAGAAAATAGATTGCAGCACCAATTATACCTGATCCCTATGCTGTGAACCATGCTTAACGAAACAAGTTCTTCCATAGTATGCCAAGTAGTTTCCAAGGATATGGTTGTGTCTATGTCCAGGACCCCATCCTCACCCAAAGCACTATCAGTTGTACCCACTCCTGCAAGCATGTAGAATGTGACAAAAATTATCCAGAAACCAAGTAAGTGTGCTTGAAGTCACTATTAAACCAAATTAACTTGATCAACACTAATTTGGCGAAGTAGATAACAATAGAACAGAAGAATGTGAGCCATCGAATAAAAAGAGAGATTGGATGTAGAAAAATTGATTTACAATAGTTTGGGTTTTGAAAAATTGATGTAAGGTTCATTACATTGCTTAGTTAGACACCATTACTGTAACAAAACCCCAAAAAAAAAACATTGTTGTTTAGTATATAAGCACAAGAAAGGAAACAAAGCCAAACATGACAAAGTGGATACACCAGTATACCGGGTGGCTACAGGGAAGTGAACAAGATATAAGTCCAGATAATCTAACTTAAGCTTCTTCAGGCTGTCCTTACAGGCCTCAACAACATGTCCATGATCAGAACTCCAAAGTTGCAAGAAGTTTATAATGCCAAGGGAAGCCACAATTATTCTCTCCAAGCAACAACATCACAAGTAGCATTACATTAAACAAATAGAGACAGTCTAGGCTAGGATTTGACACAAAACGAACCTTGGTGGTGATGAAAAGATCCTCCTTCTTCACTAGGCCAGTTTTGAAAGCCTCAGCAAGCGCCTCTCCTACTTCTGCTTCGTTCTTGTAATCAGCTGCGATGCATTCAAATCTTGTCAGCTCCCAGATGCTTCATGAATACATCAATGGTCAACCACAAAGTGGATGCTTCAACACATACAGGACACAAGACATCAAGTCTAAAAGAATGAGAGGAATTAAGCCAGGAAGCCACCAACCAAAAGAGAAGATTGAAAAAGGGTCTAAAATATATAACAAAATTGGTCCATATATAAATAGCTATGGCGTTGATGACCAAAGTGATAATTTTATAGATATGAACTAGACTTAGGTTAATTTTGACCCTTATCTACTCATGTAGAATGTATAACAGTTATAATTACCATGTTGACTAAAGCACGCATACACACTGATTATAGCATTTCAATAAATTAAGCAAATAATCGACCAATTCGAAAACTAAGTACAATCTCACCAGTTATCCTCATCTACTCGTGTAGGATGTTTAATAGTTGTAATTACCATGTGGACTAAAGCTCGCGCATCCACACTCATTGATTATGGCATTTCACGAAATTAAGCAAATAACATATTGATTCGAAAACTAAGTCGCTTAAAAACGACAGCAATTTGAGTTTTAAAGTTTATAAGGATGAGGAACATTCGATTTTTAAATGAAAAAGTTGATAAATTAATTATATTGGATAAAATTAAAAAATTTAAAAACTTTAAAGTAAATTATTAATGCAGTTTTCAAGAGATTACAATTTTTAATTTGGTTTATAAAAAATTAAGTGTCTTAATTTAGTTTTTAAAATATTTTATTTGTCTTTATTTTCTCCTTTTATTTGTTAAAGTGAATTTTAACAACGAAAAAATTAAGATTTAACAATGGTTTTATAAATTAAATTAAAACAATTGGTCTTTCAAACATTAAATTATTAAAATTATAATATTTTAAAAACTAAATCACTAATTTACTCAAGCCTTCTGGGTAGATTCTAGCCGTTCATCGACAACTTATCATGCAGCTTAGAAGATGTGTGTCTTTTTAGTCGTATAATAAGTCTTGATAAATGATCAAGATTTACTCCGGAGGCTCCAATATTGAATTGGATCCGAATATAACATGTTATATTAAAAGTTGCCAAATGAAATCTTTAACATATTCAATGCTTAAATTCATTAAGAAAAAAGTCAGGAGAATTGAATTGATTAAATATTCTGTTTGATTTGATTTAAAAGAATGATATTCTCATTGTATACAACATATAACAATGTACACGAATACAAGCACTAGTCTCCTTTAACAAAACATGAGATGAGTAGGGAGAGAGATGTAATGCTGGGTAGGCCTGAAACTTGGAAGCATATTCTAGAAGGAAGTCAGAATGTTATTCTCTGTATTGTGGTAGCTGTAGGAGAGTATTATCTTTTACTATCTGCTTTTATGTTTATGTTTCAGTCCTTCTATTGTTTATTGAGAGGACTGGATAGAAGAACTACCATTTATAAGATTATTTTTAGTAGTGCTCATCATCTATGTTTTTTAAATCCTTGAAATCTAAGTATGCTTTATTTGGAAATGTGACTTGTCTATACCTTTTTTGGGTGCAGGTGTGTTTATGTATTATCAATGCTCTCTTTACTGCGTTACTTGTCTATTCAAATACATTTTAGTAGATTCAAAGAAATCAATTTTCAAAATCTGCAAAAGATTTGGAGTCTATTAAGTGTGTGTTTCTGTGTAATACCCGTTGTATTTTAGAGTTATGAGTATTCAAAGACTACGATAAATTTATTTTAGAGAAAATAATTACCTTATTTGTTTAATTATTGTGTGCTTGTTTGTGCATATTGTTGAAAATATAGATTTTCACTTATAGATTGCATAAATTGTGGTGTATAATAAATGTTATGATATAGAATTTATCCCATGGGTAAAATATAGATTGGAAATAAGAGGAATTTATAAAGAAGCTGGGAGAAAAATAACGTTATATAAGAAAATCTCTTTAGGGACTAAAATGAAAAAGATTAAAGTGAAAAGAAACCTAAGAGTTGAGGAGAAAGAATAGTTTTCCCTTTAACTTTATAATAGTAATAAATAATTCGCTGCCTTAGTGAAAAATATGTGGGCATAGTGAATTGAATTATTAAAGCGCATAGTAAACTAAATTATTAAAACGCATAGTAAATTGAATATTTTATTTGCGTATAGAAATTCTGGCTTCTCTTATAAATAGGTCATTCCATTTTACTTCTAAACTCACACCTTCAGTTTCTCTTTTTTTCTCTCCTCAAAGTTTCTCTTACTCTGATGTTAGGGTTTTGAAATTCTAAGCATTTTTTCATCAGTCCAAAACCAAGATGAGGATACTATACTCCTTTAAATTCTTAGAGGTTAAATTTTTAATATGCTCTGTGGTTATGACTTTAGCTGATCCTCCACGTTAGAAAAGAATTATCTTCGACTGCTTGAGAATTATTTCCTGATTATCAGAATAGACTATAAAAATGTGAAGAATACATGTCTAGGAAAGGTTTGGCTAAGGAAAGATTTGGTACTTGAAAGTGTCCATTGTGACCCACGTCCCTTTCCTGATAACTTTCTTGGTATACTTTTTTACTGGTTATGTTCACTATTCTCGGTATGAATAATAACCGTATATATGAATATTATTCGTACATATAAATAGTATTCATATATATAAATAATATTTATACATATTTATACATATAAATAGTATCTATACATATAAATCGTATCTCATACATATAAATAGTATCTATACGTATGAATAATAATCATACATATGAATAGTGATAGTACATATGGATATTTTTTGTGCAAAACCAACATTGACTTTTTCTATCTGATATTCGTAAAAATCTCCATAGCTGAATTTGAAATTCAACTACATGCTCTTCTCTGTAACAACTCAAAAAAGTGACTCGAATATAGAATATATGTGAGTGAATAACCTTGCTATTTATTTATTTTTATTTCAAGTACAATATAAATATCACCTCATATCGCAATTAGAAATTTTAATTAAATTTTCTATTTAGTGATGATAATTTGATAATAGAATTTATTGTGTGATTTAAGATTATTTGATGAGAATTATGATTGAGAATATAATTATACACATAGAATAGTTGAAGGCATGACCCAAGATACCAATGTATGCAAATATATATATAATGGTTAAGGGCTTGACCCAATATACCAATGTATATAATTATGCACATGGAATAGTTGAGAGCTTGATCCCCCAAAATACTAATGCATGTAATGGATTTGAACATGAATACAATGAAAATTGAATCTCTCAACATAAACTGAATACAGAGGTATAGAAACCTTTGATATGAATATAATTGTTTAAATTGTGATATTGATTATGGTATTTGTACTTGTAATATATTTATTATTGCACAGTCATTTACTCACTGATTTTTTATGATCTCACACTCTTTATGAATTTTTTTTTAGATACAGTGAGTGAAAATGAAGGAAATCCGTAGGAGATTAGTATTCCTTGTGAATATTTTCCACGTTATCTAGAGGCTTATGAATCTACAAGCTTAAGAAATGCTTTGTAATCTCTATAGGTCACCTAGACTTGAAAAATTATATCATACTGTATGATATTTGACTTGTATTTACTGTTTTACTGTGTTGAAGATTATATATATATATATATATATATATATATGCAAAAATCTCTTTCTTGAAAAATTTATGTTTGTATAGTTGTGGACTTTAGTGCTAATAAAAGATTTTATGAGATGTCATAAAGGTACACCTTCGAGTTTATAGAATTACTCATATGTCCGAAATTAGGATATGACATTATGTGCCCCTCTAGCTAGTACTTTTCTTCCTTATATTCTTTAGCCAATATTTTCTCGGATTGCATATTAGAAATCTGTCTATTTGGATCTCCTTTCTTGTACAATATCCCCTTACACTTCGATGTAATTTTGGCACCATTTTAATAAAAATGATTTTCATTTTGTCCAAAAAAAATACTTAATAAACTTTCCAATTTATAAAAAGAAAAGATTAGAATTTGTTCATGGTTGGCGATTTCTCTGTGTCAATATATAAGATATACCTTACATTAAAATGTATCTAATATAGACATTTTAAAATTCCAAAGTTTCATGGTGTTATTATATAAGCTTTTGATTATATATACTAATTGGGTATCTTCGGAAAATATAAACTTGAATACATAGTATGTGTTTGTGTACAAAACAAAAAAGAGAAAAAAGAGAGATCAAGTAAATTCAATTTTATATTATTGAAAAACTTTTGATCAATAGATGAACTTTTTATAGAATTTCATTTTGTAAGCCGTACTAAAAAATTACACTAATTCAACATTATTTGGTTCTTTATTAATAAATTACAAAATTAATGTACAATAAAGAAATGTGTCAGTGTTTGTGTTTCAATTATCATACTAATATGAATTAATCAAACACAGGCACACAAATGCTCACACACACATATGTATAAAATTGTTTTTTTGTTAAAGTTTAACAAGCAAGACGCCATAGTATGCATGTCCATTTGAATAGTAAGTCATGATTCTAATCCACTATTTAATTGCCTTGTTTTAATATTAATATATCCGACTATTCCAAATTGGCATGTTTGAATGTAAAGAATAAGGAACATTTGATTTTGGTCCAAAATAGCAAGAAGTTAATCAAATAAAATTTAAAGAACCTGAAACAAAAAAAATGATTTAAATATCAATATAATGAAATAAATAAGGATGAACAGTTGGAAATTGTTTTAGCTTTATTGATTGACACCTCAAAATTCTATATATTTGGACATCCATAAACCAAGAAAAAAAAAAGAGTAAAGAACATTCAAACTCTCAATTGACTTTATGTTTTCACATTGAGCTCTCTCTAAGACTACTGCAAAAAATTGACCTTAATTTTATGTAAAAGAGCTACTACATCTTTCATGATACATCGCTCTTCAGGCAAGTCTGCACAACAATTTAAAGCTAAAATCAATATGGAAGAAATTGCAGAAGCTATCATATCATTATACTCTTCATCTTCTTGCACTAAAGTTGAATCCACAAGTTTAATCACTTTATTAGGCAGAGACTCACTAACCCAGCTTTTCAAGCTTAAGCCTGAATCAAACATATTATCTGTTGGCTTCTTCCCTGTGAATGTTTCCATGAGCACAATACCATAGCTATATACATCTCCTTTTGTGGACACAATTCCTCTGGATCCATACTCTGTATAACAATTTGTATAAAAAGAAATGATTACATTGTTTGATTAGATTAGGTCAGCATGATTATAGTAATAAGAAAAAAAAGTAGGCCACTAATAGTTTTCTTCAAATTTGCTTATATATATATATATATATATATCCAATTTTAAGCATTCTAAGTCATTAGTACTGATTGTGGTAGTATCTATAGGTAAAAAAATTGACAAAGAAATGTACATACATAACAAGTGAAAATCATCCATCACCTGGTGCAATATAGCCAAGTGTAGCAAATGTCTTTGTATGCGTTTCAAATTGTCTTTCATTTAAGAGCTTGGCAATGCCAAAGTCACTAAGGTGAGCGACCATTTCTTCATCTATTAAAATATTACTTGGTTTTATATCACAATGAACAACTGGACTTGGAGAACCATGATGAAGATATTCCAATGCAGATGCCACATCTATCATTATATTCAATCTTTTAAAGAAATTAAGAGAAAGGTTATAAGAATGTAACCAATCTTCAAGGCTTCCATTTGGCATGAACTGCATTATCAGAGATTTGAAATCTATATTTGAACAACAACTAATAACCTTTATGAGATTACGATGCCGTAAATTTCGCATTGTTTCACATTCTGTATCAAAACTTTGTGAAGCTGATTCTTTGTCCAAGTCAAATACTTTAACTGCAACCACCATCCCATCTGAAAATACTCCTTTGAACACTGAACCAAAACTTCCTTTGCCAAGGAAATTACTTTCATTAAATCCATTTGTTGCTTCTAGAAGTTTATAGTACGATATTCTTCCTATAATTCCAAAGGAGGATAACTCCCTATCAATTGGAACACTGGCCCTTTTTCTTTTATATAGTATAACTATTATGCAAGAAACAATCAGAACAATTAACAATATAGGAGATAAGTATTTTAGCAGGAGTATTCCCTTAGCTAACTTGTGCTTCATTCTTTTTGGGCATGGTAGAACTTGTAGTTGTGGCTTTCCACAAAGAGCTTTGTTCATGAGGAATGATTTTGCAGAGAGATTCACAAAAGGCCCACCATTAGGAATCTCTCCTTGCAATCCATTGCAAGAAAAATTCACAAACTTAAGATAATGAAGTAATTCTAGGGACTCAGGGATCTCACCAGTCAAATTATTTTGGGATAAGTCCAAGTATTCTAGGCTCACCAAATTTCCAATTGATTTGGGAATATCTCCTTGGAATTTGTTATATGCTAAGGAAAGATATTCTAGAGTCTGCAAGCCACCAACAGATGCAGGAATGTTTCCAGAAATTTGATTTCTTGATAGATCCAACTTTATAAGAGCTCTGAAATTCCCTATCTCAATATGTCCATTTAACATATTGGAAGATAAGTTTACTTCCAAAATGTCAATCAAATTCCAAAAAGAAGAAGGTATTTCGGAAGTCAAATAATTAGAGTCCAAATAAATCTCTCTTAAAAAAGTAAGATTTCCCAAGCATGTTAGCAATCTCCCTGAAAGCTTGTTTCTACTTAGATATATATAGCCCAATTTTCTAACTTTGCAAAGGCTATCGACCATAGAGCCTTGCAGCCTATTGCCATCCAAACCCAAATACTGGAGATCTTGTAACTTGTTTATTGTAGTAGGTATTGATCCCTTCAAATTGTTGTCCCTCAAACTAAGTCTAAACAAGTTACTAAGATTCCCAATTTCTAATGGTATATTACCATTAATTCCACAAGAATCAGCCCAAATTTGTTCTAGAGAATTCGTTAGATTTCCATTGAACTTGGGAAGTCTTGTATTCAAAGTATTCCCAGATAATTGCAATATTTGAAGGTGCCTACAGTTTATCAAGGAAGTGAAAAAGTTGATTTCAAGGGTCAACTTATTATGCTGAATAGATAGAACTTGGAGATCTCTTAAATTCCCAAGTGTATTCGGCATTACTCCAGCGAATTTGTTATGGTCCAAGTCTATAATTTGAAGCATAGAAGCATTGGATATAGTACTTGGAATTCTTCCAGAAAGTTTATTTCCTCGCAAGTATAGCTCATTTAGATTGAGAAGGCCACATCCAAAATTGGATGGAAGGCTACCGGAGAGAGAATTATTATCCAACATTAGAGATTCAAGTTTATTAAGATTGCCAATCTCCTTCGGGATAGGACCTAGAAGCAAAAATACAAAATTTATTAAACAAAGCAAATTATGGAAGTTATATAAGTTGATAAATTAGTTTTTATGTTCCTAATCTCAATAAAAGTCACTAAAAGATATATAAATTAAATAAATAATATCAAGACAATTAATTTTACTTATGATATATGTTTTAATAAGAGGACATTGTAACACACAATGCTTGAGTGGAGATAATACATTTAATTGTTGGCCAAATTTATTTTGTTTAAACTAAAATAAGATAATTAATAAGAATTCCTCTATATTTCATGTTTCTATGTCTCTGACCACTTTCAAAGCGTAAAAGTGCAATTAAAATGTATTTCATTCAATTTTACTCTTATCGATGCAATATGTTGATGGAATGTATCCTATAATATTGACAAAAATAAAGTTCGCATTTAATAATGAAAAAACAATGTCATGGTGCAGAAGCAATATTCAATTTTTTAATAAATTGATTTACTTTTAACAAATTTTATTGCTTATATTTCATAAAGAATGCCAGTTATATTCTTTTTGTTCTTTTATTATAATTCTGATTTTATAACTTAATAATAATTTAATAATATCAATACTAACAGAGAGAGAAATTACATTTGACCCCATAATCTATTGACCTATTATAATAATAATAAAAAAAATCATTGAAACATCACATTTGTCTATCGGGAAAGCAGAGTAACAGATAAATGTACAGTGTGAGCTGCGTGACTCTAGCCATGTGAATTAGTATCTATAACATAGGCAACTAATTAGCTTCGCAGTCCGTCTCTTCCTCAAAAAACGCTGGGAAGCCAAAGAAAAAAAAAACTTAATCAATTTTATTTTTTTCGTAATTTGTAAAATATAAAAAATAGATTTTAATTTAATTTTTATTTTTAAATTTTATTTATATTTTATTAAAACAAATAAAAATTTAACATAAAAGTCTGGTACTTAAATTTTAATTTTTATATTTTAACATAAAATAAAAATTAAGCAATTTTAATTTTGTCTATTTATTAAAATTATACCGAAATAAATATTTCAGTCATCACTTTTATTATCTGAGATTGAAATTTATATTTATTTGGAGTTCATATAGTACAGTTTCTTAATTCTCATAGTACTCCGCCAAGCAATAACCAAAATTTTCAAAATTACGTTTTTTTTCTTTCAAAATATTCAACAAAGAAGACGTAATTTATATTTATTTGGAATTCATATAGCACAGTTTCTTAATTCTCATAGTACTACTCCAAGCAATAATATTTTTGAAGGCATCCATATCAAATATCCTTTCTCTTTTATTACGTTTTATAAATATGTACAAATATTTATTTTTAAAATAATTAATATTTAAAAATTTAATAGACTTTAACTAATTTAATTTGAGTCAAATCAAATTATAAAAGTATAAAAATTTTCAAATTTTTTTTCCTTTTCATTTATATGACTCCAACTTAAAACTTGGCCTAAAGAACAAAAATGTTAAACCAATTAAATCAATCAACCTTAACATAGAAGAATCTATTTCAGCAATATGCTAATTACAAATAAAACCATATTATTTAAACTACAATTTACATTAATTGACAATATTAATTTTCATCTTAATTAATTAGAGAAATTTTCCTAATAATTTAATTATTTTGTATGATTTATAAATGCTTAAATATAACATTTTTAGTTAATCATGTACTTATATCATTTTATAAGTTTATTATCTTAAAATACAATGCATATCTTGGTGTTGGTGTTGTGGTATTTCAAAATATTCAACAAAGAAGACGTAAATAAAGGGGAAACAAATTTACATCAATGTTACGTTTCTTTTGTCAGAAAATAATATTTTAAAATAAAGTTAAAAAATTTTTTTTGATTAGTTGACTGGTTTTTGTACAATACTTGATTATTTTATAAGAAAGAATTCATTTTTTTAATTAGATTATATCAAAAAGTGTGTGTGTGTGTGTGTATATATATATATATATATATATATATGTACATGTTTACTTTATACGTGCAAATGTATATTTTTAAGACCAAACTCACCATAACACCTAGAATTATTTTAATATAAATAATTATTGAGGAATACCAATTAATTGTTTTATTTGACTTTGATTAGGTATCAAATTATTTTTCCAACTATATTATGTAAACTATCAATGTACAGTTTAATATTATCAACCTAGAAAATGATAAGCCTTTGTTTTTTATTAGTTAAGTAATGCAACTCATTCATCATAAAATATATATGTATATGTAGTAGAAAAGCATCTTGTAATTTATAAAATATTACAAAACAGTGCTACAATTGATAAACTTACTTTTCCCCAAAAAAAAGGTTCTAAATTTCCATTTTTTAATTTAAATACAAACTGTAATTTTTATTTTATCATGTAATTTGACTTTAAATTAATAACAATTGAAAACTTTAAGAGATTTAGAATTGTAGAAAAAATTGCAGAGATGTTAAATGGAATGTAGCTGATGAAATATATATCGGAATGTTTCACGTCAGGATGGTAGAATATTAAATTTCTAAAAATATTACAATTATCATAAGCAAATACGACATTAAAGAGTAATATATCATTAATTGTTTACAACATACACTATTTAATCAATGACAAAGAATAAACTGTTATTATTTTTAATTCAAAGTTATATTATAATGACGGTTTTAATTCTAACTTCTCTATTTATATTATATTTTGCATTTCAATTTATTTATCTAGTAATATATAGACTAATGATCATGTAAGGTTTCAAGTCATATATAATAATATAGAAATAAATTTAATAGTATGGTAAAATATATACATCTAATTCGAATAATACATGAAGCATATATATATATATATATATATATATAGAAAGCCCATCGAACATATTTGAGGGAATGCTTCCTGTAAGTTATTTTGATTTAATTCAATATATTGAAGATAGTGGGTGGTATGGAGCCAAAAAATTGATTAGCTTCTAAGTATATAATCTTTAATTTTGAAATATCACCAATCTCTCTCCAAATATATCTTGCAATATTGTTAACAAAAGGAGATATTACATATATAGGTGGTGGGTATTGTAGTAATTAATTAACAAAAAACAGATTGAATCACAAATTTTATTTAAAAATCATTTGTAACAATATTATAGTTTGAAAACAATAGATTTAGTCATTATAGTTTCATTAAAAAATGACTTTAGTCCTTATAGTTTGAAAACAATAGATTTAGTCATCATAGTTTTTAAAATCATGAAATAGGTCCCCGATATTAGTTTTTGGTTAGTCAACGCTAACTGAGATGTTAATGTCAGTATTCAAATTCATGTTAGTGCTAATTATATATCACTTATTAGTTTTTAGTTTATTCACTTAGGTCCTTGGTCAAAATTTTTCTTTTATCCAAATTTTGATATAAACTCTTCTTTTACTTCGTCTAAATCCCTAGTTTAAGAATATAATTTTTTTATTTGTCAAAATATCCACTACAAACCTTTCATTTTATTCACTTTAGTCATTGTTCTTCACTTTCATATTTTTCTCATGGTTTAGTCCTCCAAATTAGTCCATAATTTCAGTTTTAGTCATGATATGATTTAATCTATCATTCATACCGAAGAACAATACAAGAAATGAATTAAAATGAAAGTTTCAAAGCTTATCTTTTATTTACTTAGGTCCTTGGTCAAAATTTTTCTTTTGTCCAATTTTCTACATAAACTCGTCTTAAACTTTGTCCGGCTCCCTAGTTTAAGAATACATTGTTTATTTGAAAAATCTTCCCCTACAAACTTTTTTAGTTTGTTGACTTTAGTCTCTATTATTCACTTTCATGCCTTTTTCTCATGGCTTGTTCCTCCAAATCAAACTATAGTTTCTGTTTTAGTCAAATGTGATTAAATTTATAATTTCTACCCAAAAACAATACAACATATTATTTATACCTAAGTGAATAAAAGCTAAACTTTGAAACTTGAATTTTAATTTATTTCTTGTATTGTTCTTGGGTATGAATAATAGATTGAATCATTTAATGACTAAAAGTGAAATTATGAACTGATTTGGAGTACCAAACCGTGAGAAAAAATATGAATGTGAAGAACTAGGACTAAAGTGAACAAACTAAAAAGTTTGTAGGGGATGATTTTAACAAATAAAAAAATAGAAGATGAGTTTATAACAAAAATTGGACAAAGAAAAATTTTAACCAAGCACATAAGTGAATAAAAGATAAACTTTGAAATTTGAATTTTAATTAATTTCTTATGTTATTCTTGGGTATGAATGATAGATTAAATTATATTAGGACTAAAAATAAAATAATGGACTGATTTGAAGGATTAAATCGTAAAAAAAAATATGAAAGCGAAGAATAGGGATTAAAGTGAACAAACTGAAAAAGTTTATAAGGGATAATTTTGATAAATAAAAAAATATATGCTTAAACTAGGGATCTATACGAAATAAAAGACGAGTTTATATCAGAAATTAGATGAAAAAAAATTTGCAATGAAGTTAAAGAATATCCGAATTTTGGAATATTTCGTAATTGTATAGTGTGTGTAATTTTGGAAAGAAACAATTCTTGTAATTTTGGAAGCGCATCGCACATTTTTAAGGGAATGCTTCCTGTAAGTTATTTTGATTTAATTCAATATATTAAAGAAAGTGGGTGGTACGGTGTTATTATATGACTTTATTATTTAGAGGGAGATTTTAATATAGCTAACATGACATACCTGTCAAGAGATTACGACCTAAATCTAACATTGTGAGCTCCTTGCATTGCTGCCAACCAGATGGGATGGGACCAGATAGCTCATTCATGGAAAGATCCAATTCTTGTAATTTTGGAAGCCCATCGCACATATTTGAGGGAATGCTTCCTGTAAGTTATTTTGATTTAATTCAATATGCTGCAACTTCAATAAGGCATAACTAATTCCAAAACCCACATGAATTGCTCTAAAATAGATGTATACCAAAATAAATATTTCAATCTCATCCCTTTTATTATCTGAGATTGAAATTTATATTTATTTGAAATTCATATAATACAGTTTCTTAATTCTCATAGTACTGCGCCAAGCAATAAAGCGGAAACAAATTTACGTCAGTGTTGCGTTTCTTCTGTCAGAAAATAATATTCTTAAAAGAAATTAATTTTTTTTTAATTTTTTGACTGGTTTTTGTACAATACTCGATTATTTTATAAGAAAGAATTCATTTTTTTAATTTTTTGACTGGTTTTTGTACAATAGATTTAGTCATTATAGTTTCATTAAAAAATAATTTTAATCCTTGTAGTTTGAAAACAATAAATTTAGTCATCGTAGTTTTTAAAATTATGAAATAGGTCCTCAATATTAGTTTTTGGTTAGTCAACGCTAACTGGGATGCTAATGTCAGTATTAAAATTCATGTTAGTACTGACTGTGTACCACTTATTAGTTTTTAGTTTATTCACTTAGGTCATTGGTCAAAATTTTTCTTTTGTCTAAGTTTTGATATAAACTCCTCTTTTACTTCGTCTAAATCCTTAGTTTAAGAATATAATTTTTTTATTTGTCAAAATATCCACTACAAACCTTTCATTTTATTCACTTTAGTCATTGTTCTTCACTTTCATATTTTTTTTCTCACGGTTTAGTCCTCCAAATTAGTCCATAATTTCAGTTTTAGTCATGATATGATTTAATCTATCGTTCATACCGAAGAACAACACAAGAAATGAATTAAAATGAAAGTTTCAAAGCTTATCTTTTATTCACTTATGTTCTTGGTCAAAATTTTTCTTTTATCCAATTTTCTACTTAAACTCGTCTTAAACTTTTTTCGGGTCCCTAGTTTAAGAATACATTGTTTATTTGAAAATCTTCCCCTACAAACTTTTTTAGTTTGTTAACTTTAGTCCCTATTATTCACTTTCATGCCTTTTTATCACGGTTTGATCCTCCAAATCAAGCCATAATTTCTTTTTTTAGTAATAATATGATTAAATCTATCATTTCTACCCAAAAACAATACAACATATTATTTATACCTAAGTGAATAAAAGCTAAATTTTGAAACTTGAATTTTAATTTATTTCTTATATTGTTCTTGGGTATGAATAATAGATTGAATCATTTCATTACTAAAAATGAAATTATGAACTGATTTGGAGTACCAAACCATGAGAAAAAATATGAATGTGAAGAACTGGGACTAAAGTGAACAAACTAAAAAGCTTATAGGAGATGATTTTAACAAATAAAAAATATATTCCTAAACTAGGAACCTTGAAGAAACAGAAGATGAGTTTATAACAAAAATTGGACAAAAAAAATTTTTGACCAATCACATAAGTGAATAAAATATAAGTTTTGAAACTTGAATTTTAATTCATTTTTTATGTTATTCTTGGGTATGAATGATAGATTAAATTATATCAAGACTAAAAATAAAATTATGGACTAATTTGAAGGATTAAATCGTGAAAAAAAAGTATAAAAGCGAAGAATATGGACTAAAGTGAACAAACTGAAAAAGTTTATAAAGGATAATTTTGATAAGTAAAAAAATATATGCTTAAACTAGAGACCTATACGAAATAAAAGACAAGTTTATATCAAAAATTAGATAAAAAAAATTTGCAATGAAGTTAAAAAATATCCGTATTTTGGAATATTTCGTAATTGTATAGTGTGTGTATATGCATACACATATGGAAGTAATATCTAATATGCATAGCTAAATTTTATAAAATTACAATTATCATAAGCAGATATAAAAATTAAAGATAAGATAACAATAACTGTATAAAATATAAACTATTTAATTAGTGATAAAGATTAAACTGTTATTATTTTAATTCAAATTTATATTTTAATAACGGTGTTATTATATGACTTTATTATTTAAATTTTAAAACATATAAAAATATTAATAGAGGGAGATTTTAATATAGCTAATAGGACATACCTGTCAAAAGATTATCACCTAAATTTAACTTTGTGAGCTCCTTGCATTGCTGCCAACCAGATGGGATGGGACCAGATAGCTTATTGTTCCAAAGATACAATTCTTGTAATTTTGGAAGCCCATCGCACATATTTGAGGGAATGCTTCCTGTAAGTTATTTCGATTTAATTCAATATATTGAAGAAATATCACAAATCTCTCTGGAAATATATCTTGCAATGTCAACAAGAAGAGATATTACATATATAAGTGGTGGGTATTGTAGTAATTATTTAACAAAAAACAGATTGTATCACAAATTTTATTTTAAAAATCATTTGTAACAATATTATAAATTGGTGACATAATGAACTTTTTAAAAATGGAAAGAGGAAAGAAAACGAAGTTCTTCACAACAGCCACTTGAGTGATGACGCCCTTGTAGTAATTTTCTCTATTTACGAAATTACATATTTATAAAAATAGATATAGCCAATTGGACATACCTGTCAAAAGATTATTGAAATACATGCTGTAATTTTTAGAAATTACGTATTTCTAAATTGCCATTTTATTAATTTAAATACATACTGTAATTTTTATTTTATCATGTAATCAGACTTTAAATGAATAATAAATTGAAAGCTTTAAGAGATTTAAAATTGTAAAAAAAATTGCAAAGTTGTTAAATGGAACGTTACTGATGAAATATATATCGGAATGTTTCACATCATGGTAGAATATTAAATTTCTAAAAAATTACAATTATCATAATCAAATACAAAAATTAAAGAGTAATATCGCATTAATTGTTTAAAATATACACTATTTAATCAATGAAAAAGTGCAAACTGTTATTAATTCAAAGTTATATTATAAAAAAATGAAAGTGAAGAATTGGGTCTAAAGTGAACAAATTGAAAAATTTGTAAGCTGATGATCTTGACACATAAAAAAACAAATTCTTAAATTAAGGATCTAGACGATGTAAAAGACGAGTTTATATTAAAAATTAGATAAAAGAAAAATTTTGACCAAGGACCTAATTGAATAAAAGGTAAACTTTAAAACTTAAATTTTAATTCATTTCTTGTATTGTTCTTGGGTATGAATGATAGATTGAATCATATCATGACTAAAAGGACCAAACCGTGAGAAAAAAAGAAAGTGAAGAATTGGACTTAAAGTAACTAAATTGAAAAGTTTGTAGGCGGATGATCTTGACAAATAAAAAAATAAATTCTTAAATTAGGGATCTAGACAAAGTAAAAGATGAGTTTATATTAAAAATTGGACAAAATAAAAATTTTGACCAAGGACTTAAGTGAATAAAAGATAAGCTTTAAAACATGAATTTTAATTTATTTCTTGTGTTGTTCTTGGGTATGAATGATAGATTAAATCATATTATGATTAAAAAAAATTATGGACTGATTTAGATGACCAAATCGTGAGAAAAAAGTATAAAAGTAAAGAATATGGACTAAAGTGAACAAACTAAAAATTTTGTAGGGGATATTTTGAAGAATAAAAAATATAATCTTAAACTAGAGACCTATACGAAGTAAAATACAAGTTTATATTAAAAATTGGATAAAAGAAAAATTTTGACCAATGACCTAAGCTAATAAATTGAATTTTTTTTTTGACAATTCACATCAGTATAAGTGGTACACAATCAGCATTGACATAAATTTTAATACTGATATTAGCATCTCAATCAATGTTCACTAACGGTTAACTAATCAAAAACCAACATCAGAGACCCATTTCATAGTTTTAAAAATTATAGGGACTAAATTTATTATTTTAAAATTATAAAAATTAAAATTATTTTTCAATGAAACTATTGGACTTCAAGTATTTTTAAACCTTGTTTTTCTCTTTTTATGTTATACAAAGGCTAATGATCATACAAGGTTCCAAGTCAATATAATAATATAGAAATAAATTTAATAGTATGGTAAAATACATGCATCTAATTCGAATAACACGTGAAGTATATAAATACTATATATATATATATATATGTTGTATATCAGAAAAGCATATTGTTTTATTATGTAACATAGTTCTTGGCTCAACAATAACATTTCGGCTAATAACTTTTGATTTAGCTTGTCATTAAAAAAAAAAAACTTGTTTTAGCAAAAACAATGTAAAATATAAAATGTTATAAAACAGTGCTATAATTGATGAGGTTACAAATTTCCATCTTTTTTAGTTCAAACACATATTATAATTTTCATTTTGTGACAATTTGACTTTGAAAATATAATTGATCAAAAGCTTTGAAATATTAAAATTGTAGAAAATTTGCCATGAAGTTAAAAAAAATCGGAATTTTGGAATATTTCATAATTGTATAGTGTGTGTATATGCATGCACATGTGGAAGTAATATCTAATATGCATAACTAATTTTTATAAAATTACAATTATCATGAGCACATCAAAAAATCAAAGATAAGATAACAATAACTGTATAAAATATAAACCATTTAATTAGTGACAAAGATTAAACTGTTATTATTTTTAATTCAAATTTATACAATAATAACGGTTTTATTATATGACTTTATTATTTAGAGGGAGATTTTAATACAGTTAATAAGACATACCTGTCAAAAGATTGCCACTTAAAACTAACATTGTGAGCTCCTTGCATTGCTGCCAATCAGATGGGATGGGACCAGATAGCTTATTGTTCCAAAGATACAATTCTTGTAATTTTGGAAGCCCATCGCACATATTTGAGGGAATGCTTCCTGTAAGTTATTTCGATTTAATTCAATATATTGAAGAAATATCACAAATCTCTCTGGAAATATATCTTGCAATGTCAACAAGAAGAGATATTACATATATAAGTGGTGGGTATTGTAGTAATTATTTAACAAAAAACAGATTGTATCACAAATTTTATTTTAAAAATCATTTGTAACAATATTATAAATTGGTGACATAATGAACTTTTTAAAAATGGAAAGAGGAAAGAAAACGAAGTTCTTCACAAAAGCCACTTGAGTGATGATGCCCTTGTAGTAATTTTCTCTATTTACGAAATTACATATTTATAAAAATAGATATAGCCAATTGGACATGTCTGTTAAAAGATTATTGAAATACATACTGTAATTTTTAGAAATTACATATTTCTAAATTTCCATTCTATTAATTTAAATACATACCGTAATTTTTATTTTATCATGTAATTTGACTTTAAATGAATAATAAATTGAAAGCTTTAAGAGATTTAAAGTTGTAAAAAAAAAATTGCAAAGATGTTAAATGGAACGTTACTGATGAAATATATATCGGAATGTTTCACGTCATGGTAGAATATTAAATTTCTAAAAAATTACAATTATCATAATCAAATACAAAAATTAAAGAGTAATATCGCATTAATTGTTTAAAATATACACTATTTAATCAATGAAAAAGTGCAAACTGTTATTATTTTTAATTCAAAGTTATATTATAAAAAAATGAAAGTGAAAAATTGGATCTAAAGTGAACAAATTGAAAAGTTTGTAAGCTGATAATCTTGACACATAAAAAAACAAATTCTTAAATTAATTAAGGATCTAGATGATGTAAAAGACAAGTTTATATTAAAAATTAGATAAAAGAAAAATTTTGACCAAGGACCTAATTGAATAAAAGGTAAACTTTAAAACTTAAATTTTAATTCATTTCTTGTATTGTTCTTGGGTATGAATGATAGATTGAATCATATCAGGACTAAAAGGACCAAACCGTGAGAAAAAAAAGAAAGTGAAGAATTGGACTTAAAGTGAACAAATTGAAAAAGTTTATAAGGGATAATTTTGATAAGTAAAAAAATATATGCTTAAACTAGAGACCTATACGAAATAAAAGACAAGTTTATATCAAAAATTAGATAAAAAAAATTTGCAATGAAGTTAAAAAATATCCGTATTTTGGAATATTTCGTAATTGTATAGTGTGTGTATATGCATACACATATGGAAGTAATATCTAATATGCATAACTAAATTTTATAAAATTACAATTATCATGAGCATATATAAAAAGTAAAGATAAGATAACAATAACTGTATAAAATATAAACTATTTAATTAGTAACAAAGATTAAACTGTTATTATTTTTAATTCAAATTTATATTTTAATAACGGTGTTATTATATGACTTTATTATTTAGAGGGAGATTTTAATATAGCTAACATGACATACCTGTCAAGAGATTACGACCTAAATCTAACATTGTGAGCTCCTTGCATTGCTGCCAACCAGATGGGATGGGACCAGATAGCTCATTGTAGTAAAGAGACAATTCTTGTAATTTTGGAAGCCCATCGCACATATTTGAGGGAATGCTTCCTGTAAGTTATTTTGATTTAATTCAATATGCTGCAACTTCAATAAGGCATAACTAATTCCAAAACCCACATGAATTGCTCTAAAATAGATGTATACCAAAATAAATATTTCAATCTCATCCCTTTTATTATCTGAGATTGAAATTTATATTTATTTGAAATTCATATAATACAGTTTCTTAATTCTCATAGTACTGCGCCAAGCAATAAAGCGGAAACAAATTTACGTCAGTGTTGCGTTTCTTCTGTCAGAAAATAATATTCTTAAAAGAAATTAATTTTTTTTTAATTTTTTGACTGGTTTTTGTACAATACTCGATTATTTTATAAGAAAGAATTCATTTTTTTAATATGTGTGAGTGTGTGTGTATATATATTAATACTGATAACAATAACTGTATAAAATATAAACCATTTAATTAGTAACAAAGATTAAACTGTTTTTATTTTAATTCAAATTTATGCAATAATAATAGAACAAATTAAGATTTAGCTTGTTCATTTTAGTCATTGTTCTTCACTTTCATACTTTTTTTTTTACGGTTTGATCCTTCAAATCAATCCATAATTTCATTTTTAGTCATAATATGATTTAATCTATCATTTATACCCAAGAACAATACAAGAAATGAATTAAAATTCAAGTTTCAAAGTTTATCTTTTATTCACTTAGGTCCTTGGTCAAAAAAATTTTTTGTCCAATTTTTTTATATAAACTTGTCTTCTACTTTGTCTGGGTGCCTAGTTTAAGAATATATTTTTTATTTGAAAAATATCCCCTACAAACTTTTTTAATTTATTTATTTTAGTCCCTATTCATCACTTTCATGTCTTTTTCTCATAGTTTGGTCTTTCAAATCAGTTTATAATTTCATTTTTAGTCATAACATGAATAAATCTATTATTTCTACCCAAAAACAATACAACCTATCATTTATACCTAAGTGAATAAAATCTAAATTTTGAAACTGAAATTTTAATTCATTTCTTGTATTGTTCTTGGGTATGAATAATAGATTGAATCATATCATGACTAAAAATGAAATTATGGTCTGATTTGGAGTACCAAACCATGAGAAAAAATATGAAAGTGAAGAACTGAGATTAAAGTGAATAAACTAAAAAGTTTGTAAGGGATGATTTTGACAAATAAAAAATATATTCTTAAACTGGGAACCTTGAAGAAGTAGAAGACGAGTTTATATCAAAAATTGGACAAAAGAAAAATTTTGACTAAGGACCTAAGTGAATAAAAGATAAGTTTTGAAACTTAAATTTTAATTCATTTATTGTATTGTTCTTGGGTATGAATGATAGATTGAATCATATCATAACTAAAAAAGAAGTTATGGACTGATTTGTAAGACCAAACCATGAGAAAAAAATGAAAGTGAAGAAACGGGACTAAAGTGAATAAACTAAAAAGTTTGTAGGGGATGATTTTGACAAATAAAAAAATTTCTTAAACTGGGGACCTAGACGAAGTAGAAGACGAGTTTATATTAAAAATTGAGTAAAAGAAAAATTTTGACCAAAGACATAAGTGAATAAGAGATAAGCTTTGAAACTTGAATTTTAATTCATTTCTTGTGTTGTTCTTGGGTATGAATGATAGATTAAATCATATCATGACTAAAAATGAAATTATGGACTGATTTGGAGGACAAAACTGTGAAAAAAAAATTATGAAACTGAAGAATAAGGATTAAAGTGAATAAATTGAAAAGTTTGTAATGGATAATTTTGACAAATAAAAAAATATATTCTTAAACTAAGGACTTATACAAAGTAAAAGATGAGTTTATATAAAAAATTAGATAAAAAAATTTTTAATAATAGCTAACATTAACTGTATAAAATATGAACTATTTAATTAGTAACCAAGATTAAACTGTTATTATTTTTAATTCAATATAAACTATTTAATTAGTAACATTTACTGTATAAAATAATAACGGTTTTATACAGCTAATAGAACATACCTGTCAAAGCATTGCCACCTAAATATAATTTTGTGAGCTCTTTGCATTGCTGCCAACCAGATGGGATGGGACCAGATAGCTTATTGTAGGAAAGAGATAGTAATTGTAATTTTGGAAGCCCATCGCACATATTTGAGGGAATGGCTCCTGTAAGTTATTTTGATTTAATTCAATATTCTGCAACTTCAAAATTAATTAGCTTCTAAATATATAATCTTTAATTTTGAAATATCACCAATCTCTCTCGGAATATATCCTACTATATTAATAAACATTAAGCTCACACTTAATAGTGGATATCAAGCGAAAGGAATATTCAAGTTTTTAAATATATTGATTTAATTACTTTTAATAATTCAGTCGCATATATTTCGTTAAAAATGTTAATTTCTTCTTTTAATAATAAAATACTACATTTGACCCCTACGACTATTAACCTATTACAATAAACCCTCTACCAATTAAATTAAGAAACGTCATCCTTATGTTTGCATAGAACAGGTTTTGCATGTTTTCCAAACTCTCCTAAATATATATTTTTCAATTTTGAAATATCACCAATCTCTCGTGATATATCCTGTAATGTCAGCAAATATTAAACTCATATTTAACAATGGGGAACAATATCATGCTGGAGGAATATTCAATTTTTTTAATAAGTTAATGTAATTTTAAGAAATTCAGTTGCTTATAATTCATTATCAATGTTAATTTGTTTTTGGTTATTTTATTATAATGTACTTGCATAAAAATGTATTTTATAATTTAATGATATCGATATTTATAAAAAAAAGTGAAATTACATTGAACCCCTTAAACTATATTAACCTATCATAATAAATTCTCTACAATTAAAATTGAGAAATTTTAACAACATAAAATCATTGAAAACACCATTCCTATTTTTCGCTAGCTAGCGTGAAGGAAGGCATAAATAATTTCAAAACCCACATAAATTGCTCTAAAGTGAGTGAGAACTCAAGCAGCTATGCTTTTGGATGGAGAAAATTTTGTAGATTTGTTTGTATTTATTTCAGACTCATATAGTATAATTCTTAATCCTTGATTCCTTATAATGCTGTGTCTGGCATAATATATAACACATCATGTAGTATGACTTTAATTTTTGGTACTGTTTTGTTCGAGAATGAATTTGGTGCTTGTGCTTATCTGAACCGTTAGATTTTAAATCCAGTTGTTTAAACTACTATTTGAAATATGGACTATTGAATCTAAACTTTAACGGTCTAGATAAGGACAAATACGATGCTTGTCCTTATAAGACAGGCACTATATTCATTTTTATTTTGTTCTTCTCAGAACAATTCAATAAAGAAGATATAAATAAAAGAGTAAGGAAATTTACATAAAAACAATACTTGGTTAATTTTAAAAAAGTTCTAATTCTATGATGAGTTTTTCTACTATACTTTGTTAATTTGAAAGAAAGAATACATTTTTTAGTTATATTACTGAAATAACTGTCTGAAAGTATATACAAACAAATATTAATTATGCAGACAAAATATCTGACCAAGAAAAACATATGATCTTAAAAAACTGAGTTAAATTATAAGGATTAAAAGTATATTTTATCCCATATAAATAAGAAGTAAAAAAGAAAATAAGAATAGCCTGATGACAATGATTATTTTAAAAAGTTAGTAAACCCATTCCCATTGTATTTCTATTAATTTGTTTTTTTAAAAAAATTTAAAAAGATAAAAAATACAAAATATAGGAAATATTTAATCCCAAATTATAGTAAATGACTTTGGTACACAAAACACACATACAAAATGAATTATGTAAAACATAATATGAAAAGATGGAATAGAAATATTTAAATAATATTCTATAAATGTATCATTGCTATAAATAGAGGCATACCTGTTAAAGAGTTGTGGGAGATACTAAGCAATTCAAGTGAAGATAAATTAGAAATAATTGGAGGTATACTTCCTGAAAGCTCATTCCATGCAATGTTTAAGATCTTTAAACGTTTGAGTCTTCCAATTTCTTTTGGAATAGATCCCTGGATAGAATTGTTATTCCAATCCAAGGTCTCTAATTTTGACAAATTAGACACACTCGGAGGAATGATACCTTCAAAGCTATTATTGTGAAAAATCAAGTGTTGAAGTGTGAATAAACCTCCTATCCATGATGGAATTTCCCCACTAAATTCATTGTGGCTCAAGTTGAGTATTTCTAATTTGTGTAATTGGAGTAACTCTTTTGGCAAGTAACCATAAAAATAGTTTCCATGAAGATCAAGTTCAACTAAGGAAGATAGATTTCCGAGTTGTGGGGGTAAGGTGCCTGCAAGACCCATGTCACTAAGATTCAAGAGCCTTACTTGTTGATGGAAAGGATCACAAGTAACCCCAACCCAATTACAAAAGGAAGAAGAGATGGACCAATTAGCTAACAGATTGCTAGGGTCTCTAGTAATAGAAGACTTAAAAGTAAGAAGTGTAGACTCATCTATACTAAAATTAGTCTTACACAAAACGGTGCAGGCCATGAGGAAAAGTAGTGAGAGCATGAAGGAAGAGAAATGAGAAAAAAAGTTCGCCATGTTTAGTAGATTTAAGAACAAGGATAAGGCTATACTATATTTATATATACACACATATATACCCTTCTGGGAAACAATTAACATAGGCTAGGAATTGTAATGAAATGTGAAATTGGGCCATTTCGTCAACATGATTATAGGAAATGTCCTTGTCCTTCGCTTGATAATTTAGGTGTATTCATCAACTTGCTAGAGAAGATTTTTTCATTTGGATTTGGAAAGACATATAAATGAAAATGATAGAGAGAGAAAAGACTTTTCTATAGACTAGTGCGGAATGATTGAAATTATGAAAGTAAATTTGTTAAAGTAATTCATTAAAAATTGGTTGTTTAATTGTTTCTATGTGTTCATTGATTCAAATAAATTATCCTTATGCTGATAAGAAATAAAATGTGTAGAGTAGATATGTTATTGACAGGACTGTTAGAAGGGGCAATTAACTAAGTATAAGAAAAAAAAATTTAAATTCTAATAAAATTTAGAAATTCATTATAAACTAGCATATGAGGGAAAATTATTTTTCTTTTAATATTATCTTGTTAATTGACTTGTCCAGGCAAGATTTTTTTAGTAACTTAAATGATTTATTTTTATTTTTTTTTCCTTTTTTGTAGGGCCAGAATATTTTCAATCTAACTTGCACAATAATTAAGATTAAATTTCTTTAGAAAAATTACATTTTATCCCCTTAAATTTTTTTCTATATGCAAAAAAACTCCTGAAGTTTCAAACCCAACAAAAGACCTCCTAAACTTTCTCCTATGGCATGTGACATGGCATATGAGCTGTAAAATTTATTGGTGACATGACACAGGTCTTAGTCCACATCAACATTGAACTAACGGTCAACAAATGAAAAAGAGTTTTGTATATGGAATGAAAGTTAAGGAGGAGGTTCTTTTTTTTTTTTTAAATTTGAAACTTCATGGGTTTTTTGCATATAAAAAAAATTTAGAGGTATAAGATACAATTTGAAGATATTTTACGGGTACACTCCCTGTATTTGCTTGTATTTGAAAGAATAAGTTTTCTGATCAACCCCATAACAGTAGCAACTAAATGCTTGAGGTGAATTGCAATCGGCATTATATTTTTATTTAATTTTTAATTTGGTCATTATAGTTTGAAAAAATTATAATTTGAATGCTTAGAATTTTACAACTTTTTCATTTAGTCCCTACTAAATAAAATTTGGTTAATATTTTGGTAGATTTTGCTAGCGGGATCAACTATATATGTAGTTTGACACACTAGATATGCATGATTCAAGCTAAGTTGTCCAAATTACTTAACATTTAATTTACATCACTTTCCATATATCTCAGTTAGCTTCATTTCATTATTCATTTTTACTTTCGTTTATACACAAGTCGTACATATTTAAAGTATTAATATATACATATATAATTCGCCATATCATTAAATTTTAGGGATAGAAGTTTAGTGACAAGGACTTAATTAAAAATTTATAAAATTGTAAGAACTTAATTATAAAATTTTAAACTATAAGGATCAAATTGAAAATTGAGTAAACTTATAAGAACCCACCAAATTAAAAATTGAGTAAAATTATAAGAATCTAAAAATTAATTTAACCAGAAAATATTAAAGAATCAAGGCAGTAGAATTTGTGTTAATTGAAATGGTTTAACTATTTTCAGTTAATGAGATAAGAATTGAGTGGACAGTTCAAATTTTTATAAAGTATTCATAATTGAACATGATATTCAAAGTTGGCTTCTTACTTATGAGACCATGGAGTACATACCACTTTGAATAATTGTTCCATGCCTATTTATTCTAACATTACAAACAAAATGTGAGATAAGAATTTTATGAATAGTTTAAATTTTTATAAAACATTCATAATTGAACATGACATTTAAATTGGCTTTTTGGTTATGGGACCATAGAGTACATACCACTTTGAATAATTGTTCCATGTCTATTTATTCTAACAATACAAACAAAATGTATGGAATATATTTTTTATAGAATATGACTATATAAGTTATGCTTAGGGGACCATGGAGTACGTACCACTTTGAATAATTGTTCCATGCCTATTTATTCTAACAACACAAACAAAATGAGTGGAATATATTTTCTATACAATATGGCTATATAATTTGTGCTTATCATATTATTCTTTGACTCATTTAAATATTAAAAGTGACTTATCTTGTTTCCTTGGTCCAACCAAATTAATTTTTCCTTTTAACACGGCAACTCATGAAAAATATACTCTTCAACATTTTGTTCCTAATTATCCACAACCAGATAATTGATCAATGAGATATTTTGGGGCTATTGACTAAGAAGAACTATACATACATTTATTTTGGTATATATCTTGTTTTTTTTTTCTTCAAAAGTATCATTTGATAAGGTAATCATGCTTGATGTACTATTAGACACTTGATATGAGTACCTGTCACGACCCAAATTTCGGGCATGTGACCGGCACGCTGACACAAATTTTGTATCACCGTAAGCCTAACTGACATCTCGATTTCTACCTATTTTTGTTTATTTATGAATATTTATAACAAAATAAATAAAATAAATCTTATAATTAACAAGTCTAAATAGAATATATTATTCAAATAAAATAATCAATTCATCCCAGATCCTCTAGATGTCCTAGTTGACCACAGAGCTTCCTAAACTTAACAAAAATAAAATGCTAACAATATGGGACCTACCTAACAATGGGATAGTCCAACGGCAACTACTCCTCTAACGGGAGATTCTCCTAGACTATCTCATCTGAAAAGGAAAAATCAACTAGTGTGAAATAATAATCCCAGTGAGCGAGCTAATCCCCGCCCTAATAAAATCTGCTATGCAAAAGCAATAAAATAAAAAGCACAGGTAAAAATTATAAAATCACAAGGAAAGATACACATCAAAGAATTGAAAATCAATCAAACAATTCAGACCAACGGAACTAGCACTCGTCAATGGCAAAATATCCGGGAGCGCTCGTAGGCTCGCTCAACCAATCTCATCATATCCGGAAGCGCCCGTAGGCTCGCTCAACCAATTTCCTCAATTTCATCAACCCGCCATGACGCACAACCTCATCAACAACGGTCAGGACGCCTCACGGATTAAATCCGGGCTCATCTCCCTACCGAAGGAATCGTTGTCTCTACTCTCAGGGGTCAAGTCATCCCATTACCTGGATTTTCCGCTTGACATGAGAGAGTGTACCATCCCGCCCAAACACAAACAATATTCACCAAATATAATAAAATACAACATCATAAATCTTCAAGTATAAAAGTCTAGATAATCTCAATTATCTCAAATTTCAACCATCTCATAAATCACACGTGCAACCTTCTTCCAAACAAAATAATAATAATAATAACAATAATAATAATAATAATAATAATAATAATAATAATAATAATAATAATAATAATAATCATCATCATCATCATCATCATCAATCATATTCCCACCACGGTCATTACCTATCTTTATATCCTATTACTTTAACACTTAAGATAATATTAAAGAAGGGTTAGTTCATTCACCTGGGTTCCTTGCTAAACCATAGCATAACATTCCAAGATTCTTCGGTAATGTGCCGGATTTTCCTATCGCATGTTTGAAAGACAAACTTTGAAATTAAAACAGAAAATTATTTTATTTCAGTTTTCTGACCTCTGTGTACTGTTTCGGCCATATGTCTCAAACTGTAGGGATTTTTCAAACAATTTTAGATTTTCTGGAAAATAGACGAAAAGAGCTTTCCGTACATAGGTAATTTGAAAATTTTGGAGTTTTCTATAGAGAGATATGGTTGTTTTAATTTTCAAAAAAATTGTTCCAGAATTTCCGAAAATAAATGTTCTTACCTTGTTTTAATTCTTGCTATAGATGAAACCCCTTTGAGTTCTTGTTTGGGAATGGAATGTGCAGATCCTAGGACTATGTGTAGGCTGTAAAACATGATGTAGGGTTAGGGTTGTTCTTATATTTATTTCAAAAGAAATGACATTGTTAAAATAGAAGGGAAGATTATGACTTACCTTAATTTCTTCTTGCTTATTAGTTGTTAACTCCTCTTGAGCTTCCCAATATTAAAAATTGAGTGTTGATGTTTAGAAAAAAAGATTAGCCAAGAGAGTGTGCTTGTGGGAGGGATTAGTCTGGTTGAGTATGTATTTGTTCTAGGGTTTCTAACTTAGTTTAAGATAGATCAATTTAATTGTTTAAATTTAAATAGATTTTTTTATTCAAATTTTAGATTATTCTAATTAAAAATAATATGTTTAATTCAAATTTCAAAAAAAAACTTTCGTTTTTTCAGATTTCATATTGGGATAATTTATCCTTCAATTTAATGTCTAATTAGATTGGTTAGTTTGGATAATTATCTAATTTCCTTATTTAATCTTTTGCATTATCCTTTAACCATTGCTACTACTATTTATATTATATGTATATTATTTTGTTTAGTTAATTTTGATTTTTTTAATTACTATTACTAATATCTATTTAATTATTCCTTATAGTCTTTCGAAATCCCCTGTTGCTCATAAGATTAGTATCCTAGTTGGTTAATTTATCAACTTGTATTTTTATTCATTCTTTTTTGTTCAAATTTCAAAATTCAACCTTAAACGCCAAATCCTAGATTGTATATCTAATATCTTACTTCAAATGTTGGAATGTATATTTCAGATTTTTCATTTTCATTTGTTTTCGTAATCCATTAAATTTTTCCTTTTAGACATTTTTTTGTATAAGACTATTTCTTAATTACAACTATATATTCCAAAAATAATATCTAGAGTTTTAGAAATTAATTTTTATTTTTTATTTCACATCAAGGTTTCTTATAATTTTGTCCATCTATTCCTATACTTTGTACACATTTTTGCTACACCCTACAAGATTCCAAAATCTTTCATTTAGTCCCTGTGAGTTTCACTTTAGTCCATGTACGGCCTAACATCACACATTGCTAGCCTACAGCCTGAAACCACATATTTAAGCATCATCACATCATATTGTGATATCACACACACATTTTACACAATATCTTCAAATCAACAATTGTGAAATAAAATTCATCAAATTAAATGAAAAATAAAAATGATGGGTATTATAGTACCTCTTTCAATAAAAATTTTATGAAAATTAACTCTTTTTACTAGATCTAACTTTTGTCAATATTTATTTTGATACATGAAGAAGAAAGAATTTGAATCAACTTTAAATTTAGTGTTCAATTGGAAAGATTTTAATCAAAGTTACCATCAATCCAATTATATTCAATCACGTCAGTCTATTTAATTGTTCCTTCTTACACTCTAAATTGAAATGTAACAAGAAAAAAATGTGTGGACTATTCTTACTCCACTAAAGATTCCATATTATTGTACTTTTTTATTTATTTATTTTTATATAACAAGTTAACTTGACTTGAAAAATTATGAAAATGAGAGGTCACCTAGGCATTAATATGTCGCCAAAAGTTAAAGTTCTTTTTTTGTCTCTTATTTTTGGTATGGGTATCAATTTTTTATATATTTATTTTGTATCATTTTTGTCTCACTTATTTGTAAAAGATGTTAATTTTATCTCAAGTACTAAAATCATTAATATTAATGAAAAAATGTTGACATATTCAAATGCCTGGACAAAGGTTCAACATGTATTTCAAACATGTAATTTAAATTTTAAACTACAGTTTTACCTTTCATGTTTAAGGTTAAATTTAATTTCAAATCCTTTGTTGTAAGTTTCAATTATGGTTTTCACATCTTGGAAAAGTTTCAATTTTATTATATTGTTTTAAAAATATATTAAGTTTCATTCCACTTAGAAATAAATGAATTTATCATCTTTGTCGTCATTTGTGTACCAAATTGCAACGGTTACTAATCCATGCTAATTGTAATATTTTTTTTTATTAAAAGAATTGTGTTTTCTATCTAATTTGTGTTAATTTAAATGATTTAACTATTTTTAGTTTATAAGATAAGAATTGTGTGAACAGTGTAAATTTTTATAAAGTATTCGTAATTGAATATGACATTCAAAGTTACCTTCTTATTTATAAGATCATAAAATACATACCACTTTAAACAAAATGTATAGAATATATTTTTTATAAAATATGTCCATATGAGTTGACTTGTCATACTGTTAAAAAGAACATATACTATTCCTTCACTCATATTTAAATATTAAAAAGAACTTATCTGGTTTCCTCGATCTAACCAAATTAATTTTTCCTTTTAACACGGCAACCCATGAAAAATATTGGGGCTATTAACTAAGAAGAACTACACATACATTTATTTCGGTATATATCCTTTTTTTATTTATTTTCATAATTATCATTTGATAAATCAATCATACTCGACGAACTGTTAGGCACTTGATATGAGTATTTTAATATTGTAAAAGTACATGGTTTATAAAAAGAAAAAAGATATAGATAATTAAATGATATTAACTCACATGTATGTAAAATAGGTAGGATGGATTAGCTTAAGTTATGTATATTCAAAAAGATAAAATGATATATAATTAGTCTTGTAGCTAAAATTTTAATAGAACATTAACAATATTTTAGTAATAAAGATTAAAATAAAAAAATTATAAAACTATAAGGACTCAATTATAAATTTTTAAACTATAGGGACTAAATTAAAAATTGAGTGAAACTAAAAGTACCAAGACTATAATTTAGCCTAACTTAAACTATATAGTCTCAACAAATGGCTAAATTTTATGAAAACCCATAAAACACATGTATTTTGATAATTTATATTTGGTTAACAATTTTAATACACTCAAAACTTTAGTTTCTCAGCTTATTTCTTTGGCGCTTTTCTCTTTGAGAAGAGAGATGAATGAACGATATTTTTGTTATTTTAAGATATGATAAAATTTAAAAGATAAAAGATATAGTCGGACAAAAAAAATTTAAGAATATAAATAAAAATTAAAATAAATATTAGGGACATAAGTATTATTTATGCTTAAAAAATTATGATGTACTTATGTTTGACTCACACAATTTAACTCCCATATTTGTACCAAAACATATAATCAAAGTAATGTGTCGCATCAATTAAGCTCCAGCATAAATGTTGATATTTTTAGAAGCTAATCTAAAAACTTTCTCGATCACAATTTATTTTATAGATTTGTGATTTAACTTTGAAAATATTGCATATTTTACAAAATATGCCTTATAGAGTATATTTATGTGGCAAGCAAAAAAATTTTTTTTAAAAATATATATATTTGTGGATGCCATTATTCATGGTGGGGATGCTTTCTTTGATTATTAATGCCTTCTTTTAAATAGCCATTAGAAAAAGCAGACTTAATTAAATTAATAAATTTTCTAATTCATTTGAACAATTGAAGAAATGGGCCAACCAATTGTTTCCGTAGGAGCAACGAATATAAATTGAAAATTGAGTAAACTTATAAGAACTCATCAAATTAAAAATTGTGAACCCAACAAATTAAAAATTATGTAAAATTATAAGAATCTAGAAAACAATTTAACCAGAAAATATTAAAGAACCAAGACAGTAGAATTTATATTAATTTAAATGATTTAGCTATTTTTAGTTAATGAGATAATAATTGTGTTAACAGTTCAAATTTTTATTAAACATTCATAATTAACATGAAATTCAAAGTTAGCTTCTTACTTATAGGACCAAGAGTACATACCACTTTGAATAATTGTTCCACGCCTATTTATTCTAACATTATAAACAAAATGTGATATAAGAATTGTATGGACAGTTTAAATTTTTATAAAACATTCATAATTAAACATGATATTTAAATTGGCTTCTTACTTATGGGACCATGGAGTACATATATATTACTTTGAATAATTGTTCCATGTCTATTTATTCTAACATTACAAACAAAATGTGAGATAAGAATTGTATGGACAATTTAAATTTTTATAAAACATTCATAATTGAATATGACATTTAAATTGGCTTCTTACTCAAGGGACTCTAGAGTATATATTACTTTGAATAATTGTTCCATGCTTGTTTATTCTAATATTACAAAAAAAATGTGTGGAATATATTTTGTATAGAATATGTCCAAATGAGTTTACTTGACTTGCAAACTTATGAACACTTGACGTCTATTGCACCCACAAGTGCCTATCATATATTCTTTGACTCATATTTATATATTAAAAAGAATTTATCCTGTTTCCTCGATAGCTATTAATTAAGAAGAACTATACATATATTTATTTTGGTATATATCTTTTTTATTTTTTCATAAGTATAGGTAAGTGCTCGATGTACTGTTAGACACTTGATATAAGTACATTTTCTAATAAGAATTTTATAAAAATTAACTCTTTTTACCAGATCTAACTTTTGTCAATATTTATTTTGATATATTAAGAAGAAAGAGTTTAAATCAACTTTAAATTTAGTTTTCTATTGGAAAGATTTTAATCAAACACACCATCAATCTAATTACATTCAATCACATCAGTCTTTTTAATTGCCCCTTCTTACACTCTAAATTGAAATGTAATAAGAAAAAAAATGTCTGGACCATTTATACTCCACTAAAGAGTCCATATTATTATGCCTTTTATTTTTTCTGTGCAATATGCACGAATTAACTTTACTTAAAAAATTATGAAAACAAGGGATAACCTAGGCATTAATATGTCATCGACGGTAAAAGTTCTCTTTTTTTTTCACTTATTTTTATTATGGGTTTCAATTTTTTTATATATTTATTTTGTATCAATTTTATCCCATTTATTTGTAAAAGATGTCAATTTCATCCTAAGTATTAAAATCATTAATATTAATAAAAAAATGTTGACTTATTCAAATGCATAGACAAAGGCTCATCAAGTATTTCAAACATATAGTTTAAATTTTAAAGGAGAAAATGCACTTTATTCTCATGAAGTTTGCTCTATATGCAGAAAATTCCATGAAGTTTTAAACTAAGCAACAAACCCATATGAATTTTTATATTGTGCCAAAAACTACATGTCGGTTAGTTGACAGTTAGTCAATTAACGGTTAATGCTGACATGGACACTAAATCATTATGTTAACAGATAATTCATGTGTCACATCAACCTTTTTCTACTCAATCACCCTATTCAATAGAATTACGACACGCGACATATGTTTAGCTTTGAAGAAAAACCAAAGTAGCACATACACAGCAAGATTTGAACTATGGTTTGGATAAAAGAAGGAAGAACTCTTCACTGTCTAGCCACTAATGTACATTCAAAATATATTTACGAAATTTAATATATATAGGAACATTTTTTATTATATTCAAAATTCAAAACAATGTGCATTAATTATTATATCTTATAAAACAATAACAAATATTATAATAAGAAAATATGTTATTATTTTACATAACTAATTTTAATTATATAAAAAATTAAAAATTTTTAATAACAAATCTTATAATATAAATTTTATTTTTATTAAGTAAAATAATTATAAAAATATACTATGCATATTAAAATTATTTTTAATAGAATATTTGATATTATAATTTTTAATAATAATTAAATTTTATAATATCAAATCTTATATTAAAATTTTATAGTGTAATTTCAAATCATTTTAAATTATATTCAAAATTAATTATTATTATTCAAAAATATAATTTTCAAATATTATATGAAAAAACAATTTTAATATGCATAGTGTATTTTTATAATTATTTTTTAATATAAAATTTATTTTTATTGAGTGTAAATAACAATTAAATTTATATTATAAGATTTGTTATTGTTTTATAAGATATAATAATTGGTGTATATTGTTTTGAATTTTAAATACAATAACAAAGGTTCTTATATATATATATATATATATATATACACTACATTTCACAAATATATTGAATGTGCATTAGTGGCTAGATGGTGGATAGTTCTTCCTTCTATTATCTTAGCTCAAGTTCAAATCCAACTGTGTATGTGCTATTTTAGTTTATTTCAAAGCTAAGCACATGCCACATGTCGCAATTCTATTGGATACGGTAATTGAATGGAATAGGACTTACATGACAGATGAATCATCTGTTGATGTGGCACTTTAGTGTCCATATCAGAATTGACCATCAGTTAACTAATGGTGAACTAACCGACAGATAATTATTGGCACAATATGAAAGTTCGTATGAGTCTTTTGTTTAATTTTAAACTTCATAAGAATTTTTTGTACATAAAACAATCTTGTCTACAATTTTGTCTTTCACGTTGAAGGTAAGTTTTAATTTTAAACCCTTTGTAGTAAATATCAATTATGTTGCTCAGGTTGGGATAAGTTTTAATCTTATTATATTGTTTTTAAAAGATATTAAGTTTCATTCACTTTGAAATGAATGAATTTATCATCTTTGTCGTCATTTGTGCATCAACTTTTCTATTTTATTATTATAAACAATAATTTGATATGGTACTTTAAACACTTTCTCAGATATCATGACTAAAAAGAAACATAAAATTAAATTAAAAAAATAAGGGAGGCAACCTAAAAGAAAGAAAGATTCTTTTACTTTCGTAATTCAGTCTTCATTTTTAATTCTGTCTCCATCCTTTTTTTTTATTTTTTAATATAATCCATTTTTATTGTAGACAATATTTCATTACAAGTGTCACTCTTGTCAAAGGTGACATGTCTACGCGACACATAGAGTTTGAGACAAATTTTTTATCTTGATATTATTTATAGTCATAATTATCAAATCTAGATCGACCCAATAGGCCAATCCAAAAATTGGCGACCGATAGTCAAACCCGATTCGAATCAAGCATTTGAACAATTCAACAACCGACCCAATAGTGATCCTAGGGAGGCAGCCTAAAAGAAACAAAACACTAAGATAGTGCAATTTTTGAAAATAATATTTTGCTTTTAAAAATAAAAGTTGACTGATACATTATTGAGAAGGAATATGTTTTAAAACCAATTTTTGAAAATTTATTTTTAAAATGGAAAAATCAAAACATATTTTATACGTTTTTGAAAACATTTTTATTTCAAACAATTAAAAAATTGGGTAGACTATTAGTAATTATGTAAGTTCATTAATGATGAGCTATTATATAAAGATGAGCTATTATTAAAAAAAAATTACCTGGTTTTAACCACTGCTAAAATTTAAAAAAAAAAAAGAAAATTCTAACCCATATTGCAACGGTTACTAACCCATGCTAATTGTAATGTTTTTGTTTTTATTTTTATTAAAAGAATTGTGTGTTCTATCTAATTTTTGAGAAGCTATTGCTTCTAATATTTATCTTTCTTCATTGTTATAAATTTTTTTAACTAATTTGCAACAATCCAATTTATCATAATATGAAATTATTTGAAGTCAATTTGTAAAGACATTCTTAATAGTAGGATAATATATTTGATAAATTTATTAAAATGTAACTTAGGTTATGACAATTAATGTATTTGACACGTTTTTTTATCCTCTTTTAAAATATCAATACTAATTATTTAATTATATTGAATTTATCTCAACAACACTAAAACTTTTATCATAGAAAAAAAAATTCCAAAGGCTTTTTTTTTGTTCTCTAAGGTTTTAAAATTGTTTTCAAAACAAATTTCACAAACAAAATTTGTTTTAAATTTTCAAAATTAGTGTCTAAAAAGGTTCACAAAACTTGTTTATAAATTTTTTTTTAAAAAATAAACACATCTAAATAGGCTTAAATTTCACAAAACTAATTTGTATGAGCGGTCATTTTTATTCTCACTTCTTTAAGTAATATCTTCTGCATTGAAATTACTTACCATCACTTAATTTTCAATTTAGTTCCTATAATTTAAAAAATTTTTAATTTAATCTTTATAGTTTCAGATATTTTTAGTTTAATCCTTGTTATTAAACTATTATTTGTTTGTCATAAAAATTTTCTAACACAACTAATCATATATACATTAACATTTTAAGTATACGTGATTGATGTCAACTAAAAGAAAAAAAAAGATAATTAAATTATATTAACTCACATGTATAAAATATGTAATGTAATTTATATTAAATAATTAAGACATATTAAGTCATGTATATTATATATATATATATCCGTCGTATTACTAAAATTTAATAAAATATTAACAAAAATTTTAATAGTAGGGATTAAATTAAAAAAATGTAACCAACATGTGATTGGCTCAAGTGGAATTGGACTTAGGCCCCTTAAGCATGAGGTCAGGTGTTCAATTTCTGACTCTTGCATATGGAAAAATGGTCTGAAGGGGAGACCTTACTACAATGGCCAACCAGTGTCTTTGGCGAAGATTAGTCATCAGCAAAGCCGGTAGAAACTTCACACCATACCATGGTAACCAAAAAAAAAATAGAAAAACATAAAATTATAAGTATTTAATTACAAATTTTTAAATTACAGGGATGAAATTAAAAATTAAGTTAAACTATAAGAACCAAAAATATAATTTAAATGGTATAATTGATGTAATAGTTTTTATTATCAAATTTGGAGAAAAATATCTTTCCCATTTTAACGAATATCAAATCAATCCTCATCTCTTCATGGAATCTTCGAATTCATAAATTCACAAATGAGTTGTTTTTCCTCAAGTAAAGTTCATGCTTGCCTATATAAATTTATTTATAATTTATTGATGCAAATTTAAAAAAAAAATTAATATTATCAAAATAAATGATTAATATAACTTATAAGGTTAAATTTATTCTTTTTTGTCCTTATAATTTCACTTAATTTTTAATTTAGTCCCTATAGTTTAAAAATTTGTAATTGAACCTTTATAATTTCACTTATCATACTATTTCTCGGCTCATATTTAAATATTAAAAAGAACTTATCTTGTTTCCTTAGTCTAACCAAATAAATTTTTTCTTTTAACACGGCAACCCATGAAAAATATACTCCCAACATTTTGTTTCTAATTATCCACAATCAAATAATTGATGAGAACTATACATACACTTATTTTGGTATAAATCTTTTTTTATTTATTTTCATAATTATCGTTTGACAAGGCAATCATACTCGATGAACTGTTAGACACTTGATATGAGTATATTAATACTATATAAAGTACATGGTTTACAAAATGAAAAAAGATGTAGACAATTAAGTGATATTAACTCACATGTGTATGATATGTAATGCAATTTATGTGAAATAGGTAGGATGAATTAGCTTAAGTTATGTATATTCAAAAAGCTAAAATGATATATAATTAATCTTGTAGCTAAAATTTTAATAGAATATTAACAATATTTTAGTAATAGAGATTAAAATAAAAAAAATTATAAAACTATAAGGGCTCAATTACAAAATTTTAAACTATAGGGACCAAATTAAAAATTAAGGGAAACTATAAATACTAAGACTATAATTTAGGGTAACTTAAAATTATATTGTCTCAACAAATGGCTAAATTTTATGAAAACCCACAAAACACATGTATTTTGATAATTTCTACTTGGTCAACAATATATGATAAAAGGTAATTTTGTTATTTTGGAGCATATATGATAAAATCTAAAAGATAAGAGACATAATCGGACAAAATAATCTCAAAAACATAAATAAAAACTAAAATAAATATTTGAGGCATATAGTACTATTTATGCCAAAAAAAAATTATGATGTACTTATGTTAGACTTGCACAATTTAACTCACATATTTGTACCACCACATATAATCAAAGTAATGTGTCTCATCAATTAACCTAGCATAAATGTTGATCTTTTTAGAAGCTAATCTAAACACTTTCTCGATCACAATTTATTTTATAGATTTGTGAAAAAATAAATTGTGCTTTAACATAAAAAATATTGCATAATTTACAAAATATGCCATTATTCATGCTGGGGATGCTTTTTTTAATTATATAGTGCCTTCTTCTAAATAGCCATTATAAAAAAAAGATTTAATTAAGTTAATAAATTTTCTAATTCATTTGAACAGTTGAAGAAATGAGCCAACCAATTGTTTCCGTAGGAGCAACGAATACAAATTGAAAATTGAATAAACTTATAAGAAGCCACCAAATTAAAAATTGAGTAAAATTATAAGAATCTAAAAAATAATTTAACCAGAAAATATTAAAGAACCAAGGTAGTAGAATTTGTATTAATTTAAATGATTTAGCTATTTTTAGTTAATGACATAAGAATTGTGTGTACAGTTTAAATTTTTATGAAGCATTTATAATTGAACATGGCATTCAAAATTGGCTTTTTACTTACGGGTCCATGGAGTACATACCACTTTGAATAATTGTTTCATGCCTATTTGTTCTAACATTACAAACAAAATGTGAGATAAGAATTGTGTGAACAGTTTAAATATTGATAAAGCATTCATAATTGAATATGACATTTAAATTTCGCTTCTTACTTATGGGACCATGGACTACATACCACCTTGAATAATTGTTCTATGTCTATTTATCCTAACATTACAAACAAAATATGTGGAACATATTTTCTATAAAATATGTCCATATGAGTTGACTTCACTTGTAAACTAATGGACTCATGACTTCTATTGCACCCACAAGTGCTTGTCATACTATTCTTTGACTCATATTTAAATATTAAAAAGAACCTATCTTGTTTCCTCCCAACAATTTGTTTCTAATTATCTGCAATCAGAAAACTGATCAATGAGATATATTGGGGCTATTAACTAAGAAGAGCTATACGTACATTTTTTTTATATATCTTTTTTTTTCATAAGTATCATTTGATAAGGCACTCATGCTCGATGTATTGTTAAACACTTGATATGAGTATCTCTTCCAATAAGAGTTTTACGAAAATTAACTCTTTTTACTAGATCTAACTTTTGTCAATATTTATTTTGATACATGAAGAAGAAAGAGTTTGAATCAACTTTAAATTTAGTGTTCCATTGGAAAGATTTTAATCAAAGTTACTATCAATCTAATTACATTCTATCATGTCAGCCTATTTAATTGCCCCTTCTTATACTCTAAATTGAAATGTAATAAGAAAAAAATATGTGGACTATTAATACTCCACAAAAGAGTCCATATTATTGTACCTTTTATTTATTTTTTTATGCAATATGTATGAGTTAACTTGACTCGAAAAATTATGAAAATGAGAGGTCATCTAGGCATTAATATGTCATCGAAGGTAAAAGTTCTCTTTATTTTTCTTTCTCTTATTTTTAATATAGGTTTCAATTTTTTTATATATTTATTTTATATTAATTTTGTCCCACTTATTTGTAAAAGATGTCAATTTCATCCCAAGTACTAAAACCATTTAAATCATTAATATTAATGAAAAAATGTTGACATATTCAAACGCATTGACAAAGGCTCATCACTCATCAGGTGTTGCAAACATATAATTTAAATTTTAAACTACAATTTTGTCTTTCATATTTAAGGTAAGTTTTAATTTTAAACCTTTTGTTGTAAGTTTCAATTGTGTTCCTCACATTTGGAATAAGTTTCAATTTTATTATACTGTTTTTAAAAGATATTAAGTTTCATTCCACTTTGAAATGAATGAATTTATCATCTTTGTCGTCATTTGTGTACCAAATTTTCTATTTTTTTAATGTTACTATCATAAACAACAATTTGATATGGTACTTTAAACACTTTCTCAGATATCATGACTAAAAAGAAACATAAAATTACATTAAAAATATAAGGGAGGCAACCTAAAATAAACAAAACACTAAGATAGTGCATAATTGAAACTGAACCCATATTTATCATCAAAAAATTAAATTTAGGGCTCTATTTGGCTCTATTTTTAAAAATAATATTTTGCTTTTAAAAATAAAAATAAAAGTTGTCTGATACATTATTTTGAAGGAATATGTTTTAAAACCAAATTTTGAAAATTTATTTTTAAAAAGGAAAAATCAAAACATATTTTATTTCAAACAATTAAAAATTGGGGTAGAATATTATTAAATATGTAATTTCATTAATGACATTTATATAAAGATGGACTATTATAAAAAAAAATTACCAGGCTTTAACCACTACTGAAATTTAAAAAAAAATTCTAATTCATATTGCAAAGATTGCTAACCCATGCTAATTGTAATATTTTTATTTTTATTAAAAGAATTGTATTTTTTATCTAATTTTTGAGAAGCTATTGCTTCTAATATTTATCTTTCTTCATTTTTATAAATTTTTTTAACTAATTTGCAACAATCCAATTTATCATAATATGAAATTATTTTAATTCAATTTGTAAAGACATTCTTCATAGTTGGATAATATATTTGATAAATTTATTAAAATATAATTTAGATTATGACAATTAATATATTTGACACGTATTTTTTATCCTCTTTTAAAATATCATTACTAATTATTTCATTGTATTGAATTTATCACAACAACACTAAAACTTTTATCATAGAAAAAAAATTCCAAAGGCTTTTTTTGTTTTCTATTTTAAAATTTTTTTCAAAACAAATTTTACAAACGGACTTTGTTTTTAAATTTTCAAAATTAGTGTCTCAAAAGAGTTCGCAAAACTTGTTTATAAAATTTAAAAAAAAAACATAAACACATCTAAATAGGCTCAGATTTCACAAAACTAATTTGTATGCACATATCAGTAACAAGTAATCATTTTAATCCTCGCTTCTTTAAGTAATTTCTTCTGCGTTGAAATTACTTACCACATGAAGCTACTGCTTCTCACATCAGTAATGTCTTCCGATTTGTTTGATATATTCTTGAGAGGAGGGATAGTTATAACTGGATTAAATTATCCTTTTGGTCCTTACAGTATTACTTAATTTTTAATTTAGTTTCTATAATTTAAAAATTTGTAATTTAATCCTTATAATTTCACATATTTTTAATTTAATTATTGTTATTAAACCATTATTGATATGTCACAAAATTTTTTTAACGTAACTAATCATATGCACATTAACGTTATAAATATATGTGATTGATGTCAACTAAAAGAAAAAAAGTTAAAATATTCTTAAAGTCCCTATAAATTTACTGAAGAATGATTGTAGTCTTTACATTTTAAAAGTAATGAATTTAGTTTGTGTAGTTTTAAAAATCAAGAATTTGGTCCAAGAATTACTATTTAGTTAGTCAATCTTTTGACTGTGACATAGCGCTAATTTAGATGATTACATCATCTTTAAAATTCAACCTTGAAAAAGCATTAATATTGATTCCCTTTCTGTTATATGACTTCCATCGTCTTACGTGATCCGTAAAACGTTCATGATATTCATCTACAAGACCAATTGCATATTAAAAACAAGTCTGTTAATAGTGGAGTCACATTTACTTTAGGCTTCACAACCTCAAAGAGAGTATGAAATTGCCCCATGTTAGAATTTTTGTATGCTCTGTTTCTGTTATTCCTATGTTATAGTTCAGTTTGTTTCTATTTTTATTATTCTGTTTCTGTTATGCTCTGTTTGTTATTCCAAACTCCCTGAACAAGATAGGAAAAACAGTAAATCAAAGCCTATCCAATTAATGGTCAGAGCCAAAATGGGTAAACATTCAACATTTGTTTCACTTTTTGTTATTTACCCAATTTATGACCGTGTCTAGCTTCTCTCGAACTTGTTAATAGCAGTCCACGACCAGAGGCATAGTCAGGATCCCTCGGTTAGGTGGGACTGAATTTTCATTGGCTTTTTTGGATCTGATGACAATTATTCTAAATTAATTTCAATTTGTTACTTATTTGTTGATAATTTCCTCTTAAAAAAATATTTCTATTACAAAAAATATATTTTTTCTTCTAAATACTAATTGCATAATAATCAAATAATTTGATAGAATTAGACCTATGTACAAAAATTCGAAATTTCAAGCTTTTACAAGGAAGCCCCTAATAATGGAATGATCAATTAACCATCATCAAAGAAAAATTTCATGAAATTGACTTCACAAATATGCTCATAATGATCCTAATTATATAATCAATCAACCAATTTGATAGAATTAGATCTATGTATAAAAACTCCAAATTTCAAGCTTTTACAAAGAGGTCCCTAACAATGAAATGAGAAATTAACCATTATCATGAAAAAATTTCTAATAATTTTTAATAATTTTTTAATAATTTTTTAATAACCACCTCATGCCAAAAGGAGAGCAAAGGGGAAAAAAAAAAGATTGATGCCACGTCAGCGTATTTTAATAATTTTGTAAATACCCATAAAACACATGTATTTTGATAATTTCTACTTGGTCAACAATTTTAATACACTCAAAACTTTAGTTCCCCCACTTGTTTCTTTGGCTTTATCAGTATCTCTTCTCTTTGTTGGGATACTTTTCTCAGAGAAATCATTTTGATTTGAAAAAGGAAGAAAATTGTTTTGGGGGAATTAGACAATGAATCCTAGAAGGATTAAAAGAAACAAATTAAGCAACATAATAGTCTTCCTGTTGTTTTGATGTAAATAAAAGAACTACAGATGATGGCATGAAATACATATATATTAAAGTATTAATATATACATATATAATTGGCCATTTCAATAAATTTTAAACAAAGACATATAGAAGTTTAGTGGTGTAGACTAAATTAAAAATTTATAAAATTGTAAGAACTTAATTATAAAATTTTAAACTATAAGAATCAAATTGGAAATTGAGTAAACTTATAATTAGAACCCACCAAATTAAAAATTAAGTAAAATTATAAGAATCTAAAAATTAATTTAACCATAAAATATTAAAGAATCAAGGCAGTAGAATTTATGTTAATTTAAATGATTTAGCTACTTTTAGTTAATGAAATAAGAATTATGTATACAGTTCAAATTCTTATAAAACATTCAAAATTGAACGTGACATTCAAAGTTGGCTTATTACTTATGGGGCCATGGAGTACATATATACCACTTTGAATAATTATGCCGTGACTATTTATTCTAACAATAAAAACAAAACGTGAGATAAGAATTGGATGTACAGTTTAAATTTTTATAAAACATTCATAATTGAACATGACATTTAAATTATCTTCTTACTTATGTGGCCATGGAGTACATACCAATTTGAATAATTTTTCCATGCCTATTTATTCTAACAATAAAAACAAAATGTGAGATAAGAATTGTATGTACAGTTTAAATTTTTAAAAAACATTTATAATTGAACATGACATTTAAATTGGCTTCTTATTTATGGGACCATGGAGTACGTACCACTTTGAATAATTGTTCCATGCCTATTTATTCTAACATTACAAACAAAATGTGTGGAATATATTTTCTATAGAATATGTCCATATGAGTTGACTTGACTTGTAAACTTATGGACACTTAACTTCTATTACACCCACAAGTGCCTATCATTCTATTCTTTGACTCATATTTAAATATTAAAAAGAACTTATCTTGTTTTTTCGGTGGCTATTAACTAAGAAGAACTATACATACATTTCTTTTGGTACAAATCTTTTTTTTTCTAAGTATAGCTGAATGCTCGATGTACTGTTAGATACGTGATATGAGTATCTCTTCCAATAAGAATTTGATAAAAATTAACTCTTTTTACCATATCTAACTTTTGTCAATATTTATTTTGATATATTAAGAAGAAAGAGTTTGAACCAACTTTAAATTTAGTGTTCTATTGGAAAGATTTTAATCAAAGTTTCCATCAATCTAATTACATTCAATCACATCAGTCTATTTAATTGCCCCTTCTTACACTCTAAATTGAAATATAATAAGAAAAAAATGTGTGGACTATTCATACTCCACTAAAGACTTCATACCTTTTTTCTATGCAATATGCACGAGTTAACTTGACTTGAAAAATTCTGAAAATGAGAGGCCACCTAGGTATTAATATGTCACAAAAGGGAAAAGTTCTCTTTTTATCTCTTATTTTTAGTATGGGTTTCAATTTTTTTATATATTTGTTTTGTATCAATTTTGTCCCACTTATTTGTAAAAGATGTGAATTTCATCCCAAGTACTAAAATCATTATTATTAATGAAAAAATGTTGACATATTCAAACACATGAACAAAGACTCATTAGGTGTTTCAAACATGTAATTTAAATTTTAAACTACAATTTTCTCTTTCACGTTTAAGGTAAATTTTAATTTCAAATCCTTTGTTGTAAGTTTCAATTATATTCCTCACCTCTTGGAAAAGTTTTAACTTTATTATATTGTTTTAAAAAGATATTAAGTTTCATTCCACCTTGAAATGAATGAATTTATCATCTTTTTCGTCATTTGTGTACCAACTATTCTATTTTTGAGAAAACTCTAATCCATATTGCAACGGTTACTAACCCATGCTAATTGTAATATTTTTATTAAAATAATTGTGTTTTCTATCTAATTTTTGAGAAGCAATTGCTTCTAATATTTATCTTTCTTCGTTATTATTATTATTTTTAACTAATTTGAAATAATCTAATTTATCATAATATGAAATTATTTTAAGTCAATTTGCAAAGACATTTTTAATTATTTATGTACGTGGATAATATATTAGATAAAATTATTAAAATGTGACTCAGACTATGACAATTAATATAATTGACACGTATTTTTTTATCCTCTTTCTGAGATTTTTTTAATTAAGGTTTATAGAACGAAAACGAAGAGCTACGTACCCAACAAATAAAACAAATCAACACACACACACACACACACACACATATATATATATATATAGGTAAAAGACTATAATAGCCTCCGCTGTAACTTTCCACGTCTCCTTCCATCTCACAAGCTACAAAATTTCAAGTGCCCTCCTCCCTCTTTACAGGGAAACCCAATTGTCCATCCGTTTTACTTATATATATATATATATTCTCAATTTTTTAAAAGTTATATTTCAATTAATTTTTAGTCCCGTATTTTATTTTTGTATTATTTTTGGTTTTGGTCAGAAGTTAGAACTATTAATGTAATAAGAAAAAATATGTGAACTATTCATACTCCACTAAAGAGTCCATATTATTGTAAAAGATAAAAGTTCTCTAGGCATTAATATGTCATTGAAGGTAAAAGTTTTCTTTTTGTCTCTTATTTTTAGTATGAGTTTCAGTTTTTGTATATATTTATTTTGTGTCAATTTTGTCCCACTTATTTGTAAAAGATGTTAATTTCATCTCAAGTAGTAAAACCATTTAAATCATTAATATTAATGAAAAAATGTTGACATATTCAAACATATGGACAAAGACTTATTAAGTGTTTCAAACATGACAATTAATAGTTGGATGATATATTTGATAAATTTATTAAAATTTAACTTAGACTATGACAATTAATATATTTGACACGTATTTTTTTATCCTCTTTTAAAATATTGTTATTAATTATTTCATTGTATTGAATTTATCACAACAACACCAAAACTTCTATGATAGAAAAAAAATTCTTAAGGCTTTTTTTGGTTTTCTAAAGTTTTAAAATTGTTTTCAAAACAAATTTTACAAACAGATTTTGTTTTTTTATTTTCAAAATTAGTGTCTAAAAAAAGTTCACAAAACTTGTTTATAAAATTTTTTAAAAAAAAAACACGTCTAAATAGGCTCTGATTTCACAAAACTAATGTGTATGCACATAACAGTAGCAAGTGATCGTTTTTATTCTAACTTCTGTAAATAATGTCTTCTGCTTTGAAATTACTTACTGTGTGAAGCTATTGCTTCTCACGTCAGTATCCAACAAATAAAACATCTTATTTTCATATGAGTTATTTTTAGCTTATTTTCATAAGTTATTCATAATAGTTTAAGAAAATAAGTTAAAAACATCTTATTAAACTCTTTCAAACGTATACATAAACGCTTATGTAATAAGATAAGTTAAATAAAATCAAAATAAATTCTTTTAAACAGGTGTACATACAAGACTACAAGAGCATTAATGTCGTTTTGGCGTTTTGCTGATCTACTTTTGTCGATAGTGAATCCGACGTGTCAGGCCACTATTAGTCCCTCCGTTTAAGGGCAATAGCCTGCGGCTGTAACTTTCCACGTCTCCTTTCAAGTGCCCTCCTCCCTCTTTACAGGGAAACCCAATTATCCATCCGTTTTACTTATATATATATATATATATGTATATATATATATTTTCTCAATTTTTTAAAAATTAGTGTCTAAAAAAAGTTCACAAAACTTGTTTATAAATTTTTTTTAAAAAAAGACACTTCTAAATAGGCTCTGATTTCACAAAACTAATTTGTATGCAGATAGCAGTAGCAAGTGATCATTTTTATTCTAACTTCTTTAAGTAATGTCTTTTGCATTGAAATTACTTATCATGTGGAGCTATTGCTTCTCACATCAGTAATGTCTTCCGATCCGTTTGATATATTCTTGAGAGGAGGGATAGTTATAACTAGATTAAATTATTCTTTGGGTCGTTGTAGTATTACTTAATATTTAGTTTCTAGAGTTTAAAAATTTATAATTTAGTCCTTATAGTTTTACATATTTTTAATTTAGTTATTGTTATTAAACTATTGTTGGTATCTCATAAATCTTTTTTAACATAACTAACCATATGCACATTAACATACGTGATTGATGTCAACTAAAAGAAAAAAAAGTTAAAATATTCTTAAGATCCCTATAAATTCACTGAATAATGATTGTAGTTTTTACACTTTAAAAATAATGAATTTGGTCCTTATAGTTTTAAAAATCAAGAATTTAGTCTCCGAAATTACTCTTTGATTAGTCAACCTTTTGACTGTGACACATGGCGTTAATTAAGATGATTACATCATCTTTAAAATTCAACCTTGCGTCGTCTCTTCCGGCGTGCTCTCCTCCGGTGTTTTCTCCTCTGCCTTTCTTTGTTTTTGAACTGATCCTAAAATTTCTGGATTGCTGGCTTATTTAGGAATGAAGTTAGTGCTCTATTATTAATTTTCTTCTTTTTTAGTCTTCAACTTATTCTAATCTCTATTGTAGCCTACCTCCAACATTTAAAAAGCATTAATAATGACTCCCTTTCTTTATAATGACTTCCATTATCTTAGGTGATCCATAAAAAGTTCATGATATTCATCCACAAGACCAATTGCATATTAAAAATTAGTCTGTTAATAGTGGAGTCACATTCACTTTAGGTTGCACAACCTCAAGAGAGTATGAAATTACCCAATGTCCTGTATGTAGCTCATTACTTCAAGAGAGTATATCGACTTTATCTGAGCCAGAATGAAACAGCTTTTGTATGCTCTGTTTCTGTTATTCTTATGTTATAGTTCAGTTTGTTTCTGCTTTTGTTATTCTGTTTCTTTTATCCCATAAATATATATATATATATATATATGGAAATTTAATTAAAGACTTAATATCTCAACATAAAACAACATCTATCAAGTAAAAGTTTACGATATCATCAAATACACATAGTTAAATTTATTAAATAAAAGTTAACAAACTAGCAAAGATATATAATATCATGGATCATGATCAATATAACAACCATTTATATCAAATTCTTGTATGTTAGCATCTCCACCAAGATTACCACTTTCATCTTTACTAGCACTAATACCAAGTCTAATGTCATTAAAGGATTCCAATAATAGCTGTTCTGAGATGTTAAATTCATCATCACCTCATTTTTTTTTTCCTTTGGGTCCAAAAATTTCATTGAGGGAGTTTCCTGGTTTCAGCTTGTAATACCCATCATTTTTATTTTTCATTTAATTTGATGAATTTTATTTCATAATTGTTGATTCGAAAATGTTGTGTAAAATGTGTGTGTGATATCACAATATGATGTGATGATGCTTAGATATGTGGTCTTAGGCTGTAGGCTAGCAATATGTGATGTTAGGCCGTACAGGTACTAAAGTGAAACTCGCATGGACTAAAATGAAAGATTTTGGAATCTTGTGCGGTGTAGCAAAAATGTGTACAAAGTATAGGAATAGATGGACAAAATTATAGGGAACCTTGATGTGAAATAGAAAATGGAAATTCATTTCTAAAACTCTAGATATTATTTTTGGAATATATAGTTGTAATTAAGAAATAGTCTTATACAAAAAATGTCTAAAAGGAAAAATTTAATGAATTACGAAAACAAATGAAAAGGAAAAATCTAAAATATATCTTCCAACATTTGAAGTAAGATCTTAGATTTACACAATATAGGATTTGGCGTTTAAGATTGAATTTTGAAATTTGAACAAAAAGAAATGAATAAAAATACAAGTTGATAAATTAACTAACTAGGATACTAATTTTATGAGCAACAGGGGATTTCGAAAGACTATAAAGAATAATTAAATAGATATTAGTAATAGTAATTAAAACAAATCAAAATTAACTAAACAAAATAATATACATATAATATAAATAGTAGTAGCAATGGTTAAAGAATAATGCAAAAGATTAAATAAGGAAATTAGATAATTATCCAAACTAACCAATCTAATTAGACATTAAATTGAAGGATAAATTATCCCAATATGAAATCTGAAAAAAGAAATTTTTTTTTAGAAATCTGAATTAAACATATTATTTTTAATTAGAATAATCTAAAATTTGAATAACAAAATCTATTTAAATTTAAACAATTAAATTGATCTATTTTAAACTAAGTCAGAAACCCTAGAACAAATACATACTCAACCAAACTAATCCCTCCCACAAGCACACTCTTTTGGCTAATCTTTTTTCTAAACATCAACACTCAATTTTTAATATTGGGAAGTTTAAGAGGAGTTAACAACTAATAAGCAAGAAGAAATTAAGGTAAGTCATAATCTTCCCTTCCATTTTAACAATGTCGTTTCCTTTGAAATAAATATAAGAACAACCCTAACCCCACATCATGTTTTACAGCCTACACATAGTCCTAGGATCTGCACATTACATGCTCAAACAAGAACTCAAAGGGTTTCATCTATAGCAAGAATTAAAACAAGGTAAGAACATTTATTTTCGGAAATTCTGGAACAATTTTTCTAAAAATTAAAACAACCATATCTCTCTCTATAAAACTCCAAAATTTTCAAATTACCTATGCACTGAAAGCGCTTTCCGTCTATTTTCCAGAAAATCTAAAATCGTTTGAAAGCTCACTACCGTTTGTGAGATATGGCCGAAACAGTACACAGAGGTCAGAAAACTGAAATAAAATAATTTTTTGTTTTAATTTCAAAGTTTGTCTTTCAAACATGCGATAGGAAAATCCGGCACATTACCGAAGAATCTTGGAATGTTATGCTATGGTTTAGCAAGGAACCAGGTGAGTGAACTAACCCTTTTTTAATATTATCTTAAGTGTTAAAGTGATCGAATAATAAGATAGGTGACAATCATAATGGGAAAGGGAGAATCCGGTTAATTATGAGATTTGAGTTTTAAGAATTTTGTATAATTCAAATATTGATGATATTGCTAATGAAATATGTTAGGAAAAAGACATGGTCCATGAGGCAAATACAATTATTTGTGATTTGGGACACTTATGGTTATTTGGTGGAAATTATAATGACGATTATATTTATGATTATATTGATGAATTTATTGTTGAATATATTGATGATTATTTTGATGATTTTTTGGAATTGTTTGAACCTTGATGGTGTTTGGGCGGGATAGTACCCTCTCTCATGTCAAGCAGGAAATCTGGGTAACAGGATGACTTGACCTCTGAGAGCAGAGATAATGATTCCCTCGGTAGGACCTCAAGTCCGGTTTAATCCGTAAGACACCCTGACCGTTGAGAAAGAGGTTGTGCGTCATGGCGGATTTTTGATAAGATTGATAAAATTGGTTGAGCGAGCCTACGGGCGCTCCCGGGTATGAAGAGATTGGTTGAGCGAGCCTACGGGCGCTCCCAGATATTTTGCCATTGACGAGTACTAATTCCGTTGGTCTGAATTGTTTGATTGACCTGCAAACTCTTTGATGTGTATCTTTTCTATGATTTGTGATTTATGCCTATGCTTTTGTTTTATTTCATGGCAGATTTTATTAGGGTGGGTATTAGCTCACTCACTGAGATATTTGTCTAAAACTCGTTGATTTAGCTTTTTTTTCCAGATCAAGTAGCGAAAGAAAAGTATTCGCAAGAGGCTAGGTTCACCGTTGGACTATCCCATTGTTGGGTAGATCTCGAGATATTGGTATTTATTTTATTAAGCATTAGAAAGCTCTGTGGTCAACTAGGACATCTAGGAAGTCTAGGGTGAATTGATTATTTTATTTAAATAATGTGTTCTATTTAAACTTGTTAATTATAAGAATTATTTATATTTATTTTGTTATAAATAATTATAAATAAACAAAAAAAGGGTAGAAATTGATATGTCAGTTAGGCTTATGGTGACATGAAATTTGTGTCAGCGTGCCGGTCACGTGCTCGAAATTTGGGTCGTGACACAGTTGCTCGAATATTGCTAAGAAAAGGGGTGGGATTAAGTATAAGCAAGACAAAATTTGGACCAAAAGGCAAAAAAAAATTTCAAAACCAGCTTGAACCATGACCCGGCCAGTTTTGACCAGTTCGCCCGGTTTCCAGCCGGTTTTTAGGTTCTCCTACTCAATGGGTTGTACCGGACCGGAACCATAGCCGGTTCACCATTTTTTCGGTCCAACCAGCCGATCCGGTCCGGTTCTCAGTTCCTTGATTTTAACGAGTATCAAATCAATCCCTATCTCTTCATTGAATCTTCGAATTCATAAATTCACAAATGAGTCGTTTTTCCTCCAGCAGAGTTGATGCTTGCCTATATAAATTTATTCATGCAAAAGTTTTTTTTAAAAAACATTAATATTATCAAAATAAACGATTAATATAACTATAGGGACCAAATTAAAAATTGAATGAAACTATAAGTACCAAGATTATAATTTATCTCAACAAATGGGTAAATTTTATGAATACCCATAAAACACATGTATTTTGATAATTTCTACTTGGTGGCCAATTTTAATACACTCAAAACTTTAGTTCCCTGCTTATTTCTTGGGCTTTATCAGTATCTCTTCTCTTTGTTGGGGTACTTTTCTCAGAGAAATCATTTTGATTTGAAAAAAGAAGAAAATTGTCTTTGGGGAAATTTAGACAATGGATCATAGAAGAATCAAAAGAAACAAATTAAACAACAAAATATTCTTCCTGCTGTTTTGATGCAAATAAAAGAAATATAGATGACGGCATGAAATATCTAGAATTATGCTATTAAACAAATAGAGAGGACACTCACACTATCATCTCTCATGCAAAAAGATCTATGCCCCAAAACTTTGCAGGTTGGTTAGTCCTATATTTCCTGTCCATACCTTTGATGAGCTCCATGTCCTCTTTTGACAGCTTGAAATTGAATATGTCAAAATTCTCTTTCAATCTCTCCAGTTTCGATGTTTTTGGAATGACCACGGTGTTCCTTTGAATGCCCCAGCAAAGAGCAATCTGGGCAGGAGTTTTCTTGTACTTCTCAGCCAGGCCCTGGAATTAGGAAAAATGAACTCATTAACTCGCTTTCTAGTTCTTGCAATAGTTGGTTACTCAGGATTCAGATTCCCTCCTACTCGCAAGAGAGCATCCAACGCGGGAAACACTGAGAAACTCAATTTAAATTAATCCTTTTATAGGACTAAATTGTATATTTATTAATGTTTGAGGGACTGACCATTAACAGTTTAACAATTTATTAATATTTAGAAAATAAATCATGTAGAGTTAAAGTTGGACTAAACAATTAATCAATGTATCTTTCAAAGACTAAATTGTTGATGTAGTCAATTTTAAATGTGAGACATGGGTACACAAAGAATCTCAACTGTCTATCATAATAACGAAAATTTTGAAGGTCAAGTATAGATGGTTGATTACAAAATCAATAATCACTTAGAAAGGTTGTAAGCAATAACAGGATGGATATGCAAAGATACTTGGATGCTAGTTTCCAATCATTCCACAAGAATATAAACTTGGATGCAAGTTAGAGAGTTCATTTGAAAACGTGTGAATGATGAGACTGTCATGCATGGAAAACAAGGTAGGTTGTGTTTTTCTTTCTTCACGCATGACAAAAGTAAGTATTTCCTTCATAGGTTCTTACGTTTGAAAAATAGGATACAAAGTCATTGTTTGCCATTAATTAAATGTTTGGATAATGTCAAGAACATAATTTGAACTAATTAAAAATATATAAATTATAATTGACATAAAATAAAATTTTAGATTATAATTAAGATATACGTCAAAACTTGTGGGTATAAATAAATATATCACATTTACTCACATATTCATATTGAAAGGAGATAGATTACTCAAGTTACTTGTTACTATATATACTATGGAAACAGATTGATTTAAGTACTGAAGTCACTAATTTTCTAATTAGCTGTTCAATCGACAATTAAACAGTTGGTAGTCAGTTCCTTAAAATGAATTTTCATCGCCAACTGTCCAATTACATAATCGGGCAAAAAAAATTTATAACTTCAATATTGGATTCAATTCGGTTCCATGTATCACATCAAAAAAAAGCTATAAAGATTGCAATATCTAATGTTATCACATGAGGAAATACCTTTAAAAAAGTGAAAATGACTAAAGAGGCACAACTGATGGAAAAAGGCACAAAAGGAATATGAAGTAACATAGCAGCAAAAGTAGTTTGAACTTTAAACCGATGTTTTTCTGTCACAAACTTTAAACCGAGGCTTTTGAAAAAAAAATAAATTTATTCAATTTTAATTTTTTGGGTGATTTGTTTTGATTTGAGGTTATTTAAAAAAATATATTATAAAGTTATTGTATAATATCTTAGGCATCTCATTATTATTGAATTAGTTATTGAAATATTACAATTACATCAATTTAGTCTTTTAAATATTTAAATATCTCAAATATTATATTTTTCTCAATTTATTTATTTTTCGTATTTAAATCTCAAAGTTTTAATTATCAAAAGTTATTTTGAGAAATATTTAGAAGAAATTGAAACAAATATATTGTTTCTATAATTAAATTGAGACATTTCATCTTTTATGGATTAAACCGAGATAATTATAATTTTTTGGGACCAAATCCACAATTTACTCTTTTTATTATTTCTCCTATTAATAAATTACTAAGTTAATTCCTAAAATATTGTAGTAGTTTCAATTTTATTTTTAAAGGACTAAGTGTATTAATTTTTAAAGGACTAATAGTATTCTAGCAAGATTGTGAGTTATTAAGGGTAAGGGGAAATGCTTAGGGGCAAAACATACCTCGGAGTTGTAAAACTTCAATGGTCTTGCTGACTCCTGACTTTCATTTTCATCGATAGGATTCACAAGATGCTTGAAATCAACAGGAGGCCCCTTGGTTGAGCAAAGCATAAAGCCAATCACCCCACTAAAATGAAACAGTAAAAGCAGCATTAACATTAATAGAGAGAAAAAGGGAATTTGGGTTTCTTAAATAGCATAATATTAAGGGCATTGCAGTTTTAAATGACCATTTTCTGGCATAATTAAGATACCTAATCAATATTTGATAGAGGAGTGTCTTGCTAGACCTTTGCATAGCTGAGTAAACCCAGAGAAAAGGCTCGTGCCCTGCCATTAATTAGTTAGAATGGGATAACTAACAAATCAAAATGATCAATTAATTAAGCGAAAGAAGTCAAATTCCAAGATATGATTCGAAAGAGTTCCAACAATGAATATCAAACACATTCAGTTTGTCTTATACTTCGCGCGTGCGTGCGCGCACACACACACACACACACATACACACATATACATAGTGTCGTACCCCTGTAATTGTAGGAGTGCTCATGGCGAGTGGGTCCTTGAGTACCACTTAGTCAATCTGAGTGTGCTCTAGCATCACCTCTAACAGCTACAAGTAGCTTCAAACTTCTTCACCTCTATCCTCAGACTTTCCACTATCAGATCCTGGAGTGTAAGTTTTAACTCCACTGTTAGATATACAATGAAATCACAGTCATATAAACACATGAATTGAAAAATACAATGAAATTAAACAAAAAGGAAAGAAATTGAAGACCCAAAAAAAAAAGAGGGCTACTCCATAAGACTATTAAATAAATACAAATAGATCTTGTCCATCCAATAAAGAAGAAGATCAAAATTAGCCTGATGTGGTCCTAAGAATGAATAATGCTTCAGTTATACTCTTATCCTAAATGAACAATACTCCAGTTTAATTCTGTAGGAAGAATAAACAATACAAATACAAAAACAATATATGATAGCAGAATGACCTATTATTTATATAACAAAAATAAGGAATATGAATAATTCATGTTTATTGAATATTGAACATAATAAATAACATAACAGTCACTTACATAATTTCGACGATAAACAATCCAATTAGTGACTGAAGACTATTGAAGTTACAAAAAGGAAAAATATTGAAAAAAAAAATTCAACTTGATGACGGTTCAATTTCTACAAAATTAGAGTCTGTAACAAAAGGTAATCGTAAACTATGCATCTACTAATTATAATTAGTTAGCCGAAAAATAGTCCAATCAACTTCTGACATTTAATATTTGAAGTCTAGAATAAACAGAAAACATAATAAACAAAATTAATGAAATAAAAAAAGATTTCCTCATTGGCTGTCAAGTACGGCAATTAATTAAACCTCAGCCAACTGAAATATCAATTATCCTAACTGTTGCAGTGCTCAATAAAGAATGACAAGGAATCCGATTACCAAGAAGAAGGTGCAACATTTATTGGCATAGATTGATGAAACAAAATAATGAAGGAAATTGACAGTACAAGAGATTGAAGATTAGAAAATGCCACATAATTCGTACATGTAAAACAAAAAATGGAAAGTGTGATAGGAATGAAGAACACTTAATGAGGTAGATGCATTTAAGGACATACTTGCAATTAATATTCAAGAGTGGAACTCTGTTAGTCTATTATATAGATATTGACTTATATATATTATATTCTAAAATAGAATTTTCAATACCATTAGAGACATTTAAGTATATTTAATATAGAAAAAAACATTTAAGTACAAATCTAGAATAGGAAATAAATTATTAGGCTCCTATAAGCCATTACTAATTACATCAATTACACGGCTGACAAATATGCGAAGTTTGCAATATTCTACATTAAATATGAATTCATATTAATTTAGACACATTGTATTTTAAAATAGAATTCTCAATTTTCAATGAAAATAAGAGGCATTTAATTACATTTAATACGGATAAAAACATTTAAGTGAAAATCTGGAATAGGGAACAAATTGTTATGAACGTATAAGCCATTATTAATTACAATAATTGCAAGGCTGACAAATCATTCCAGTTTCCAATATTGTGCATTAAATATAAATTAATATTAATTTATTAATGATAGAAGTCACTTTCCAAACATTAATGAAAGTTGTGCATTGTTGAGATATTCATGTAAATTATTTTCATGGAGATTTGAGCTATAACCACACTTTATATATGTATACTATGGATTATATATATGTGTATATATATATATATATGTACACTATGGATTATATATATATATATATATATAATTTGTGTGTGTAACATCTCATATTTTTGTATTCTCTTAAAATAAAATAAAAGAAATTTATAAAAGTCCCTAAGAGATTGGGTTAAGAAAACATGATTAAAAGTAAGAAAAACTATATCAGAAGGCTAACAGCCGACTGCTAGCAATAGAACAGTCGACTGATAGGCTTGAAATGTAGTAATATCATGTTCAGTGCAGATCAGTTGACTGATGTAGAGTAAACAGTCGATTGATCACATCAATAAAATAAATCAGATTCAGAATAGAGAGGTATCAGTTGACTGATAAATGGATAACAATCGACTGATGAGCTAAAATATCAGAAAATTAGAGAATAGAGAGCAAGCAGTCGACTGATAGGCATGCAACAGTCAACTGCCGACTCTTAGAATAGCAAGTTTAAGTTGGTGCAACTGATAAAAATCAGTTGAGGAATTACCAAAATAGCCCCAACCCGCCATAAATACATGAGGAATAAGTTACGGGCAAAGTAATAATTCTACAAGAGTCTATATATGAGTCTATGTGGATGTGTTCTGAAAGAAGAAGGAAGAGAAAGAGATGGATGAAAACAAAGCACCAAGAGAGAGAAAATGAAAGAAATTAAGAAAAAAGGCTAGAAGAAGGGACTAAGGGTTGAAAATCAGGTTTAAAGCTTGATTTCATATCCAAGGTAGCTAAGAATCATGACATATGCAAGGTAGCTTGATATATTATGAAACAAGTTAGGTTGTGTTTCATAAAGAACTAAGAATCATGATAATAGCTTGGAATTTCTATAGAAATAGAATAACAGCAAAAGGTAGAATTCATTAATAAGACCTTAGCAAGAATAAAATAAGACTATGAGATTCTATAGAAAAGAACAAAAGCTAGCTAAATGTAGAATTCATTAATAAGACTTTTTTGCAAGAGTTAGTCTTATAAAAGAAGAAAGAAAAGTTAGCTAAATGTATAAATAATCCGTAAGACCTTTAGCAAGAACTAGTCTTCTTATAAAGAAGAAGTAAAGGTTAGCTAAAGGTAGAATAAATCAATAAGACCTTTAGCCAAAACTTGTCTTATAGTAGAAGACTAAGACAAGGAAAACTAAAAAGAACAATATGATTAGCAGATTCTTTGTTCCATAGTAGAAAAAAAAAAAAAGAAAGCCTTAATCTACAGAAGATAATAAGGAGAATGAGACTTGTTCCACATAAGAGAACAAGAGAAAGGGACTCATATTTCGTAGAAGAGAATAAGAGAAGAATAAAATATCTTATGCCATAGTATAGTATGAGGTAAGACTCTTATTCCACATAAGAGAATAAGAGAAGAACATAACATTTTATCTCACAGTAAAGTATAATGTGAGACTCCTATTCCATATAAGAGAGTAAGAGAAGAATACCTTATTCCGCAAAAGAGGATGAGGTAAGTAGAATCTTATTCCATAGAACAGAATAAGATAGAATACACCTTATGTCATAGAAGAGTATAAGAGAGAGGTTTTTATTCCACATAAGAGAATAAGAGAAGAACATACTCTTATTCCACAACAAAGAATAAGAGTAGAATCTTATTCACAGTAGAGAGTAAGATAGTACAGACTTATTCTAAAGTAGAGAATAAGAGAAGAATCTATCTCTTTAATAAAGAGTAAGATGAAAATAAGATATATTCTAGAGTAAAGAAGAAGAAGAATAAGACTTGTTCCATAGTAAAGAACAAGTAGAAGCCATGAGCTAGAATAAGAAGCCATGTGCTAGATTAAAAAGCCTTGTGCTAGATTAAGAAATAAATATAAAGAAAGTTTATTCTAAGCTTATTCATATGTTATGAATAATAGTTTTATTAAGCAAAAGCCATGGATGAATTATTTGATTATTAATGTTCTTTATGGTTGAAATGATCCTTATATATATTTTTTTATAAAATTTAGCTAACTACTGAGATACATTGTATCTCACTTTTAGAAATTGATCATTTTAGGAGATAAAGACAAGAGAAAGGCCTTGATGCTGTGAATGGTATGTGCGAAGTAGTTTCAGTTATATATTCACATGTTTGTAATATATTTAAGATATTATGTAATGATGTAGTACTATACATATGGAAACTTTATATATGCATTGTAGTAATCGTATATGATATGAGAACAAGATGTTTTATTAAAGTTTATCAGAGTTATGTAGCAGAAACATGCAAATTGAAAAATTGTCAGTCAACCGGCTAGTTTTGAAATACATCTTGTTGGCCTACTCGAGAGTTACTAAGCGACCAGTACCCTAAGATCAATCAACCGACATCTCTTGGAAACAAAGATGAAATTATAGTACACTCAGCAGTCGATTGACCAATTTTAAGAAGTCGACTGATAGCTGCTGCATAGATCAAAGAAGTATTTTATTTACTTAAATTCCCTATGAATTTCTAAAGCATATCAATGGGTTGATGATTCTAGAAAGCTCATGAAAGAAAAACTTTAGTTCATGAACAATGTCAAATATAAACAACCCTAATATTTTTTATAACTAACAGGGAAAATAAGATGAGACGTTATAGTGTGTGTGTACATTATGGATTATATAATATATATATATATATATATATATAATAGATATTATATAATGTTATTAATATATTTATGTTTAGTGACTTTTATATAACTTTGTTTGAACCAAAAAAAAAGGTCGAAGCATTTAATTTCAGGAACATAATCTCATAGAATAAATTTATATATAACCCATAACACAAACAAATGTTTAAAACAAACATTAACCATAAATAATACTCCAAATAGGACATAAACTCTTAACTCAAACAAGTAACATATAAAAAAAAAGATTCTGACAAAGACACTGATTATTATCCTCAACCATTTTCTTCTCAACCCCATTGCTTGCAACAACATCAATATCAAATTCAAAATATTTAGCAAACTTGTTTTGTATCTAAATATTGTCACTCAACTCCATTTAGTTCCTCAAAATCTCATAGAGGATTGCGTCAATGACATACACATTCTTCATCACAAGGGTTTTGACTTTCGCATCCCTAGAATGGAGTTGCATTACTCAATGTGTAGTTGATGAATTGGAAGTGACCTCAATCCCGCAAAAATCTAGACAGAAAAATTGGGCTTTTGCTTAATCTTTTTGCATTGTCTAAATTCTCAAGTGAGTTTTGGTTGCTTGCAATGTCCAAAAACTCACACTGGAGGCTGAGATCTTTAATGTTCTTATTTTTCATTATGTATTCAACCCATGATACAACTTCTTCACAAGCAATGATTTATAGGAAATAGATGAGATGACAACTATGAATGTCACCAGAGTGACATGCCAATAAGAGAGAAACCAGTGGACCGTACCATTTAAGCCTTCTCTGTATGGGTTGGTTAAGAGTGGACGTTGGATCCTGAGCTTTGGATGAGTTTTGCCTTTGAAATAATAATATGATCATTCTCTTTCTATAGATTTCAAGGCAATTGATGTGATGCCAAAGTGGCATCCTTCTACGTGAAAGAACACTGGTTTTCACTTATTCATCTATGGAAAAATTAGAGATGATGAGAGACAATATTTTATGAGGGGGGAAGGTGGTGAGATCTGATATCTTTTAAGCCAAAGCCTTGACTTTTAATTTCATCACGACCATCTATAATGTAAGAATATGGCTGCAAAATCTTGTTCGATTTAGGGTTTGGTGAAGGAAGAGGAGGAGGAGGTGGAGGAGGAGGAAGAGAGAGAGAGGTCTAAGGGAATATGTCAAGGCTTTGGTTGAATTTGCTTAAATAGAAAACTATAGTATAAAATCAAGACGACATTAAGTCAATATTAATTCATGTATTAAGCTTGTAATCGAATTAAAAATTTTCAAAATTTGAATTTCCAAGCTTTTGATGCTACATTATATCATTAATTATGTGATGAAAAAATTGGTGGTGAGAGGTGATTAAATTCAAAACTATTCATTGACAAAAATCAAGACAATCTTAATTCACATACTAATCATGCAATCAAATTCAAAATTAGAGAATTAACAAATTACATACGTCATACTATATCATTAGGAATAGGCATTAAATTTGTAGATATGGAGTTATTTTAGTCTATTAGGTAGATATATAGATATAGATTTATTTGAAATTTATTTCATATAAATTTTTTCTATAAGTTATATGCATTTAGATATTGAAAAAACAAGTAGTCTTAACCATTCATTATCCATATTCTGAAACAATATCTCAATAATCAAATATGTATTCAAATCTAAACATCTTAATCTTAAAAAAAATAAATACCCTAATATTGCTTAGTTGTAATAATAATAGTAATAAGATTTTACTTGTAATTAATAAACTTAAAAAAAATTGATCTTTCATTTTTTATAATATATATCCATATTCTCCTTTCTGAAATATTTTATTTTAAGCTTACTTGAAATTTTGGTAAATGTAACAGTTATAATTTACGTTCCACTTTATTATTTCCGATGAGTTTGGTTAATTAATTTGTTTAATTAGTTGTTATTATAATTGTTATTATCTCCTCGTTATTTTTATTTAATTGCCCAATAACCCCAAAATTCTGAATTAGAAAAATCTGTTTAATTTTAGGAGATTTTTAAATTATAATTTATTTGAGTGTGGTCAAATAATCCTTAAAGATAATATTTTTACCAACAAAAGTACTATTTAGACCTTTGAACTTTGATATATGTTTCAACTCATATGTTTTTAATTAATTTTGATTATATTCATGAGTTTAACGTTGTCTAAATATTTAACAATAGATGCTGACTTGCCATCATATATTGCATACATCAGTTCCCATTAATTTACTATAACTTTATCATGTATAATTGAAACTGATAATGACAATCATTATTTTACCGTATATATGATTATTTTGGTCATATCATATATGATTATTTTACTAATTCATCTCATCTTTCATATTATATATTACTATTATGATCATTATCAGTGCTAATCTCATGTGAGAAAGCTAATGTGGATTAAAATGTGAGTTCATTTTCGATATTCATATAGTACTAAATAAGTCAATAATACTTTCATTCATATTTTGGCACGTAATTTATTGTATTTTTTTATAAAATCAACATAATTTCATTTTAAAATTAATGTTGAGTTAGATCCTAAATTTTATGCAAAAATCAATTATTTGTCAAAATTCGAATGTAAGTAATACTAAAATTTTCAATGCTACAGGAGTATAATAAATATTTCCTTCATAGGTTCTTACGTTTGAAAAATAGGATACAATGTCATTGTTTGCCATTAATTAAATGTTTGGATAATGTCTAGTTCAGGAGCATAATTTAAACTAATTAAAAATATATAAATTATAATTGATATAAAATAAAATTTTAGATTATAATTAAGATATATATCAAAACTTGAAGGTATAAATAAATATATCACATTTACTCGCTCATTCATATTGAAAGGAGATAGATTACTCAAGTTACTTGTTACTATATATACTATGAAAACAGATTGATTCAAATACTGAAATCACTAGTTTTCAACTAGCCGTGCGATCGACAATTAGACGGTTGGTAGTCAATCTCTTAAAATGAATTTTCATCACCAGTTATCCAATTACACGATCAGATAGCTAGCAAAAAAAATTATAACTTCAATATTGGATCCAATTTAGTTCCATGTATCACATCAAAAAATACCTATTAAGATTGCAATATCTAATGTTATCACATGAGGAAATACCTTTAAAAAGTGAAAATGACTAAAGAGGCACAACTGACGGAAAAAGGTACAAAAGGAATATGAAGTAACGTAGCAGCAAAAGTAGTTTGAACTTTAAACCGATGTTTTTCTGTCACAAACTTTAAACCGACGCTTTTGAAAAAAATATAAATTTATTCAATTTTAATTTTTTGGGTGATTTGTTTTGATTTAAGGTTATTTTAAAAAAAATATATATTATAAAGTTATTGTAAAATATCTTAGGCATCTCACTATTATTGAATTAGTTATTGAAATATTACAATTACATCAATTTAATCTTTTAAATATTTAAATATTTCAAATATTATATTTTTCTCAATTTATTTATTTTTCACATTTAAATCTCAAAGTTTTCATTATCAAAAGTTATTTTGACAAATACTTAGAAGAAATTGAAACAAATGTATTGTTTCTATAATTAAATTAAGACATTTAATCATTCATGGATTAAACCGAGATAACTATAATTTTTTGGGACCAAATCCACACTTATTTTTTGTATTAGTTATGTCCTATATGTTTTATTTTTGTTTTAAATCTACCTTTTTTACTAAATATTAAGTCAACATTTTTTGTTAATTCATAAACGACTTTAGTAAAAATGATAAATTTGAAACAAAAATAAAACATATGAAACATAACTAACGCGAAAAAAAAATAGAAACAGAATTGAAACTTGATGAAAATGTTAGAGGTGTAAAAAATATTTTTACTTAAATTTATTGTAATAAAATAAAATAGTAACATTTAAGTAGCTTTTTTTTTTGGTTTGCCCTTTTTCTTCCATGGTCTTTCAACTGAAATGTAATCATAACTAGAAGGAACATCAAATCGAATGTAACATTATTTTTACTTCAAATCCCATCATTGTTAATCCCTTTAGGAGGTCAATTTCGATTCTTCTAATTAATTTTAGGATAATTACTTATTTTGGAAATGAAGAAATTATTATATCTAGTATCAGTAATTAAGAAGCTAATATAAATTAATTTTAATTAAATATTTATTTTCATTTTGTTGGTATAAATTATGCATATTCAAAATATCAAGGCTAAATTATATGGTCTTGGTCCTTATTGTTTCATTCAATTTCAAATTTGATCCATATAATTTAAAAATTTATAATTGAGTTCTTATAGTTTTATTATTTTTTTATTTTAATCTCTATTATTAAAATATTGTTAATATTCTATTAAATTTTAGTTACAAGACCAATTATATACCATCTTAACTTTCTAAATATACATAACTTAAGCTAATTCTTCCTAACCATCTACATAAATTGCATTACATGTCATACATTTTGTTCCTAATTATCTACATTTTTTTTCTTTTCATTGACATAAGTTATGTACATTTATAGTGTTAATATACATATAGTTAAGCACATTATCAAAAATTTAATAAAATACTGATGAAAGCTTAATAGCAGGAGCTAAGTTAAAAAAGTTGTGAAACTGTAAGGCTTTGATTGCAAATTTTTAACTATAGGGACTAAATTAAAAATTAAGTGAAATCATAAGGAGCAAAAGAATTATTTAACTAATTTTAACACCAACAAACGTGTAGGTTAATTGACAAAGATTGTCTAAATTTAATTAGAGATCTCGAGTTCGAGTATTTGAAGATGCAATTATATTAAAATTTGGTAAGAAAAAATTTGTTGCTTATTGTGGTCTTACCCGACTAAATTCGAATTAATTGACACCCTTAATTGAGTACTCGGATATCAGATGATTGTTTATGAAAAAAAATTTAACTGATTTTTAAACCATGGGGCCTCTTTAAAAATTAAATGATATTATGAATTCCATAAAAAATATTTAATCATATTTTTTTTATTCCAGGTAAAGGGAATGGGAGGATAATTTTATATATTTTTTAATTTTTTTTATTGAATGAGATAACGAGAGGGAATTAAAATAATAATAAAATAAAAAGCTCATGGTGGGCCCACTCCCGTAATTCACGGGCGGGTTAAGGGTCGTGATTTATTATTATTTTGCCTCTCCCATCACATACGCCAACAATCACAAGTCACAACATTTTGATCATATTAGTTCAACTATTTCAGTTGTTTATTACGAAATTTTTAATAAAATACAAGAATAAAATATGAACAACTCAAATTTATTATTATTTACATATTTATGTTTTTTATCACGTCAGTTATATTTTAAATATTTATTTTTATTTAAATTTTTTTATTAACCATTCAATCAATATTTTTTTATTTGTATAGATGATGTTAGTAAAAAAATAAATTTAAAATAAAAATAAAATTTATAAAATATAATTAATGTAAAATAAATTAAAGATAAAATTAAAATTTAATATAAAATTTAAAGATGAAAATAATATTTTAATTTGAATAAAAAATTAAACTAAGACAAACACAATATTTTAAAACTCAAATTGAAATACTTAATGAATTTACTCAAACATTTAATAATAAATACGTAAATTTATACCCAACTTTTCAAACGACTCCATCTCTATGGAAACGAAGTACTTTGAATTTTGACACTGGCAGTTAATTTTCACGGTAATAAAAAAGACGTGAAAATGTAGAAATACGAGTTTACATTGAAATTTTATAATATTTATTTATTTTATTTCTGTTGTGGTGGGTTCCACTTGATGCGTGACGTGCTTGGGTTGACTTAATTGCTTATGGGACTTAAAGACGGCCACGTGTTGAAAGGAGCGTAACATTGCTTTTGATGCACACGTGGCAGAGGATTAGCACCACAAGAGTCAAAGAGTAAAGTGGAAGATAAAGCCGAAAAGAAGCTTATCCACTGTCCCTGAAGCACTTATCAACTCTAGCGCAAAGGAATATGGGCCCACATGGGCCACTGTCCAGCCTATTAATTATAGAATTGTTAGATTAGGCGGATTCACTCTGACTCAAATTTTGTTAGATCAATGGTTAATATGAGTTGGATTTATTTGACTGAATTGAACTTTATATAATTTATGACTATAAATTTTAGCTTATTTTAACACATTATGGATCATAAGGTAACCCTATAAGCTTATTTATTTTGTTTAAAAAAATATATATTTTAGTTATTTTAATGTTAGAATTAAATATTAGAAAATTCAAATTTTTAAAAATTAAGTTAAACTTTTAAAAATATATATAAAATATTAAAATAGGATATTATTTTCTTAAAATATAATTTTAGTTATTTGAAATAAAAAAATTAGGTATTAAACTAAAATTTTTTAAAAAATAAACTAAAACTTAAAATATATATAAGAAAAACCTATAATGGTTGACCTACCACAATCATGAATTAAGCTAAAAGCTTTTTTTAAAAAAAAAATAGACTATTAAACTATTAGTTCATTTCATTTTATTTGTAGGAATGTATCTTGACAACTATAGTTATTTACGGATTTTGTTGTGAAGTCTAATTATTTAAATTAGATAAAACACTTTGTTTAATTTTATGGCACAAAAGGGAATTCTTTTCCGTCATTTTAGCCTTTGTTTTGAAAGCACGGTGTCGTTCCAGTAATTTTTTTTTTATTTTCTCTATTGCAAAAAGTGTAAATGACCGAGTTGTGTGGTTTATCCACTTATCTCAAAAGTTGATTAAAAATATCTCCTAAAAGTTTTAATTTTGAGCATCATAATTTTTCTATTGATTTTTTTAATTTAAAATCTTAATTGTATATAAGTTGAGAAAACAGAAGGTTAAGTCTTTAAAAAAAAATACATCTGTTGTAACATCTCAAGTAATAAACACTGTCTTTCCTTTCTGATTTTTCTTCTACATTTTTTTTGAAAAAATAAATGAGGATAATGGAAATATATATATATATATATATATATATATATATATATATATTGTTAATTTGATTTTTAAAGTTTATAGGGATGAGGAACATTAGACTTATAAATTAAAAAGTTGATAAAGTAGTCATATTGAATAAAATTAAAAATTTTAAAAACTTTAAAGTAAATTATTAATACAGTCCTAAAAATTAATACAGTCCTAAAAAATTACAATTTTCTCAGTTTATTTTATAAAAAATTAAGTGTTTATTTTAGTTTATAAAATATTATATTTGTATCCCTTTATTTGTTAAAGTAATTTTTGATAATATAATTTAATAAAAAAATTAAATTAAAATAAATATAATATTTTATGAACTAAATTAAGGTAACTGATTTTTTAAAAACTAAATTAAAAAAATAAATTAGTAATTTACTCAAGAATCTACCATTAACATTTTAAAGTTGTTGACTTTTTTTGGTATTTTGAGTGTCTTTCAAATTAAAAAATACATATATATGTAGCATCTCCGTGAAACAAGTATAGCACGCTATATTAAAAATTGTCAAAAGAATTCTTTAACTGATTCAATGCTTAAATTCATAAAGAAATATGATATTGTGTTCAGAAGTCAAGAATTGAATTCATGAATTGATTAAATATTCTATTTGATTTGATTTAAAAGGAATGATATCCTGATTTACCGCGTCGAAATATTTGTTGCGTAAAACAATTTCTGCAATTCCATTCACATTTGGACTTTATTACGTTGAATAGAACTATAAAGTTAACAATTGGTCATGATGTAAGACATTCCTGTTTAGTAAAGTTCAGCAAATTAAATTTAGTAGTATATATTCCAATTGTTAATATAATATATATATATATATATATGGTAGTGTTACTAAAATTTAACAAATAAATTTAATAAAATATTAACAAAATTTTAAATTAAAAAGTTGATAAAGTGGTTATATTGAATAAAATTAAAAATTTTAAAAACTTCAAAGTAAATTATTAATGCAGTCCTAAAGAATTATAATTTTCTCAGTTTATTTTATGAAAAACTAAGTGTTTTATTTTAGTTTTTTAAATATTGTATTTGTCTTTATTTTGTCTCTTAATTTGTTAAAGTGATTTTTCACAATAAAATTTAGGAACCAAAAATGTCAAATTGAAACAAATGTAATATTTTATGAACTAAATTAAAACAACTGATCTTTTAAAAATTAAATTAAAAAAATAACTAAATTAGCAATTTACTCACGAATCTACTATTAACATTTTAAAGTCGTTGTGATTTTTTTTTTGTATTTTAACTTTCTTTCAAATTAATATATATATCCAGCATCTCCCTGAAACAAGTATAGCACGCTATATTAACAAATGTCAAATGAATTCTCTAACTGATTCAATGCTTAAATTCATAAAGAAATCTGACATTGTGTTCAGAAATCAAGAATTGAATTCATGAATTGATTAAATATTCTATTTCATTTGATTTAAAAGGTTATTGTCGCGTAAAACAATTTCTACAATTCCATTCACATTTGGACTTTATTAAGTTGAATAGAACTATAAAGTTAACAATTGGTCATGATGTAAGACATTCCTGTTTAGTAAAGTTCAGCAAATTAAATTTAGTAGTATATTTTCCAATTGTTAATATAATATATATATATATATGGTAGTGTTACTAAAATTTAACAAATAAATTTAATAAAATATTAACAAAATTTTAATAGTAGGAATTAAATTAAAAAAATATAAAATTATAAAGACTTAATTGTAAATTTTTAAATTATAAAGACTAAATTAAAAATTGAGTTATACTATAAAGACTAAAAATATAATTTAACCTTTATAAGTTATAACTGAGGTAATATAGTATTTATTATCATATTTGGAGAAAAATATCTTTCCCATTTTAACGAGTATCAAATCAATCCCCATCTCTTCATGAAATTTTCGAATTCATAAATTCACAAATAAGTTGTTTTTTTTCTCAAGTTAATGCTTGCCTATAGAAATTTATTCATACAAAATTAAAAAAAAACCAATATTATCCAAATAAACGATTAATATAACTTAAATTATATAATCTCAACAAACGGGTAAATTTTATGAATACCCATGAAACACATGTATTTTGATAATTTCTACTTGGTCGACAATTTTAATACACTCAAAAATTTTGTTCCCTTGCTTATTTCTTTGATTTTATCAGTATTTCTTCTTTTTGTTGAGGTACTTTTCTATTATTCACGAAAGTTTTCAGAGAAATTATTTTTATTTGAAAAAAGGGTAGATTGTACAAAACTCCCATGAACTTTAGGGCCCTTATAATTTTTTACCCTTGTGAAATTTTAAACATAATAAAAGATCTCTTCCAACTTCTAAATGTTTGTAAATGACCCCTTGACTATTAATTAATGATTCAGTCAACTATTTTTCATGCTCAATCAGATATGAAATACAATAGTTTTGATTTAATTTTTATTATTTTTTATGTGTAATTTTTATTTTTTCTTGATTTATTAATTTGCTATATTTTTTTAGATTGAAAAGACAAATATACCTCTGCCACGTAAATGTCCATGTGACACATTTATTTGACTGTGCATGAAAAAAGTTGATTTAATTGTTGACTTACTATCAACTTGACAGTGAACTTAATAAAGAGAGTATTTTGCAAATATTTGAAAGTTGAAGAAAGTCTTTTGTTAGGTTTGAAAGTTCATAGGAATAAATTGCAAGAACTCCAAAGTTCATGAGAGTTTTGTGCAATTTTTCCGGTGAAAAAAGAAGAAAATTGTTTTGGGGCAATTAGACAATGGATCCTCGAAGGATCAAAATCAAAAGAAACAAATTAAGTAACAGAATAGTCTTCCTGCTGTTTTGATGCAAATAAAAGAACTACAAATGATGGCATGAAATATTAGTCTACACTATACCAAATTGGAGCGTGGCAAGTTCAAGTCTCAGGGATGAACATTTTCAGAATAATGCTACATGCCAGAAAAAGAGGACACTCATACTATCATCTCTCATGCAAAAAGATCTATGCCCCAAAACTTTGCAGGTTGGTTAGTCCTATATTTCCTATCCATACCTTTGATGAGCTCCATGCCCTCTTTCGACAGCTTGAAATTGAATACGTTAAAAGTTCTCTTTCAATCTCTCCAGTTTCGATGTTTTCAGAATGACCACTGTGTTCCTTTGAATGCCCCAGCAAAAAGTAATATGGGCAGGAGTTTTCTTGTACTTCTCAGCCAGACCATGGAATTAGGAAAAAAATGAACTCATTAACTCACTTTTTATGAAGGTTCTGAAAACTGAACCTGTCATTTTTAAAACTATAACAAATTGAAGCGTGGCAAGTTCAAGTCTCAGGGATGAACATTTTCAGAATAATGCTACATGCCAGAAAAAGAGGACACTCACACTATCATCTCTCATGCAAAAAGATCTATGCCCCAAAACTTTGCAGGTTGGTTAGTCCTATATTTCCTGTCCATACCTTTGATGAGCTCCATGCCCTCTTTCGACAGCTTGAAATTGAGTACGTTAAAAGTTCTCTTTCAATCTCTCCAGTTTCGATGTTTTCAGAATGACCACTGTGTTCCTTTGAATGCCCCAGCAAAAAGTAATATGGGCAGGAGTTTTCTTGTACTTCTCATACAGACCATGGAATTAGGAAAAAATGAACTCATTAACTCACTTTTTATGAAGGTTCTGAAAACTGAACCTGTCATTTTTAAAACTGGTCTAACTAGTTTTTCATTGGTTTAGTCCCTCAACGGTTCAAATGCTTTTTTAGAACCGGACTTAGGACTAGTTCTCGATTCGACCAGCCTATCCAGTTCGGTTCTGACAACCATGCTTTTTATAATAGCAGGTTACTCAAGCATCAAGTTCTTGGAAACTTAAATTGTTTAACTCACTTTCATAACTTGATCATCTAAACACGAAATCGAACCAAACCATTCGGAGTTTGCGGCAGCAACCCCTAGTGGAGTGGATGAAAGAAATGGTTGGATCCCAAGAGGGGAGTGAATTGGGTTTTATAAAAATTTTCACAAAACTTAATTGGAAGTTAAAATGATTTTCTGAAATTGGACAATGTTAAAGATAATAATTTAATTCAGAAAATCAAAGTGTTTATCAAGATGAATAATTTTATAGTGCAAGGAATTAAGGAGCAAATATAAATCTATATAAATTAATTAATACTTGAAGTAGAAATCAAATATAAACGTAAAGCATTAATTAATTAACTTCAAATGTAAATAGAGTAGGGATAGAGAAAGCAAACTCAGAGATTTATACTGGTTCGGCTAATCTCAAGCCTACATCCAGTCCTCAAGAGACCACTTGAGTATTTCCACTATAATTGCAAGTTTAATCCAGGTACTTGCAAACCACTACAACATAGAGATCTTTTCTTCCTCAAGGGTGTCTCTCCCCCTTACAATGTGTTTTCTTTCAAACACTAACTCAAGGAACCAATCCTTGAGCAACTAAATTTGAAGGCTTAAGGAAAATAATGGTGGACACTCTCAAAGTGTAGATAACACAGAAATTAAGCTCAGAATTTTTCTCTAACAATTTAGAGAGAATAGAACTCAAGATAATATGAGAAATGAACAATTGAAGCTTGATGCAAATGGTGTTGTGAAGTCCCCTTTATATAGTGAAACCTTGCTGCTACAGTGACTGCTTTAGTCAAAATTGCTACAGTAAGATTCATCATCATTTTTCAACCTTTCTACAACAACCAAAAAACTTTATCAATATTTTTCAACAATCAATATTCTTTTTCAAATTTGCTACAGTAAAAAGTATTCTTTTTCAAAGTTTATTACAACAACCAATAAACTTTATCATACTTTTTCAACAATCAAATTTCTTTTTCAAAAGTGCTACAGTAAAAGATATTCTTTTTCAAATTATATCACAACACCCAATAAACTTTATCATACTTTTTCAACAATCAAATTTCTTTTTCAAAAGTGCTACAGTAAAAGATATTCTTTTTCAAATTATATTACAACACCCAATAAACTTTATCATACTTTTTCAATAATAAAATTTCTTTTTCAAAAGTGCTACAGTAAAAGATACTCTTTTTCAAATTATATTAAAACATCCAATAAACTTTATTATACTTTTTCAACAATGAAGTTTCTTTTTCAAAAGTGCTACAGTAAAAAGCATTCTTTTTCAAATTATATTACAACAACTAATAAACTTTATCAAAAATCAATTTATACTACTATATTTAAATATATAAAGCATTAAAAATATTTGGGCCAAGAAAATTGAATCATTCATTTGGGCCAAGAAGATTAAATCATACTATTTGGGCCAAGAAAGATTAAATCATACATTTGGGCCAATAAGTTAAATCATACATTGGACCAAGAAGATTAAATCATTCATTTGGGCCAAGAAGATTAAGTCATATTATAATTCCCACATATTTGTCATCATCAAAACTTATAGCATAATACATTAGGGCTAACAATCTCCCCCTTTTTGATGATGACAAATCACCAAAGAAAAATATGTTACAATGTAATAATCATTATACAATATACACATATTTTCTTTCCATATTCTTCTCCCCCTATTTGACATCAACAAAAAGGTATAAGGAAGGCAATATATAAAGGGTAAAGCATATTCCTTCTTTAAGCAAGAATATCATATGACGTTATAGGGTAAAATTTCATCAAAACTTATCATTGATATGCCAAAAAAATATATAGTTAAGGAAAACATTGCATGTCAGATAAAGTAAGCTTCAAGATATAGAGGATTTAAGTATAGATTAGGCTCCCCCTCAACCAATGCATATTAAACAAATATAATTTTCAAGATGTATTCATATATGTATCTTGAGGATGAGCACCTGCAAAAATTTTGACAACCACTCCGATGCTTAAGTTAGTAATGTAAATCAAAGATTAAAGGCAAAATTAACTACTTACGGTCGCATGCATCAAATATTATCATAATGCAAGAAAATCATTGCCTTTCATTTGCCCACAAAAGTATTATATGTAAGTATGTGTAACTATGAAGATGTATCATCCTCTACACATTTCATTTTATTCAAGATTTTTTTTTGACTTCTCATTTTCTATGAGTACATGTGGAAACATGACATATTATTCTTAGCCATAGCCTTCGCTCATGATGCATGAATAGCATACACAACATATGTTCTTAGATACATGTAATCATAGCATGATGTAATCAATCATGTATATTATACTGAAAGCTTTCAAGAACAACACAACAAAGCAGATAAATACGGTTCTGATTATCACAATTTTATTAATCCTTAAAATTTTTAATCAAAACAAATTAAATCAGCCGCAAATCCACCGAAAATTGACTTTCGTGGTTTTGCCATTAATGCGACGCGTTGTTGGTGTGCATGCGTACCCTAGACTTCTGGCTTCCAGCTTGCAGAAATCTATAGGATGAGCGTGTAGGGGTGCGGCGAAGAGATATCTTCGTTGGCTCTAAGTCACAATTTTCTCTCTATAAAGACTGCCCCAGAGTTCTCAATTACCACACCACAAAGAGTATTCATCTTTGAGCCTACAACTTCCTGACATTCCTCTCTCTTCATACTCCTACAAAAAATTTCTAAAATTTTCAAACCATGGCAGCAAGAAAGTTCATTGATCTCACAGTAGAGGCCAAGGAGGAAGAGCTTGACTTAAACTTGAGTCTAGGCAGGGACAAGGGTAAAAGGCCTTTGGAGGGATCTCAAGAGAACCGAAAGAAGAAGATGAAGATCGAAGAAGCTGAAGAGATTAGTACAGGCCATACGTCAGAAGACAAAATTGCTAGTCTGGAGCAGGAGGTGAAGAAACTCAAGAAGATGATAGAGGACCAGGAGAAGTTAGCTAAACGCAACAATGCGGCACTGACTTCAAGGATAGATATGTTCTTCTATTGGTCTACCCAATGCTTCTGCAATCAACAACAAAGAAGTGTTGATTGTATGAATGGGATTTACACTACCCTTCGTGACATTGCTCAATCTCTTGCTCCAAGGAATGGCCGAGGGGTGATGATACAATACAACCCTCCTAATTCGAGACCACCTCGCCTGTAGATTGCTCATTCATGAGCAAACTTTCCTTTTTTTTTTTACAATGTAATCCTTCGTTTTTTTAATGCAAGTGGTTTCTTTTATTGGACGGTACAAAAAAAATAATAATAAAGAAAGATAAAAGAAATCAGCTACACAAATTCAGCACAATATTATATTGAAAAATATATATCCATTTTAAAGATGGAAAGAATTTTCTGATATGGACATATATATCATCATTTCAAAGCAAAAGCAAGTTACATACTTATCAAGATAAAACATATTATAACCTGAGTATGTAGTAGTGAAATTGAGGTAATATGGATTAATAAGATATAATTGGATATAAACTATAATCCATAACCAATGGTCCATAAACCATAGCTTTGAAAAGATATGACATGTATAATGCTCAAATCATGATGAATGGTATAAAGACAATATCTTTATATACAATGATATGATCAAGTATGTAAGATATTAGAGAACAATATATCATTGCAATGAAAGTATGTCAGTAAAAAAAATTGCCAACATAGCCAATTATGATCAAGGAGTATCACTTAATTAATTAGTAAAATGGTAAAGGATAGAGATACTCATCAATTTTGGCAAACTCTTATTGCTTCTTGAAGTTCCTCCTCAAGATTTTGATATCCTTGTTTTGCTCATCGCCCTTCTTTTGATCTTCTCTTCTTGCAATTTTTAATGAGTTCCTTTGATTGATTATTTGCAAGATCTTCCAAACAATCTCTTGTAAAATATCCATGAACCTCTCATAAGTGACCTATCAGGATCAGTTGACTAATAACTGCTGATTTGGGAAATTTTTTTTGTTACTGTCATTGATTAGCCGACTGTCGAGGGCGATTAGCCAACTAATGCCTCTCGGGTCCAAAAAAAAAAACTCAGCGTTCAGCGTTGGTCCCTCAATGTTCGGCGTTGGCACATCAACGCCTAGCGTTCGTGTCAGCGTTCAGTGATCTATGATCGATCAGTCGGCTGATGATCATCGGTTAGTCGACTGATGGCTTCTGCACTTAAGGTGCATTTTGGGTAAAGAGTTCCCGGTCAACTGATCATCTTTTATTAGTCGACTGATTACTTGTAGAAGACCATTTTCTGATCTACTCGAGATAAAATGAGGTGAGTGATTTGAGAGGATATAATTGAGGATATTATACCTGTAAAACAAGCTTGAGGAGCACTCTAATGCTCAAGTGAGTAATGTTCAAATAAATCTCAAGCAATGGGAAAAATAATATATTATGTTCAACATATGCCATGCTTCAATAAAATACAATTTTGCAACAAATTTGATTTCGTTTAAATACGATTACAATAAGGATAAACATTACATGCAGTAGTAATCTTATTGTTGTGAAAAGCAAGAGAAATATGTATGTATGGAAGCATGTTTTTGTGATGCGGTGAATAAAGAAGTTTGAATTGTATTTATAGAAAGATTTGAGCTCAAAACGAAACTTGAATTAATAAGCCACACACCTAAGAATTGTTTTCAACATAGCATGCATGAATATCAAAGATAGATGTAAGGCATACTAAAGAGTAGATATAGACATTAAATATAGTAAACATATCTATCAAATTTCTTACAATACATTCTAGCTTATATGTTTACTTGTCCATTGCCTCTTTTTGATGCAAGAAAGTGGAGTTTGAATGATGTAGCCTTTAAAATGTCATTTCCGCTCCTTGCTTTGAGGCGAATCTGTAAATTAATCTTTTATTTTTGGTACCCAAATTTCTTTGGGTCCGCCTGGGTCATGAGTTCCTTTTTGAACCCATTTCATTTTTACTCCATGAACAAGATTTTTCTTATAAAAGCATGAGTAAGATTTGTGTCCTTTCAGTCCACAATAAAAACAAGTGCAAGTTGGACTATTGGACATTTTTACAGAAACAAAGAAGTTTTTAGAATGCTTTTGGTTTGATTTCCTTTTAGAAACAAGACCAACTTTGTTAAACCTTCTTCTTTGTTTCAAAACTGAGTTATTTAAAATTTCTCTACCTTGAGAAAATTTTGCAAGTGTGTTTTTAAGATTATTATTTTCCTTTTTCAAAGAATCACACTTGGTACAAAAACAATTTTTGTTGGTAGAGATATTTGCTTTTAAAATCAAATTCTCTTCTTGCAAAGTTTTGTTTTGATTTTCAAAAACAAAATTCTCTTCCTTGGAAATAGAAAATTCATTTTTCAATGTTTCCAACTCATTTTCAAGAGAAGAGTTTTTCTGTTTTGAAACATTTAGTTTCTTTGCAAGTATTAGAGATTCTTCATGTAAATCATCAAAGGCATATTGTAATTCTTCAAAAGAGTAGTCAAATGAATTTACCTCATCTTTATCTCTGGCCACAAGACAAGTGTTGGCTTCTTCATTTGTGTTCTCCTCATCAGAATTGCTATTTCCCCAAATGGAAGATAGGTAAGCTTTTTTTGATGATTCAACTTTTGGTTGTGGTTTCTCTTTTTCTCCTTTTTCTTTTTCTTCTATCTCCTTGGTGATTTGAGATTTTCCTGTAAGTTCAACACCAAGAGCTTGCAATTGATTAAGCACAAGTTGTATCTCATTAATGGTTTTGCAATTGTTCATTTGAGCAATTTCAAGTTCATTAATGAAACTTCTATATCTTAATTCCTCAGCAATAAGATCTTCCTCATGTGCAACTTCAAGAATTTCCCACATTTCTTTTGCAGTTGCACAGTTGGAGATTTTGAAAAATTCATCTTGACTCAATGCACAAGAAATAATCAATTTTGCCTTAGCATTGAGTTGCATTAAACCTCTTTCAGTATCATTCCATTCACTCTTGGGTTTTGGAATGCATTTTCCTTGTTCTTCCTTGACAGGCATATCAAAACCATTTTCTATAACTTCCCAGAGTTTATGGTCTACTGAAATTAAAAACATTTTCATTTCATACTTCCAATATTGAAAATGATTAGCATAAAAAACTGGAGGTTCTGTGAAAGAACAATTTTCAGACATAAACCAATCACTAAATCCAACCATGTTTACTCTTAGATGGTTAAGTCTCAAATCAAGAGCCCAAGCTCTGATACCAATTGAAAGAAATGGTTGGATCCCAAGAGGGGGGTGAATTGGGTTTTATAAAAATTTTTACAAAACTTAATTGGAAGTTAAAATGATTTTCTGAAATTGGACAATGTTAAAGATAATAATTTAATTCAGAAAATCAAAGTGTTTATCAAGATGAATAATTTTATAGTGCAAGGAATTAAGGAGCAAATATAAATCTATACAAATTAATTAATACTTGAAGTAGAAATCAAATATAAACGTAAAGCATTAATTAATTAACTTCAAATGTAAATAGAGTAGGGATAGAGAAAGCAAACTCAGAGATTTATACTGGTTCGACTAATCTCAAGCCTACATCCAGTCCTCAAGAGACCACTTGAGTATTTCCACTATAATTGCAAGTTTAATCCAGGTACTTGCAAACCACTACAACATAGAGATCTTTTCTTCCTCAAGGGTGTCTCTCCCCCTTACAATGTGTTTTCTCTTAAACACTAACTCAAGGAACCAATCCTTGAGCAACTAAATTTGAAGGTTTAAGGAAAATAATGGTGGACACTCTCAAAGTGTAGATAACACAGAAATTAAGCTCAGAATTTTTTTCTAACAATTTAGAGAGAATAGAACTCAAGATAATATGAGAAATGAACAATTGAAGCTTGATGCAAATGGTGTTGTGAAGTCCCCTTTATATAGTGAAACCTTGCTGCTACAGTGACTGCTTTAGTCAAAATTGCTACAGTAAGATTCATCATCATTTTTCAACCTTTCTACAACAACCAAAAAACTTTATCAATATTTTTCAACAATCAATATTCTTTTTCAAATTTGCTACAGTAAAAAGTATTCTTTTTCAAAGTTTATTACAACAACCAATAAACTTTATCATACTTTTTCAACAATCAAATTTCTTTTTCAAAAGTGCTACAGTAAAAGATATTCTTTTTCAAATTATATCACAACACCCAATAAACTTTATCATACTTTTTCAACAATCAAATTTTTTTTTCAAAAGTGCTACAGTAAAAGATATTCTTTTTCAAATTATATTACAACACCCAATAAACTTTATCATACTTTTTCAACAATAAAATTTCTTTTTCAAAAGTGCTACAGTAAAAGATACTCTTTTTCAAATTATATTAAAACATCCAATAAACTTTATTATACTTTTTCAACAATCAAGTTTCTTTTTCAAAAGTGCTACAGTAAAAAGCATTCTTTTTCAAATTATATTACAACAACTAATAAACTTTATCAAAAATCAATTTATACTACTATATTTAAATATATAAAGCATTAAAAATATTTGGGCCAAGAAAATTGAATCATTCATTTGGGCCAAGAAGATTAAATCATACTATTTGGACCAAGAAAGATTAAATCATACATTTGGGCCAATAAGTTAAATCATACATTGGACCAAGAAGATTAAATCATTCATTTGGGCCAAGAAGATTAAGTCATATTATAATTCCCACATATTTGTCATCATCAAAACTTATAGCATAATACATTAGGGCTAACAGTGGAGGCTATGACACAAATTCCATGCTTCTGACAAAATTTGATGAGTGATTCATGCTGCAAAAATAGAGCTCTTTGTCAGTCAGTGGTTTTAAAAAGTTGAACAAAAAATATGAACTCTGAAAATTAACATTTCGTAAGTCAAACCTAGGGAAATATAGATTTGTACATCAAATTCAGCTTATCCTTGACAATATAGAGAAGGTTATAAGATACATCCTTATTACTTTATTCGTAGATTTCACTAGAAGTTTACAACCAACACGGATGATTTGGTAAGAACTAGATATCATATACAAATGACGTGTAGAAGATGAGAAAAGCTGAGAGAACTTTAAACAAGTAAATATCCAAATTAATTCCTAAAAGATACAATTTTTTATGATTTAATCCTTGATATTTATGTGTTGAACAAGGCGTATAAGTTACAAACTCACTTTAAATTAATCTTTTTGTAGGATTAAATTGTATATTTACTAATATTTGAGGGACTGACCCAATAACAAAGTTTAACAATTTCTTAATATTTAGAAACTAAATCACATAGAGTTAAAGTTGGACTAAACAAATGATCAATGCATCTTTTAAAAACTAAATTATTGATGTAGTCAATTTTAAATATGAGACATGGATGCACAAAGAGTCTCAACTGTCTATGATAATAATGAATTTTTTGCAGGTCAAGTAAAAATGGTTGATTACATAATCAGTAATCACTCAAGAGAGGTTGTGAGAAATAACAGAATGAATATGCAAAGATACTTGGATGTCAGTTTCCAATCATTCCACAAGAACATAAACTTGGATGCAAGTTAGAGAGTTCATTTGAAAAATGTGTGGATGATGAGATTGTCATGCATGGAAAACAAGGTAGGTTGTATTTTTCTTTCTTCACGCATGACAAAAATAAGTATTCATTTCTTTGATTCTTGAATGAATAGATAAAACTTGTACTTCTGAAGCATAGAGAAAATAGATTGCAGCACCAATTATACCTGATCCCTATGCTGTGAACCATGCTTAACGAAACAAGTTCTTCCATAGTATGCCAAGTAGTTTCCAAGGATATGGTTGTGTCTATGTCCAGGACCCCATCCTCACCCAAAGCACTATCAGTTGTACCCACTCCTGCAAGCATGTAGAATGTGACAAAAATTATTCAGAAACCAAGTAAGTGTGCTTGAAGTCACTATTAAACCAAATTAACTTGATCAACACTAATTTGGCGAAGTAGATAACAATAGAACAGAAGAATGTGAGATGAAACATCGAATAAAAAGAGAGATTGGATGTAGAAAAATTGATTTACAATAGTTTGGGTTTTGAAAAATTGATGTAAGGTTCATTACATTGCTTAGTTAGACACCATTACTGTAACAAAACCCCAAAAAAAAAACATTGTTGTTTAGTATATAAGCACAAGAAAGGAAACAAAGCCAAACATGACAAAGCGGATACACCAGTATACCGGGTGGCTACAGGGAAGTGAACAAGATATAAGTCCAGATAATCTAACTTAAGCTTCTTCAGGCTGTCCTTACAGGCCTCAACAACATGTCCATGATCAGAACTCCAAAGCTGTAAGAAGTTTACAATGCCAGGGGAAGCCACAATTATTCTCTCCAAGCAACAACATCACAAGTAGCATTACATTAAACAAATAGAGACAGTCTAGGCTAGGATTTGACACAAAACGAACCTTGGTGGTGATGAAAAGATCCTCCTTCTTCACTAGGCCAGTTTTGAAAGCCTCAGGAAGTGCCTCTCCTACTTCTGCTTCATTCTTGTAATCAGCTGCGATGCATTCAAATCTTGTCAGCTCCCAGATGCTTCATGAATACATCAATGGTAAACCACAAAGTGGATGCTTCAACACATACAGGACACAAGACATCAAGTCTAAAAGAATGAGAGGAATTAAGCCAAGAAGCCACCAACCAAAATAGAAGATTGAAAAGGGGTCTAAAATATATAACAAAATTGGTCCATATATAAATAGCTATGGTGTTGATGACCAAAGTGATAATTTTATATATATGAATTGGACTTAGGTTAATTTTGACCCTCATCTACTCATGTAGAATGTATAACAGTCATAATTACCATGTTGTCTAAAGCACACATACACACTGATTATAGCATTTCAATAAATTAAGCAAATAATCGACCAATTCGAAAACTAAGTACAATCTCACCAGTTATCCTCATCTACTCGTGTAGGATGTTTAATAGTTGTAATTACCATGTGGACTAAAGCTCGCGCATCCACACTCATTGATTATGGCATTTCATGAAATTAAGCAAATAACAGATTGATTCGAAAAACTAAGTTGCTTAAAAACGACAACAATTTATGAAAAGAAGAATAAGAAATCGAAGAATAGAAGATATATAAGTGAAGCAAGAGAAGGCCACAGTGAAATTCCAGGGCAATCGAAGTGGTGATAACCAAGCTTGATGGAATTGATAATGAGATCTCTGATTTCTTGACCTTGCATGCACCAGACACCCAATCCGATTATCAGCATCTTGAAGCCATTCTTGAGTGTGATTGCCATCGTCACTGTCACTCCATGTCACCTCGCTTCTTATTAATTGAGTGGTAAAACTACCTACTTAAAAATCTTTTTTTTTCCCACTTTATTCTTCAAAATCTACGATTTCACTAAATTAAATTAAAAATTAAACAAATTGAGTGGCAAAACTATAATTATATAGTATTATTAATAGAGATTTAAATTAGTATTGGTTCATGAAACTTTAAAAAATAAAATTAAACTTTTAAAATAGATTAACTAAAACTTAAAATAAAAAAAATAAAAAACCTACACGGGTCAATCCACTCTAATCTATTGAAGCCCCAAGGGCTTTGGTTGATGGACTAAACTAAAAGTGTTTTTTCAAAATAAACTATTAAATTATTGGTCTATCTTATTTTATTCGCAAAGTTGTATTTTGATAGCTCTAATGATTTAGAGCCACGTGATTTTTTTCCTCTTTTGAAAAAATTGAAAATGACCAGAGTTATTAGTTTATCTATTTATCTTAAAAGTTTATTAAAATATCTCCTAAAATTTTTAATTTTGTGCATCATATTTTTTATTGATTTTTTTTGTATCTAAGATCATAATATTATTTGTATATAAGTCAAAAAAAAAACAAAAGGTGAAGTTTTTAAAAAAATACATTTAGTGTAACATCTCAAGTAATAAACACTGTCTTTCCTTTCTCATTTTTCTTCTACAATTTTTTTGAAAAAGATAAAAAGGATAATAGGTTATATATATATATATATATATATATATATTTTGAAAATTTGAGTTTTAAAGTTTATAAGGATGAGGAACATTCGAGTTTTAAATGAAAAAGTTGATAAATTAATTATATTGGATAAAATTAAAAATTTTAAAAACTTTAAAGTAAATTATTAATGCAGTTTTCAAGAGATTACAATTTTTAATTTAGTTTATAAAAAATTAAGTGTCTTAATTTAGTTTTTAAAATATTTTATTTATCTTTATTTTATCCCTTTATTTGTTAAAGTGATTTTTGACAACGAAAAAAAATTGAGATTTAACAATGGTTTTATAAATTAAATTAAAACAGCTGGTCTTTCAAACATTAAATTATTAAAATTATAATATTTTAAAAACTAAATCACTAATTTACTCAAGTCTTCTGGGTAAATTCTAGCCGTTCATCGACAACTTATCATGCAGCTTAGAAGATGTGTGTCTTTTTAGTCGTATAATGAGTCTCGATAAATGATCAAGATTTACTCCGGAGGCTCCAATACTGAATTGGATCCGAATATAACATGTTATATTAAAAGTTGCCAAATGAAATCTTTAACATATTCAATGCTTAAATTCGTTAAGAAAAAAGTCAGGAGAATTGAATTGATTAAATATTCTGTTTGATTTGATTTAAAAGGAATGATATTCTCATTGTATACAACATATAACAATGTACACGAATACAAGCACTAGTCTCCTTTAACAAAACATGAGATGAGTAGGGAGAGAGATGTAATGCTGGGTAGGCCTGAAACTTGGAAGCATATTCTAGAAGGAAGTCAGAATGTTATTCTCTGTATTGTGGTAGCTGTAGGAGAGTATTATCTTTTACTATCTGCTTTTATGTTTATGTTTCAGTCCTTCTATTGTTTATTGAGAGGACTGGATAGAAGAACTACCATTTATAAGATTATTTTTAGTAGTGGTCATCATCTATATTTTTTAAATCCTTGAAATCTAAGTATCCGTTATGATTTGGAAATGTGACTTGTCTATACCTTTTTTGGGTGTAGGTGTGTTTATGTATTATCAATGCTCTCTTTACATGTGCGCTACTTGTCTATTCAAATACATTTTAGTAGATTCAGAGAAATCAATTTTCAAAATCTGTAAAAGATTTGGAGTCTATCAAGTGTGTGTTTCTGTGTAATTCCTGTTATATTTTAGAGTTATGAGTATTCAAAAACTATGATAAATTTATTTTAGAAAAAATAATTACCTTATTTGTTTAATTATTGTATGCTTGTTTGTGCATATTGTTGAAAATATGGATTTTCACTTATAGATTGTATAAATTGTGGGGTATAATGAATGTTATGATATAGAATTTATTCCATGTTTAAAATATGGATTGAAAATAAGAGGAATTTATAATGAAATTGGGAGAAAAATAATATTATATATAAGAAAATCTCCTTAGAGACTAAAATAAAAAAAATTAAAGTGAAAAGAAACCTAAGAGTTGAGGAGAAATGATTAAAAATTAAGTTAAACTTCTAAAAATATATATTAAATATTAAAATAGGATATTCTTTTCTTAAAATATAATTTTAGTTATTTGAAATAAAAAAAATTAGGTATTAGAATTATAAAGCTTCAAAAAATATAAACTAAAATTTTTTTAAAAATAAACTAAAACTTAAAATGTATATAAGAAAAACCTATGATGGTCGATCCATCACAATCAAGAATCAAGCTAAAAGTTTTTTTTTTTAAAATAGACTATTAAATTATTAACCCATTTTATTTTATTTGTAGTATTGTATCTTGACAACTATAGTCATTTACAGATTTTGTTGTGAAGTCTAACTATTTAAATTAGATCAAACACTTTACTTAATTTTATAGCACGAAAAGGAAATTCTTTTCCGTCATTTTAGCCTGTTTTAAAAGCACGGCATCGTTCCAATATTTTTTTTCCTCTACTGCAAAAAGTGTAAATGACCGAGTTGTGTGGTTTATCCACTTATCTCAAAAGTTGATTAAAAATATCTCCTAAAATTTTTAATTTTGTGCATCATAATTTTTCTATTGATTTTTTTAATATAAAATCTTAATATTATTTGCATTTAAGTTGAGAAAACAAAAGGTTAAGACTTCAAAAAAATACATCTGATTAACATCTCAAGTAATAAACACTGTCTTTCCTTTCTGATTTTTCTTCTACATTTTTTTTGAAAAAATAAATTAGGATAATAGGTTATATATATATATATATATATATATATATATTGTTAATTTGATTTCTAAAGTTTATAGGGATGAGAAACGTTAGAGTTTTAAATTAAAAAGTTGATAAAGTAGTTATATTGAATAAAATTAAAAACTTTAAAGTAAATTATTAATGCAGTCCTAAAATTTACAAATTTCTCAGTTTATTTTATGAAAAATTAAGTATTTTATTTTAGTTTATAAAATATTATATTTGTGTCTCTTTATTTGTTAAAGTAATTTTTGACAATACAATTTAATAACAAAAAAAATTAAATTAAAACAAATATAATATTTTATGAACTAAATTAAGATAATCGGCCTTTCAAAAATTAAATTAAAAAAATAAATTAGTAATTTACTCAAGAATTTACCATTAACATTTTAAAGTCGTTGACTTTTTTTTTTGGTATTTTGACTGTCTTTCAAATTAAAAAATACACCCCCCCCCCACACACACACATATATATATATATATATATATATATATATATATATATATATATATATATATATATATATATATATATATATATATATATATATATATATATATATATATATATATATATAGCATCTCCGTGAAACAAGTATAGCACGCTATATTAAAAATTGTCAAAAGAATACACACATATATATATATATATATATATATATATATATATATATATATATATATATATAGCATCTCCGTGAAACAAGTATAGCACGCTATATTAAAAATTGTCAAAAGAATTCTTTAACTGATTCAATGCTTAAATTCATAAAGAAATATGATATTGTGCTCAGCAGTCAAGAATTGAATTCGTGAATTGATTAAATATTCTATTTGATTTGGTTTAAAAGGAATGATATCCTGATTTACCGCGTCGAAATATTTCTTGCGTAAAACAATTTCTGCAATTCCATTCACATTTGGACTTTATTACGTTGAATAGAACTAGAAAGTTAACAATTGGTCATGATGTAAGACGTTCCTGTTTAGTAAAGTTCAGCAAATTAAATTAAGTAGTATATATTCCAATTGTTAATATAATATATATATCGGTATTGTTACTAAAATTTAACAAATAAATTTAATAAAATATTAACAAAAATTTAATAGTCGGAATTAAATTAAAAAATATAAAATTATAAAGAATTAATTGTAAATTTTTAAATTATAAAGACTAAATTAAAAATTGAGTTATACTATAAAGACTAAAAATATAATTTAACCTTTATAAGTTATAACTGAGGTAATATAGTATTTATTATCATATTTGGAGAAAAATATCTTTCCCATTTTAACGAGTATCAAATCAATCCCCATCTCTTCATGAAATCTTTGAATTCATAAATTCACAAATAAGTTGTTTTTTTCTCAAGTTAATGCTTGCCTATAGAAATTTATTCATACAAAATTAAAAAAAACAATATTATCCAAATAAACGATTAATATAACTTAAATTATATAATCTCAATAAACGGGTAAATTTTATGAATACCCATGAAACACATGTATTTTGATAATTTCTACTTGGTCGACAATTTTAATACACTCAAAAATTTTGTTCCCCTGCTTATTTCTTTGGTTTTATCAATATTTCTTCTTTTTGTTGAGTTACTTTTCTATTATTCGCGGAAGTTTTCAGAGAAATCATTTTTATTTGAAAAAAGGGCAGATTGTACAAGACTCCCATGAACTTTAGGACCCTTATAATTTTTTACCCTTGTGAAATTTTAAACATAATAAAAGATCTCTTCCAACTTCTAAATGTTTGTAAATGACCCCTTGACTATTAATCAATGATTCAGTCAACTATTTTTCATGCTCAATCAGATATGAAATACAATAGTTTTGATTTAATTTTTATTATTTTTTATGTGTAATTTTTATTTTTTCTTGATTTATTAATTTGCTATATTTTTTAGATTGAAAAGACAAATATATCTCTGACACGTAAATGTCCATGTGACACATTTATTTGACTGTGCATGAAAAAAGTTGATTTAATTGTTGACTTACTATCAACTTGACAGTGAACTTAATAAAGAGAGTATTTTGTAAATATTTGAAAGTTGAAGAAAGTCTTTTGTTAGGTTTGAAAGTTCATAGGAATAAATTGCAAGAACCCCAAAGTTCATGAGAGTTTTGTGCAATTTTTCCGGTGAAAAAAGAAGAAAATTGTTTTGGAGCAATTAGACAATGGATCCTCGAAGGATCAAAATCAAAAGAAACAAATTAAGTAACAGAATAGTCTTCCTGCTGTTTTGATGCAAATAAAAGAACTACAAATGATGGCATGAAATATTAGCCTACACTATACCAAATTGGAGTGTGGCAAGTTCAAGTCTCAGGGATGAACATTTTCAGAATAATGCTACATGCCAGAAAAAGAGGACACTCACACTATCATCTCTCATGCAAAAAGATCAATGCCCCAAAACTTTGCAGGTTGGTTAGTCCTATATTTCCTGTCCATACCTTTGATGAGCTCCATGCCCTCTTTCGACAGCTTGAAATCGAATAAAAGTTCTCTTTCAATCTCTCCAGTTTCGATGTTTTCAGAATGACCACTGTGTTCCTTTGAATGCCCCAGCAAAAAGCAATCTGGGCAGGAGTTTTCTTGTACTTCTCAGCCAGACCCTGGAATTAGGAAAAATGAACTCATTAACTCACTTTTTATGAAGGTTCTGAAAATTGAACCTGTCATTTTTAAAACTGGTCTAACAAGTTTTTCATTGGTTTAGTCCCTCAACGGTTCAAATGCTTTTTTAGAACCAGACTTAGGACTAGTTCTCGATTCGACCAGCCTATCCAGTTCGGTTTTGACAACCATGCTTTTTATAATAGCAGGTTACTCAAGCATCAAGTTCTTGGAAACTTAAATTGTTTAACTCACTTTCATAACTTGATCATCTAAACATGAAATCGAACCAAACCATTCAGAGTTTGCGGCAGCACCCCCTAGTGGAGTGGAGGCTATGACACAAATTCCATGCTTCTGACAAAATTTGACGAGTGATTCATGCTGCAAAAATAGAGCTCTTTGTCAGTCAGTGGTTTTAAAAAGTTGAACAAAAAATCTAAACTCTGAAAATTAACATTTCGCAAGTCAAACTTAGGGAAATATAGATTTGTACATCAAATTCAGCTTATCCTTGACAATATAGAGAAGGTTATAAGATACATCCTTATTACTTTATTCATAGATTTCACTAGAAGTTTACAACCAACACGGATGATTTGGTAAGAACTAGATATCATATACAAATGACGTGTAGAAGATGAGAAAAGCTGAGAGAACTTTAAACAAGTAAATATCCAAATTAATTCCTAAAAGATACAATTTTTTATGATTTAATCCTTGATATTTATGTGGGATTAAGCTTATGAGTCACACTCTAAAATTATGGGAAAGAGTGATTGAACGGAGGTTAAGAATCGAGACGAGTATTTCTGAAAATCAATTTGGATTCATGCCAGGACGGTCTACAATGGAAGCTATATATCTTCTAAGGGGGTTGATGGAAAGGTATCGGAGTAAACAAAGAGACCTTCATATAGCATTTATTGACTTGGAAAAAGCCTATGATCGAGTACCAAGAGAGGTGCTGTGGAAAGCCTTGGAACAGAAAGGTGTACGGGTTGCGTATATTAGAGCCATAAAAGATATGTACGAGGGGGCTACGACTAGTGTAAGAACGTCTGGAGGGGAGACTAGAGACTTTCCAATTAAAATTGGCCTACATCAGGGATCATCCTTAAGCCCTTATTTGTTTGACTTGGTTTTAGATGTTCTGACGAAACACATCTAAGAAGAAATCCCTAAGTGCATGCTTTTTACAGATAACGTTGTTCTCATAGCAGAGACAAGGGAAGAGATTAATTCTAAACTTGAGTTATGGAGAGCTACTTTGGAATCGAAGAGTTTTCGTCTGAGCAGGAGTAAGAACGAATATATGCATTGTAAGTTTAACAAGCGACAAGCTAGGAACGAGATGGAGGTTAAACTTGGTGATCAGGTCGTATCACAAGTGTCAAAGTTTAGGTATTTGGGATCAATGATACAAGATGATGGCGAAGTTATTAGAGATGTGGAACATAGGATACAAGCTGGGTGGTTGAAGTAGAGAATGGCATCAGGGGTTGTTTGTGATCAGAAAGTACCTGATAAACTCAAAGGAAAGTTTTATCGTACTGCTATAAGACCAGCGATTTTATATGAGAGTGAATGTTAGGCAATGAAAGGACAACAAGAACATAAAATTAGAGTGACGGAGATGAGGATGTTGCGTTGGATGTGTGGTTATACAAGAAGAGATAGGATCCGTAATGATCATATACGAGGTAGAGTTGGGGTGGCACCTATTGAGGAAAAATGGTTGAAAACCGTTTAAGATGATTTGGGCATGTGCAAAGAAGACCATTGGAAGCGCCAGTTAGGAGAGTTGAGCAGATGGTTTGGAGCCCTATGAAAAAAGGTCGAGGAAGACCAAAAAGGACACTTAGAGAAATTATTGAACGGGACCTTTTAGTAAATGAGATATCTAAAGAGTTGGTCATTGATAGAGCTCAATGGCGTCGTGCGATCCATGTAGCCGACCCCACTTAGTGAGATAAGTCTATGTTGTTGTTGTTGTTGTTGTAGGATTAAATTGTATATTTACTAATATTTGAGGGACTGACCCAATAACAAAGTTTAACAATTTCTTAATATTTAGAAACTAAATCACATAGAGTTAAAGTTGGACTAAACAAATGATCAATGCATCTTTTAAAAACTAAATTGTTGATGTAGTCAATTTTAAATATGAGACATGGATGCATAAAGAGTCTCAACTGTCTATAATAATAATGAATTTTTTGCAGGTCAAGTAAAAATGGTTGATTACGTAATCAGTAATCACTCAAGAGAGGTTGTGAGAAATAACAGAATAAATATGCAAAGATACTTGGATGTCAGTTTCCAATCATTCCACAAGAACATAAACTTGGATGCAAGTTAGAGAGTTCATTTGAAAAATGTGTGGATGATGAGATTGTCATGCATGGAAAACAAGGTAGGTTGTATTTTTCTTTCTTCACGCATGATAAAAATAAGTATTCATTTCTTTGATTCCTAAATGAATAGATAAAACTTGTAGTTCTGAAGCATAGAGAAAATAGATTGCAGCACCAATTATACCTGATCCCTATGCTGTGAACCATGCTTAACAAAACAAGTTCTTCCATAGTATGCCAAGTAGTTTTCAAGGATATGGTTGTGTCTATGTCCAGGACCCCATCCTCACCCAAAGCACTATCAGTTGTACCCACTCCTGCAAGCATGTAGAATGTGACAAAAAATATCCATAAACCAAGTAAGTGTGCTTGAAGTCACTATTAAACCAAATTAACTTGATCAACACTAATTTGGCGAAGTAGATAACAATAGAACAGAAAAATGTGAGATGAACCTGTTGGGGCGTTCTGGCAAGTGCACCAGTCGCACAAGTAATATAGTGTTAAAATGAGTAAAGAGTTATCATCTCCACAGGGACTAACGTGCTAAGTACTCCACAAATTCAAACGCATTATTTAGGCAAACCAATTTTTGATTTAAGAAGCTCTAGTTGAAGGTAAAAGCAAATTGCAATAAAATCGAATGGAAATAATTCAAATAAAAGGCCTAGAGTTACTAATCCCCCTTTTTCGTTTTAGGAATTGCTAATTCTCCCTAACACTTGTGATTCAGTTCAATTATACACAATAATCTTAGGTTTTCTAATGGCTTAAAGTGATTCTCCCGAACCTAAATTAAGCTACTCAACTCTAACATAATCCCTTATGTGAGTTTAAGTCGAATTAATGTTAACCTAATTTGATTAAACGAGGTTAATTAATATTCTTATTAATTAACAAGTAAAACCCCTAAGTTCTAACACCCACCCTAATTATTCAGTGTTCTACCAACATCTCCCTCTCCCGAGTTCGATGAAAGCAACAAACAAGTCATAAAGTGGCCAATTTCATAACAAGTATAGTAAATATGAATGATAGGTATGTATTAAATTGAAAAGAATCACAAGTTTCAAGAGAAATACAAATCCTAATCTGAAATTGGGCTTATAGTAACCCTAGAACAGAAAATTAGCCACTCATGACTCTAACACTACAGAAAGCAGTAAAGGAATGAGCAAACTCCATGAATCCGAGGTTGGGTTAACGAAATTCAGGCTTGATCGGCTTCGGGAATGGATTCCTCCTTCTCCTATACCAGAAATCGGCGCCTCCCCTCTGTCTCCAACTCAGAATTTCCCTAAAAAAATGTTCTGACAGGTTTTAAAATAGTGTAGGATCGCGAACCACCGCTATAGCAGTGAATTCCCACCGCTATAGCGGTAGGAGGCAGAGAAGAAAGCTTAAAAATGAGTTTTTTCAGGTTTTACCGCTATAGCGGTGAAGATCCACCGCTATAGCAGTGGCTGGCAGAGAAGAAGTCTCCAAAATCCTTTTTTCAACACTCCACCGCTATAGCTGTAGATTCTACCGCTATAGCTGTGGGAGACAGCAATCACATCAGCATTTTTAGAATTTCAGCTCTAGCATTCCATCTTTTAACACGAACTTTTTACCAACTCAACCTACACCAAAAATAACAAATAAACCCATTAAATCGCATAAACGAATCATGAAATCACTCCATTTATTAAAAGATCAAAGAAAACTAAAACTAAACTAAACTACTCAAAAAATGAGTTAAGAATTACAAGACAACAAGAAAGAGATCAAAAGAGAGGGTATTTAGCATCAAAATAGTACTAAATTGAGAACTCAACACTCCCCCAAGCTTGAACCTTTGCTTGTCCTCAAGTAAAAACTTTCAATGAGAAAAATTTTGAGAATAATATGTGCAACTAGGAGGAGTAAAGATCTAGAAATGTGAATTAAAACAAACCAAGCCTCATCAAACCATTACTCAAAAGATTTAACTCAAGAGTTTGCAATCTTAAGGATTCAAAAAGAAGTGTTAACCAAACCACAAGAAAATTTGAAATCAAAGCTTCACCTCTTGGAACAGTTTATAAAACCAAATTCACAAAAATTTCAAAACTAAATTACTTCTTTGTTCTCAAAGACATCGTTTTATTTCGATTCTCAAGGGCTTCACTGTTTTGTTCTCAAGGATATAGCTTCCTAACTTTCCTTATTTCCTTTGGAAATTTTTTTTTGCCAATTATCTCATTTTTTTTAATCACATGAGCCTATCCCTTATTGAAACTTTCAGCTATCCCCTTATTGAATCCTTTTTTCACTAGCCTCTTATTGAACTTTTTTTTAATATATAAATATGAAAATGATCTAAAAACCATTCAAAGAGACAAAAATAAGACTCCTGTTATTTTGAAGTGATAGGGCTAACACTTACAAAATATGAAAACTTAAGATTAGCAAACTCAAGAGGTAACTCTTACAAAGAATTGCATTTGACATGATTTGACTTGCCAAAAACTTCAAACTTTCAGATTTCAAAATTTTCAAAAATTTCCTTCTACTACACATGTGTATGTACAACACAAAATTAACCAAAATTTTCTCAAAGAAGAAACCCATCAACAAACCTCTCTCCCAAACTTAAATTTGACAGTGTCCTCATTGTCCCAGATCAGCACAATAGAGAAAAAGAAGACACAACATAACAAACAAAACAAAACAAAATGCTATTACGAACATCCTAACTGCCATTCACCAAGATAAGAAACATGACCATATTCAGCATTTATCAATTCAACTCCAAAATAAATAATAAATAGCAGTTAAAATATTACCAATAGCAGCACATCAGACCACAACAAAAAAAATAGAAGAAAAAAAAATTATGAAAGCAATAAACTTGGGTTGCCTCCCAAGAGCGCTAAGTTTATAGTCTTCAGCCAGACTTTACCGGTTTTATCCTGGATCACAATAACCCATGGAAGAGTCTTGAAGTTGAATCAACATTGTTTCTTCCCTATTATTGCCGGCTTCCTTTTCCATCGATGATTTTGCAATATCAAACACATTGAAAGTCTCTATCTCCTTCTGAACTGTCAGAGTTAATGTCCCATGAGCCACATTAATTACCACTCCCGAAGTAGCCAAGAATGACCTACCTAGAATGAGAGAGATTTCCTCATCTTCCGTCATGTCTAATACTACAAAATCCACAGGAAAAAAGAATTTTTCCACTTTGACTAGCACATCTTCTACTACCCCATATGGATGTCTCAAGGATCAGTCAGCGAGCTGAAGAGTCATCATAGTTGGTTTCACCTGACCAATCCCGAGTTTCTTGAAAATTGATAGTGGCATAAGATTGATGCTAGCCCCAAGATCACATAAAGTCTTCTTGAATGTGACATCCCCAATAGTACAGGGGATGGAGAAACTCACTGGATCCTTGAGTTTCAGAGGCAACTTCTTATGTATGATTGCGCTGCACTCTTCATTCAATGTGACTTTTTCATTATTTCCCATCTTCTTCTTTTTCAGCAACATTTCCTTCATGAATTTTGCATACATAGGCATTTGTTCCAAAGCTTTAGCAAAAGGTATACTTATTTGCAATTTACTCAATACCTCCAAGAATCTGTTGAACTGCTTCTCATTGTGCTTTTTGGGCCTTTGAGCCTGAGGATACGGTAGTGGTGGAACAAAACTTTCAGCCCTTTTATCTTTTACCACCCTTCCATATTTACCTTTTTTCTCTGAAACATCAGCTTCCTCAGTTAGAGGTTCAGTAACCTCATCTTTTCCCTCTTCAACAATCATATCTTTAGGTGGATCATGTGATGTAATAGTATCTGGAAGCTCCTTGCCACTCCTTAAAGTAATAGCATTACAATGCTCTTTCCCCTCCCTTCTTGGGTTATTTTCAATGTCACTGAGGAGATTACCTTGTGGCCTATTTTTCAAAGCAAGTGCCATCTGTCCCATTTGTGTCTCTAAATTTTTTATTGCCAAATTCTGAGATTGGAACATTGACTCACTCCTTTCCATGAACTTCATGAACATATCCTCCATTGAAGGTTTCTTTTCCACTTGAGGTAGTGGAGCTCTATTTTGAAAAGGATAATTACTCTGATTATTAAAGCCAGGAGGGTGAGATGGCTTACCAGAGGATGCAGCTGAAGGGTTCAAACAATGATTATTGCTCCATGAAAAATTAGGATGATTCCTCGAACTCGGATGATATATGTTGGAGTACTGGTTGTTCTGGTCCTTCTGTAAATTACCCATGTAGTTTAACTGTTCCATTGAAGGAAATTCCTCACAACACCCATTGACATGAGCCCCTCCACAGAAATCACATTTTGCACCCAGGATAATTATCGCATTCTCCTTTGCCGATTGATTCTGTCTTGAGCATAGCAAGTCCACTTTCCTGGTTAATGCTTCATTTTGAGCTAACAAAGTATTTAGGGTGTCTAATTCCATGACTCCCCTTCTTGAAGCATTATTGGATTGGCTAGATGCATTTTGGCTCGCCCCCATAGTCTCTATTATTTCCTTGACTTGCACTATTGATTTTGCCATCAACACACCGCCAGCTGCGGTGTCCAATTTATCTCTCGTCTCATATGTGAGACCACTATGAAATATGGTGAGCTGCTGCCATTCTGGGAGGCCATGATTAGGGCATTTCATAAGCAAGTTTTTGAATCGTTCCCATGCCTCATATAAGCTTTCGCCGTCATGCTGATAAAATGCTGTGATTTCATTTCTCAGTTTGATCGATCTTGATGGCGGAAAGAATTTACCCAAAAATCTTTTCTGTAGCTCATCCCACGTTGTTATACTTCCTATTTGCTGAGCATTCAACCAACTTTTAGCCATATCCCTCAAGGAGAAGGGAAACAGACGTAGGCGGATGGCATCATCACTGGCTCTATTAATCTTAACCATATCACAAATATCCATAAAATTAGTGATATGGTTGTTCGGGTCTTCTATCGGACTACCTCCAAACTGGTTATACTGGACCAAATTCATCAAGACTGCTTTTATTTCGAAGTTGTTTGCATTAAGTGGAGGTTTCACTATGCTGGATGCGTGTCCAGCCTCAGTGGGTAATGCATAATCCCACATAGCTCTATTGTCATCCTCCTGAGGCTCATTACCAGCCCCATTACCAGCATTAACGTCAACATCTCGATGGTTCTGGTTATCCTCGGCCATTTTTTCTTGTGTAGTTTGGCTCACTTGAGTTCTTCTAGCACTCGCTTTCCTTCTAATTCTCCTTGCTAGTCTTTCAATCTCAGGCTCAAAAAGAAGATCAGATGTATGAGTGGTGCCTCGCATACACAATAGAAAACTCCAGTCAGAATTAACAAAAAGGAAATTACAAAAATAATGCTAAAAGCAAAAATGACTAACTACACAAAAACAAATGAAATAAAAAAAAACTAAAACAAAATAAAACAAAACAGAAAAATGCCTAAGCTAGCACCTTCAAATTTCTTAGAATATTAGCTAAAAACCGTTAGTCCCCGGCAACGGGGCCAAAAACTTGTTGGGGCGTTCTGGCAAGTGCACCAGTCGCACAAGTAATATAGTGTTAAAATGAGTAAAGAGTTATCGTCTCCACAGGGACTAACGTGCTAAGTACTCCAGAAACAAGTGCACCAATTTTTGATTTAAGAAGCTCTAGTTGAAGGTAAAAGCAAATTGCAATAAAATCGAATGGAAATAATTCAAATAAAAGGGCTAGAGTTACTAATCCCCCTCTTTCGTTTTAGGAATTGCTAATTCTCCCTAACACTTATGATTCAGTTCAATTATACACAATAATCTTAGGTTTTCTAATGGCTTAAAGTGATTCTCCCGAACCTAAATTAAGCTACTCAACTCTAACATAATCCCTTATGTGAGTTTAAGTCGAATTAATGTTAACATAATTTGATTAAACGAGGTTAATTAATATTCTTATTAATTAACAAGTAAAACCCCTAAGTTCTAACACCCGCCCTAATTATTCAGTGTTCTACCAACATCTCCCTCTCCCGAGTTCGATGAAAGCAACAAACAAGTCATAAAGTGGCCAATTTCATAACAAGTATAGTAAATATGAATGATAGGTATGTATTAAATTGAAAAGAATCACAAGTTTCAAGAGAAATACAAATCCTAATCTGAAATTGGGCTCATAGTAACCCTAGAACAGAAAATTAGCCACTCATGGCTCTAACACTACAGACAGCAGAAAAGGAATGAGCAAACTCCATGAATCCGAGGTTGGGTTGACGGAATTTGAGCTTGATCGGCTTCGGGAATGGATTCCTCCTTCTCCTTTAGCAGAAATCGGCGTCTCCCCTCTGTCTCCAACTCAGAATTTCCCTAAAAAAATGTTCTGACGCGTTTTAAAATAGTGCAGGATCTCGAACTGCCGCTATAGCGGTGAATTCCCACCGCTATAGCGGTAGGAGGCAGATAAGAAAGCTTAAAAATGAGTTTTTTCAGGTTTTACTGCTATAGCGGTGAAGATCCACTGCTATAGCAGTGGCTGGCAGAGAAGAAGGCTCCAAAATCCTTTTTTCAGCACTCCACCGCTATAGCTGTAGATTCTACCGCTATAGCTGTGGGAGACAGCAATCACATCAGTATTTTTAGAATTTCAGCTCTAGCATTCCATCTTTTAACACGAACTTTTTACCAACTCAACCTACACCAAAAATAACAAATAAACCCATTAAATCACATAAACGAATCATGAAATCACTCCATTTATTAAAAGATCAAAGAAAACTAAAACTAAACTAAACTACTCAAAAAATGAGTTAAGAATTACAAGACAACAAGAAAGAGATCAAAAGAGAGGGTATTTAGCATCAAAATAGCACTAAATTGAGAACTCAACAGAACCATCGACTAAAAAGAGAGATTGGATAGAAAAATTGATTTACAATAGTTTGGGTTTTGAAAAATTGATGTAAGGTTCTTTACATTGCTTAGTTAGACACCATTACTGTAATAAAACCCCAAAAAAAACATTGTTGTTTAGTATATAAGCACAAGAAAGGAAACAAAGCCAAACATGACAAAGCAGATACACCAGTATACCGGGTGGCTACAGGGAAGTGAACAAGATATAAGTCCAGATAATCTAACTTAAGCTTCTTCAGGCTGTCCTTACAGGCCTCAACAACATGTCCATGATCAGAACTCCAAAGCTGTAAGAAGTTTACAATGCCATGGGAAGCCACAATTATTCTCTCCAAGCAACAACATCACAAGTAGCATTACATTAAACAAATAGAGACAGTCTAGGCTAGGATTTGACACAAAACGAACCTTGGTGGTGATGAAAAGATCCTCCTTCTTCACTAGGCCAGTTTTGAAAGCCTCAGCAAGCACCTCTCCTACTTCTGCTTCATTCTTGTAATCAGCTGCGATGCATTCAAATCTTGTCAGCTCCCAGATGCTTCATGAATACATCAATGGTAAACCACAAAGTGGATGCTTCAACACATACAGGACACAAGACATCAAGTCTAAAAGAATGAGAGGAATTAAGCCAAGAAGCCACCAACCAAAATAGAAGATTGAAAAGGTGTCACGACCCGTTTTCTGGGCACATGACCGGCACAATGATGAATCTCTCATCACTGTAAGCCTTTCGATAAATCCTACCCACGAGTTTAAATTATTTAGTTATTATCTCTATGTTATCAAAATAACATCCTTAATAAATATGAAGAAAATATATCAAATTTTCTTATCTGAAAATCATAGAGATGATTTGCATGTAATAATATATCCTCAATATAAAATACATTATTATACTGACATACAAGCCAAATGCCAAATCCCTGACCTAGATGTCCTAGACGATTACAGAGCAACATAATCTATAACAACATAGGGGCCTACCTGACAGCGGGAAGGTCCAAAGTGATCTACTCCTCTAGTAGATATTCTTCATCGGCAACCTGATCTGAACAAAAAGGTTTCACAGAGAGTGTGAGCTTTTAAGCTCCGTGAGCGAATCGGCCTCGCGTTAATAAAATTCAAATACATTACCAGTCATGCAAGTATATCCGAAGGCTCATACTCAACCAATAAACATAGTTAGAAATTACATACAATAAGATAAAAATTCATCTAATTCAACAAACGTTACTAGTACTCATCAATGGCAATATATCCCGGAGAGCGCACACGGGCCAGCTCACCAATTCTGTATATTTCCGCCATGACGCATAACCTCATCCTCTTAGCTAGGGCGCCTCACGGATTTATCACCAATCCGGGCTATATCCCTACTGAGGGAATCGTTGTCTCCATACTCATTGGTCAAGACACCCTTTCAACCGGGTTTTCCGCCTTGCTATGAGAGAGGGTACTGTCCCGCTCAGTCACAATCAATAGTACAACATTTTATATCATAATCAGAAGCACAATATAATATTCATCCATATAACAGGTATAGTATATAACTATATTATAGGTATATAAACCACAAATCAAGATAACAATGAAACTGTTTTTGAAAAGATTCAAACTTCACATCATCATGAAATACTTGTTTCGTCTTGTCCATACTTCTGGATTAATTATCTCATTAGATTCGTCATTCTGAATCCAATTTCCCCCTATGAATCTTGGGAGTGTCCTACGACATACTTTTTATCACCAGTAATGCTAAAACTCTATTAAAACGGGGTCGTTCCACTCACCTGGATTCCGTACGAGTATCATTTCTCTAAGTCGTTACGGACAAGAGTACACAGATGAATTTCAGTATTCTGCTACAGAGATTTTCATGAAAGATTAGAGAAAACAAGTTAGGATTGTTTTCGTACAAATACTGTTTATATATATGGTTACTGTTCATATATACGGTTACTGTTTATATATATGATTACTATTCATATGGTTATTATTCATACATACGGTTACTATTTATACGTACGAGTACTATTTATACCAGAAATAGAGAATACAATCTGTAAAAGAGTACACCAGGTAAGTTTCCAGGAAAGAGTGGAGGGTCACAATAGACACACTTAAAAATCAGGTCTTTCCTTAGCCAGAACTTTCCTAGACATGTATTCTTCACAGTTTACATTCTATTTTGGTAATCAGATAATCAAAATAATATATAGGCAGCTAAGGACAGTTTTTCTGATGTGGAAGATCAGCCAAAGCCGCAACCACATAGCATACTTAAGAAAATAACTTCTAAAATTTGAAAGACATAGAAAGAGCATAGTATCCTTACCTAAGCTGAAAAGGAAAGGCCCAAAATCTCAAAAGCCCAGCATCGGAGCAAGAGAAACTTAAGGAGAGAAAAAGAGAAGTTGAATGTGTGAGTTTAGAAGTGAAATGGAAGGGTCTATTTATAGGAAAAGTCAACGGTACTATTTATTACTATGCGCTAATAAAATATTCAATTTATTATTCATGAAAACGACATTTCTAATAAAATATTTTAAACGTTAATCATTTACCGTTATTGTACAAAACGCGGAAAGACACGACGGCTTTGAATTATTGGTTACTATTGGAACTTAAAGGGAAAACTATCCTTTCACCTTAAACCTTTAAGTTTCCTTTTAATTCAATCCTTTCACTTTAGTCCCTGATGGTATTTTTACACATAAAACGTCATTTTCTTATACGAACTTCTTTCTAGTTTTCTCTAATGACCAAACCACATCTAGTACTTGACATTTCGATTGTATAAGTGAATAGTATCGTATACGTAAATAGTATTATATAGGTGAACAATACCGTATACTAGCATAGTAACTATAGTTTGTAAATACGCATTTATATTTTATTTTTCATGGGTATTACATTATCACCCCCTTACGAGAATTCGGTCCTCTGAATTCAAAACTCATATCAAGACTGAAATAAGTGTGATTACTTCGTCCATATTTTATTCTTCGCATCTCTTTCTTCTCAAACCTCTTCACACCCTTGGTGAGATTTACAAGAACACTATACTATCAACTGTGAACTCTAGACCGCATTATCGATGATTTACATAGGACTTTGGCCTTTTTCTAAACAGAAAACAATCTCTTCCTCATTAGTTTAATCTTCTTCACAACCTTTTGTACCATAAAGTGTCTCATCCCCATAATCTTTACCAAACTTAAACCATTTAATCAGAGATCTATGTAAAACTTCAAATAGATGTCGTCTTCAAAAGTGGCACGTGATCTTTCCAGTTCATACTGAATATCAGATCACATGTTACCATACACATAGCTTATAACTTTCATGAATACAAGCGCCCCACCCGAAGGCGTTATTTTGGCCATAGACAATACTCTTGCCTGAAGGCGGTCCTTCTGCCTTAAGGCGTCATATAATAGGCAAAATCACATGAAATCATTACATAAATCTCTAGGAAGAACAATCCTAGAAAATGTGATAAGTAAATAATATACTTCTCACGCATAATTGTAAAATAAATATATATAGAAATTCCTCTCACCTCAATGACTCATATAGAGTCATACCGCTTCAATGATTGGAGCAAATCTATAGTTCTCTATGTATAGGTTCATAAAATACTTATTTAGCATTCCTCCATAGTTCAGAAGTACAATGAAATATCATTTTAGTAACTCTGCTCAGTCAAAAGGATATTATCATTCTTTGCTCTAGAATTTCCATAATCAATTGTGAAATATAACAAATCCAACATCTTCTCATTCCTCAAGTTCTTTCAGTAAAAGGAATTACTTCATCATAAAAGTTCTAAATACTAACTTAAATTTTATTTCTAGTACATAAGTTATAGATAACAAGCTTAACTTGATCTGCAAAATAGATAATTTTAATGCGTGAAGTTTAGACCAAATATAGCTTTAGGTACAAACAAAAGAAAGAATAAATTAAGGACGAGGAGGCTTTTGAAATGTAGAAGGTGCTCTGGGTCTAGAAGAGGAAGGTGCTTCAGACCTTAAGGAGGAAGCTAATCGTTGCAGCCTAGAAAGGGTTTCTGGAGGAAGCGCCTGAGAAATTTGACGAAGAGTAAAAGTGACTCCGTTCATACAGTCAATACACCTTGCTTGTTGGTCACGAAAATTTTGAGTTGCAAACATTGAATGTCTATCAACTCGATTAGCTAGTTCCCCAAAACGACGGTTTATCAGTTTCTCTTGGTTTTCAAAGAGACGATTTATTAGTCGCTTCTGGTCCTCTGTCTTGTATTCCAGGCTCTCCATCTTACGCTCCAGGTTTTCTATCGTACGCTCTAGGCATGCAAGCTTATTTTCTGAAGATGCTGCAGTACTGTCCTCCTCCAACTCTATTACATCCCTCTTTTTCTTCTTAATTTCTGGTGACCTGTCTATAGGTCTCTTCCTTTTGTTGTTTCTGAGACTTAGATTTAAATCAAGCTCTACGTTGCCAGTCTCAAAATTCAAGTTGAAAGACTTATTATCGGCCATTGCTCTAGGGATTTCAGAAAGAAATTGAAACAAGAAAGGAATGAAGATTGAGGAATAGGTATGTAATGAAATAAGTTCACTTGGTGTGATGAGTGGGGTAACGGGCGTACAAGATTTATAGACAACCTGAAGCCCCTAGAGCTAAAGCCACCACAACCTATACGCCGCTCGTTAGGAGGTTTACAGATCACATATGTCGCAATGCCAGCAATTAATGTCGGACATGTAGATAAATACTAAATATAATTTAATGCAATTAACATAAGTCAGAGATTTTCTAAAAAAAAATTTTCGGCTAATCTTGACCTTTCTCAAAATTTTGACTAACTACGCTCTTCAGTCTGAGATTTTCTCCCTCTAAACTTGTTTTATCTTGTAATCCCATATCACGATGTCCCTCTATGATCGGGTAGTCTCATATTAGCCTTATCTTAGATTCTAATCGGTGTTTTTATTCTGGATCTACACATAATATATATATATATTTTAAAACAAAGTTAACCGCTTACGATCGCATGCATTAAGCATTATCATGATGCAAGGAAATCATTGCCTTTCATTTGCCCACGAGAGCATTATATGTAAGTATGTGTAACCATGAAGATATATCATCCTCTACACATTTCATTCTATCCAAGTCATTTTAAATTTCTCATTCTCTATGAGTATATGTAGGATCATCACATATTCTCCTTGGTCGTAGCCTTCATTCATGATGCACGAATAGCATACACAATATATGTTCTTAGATTCATGCAATCACAGCGTGATTCAATCAATCATCTTAACTGAAGGCTCTCAAGATCAACACAACAAAGTAGAGAAATACATTTCAATTCATCATATCTTTAATGACTATATTGTCAACTTTTTTTTTTGAATTTCGGTTTGAATTTCGGAAAATGCCAACGGGAGAAATGGGAAAACCAAGTAAAATCGGCCGCAAATCCACCAAATATTGACTTTCATGGTTTTGGCATTAATGCAACGCGCTATTAGTATGCACGCCTACCCTATACTTCTGGCTTTCAGCTTGCAGAAATCCATAGGTTGATCGTGTAGGGGTGCGGTGAAGAGATATCTTCTTTGTCTCTAAGTGTTAATTTTTCTCTATAAAAACCATCCCAGCGTTCTCGGTTACCACACCACAAAGAGTAATAATCTCTGAGCCTACAATCTTCTAGCATTCCTCTCGCCTCATACTCTTACAAAAATTTCTAAATTTTCCAAATCATGGCCACAAGGAAGTACATTGATCTCACAGTGGAGGCTAAGGAAGAAGAATTTGACTTAAACTTAAGTTTAGGCAGGGACAAAAGCAAAAGACCTCTCGAGGGATCTCAAGAAAATCAGAAGAAGATGAAGAAGAATGAGGAAGCTGAGGAGATTAGCACGAGTCATAGCTCGGAGGACAAAATCACCTGTTTAGAGTAGGAGATGAAGATTCTCAAGAAGATGATAGAGGATCTGGAGAAGTTAACCAAACGCAATAACGCGGCAATGACTTCGAGAATAGATAGGTTCTTCTATTGGTCCACCCAGTGCTTCTGCAATCAACAGCAAAGAAGTGTTGATTGTATGAATGAAATTTATACTACCCTCCGCTATATTGCTCTGTCTCTCGCTCCAAGGAATGGTCGAGGGGTGATGATACAATACAACCCTCTTAATCCGAGACGACCTCGCCTTTAGATTGCTCATGCATGAGTAAACTTCTTTTTTTTTTGCAATGTAATCCTTTGGTTTTTTTAACGCAAGTGGTTTCTTTTATTGGACGGTACTCTAAAATAATAATAAAGAAAGATAAATAAAATTAGCTACACAAAATCAATCACGAATTCAGCTTATAAAACCTACCACATAAAAATTTGATCCGACAGCAACAGAATCAAAACAAATAACAACTTTTCCTCGACTAAGTTCAAAAGTGTAGCTACATCTATCTAAAACTAAAACTGAAAACATAATTCCTAAGAAGAGATAAGTCTCGGAGGGAAAGGACATGGAAACATCCTACAGGACCTTCAGTAGAGCCGTCTCTCTATAGTTGTGCCCGGGTTCACAACGATAGAGGAGGTCCTACAAAAGTTACCTTGCTCTGTAATCACTAGGAGACCTAACAACCATTGCTTTGATACCAACTTTGTCACGACCCATTTTCTGGGCACATGACCGGCACAATGATGAATCTCTCATCACTGTAAGCCTTTCGATAAATCCTACCCACGAGTTTAAATTATTTAGTTATTATCTCTATGTTATCAAAATAACATCCTTAATAAATATGAAGAAAATATATCAAATTTTCTTATCTGAAAATCATAGAGATGATTTGCATGTAATAATATATCCTCAATATAAAATACATTATTATACTGACATACAAGCCAAATGCCAAATCCCTGACCTAGATGTCCTAGACGATTACAGAGTAACATAATCTATAACAATAGAGGGGCCGACCCGACAGTGGGAAGGTCCAAAGTGATCTACTCCTCTAGCAGATATTCTTCATCGGCAACCTGATCTGAACAAAAAGGTTTCACAGAGAGTGTGAGCTTTTAAGCTCCGTGAGCGAATCAGCATCGCGTTAATAAAATTCAAATACATTACCAGTCATGCAAGTATATCCGAAGGCTCATACTCAACCAATAAACATAGTTAGAAATTACATACAAGAAGATAAAAATTCATCTAATTCAACAAACGTTACTAGTACTCATCAATGGCAATATATCCCGGAGAGCGCACACAGGCCAGCTCACCAATTCTGTATATTTCCGCCATGACGCACAACCTCATCCTCTTAGCTAGGGCGCCTCACGGATTTATCACCAATCCGGGCTATATCCCTACTGAGGGAATCGTTGTCTCCATACTCATTGGTCAAGACACCCTTTCAACCAGGTTTTCCGCCTTGCCATGAGATGGGGTACTGTCCCGTTCAATCACAATCAATAGTACAACATTTCATATCATAATCAGAAGCACAATATAATATTCATCCATATAACAGGTATAGTATATAACTATATTATAGGTTTATAAACTACAAATCAAGATAACAATGAAACTGTTTTTGAAAAGATTCAAACTTCACATCATCATGAAATACTTGTTTCGTCTTGTCCATACTTCTGGATTAATTATCTCATTAGATTGGTCATTCTGAATCCAATTTCCCCCTATGAATCTTGGGAGTGTCCTACGACATACTTTTTATCACCAGTAATGCTAAAACTCTATTAAAACGGGGTCGTTCCACTCACCTGGATTCCGTACGAGTATCACTTCTCTAAGTCGTTACGGACAAGAGTACACAGATGAATTTCAGTATTCTGCTACAGAGATTTTCATGAAAGATTAGAGAAAACAAGTTAGAATTGTTTTCATACAGATACTGTTTATATATACAGTTACTGTTCATATATAATTACTGTTTATATATATGGTTATTATTTATATATACGGTTACTATTCATATGGTTATTATTCATACATACGATTACTATTCATACGTATGGGTACTATTCATACCAGAAATAGAGAATACAATCTGTAAAAGAGTACACCAAGTAAGTTCCCAGGAAAGAGTGGAGGGTCACAATAGACACACTTAAAAACCAGGTCTTTCCTTAGCCAGAACTTTCCTAAACATGTATTCTTCACAGTTTACATTCTATTTTGGTAATCAGATAATCAAAATAATATATAGGCAGCTAAGGACAGTTTTTCTGATGTGAAAGATCAGCCAAAGCCGCAACCACAGAGCATACTTAAGAAAATAACTTCTAAAATTTGAAAGACATAGAAAGGGCATAGTATCCTTACCTAAGCTGAAAAGGAAAGGCCCAAAATCTCAAAAGCCCAGCATCGGAGTAAGAGAAACTTAAGGAGAGAAGAAGAGAAGTTGAAGGTGTGAGTATAAAAGTGAAATGGAAGGGTCTATTTATAGGAAAAGTCAATGGTACTATTTGTCACTATGCACTAATAAAATATTCAATTTACTATTCATAAAAACGACATTTCTAATAAAATATTTTAAACGTTAATCATTTACCGTTATTGTGCAAAACGCGGAAAGACACGACGACTTTGAATTATTGGTTACTATTGGAACTTAAAGGGAAAATTATCCTTTCACCTTAAACCTTTAAGTTTCTTTTCAATTCAATCCTTTCACTTTAGTCCCTGAGGGTATTTTTACACATTAAACGTCATTTTCTCATACAAACTTCTTTCTAGTTTTCTCTAATGACCAAACCAGATCTAGTACTTGATATTTCGATTGTATAAGTAAACAGTATCGTATACGTAAATAGTATTATATAGGTGAACTGTAACATCCCACATTCTTATATTTATTTAATATAGGCAAATTAGTGTTTGAAGGACTATTATGAAAAGAATATTTTTTTTAGGAGAAAATTTGTAAGTGGAAATAAAGTAACTTTTCCATAATTAGAGGTTGGAGAAAAGTTGGAGAAAGTGTTAAAAATAAATTTTGGCAATAAATAAAATTTTTCCATTTATACCAAGGACCTATTTGTAAATACAAAAATTTATGAATGGCCTATCTAGAATTTTAGCTATACAAAATTTGATGGAAATAGACACGTTGGAGACCATGCAATGGTTACATATTTTCTTCCTCATCCGAATCATAGCATTGAACCAACAAGAAGAGGGGCCACTTCAATTTTTTTCTTCTTTTCTTCTTTTCTCTTTCTCTTTCTCCTTGAGTGCTTGTCTTCACATGCTTAAGAGTTTGGCCAGCTTTTCTCCTTATTACAGGAGGAATATACCATCATGTGAGGGCAGAAGGTGGTGCAACTGAAAAAGAAAGGATAGGAATATAAGAAAAAGGGGATTGGGAATGAAGAGAACACTTAAGGCATGGAAAGCTTGGCTATATCTTCTTGGACAGCAACACAAAGCTTTATGCAGTAGAATCTCATCCAGTGCAGGCCATGGTCGCCACGTGAGGATGCTGCAAAGTGAACCTGTGGAAAGCAAGGTGAGTTGTCTTCAAGCTAGGTAGCCACAGACTCCTTCAAGAGAACACCCACTGCACTTCCATTTTATTTTCTTTTCTTTCCTTCCTTTTCAGATTTAAGGCAGTAGAACCATCTCGGCCAGCACCCATTTCTTGCATATGAATAGAGATATCTCTTCCCTTAGGCAAAGCAATAGTGAACTCGAGAATAGGGAAGATAAAGCATTACACGTGAACTGTTCTGCAGTGCCCACGTGATGCTGCCGAGGATGAGAGAAAGTTCATGGCATTGTCTTCATGAGCTGGAACCGAGAGAGAGAATCCATTTTCCTTGCATTGGTTGCCACGTATGGGACCCTTAGGGGTTAAAGGAGGGTTTGTAACTTCATTTTCTGCTATCCTAACAAGTGAACACGAGAGAGAGATGATGTTGCTGCAAAACTTCCTCTTTTTTTGCATAAACCGAGAGAGATAGAGAGAAAGCTCTAAAAACCAGTAAATTTCCTTAAGCTTTTAAAGAGCCACCCCTGGGCAACTTTGGTGCTAACCAAAGGACCTTCTTAGCAGTGGATTTGAGGTCCTAAATACACATTCACAGCAGCAAGGAAGTGGCAAGAAAGTGCAGAAAAATTTAGAGAGAAAGTAAGCTCGGAAATCTTGGGTAAGCTCTAAATCCTTTTTTTTAGGCTCGCTTTTGTTTAAGAAATGATTAAACATGTCTTAGAGAGTCCCTAGATGAGTTTGGGAGAGCCATGCAGCAAGAAGAATGGAAAAACATGGAGTTTAGAGGTATGCATCCATGACAGGGACTAAACTGAATAAAATCAAAAGTTCGTAGGAATAGCTATAATTTCGAAACAAGATATATTTGTGACCTATGGACTTAGATGAAACTAAGTATGGTCTTATATCATGAAAAAGATAAGGGAAAAATAATTATTGAGGACCTAAGTGAATGAAATGAAAAGTTGGAAGGAAAGAGTAAAAATTCTGAAAATGTCCAGATTTAGTATATATGGGATTTTAGTTAAAATTTGATGGATTTTATCAAATTTTGAAGGTTATTTATATGGTTAAAGTTCACATTAAGGACTAAAGTGAATTAATTCAAAGTTTCTGAAGAAAAAAAAGAAATAGGGTGGAATTTGAGAAATAAATTAGAAGAAATTTTAGCTGATTATAATTTTTGAATTTGGGACTATAAATGAGATTATAGACATTACGTAATTAATTTTTGAAGTACAAGATTTAATTAATTATGAAATAGTAATTTTAATCTATTCCTTATTAGGATATTTTTTTTAGCTAATTATATTTATTTAAATTGGGGATTAGAAATAAGATTGCGAATAATACATAATTAATATTTAGTGCACAGAAATTTCATTTAAAAATGGAATAGTATTTTTTTAAATATTCCATATTAGGATTTTAATAGCTAATTTATTTTATCAGCACCTTGGAATAATTTCGAGTGGAATCGGTACGAGACGATAAATTCAGGTAGCCAGTTACATTTCATAAAAGCGCTGTTTCATATATTTTGAAATTGTTTTATACTGAAAATGATTTAATTATGAATTATGTGATGAAAATGATTTATTAATGAATTATGTGATATTCAACTCTATGCATTGTTATGTATGTATATGTATTATTATGATACTCATGTGCTAAGGCAGTGTACGCCAAGCATCTGGGGTACGACAATACGCGCCAGTATAAGACTTGCCATGGTTAGGGCGGAAGCAGCTATGCATGACGATGCTAGTGTCAGTCTTGCTGACCTTTGGGCCACAGGGTATAATTAGACCCTGGTGGTAGACACTGAGAATAGTGATGACCCTTGGCACCACTTGAGGTGAAACAGACTCTTGTGGTACTAAGACCCAGGGATAATCTCTGCATGACAGTGGCATAGATGAGTTGAACTGAATTATGAATGGTGTTATGAACTTGCTTTTATGACTGGGAATGGTTCTTGTTTTCAAGATTAACTACTGGCTACTGAGATTTCTATGTCTCATAATTTTTGTACTGTATTAACCATTTCCAGGTGCAAATCAAAATGGGAATAACGGGGTTGCAGCAGTCAGTCAGTAGCTGTAGCCTAGATTTTATAGTTTTTTTTTTTGTAAAATAATTAAGACTTAATCTCCAGTGGTATGTATATATGTCGACATGATGGTGATGTAAGACATGGGATGATGTTAATGGCTCCTAGTTGTCTTTAATTATGGACTTGAGATCTTTGAGATTTAAGGTTTGAAAATTGCCATAATTATTCACTAAGGAACCTTATCTTAAAAATCTTTTATCCTGGAGATAGTTTTATGAAAATTTTGAGGTGTTACATGAACAATACCGTATACTAGCATAGTAACCAAAGTTTGTAAATACGCATTTATATTTTATTTTTCATGGGTATTACAAAAGGGGTCTAAAATATATAACAAAATTGGTCCATATATAAATAGCTATGGCGTTGATGACCAAAGTGATAATTTTATAGATATGAATTGGACTTAGGTTAATTTTGACCCTCATCTACTCATGTAGAATGTATAACAGTCATAATTATCATGTTGACTAAAGCACGCATACACACTGATTATAGCATTTCAATAAATTAAGCAAATAATCGACCAATTCGAAAACTAAGTACAATCTCACCAGTTATCCTCATCTACTCGTGTAGGATGTTTAATAGTTGTAATTACCATGTGGACTAAAGCTCGCGCATCCACACTCATTGATTATGGCATTTCATGAAAAATTAAGCAAATAACAGATTGATTCGAAAACTAAGTTGCTTAAAAACGACAACAATTTATGAAAAGAAGAAGAAGAAATCGAAGAATAGAAGATATATAAGTGAAGCAAGAGAAGGCCATAGTGAAATTCCAGGGCAATCGAAGTGGTGATAACCAAGCTTGATGGAATTGATAATGAGATCTCTGATTTCTTGACCTTGCATGCACCAGACACCCAATCCGATTATCAGCATCTTGAAGCCATTCTTGAGTGTGATTGCCATCGTCACTGTCACTCCATGTCACCTCGCTTCTTATTAATTGAGTGGTAAAACTACCTACTTAAAAATCTTTTTTTTCCCACTTTATTCTTCAAAATCTACGATTTCACTAAATTAAATTAAAAATTAAACAAATTGAGTGGCAAAACTATAATTATATAGTATTATTAGTAGAGATTTAAATTAGTATTGGTTCATGAAACTTTAAAAATAAAATTAAACTTTTAAAATAGATTAACTAAAACTTAAAATAAAAAAAATAAAAAACCTACACGGGTCAATCCACTCTAATCTACTTAAGCTTCAAGGGCTTTGGTTGATGGACTAAACTAAAAGTTTTTTTTCAAAATAAACTATTAAATTATTGGTCTATCTTATTCTATTTTCAAAGTTGTATTTTGATAGCTCTAATGATTTAGAGCCACTTGATTTTTTTTCCTCTTTTGCAAAAATTGAAAATGACCAGAGTTATTAGTTTATCTATTTATCTTAAAAGTTTATTAAAATATCTCCTAAAATTTTTAATTTTGTGCATCATATTTTTTATTGATTTTTTTTGTATCTAAGATCATAATATTATTTGTATATAAGTCAAAAAAAAAAACAAAAGGTGAAGTTTTTTAAAAAATACATTTAGTGTAACATCTCAAGTAATAAACACTGTCTTTCCTTTCTCATTTTTCTTCTACAATTTTTTTGAAAAAGATAAAAAGGATAATAGGTTATATATATAAATATATATATATATATATATATATATATATATATATATATATATATATATATATATATTGAAAATTTGAGTTTTAAAGTTTATAAGGATGAGGAACATTAGAGTTTTAAATGAAAAAGTTGATAAATTAATTATATTGGATAAAATTAAAAATTTTAAAAACTTTAAAGTAAATTATTATTCAAGAGATTACAATTTTTAATTTAGTTTATAAAAAATTAAGTGTCTTAATTTAGTTTTTAAAATATTTTATTTGTCTTTATTTTGTCTCTTTATTTGTTAAAGTGATTTTTGACAACGAAAAAATTGAGATTTAACAATGGTTTTATAAATTAAATTAAAACAGCTGGTCTTTCAAACATTAAATTATTAAAATTATAATATTTTAAAAACTAAATCACTAATTTACTCAAGCCTTCTGGGTAGATTCTAGCCGTTCATCGACAACTTATCATGCAGCTTAGAAGATGTGTGTCTTTTTAGTCGTATAATGAGTCTCGATAAATGATCAAGATTTACTCCGGAGGCTCCAATACTGAATTGGATCCGAATATAACATGTTATATTAAAAGTTGCCAAATGAAATCTTTAACATATTCAATGCTTAAATTCATTAAGAAAAAAGTCAGGAGAATTGAATTGATTAAATATTCTGTTTGATTTGCTTTAAAAGGAATGATATTCTCATTGTATACAACATATAACAATGTACTCGAATACAAGCACTAATCTCCTTTAACAAAACATGGGATGAGTAGGGAGAGAGATGTATTGTGGTAGCTGTAGGAAAGTATTATCTTTTACTATCTACTTTTATGTTTATGTTTAAGTCCTTCTATTGTTTATTGAGAGGACCGGATAGAAGAACTGTCATTTATAAGATTATTTTTAGTAGTGGTCATCATCTATATTTTTTAAATCCATGAAATCTAAGTATGCTTTATGATTTGGAAATGTGACTTGTCTATACCTTTTTTGGATGCAGGTGTGTTTATGTATTATCAATGCTCTCTTTACATGTGCGTTACTTGTCTATTCAAATGCATTTTAGTAGATTCAAAGAAATCAATTTTCAAAATTTGCAAAAGATTTGGAGTCTATCAAGTGTGTGTTTCTGTGTAATACCCGTTATATTTTAGAGTTATGAGTATTCAAAGACTACGATAAATTTATTTTAGAGAAAATAATTACCTTATTTGTTTAATTATTGTGTGCTTGTTTGTGCATATTGTTGAAAATATAGATTTTCACTTATAGATTGCATAAATTGTGATGTATAATGAATGTTATGATATAGAATTTATCCCATGGGTAAAATATGGATTGGAAATAAGAGGAATTTATAAAGAAGCTGGGAGAAAAATAACGTTATATATAAGAAAATCTCCTTAGGGACTAAAATGAAAAGGATTAAAGTGAAAAGAAACCTAAGAGTTGAGGAGAAAGAATAGTTTTCCCTTTAAGTTTATAATAGTAATAAATAATTCGCTGCCTTAGTGAAAAATATGTGGGCATAGTGAATTGAATTATTAAAGCGTATAGTAAACTAAATTATTAAAATGCATAGTAAATTGAATATTTTATTTGCGTATAGAAATTATGGCTTCTCTTATAAATAGGTCATTCCATATCACTTCTAAACTCACACCTTCAGTTTCTCTTTTTTTCTCTCCTCAAAGTTTCTCTTACTCCGATGTTAGGGTTTTGAAATTCTAAGCATTTTTTCATCAGTCCAAAACAAAGGTGAGGATACTATGCTCCTTTAAATTCTTAGAGGTTAAATTCTTAATATGCTCTGTGGTTATGACTTTAGCTGATCCTCCACATCAGAAAAGAATTATCTTCGACTGCTTGAGAATTATTTCCTGATTATCAGAATAGACTATAAAAATGTGAAGAATACATGTCTAGGAAAGGTCTGGCTAAGGAAAAATTTGGTACTTGAAAGTGTCCATTGTGACCCACCTCCCTTTCCTGAGAACTTTCTTGGTATAATTTTTTACTGCTTATGTTTACTATTCTCGGTATGAATAATAACCATATGTATGAATAGTATTCGTATGTATAAATAGTATTCATATATATAAATAATATCTATACATATTTATACATATGAATAGTATCTATACATATAAATTGTATATCATACATATAAATAGTATCTATACGTATGAATAATAATCATACATATGAATAGTGATAGTACATATGGATAGTTTTTTGTGCAAAACCAACATTGACTTTTTCTATCTGATATTCGTAAAAATCTCCATAGCTGAATTTGAAATTCAACTACATGCTCTTCTCTGTAACAACTCAAAAAAGTGACTCGAATACAGAATATATGTGAGTGAATAACCTTGCTATTTATTTATTTTTATTTCAAGTATAATATAAATCTCACCTCATATCGCAATTAGAAATTTTAATTAAATTTTCTATTTAGTGATGATAATTTAATAATAGAATTTATTGTGTGATTTAAGATTATTTGATGAGAATTATGATTGAGAATATAATTATACACATAGAATAGTTGAAGGCATGACTCAAGATACCAATGTATACAAATATATATATAATGGTTAAGGGCTTGACCCAATATACCAATGTATATAATTATAAACATGGAATAGTTGAGAGCTTGATCCCCCAAAATATTAATGCATGTAATGGATTTGAACATGAATACAATGAAAATTGAATCCTTCAACATAAACTGAATACAGAGGTATAGAAACCTTTGATATGAATATAATTGTTTAAATTGTGATATTGATTATGGTATTTGTACTTGTGATATATTTATTATTGTACAGTCATTTACTCACTGATTTTTTATGATCTCACACTCTTTATGAATATTTTTTTTAGATACAGTGAGTGAAAATGAAGGAAATCCGTAGGAGATTAGTATTCCTTGTGGATATTTTCCACGTTATCTAGAGGCTTATGAATCTACAAACTTAGGAAATGCTCTGTAATCTCTATAGGTCACCTAGGCTTGAAAAATTGTATCATACTGTATGATATTTGGCTTGTATTTACTGTTTTAATGTGTTGAAGATTATATATATATATATATATATATATGCAAAAATCTCTTTCTTGAAAAATTTATGTTTGTATAGTTGTGGACTTTAGTGCTAATAAAAGATTTTATGAGATGTCATAGAAGTATACCTTCGAGTTTATAGAATTACTCATATGTCTGAAATTGGGATATGACATTATGTGCCCCTCTAGCTAGTACTTTTCTTCCTTATATTCTTTAGCCAATATTTTCTCGGATTGCATATTAGAAATCTGTCTATTTGGATCTCCTTTCTTGTACAATATCCCCTTACACTTCTATGTAATCCTAGTTTGGCGCCATTTTAATAAAAACGATTTTCATTTTGTCCAAAAAAAATACTTAATAAACTTTCCAATTTATAAAAAGAAAAGATTAGAATTTGTTCATGGTTGGCGATTTCTCTGTGTCAATATATAAGATATACCTTACATTAAAATGTATCTAATATAGACATTTTAAAATTCCAAAGTTTCATGGTGTTATTATATAAGCTTTTGATTATATATACTAATTGGGTATCTTCGGAAAATATAAACTTGAATACATAGTATGTGTTTGTGTACAAACCAAAAAGAGAAAAAAGAGAGATCAAGTAAATTCAATTTTATATTATTGAAAAACTTTTGATCAATAGATGAACTTTTTATAGAATTTCATTTTGTAAGCCGTACTAAAAAATTACACTAATTCAACATTATTTGGTTCTTTATTAATAAATTACAAAATTAATGTACAATAAAGAAATGTGTCAGTGTTTGTGTTTCAATTATCATACTAATATGAATTAATCAAACACAGGCACACAAATGCTCACACACACATATGTATAAATTTGTTTTTTTGTTAAAGTTTAACAAGCAAGACGCCATAGTATGCATGTCCATTTGAATAGTAAGTCATGATTCTAATCCACTATTTAATTGCCTTGTTTAATATTAATATATCCGACTATTCCAAATTGGCATGTTTGAATGTAAAGAATAAGGAACATTTGATTTTGGTCCAAAATAGCAAGAAGAAGTTAATCAAATAAAATTTAAAGAACCTAAAACAACAAAAATGATTTAAATATCAATAAACTGAAACAAATAAGGATGAACAGTAGGAAATTGTTTTAGCTTTATTGATTGACACCTCAAAATTCTATATATTTGGACATCCATAAACCAAAAAAAAAAAAGGAGTAAAGAACATTCAAACTCTCAATTAACTTTATGTTTTCACATTGAGCTCTCTCTAAGACTTCTGCAAAAAATTGACCTTAATTTTATATAAAAGAGCTACTACATCTTTCATGATACATCGCTCTTCAGGCAAGTCTGCACAACAATTTAAAGCTAAAATCAATATGGAAGAAATTGCAGAAGCTATCATACCATTATACTCTTCATCTTCTTGCACCAAAGTTGAATCCACAAGTTTAATCACTGTATTAGGCACAGACTCACTAACCCAGCTTTTCAAGCTTAAGCCTGAATCAAACATATTATCTGTTGGCTTCTTCCCTGTGAATGTTTCCATGAGCACAATACCATAGCTATATACATCTCCTTTTGTGGACACAATTCCTCTGGATCCATACTCTGTATACCAATTTGTATAAAAAGAAATGATTACATTGTTTGATTAGATTAAGTCAGCATGATTATAGTAATAAGAAAAAAAGTAGGCCACTAATAGTTTTCTTCAAATTTGCTTACATGTATATATATATATATATATATATATATATATATACAATTTTAAGCATTCTAAGTCAGTAGTATTGATTGTGGTAGTATCTATAGGTAAAAAAATTGACAAAGAAATGTACATACATAACAAGTGAAAATCATCTATCACCTGGTGCAATATAGCCAAGTGTAGCAAATGTCTTTGTATGCGTTTCAAATTGTCTTTCATTTAACAGCTTGGCAATGCCAAAGTCACTAAGGTGAGCGACCATTTCTTCATCCATTAAAATATTACTTGGTTTTATATCACAATGAACAACTGGTCTTGGAGAACCATGATGAAGATATTCCAATGCAGATGCCACATCTATCATTATATTCAATCTTTTAAAGAAATCAAGAGAAAGGTTATAAGAATGTAACCAATCTTCAAGGCTTCCATTTGGCATGAACTGCATTATTAGAGATTTGAAATCTATATTTGAACAACAACTAATAATCTTTATGAGATTACGATGTCGTAAATTTCGCATTGTTTCACATTCTATATCAAAACTCTGTGAAGCTGATTCTTTGTCCAAGTCAAATACTTTAACTGCAACCACCATCCCATCTGAAAATACTCCTTTGAACACTGAACCAAAACTTCCTTTGCCAAGGAAATTACTTTCATTAAATCCATTTGTTGCTTCTTGAAGTTTATAGTACGATGTTCTTCCTATAGTTCGAAAGGAGGATAACTCCCTATCGATTGGAACACTGGCCCTTTTTCTTTTATGTAGTATAACTATTATGTAAGAAACAACCAGAACAATTAACAATATAGGAGATAAGTATTTTAGCAGGAGTATTCCCTTAGCTAACTTGTGCTTCATTCTTTTTCGGCATGGTAGTGGCTTTCCACAAAGAGCTTTGTTCATGAGGAATGATTTTGCAGAGAGATTCACAAAAGACCCACCATCAGGGATCTCTCCTTGCAGTCCATTGCAAGAAAAATTCGCAAACTTAAGATAATGAAGTGATTCTAAGGACTCAGGGATCTCACCAGTCAAATTATTTTGGGATAAGTCCAAGTATTCTAGGCTCACCAAATTTCCAATTGATTTGGGAATATCTCCTTGGAATTTGTTATATGCTAAGGAAAGATATTCTAGAGTTTGCAAGCCACCAACAGATGCAGGAATGTTTCCAGAAATTTGATTTCTTGATAGATCCAACTTTATAAGAGCTCTAAAATTGCTTATCTCAATATGTCCATTTAACATATTGGAAGATAAGTTTACTTCCAAAATGTCAATCAAATTCCAAAAAGAAGAAGGTATTTCGGAAGTCAAATAATTAGAGTCCAAATAAATCTCTCTTAAAAAAGTTAGATTTCCCAAGCCTGTTAGCAATCTCCCTGAAAGCTTGTTTCTACTTAGATATATATAGCCCAATTTTCTAACTTTGCAAAGGCTATCGACCATAGAGCCTTGCAGCCTATTGCCATCCAAACCCAAATACTGGAGATCTTGTAACTTGTTTATTGTAGTAGGTATTGATCCCTTCAAATTGTTGTCCCTCAAACTAAGTCTAAACAAGTTACTAAGATTCCCAATTTCTAATGGTATATTACCATTAATTCTACAAGAATCTGCCCAAATTTGTTCTAGAGAATTCGTTAGATTTCCGATGAACTTGGGAAGTCTTGTATTCAAAGTATTCCCAGATAATTGTAATATTTTAAGGTGCCTACAGTTTATCAAGGAAGTGAAAAAGTTGATTTCAAGGGTCAACACATTGTGCTGAATAGATAGAACTTGGAGATCTCTTAAATTCCCAAGTGTATTAGGCATTACTCCAGCGAATTTGTTATGGTCCAAGTCTATAATTTGAAGCATAGAAGCATTGGCTATAGTACTTGGAATTCTTCCAGAAAGTTCATTTCCCCTCAAGTATAGCTCATTTAGGTTGAGAAGGCCACATCCAAAATTGGATGGAAGGCTACCGGAGAGAGAATTATTATCCAACATTAGAGATTCAAGTTTATTAAGATTGCCAATCTCCTTCGGGATAGGACCTAGAAGCAAAAATACAAAATTTATTAAACAAAGCAAATTATGGAAGTTATATAAGTTGATAAATTAGTTTTTATGTTCCTAATCTCAATAAAAGTCACTAAAAGATATATAAATTAAATAAATAATATCAAGACAATTAATTTTACCTATGATATATGTTTTAATAGGAGGACATTGTAACACACAATGCTTGAGTGGAGATAATACATTTAATTGTCGGCCAAATTTATTTTGTTTAAACTAAAATAAGATAATTAATAAGAATTCCTCTATATTTCATGTTTCTAAGTCTCTGACCACTTTCAAAGCGTAAAAGTGCAATTAAAATGTATTTCATTCAATTTTACTCTTATCGATGCAGTTCAATATGTTGATGGAATGTATCCTATAATATTGACAAAAATAAAGTTCGCATTTAATAATGAAAAAACAATGTCATGGTGCGGAAGCAATATTCAATTTTTTAATAAATTGATTTACTTTTAACAAATTTTATTGCTTATATTTCATAAAGAATGCCAGTTATATTCTTTTTGTTCTTTTATTATAATTCTGATTTTATAACTTAATAATAATTTAATAATATCAATACTAACAGAGAGAGAAATTACATTTGACCCCATAATCTATTGACCTATTATAATAATAAAAAAAATCATTGAAACATCACATTCATCTATAGGGAAAACAGAGTAACAGATAAATGTACAGTGTGAGTTGCGTGAGTCTAGCCATGTGAATTAGTATCTTTAACATAGGCAACTAATTAGCTTCGCTGGGAAGCCAAAGAAAAAACAAACTTAATCAATTTTATTTTTTTCATAATTTGTAAAGTATAAAAATAGATTTTAATTTAATTTTTATTTTTAAATTTTATTTATATTTTATTAAAACAAATAACAATTTAACATAAAAGTCTGGTACTTAAATTTTAATTTTTATATTTTAACATAAAATAAAAATTAAGCAATTTTAATTTTGTCTATTTATTAAAATTATACCGAAATAAATATTTCAGTCATCACTTTTATTATCTGAGATTGAAATTTATATTTATTTGGAATTCATATAGTACAGTTTCTTAATTCTCATAGTACTCCGCCAAGCAATAACCAAAATTTTCAAAATTACGTTTTTTTTTTTCAAAATATTCAACAAAGAAGACTTAAATAAAAGAGGAAACAAATTTACATCAATGTTCCGTTTCTTTTGTCAGAAAATAATATTTTTAAATGAAATTAAAATTTTTTTAATTAGTTGACTAGTTTTTGTACAGTACTTGATTATTTTATAAGAAAGAATTCATTTTTTTAATTAGATTATATCAAAAAATGTGTGTGTGTGTGTATATATATATATATATATATATATATGTTACATGTTTACTTTATACGTGCAAATGTATATTTTTAAGAACGAACACGCCATAACACCTAGAATTATTTTAATATAAATAATTATTGAGGAATACCAATTAATTGTTTTATTTGACTTTATCAAATTATTTTTCCAACTATATTATGTAAACTATCAATGTACAGTTTAATATTATCAACCTAGAAAATGATAAGCCTTTGTTATTTATTAGTTAAGTAATGCAACTCATTCATCATAAAATATATATGTATATGTAGTAGAAAAGCATCTTGTAATTTATAAAATATTACAAAACAGTGCTACAATTGATAAACTTAACTTTCCCCCAAAAAAAAAGGTTCTAAATTTCCATTTTATAATTTAAATACAAACTGTAATTTTTATTTTATCATGTAATTTGACTTTAAATTAATAACAATTGAAAGCTTTAAGAGATTTAGAATTGTAGAAAAAACTGCAGAGATGTTAAATGGAATGTAGCTGATGAAATATATATATATATCGGAATGTTTCACGTCATGATGTTAGAATATTAAATTTCTAAAAAAATTACAATTATCATAAGCAAATACGAAATTAAAGAGTAATATAGCATTAATTGTTTACAACATACAGTATTTAATCAATGACAAAGAACAAACTGTTATTATTTTTAATTCAAAGTTATATTATAATGACGGTTTTAATTCTAACTTCTCTATTTATATTATATTTTGCATTTCAATTTATTTATCTAGTAATATATAGACTAATGATCATGTAAGGTTTCAAGTCATATATAATAATATAGAAATAAATTCAATGGTATGGTAAAATACATACATCTAATTCGAATAACACATGAAGCATATATAGATATATATATATATATATATATATATATATATATAAGTAAAATGGTACTATATACCACTAACGTTTATCTTGATTTTTATTTTTAAATATATATTATAATTTTCATTTTGTGATAATTTGACTTTGAAAATATAATTGATCAAAAACTTTAAGATATTAAAATTGTAGAAAATTTGCAATGAAGTTAAAAAATATCGGAATTTTGGAATATTTCATAATTGTATAGTGTGTGTATGCATACACATATGGAAGTAATATCTAATATGCATAACTAAATTTTATAAAATTACAATTATCATAAGCAGATATAAAAATTAAAGGTAAGATAACAATAACTGTATAAAATATAAACTATTTAATTAGTGACAAAGATTAAACTATTATTATTTTTAATTCAAATTTATACAATAATAACGGTTTTATTATATGACTTTATTATTTAGTGGGAGATTTTAATATAGCAAATAGGACATACCTGTCAAGAGATTATCACTTAAATCTAACATTGTGAGCTCCTTGCATTGCTGCCAACCAGATGGGATGGGACCAGATAGCTTATTGGAGTAAAGATCCAATTCTTGTAGTTTTGGAAGCCCATCGCACATATTTGAGGGAATGCTTCCTGTAAGTTATTTTGATTTAATTCAATCTTTAATATGGAGCCAAAAAATTTATTAGCTTCTAAGTATATAATCTTTAATTTTGAAATATCACCAATCTCTCTCCAAATATATCTTGCAATATTGTTAACAAAAGGAGATATTACATATATAGGTGGTGGGTATTGTAGTAATTAATTAACAAAAAACAGATTGAATCACAAATTTTATTTAAAAATCATTTGTAACAATATTATAGTTTGAAAACAATAGATTTAGTCATTATAATTTCATTAAAAAATGATTTTAATCCTTGTAGTTTGAAAACAATAGATTTAGTTGTCGTAATTTTTAAAATCATGAAATAGGTTCACAATATTAGTTTTTGGTTAGTTAACGCTAACTGGGATGCTAATATCAGTATTAAAATTCATGTTAGTACTGACTGTGTGCCACTTATTAGTTTTTAGTTTATTCACTTAGGTAATTAGTCAAAATTTTTCTTTTGTCCAAATTTTGATATAAACTTCATTTTTACTTATTCTAAATCTCTAGTTTAAGAATATAATTTTTTTTATTTGTCAAAATATCCACTACAAACCTTTCATTTTATTCGCTTTAGTCATTGTTCTTCACTTTCATATTTTTCTCTCACGGTTTAGTCCTCTAAATTAGTCCACAATTTTAGTTTTATCATGATATAATTTAATCTATCATTCATACCGAAGAACAATACAAGAAATGAATTAAAATGAAAGTTTCAAACCTTATATTTTATTTACTTAGATCCTTGGTCAAAATTTTTCTTTTGTCCAATTTTCTACATAAACTCGTCTTAAACTTTGTTCGGGTCCCTAGTTTAAGAATACATTGTTTATTTGAAAAATCTTCCCCTACAAACTTTTTTAGTTTGTTGACTTTAGTCTCTATTCTTCACTTTCATACTTTTTTCTCACGGTTTGGTCCTCCAAATCAAACCATAGTTTCTTTTTTAGTCATAATGTGATTAAATTTATCATTTCTACTAAAAAACAATACAACATATTATTTATACCTAAGTGAATAAAAGCTGAACTTTGAAACTTGAATTTTAATTTATTTCTTGTATTGTTCTTGGGTATGAATAATAGATTGAATCATTTAATGACTAAAAATGAAATTATGAATTGATTTGGAGAACCAAACCGTGAGAAAAAATATGAATGTGAAGAACTGGGACTAAAGTGAACAAACTAAAAAGTTTGTAGGGGATATTTTAACAAATAAAAAAATATATTCTTAAACTAGGAACCTTGAAGAAATAGAAGATGAGTTTATAACAAAAATTGGACAAAAGAAAAATTTTGACTAATCACATAAGTGAATAAAAGATAAGTTTTGAAACTTGAATTTTAATTCATTTCTTATGTTATTTTTGGGTATGAATGATAGATTAAATTATATCAGAACTAAAAATAAAATTATGGACTGATTTGAAGGATTAAATCGTGAGAAAAAAGTATGAAAGTGAAGAATAGGGACTAAAATGAATAAACTGAAAAAGTTTATAAGAGATAATTTTGATAAATAAAAAAATATATGCTTAAACTAGAGACCTATACGAAATAAAAGACAAGTTTATATCAAAAATTAGATAAAAAAAATTTGCAATGAAGTTAAAAAATATCCGTATTTTGGAATATTTCGTAATTGTATAGTGTGTGTATATGCATACACATATGGAAGTAATATCTAATATGCATAGCTAAATTTTATAAAATTACAATTATCATAAGCAGATATAAAAATTAAAGATAAGATAACAATAACTGTATAAAATATAAACTATTTAATTAGTGATAAAGATTAAACTGTTATTATTTTAATTCAAATTTATATTTTAATAACGGTGTTATTATATGACTTTATTATTTAAATTTTAAAACATATAAAAATATTAATAGAGGGAGATTTTAATATAGCTAATAGGACATACCTGTCAAAAGATTATCACCTAAATTTAACTTTGTGAGCTCCTTGCATTGCTGCCAACCAGATGGGATGGGACCAGATAGCTTATTGTTCCAAAGATACAATTCTTGTAATTTTGGAAGCCCATCGCACATATTTGAGGGAATGCTTCCTGTAAGTTATTTCGATTTAATTCAATATATTGAAGAAATATCACAAATCTCTCTGGAAATATATCTTGCAATGTCAACAAGAAGAGATATTACATATATAAGTGGTGGGTATTGTAGTAATTATTTAACAAAAAACAGATTGTATCACAAATTTTATTTTAAAAATCATTTGTAACAATATTATAAATTGGTGACATAATGAACTTTTTAAAAATGGAAAGAGGAAAGAAAACGAAGTTCTTCACAACAGCCACTTGAGTGATGATGCCCTTGTAGTAATTTTCTCTATTTACGAAATTACATATTTATAAAAATAGATATAGCCAATTGGACATACCTGTCAAAAGATTATTGAAATACATGCTGTAATTTTTAGAAATTACATATTTCTAAATTGCCATTTTATTAATTTAAATACATATTTCTAAAAAATTACAATTATCATAATCAAATACAAAAATTAAAGAGTAATATCGCATTAATTGTTTAAAATATACACTATTTAAAGAGCAAACTGTTATTATTTTTAATTCAAAGTTATATTATAAAAAAATGAAAGTGAAGAATTGGATCTAAAGTGAACAAATTGAAAAATTTGTAAGCTGATGATCTTGACACATAAAAAAACAAATTCTTAAATTAAGGATCTAGACGATGTAAAAGACGAGTTTATATTAAAAATTAGATAAAAGAAAAATTTTGACCAAGGACCTAATTGAATAAAAGGTAAACTTTAAAACTTAAATTTTAATTCATTTCTTGTATTGTTCTTGGGTATGAATGATAGATTGAATCATATCATGACTAAAAAGACCAAACCGTGAGAAAAAAAGAAAGTGAAGAATTGGACTTAAAGTGAACAAATTGAAAAGTTTGTAGGCGGATGATCTTGACAAATAAAAAAATAAATTCTTAAATTAGGGATCTAGACAAAGTAAAAGACGAGTTTATATAAAAAATTGGACAAAATAAAAATTTTGACCAAGGACTTAAGTGAATAAAAGATAAGCTTTAAAACATGAATTTTAATTTATTTCTTGTGTTGTTCTTGGGTATGAATGATAGGTTAAATCATATTATGATTAAAAAAAATTATGGACTGATTTAGATGACCAAATCGTGAGAAAAAATTATAAAAGTAAAGAATATGGACTAAAGTGAACAAACTAAAAATTTTGTAGGGGATATTTTGAAGAATAAAAAATATATTCTTCAACTAGAGACCTATACGAAGTAAAATACGAGTTTATATTAAAAATTGGATAAAAGAAAAAATTTGACCAATGACCTAAGCTAATAAATTAAATTTTTTTTTTGACAATTCACGTCAGTATAAGTAGTACACAATCAGCATTGACATAAATTTTAATACTGATATTAGCATCTCAATCAGTGTTCACTAACGGTTAACTAATCAAAAATCAACATCAGAGACCCATTTCATAGTTTTAAAAACTATAAGGACTAAATTCATTATTTTAAAATTATAAAAATTAAAATTATTTTTCAATGAAACTATTGGACTTCAAGTATTTTTAAACCTTGTTTTTCTCTTTTTATGTTATACAAAGGCTAATGATCATACAAGGTTCCAAGTCAATATAATAATATAGAAATAAATTTAATAGTATGGTAAAATACATGCATCTAATTCGAATAACACGTGAAGTATATAAATACTATATATATATATATATATATATATATATATGTTGTATATCAGAAAAGCATATTGTTTTATTATGTAACATAGTTCTTGGCTCAACAATAACATTTCGGCTAATAACTTTTGATTTAGCTTGTCATTAAAAAAAAAAAACTTGTTTTAGCAAAAACAATGTAAAATATAAAATGTTATAAAACAGTGCTATAATTGATGAGGTTACAAATTTCCATCTTTTTTAGTTCAAACACATATTATAATTTTCATTTTGTGACAATTTGACTTTGAAAATATAATTGATCAAAAGCTTTGAAATATTAAAATTGTAGAAAATTTGCCATGAAGTTAAAAAAAATCGGAATTTTGGAATATTTCATAATTGTATAGTGTGTGTATATGCATGCACATGTGGAAGTAATATCTAATATGCATAACTAATTTTTATAAAATTACAATTATCATGAGCACATCAAAAAATCAAAGATAAGATAACAATAACTGTATAAAATATAAACTATTTAATTAGTGACAAAGATTAAACTGTTATTATTTTTAATTCAAATTTATACAATAATAACGGTTTTATTATATGACTTTATTATTTAGTGGGAGATTTTAATATAGCAAATAGGACATACCTGTCAAGAGATTATCACTTAAATCTAACATTGTGAGCTCCTTGCATTGCTGCCAACCAGATGGGATGGGACCAGATAGCTTATTGTAGTAAAGATCCAATTCTTGTAGTTTTGGAAGCCCATCGCACATATTTGAGGGAATGCTTCCTGTAAGTTATTTTGATTTAATTCAATATGCTGCAACTTCAATAAGGCATAACTAATTCCAAAACCCACATGAATTGCTCTAAAATAGATGTATACCAAAATAAATATTTCAATCTCATCCCTTTTATTATCTGAGATTGAAATTTATATTTATTTGAAATTCATATAATACAGTTTCTTAATTCTCATAGTACTACGCCAAGCAATAAAGCGGAAACAAATTTACGTCAGTGTTGCGTTTCTTCTGTCAGAAAATAATATTCTTAAAAGAAATTATTTTTTTTATTTTTTTTATTTTTAATTCAAATAGTAATAGAGTGAGATTTCGATACAGCTAATAGAACATACCTGTCAAAAGATTATCACTTAAATATAAGTGTTGAAGCATAGTCAAGTTGCCAATATTTGAGGGAATGCTTCCTGTAAGTTATTTTGATTTAATTCAATATGCTGCAACTTCAATAAGGCATAACTAATTCCAAAACCCACATGAATTGCTCTAAAATAGATGTATACCAAAATAAATATTTCAATCTCATCCCTTTTATTATCTGAGATTGAAATTTATATTTATTTGAAATTCATATAATACAGTTTCTTAATTCTCATAGTACTGCGCCAAGCAATAAAGCGGAAACAAATTTACGTCAGTGTTGCGTTTCTTCTGTCAGAAAATAATATTCTTAAAAGAAATTAATTTTTTTTTAATTTTTTGACTGGTTTTTGTACAATACTCGATTATTTTATAAGAAAGAATTCATTTTTTTAATATGTGTGAGTGTGTGTGTATATATATTAATACTGATAACAATAACTGTATAAAATATAAACCATTTAATTAGTAACAAAGATTAAACTGTTTTTATTTTAATTCAAATTTATGCAATAATAATAGAACAAATTAAGATTTAGCTTGTTCATTTTAGTCATTGTTCTTCACTTTCATACTTTTTTTTTCACGGTTTGATCCTTCAAATCAGTCCATAATTTCATTTTTAGTCATAATATGATTTAATCTATCATTTATACCCAAGAACAATACAAGAAATGAATTAAAATTCAAGTTTCAAAGTTTATCTTTTATTCACTTAGGTCCTTGGTCAAAAAAATTTTTTGTCCAATTTTTTTATATAAACTTGTCTTCTACTTTGTCTGGGTGCCTAGTTTAAGAATATATTTTTTATTTGAAAAATATCCCCTACAAACTTTTTTAATTTATTTATTTTAGTCCCTATTCATCACTTTCATGTCTTTTTCTCATAGTTTGGTCTTTCAAATCAGTTTATAATTTCATTTTTAGTCATAACATGAATAAATCTATTATTTCTACCCAAAAACAATACAACCTATCATTTATACCTAAGTGAATAAAATCTAAATTTTGAAACTGAAATTTTAATTCATTTCTTGTATTGTTCTTGGGTATAAATAATAGATTGAATCATATCATGACTAAAAATGAAATTATGGTCTGATTTGGAGTACCAAACCATGAGAAAAAATATGAAAGTGAAGAACTGAGATTAAAGTGAATAAACTAAAAAGTTTGTAAGGGATGATTTTGACAAATAAAAAATATATTCTTAAACTGGGAACCTTGAAGAAGTAGAAGATGAGTTTATATCAAAAATTGGACAAAAGAAAAATTTTGACTAAGGACCTAAGTGAATAAAAGATAAGTTTTGAAACTTAAATTTTAATTCATTTATTGTATTGTTCTTGGGTATGAATGATAGATTGAATCATATCATAACTAAAAAAGAAGTTATGGACTGATTTGTAAGACCAAACCATGAGAAAAAAATGAAAGTGAAGAATCGGGACTAAAGTGAATAAACTAAAAAGTTTGTAGGGGATGATTTTGACAAATAAAAAAATTTCTTAAACTGGGGACCTAGACGAAGTAGAAGACGAGTTTATATTAAAAATTGAGCAAAAGAAAAATTTTGACCAAAGACATAAGTGAATAAGAGATAAGCTTTGAAACTTGAATTTTAATTCATTTCTTGTGTTGTTCTTGGGTATGAATGATAGATTAAATCATATCATGACTAAAAATGAAATTATGGACTGATTTGGAGGACAAAACTGTGAAAAAAAATTATGAAAGTGAAGAATAAGGACTAAAGTGAATAAATTGAAAAGTTTGTAATGGATAATTTTGACAAATAAAAAAATATATTCTTAAACTAAGGACTTATACAAAGTAAAAGATGAGTTTATATAAAAAATTAAATGAAAAAATTTTTAATAATAGCTAACATTAACTGTATAAAATATGAACTATTTAATTAGTAACCAAGATTAAACTGTTATTATTTTTAATTCAATATAAACTATTTAATTAGTAACATTTACTGTATAAAATAATAACGGTTTTATACAGCTAATAGAACATACCTGTCAAAGCATTGCCACCTAAATATAATTTTGTGAGCTCTTTGCATTGCTGCCAACCAGATGGGATGGGACCAGATAGCTTATTGTAGGAAAGAGATAGTAATTGTAATTTTGGAAGCCCATCGCACATATTTGAGGGAATGGCTCCTGTAAGTTATTTTGATTTAATTCAATATTCTGCAACTTCAAAATTAATTAGCTTCTAAATATATAATCTTTAATTTTGAAATATCACCAATCTCTCTCGGAATATATCCTACTATATTAATAAACATTAAGCTCACACTTAATAGTGGATATCAAGCGAAAGGAATATTCAAGTTTTTAAATATATTGATTTAATTACTTTTAATAATTCAGTCGCATATATTTCGTTAAAAATGTTAATTTCTTCTTTTAATAATAAAATACTACATTTGACCCCTACGACTATTAACCTATTACAATAAACCCTCTACCAATTAAATTAAGAAACGTCATCCTTATGTTTGCATAGAACAGGTTTTGCATGTTTTCCAAACTCTCCTAAATATATATTTTTCAATTTTGAAATATCACCAATCTCTCGTGATATATCCTGTAATGTCAGCAAATATTAAACTCATATTTAACAATGGGGAACAATATCATGCTGGAGGAATATTCAATTTTTTTAATAAGTTAATGTAATTTTAAGAAATTCAGTTGCTTATAATTCATTATCAATGTTAATTTGTTTTTGGTTATTTTATTATAATGTACTTGCATAAAAATGTATTTTATAATTTAATGATATCGATATTTATAAAAAAAAGTGAAATTACATTGAACCCCTTAAACTATATTAACCTATCATAATAAATTCTCTACAATTAAAATTGAGAAATTTTAACAACATAAAATCATTGAAAACACCATTCCTATTTTTCGCTAGCTAGCGTGAAGGAAGGCATAAATAATTTCAAAACCCACATAAATTGCTCTAAAGTGAGTGAGAACTCAAGCAGCTATGCTTTTGGATGGAGAAAATTTTGTAGATTTGTTTGTATTTATTTCAGACTCATATAGTATAATTCTTAATCCTTGATTCCTTATAATGCTGTGTCTGGCATAATATATAACACATCATGTAGTATGACTTTAATTTTTGGTACTGTTTTGTTCGAGAATGAATTTGGTGCTTGTGCTTATCTGAACCGTTAGATTTTAAATCCAGTTGTTTAAACTACTATTTGAAATATGGACTATTGAATCTAAACTTTAACGGTCTAGATAAGGACAAATACGATGCTTGTCCTTATAAGACAGGCACTATATTCATTTTTATTTTGTTCTTCTCAGAACAATTCAATAAAGAAGATATAAATAAAAGAGTAAGGAAATTTACATAAAAACAATACTTGGTTAATTTTAAAAAAGTTCTAATTCTATGATGAGTTTTTCTACTATACTTTGTTAATTTGAAAGAAAGAATACATTTTTTAGTTATATTACTGAAATAACTGTCTGAAAGTATATACAAACAAATATTAATTATGCAGACAAAATATCTGACCAAGAAAAACATATGATCTTAAAAAACTGAGTTAAATTATAAGGATTAAAAGTATATTTTATCCCATATAAATAAGAAGTAAAAAAGAAAATAAGAATAGCCTGATGACAATGATTATTTTAAAAAGTTAGTAAACCCATTCCCATTGTATTTCTATTAATTTGTTTTTTTAAAAAAATTTAAAAAGATAAAAAATACAAAATATAGGAAATATTTAATCCCAAATTATAGTAAATGACTTTGGTACACAAAACACACATACAAAATGAATTATGTAAAACATAATATGAAAAGATGGAATAGAAATATTTAAATAATATTCTATAAATGTATCATTGCTATAAATAGAGGCATACCTGTTAAAGAGTTGTGGGAGATACTAAGCAATTCAAGTGAAGATAAGTTAGAAATAATTGGAGGTATACTTCCTGAAAGCTCATTCCATGCAATGTTTAAGATCTTTAAACGTTTGAGTCTTCCAATTTCTTTTGGAATAGATCCCTGGATAGAATTGTTATTCCAATCCAAGGTCTCTAATTTTGACAAATTAGACACATTCGGAGGAATGATACCTTCAAAGCTATTATTGTGAAAAATCAAGTGTTGAAGTGTGAATAAACCTCCTATCCATGATGGAATTTCCCCACTAAATTCATTGTGGCTCAAGTTGAGTATTTCTAATTTGTGTAATTGGAGTAACTCTTTTGGCAAGTAACCATAAAAGTAGTTTCCATGAAGATCAAGTTCAACTAAGGAAGATAGATTTCCGAGTTGTGGGGGTAAGGTGCCTGCAAGACCCATGTCACTAAGATTCAAGAGCCTTACTTGTTGATGGAAAGGATCACAAGTAACCCCAACCCAATTACAAAAGGAAGAAGAGATGGACCAATTAGCTAACAGATTGCTAGGGTCTCTAGTAATAGAAGACTTAAAAGTAAGAAGTGTAGACTCATCTATACTAAAATTAGTCTTACACAAAACGGTGCAGGCCATGAGGAAAAGTAGTGAGAGCATGAAGGAAGAGAAATGAGAAAAAAGGTTCGCCATGTTTAGTAGATTTAAGAACAAGGATAAGGCTATACTATATTTATATATACACACATATATACCCTTCTGGGAAACAATTAACATAGGCTAGGAATTGTAATTGTTGACCCTAAGGCTATATGCCATAAGTTTTGATGATGACAAATGTATTTGAATAGTAGCATTGATATATATAAAGATTAATTATCATATATATGCTACAAGTACTTAAGCATGATTATGTTATTTAATATGTATGTTGCATATATTGAATCATGCTATTAAACTAACCATTGGGTTTGCAAGTAAGATATATTTTATAGGTTGGTTCAAAACAAGAAGAGTGAGCATTGTATTGAAGAACAAGGAAAAGCAATATCATGCTTCACTCAAGGAAAACAACATGCAAGGATGAAGCTCCAAGAAATGAAGAATTAGAAGATTTGAAGTCTTGGAAGCTTGGATGCATCAAGATAGCCTATGTGTTTACATTAGGTATATTTTATATAGGCTAGTATACTTGTGCAACTCAATGATTTAGATTTGCATACATTGGCTCAATTATTTTGAACAAAAAGATAGTGAGATATGAAATTTTACAAAAGTTAGTTTTTGACCTTTGGTCACTCTTTATATCATATCTCATAAACGAAAAATCATTTTTTCAAGTAACTTAATCTCATTTGATAGTAGACTCAAAGATCTTTCCAAAGGTATATTATTTTTTGAAAACGGAGTCCAAATGAGAAATATATGACTATTTAAAATATAGTTTGAAAAACTGAAAGTTGATTATTCTGTTCTGACCTATAGTTAGTATTTTGATTATATCTTTTAAAAGAAAAATAATATTTAGTAAAACTTAGCTCATTTGAAACTAGACTCCAAGAGTTTTCCAATGGTATATTATTTGTTTAAAACGGAGTTCAAATGAGGGAGTTATGAATTTTTAAAGAAAGCTCAAAATCTGGACTGCACTATAAGTGCTGTAACGGCTATATAACGGCTAGTTTTGTAAAATCTTATATATATGACCTTAGATACACGATTTTGAGTAAGAACAAAGTCCTACAATGTGATATTAACTTCTTCTATCATCTTTGAGAGAAAGGAAAGCATTCTTGAGCCAAATCTTGCATATTCTCTATCATTATAGTTATTAGAGCTTCATTTGTATTCATCTACTCTTTAAAGAGAGTTTCTTTGTATTGTTGATTTTGATCAACACATATATTATTCTGAGTTGAGGTTCGCAAGTACCGGTGTTGGAAGAACTTGCTTTGGGTTGAGGAGGAGCCCGGATTCATAAATTCTCTATTGTGGTTTTGCAAATACCCGGATTAAACTTGCAATTATAGTAGAAATACTCAAGTGGTCTCTTGAGCACTGGATGTAGGCTTGGATTAGCCAAACCAGTATAAATCTCTGAGTTTGCTTTCTCTATCCCTTACTCTTTAATTTTTGCATATTGATATCTATTATTTAATTTCTTGATCTTTATAATTATTTATCTTGACAGCACATTGATTTTCTGTATTGTATTTATTATCCTAAGCATTGTACTTTTACAGAAAATCATTTTAACTTCCAATTAATTCTTGTGAAAAATTTATAAAACCCAATTCACCCCCCCTCTTGGGTTCCAACCATTACTTTCAATTGGTATCAGAGCTTGGGCTCTTGTTTAAAGACTTAACCGTCTAAGAGTTAGCATGGTTGGATATAGTGATTGGTTTATTTCTAAAAATTGTTCTTTCACAGAACCTCCAATTTTTGATGCTAATCATTTTCAATATTGGAAGTATGAAATGAAAATGTTTTTAATTTCAGTAGACCATAAACTCTGGGATGTTATAGAAAATGGTTCTTGTATGCCTGTCAAGGAAGAACAAGGAAAATGCATTCCAAAACTTAAGAGTGAATGGAATGATACTGAAAGAAGTTTAATGCAACTCAATGCTAAGGCAAAATTGATTATTTCTTGTGCATTGAGTCAAGATGAATTTTTCAAAATCTCCAACTGTGCAATTGCAAAAGAAATGTGGGAAATTCTTGAAGTTGCACATGAGGAAGATCTTATTGCTGAGGAATTAAGGTATAGAAGTTTCATTAATGAACTTGAAATTGCTCAAATGAACAATTGCAAAACCATTAATGAGATACAACTTGTGCTTAATCAATTGCAAGCTCTTGGTGTTGAACTTACAGGAAAATCTCAAATCACCAAGGTGGCAGACGAAGAAGAAAAAGGAGAAAAAGAGAAACCACAACCAAAAGGTGAATCATCAAAGAAAGCTTACCTATCTTCCATTTGGGGAAATAGTAATTCTGATAAGCAGAACACAAATGAAGAAGCCAACACTTGTCTTGTGGCCAGAGATAAAGATGAGGTAAATTCATTTGACTACTCTTTTGAAGAATTACAAGATGCCTTTGATGATTTACATGAAGAATCTCTTATACTTGCAAAGAAACTAAATGTTTCAAAACAGAAAAACTCTTCTCTTGAAAATGAGTTGGAAACATTGAAAAATGAATTTTCTATTTCTAAGGAAGAGAATTTTGTTTTTGAAAATCAAAACAAAACTTTGCAAGAAGAGAATTTGATTTTAAAAACAAATATCTCTACCAACAAAAATTGTTTTTGTACCAAGTGTGATTCTTTGAAAAAGGAAAATGATAATCTTAAAAACACACTTACAAAACTCTCTCAAGGTAGAGAAATTTTAAATACTTCAGTTTTGAAACAAAGAAGAATTAACAAAGTTGGTCTTGTTTCTAAAAAGAAATCAAACCAAAAGCAGTTTAAAAACTTCTTTGTTTCTGCAAAGATGTCCAATAGTCCAACTTGCACTTGTTTCTATTGTGGACTGAAAGGACACAAATCTTACTCCTGTTTTTATAAGAAAAATCTTGTTCATGGAGTAAAAATGAAATGGGTTCAAAAAGGAACTCATGACCCAGGCAAACCTAAAGAAATTTGGGTACCAAAGATAAATGAATAATTTGTAGATTTGCCTCGAAGCAAGGAGCGGAAATGACTTTTCAATGGCTACATCATTCAAACTCCACTCTCTTGCATCAAAAGGAGGCAATGGATAAGTAAACATATAAACTGGAATGCATTGTAAGAATTTTGACTGATATGTTTACTGCTCTCTAATGCTTTTGTCTGTTGTCTAATATGTCTTAGATCTATCCTTGATATTCATGCATGCTATATCTGAAAACAATTCTTATGTGTGTGGCTTATAGATTCGAATTTTGTTTTGAGCTAAAATCTTTCTTCCAAATTTTGCTCAAACTATCCTTTTTACCGCATCATGAAAACTTGCTTCCATTACACGCACATTTTTCTTGTCTTCACAACAATAAGATTACTCCTACCCATAGTATTTATCCTTGCTGTAATCTTATTTAAATATTTTCAATGAAATCAAATTTATTGCAAAATTGCATTTCATGGAAGCATAGCACTTTTATTAATATGGCATATCTTGAACATAATGTTGCTCCTAGTGCTCGAGATTTATTTGAACATCAAAGTGCTCCACCAAAAGTGTTTTGCAGGAGTTAATCCTCAAAATTATCCTCTAAAGCACATTCTTTCCTCTGCTCTCCGAAATCAGTAAGATTTATAGTTTTGAAGTTGGTTGGTCGACCAACGCTCCTATCAGTAGTCGACCAACGAAGCCTACATTGAACCAATGCTTGATAGATCTTGCAAATAATCAATCAATTAAGATCATTAAAATTGTAAGAAGACAGGATCGATCAAAAGAAGAGCAATGAGCAAAACAAGGATATCAAAATCTTGAAGAGGAACTTCAAGAAGCAACAAAAGTTTGCCAAAATTGATGAGTATCTCTATCCTTTACTTCTTCATTATTTAATTGAATGATACTCATTGATCTCAATTGTACATTCTGGCAAATTTTTTTTTACTGTCATACTTTCATTGCAATGACATATTGTTTTCTGACATCTTACATACTTGATCACAACATGACATATAAAAATATGTTAAATACTTAAATTATTTTTTTTAATACATCATGGTTTGAGCATTATACATATCATCTCTTTTACATAAGCTGTAACTTATGAACCATTGTTTATGGATTATAGTTTATATCTGATTATATCTTATTAATCCATATTACCTCAATTATGTTACTACATACTCTGATTATAATATGTTTTATCTTGAGTAAGTATGTAACTTGCTTTTGCTTTGAAATGATGATATATATATCCATGTCAGAAAATTCTTTCTATCTTTAAAATGGATATATATTTTTCAAAATATATATATCCTTCTATTGTACAAAATTTGTGCGGCTGATTTTCTTTATCTTTCTTTATTATTATAATTTTTTTTTAAGTACCGTCATCTGAAAGAAACCACTTGCATTAAAATAAAAAAAAATAAACCGAAGGATTACATTGCATTAAAAAAAAAAGGGAAGGTTTGCTCATGGATGAGCAATCTACAGGTGAGGTGGTCTCGGATTAGGTGGGTTGTATTGAATCATCACCCCTCGGCCATTCCTTGGAGCAAGAGACTGAGCAATGTCACGGAGGGTAGTGTAAATCCCATTCATACAATCAACACTTCTTTGTTGTTGATTGCAGAAGCATTGGGTAAACCAATAGAAGAACCTATCTATTCTTGAAGTTAGTGCCGCATTGTTGCGTTTAGCTAACTTCTCCTGGTCCTCTATCATCTTCTTGAGTTTCTTCACCTCCTGCTCCAGACAAGCAATTTTGTCTTCTGACGTATGGCCTGTACTAATCTCCTCAGCTTCTTCGATCTTCATCTTTTTCTTTTGGTTCTCTTGAGATTCCTCCAAAGGTCTTTTGCCTTTGTCCTTGCCTAGACTCAAGTTTAAGTCGAGCTCTTCCTCCCTTGCCTCTACTGTGAGATCAATGAACTTTCTTGCTGCCATGGTTTGGAAAATTCAGAAATTTTTGTAGGAGTATGAAGAGAGAGGAATGTCAGAAAGTTATAGGCTCAGAGATGAATACTCTTTGTGGTGTGGTAATTGAGAACTCTGGGGCAGTCTTTATAGAGAGAAAATTATGACTTAGAGCCAACGAAGATATCTCTTCGCCGCACCCCTACACGCTCATCTTATGAATTTTGCAAGCTGGAAGCCAGAAGTCTAGGGTACGCATGCACACCGATAACGCGTCACATTAATGGCAAAACCACGAAAGTCAATTTTCGGTGGATTTGAGGCTGATTTAATTTGTTTTGATTAGAAATTTTAAGGATTAATAAAATGGTGATATTCAGAACCGTATCACTCTGCTTTGTTGTGTTGTTCTTGAGAGCATACATGATTACATCATGCTGTGATTATATGTATCTAAGAACATATGTTGTGTATGCTATTCATGCATCATGAGCGAAGGCTATGGCTAAGAATAATATTTCATGATTCCACATGCACTCATACAAAATGAGCTGTCAAAATTTTTACATGTACTCATCCTCAAGATACATATATAAATTCATTTTGAATGGGTATATAAATTGCTTCATTTGTGCTGAAATTTATCTTATCCTTTATGAAGCAAATTTGTTTTGAAAAAGGACTTTAAAAATGCTTCTGTTATGTTAATATGTTTTATCATATGAAGCAACATTCTTTTTGAAAAAGAAAAGATTTTAAAGATCTCTTTTGTTGTAGATAACAAAAGGGATGAAAAATATTGATGTTTCATATATGGATTATGAATTATATGCTTGAATATATCTTATTACACTAATTCATACATATTGCTTCCTTAGATGAAACGTTTCTAAATTCCTTCGAAGCAAAATGTTTTAGAAAAATATCGTGAATCTCTTGAATTGCTTCCACAATGCTGAAATTGCTTTGCCATATTGAAGCATTATCTGTTTTGAAAAGAAAAGGATTTGAGTATCCTTATTTTAAATCACTTTTGCTATATGTTGAAATAATTTTATGCATATATGCAAAAATTATTTTTCAGAAATCTTGAAAAATATTATTATTCGATTTATGGATTATGATTAATATTCTTGTTTATATCATGCTTTACTAATCCATATATCATACTTCTGCTGTGTGCTGTAAATATTTCTATCATATGACAGCAAATGATGTTTTTTTTTCAAAGAGTTTAATTTTTCTGCTATTTACTAAAAATGCCTCTTCATAAACAAGCAGAAATCATTTTCAATGAAAATATTGCAGAAATTTCTTCAAAAATCTTACTTCAAAATTCTGCAATCAAAAACTGAATTTCCTTTATAATGATTTGGACAATCTTTTTCAAAGGAAAAATGTTATGAAATTCAGGGGGAGCTTTGTCTCACTTGAATGTATTTTTTTTTGAAAAAGAATATATCTTGAAAAATTGGATATTCATTATTCATTATTCTTTTTCAAATTATGCAAGGTTTAAGGAGGAGCCTAAAACTCTTTCAAGTTTTATCTTTTGGCTCATTTCATTTGACATGAGAAAAATTTTTCTAAAATTTTCTTTTTACATGTCAATGAAATCAATGATAAGTTTTGATGTATCCTTACCCTATACTATATTGACATCTTCTGACATCCTGACTTAAAGAAGGTATGTGCTTTAACTTCTATATATTGTGTTCCTTACACCTTTTTGTTGATGTCAAATAGGGGGAGAAGAAACAATAGAAAAATATGTATACGTGCTTATAACATTGCATTCATTATCTTGTGATACATATTTTTCTGTGGTGATTTGTCATCATCAAAAAGGGGGAGATTGTTGACCCTAAGGCTATATGCCATAAGTTTTGATGATGACAAATGTATTTGAATAGTAGCATTGATATATATAAAGATTAATTATCATATATATGCTACAAGTACTTAAGCATGATTATGTTATTTAATATGTATGTTGCATATATTGAATCATGCTATTAAACTAACCATTGGGTTTGCAAGTAAGATATATTTTATAGGTTGGTTCAAAACAAGAAGAGTGAGCATTGTATTGAAGAACAAGGAAAAGCAATATCATGCTTCACTCAAGGAAAACAACATGCAAGGATGAAGCTCCAAGAAATGAAGAATTAGAAGATTTGAAGTCTTGGAAGCTTGGATGCATCAAGATAGCCTATGTGTTTACATTAGGTATATTTTATATAGGCTAGTATACTTGTGCAACTCAATGATTTAGATTTGCATACATTGGCTCAATTATTTTGAACAAAAAGATAGTGAGATATGGAATTTTACAAAAGTTAGTTTTTGACCTTTGGTCACTCTTTATATCATATCTCATAAACGAAAAATCATTTTTTCAAGTATCTTAATCTCATTTGATAGTAGACTCAAAGATCTTTCCAAAGGTATATTATTTATTGAAAACGGAGTCCAAATGAGAAATATATGACTATTTAAAATATAGTTTGAAAAACTGAAAGTTGATTATTCTGTTCTGACCTATAGTTAGTATTTTGATTATATCTTTTAAAAGAAAAATAATATTTGAGTAAAACTTGGCTCATTTGAAACTAGACTCCAAGAGCTTTCCAACGGTATATTATTTGTTTAAAACGGAGTTCAAATGAGAGAGTTATGAATTTTTAAAGAAAGCTCAAAATCTGGACTGCACTATAAGTGCTGTAACGGCTATATAACGGCTAGTTTTGTAAAATCTTATATATATGACCTTAGATACACGATTTTGAGTAAGAACAAAGTCCTACAATGTGATATTAACTTCTTCTATCATCTTTGAGAGAAAGGAAAGCATTCTTGAGCCAAATCTTGCATATTCTCTATCATTATAGTTATTAGAGCTTCATTTGTATTCATCTACTCTTTAAAGAGAGTTTCTTTGTATTGTTGATTTTGATCAACACATATATTATTCTGAGTTGAGGTTCGCAAGTACCGGTGTTGGAAGAACTTGCTTTGGGTTGAGGAGGAGCCCGGATTCATAAATTCTCCATTGTGGTTTCGCAAATACCCGGATCGAATTTGCGTGGTTGTAGTGGTTTGCAAGTACCCGGATTAAACTTGCAATTATAGTGGAAATACTCAAGTGGTCTCTTGAGCACTGGATGTAGGCTTGGATTAGCCGAACCAGTATAAATCTCTGAGTTTGCTTTCTCTATCTCTTACTCTTTAATTTGTGCATATTGATATCTATTATTTAATTTCTTGATCTTTATAATTATTTATCTTGACAGCACATTGATTTTCTGTATTGTATTTATTATCCTAAGCATTGTACTTTTACAGAAAATCATTTTAACTTCCAATTAATTCTTGTGAAAAATTTATAAAACCCAATTCACCCCCCCTCTTGGGTTCCAACCATTACTTTCAGTAATGAAATGTGAAATTGGGCCATTTCGTCAACATGATTATAGGAAATGTCCTTGTCCTTCGCTTGATAATTTAGGTGTATTCATCAACTTGCTTGAGAAGATTTTTTCATTTGGATTTGGAAAGACATATAAATGAAAATGATAGAGAGAGAAAAGACTTTTATGCGGAGTAGTGCGGAATGATTGAAATTATGAAAGTAAATTTGTCAAAACAATTCATTAAAAATTCGTTGTTTAATTGTTTCTATATGTTCATTGATTCAAATAAATTATCCTTATGCTGATAAGAAATAAAATGTGTAGAGTAGATATGTGATTTACAGGACTGTTAGAAGGGGCAATTAACTAAGTATAAGAAAAAAAATTTAAATTCTAATAAAATTTAGAAATTCATTATAAACTAGCATATGAGGGAAAATTATTTTTATTTTAATATTATCTTGTTAAGTGACTTATCCAGGCGAGATTTTTTTAGTAACTTAAATAATTTATTTTTATTATTTTTTTCCTTTTTTGTAGGGCCAGAATATTTTCAATCTAACTTGTACAATAATTAAGATTAAATTTCTTTAGAAAAATTACACTTTATCCCCTTAATTTTTTTATATGCAAAAAAACTCCTGAAGTTTCAAACTCAACAAAAGGCCTCCTAAACTTTCTTCTATGGCATGTGACATGACATGTGAGCTGTAAAATTTATTGGTGACATAACACGGGTCTTAGTCCACGTCAATATTGAACTAACGGTTAACTAATAGAAAAGAATTTTGTGCACGGAATTAAAGTTAAGGAGGAGTTGTTTTTTTTTTTGTAAATTTGAAATTTTAGGGATTTTTTGCATATAGAAAAAAATTTAGAGGGATAAGATACAATTTAAAGATATTTTATGGATACACTCCCTGTATTTGCTTGTATTTGAAAGAATAAGTTTTCTGATCAAGCCCATAACAGTAGCAACTAAATGCTAGAGGTGAACTGCAATCGGCATTATATTTTTATTTATTTTTTAGTTTGAAAAAATTATAATTTGAATGCTTAGAATTTTAAAACTTTTTCATTTACTCCCTACTAAATAAAATTTGGTTAATATTTTGGTAGATTTTGCTAGCGGGATCAACTATATATGTATTTTGACACACTAGATATCCTTGATTCAAGCTAAGTTGTCCAAATTACTTAACATTTAAGCTACATCACTTTCCATATATCTGAGTTAGCTTCATTTCATTATTTATTTTTACTTTTGTTTATACACAAGTCGTACATATTTAAAGTATTAATGTATACATATATAATTGGCCATATCATTAAATTTTAAGGAAAGACTTATAGAAGTTTTGTGAGAAAGACTAAATTTGAAATTTATAAAATTGTAAGAACTTAATTATAAAATTTTAAACTATAAGGATCAAATTGAAAATTGAGTAAACTTATAAGAACCCACCAAATTAAAATTTGAGTAAAATTATAAGAATCCAAAAATTAATGTAACCAGAAGATATTAAAGAATCAAGGCAGTAGAAATGGTGTTAATTTAAATGATTTAGCTATTTTTAGTTAATAAGATAAGAATTTTGTGGACAATTCAAAATCTTATAAAACATTTATAATTAAATATGATATTCAAAGTTAACTTCTTACTTATAGGATCATGAGTACATACCACTTTCAATAATTGTTCCATGCCTATTTATTCTAATATTACAAACAAAGTGTCTGGAACATATTTTCTATAGAATAAGTCCATGTGAGTTGACTTGTCATACTATTAAAACCAACTTAACATACTATTCTTTGACTCATATTTATATTCTTTGACTTGTCCAACCAAATTAATTTTTCCTTATATAAAACATGGCAACTCATGAAAAATATACTCCCAACATTTTGTTTCTAATCAGATAATTGATCAATGAGAAATATTGGGGCTATTAACTCAGAAGAACTATATATACATATATTTTGGTATATATCTTTTTTTTTAATAAGTATCATTTGATAAGATAATCATGCTTGATGTACTTTTAGACACTTGATATGAGTATCTTTTCCAATAAGAGTTTTATGAAAATTAACTCTTTTTACCGGAACTAACTTTTGTTAATATTTAGTTTGATACATGAAGAAGAAAGAGTTTGAATCAACTTTAAATTTTAGTGTTTCATTGGAAAGATTTTAATCAAAGGTACCATCAATTTAATTATTTTCAATCATGTCAGTCTATTTAATTGCCCCTTCTGACACTCTAAATTAAAATGGAATAAGAAAAAAATGTGTGGACTATTCATACTCCACAAAAGAGTCTATATTATTGTACCTTTTATTTTTCTTTTCTATGCATTATGCAAAAGTTAACTTGACTTGAAACATTATGAAAATGAGAGGCTACCTAGGCATTAATATGTCACCGAAGGTAAAAGTTCTCTTTTTGTCTCTTATTTTTAGTATGGGTTTCAAATTTTTTATATATATTTATTTTGTATAAATTTTATCCCACTTATTTGTAAAAGACGTCAATTTCATCCCAAGTACTAAAACCATTTAAATCATTTATATTAATGAAAAAATGTTGACATATTCAAACGCATGGATAAAGGCTCATCAAGTGTTTCAAACATGTAATTTAAATTTTAATATATTTGACACATATTTTTTTATCCTCTTTTAAAATATCATTATTAATTATTTCATTGTATTGAATTTATCACAACAACACTAAAACTTTTATCATAGAAAACAAAAATTCCAAAGGCTTTTCTTTTTTTTTTTTTCTAAAGTTTTAAAATTTTTACAACCAGATTTTGTTTTTAAATTTTCAAAATTAGTGTCTAAAAAAAATTCACAAAACTTGTTTAGAAAATTTAAAAGGCAAAATAGTACTTCATATCCTTAATGTTTACCTCGATTTTTATTTATGCTCATAATGTTTTTTTATCGATAATGTCCCTTATGTTTTATTTTTCATCATATATGTCCTAAAATGATGAAAATATCCTCCATCCCTCCCTCTTCTCTCTTTATCCTCTCTCTCTCTCCCCCTCCTCAATAAATTTTTTTTATTTATTCACCTAAGTCCCTAACTAAGATTTTTTTCTTTTGCCTTTTGCATGATTTAAAATCATATTTAACTTTATCTTGGTCTCTCGTATTAGAATATATTTTGTTTTGAATTTAAATTTACCTTTTAAACTTTTAAATTTATTAAGTTTAGTCCCTATCATGGATTAATCACATCCATCTCTTGGTTTTTCTTTCCAAACTAGTCTAGAATTTTATCTTAGATATTTTTAGGATATTTTCGATCATTTTCATCTCAGAGTAAGGCAAAATATGAATCAAAACCAAATTTTAGAAATATTCATCAAATTTATGTGAAAATAAGGGGATAGTTATTGCTTCTCACATCAATAATGTCTTCAGATCCGTTTGATGTGTACTTGAGAGGAGGGATAGTTATAACTGGGTTAAATTATTCTTTTGGTCCTTATAGCATTACTTAATTTTTAATTTAGTTCCTATAGGTTAAAAATTGTAATTTTGTCTTATAATTTCACATATTTTTAATTTAGTCCTTGTTATTAAAACATTGTTGGTATGTCATAAAATTTTTCTAACGTGACTAATCATATGCACATTAACGTTCTAAATATATGTGATTGACGTCAAATAAAAAAATAAATAATTAAATGATATTAACTCATATGTATATAATACATAATACAATTTATATTAAATAATTAAGACAAATTAAGTCGTGTATATTCTAAATGTTAACATATATATATATATATCGGTCATCTTACTAAAATTTAACAAAATATTGACAAAATTTAATAGTACGAATTAAATTAGAATAATGTAAAATTCTAAAGACTTAATTACAAATTTTTAAACTATAGAAATTAAATTAAAAATCGAGTTAAACTATAAGAACTAAAAATATAATTTAAACATTATAACTGAGGTAATACAATTTTTATTATCAAATTTGGAGAAAAAAATATCTTTCCCATTTTAACGAGTATCAAATCAATCCCCATCTCTTCACGGAATCTTCGAATTCATAAATTCAAAAAATGAGTTGTTTTTCCTCAAGTAAAGTTGATGCTTGCCTATATAAATTTATTATGCAATTTTTAATATAACTTAAAAGGTTAAATTTATTCTTTTGGTCTTTATAGTTTCACTTAATTTTTAATTAAATCCCTATATTTTGAAAATTTGTAATTGAATCCTTATAATTTTACAAATTTTTAACTTAGTCCCTGCTATTAAGCTTTCATCAATATTTCATTAAATTTTGATAATGTAGCTAACTATATGCATATTAATAATAAAAAAGTATATGGTTTATGCTAATAAAAAAAAGATGTAGATAATTAAGTGATATTAACTCACATATATATATATATATATAACATGTAATGCAATTTATGTGAAATAGGTAGGATGAATTAGTTTAAGTTATGTATTTTCAAAAAGCTAAGATGATATATAATTAGTCTCGTAGCTAAAATTTTAATAGAACATTAAAAATATTTTAATAATGGGGATTAAAATAAAAAATTAGAGAACTATAAGGACTCGATTACAAAATTTTAAACTACAAGAACCAAATTAAAAATTGGGTGAAACTATAAGTATCAAGACTATAGTTTTGCCTAACTTAAATTATTTAGTCTCAACAATTGGGTATAGTTTATGAATGCCCATAAAACACATGTATTTTGATAATTTCTACTTGGTCCACAATTTTAATATACTCAAAACTTTAGTTCTCCTGCTTATTTCTTTGACTTTATTAGTATCTCTTCTCTTTGTTGGGGTACTTTTCTCAGAAAAATCATTTTGATTTGAAAATAATTTGAAAATAAAAATTGAGTAAACTTATAAGAACCCACCAAATTAAAAATTGAGTAAAATTATAAGAATCTAAAAAATAATTTAACCAAAAAAATATTAAAGAACCAAGACAGTAGAATTTGTGTTAATTTAAATGATTTAACTATTTTTAGTTAATAAGTTAAGAATTTTGTAGGTAGCTCAAATTTTTATAAATCATTCATAATTGAACATGACATTCAAAGTTGGCTTCTTATTTATGGGACCATTGAGTACATACTACTTTGAATAATCGTTCCATGTCTATTTATTCTAACATTACAAACAAAATATAAGATAAGAATTGTATGGACAATTTAAATTTTTATAAAACATTCATAATTGAACATGATATTTAAAATTGACTTCTTACTTAAGGGACCATAGAGTACAGACCACTTTGAATAATTGTTCCATGCCTATTTATTCTAACATTACAAACAAAATGTATGGAATATATTTTCTATAAAATATGTCCATATGAATTGACTTGACTTGTAAACTTATGAACACATGACTTTTATTGCACCCACAAGTGCTTATCATACTATTCTTTGACTCATATTTAAATATTAAAAAGAACTTATCTTGTTTCCTCGGTGGTTATTGACTAAGAAGAACTATACATACATTTATTTTGGTATATATCTTTTTTTTTTCATAAGTATCATTTGATAAGGCAATCATCCTTGATGTACTGTTAGACACTTGATATTAGTCCGATAAGAGTTTTATGAAAATTAACTCTTTTTACTATATCTAACTTTTGTCAATATTTATTTTGATACATGAAAAAGAAAGAGTATGAATAAACTTAAATTTAGAGTTCTATTGGAAAGATTTTAATCAAAGTTACCATCAATCTAGTTACATTCAATCACACCAGTCTATTTAATTGCCCCTTCTTACACTCTAAATTGAGATGTAATAAGAAAAAAAATGTGTGGACTATTCATACTCCACTAAAGAATCCATATTATTGTACATTTTATTTTTTGCTATGCAATATGCATGAGTTGACTTGACCTGAAAAATTGAGTAAACTTAACAAATTAAAAATTGAGTAAAATTATAAAAATCTAAAAAATAATTTAACCAGAAAATATTAAGGAACCAATGTAGTAGAATTTGTATTAATTTAAATGATTTAGCTATTTTTAATTAATAAGATAATAATTGTGTGGATAATTTAAATTCTTATAATGAATTTATAATTGAACAAGACATTCAAAGTTGACTTTTTACTTATGGGACCATGGAGTACATACCACTTTGAATAATTGTTCCATGCCTATTTATTCTAATATTACAAACAAAATGTGTGAAATATATTTTCTATATATAGAATATGTCTATATGAGTTTACTTGACTTGCAAACTTATGGACATATGACTTCTATTCTATTGCACCACAAGTGCTTGTCATACTATTCTTTGACTGAAATATTAAAAAGAACTTATCTTGTTTTCTGTCCAACCAAATTAATTTTTCCTTTTAACACGGCAACCCATGAAAAATATACTCCCAACATTTTGTTTCTAATTAGGAATTTTCTACAATCAAATTATTGATCAATGAGATATATTGTGCCTATTAACTAAGAAGAACTATACATACATTTCTTTTGGTATATATATCCTTTTTTTTTGTAAGTATCATTTGATTAGGCAATCATGCTTGATGTACTATTAGATACTTGATTTGAGTACTTCTTTCAATAAGAATTTTATGAAAAATAACTCTTTTTACTGGATCTAAGTCAATATTTATTTTGATATATGAAGAAGAAAGTGTTTGAATCAACTTTAAATTTAGTGTTTCATTAGAAAGATTTTAATCAAATTTACCATCAATCTAGTTACATTTAATCATGTCGGTCTATTTAATTGGCCCTTCTTACACTCTAGATTGAAATGTAATAGGAAAAAAAAATGTGTGGACTATTCATACTCCACTAAAAAGTCCATATTATTGTACCTTTCAATTATTTTTTTTTCTAGGCAATATACACAAGTTAACTTGACTTGAAAAATTATGAAAATGAGAGGCCACCTAGGCATTAATATGTCACCAAATTTTATTTTTAGTATATGTTTCAATTTTTTTTATATATTTGTTTTGTATCAATTTTATCCCACTTATTTGTAAAAGAAGTCAATTTTATTCCAAGTACTAAAACCATTTAAATCATTTATATTAATAAAAAAAAGTTGACATATTCAAACGCATGGACAAAGGCTCATTAGGTGTTTCAAACATGTAATTTAAATTTTAAACTACAATTTTTGTCTTTTACGTATAAAGTATGTTTTAATTTCAAATCCTTTGTTGTTAGTTTTAATTATGTTCCTCACATTTAGGAGAAGTTTTAATTTTATTATATTGTTTTTAAAATATATTAAGTTTCATCCACTTTGAAATGAATGAATTTATCATCTTTGTCATCATTTGTGTACCAACTTTTCTATTTTGTTATAAACAATAATTTGATATGGTACTTTAAACACTAAAAAGAAACATAAAATTACATTAAAAAAAATAAGGGAGGCAACCTAAAATAAACAAAACTCTAAGATAAATATGTAAAAATTTGAACCCATATATATCGTCAAAAAATTAAATTTAGGACTCTATTTGGCTCTATTTTTAAAAATAATATTTTTCTTTTAAAAATAAAAAATAAAAGTTGACTGATACATTATTTTGAAGGAATATGTTTTAAAAACAATTTTTGAAAATTTATTTTTAAAATGGAAAAATAAAACATATTTTATTTGTTTTTGAAAACATTTTTATTGCGAATAATTAAAAACTTGGGTAGAATATTAGTAAATATGTAAGTTCATTAATGATGAGCTATTATATAAAGATGAGCTATTATAAAAAAAAATTACCAGGTTTTAAACACTGCTAAAATTAAAAAAAAAAAAAAAGAAAATTCTAATCCATATTGCAACGGTTACTAACCCATGCTAATTGTAATATTTTTGTTTTTATTTTTATTAAAAGAATTGTGTGTTCTATCTAATTTTTGAGAAGCTATTGCTTCTAATATTTATCTTTCTTCCTTTTTATAATTTTTTTAACTAATTTGCAACAATCCAATTATCATAATATGAAATTATTTTAAGTCAATTTGTAAAGACATTCTTAATAGTTGGATAATATATTTGATAAATTTATTAAAATGTAACTTAGATTATGACAATTAATATATTTGACACGTTTTTTTATCCTCTTTTAAATTATCATTACTAATTATTTCAATGTGTTGAATTTATGTCAACAACACTAAAACTTTTATCATACTAAAACTTTTATCATAGAAAAAAAATTCCAATGGCTTTTTTTTTGTTTTCTAAAGTTTTAAAATTGTTTTCAAAACAAATTTTACAAACAGACTTTGTTTTTAATTTTCAAAATTAGTGTCTAAAAAGGTTCACAAAACTTGTTTATAAAATTTAAAAAAAAAAAAACATAAACACATCTAAATTGGCTCAAATTTCACAAAACTAATTTGTATGCACAAAAAAGTCGCAAGTGATCATTTTTATTCTCACTTCTTTAAGAAATGTCTTTTGCTTTGAAATTACTTACCACATGAAGCTATTGCTTCTCACATCACTAATTTTTTAATTTAGTTTCATAATTTCAAAATTTGTAATTTAATCTTTATAGTTTCACATATTTTTAATTTATTCCTTATTATTGAACTATTATTTGTATGTCATAAATTTTTTTTAATGTAACTAATTATATACACATTAACGTTTTAAACATACATGTCAATTAAAAGAAAAGAAAAGATGATTAAATGATATTAACTCATATGTATAAAACATGAAATATAATTTATATCAAATAATTAAGATAAATTAAGTAGTGTATATTCTAAATGTTTATATATATATATATATCGGTCGTTATTAAAATTTAACAAAATATTGATAAAATTTTATTAGTAGGGATTAAATTAGAAAAACGTAAAATATAAAATTATCAAGACTTAGTTATAAATTTTTAAATTATAAGTTGAGTTAAACTATAAAGGCTAAAAATACAATGTAAACTTATAACTGAGGTAATATAGTTTTTATCATATCTTTCCCATTTTAACAAGTATTAAATCAATCCCCATCTCTTCATGGAATCTTCGAATTCATAAATTCAAAAATGAGTTGTTTTTCCCTAAGTAAAGTTGATGCTTGCCCATATAAATTTATTTATAATTTATTCATGCAATTTTTTTAAAAATAACCGTTAATATTATCAAAATAAACTATTAATATAACTTAAAAGGTTAAATTGATTCCTTTCGTCCTTACAGATTCACTTAATTTTTAATTTAATCCCTATAATTTGAAAATTTGTAATTAAATTCTTATAATTTCTCAAATTTTTAACTTAGTCCTTGCTATTAAGCTTTCATCAATATTTCATTAAATTTTGATAATGTAGTTAATTATATGCATGTTAATGCTGTAAAAGTACATGGTTTATAAAAAGAAAAAAGATGTAGATAATTAAATGATATAACTCACATGTATATGTCATGTAATACAATTTATGTGAAATAGGTAGGATGAATTAGCTTAAGTTATGTATATTCAAAAAGTTAAAATGATATATAATTAGTCTTGTAGCCAAAATTTTAATAGAACATTAACAATATTTTAATAATAGGGATAAAATAAAAAATTTTAAAACTATAAATACTCAATAACAAATTTTTAAACCATAAGAACCAAATTAAAAATTGAGTGAAATTACAAGTATCAAGACCATAAATTAGCCTAACTTAAATTATATAGTCTCAACATATGGGTAAATTTTATGAATACCCATAAAACACATGTATTTTGACAATTTTTACTTGGTCGACAATTTTAATACACTCAAAACTTTAGCTCTCCGGCTTATTTCTTTGGCTTTATCAATATCTCTTCTATTTGAAAAGGAAGATGGATGAAGGTCATTTTTGTCATTTTTGGATATATATGATAAAATTTAAAAGATGAAGGACATAATTAGATAAAAAAATCTCAGAGATATAAATGAAAATTAAGATAAATAGTAGTGGTATGAATACTTGTACCAACGCATATAATCAAAGTAATGTCTCATCAACTAACCTAGCATAAATGTTGATATTCTTAGAAGCTAATCTAAACACTTTCTCGATCACAATTTATTTTATAGATTTGAGATTTAACATTGAAAATATTGCATAATTTACAAAATATGCCTTATAGAGTATATTCATTGGCCAGCAAAAATCTTTTATACATATATATATATATATATATATATATATATATATATATGTGTGTGTGTGTGTGTGTGTGTGTGGATGCCATTATTCATGCTGGGGATGCTTTCTTTAATTATATATTGCCTTCTTCTAAATAGCCATTAGAAATAAACAGACTTAATTAAATTAATAAATTTTCTAATTCATTTGAACAGTTGAAGAAATGAGCCAACCAATTGTTTCCGTATGAGCAACGAATACAAATAATTGATATATCTTGTTTCTAATAAAATAATTGATCAATGAGATATTTGGGAGCTACTAACTAAGAAGAACTATACATACATTTATTTTGGTATATATCTTTTTTTTTTCATAAGTATCATTTGATAAGGCAATTATGCTTGATGTACTGTTGGATACTTGATATGAGTACATCTTCCAATAAGAGTTTTATGAAAATTAACTTTTTTTTAATAAATCTAACTTTTGTCGATATTTATTTTGATACAATATTTATTTTGAGTTAGTGTTCCATTGAAAAGATTTTAGTCAAAGTTACCATCAATTTAATTACATTCAATCACATCAATCTATTTAATTGCCCTCTTCTTACACTCTAAATTGAAATGTAATAAGAAAAAAAAATGTGTGGACTATTCATATCACTACAAAAAAAAATATCTTTCAGTGGCAACTTTTTGGTGGCAACTAAAAAGTCGCCACCCAAAGTATAACTTTTGGTGGCGAATTTTGAGAGTTGCCACTAAAAGAGGGTCTTTGATGGCGATTTTTGAAAGTCGCCACCAAAAATCTAATTTTTCAAAATAAAATTTAAAAAATTTTAGACTTTTGGTGGCGACTATGATAATTGCAACTAAAATAACATTGTCGCCACCAAAAGCCTATTGGTGGCAATGTTTGTTGTCACCAAAAGTGACCAAAAATCAATTGTAGGTATTTTTTTTAAAATTACTTTCGGTGGCAACTATAGTTGCCACTAAAAGTGACTTTGGTGGTGTCACGATCCAAATTTCGGGCACGTGACCGGCACGCTAACACAAATTTCGTGTCACCGTAAGCCTAACTGACATCTCGATTTCTACCTATTTTTATTTATTTATGAATATTTATAACAAAATAAATAAAAATAAATCTTATAATTAACAAGTCTAAATAGAATATTAAATAAAATAATCAATTCATCCCAGACCCTCTAGATGTCCTAGTCGACACAGAGCTTCCTAAACTTAACAAAAATAAAATGCTAACAATATGGGACCCACCCAATAATGGGATAGTCCAACGGCAACTACTCCTCTAACGGGAGATTCTCCTCGACTATCTGATCTGAAAAGAAAAAATCAACGAGTGTGAGATAATAATCCCAGTGAGCAAGCCAATCCCCGCCCTAATAAAATCTGCTATGAAAAAGCAATAAAATAAAAAGCACAAGTAAAAATTATAAAATCATAAGGAAAGATACACATCAAAGAATTGCAAATCAATCAAATAATTCAGACTAACGGAACTAGCACTCGTCAATGGCAAAATATCCAGGAGCGCCCGTAGGCTCGCTCAACCAATTTCCTCAATTTCATCAACCCGCCAAGACGCACAACCTCATCAGCAACGGTCAGGGCGCCTCACGGATTAAATTCGGGCTCATCTCCCTACCGAAGGAATCGTTGTCTCTACTCTCAGGGGTCAAGTCATCCTATTACCTGAATTTCCCGCTTGACATGAGAGAGGGTACCATCCCGCCCAAACACAAATAATATTCACCCAATATAATAAAATACAACATCATAAATCATCAAGTATAAAAGTCTAGATAATCTCAATTATCTCAAATTTCAACCATCTCATAAATCACACGTGCATCCTTTTTCCAAACAAAATAATAATAATAATAATAATAATAATAATAATAATAATTATTATTATTATTATTATTATTATTATTATTATCATCATCATCAATCATATTCCCATCACGGTCATTACCTATCTTTATACCCTATTACTTTAACACTTAAGATAATATTAAAGAATGGTTAGTTCACTCACCTAGGTTCCTTGCTAAACCATAGCATGACATTCCAAGATTCTTCGGTAATGTGCCAGATTTTCCTATCGCATGTTTGAAAGACAAACTTTGAAATTAAAACAGAAAGTTATTTTATTTCAGTTTTCTGACCTCTGTGTACTGTTTTGGCCATACCTGTCAAACGGTAGGGAGTTTTCAAAATATTTTAGATTTTCTGGAAAATAGACGAAAAGAGCTTTCCGTGCATAGGTAATTTAAAAATTATGGAGTTTTTTAGAGAGAGATATGGTCGTTTTAATTTTCAAAAAAATTGCTCCAGAATTTCTGAAAATAAATTTTCTTACCTTGTTTTAATTCTTGCTATAGATGAAACCCTTTGAGTTTTTGTTTGGGTATGGAATGTGCAGATCCTAGGACTATGTGAAGGCTGTAGAACATGATGTAGGGTTGTTCTTAGGTTTATTTCAAAAGAAACAACATTGCTAAAATGGAAGGGAAGATTATGACTTACCTTAATTTTTTCTTGCTTATTAGTTGTTAACCCTACTTGAGCTTCCCAATATTGAAAATTGAGTGTTGATGTTTAGAAAAAAAGATTAGCCGAGAGAGTATGCTTGTGGGAGGGATTAGTTTGGTTAAGTATGTATTTGTTCTAGGGTTTCTAACTTAGTTTAAGATAGATCAATTTAATTGTTTAAATTTAAATAAATTTTGTTATTCAAATTTTAGATTATTCTAATTAAAAATAATATGTTTAATTCAAATTTCTAAAAAAAACTTTTCTTTTTCAGATTTTATATTGGGATAATTTATCCTTCAATTTAATGTCTAATTAGATTGGTTAGTTTGGATAATTATCTAATTTCCTTATTTAATCTTTTACATTATCCTTTAACCATTACTACTACTATTTATATTATATGTATATTATTTTGTTTAGTTAATTTTGATTTGTTTTAATTACTATTACTAATATCTATTTAATTATTCCTTATAGTCTTTTGAAATCCCCTATTGCTCATAGGATTAGTATTCTAGTTGATTAATTTATCAACTTGTATTTTTATTAATTTCTTTTTGTTCAAATTTCAAAATTCAACCTTAAACGCCCAATCCTAGATTATGTAAATCTAAGATCTTACTTCAAATGTTGGAAGGTATATTTCATATTTTTCCTTTTCATTTGTTTTCATAATTCATTAAATTTTTCCTTTTAGACATTTTTTTGTATAAGACTATTTCTTAATTACAACTATATATTCTAAAAATAATATATAGAGTTTTAGAAATTAATTTTCATTTTCTATTTCACAACAATGTTCCCTATAATTTTGTCCATCTATTCCTATACTTTGTACACATTTTTGCTACACCCCACAAGATTCCAAATTCTTTCATTTTAGTCTCTGCGAGTTTCACTTTAGTCCCTGTATGGCTTAACATCACACATTGCTTGCCTACAGCCTGAAATCACATATCTAAGCATCATCACATTATATTGTGATATCACACACACATTTTACACAATATTTTCAAATCAATAATTTGTGAAATAAAATTCATCAAATTAAATGAAAAATAAAAATGATGGGTATTACAGTATTACCCCCTTTAAGAAATTCAGTCCTCCAAATTTAACGTACCTCTAGATGTAAAAAGATGTGGGTGCCTAGAACGAATATCGACCTCTATGTCCCATGTGGCTTCCTCATGGGTCTAATTCCACTATAAAACTTTGATTGATAGAATCTCCCTAGACCAAAGTTTCTTTATCTGGCTACCCAAGATAGCTACCAAAACCTCCTTGTATGATAAATCCTTGTCCAACTGTATGGTATCTTGACTTAACACGTGTGAAGGGTCACGACTCTGAGAGTCACCACCAAAAATCTAAATTTATTTATTTTTATTTAAAAATAAATTAACTTTTGGTGACAATTTTTAAAAGTTGCCATCAAAACACCATTGGTGGCAACCAAAAGTTGCAACCAAACACCATTAGTGGTGACAAAAGTCGCCACCAAAGATAATAAAAAATCGTTTTTAACATTTTTTTAAAATACTTTCGGTGGCGACTATAGTTGTCACTAACGGTGACTTTTTGTGGCAACTCTTAGAGTCGCCACTAAAAGTCTAAATTTTTTTTATTTTTATTTAAAAATAAATTGACTTTTGGTGGCAACTTTTGAGAGTTGCCACTGAAAGTGAGACTTTTAGTGGCGATTCTCATAGTTGCCACCAAAAGTCAATTTTTTTATTTATAAATAATTATTTTTTATCTATTAATCTACTAATAATAATATATTTTCTTTTTATTAAGTTAGATGTTGTTTCATTTTAGTGTTATAATGTTTTTCGCTTAAAATAATTTTAACAGATTATATATATATATATATATATATATATAATATTTTTCCCTTACATAACAAAATAAAGTGGTGGCGTAATGGCAATACACATATGGTTGCAAGCAAGGAACCCAAGTTCGAATCTCAGGTATGCATATGTTTGGTTTAATTTCAAATAAACTCTAATATTGCACAAAAAAAAAATCGAGTCGTCTTGGGACAGCGAGTTAGTAGACCAACTAAGACTTGCACAGGTCAAATGGGTTTCGGGTTGACCCGTCGAACCAATCTGAGTCTAAAAAAATTACTATTAACTTTTGGTGGCAACTTTTAGTCGCCACCCAAGGTTTTTTAGTGGCAACTTTTAAAGTTGCCACTAAAGGTAACCAAAAATTATTTTTTAACACAAATTTTTTTTTTTACGAAAAATGACTTTTAGTTGCCAATAAAAGGTAACTTTTGGTGGAAACTCCTTTAGTCGCCACTAAAAATCTTTCAGCAGCGAACTTTCAGCAACAACTTAGTTGCCACTAAAAGTTGCCACCAAAGACCTTTTGGTGGCAACTTTTTGGTGCAACTTTAGTTGCCACCAAAAGTTTTTTTTTTGTAGTGTACTACACTAAGAGTCCATATTATTGTACCTTTTATATATAGGTAAAAATATACATAAGGTCCGTATAGTTTCACTCAACAATGAATTTAGTCTTTATACTTTAAAAACAATAGATTTAGTCTCTGTAGTTTCTAAAATCAGGAATATGATCCTTAGAGTTAGTCAACTGTCAGTCAACGGTTAGACCGATACACATGACACTAACTACATCAACATATTATTTCCACATCATCATCCCATATGTCAAATGAATTGTTGACTTGGTGCCACATCATCAATGTTTCTATTTATTTATTTACTTTTTTGTACTTTTCCCCCGTCAACTAACACTATAGTTCCACCGCTTCTCTAAATCTTCGGCACCCCAATCTCTCTCTAAACTCCTTCATTCTCACCCCCACCAATTTCACTATAGGGGTGTTTGGTATCGTTTCTGCTGAGAAAAGGAATCATGATTTCCACTCTCTCCCACCTTTTCATGCATTTGGTAGATTTTCTCACATAGGGTATGGTGATGTGGACATAATATGCTGATGGAAGCATCTTAGTTAGTGCTATGTGTATCGGTCTAATCATTGATTGACAGTTGACTAACTCTAATGACTGTTTTTATAATTTTAAAAACTATAAATACTAAATTCTTTAAGTAATGTCTTCAGTGTTAAAATTACTTACCATGTGACGCTATTGCTTCTCACATCAGTAATGTCTTCTAATCCATTTGATATATTCTTGAGAGGAAGGATAGTTATAACTGGATTAAATTATTCTTTTGGTCCTTATAGTATCACTTAATTTTTAATTTAGTTTCTATAGTTTAAAAATTTGTAATTTAGTCCTTATAGTTTTACATATTTTTAATTTAGTCATTGTTATTAAATTATTGTTGGTATGTCATAAATTTTTTTTAACGTAATTAACCATATACACATTAACATTATAAATATATGTGATTGATGTCAACTAAAAGAAAAAAGGTTAAACTATACTTAAGGTCCCTATAAATTCACTGAAGAATGATTTTAGTCCTTACACTTTAAAAGTAATGAATTTAGTCTCTGTAGTTTTAAAAATCAAGAATTTAGTTCCCGAAATTACTCTTTGGTTAGTCAACCTTTTGATTGTAACACGTGGCGCTGACTAGAATGATTAAAACATCTTTAAAATTCATGTTAGCCACGTGTAAAGCATATGTTGACGTGGCGTTATTCTTTTGTTTTTTCCTCCTGCTCTCCTTTTAGCACGTGCACGTGAGAGACCTTTTTTTCCTTCTTCTTCTTCTTCTCTTTTGCATTTCGACTCTCTGTGCAATAGCTCCTCTGCCTTTTCGCTACCGAATCTGAGCATCCTCTCGTGTGTGTCTCCCTCCAGAGTGCGTCGTCTCCTCCTGTGTCTTCTCCTCTGCCTTCCTTTGTTTTTTAACTTATCTTGAAATTACTGGATTACTGGCTTATTTCAAAATAGTATATGCTAATTATGCTGATAATAGTTTGCTTTAGAAAAAGATTCATGTAGCCACAACAATGCACAAGCAGATGAAGTTAGTTCTCTATTATTAATTTTCTTCTTTTTTAGCCTTGAACTTATTCTAGTCTCTATTGTAGCCTACCTCCATCATTTAAAAAGCATTAATAATGACTCCCTTTCTGTTATAATGACTTTCATTGTCTTAGGTGATCTATAAAACGTTCATGGTATTCATCCACAAGACCAATTGCATATTAAAAATTGGTCTGTTAATAGTGGAGTCACATTCACTTTAGGCTTCACAACCTCAAGAGAGTATGAAATTGTCCCATGTCCTGTATGTAGCTCATCACTTCAAGAGAATATATCGACTTTATCTGAGCCAGAATGAAATAGTTTTTGTATGCACTGTTTCTGTTATTCCTATGTTATAGTTCAGTTCATTTCTGCTTTTATTATTCTATTTTTGTTATGCTCTGTTTGTTATTCCAAACTCCTTGAACAAGATAGGAAAAACAGTAAATCAAAGCCTATCCAATTAATGGTCAGAGCCAAAAATGGGTAAACATTCAACATTTGTTTCACTTTTTTTGTTATTTACCCAATTTATGATGCAGAGACCGTGTCTAGCTTCTCCTAAACTTGTTAATAGCAGTCCACGACTAGAGACGTATCCAGGATCCCTCAGTTAGGTAGGGCCAAATTTTCATTGGCTTTTCTGGATCTGATGACAATTCTTCTAAATTAATTTCAATTTGTTGCTCATTTAATGATAATTTCCTTTTAAAAAATATTCCCATTACAAAAAAAATCTTTTTTCTTCTAAATACAAATTGTATAATCAATCAAATAATTTGATAGAATTAGACCTATGTACAAAAACCCGAAATTTCAAGCTTTTACAAAGAAATCCCTAATAATGGAATGATCAATTAACCATCATCAAGGAAAAATTTCATGAAATTGACTTCGTAACTATGTTCATAATGATCCTAATTATATAATCAATCAACCAATTTGATAGAAGTAGATCTATATACAAAAACTCCAAATTTCAAGCTTTTATAAAGAGGTCCCTAACAATGAAATGAGAAATTAACTATCATCAAGAAAAAATTTTATGAAATTGACTTTACAAATATGTTACTCATGATCCTAATTACATAATCAATTAACCAATTTGATAGAATTGAACCTATGCATAAAAACTCAAAATTTCAAGTTTTTAAGAAGAGGTCCCTAACAATGGAATGAGAAATTAACTATCATAAAAAAATTGTGACTATAGGGAATAGGAGTCTCGTGACTGTGAGCAGCAGAGAGGGACTGAGTCATTGAAGTAGGTTCAAAAAAATTAAAGGGGTTCAAAAGAAAAACAAGGAGGGGGCAAAATGAAAAAAAAAAATGTTTACATATAAAATTATAAAATTCTGCACTCCCCAAAAGCACATGTAGATCCACCCCTGTGCACAACAAAGCCGAGGCAGATGCGCATGCCGGAGCAGACAACGCATGTCGGAGTAGACGCGCATGCCGAAGTGAGAAGCGCACGGGAGGAAACTCAAATCTGAAAGTAAGAGAGATAACGCACAAGGATTTGAAATGCAGAAGAGAAAAAGAAGAAAAGGAAAAAGAAACCGAAAAAAAAAAGCCCCTCACATGCTAAAAGGAGAGCAAAGGGCAAAAAAAAAAAAGACTGATGCCACGTCAGCGTATTTTAATAATTTTATGAATACCCATAAAACACAAGTATTTTGATAATTTCTACTTGGTCAACAATTTTAATACACTCAAAACTTTAGTTCCCCTACTTATTTCTTTGGCTTTATTAGTATCTCTTCTCTTTGTTGGGATACTTTTCTCAGAGAAATCATTTTGATTTGAAAAAGGAAGAAAATTGTTTTGGGGGAATTAGACAATGAATCCTAGAAGGATTAAAAGAAACAAATTAAGCAATAGAATAGTCTTCCTGCTGTTTTGATATAAATAAAAGAACTACAGATGATGGCATGAAATATATATATACATATATATATATATATTAAAGTATTAATATATACATATATAATTGGCCATTTCAATAAATTTTAAAGAAAGACATATAGAAGTTTAGTGACGTAGACTAAATTAAAAATTTATAAAATTGTAAGAACTTAATTATAAAATTTTAAACTATAAGAATCAAATTAGAAATTGAGGAGACTTATAATTAGAACCCACCAATTAAAAATTAAGTAAAACTATAAGAATCTAAAAATTAATTTAACCATAAAATATTAAAGAATCAAGGTAGTAGAATTTATGTTAATTTAAATGATTTAGCTATTTTTAGTTAATGAGATAAGAATTGTGTATACAGTCCAAATTCTTATAAAACATTTAAAATTGAACATGACATTTAAAGTTAGCTTTTTATTTATAGAGCCATGGAGTACATATATACCACTTTGAATAATTATGCCATGCCTATTTATTCTAACAATAAAAACAAAATGTGACATAAGAATTGTATGTACAGTTTAAATTTTTACAAAACATGCATAATTGAATATGACATTTAAATTAGCTTTTTACTTATGTGGCCATGGAGTACATACTAATTTGAATAATTATTCCATGCCTATTTATTCTAACAATATAATAAAAACAAAATGTGAGATAAGAATTGTATGTACAGTTTAAATTTTTATAAAACATTTATAATTGAACGTGACACTTAAATTGGCTTCTTATTTATGAGACCATGGAGTACATGCCTATTTATTCTAACATTACAAACAAACTGAAAAGTTTGTAGGGGATTATTTTGTAGGGGATTATTTTGACGAATAAAAAAATATATTATTAAACTAGAGACCTATACAAAGTAAAAGACGATTTTATATCAAAAACTGGATAAAAGAAAACTTTTGACCAAAGATCTAAGCAAATAAATTGAAAATTTTTTTTTGATGATACACGTCAGCATAAGTGGTACACAATCAGCACTGACATGAATTTTAATATTGATATTAGCATCTCAATTAGTGTTTACTAACGGTTGACTAATCAAAAACTAACTTGGAGACCCATTTCATGGTTTTAAAAACTACAAGATCTAAATTCATTATTTTTAAATTATAGGAACTAAAATTATTTTTCAATAGAACTATAGGATCTCAAATATATTTAAACCTTATTTTTCTCTTTTTATATTATGCAAAGGCTAATGACCATACAAGGTTCCAAGTCATATATAATAATATAGAAATAAATTTAATAGTATGGTAAAATACATACATCTAATTCGAATAACACTTGAAGCATATAAATACTATATATATATATATATATATATATATATATATATATATGTTGTATATCAGAAAAGCATATTGTTTTATTATGTAACATAGTTCCTGGCTCAACAATAACTTTTCGGGTAATACCTTTTGATTTAGCTTGTCATTAAAAAAAACTTGTTTTAACAAAAACTACGTAATATATAAAATGTTATAAAACAGTGCTACAATTGATAAAGTTACAAATTTCCATCCTTTTTAGTTCAAATACATATTAAAAATTTCATTTTGTGATAATTTGACTTTGAAAATATAATTGATCAAAAGTTTTGAAATATTAAAATTGTAGAAAATTTGCAATGAAGTTAAAAAATTATCGGCATTTTGTAATATTTCATAATTGTATAGTGTGTGTATATGCATGCACATGTGGAAGTAATATCTAATATGCACAACTAAATTTTATAAAATTACATTTATCATAAGAAGATATAAAAATTAAATATAAGATAACAATAATGTATAAAATATAAACTATTTAATTAGTGACAAAGATTAAACTGTTATTATTTTTTTTCAAATTTATATTTTAATAACGGTGTTATTATATGACTTTATTATTTAATTTTTAAAACATATAAAAATATTAATAGAGGGAGATTTTAATACAGTTAATAGGACATACCTATCAAGAGATTACCACCTAAATATAATATTGTGAGCTCATTGCATTGCTGCCAACCAGATGGGATGAGACCAGATAGCTCATTGGAGGAAAGAGACAATTTTTGTAATTTTGGAAGCCCATCGCACATATCTGAGAGAATGGTTCCTGTAAGTTATTTTGATTTAATTCAATATAATGAAGATAATGGGTGGCATGGAGCCAAAAAATTGGTTAGCTTCTAAGTACATAATCTTTAATTTTGAAATATCACCAATCTCTCTGGAAATATATCTTGCAATATTGTTAACAAAAAGAGATATTACATATATCGGTAGTTGGTATTGTAGTAATTAATTACCAAAAAACAGATTGTATCACAAATTTTATTTAAAAATCATTTGTAACAATATTATAAATTAATTGGTGACATAATGAACTTTTAAAAAATGGAAAGAGGAAAGAAAACGAAATTCTTCACAAAAGCCACTCGATTAGCTTCTAAGTATATAATCTTTAATTTTGAAATATCACCAATCTCTCTCCAAATATTTCTTGCGATATTGTTAACAAAAAGAGATATTAAATATATAGGTGGTGGGTATTGTAGTAATCAATAAGACTTAGATTGAAATTGTGGATATTACGAGTTGTGATAAATTATTAATTATGGATTAATTTATTTTTTATTTCCCTCACTTACTGTTATGAATTGTCAATTATATAAAATATTTTAATATTTTAAATTATATATTTTTAATATTTTAAATTATGTATATTTTTAATAATTTTTAATTATCACCGATTGGATTACGGTTCGACCACTGCCCGACCATTGAACATTGAACCAGTGCTTCCACTGAATTAACGACCGGTCCAGTTTTGAAAACTATACAAAAAATAATATCATGGTGCGGAAGCAATATTCCAATTTTTAATAAATTTATTTACTTTATCAAATTTAATTGCTTATATTTCATAAAGAATGTCAATTATATTATTTTTGTTCTTTTATTATAATTCTGGAATATATCTATATATATAATATGTATTTTATAATTTAATAATAATTTAATAATATCAAAACTAACATAGAGAGAAATTACATTTGACCCCTTAAATTAGTGTTATCTAACTCAGACCAGTCCGATGGTTCGACCAGAGATTTGGCGACGTAGGGTTGGGTCTTACAATGTTGACAAAAATAAAGTTCACAAATTTTTTTAATTAGTTGACTAGTTTTTGTACAATACTTGATTATTTTATAAGAAAGAATTCATTTTTTTAATTAAATTATATCAAAAAGTGTATGTGTGTATATATATATATACATGTTTACTTTATACGTACAAATGTATATTTTTTTAAGACCAAACACACCATAAGACCTAGAGTTATTTTAATATAAATAATTATAAAGGACTATCAATTAATTGTTTTATTTGACTTTGATTCGGTATCAAATTATTATTCCAACTATATTATGTAAACTATAAATGTACAGTTTAATATTATCAACGTAGAAAATGATAACCCTTTGTCATTTATTAGTTAAGTAACGCTACTTGTTCATCATAAAATATATATGTATATATAGTAGAAAAGCATCTTGTAATTTATAAAATATTACAAATCAGTGCTACAGTTGATAAAGTTACTTTTCCAAAAAAAATAAATAAATAAAGTTCCAAATTTCCATTTTTTAATTTAAGTACATACTGTAATTTTTATTTTCTCATGTAATTTGACTTTAAATCAATAATAAATTGAAAGCTTTAAGAGATTTAAAATTGTAGAAAATTTTGCAGAGACGTCAAATGGAATGTTGCTGGTGAAATATATATCGGAATGTTTCACGTCATGGTAGAATATTAAATTTCTAAAAAATTACAATTATCATAAGCCAATACAAAAATTAAAGAGTAATATAGTATTAACTGTTTAAAATATACACTATTTAATCAGTAACAAAGAACAAACTGTTATTATTTTTAGGATTAAATATATTTAAGGTCCCTATAATTTCATTGAAAAATGATTTTAATCCCTATAATTTGAAAATAATAGATTTAGTCTTTGTAATTTTTAAAATCATGAAATTGGTCCCCGAAGTTAGTTTTTAATTAGTCAACCATTAGTTATCGCTAACTGGAATGCTAATATCAGTATTAAAATTAATGTTAGCGCTAACTGTGTGTCACTTATATTGACGTAGACTACCTAAAAAAAGGTTTCAATTTATTTACTTAGGTCGTTGGTCAAAATTTTTTTATCTAATTTTTTATATAAACTCGTCTTTTGTTTCGTCTAGGTCCCCAGTTTGAGAATATATTTTTTTATTTGTCAAAATTATCCTCTACAAACTTTTCGTTTTGTTCATTTTAGTCATTGTTCTTCACTTTCATACTTTTTTTCACAGTTTGATCCTACAAATCAGTCCATAATTTTATTTTTAGCCATGATATAATTTAATCTATCATTCATACCCAAGAACAATATAAGAAATGAATTAAAATTCAAGTTTCAAAGCTTATCTTTTATTCACTTAGGTCTTTGGTCAAAAATTTTTTTTTGGTCCAATTTTTTTATATAAATTTGTCTTCTACTTTGTCTAGGTCCCTAGTTTAAGAATATATTTTTTTATTTGAAAAAACATCCCTTACAAACTTTTTTAGTTTGTTCACTTTAGTACCTATTATTCACTTTTAAGTCTTTTTCTCAAGGTTTGGTCCTCCAAACCAGTCCATAATTTCATTTTTAATTATGATGTGATTAAATCCATCATTTCTACTCAAAAACAATTCAACCTATCATTTATACCTAAGTGAATAAAAGGTAAATTTTAAAACTAAAATTTTAATTCATTTCTTGTATTGTTCTTGAGTATGAATAATAGATTGAATCATATAATGACTAAAAATGAAATTATGAACTTTTTAGGAGTACCAAACAGTGAGAAAAAATATGAAAGTGAAGAACTAGGATTAAAGTAAACAAACTAAAAAGTTTGTAGGGGATGATTTTGACAAATAAAAAATATATTCTTAAACTAAGAACCTTGAAAAAGTAGAAGATGAGTTTATATCAAAAATTAGACAAAAGAAAAATTTTGACCAACGATCTAAGTAAATAAAAGATAAGGTTTGAAACTTGAATTTTAATTCATTTCTTGTATTGTTTTTGAGTGTGAATAATAGATTGAATCATATCATGATTAAAAATGAAGTTGTTGACTGATTTGGAGGACCAAACTGTGAGAAAAAAAGAATGAAAGTAAAGAATCGTGACTATAGTGAACAAACTAAAAAATTTGTAGGGGATAATTTTGACAAATAAAAAAAATTTCTTAAACTAAGGACCTAGACGAAGTAGAAGATGAATTTATATAAAAAAATTAGACAAAAGAAAAATTTTGACCAAGGACCTAAGTGAATAAAAGATAAGCTTTGAAACTTGAATTTTAATTTATTTCTTGTGTTATTCTTGGGTATGAATGATATATTAAATCATATCATGACTAAAAATGAAATTATGAACTTTTTAGGAGTACCAAACAGTGAGAAAAAATATGAAAGTGAAGAACTAGGATTAAAGTAAACAAACTAAAAAGTTTGTAGGGGATGATTTTGACAAATAAAAAATATATTCTTAAACTAGGAACCTTGAAAAAGTAGAAGACGAGTTTATATAAAAAATTAGACAAAAGAAAAATTTTGACCAACGATCTAAGTAAATAAAAGATAAGGTATGAAACTTGAATTTTAATTCATTTCTTGTATTGTTCTTGAGTGTGAATGATAGATTGAATCATATCATGATTAAAAATGAAGTTGTTGATTGATTTGGAGGACTAAACTGTGAGAAAAAAGAATGAAAGTAAAGAATCGTGACTATAGTGAACAAACTAAAAAATTTGTAGGGGATAATTTTGACAAATAAAAAAAATTTCTTAAACTAAGGACCTAGACGAAGTAGAAGATGAATTTATATAAAAAATTAGACAAAAGAAAAATTTTGACCAAGGACCTAAGTGAATAAAAGATAAGCTTTGAAACTTGAATTTTAATTTATTTCTTGTGTTATTCTTGGGTATGAATGATATATTAAATCATATCATGACTAAAAATGAAATTATGAACTTTTTAGGAGTACCAAACAGTGAGAAAAAATATGAAAGTGAAGAACTAGGATTAAAGTAAACAAACTAAAAAGTTTGTAGGGGATGATTTTGACAAATAAAAAATATATTCTTAAACTAGGAACCTTGAAAAAGTAGAAGACGAGTTTATATAAAAAATTAGACAAAAGAAAAATTTTGACCAACGATCTAAGTAAATAAAAGATAAGGTATGAAACTTGAATTTTAATTCATTTCTTGTATTGTTCTTGAGTGTGAATGATAGATTGAATCATATCATGATTAAAAATGAAGTTGTTGACTAATTTGGAGGACCAAACTGTGAGAAAAAAGAATGAAAGTAAAGAATCGTGACTATAGTGAACAAACTAAAAAATTTGTAGGGGATAATTTTGACAAATAAAAAAATTTCTTAAACTAAGAACCTAGACGAAGTAGAAGATGAATTTATATAAAAAATTAGACAAAAGAAAAATTTTGACCAAGGACCTAAGTGAATAAAAGATAAGCTTTGAAACTTGAATTTTAATTTATTTCTTGTGTTATTCTTGGGTATGAATGATATATTAAATCATATCATGACTAAAAATGAAATTATGAACTTTTTAGGAGTACCAAACAGTGAGAAAAAATATGAAAGTGAAGAACTAGGATTAAAGTAAACAAACTAAAAAGTTTGTAGGGGATGATTTTGACAAATAAAAAATATATTCTTAAACTAGGAACCTTGAAAAAGTAGAAGACGAGTTTATATAAAAAATTAGACAAAAGAAAAATTTTGACCAACGATCTAAGTAAATAAAAGATAAGGTATGAAACTTGAATTTTAATTCATTTCTTGTATTGTTCTTGAGTGTGAATGATAGATTGAATCATATCATGATTAAAAATGAAGTTGTTGATTGATTTGGAGGACTAAACTGTGAGAAAAAAGAATGAAAGTAAAGAATCGTGACTATAGTGAACAAACTAAAAAATTTGTAGGGGATAATTTTGACAAATAAAAAAAATTTCTTAAACTAAGGACCTAGACGAAGTAGAAGATGAATTTATATAAAAAATTAGACAAAAGAAAAATTTTGACCAAGGACCTAAGTGAATAAAAGATAAGCTTTGAAACTTGAATTTTAATTTATTTCTTGTGTTATTCTTGGGTATGAATGATATATTAAATCATATCATGACTAAAAATGAAATTATGAACTTTTTAGGAGTACCAAACAGTGAGAAAAAATATGAAAGTGAAGAACTAGGATTAAAGTAAACAAACTAAAAAGTTTGTAGGGGATGATTTTGACAAATAAAAAATATATTCTTAAACTAGGAACCTTGAAAAAGTAGAAGACGAGTTTATATAAAAAATTAGACAAAAGAAAAATTTTGACCAACGATCTAAGTAAATAAAAGATAAGGTATGAAACTTGAATTTTAATTCATTTCTTGTATTGTTCTTGAGTGTGAATGATAGATTGAATCATATCATGATTAAAAATGAAGTTGTTGACTAATTTGGAGGACCAAACTGTGAGAAAAAAGAATGAAAGTAAAGAATCGTGACTATAGTGAACAAACTAAAAAATTTGTAGGGGATAATTTTGACAAATAAAAAAATTTCTTAAACTAAGAACCTAGACGAAGTAGAAGATGAATTTATATAAAAAATTAGACAAAAGAAAAATTTTGACCAAGGACCTAAGTGAATAAAAGATAAGCTTTGAAACTTGAATTTTAATTTATTTCTTGTGTTATTCTTGGGTATGAATGATATATTAAATCATATCATGACTAAAAATGAAATTATTGACTGATTTGGAGGATCAAACCATGAGAAAAAAATTATAAAAGTGAAGAATATGAATTAAAGTGAACAAAGTGAAAAGTTTGTAGTGAATATTTTTGATAAATAAAAATATATATTCTTAAACTAAGGATATATACGAGATAAAAGACGAGTTTTTATCAAAAATTAGATAAAAGAAAAATTTTAATAACAGCTAACATTAACTGTATAAAATATAAACTATTTAATTAGTGACAAAAATTAAACTGTTGTTATTTTTAGTTCAAATTTATACTATAATAACGTTTTCATTATATGACTTTATTATTTAAATTTTAAAACATATAAAAATAGTATTAGGGTGAGACTTTGACACAGTTAATAAGACATACGTGTCAAAAAATTACGACCTAAATCTAATTCTGTGAGCTCTTTGCATTGCTGTCAACCAGATGGGATGGGACCAGATAGCTTATTGGACCAAAGAGACAATTCTTGTAAGTTTGGAAGCCCATCACACGTTTGAGGGAATGCTTCCTCTGAGTTATTTTTATTTAACTCAATATGATGCAACTCACATTTAATAGTGGATATCATGCAATAGGAATATTCAAATTTTTAAATAAATTGATTTAATTACTTTTAATAATTCAGTTGCATATATTTCTTTAAAAATGATAATTTCTTTTTTTAATAATAAAATACTACATTTGACCGCTTTAATTATTAACCTATTACAATGAACCCTCTACCATTTAAATTGAAACTGAAATTTTAATTCATTTCTTTTATTGTTTTTAGATATGAATAATAGATTGAATCATATCATGACTAAAAATAAAATTATAGACTGATTTGGAGTATCAAACCGTAATAAAAAAAATATGAAAGTGAAGAATTATGATTAAAGTGAACAAACTAAAAAGTTTGCAAGGGATAATTTTGAAAAAATAAAAAATATATTCTTAAACTAGGGACTTTGAAGAAGTAGAAGATGAGTTTATATCAAAAATTGGACAAAAGAAAAATTTTGACCAACGACATAAGTGAATAAAAGATAAGTTTTGAAACTTGAATTTTAATTCATTTCTTGTATTGTTCTTGGGTATGAATGATAGATTGAATCATATCGTGACTAAAAATGAAGTTATGGACTGATTTGGAGGACCAAACCATGAGAAAAAAATGAAAGTGAAGAATTGTGACTAAAGTAAACAAATGGGATGATTTTGACAAATAAAAAAAATTCTTAGACTAGGGACCTAGACAAAGTAAAAGATGAATAGAAAAATTTTAATTAAGGATTTAAGTGAATAAAAGATAAGCTTTGAAACTTGAATTTTAATTCATTTCTTGTGTTGTTCTTGGGTATGAATGATAGACTAAATCATATCATAACTAAAAATGAAATGATGAACTGATTTGGAGGAACAAACTGTGAGAAAAAAATTATGAAAGTGAAGAATAAGGATTCAAGTGAACAAATTGAAAAGTTTGTAGTGAATGAGTTTGACAAATAAAAAAATGTATTCTTAAACTAAGAATATAAACGAAGTAAAAGATGAATTTTTATCAAAAATTAGATGAAAAACATTTTAATAACGGCTAACATTAACTGTATAAAATATAAACTATTTAATTAGTGAGAAAAATTAAACTGTTATTATTTTTAATTCAAATTTATACTACAAAAATTAAACTGTTATTCAAATTTATTATTTTTAACTCTACCATTTAAATTGACAAACGTCATTTTTATGCTTGCATAAAAGCAAGTTTTGCATGTTTTCCATACTAAATTATTTTGGCCCAAATAAATTTGTTGTAACTCTAATATATTGAAGATAGTTGTCGATATGGAGCCAAACAATTGGTTGGCTTCTAAATATATATTTTTCAATTTTGAAATATCACCAATCTCACGTGATGTATCCTGTAATGTCAACAAATATTAAACTCATATTTAACAATGGGGAACAATATCGTGCTGGAGGAATATTCAATTTTTTTTATTAAGTTAATGTAATTTTAACAAAGTCAGTTGCTTATAATTCATTATGAATATTAATTTGTTTTTGGTTATTTTATTATAATGTACTTGCATAAAAATGTATTTTATAATTTAATGATATCAATATTTATAAAAAAAAAGTGAAATTACATTTAACCCCTTAAACTATATTAACCTATCACAATAAATTCTCTACAATTAAAATTGAGAAATTTTAACAACATAAAATCATTCAAAACATCATTCCTATTTTTCGCTAGCGTGAAGGAAGGCATAAATAATTCCAAAACGCACATAAATTGCTCCAAAGTGAGTGAGAACTCAAGCAGCTATGCCTGGATGGAGAAAAGTTTTGCAGATTTGATTTATGTTCCAAAGTAAATATTTCAGCTTCATCTCTTTTGTTATTAGAGATTGATTTGTATTTATTTCAGACTCATATAGTATAATTCTTAATCCTTAATTCCTTATAATGCGGTGTCTGGCATAATATATAACACATCATGTAGTACGACTTTAATTTTTGGTACTGTTTTGTTCAAATACGAATTTAGTGTTTGTACTTATTTAGGTCATTAAATTTTAGATTTAATTGTCCAAACTACTATTTGAAATATGGACTATTGAATTTGAATTCTAACGATTTAAATAAGAATAAATATAATGTTTGTCCTTATAAGACAAGCACTATATCCGTTTTTGTTTTGTTCTTCTTGGAACTATTCAATAAAGAATATATAAATAAAAGAGTAAGGAAATTTACACAAAAACAATACTTGGTTAATTTTAAAAAAGTTCTAATTCTATGATGAGTTTTTCTACTATACTTTGTTAATTAGAAAGAAAGAATATATTTTTTAGTTATATTATTGAAATAATTGTTTGAAAGTATATACAAACAAATAATAATTATGCAAAGAAAATAGCTGACCAAGAAAAACATATGACCTTAAAAAAACTGAGTTAAATTATAAGGATTAAAAGTATATTTAATCCTATATAAATAAGAAATAAAGAAGAAAATAAGAACAGCCTCATGACAATGATTATTTTAAAAACGTTCGCAAACCCATTGCTATTGTATTTTTGTTAATTTTTTTAAAATTTAAAAAGATAAAAAATAAAAAATATAGGAAAAATTTAATCCCGAAGGATAGTAAATGACTTTGGTACACAAAACACTACAAAATGAATTATGTATAACATAACATGAAAAGATGGAATAGAAATGTTTAAAGAATATCCGGTAAATGTGTCACTGTTATAAATGGACCAAAAACTGATGTCACATGATTTTAAAGGCATACCTGAAAGGTTGTTTCTTACAATGCATAAAATCTTTAAACATTGAAGTCCTCTAATTTTTAGTGGAATGGATCCCTTGATAAAATTATTATTCCAATCCAAGGTCCCTAATTTTGACAAATTAGACACACTTGGAGGAATAAAACCTTCAAAATTATTATTTTGGAGAATCAAGTGTTGAAGTGTAAATAAGCCTCCTATCCATGATGGAATTTCTTCACTAAATTGATTGTGACTCAAGTTGAGTATTTTCAATTTGTGTAATTGAAATAACTCTTTTGGCAAGTAACCATAAAAGTAGTTACCATGAAAGATCAAGTTCAACTAAAGAAGATAAATCTCCGAGTTGTGGGGGTAAGGTGCCCACAAAACCCATGTTACTAAGATTCAAGAGCCTTACTTGTTGATGGAGAGGATCACAAGTAACTCCAACCCAATTACAAAAGGAAGAAGAGATGGACCAATTAGTCAACAGATTGTTAGGGTCTCTAGTAATAGAAGACTTAAAAGCATTGATTGTCAAACCGGACCGGACCGGTCCAACCAGGAACCGGAGGGGTGGCCAATCCAGTTTGGCTATTAGACCGGCCGGTGGTTCGACCGGTGTTGAACTGGGCGAACCGGTGTTGGAGCGGGCAAACCGCCCAAAACCGGCCGATCTGAAGGTTGAACCGGTTTTTCTTTTTTTTTTTTGGCAAATTTTTTTTTGGCAAATTTTTATTTAAATGGAGGTGGGAAAAAATGTAGAGGGAAGTGGACAAAAAAACACATGATAACCCTAGTTAATTTTGTAACTGTCAAATATGTCACAACTCAGATAAGCAAATAAAAAAGAAAAAACCGAAGAAGGAGAGAAAACAAAAACTAGCTGAATCCACTTTATCACACGAGCATAGGGGGGCCAGATTGGACAATTTACACTATATTGGCCTGGAATTGTAAGCGCGTGAACCCACCACTTCCCTTAATTAGCCTCTTATAAGCCCATTAACATATATTAGTATATAAAGCTTTTTTCCGTCCTTGTTCTAAACAATGTGGGACTTACTTACTCTTTTACAAGGCTATTTTACTTAGTTTGAAATTGTGGATATTATGAGTTGTGATAAATTATCAATTATGGATTAATTTTTTTTATTTCCTTCACTTATTGTTATGAATTATCAATTATATTAAGTATTTTAATATTTTAAATTATATATTTTTAATATTTTAAATTAAAAATTATGTATATTTTTAATATTTTTTAATTATCACCCGTTCGACTACGGTCTGACCACTGAACCTTGAACCAATGACTCCACCGGTTCAATGACCGGTCCAATTTTAAAAACATTGCCTAAAAGTAAGAAGTGTAGACTCATCTATGCTACAATTAATCTTACACAAAATGGTGCAGGCCATAAGGAAAAGAAGTGAGAGCATGAAGGAGGAGAAATGAGAAAAAAGGTTGCCATGTTTAGTAGATTTAAGAACAAGGATAAGGCTATACTATATTTATATATACACACATATATACCCTTCTGGGAAACAATTAACATAGGTTAGGAATTGTAATGAAATCTGAAATTGGGCCATTTCGTCAACATGATTACAGGAAATGTCCTTGTCCTTCGCTTGATAATTTAGGTGTATTCATCAACTTGCTTGAGAAGATTTTTTTTCATTTGGATTTGAAAAGACATAAATGAAAATGATAGAGAGAGAAAAGACTTTTATACGGAGTAGTGCGGAATGATTGAAATTATGAAAGTAAATTTGTCAAAACAATTCATTAAAAATTCGTTGTTTAATTGTTTCTATATGTTCATTGATTCAAATAAATTATCCTTATGCTGATAAGAAATAAAATGTGTAGAGTAGATATGTGATTTACAGGATTGTTAGAAGGGGCAATTAACTAAGTATAAGAAAAAAAATTTAAATTCTAATAAAATTTAGAAATTCATTATAAACTAGCATATGAGGGAAAATTATTTTTCTTTTAATATTATCTTGTTAATTGACTTATCCAGGCGAGATTTTTTTAGTAACTTAAATGATTTATTTTTATTATTTTTTTCTTTTTTCGTAGGGCCAGAATATTTTCAATCTAACTTGCACAATAATTAAGATTAAATTTCTTTAGAAAAATTATACTTTATCCCCTTAATTTTTTTTATATGCAAAAAAACTCCTAAAATTTCAAACTCAACAAAAGACCTCCTAAACTTTCTTCTATGGCATGTGACATGGCATGTGAGCTGTAAAATTTATTGGTGACATAACACGGGTCTTAGTCCACGTCAATATTGAACTAACGGTCAACTAATGGAAAAGAATTTTGTGCACGGAATTAAAGTGAAGGAGGAGTTTTTTTTTTGTAAATTTGAAACTTCAGGAGTTTTTTGTATGTAAAAAAAAAATTAGAGGGATAAGGTACAATTTAAAGATATTTTACGGATACACTCCCTGTATTTGCTTGTATTTGAAAGAATAAGTTTTCTGATCAAGCCCATAACAGTAGCAACTAAATGCTAGAGGTGAACTGCAATCGGCATTATATTTTTATTTATTTTTTAGTTTGAAAAAATTATAATTTGAATGCTTAGAATTTTAAAACTTTTTCATTTAGTCCCTACTAAATAAAATTTGGTTAATATTTTGGTAGATTTTGCTAGTGGGATCAACTATATATGTATTTTGACACACTAGATATCCTTGATTCAAGCTAAGTTGTCCAAATTACTTAACATTTAAGCTACATCACTTTCCATATATCTGAGTTAGCTTCATTTCATTATTTATTTTTACTTTCGTTTATACACAAGTCGTACATATTTAAAGTATTAATATATACATATATAATTGGCCATATCATTAAATTTTAAGGATAGAAGTTTATTGACAAGGACTAAATTAAAAAATTTATAAAATTGTAAGAACTTAATTATAAAATTTTAAACTATAAGGATCAAATTGAAAATTGAGTAAACTTATAGGAACCCACCAAATTAAAAATTGAGTAAAATTATAAGAATCTAAAAATTAATTTAACCAGAAAATATTAAAGAATCAAGGCAGTAGAATTTATGTTAATTGAAATGGTTTAACTATTTTCAGTTAATGATATAAGAATTGAGTGGACAGTTCGAATTTTTATAAAATGTTCATAATTGAATATGACATTCAAAGTTGGCTTCTTACTTATGGGACCATGGAGTACATACCACTTTGAATAATTGTTCCATGTCTATTTATTCTAACATTACAAACAAAATGTGAGATAAGAATTTTATGGATAGTTTAAATTTTTATAAAATATTCATAATTGAACATGACATTTAAATTGGCTTCTTGGTTGTGGGACCATAGAATACGTACCACTTTGAATAATTGTTCCATGTCTATTTATTCTAACAATACAAACAAAATGTATGGAATATATTTTCTATAGAATATGACTATATAATTTGTGCTTATCATATTATTCTTTGACTCATATTTAAATATTAAAAGTGACTTATCTTGTTTCCTTGGTCCAACCAAATTAATTTTTCCTTTTAACACGGCAACTCATGAAAAATATACTCTTCAACATTTTGTTTTTAATTATCCACAACCAGATAATTGATCAATGAGATATTTTGGGGCTATTGACTAAGAAGAACTATACATACATTTATTTTGGTATATATCTTGTTTTTTTTCTTCAAAAGTATTATTTGATAAGGTAATCATGCTTGATGTACTATTAGACACTTGATATGAGTACCTCTTTCAATAAAAGTTTTATGAAAATTAACTCTTTTTACTAGATCTAACTTTTTTCAATATTTATTTTGATACATGAAGAAGAAAGAGTTTGAATCAACTTTAAATTTAGTGTTCCAATGAAATGAAAAGATTTTAATCAAAGTTACCATCAATCCAATTATATTCAATCACGTCAGTCTATTTAATTGTCCCTTCTTACACTCTAAATTGAAATGTAACAAGAAAAAAATGTGTGGACTATTCTTACTCCACTAAAGATTCCATATTATTATACTTTTTTATTTATTTTTTTCTATATAACAAGTTAACTTGACTTAAAAAATTATGAAAATGAGAGGTCACCTAGGCATTAATATGTTGCCAAAAGTTAAAGTTCTTTTTTTGTCTCTTATTTTTGGTATGGGTATCAATTTTTTATATTTATTTTGTATCATTTTTGTCTCACTTATTTGTAAAAGATGTTAATTTTATCTCAAGTACTAAAATCATTAATATTAATGAAAAAATGTTGACATATTCAAATGCCTGGACAAAGGTTCAACATGTATTTCAAACATGTAATTTAAATTTTAAACTACAGTTTTGCCTTTCATGTTTAAGGTTAAATTTAATTTCAAATCATTTGTTGTAAGTTTCAATTATGGTTTTGACATCTTGGAAAAGTTTCAATTTTATTATATTGTTTTAAAAATATATTAAGTTTCATTCCACTTAGAAATAAATGAATTTATCATCTTTGTCGTCATTTGTGTACCAAGTTTTCTATTTTTGAGAAAATTCTAATCCATATTGCAACGGTTACTAACCCATGCTAATTGTAATATTTTTATTTTTATTTTTATTTTTATTAAAAGAATTGTGTTTTCTATCTAATTTGTGTTAATTTAAATGATTTAGCTATTTTTAGTTTATAAGATAAGAATTGTGTGAATAGTATAAATTTTTAAAAAGTATTCATAATTGAATATGACATTCAAAGTTACCTTTTTATTTATGAGACCATAAAATACATACCATTTTGAATAATTGTTTCATGTCTATTTATTCTAACATTATAAACAAAATGTGTAGAATATATTTTCTATACAATATGTCCATATGAGTTGACTTGTCACACTATTAAAAAGAACATATACTATTCCTTCGCTCATATTTAAATATTAAAAAGAACTTATCTCGATCTAACCAAATTAATTTTTCCTTTTAACACGGCAACCCATGAAAAATATACTCACAACATTTTGTTTCTAATTATCCACAATGAGATATATTGGGGCTATTAACTAAGAAGAACTATACATACATTTATTTTGGTATATATCCTTTTTTATTTATTTTCATAATTATCATTTGATAAGGCAATCATACTCGATGAACTGTTAGGCACTTGATATGAGTATTTTAATACTGTAAAAGTACATGGTTTATAAAAAGAAAAAAGATATAGATAATTAAGTGATATTAACTCACATGTGTATGACATGTAATGCAATTTATGTAAAATAGGTAGGATGGATTAGCTTAAGTTATGTATATTCAAAAAGCTAAAATGATATATAATTAGTCTTGTAACTAAAATTTTAATAGAACATTAACAATATTTTAGTAATAAAGATTAAAATAAAAAAATTATAAAACAATAAGGACTCAATTATAAATTTTTAAACTATAGGGACTAAATTAAAAATTGAGTGAAACTAAAAGTACCAAGACTATAATTTAGCCTAACTTAAATTATATAGTCTCAACAAATGGCTAAATTTTATGAAAACCCATAAAACACATGTATTTTGATAATTTATACTTGGTCAACAATTTTAATACACTCAAAACTTTAGTTTCTCAGTTTATTTCTTTGGCTTTATCAGCTTTTCTCTTTGAGAAGAGAGATGAATGAATGATATTTTTGTTATTTTAAGATATGATAAAATTTAAAAGATGAGAGATATAGTCGAACAAAAAAATTTCAAAAGTATAAATGAAAATTAAAATAAATATTAAGGACATAAGGATTATTTATGCTTAAAAAATTATGATGTACTTATGTTTGACTCACACAATTTAACTCCCATATTTGTACCAAAACATATAATCAAAGTAATGTGTCTCATCAATTAACCTCCAGCATAAATGTTGATATTTTTAGAAGCTAATCTAAAAACTTTCTCGATCACAATTTATTTTATAGATTTGTGATTTAACTTTGAAAATATTGCATATTTTACAAAATATGCCTTATAGAGTATATTTATGTGGCAGGCAAACATTTTTTTAAAATAATATATATATTTGTGGATGCCATTATTCATGGTGGGGATGCTTTCTTTGATTATTAATTCCTTCTTCTAAATAGCCATTAGAAAAAGCAGACTTAATTAAATTAATGAATTTTCTAATTCATTTGAACAGTTGAAGAAATGGGACAACCAATTGTCTCCGTAGGAGCAACGAATACAAATTGAAAATTGAGTAAACTTATAAGAACTCACCAAATTAAAAATTGTGAACCCACCAAATTAAAAATTATGTAAAATTATAAGAATCTAGAAAACAATTTAACCAGAAAATATTAAAGGACTAAGGCAGTAGAATTTATATTAATTTAAATGATTTAGTTATTTTTAGTTAATGAGATAATAATTGTGTTAACAGTTCAAATTTTTATTAAACATTCATAATTAACATGAAATTCAAAGTTAGCTTCTTACTTATAGGACCAAAGAGTACATACTACTTTGAATAATTATTCCGTGCCTATTTATTCTAACATTACAAACAAAATGTGATATAACAATTGTACGGACAGTTTAAATTTTTATAAAACATTCATAATTGAACATGATATTTAAATTGGCTTCTTACTTATGGGACCATGGAGTACATATATATTACTTTGAATAATTGTTCCATGTCTATTTATTCTAACATTACAAACAAAATGTGAGATAAGAATTGTATGGACAATTTAAATTTTTATAAAACATTCATAATTGAATATGACATTTAAATTGGCTTCTTATACGCAAGGGACTCTAGAGTATATATCACTTTGAATAATTGTTCCATGCTTGTTTATTCTAATATTACAAACAAAATGTGTGGAATATATTTTGTATAGAATATGTCCAAATGAGTTTACTTGACTTGTAAACTTATGAACACTTGACGTCTATTGCACCCACAAGTGCCTATCATATATTCTTTGACTCATATTTATATATTAAAAAGAATTTATCCTGTTTCCTCGATAGCTATTAATTAAGAAGAACTATACATATATTTATTTTGGTATATATCTTTTTTATTTTTTCATAAGTATAGGTAAGTGCTCGATGTACTGTTAGACACTTGATATAAGTACATTTTCTAATAAGAATTTTATAAAAATTAACTCTTTTTACCAGATCTAACTTTTGTCAATATTTATTTTGATATATTAAGAAGAAAGAGTTTAAATCAACTTTAAATTTAGTTTTCTATTGGAAAGATTTTAATCAAACACACCATCAATCTAATTACATTCAATCACATCAGTCTTTTTAATTGCCCCTTCTTACACTCTAAATTGAAATGTAATAAGAAAAAAAATGTCTGGACCATTTATACTCCACTAAAGAGTCCATATTATTATGCCTCTTATTTTTTCTATGCAATATGCACCAATTAACTTTACTTAAAAAATTATGAAAATAAGGGATAACCTAGGCATTAATATGTCATCGAAGGTAAAAGTTCTCTTTTTTTTTTCACTTATTTTTATTATGGGTTTCAATTTTTTATATATTTATTTTGTATCAATTTTATCCCACTTATTTGTAAAAGATGTGAATTTCATCCCAAGTAATAAAATCATTAATATTAATAAAAAAAATGTTGACTTATTCAAATGCATAGACAAAGGCTCATCAAGTATTTCAAACATATGGTTTAAATTTTAAAGGAGAAAATGCACTTTATTCTCATGAAGTTTGCTCTATATGCAGAAAATTTCATGAAGTTTTAAACTAAGCAACTAACCCGTATGAATTTTTATATTGTGCCAAAAACTACATGTCGGTTAGTTGACAGTTAGTCAATTGACGATTATGCTGACATGGACACTGAAGCGCTATGTTAGCAAATAATTAATGTACCACATCAACCTTTTTCTACTCAATCACCGTATTCAATAGAATTACGACACGCGACATATGTTTAGCTTTGAAGAAAAACAAAAGTAGCACATACACAGCAAGATTTGAACTATGGTTTGGATAAAAGAAGGAAGAACTCTTCACTGTCTAGTCACTGATGCACATTCAAAATATATTTGCAAAATTTAATATATATAGGAACATTTTTTATTATATTCAAAATTCAAATCAATGTGCATTAATTATTATATCTTATAAAACAATAACAAATATTATAATAAGAAAATATGTTATTATTTTACATAACTAATTTTAAATTATATAAAAAATTAAAAAATTTTAATAACAAATCTTATAATATAACTTTTATTTTTATTAATTAAAATAATTATAAAAATATACTATGCATATTAAAATTATTTTTAATAGAATATTTGATGTTATAATTTTTAATAATAATTAAATTTTATAATATCAAATCTTATATTAAAATTTTATAGTGTAATTTCAAATCATTTTAAATTATATTCAAAATTAATTATTATTATTGAAAAATATAATTTTCAAATCTTATATGAAAAAACAATTTTAATATGCATAGTGTATTTTTATAATTATTTTTTAATATAAAATTTATTTTTATTGAGTGTAAATAACAATTAAATTTATATTATAAGATTTGTTATTTTTTTACAATATATAATAATTGGTGTATATTGTTTTGAATTTTGAATACAATAACAGAGGTTCTTATATATATATATATATACTACATTTCACAAATATATATTGAATGTGCATTAGTGGCTAGATGGTGGATAGTTCTTTCTTCTATTATCCCAGCCCAAGTTCAAATCCAATTGTGTATGTGCTATTTTAGTTTATTTCAAAGCTAAGCATATGCCACATATTACAATTCTATTGGATACGGTAATTGAATGGAAGAGGACTTACGTGACACATGAATCATCTGTTGATGTGGCGCTTTAGTATCCATATCAGAATTGACCATCAGTTGACTAATGGTCAACTAACCGACAGGTAATTATTAGCACAATATGAAAGTTCGTATGAGTCTTTTGTTTAGTTTTAAACTTCATAAGAATTTTTTGTACATAAAACAATCTTTATGTGGGTAAAATATATTTTTCCCAATTTTAAACTACAATTTTGTCTTTCACGTTGAAGGTAAGTTTTAATTTTAAACCCTTTGTAGTAAGTATCAATTATGTTGCTCAGGTTGGGATAAGTTTTAATCTTATTATATTGTTTTTAAAAGATATTAAGTTTCATCCACTTTGAAATGAATGAATTTATCATCTTTGTCGTCATTTGTGCATCAACTTTTCTATTTTATTATTATAAACAATAATTTGATATGGTACTTTAAACACTTTCTCAGATATCATGACTAAAAAGAAACATAAAATTACATTAAAAAAAATAAGGGAGGCAACCTAAAAGAAACAAAGATTTTTTTACTTTCGTAATTCAGTCTTCATATTTAATTCTGTCTCCATCCTTATTTTTTTTTAATTTTCTAATATAATCCATTTTTACTGTAGATAATATCTCATTACAAGTGTGTCACTCTTGTCAAAAGTGACATATCTACGTGACACATAGAGTTTGAGACAAATTTTTTATCTTGATATTATTTATAATCATAATTATCAAACTTAAATCGACCCAATAGGTCAATCCAAAAATTGGCGATCGGTAGTCAAACCCGATTCGAATCAAGCATTTGAACAATTTAACAATCAACCCAAGAGCTAGGGAGGCAACCTAAAAGAAACAAAACACTAAGATAGTGCATAATTGAAATTGAACCCATATATATATATCATCAAAAAATTAAATTTAGGGCTCTATTTGGCTCCTATTTTTAAAAATAGTATTTTGCTTTAAAAAATAAAAGTTGATTGATACATTATTGAGAAGGAATATGTTTTAAAACCAATTTTTGAAAATTTATTTTTAAAATGGAAAAATCAAAACATATTTTATATGTTTTTGAAAACATTTTTATTTCAAACAATTAAAAAATTGGGTAGACTATTAGTAATTATGTAAGTTCATTAATGATGAGCTATTATATAAAGATGAGCTATTATTGAAAAAAAATTACCTGGTTTTAACCACTGCTAAAATTTAAAAAAAAAAGAAAAGAAAATTCTAACCCATATTGCAACGGTTACTAACCCATGCTAATTGTAATATTTTTGTTTTTATTTTTATTAATTGTGTGTTCTATCTAATTTTTGAGAAGCTATTGCTTCTAATATTTATCTTTCTTCATTGTTATAAATTTTTTTAACTAATTTGCAACAATCCAATTTATCATAATATGAAATTATTTGAAGTCAATTTGTAAAGACATTCTTAATAGTAGGATAATATATTTGATAAATTTATTAAAATGTAACTTAGGTTATGACAATTAATGTATTTGACACGTTTTTTTATCCTCTTTTAAAATATCAATACTAATTATTTCATTATATTGAATTTATCTCAACGACACTAAAACTTTTATCATAGAAAAAAAAATTCCAAAGGCTTTTTTTTTGTTCTCTAAGGTTTTAAAATTGGTTTCAAAACAAATTTTACAAACAGAATTTGTTTTAAATTTTCAAAATTAGTGTCTAAAAAAGTTCACAAAACTTGTTTATAAAATTTTAAAAAAAATAAACACATCTAAATAGGCTCAAATTTCACAAAACTAATTTGTATGAGCGGTCATTTTTATTCTCACTTCTTTAAGTAATATCTTCTGCATTGAAATTACTTACCATTACTTAATTTTTAATTTAGTTCCTATAATTTAAATGTTTTTTAATTTAATCTTTATAGTTTCAGATATTTTTAGTTTAATCCTTGTTATTAAACTATTATTTGTATGTCATAAAAATTTTCTAACACAACTAATCATATATACATTAACATTTTAAGTATACGTGATTGATGTCAACTAAAAGAAAAAAAAAAGATAATTAAATTATATTAAATCACATGTATAAAATATGTAATGCAATTTATTAAGACAAATTAAGTCGTGTATATTCTAAATATATATATATATATATATATATCCGTCATATTACTGAAATTTAATAAAATATTAACAAAAAATTTAATAGTAGGGATTAAATTAGAAAAATGTAACCAACATGTGATTGGCTCAAGTGTTCAATTCCTGACTCTTGCATATGGAAACATGGTTCGAAGGGGAGACCCTACTATGATGGCCAGCCAGTGTCTCTGCGGAGATTAGTCATCGGCAAAGTCGGTAGAAACTTCACACCATACCATGGTAACCAAAAAAAAATAGAAAAACATAAAATTATAAGGACTTAATTACAAATTTTTAAATTACAGGGATGAAATTAAAAATTAAGTTAAACTATAAGAACCAAAAATATAATTTAAATGGTATAATTGATGTAATATAGTTTTTATTATCAAATTTGGAGAAAAATATCTTTCCCATTTTAACGAGTATCAAATCAATCCTCATCTCTTCATGGAATCTTCGAATTCATAAATTCACAAATGAGTTGTTTTTCCTCAAGTAAAGTTGATGCTTGCCTATATAAATTTATTTATAATTTATTGATGCAAATTTAAAAAAAATTAATATTATCAAAATAAACTATTAATATAACTTATAAGGTTAAATTTATTCTTTTTATCCTTATAGTTTCACTTAATTTTTAATTTAGTCCCTATAGTTTAAAAATTTATAGTTTCACTTATCATACTATTTCTCGGCTCATATTTAAATATTAAAAAGAACTTATCTTGTTTCCTTAGTCTAACCAAATAAATTTTTCCTTTTAACACGGCAACCCATGAAAAATATACTCCCAACATTTTGTTTCTAATTATCCACAATCAAATAATTGATGAGAACTATACATACACTTATTTTGGTATAAATATTTTTTTATTTATTTTCATAATTATCGTTTGACAAAGCAATCATACTCGATGAACTGTCAGACATTGGATATGAGTATATTAATACCATATAAAGTACATGGTTTACAAAATGAAAAAAGATGTAGACAATTAAGTGATATTAACTCACATGTGTATGATATGTAATGCAATTTATGTGAAATAGGTAGGATGAATTAGCTTAAGTTATGTATATTCAAAAAGCTAAAATGATATATAATTAATCTTGTAGCTAAAATTTTAATAGAATATTAACAATATTTTAGTAATAGAGATTAAAATAAAAAATTATAAAACTATAAGGGCTCAATTACAAAATTTTAAACTATAGGGACCAAATTAAAAATTGAGGGAAACTATAAATACTAAGACTATAATTTAGGGTAACTTAAATTATATTGTCTCAACAAATGGCTAAATTTTATGAAAACCCACAAAACACATGTATTTTGATAATTTCTACTTGGTCAACAATATATGATAAAAGATAATTTTGTTATTTTAGAGCATATATGATAAAATCTAAAAGATAAGAGACATAATCGGACAAAAAAATCTCAAAAACATAAATAAAAATTAAAATAAATATTTGAGGTATATAGTACTATTTATGCCAAAAAAAAATTATGATGTACTTATGTTAGACTTGAACAATTTAACTCACATATTTGTACCACCACATATAATCAAAGTAATGTGTCTCATCAATTAACCTAGCATAAATGTTGATCTTTTTAGAAGCTAATCTAAACACTTTCTCGATCACAATTTATTTTATAGATTTGTGAAAAAATAAATTGTGATTTAACATCGAAAATATTGCATAATTTACAAAATATGCCATTATTCATGCTGGGGATGCTTTTTTTTAATTATATAGTGCCTTCTTCTAAATAGCCATTATAAAAAACAGACTTAATTAAATTAATAAATTTTCTAATTCATTTGAATAGTTGAAGAAATGAGCCAACCAATTGTCTCCGTAGGAGCAACGAATACAAATTGAAAATTGAATAAACTTATAAGAAGCCACCAAATTAAAAATTGAGTAAAATTATAAGAATCTAAAAAATAATTTAACCAGAAAATATTAAAGAACCAAGGTAGTAGAATTTGTATTAATTTAAATTATTTAACTATTTTTAGTTAATGACATAAGAATTGTGTACAGTTTAAATTTTTATGAATCATTTATAATTGAACATGACATTCAAAATTAACTTTTTACTTATAGATCCATGGAGTACATACCACTTTGAATAATTGTTTCATGTCTATTTGTTCTAACATTACAAACAAAATGTGAGATAAGAATTGTGTAAACAGTTTATGGCTATTTATGGATATTCAAGGTGACTGGAGGACCCCAGTTAGCTTTAGAAAAAGATTCATGTAGCCACAACAATGCACAAGCAGATAAAGTTAGTGCAAAAAGCATTAATTGTAGCCTCTATTGTAGCCTACCTCCAGCATTGAAAAAGCATTAATATTGATTCCCTTTCTGTTATATGACTTCCATCGTCTTAGGTGATCCATAAAACATTCATGATATTCATCTACAAGACCAATTGCATATTAAAAACAGGTCTGTTAATAGTGGAGTCACATTTACTTTAGGCTTCACAACCTCAAAGAGAGTATGAAATTGCCCCATGTCCTGTATATAGCTCATCACTTCAAGAGATAATATCGACTTTATCTGAGCCAAAATGAAACAATTTTTGTATGCTCTGTTTTTGTTATTCCTATGTTATAGTTCAGTTTGTTTCTATTTTTATTATTCTGTTTCTGTTATGCTCTGTTTGTTATTCCAAACTCCCTGAACAAGATAGGAAAAACAGTAAATCAAAGCCTATCCAATTAATGGTCAGAGCCAAAATGGGTAAACATTCAACATTTGTTTCACTTTTTGTTATTTACCCAATTTATGATGCAGAGACCGTGTCTAGCTTCTCTCGAACTTGTTAATAGCAGTCCACGGCCAGAGGCATAGCCACGATCCCTCGGTTAGATGGGGCTGAATTTTCATTGGCTTTTTTGGATCTGATGACAATTCTTTTAAATTAATTTCAATTTGTTACTTATTTGATGATAATTTCCTCTTAAAAAAATATTTCTATTACAAAAAAAATATTTTTTCTTCTAAATACTAATTGCATAATAATCAAATAATTTGATAGAATTAGACTTATGTACAAAAATTCGAAATTTCAAGCTTTTACAAGGAAGCCCCTAATAATGGAATGATCAATTAACCATCATCAAGGAAAAATTTCATGAAATTGACTTCACAAATATGCTCATAATGATCCTAATTATATAATCAATCAACCAATTTGATAGAATTAGATCTATGCATAAAAACTCCAAATTTCAAGCTTTTACAAATAGGTCCCTAACAATGAAATGAGAAATTAACTATTATCATGAAAAAATTTCATGAAATTGACTTTACAAATATGTTACTCATGATCGTAATTACATAATCAATTAACCAATTTGATAGAATTAGACCTATGCACAAAAACTCCAAATTTTCAAGCTTTTACAAAGAGGTCCCTAAAAATGGAATGAGAAATTAGCTATCATAAAAAAAAATTGTGACTATGGGGAGTAGGAGTCTTGTGACTGTGAGCAGCAGAGAGGGACTAAGTCACTGAAGTGGGTTCAAAAAAATTAAAGGAGTTCAAAAGAAAAACAAGGAGGGGGCAAAATGAAAAAAAAAATTTACATATAAATTTGTGAAATTCTGCACTCCCCTCAAGCATATGTAGATCCGCCCCTATGCACAACAAATCTGAGGCAGATGCGCATGCTAGAGCAGACAACACACGTCGGAGTAGACGCGCACGCTGAAGTGAGAATCGCACGGGAAGAAACTCAAATCCGAAAGTAGGAGAGATAATGCACAAGGATTTGAAATGCAGAAGAGAAAAAGAAGAAAAGGAAAAAGAAACAAAAAAAAAGCCCCTCACATGCTAAAAGGAGAGCAAAGGGAAAAAAAAATTGATGCCACGTCAGCATATTTTGATAATTTTGTGAATACCCATAAAACACATGTATTTTGATAATTTCTACTTGGTCAACAATTTTAATACACTCAAAACTTTAGTTCCCCCACTTATTTCTTTGGCTTTATCAGTATCTCTTCTCTTTGTTGGGATACTTTTCTCAGAGAAATCATTTTGATTTGAAAAAGGAAGAAAATTGTTTTGGGGGAATTAGACAATGAATCCTAGAAGGATTAAAAGAAACAAATTAAGCAACAGAATAGTCTTCCTGCTGTTTTGATGTAAATAAAAGAACAACAGATGATGGCATGAAATACATATATATTAAAGTATTAATATATACATATATAATTGGCCATTTCAATAAATTTTAAACAAAGACATATAGAAGTTTAGTGGTGTAGACTAAATTAAAAATTTACAAAATTGTAAGAACTTAATTATAAAATTTTAAACTATAAGAATCAAATTGGAAATTGAGTAAACTTATAATTAGAACCCACCAAATTAAAAATTAAGTAAAATTATAAGAATCTAAAAATTAATTTAGCCAGAAAATATTAAAGAATCAAGGCAGTAGAATTTATGTTAATTTAAATGATTTAGCTACTTTTAGTTAATGAGATAAGAATTATGTATACAGTTCAAATTTTTATAAAACATTAAAAAATTAAACATGACATTCAAAGTTGGCTTCTTATTTATGGGGCCATGGAGTACATATATACCACTTTGAATAATTATGCCGTGACTATTTATTCTAACAATAAAAACAAAACGTGAGATAAGAATTGTATGTACAGTTTAAATTTTTATAAAACATTCATAATTGAACATGACATTTAAATTATCTTCTTATTTATGTGGCCATGGAGTACATACCAATTTGAATAATTATTCCATGCCTATTTATTCTAACAATAAAAACAAAATGTGAGATAATAATTGTATGTACAGTTTAAATTTTTATAAAACATTTATAATTGAACGTGACATTTAAATTGGCTTCTTATTTATGGGACCATGGAGTACGTATCACTTTGAATAATTGTTCCATGCCTATTTATTCTAACATTACAAACAAAATGTGTGGATATATTTTCTATAGAATATGTCCATATGAGTTGACTTGACTTGTAAACTTATGGACACTTAACTTCTATTACATCCACAAGTGCCTATCATTCTATTCTTTGACTCATATTTAAATATTAAAAAGAACTTATCTTGTTTATTCAGTGGCTATTAACTAAGAAGAACTATACATGCATTTCTTTTGGTAAAATTTTTTTTTTCTAAGTATAGCCGAATGCTCGATGTACTGTTAGATACGTGATATGAGTATCTCTTTCAATAAGAATTTGATAAAAATTAACTCTTTTTATCATATCTAACTTTTGTCAATATTTATTTTGGTATATTAAGAAGAAAGAGTTTGAACCAACTTTAAATTTAGTGTTCTATTGGAAAGATTTTAATCAAAGTTTCCATCAATCTAATTACATTCAATCACATCAGTCTATTTAATTGCCCCTTCTTACACTCTAAATTGAAATATAATAAGAAAAAAATGTGTGGACTATTCATACTCCACTAAAGACTCCATATTATTGTATCTTTTGCCTTTTTTCTATGCAATATGCACCAGTTAACTTGACTTGAAAAATTATGAAAATGAGGGGCCACCTAGGTATTAATATGTCACAAAAGGGAAAAGTTCTCTTTTTATCTCTTATTTTTAGTATGGGTTTCAATTTTTTTATATATTTTTGTTTTGTATCAATTTTGTCCCACTTATTTGTAAAAGATGTCAATTTCATCCCAAGTACTAAAATCATTATTATTAATGAAAAAATGTTGACATATTCAAACACATGAACAAAGACTCATTAGGTGTTTCAAACATGTAATTTAAATTTTAAACTACAATTTTCTCTTTCACGTTTAAGGTAAATTTTAATTTCAAATCCTTTGTTGTAAGTTTCAATTATATTCCTCACCTCTTGGAAAAGTTTTAACTTTATTATATTGTTTTTAAAAGATATTAAGTTTCATTCCACCTTGAAATGAATGAATTTATCATCTTTTTCGTCATTTGTGTACTCTCCCCACTGAAATTTTTTGTGGAAGTTCCTCACTCTGTTAACAACATCTAGGTATGTTGTACTCTCCCCAGTAAGATATCCTAGTGATGGAATTAATTTCAGTCCATAAGAAAATTATTCCCTTTTATTATTTTTGATTTTTCTGTTATCTATTTATTTACCTATTTTCCCTCATTAATAATTATTTATTCTGTTGAATATAATTGCCTTTTATTTTGTATGATTGTGAACTCACCTATTGTGGGCACAGTTATGCAAAAGATTCAATTTAAATGATTAAAATTTTATTTATTTTATCCCTTTTTAATCATTATTATTAGTCTAAATTATTGCATTAATAATAATTATATCATATCGGTATATTATTATTAATGTAATTTCTTATACAATACCTTATTAATCAATAACTCTATCAATTATTTTGAATACCCTATCGACATTCAAAATTTAGATGGTGATATGAGGTTTAAAGTATTGTATTATTATATTTCTTATTTATTTTGGTTCGGGACCCTTAGAGGGGACCAGGTAGATAAGAAATTCTCTCTAACAGGCTTGATTGGCTGTGCACATAGAAACATTTAATTCTCTTATAGCATAATGACATTATGCATATTAAATGTTTTCTTTTGATGTTTTAATGCTAGCCTCCCTGCCTATGCAATTAACTTCTGTCAAAACACTAAATGAGACCAATTTTGAGGACTGGAAAGAATCTCTGGATTTGTATTTGGCCATCACTAATATGGACTTGGCCTTGAGAGAGGAAGAGCCCCCAGCTCTTACTGATGAGTCCACTGTTGCTGAAAGGGCTTCTCGTGAAAAATAGGAGCACTCCAACAGGGTGTGTCTCATGGTGATGAAATACACCATGGAGAAGTCTATTAGACAGAGTATTCTAGAGAGCAAGAATGCTAAGGATTTTCTGAAGTCCGTTGGTGAGAAATTCGCCACTTTTGATAAAGCTCAGAAGGGCCAGTATCTCTCTCTGATTGAGAAGACTAAATATGATGGTGTTAGTGGAGTTCGTGAGCACATCATGAAGTTAGTCCACTATTTTAATAAATTGAAGTCTCTCAAGGTTGATCTTGGTGAGAGCTATCTAATCTAGCAAGTACTGGAGTCACTCCCTTCTGAGTTTGAAGTTCTGAAAACCTCCTATAATACTCAGAAAACTGAATGGACGATTGATGAAATGATTGCCATAGTCTCTCAAGAAGAGGATTCCATAAAGAAAGGGAAAGCACACAGTGTTCAGTTTGCTGCTGCTTCTTCTTCTGGTGCTAAGTCTGAGAAAAGGAGAGGTCTCAAAGGAAAGTTTCAACGTGACAAGAAGAAAGGGGGAAAAGTTTCTCAACACTTAGAGCCAAAGAAGAATTTTTTCAAAGGAAACTGCAAGTATTGCAAGAAGTATAGCCATAAGGTGGATGATTGTTATACTCTCAAGAGGAAACTTGACAAGCAAGGTACACTCCTAGCTTTGGCTTGTTATGAATCAAATATGATTGATGTTGCTCCCAATACTTGGTGGTTTGACTCAGATGCAACCATTCATGTTGTGAATTCTTTACAGGGGTTCACAAGCCTGAGGAAGCCAAGTGATGCTGAATCCAATATCATTGTGGGAGATGGAGCTAGAGTATCGGTGGAAGAAATAGGAGTAGTTACATTGCTTTTACTGTCACGACCCGTTTTCTGGGCACATGACCGGCACAATGATGAATATCCCATCACTGTAAGCCTTTCGACAAATTCTACCCATGAGTTAGATTATTAATCATTATCTCTATATTATCAAAATAACCATTCCTGAAGAAAATATATCAAATTTTCTTATTTGAAATTTATAGAGATTATTTGCATATAATAATAGATCCTCAACATAAAATACATTTATTGTACTGAAATACAAGCCAAATACCAAACTCCTGACCTAGATGTCCTAGACGATTACAGAGCAACATAATCTACAACAATAGAGGGGCCTACCCGATAGCGGGAGGGTCCAAAGTGATTTACTCTTCTAGCGGATATTCTTCAATGAGCGAATCGGCCTCGCGTTAATAAAATTCAAATACATTACCAGTCATGCAAGCATATCCGAAGGCTCATACTCAACCAATAAACATAGTTAGAAATTACATACAATAAGATAAAAATTCATCCAATTCAACGAACGTTACTAGTACTTATCAATGGCAATATATCCCGGAGAGCGCACACAGGCCGGCTCACCAATTATGTATATTTCCGCCATGACGCACAACATCATCCTCTTACATACAAGAAGATAAAAATTCATCCAATTCAACAAACGTTACTAGTACTCGTCAATGACAATATATCCCGGAGAGCGCACACAGGCCGGCTCACCAATTATGTATATTTCCGCCATGACGCACAACCTCATCCTCTTAGCTAGGGCGCCTCACGGATTTATCACCAATCCGGGTTATATCCCTACTGAGGGAATCGTTATCTCCACACTCATTGGTCAAGACACCCTGTCAACCGGGTTTTCCGCCTTGCCGTGAGAGGGGGTACTGTCCCGCTCAATCACAATCAATAGCATTTCATATCATAATCAGAAGCTCAATATAATATTCATCCATATAACAGGTATAGTATATAACTATATTATAGATTTATAAACCACATATCAAGATAACAATTAATACGTTTTTGAAAACATTCAAACTTCACATCATCATAAGATACTTATTTCATTTTATCCATACTTATGGATTAATTATCTCATTTAGATTCGTCATTCTGAATCCAATTTCCCCCTATGAATCTTGAGAGTGTCCTACGACATACTTTTTATCACCAGTAATGCTAAAACTCTATTAAAACGGGGTCGTTTCACTCACCTGGATTCCGTACGAGTATCACTTCTCTAAGTCGTTACAGACAAGAGTACTCAGGTGAATTTCAGTGTTCCGCTACAGAGATTTTCATGAAAGATTAGAGAAAATACGTTAGGATTGTTTTCATACAGACACTGTTCATACATACGGTTACTATTCATATATACAATCACTATTCATACATACGGTTACTATTCATATATACGGAGACTGTTTATACCAGAAATAGAGAATACAATCTGTAAAAGAGTACACCAGGTAAGTTCCCAGGAAAGAGTGGAGGGTCACACTGGACATACTTAAAAACCAGGTCTTTCCTTAGCCAGAACTTTCCTAGACATGTATTCTTCACAGTTTACATTCTATTTCGGTAATCAGATAATCAAAATAACATATAAACAGCTAAGGACAGTTTTTCTGATGTGGAAGATCAGCCAAAGCCGCAACCACAGAGCATACTTAAGAAAATAACTTCTAAAATTGAAAGACATGGAAAGGGCATAGTATCCTTACCTAAGCTGAAAAGGAAAGGCCCAAAATCTCAGAGGCCCAGCATTAGAGCAAGAGAAACTTAAGGAGAGAATAAGAGAAGTTGAAGGTGTGAGTTTAGAAGTAAAATGGAAGAGCCTATTTATAGGAAAAGTCAAAGGTACTATTTGACACTATACGTTAATAAAATATTCAATTTACTATTTATGAAAATGACATTTATAATAAAATAATTCACGTTAATCATTTACGGTTACTGTGCAAATTTCGGAAAAGTCGCAAGCGGCTTACTATTGAAAAACGTAAGGGGAAAACTATCATTTCACCTTAAACCTTTAAGTTTCTTTTCAAATCAGTCCTTTCATTTTAGTCCCTGAGGGTATTTTTACACATAAAACGTCATTTTTTCCTACGAACTTCTTTCTAGTTGTCTCTTATGACCAAACCACATTTAGTACTTGACATTTTGATTGTATAAATGAACAGTACCATATACGTAAATAGTATTATACGGGTGAATAGTATCGTATACTGAAATAGTAACAGTAGTTTGTAAACAAATATTTATATTTTATTTTTCATAGGTATTACATTTACCTTCTGGACATACTTTATTGTTAAAAGACGCTGTTTATGTACCTTCTATGAGAAGGAATTTGATTTCAATTTCAGTTTTGGATAAATATGACTACACTTTTGAATTCAGTAATGGAAAAGTTTTTATTCGTTTTAATTCTGTTACTGTCGGTTCAGGAGTATTATGTGATGGGTTTTACATGCTGAATTTGAATAATATGTCTGTTAACTCTGTTGTTGGAAATAAGCGTAATAGGACTGATGAAAGTTCTTCTATGCTGTGGCATAGACGCTTAGGGCACATTTCTAAGCCCCGGATTGAAAGACTGATTAAGGAAGGTATTCTTCATGATCTCAATTTCTCTGATTTTGATGCTTGCATCGATTGCATTAAAGGCAAGCTCACTGCCAAGACTAGGAAGAAAGGAGCAAATAGGTGTGATGATGTGTTGCAGTTGATTCACACAGACATATGTGGACCTATTACACCCACTGCTATGGGTGGATATAGGTATTTCATTACCTTCATAAATGACTTCTCGAGATTTGGTTGGATAGATCTCGTCCAAGAAAAATCCAGTTCCTTGGATGCCTTCAGATCCTTCAAGGCTGCTATTGAATTAAAGACTGGAAAGAAGATTAAATGCGTGAGGTCCGACAGAGGAGGTGAGTATTATGGCAGATACAGTGAGACTGGGAGAAATCCAAGACCATTCGCCAAATTTCTTGATGAATGTGGGATTGAAGCTCAATACACTATGCCTGGTACTCCTGAGCAGAATGGAGTTGTAGAGAGACGTAATCGAACACTCATGGATATGGTAAGATGCATGATGAGTCATACATCGTTACCAGTTTTCCTTTGGGGAGATGCCTTAAAGACAGCTGTGTACATCCTTAATCAAATACCTAGCAAATCTGTGCCGAAAACTCCATACGAACTGATGAGTGGAAGGAAGCCGAGTTTGAAACACTTTCATGTGTGGGGTTGTAAAGCAGAGGTTAGACCCTATAATCCTCAATTGAAGAAGCTTGATCTTAAAACTGTTAGTGGTTTCTTCATCGGCTACTGCATGGGCTTTAGAGGTTGCAGATTCTATTGCCCTTCTCATTCTACGCGAGTTATTGAGTCTGACAGAGCGATATTTTTTGAGGATGATTTGGATAGTGGGAGTCATACACCACGACCAACCACTCTCAAGGAAGATCGGACCACAGCTCCTGCGTCGCCTGTTTTACTTCCCATGAATATTGTGGTTCCAGTCGCTCATGATGATGATCAGACACTTCGAGGAGGACATGATGTAGTGGTACCACCTGTTATTGAACAGGAAACTGATGATACTACTGAAACAAGTGTAATGGCACCGCAAGATGTAGTGGCACTGCCAAATGACATTGCAGAAGCACCTCTATTGAGAAGATCTCAGAGAGTATGCAAGCCTTCTATACCAGTTGATTATGTGGTGTATCTTCAGGAGCATGAGTTTGATCTCCATAATGATGACGATCCTATCACTTTCCAGGAGGCTATCTCTAGTTCTCATGCGTCTGATTGGCTGAATGCCATGCATGATGAATTAGCTTCCATGTCTCATAATGGTGTTTGGGATCTTGTAGAATTGCCAGATGGTTGCAAATCGATTGGGTGAAAATGGGTCTTTAAGACCAAGCGTAGTCCAGATGGAAAAGTTGAGAGGTATAAAGCTAGACTAGTAGCGAAAGGCTATAGTCAAAAGGAAGGCATCGATTATAAGGAGACATTCTCACCAGTTTCTACGAAAGATGCTTTTCGGGTTGTTATGGCTTTAGTAGCTCACTTTGATTTAGAACTTCACCAGATGGACGTAAAGACAGCCTTTCTGAATGGAGATCTAGCCGAGGATGTCTACATGGTTCAGGCTGATGGTTTCATTGAACCAGGTAAAGAGCATTTGGTTTGCAAACTTAAAAAGTCTATTTATGGACTAAAGCAGGCATCCAGGCAATGGTACTTGAAATTTGATCGTGTTGTCACTTCTTTTGGCTTCAAGGAAAATGCTTCAGATCAGTGCATTTATTTGAAGACTAGTGGGAGCAATTTTATAATTCTTGTTTTATATGTCGACGATATTCTGCTTGCAAGCAGTTGTGTTAACCTTTTGACTGAGAAAAAATTGATGTTAAATAACCACTTTGATATGAAGGACCTTGGTGATGCTTCAGTTGTTCTAGGCATCCAGATTTACCGTGATAGGTTACGTGGCATTCTTGGATTGTCTCAGAGAGGATATATTGAAAAGATCCTCAAGCAGTTTAACATGCATTCTTGCTCCCCATGTGCTGCACCTGTTCAGAAAGGTGACAAACTATCTAAATCTCAATGTCCTCAAAATGATTCAGAGATATCTGAAATGAGAAAGGTCCCATATGCTTCCGCTGTTGGCAGTTTAATGTATACTCAAGTTTGTACTCGTCCTGATATCGCTTTTGCAGTTAATGCTTTAGGGAGATACTTGAGCAACCAAGGTTTGGGTCATTGGAAAGCCGTGAAGAAGGTCATGAGATATTTGCAGGGAACCAAAGATTACATGTTGACCTATAAGAAGTCTGATCAACTTCAGGTCATCGATTATTCTGATTCTGATTTTGCAGGTTGTCCTGACGACCGTAAGTCTACTTCCGGCTCTATTTTTATGATGGCAGAAGGAGCTATTTCTTGGAAGAGTGTTAAACAGACTCTTACAGCTACTTCTACCATGGAGGCAGAGTATGTCGCTTGCTATGAGGCTACTTCTCAAGCCATGTGGCTGAAAAACTTAATCTCTGGTTTTCACATTGTTGAAAGCATTTCTAGGCCACTGGTGATATACTGCGACAACACTGCTACTGTTCATTTCTCTCAAAACAACAGAAGCTCTTCTCGATCAAAGCACTTTGATATCAAATATCTGTTTGTTAGAGAGAAAATTCTGGAGTTTCAGACTCGTATTGAACATCTCGCTACAGAAAACATGTTGGCAGATCCACTAACTAAAGGCTTAACTGTTAAAGCTTTTCAGAATCATGTAACCCATATGAGATTAGTTAAGTCTTTTGATGTTTTGGGTTAGTGGGAGTCTGAGTGGTAAAACTACCTGCTTAAAAATATCTTTTTTTCCCACTTTATTCTTCAAAATCTATAATTTCACTAAATTAAATTAAAAATATATAAATTGAGTGGCAAAAATATAATTATATAGTATTATTAGTAGAGATTTGAATTAGTATTGGTTCATGAAACTTTAAAAAATAAAATTAAACTTTTAAAATAGATTGACTAAAACTTAAAATAAAAAAAATAAAAAACCTACAACGGTCAATTCACTCTAATCTACTTAAGCCCCAAGGGCTTTGGTTAATGGACTAAACTAAAAGTCTTTCTTCAAAATAAACTATTAAATTATTGGTCTATCTTATTCTATTTGCAAAGTTGTATTTTGATAGCTCTAATGATTTAGAGCCACGTGAATTTTTTTCCTCTTTTGCAAAAATTGAAAATGACCAAAGTTATTAGTTTATCTATTTATCTTTAAACGTTTATTAAAATATCTCCTGAAATTTTTAATTTTGTGCATCATATTTTTTTATTGATTTTTTTTGTATCTAAGATCATAATATTATTTGTATATAAGTCAAAAAAAAAACAAAAGGTGAAGTTTTTAAAAAAATACATTTAGTGTAACATCTCAAGTAATAAACACTGTCTTTCCTTTCTCATTTTTCTTCTACAATTATTTTGAAAAAGATAAAAAAGATAATTGGTTTTATATATATATATATATATATATATTGAAAATTTGAGTTTTAAAGTTTATAAGGATGAGGAACATTCGAGTTTTAAATGAAAAAGTTGATAAATTAGTTATATTGGATAAAATTAAAAATTTTAAAAACTTTAAAGTAAATTATTAATGCAGTTTTCAAGAGATTACAATTTTTAATTTAGTTTATAAAAAATTAAGTGTCTTAATTTAGTTTTTAAAGTATTTTATTTGTCTTTATTTTGTCCCTTTATTTGTTAAAGTGATTTTTGACAACGAAAAAATTAAGATTTAACAATGGCTTTATAAATTAAATTAAAGCAGCTGGTCTTTCAAACATTAAATTATTAAAATTATAATATTTTAAAAACTAAATCACTAATTTACTCAAGCCTTCTGGGTAGATTCTAGCAGTCCATCGACAACTTATCATGCGACTTAGAAGATGTGTGTCTTTTTAGCCATATAATGAGTCTCGATAAACGATCAAGATTTACTCCGGAACCTCCAATACTGAATTGGATCCAAATATAACATGTTATATTAAAAGTTGCCAAATGAAATCTTTAACATATTCAATGCTTAAATTCATTAAGAAATCTGATATTGTGTTCAGAAAGTCAGGAGAATTGAATTGATTAAATATTCTGTTTGATTTGATTTAAAAGGAATGATATTCTCATTGTATACAACATATAACAATGTACTCGAATACAAGCATTAATCTCCTTTAACAAAACATGGGATGAGTAGGGAGAGAGATGTAATGCTGGGTAGGCCTGAAACTTGGAGGCATATTCTAGAAGGAAGTCAGAATGTTATTCTTTGTATTGTGGTAGCTGTAGAAGAGTATTATCTTTTACTATCTACTTTTATGTTTATGTTTAAGTCCTTCTATTGTTTATTGAGAGGACTGGATAGAAGAACTATCATTTATAAGATTATTTTTAGTAGTGGTCATCATCTATATTTTTTAAATCTTTGAAATCTAAGTATGCTTTATGATTTGGAAATGTGACTTGTCTATACCTTTTTTGGGTGCAGGTGTGTTTATGTATTATCAATGCTCTCTTTACATGTGCGTTACTTGTCTATTCAAATGCATTTTAGTAGATTCAAAGAAATCAATTTTCAAAATCTGCAAAAGATTTGGAGTCTATCAAGTGTGTGTTTCTGTGTAATACCCGTTATATTTTAGAGTTGAGTATTCAAAGACTACGATAAATTTATCTTAGAAAAAATAATTACCTTATTTGTTTAATTATTGTGTGCTTGTTTGTGCATATTGTTGACAATATGGATTTTCACTTATAGATTGCATAAATTGAGGTGTATAATGAATGTTATCATATAGAATTTGTCCCATGGGTAAAATATGGATTGGAAATAAGAGGAATTTATAAAGAAGCTAGGAGAAAAATAATGTTACATATATAAGAAAATCTCCTTAGGGACTAAAATGAAAAGGATTAAAGTGAAAAGAAACCTAAGAGTTGAGGAGAAATGATAGTTTTCTCTTTAAGTTTACAATAGTAATAAATAATTCGCTGCCTTAGTGAAAAATATGTGGGCATAGTGAACTAAATTATTAAAACGCATAGTAAACTAAATTATTAAAGCACATAGTAAATTGAATATTATATTTGCGTATAGAAACCCTAGCTTCTCTTATAAATATGTCCTTCCATTTTACTTCTAAACTTACACCTTCATTTTCTCTTTTTTTCTCTTCTCAAAGTTTCTCTTACTCCGACGTTAGGGTTTTGAAATTCTAGGCATTTTTTAATCAATCCAAAACCAAGGTGAGGATACTATGTTCCTTTAAATTCGTAGAGGTTAAATTCTTAATATGCTCTGTGATTATGGCTTTAGCTGATCCTCCACATCAGAAAAGAATTATCCTCGACTGCTTGAGAATTATTTCCTGATTACCATAATAGAGTATAAAAATGTGAAGAATACATGTCTAGGAAAGGTCTGGCTAAGGAAAGATTTGGAACTTGAAAGTGTCTATTGTGACCCACCTCATTTTTCTGAGAACTTTCTTGGTGTATTTTTTTACTACTTATGTTCACTATTCTCGGTATGAATAATAACCGTATGTATAAATAGTATTCATATGCATAAATAATATCTATTCGTATTTATACATATGAATAATATCTGTACATATAAATCATATCTCATACATATAAATAGTATCTGTATGTATGAATAATAATCATACATATGAGTAGTGATAGTACATATCAATAGTTTTTTGTACAAAAGTAACATTGACTTTTTCTATCTGATATTCGTAAAAATCTCCATTGCTGAATTTGAAATTCAACTACATGTTCTTCTCTGTAACAACTCAAAAAGGTGACTCGAATACAGAATATATGTGAGTGAAGAACCTTGCTATTTATTTATTTTTATTCCAAGTACAATATAAATCTCACCTCATATCGTAATTAGAAATTTTAATTAAATTCTCTATTTAGTGATGATAATTTGATAATAGAATTTATTGTGTGATTTAAGATTATTTGATGAAAATTATGATTAAGAATATAATTATACACATAGAATAGTTGAAGGCATGACCCAAGATATCAATGTATGCAAATATATATATAGAATGGTTAAAGGCTTAACCCAATATACCAATGCATATAATTATACACATAGAATAGTTGAATGCATGTAATGGATTTGAACATGAATACAATGAAAATTGAATCCCTCAACATAAACTAAATATAAAGGTATAGAAACCTTTGATATGAATATAATTGTTTAAATTGTGATATTGATTATGGTATTTGTACTTGTGATATATTTATTATTGCACAGTTATTTACTCACTGATTTTTTATGAACTCACACTCTTTATGAATATTTTTTTTTAGATACAGTGGGTGAAAATGAAGGAAATCCGTAGAAGATTAGTATTCCTTGTGGATATTTTTCACGTTATCTAGAGGCTTATGAATCTACAAGCTTAGGAAATGCTCTGTAATCTCTATAGATCACTTAGGCTTGAAAAATTGTATCATACTATATGTTTTACTGTGTTGAAGATTATATATATATAGAAATCTCTTTCTTGAAAAATTTATGTTTGTATAGTTTTGGACTTTAGTGCTAATAAAAGATTTTATGAGATGTCATGGAGGTACACCTTCAAATTTATAGAATTACTCACATGTCCAAAATTGGGATGTGACATTATGTGCCCCTCTAGCTAGTATTTTTCTTCCTTATATTCTTTAGCCAATATTTTCTCGGGTTGCATATTAGAAATCTGTCTATTTGGATCTCCTTTCTTGTACAATATCCCCTTACACTTCTATGTAATCCTAGTTTGGCGTTATTTTAATAGAAATGATTTTCATTAAACTTTTCAATTTATAAAAAGAAAAGATTAAAATATATCCGACTATTAATATATCCGACTATTAAAATATAAAGTTTAACAAGCAAGACGCCATAGTATGCATGTCCATTTGAATAGTAAGTCATGATTCTAATCCACTATTTAATTGCCTTGTTTTAATATTAATATATCCGACTATTCCAAATTGGCATGTTTGAATGTAAAGAATAAGGAACATTTGATTTTGGTCCAAAATAGCAAGAAGAAGTTAATCAAATAAAATTTAAAGAACCCAAAACAACAAAAATGATTTAAATATCAATATACTGAAATAAATAAGGATGAACAGTAGGAAATTGTTTTAGCTTTATTGATTGACACCTCAAAATTCTGTATATTTGGACATCCATAAACCAAAAAAAAAAAAAGAGTAAAGAACATTCAAACTCTCAATTGACTTTATGTTTTCACATTGAGCTCTCTCTAAGACTTCTGCAAAAAATTGACCTTAATTTTATATAAAAGAGTTACTACATCTTTCATGATACATCGCTCTTTAGGCAAGTCTGCACAACAATTTAAAGCTAAAATCAATATGGAAGAAATTGCAGAAGCTATCATACCATTATACTCTTCATCTTCTTGCACCAAAGTTGAATCCATAAGTTTAATCACTTTATTAGGCACAGACTCACTAACCCAGCTTTTCAAGCTTAAGCCTGAATCAAACATATTATCTGTTGGCTTCTTCCCTGTGAATGTTTCCATGAGCACAATACCATAGCTATATACATCTCCTTTTGTGGACACAATTCCTCTGGATCCATACTCTGTATACCAATTTGTATAAAAAGAAATGACTACATTGTTTTATTAGATTAAGTCAGCATGATTATAGTAATAAGAAAAAAAAAAGTAGGCCACTAATAGTTTTCTTCAAATTTGCTTACATACATACATACATATATATATATATATCCAATTTTAAGCATTCTAAGTCATTAGTACTGATTGTGGTAGTATCCATAGGTAAAAAAATTGACAAAGAAATGTACATACATAACAAGTGAAAATCATCCATCACCTGGTGCAATATAGCCAAGTGTAGCAAATGTCTCTGTATGCGTTTCAAATTGTCTTTCATTTAAGAGCTTGGCAATGCCAAAGTCACTAAGGTGAGCGACCATTTCTTCATCCATTAAAATATTACTTGGTTTTATATCACAATGAACAACTGGTCTTAGAGAACCATGATGAAGATATTCCAATGCAGATGCCACATCTATCATTATATTCAATCTTTTAAAGAAATCAAGAGAAAGGTTATAAGAATGTAACCAATCTTCAAGGCTTCCATTTGTCATGAATTGCATTATTAGAGATTTGAAATCTATATTTGAACAACAACTAATGATCTTTATGAGATTACGATGTCGTAAATTTCGCATTATTTCACATTCTGTATCAAAACTCTGTGAAGCTGATTCTTTGTCCAAGTCAAATACTTTAACTGCAACCACCATCCCATCTGAAAATACTCCTTTGAACACTGAACCAAAACTTCCTTTGCCAAGGAAATTACTTTCATTAAATCCATTTGTTGCTTCTTGAAGTTTATAGTACGATATTCTTCCTATAGTTCCAAAGGAGGATAACTCCCTATCAATTGGAATACTGGCCCTTTTTCTTTTATGTAGTATAACTATTATGCAAGAAACAACCAGAACAATTAACAATATAGGAGATAAGTATTTTAGCAGGAGTATTCCCTTAGCTAACTTGTGCTTCATTCTTTTTCGGCATGGTAGAACTTGTTGTGGCTTTCCACAAAGAGCTTTGTTCATGGGGAATGATTTTGCAGAGAGATTCACAAAAGACCCACCATCAGGAATCTCTACTTGCAATCCATTGTAAGAAAAATTCGCAAACTTAAGATTAAGTGATTTCAAGGACTCAGGAATCTTACCAGTCAAATTATTTTGGGATAAGTCCAAGTATTCTAGGCTCACCAATTGCCCAATTGATTCTGGAATATGTCCTTGCAATTTATTATGTGCTAAATAAAGATATTCTAGAGTTTGCAAGTCACCAATAACTCCAGGAATGTTTCCAGAAATTTGATTTCTTGATAAATCCAACTTTATAAGAGCTCTGAAATTGCTTATCCCAATAATATGTCCATTTAACATATTAGAAGATAAGTTTACTTCCAAAATGTCAATCAAATTCGAAAAAGAAGAAGGTATTTCAGAAATGAAATAATTAGAGTCCAAATGAATCTCTCTTAAAAAAGTAAGATTTTCCAAGCAAACCGGCAATTCCCCTGAAAGCTTGTTTCTACTTAGATGTATATACCCCAAATTTCTAATTTTGCAGAGGCTATCGACCATAGAGCCTTCCAGTCCATTGCCATCCAAACCCAAATACTGGAGATCTTGTAACTTGTTTATTGTAGTAGGTATTGATCCCTTCAAATTGTTGTCCCTCAAACTAAGTCTAAACAAGTTACTAAGATTCCCAATTTCTAATGGTATATTACCATTAATTCTACAAGAATCTGCCCAAATTTGTTCTAGAGAATTTGTTAGATTTCCGATGAACTTGGGAAGTCTTGTGTTCAAAGTATTCCCAGATAATTGTAATTTTTTAAGGTGCCTACAGTTTATCAAGGAAGTGAAAAAGTTGATTTCAAGGGTCAACATATTGTGCTGAATAGATAGAACTTGGAGATCTCTTAAATTCCCAAGTGTATTAGGCATTACTCCAGCGAATTTGTTATGGTCCAAGTCTATAATTTGAAGCATAGAAGCATTGGCTATAGTATTTGGAATTCTTCCAGAAAGTTCATTTCCACGCAAGTATAGCTCATTTAGGTTGAGAAGGCTACATCCAAAATTGGATGGAAGGCTACCGGAGAGAGAATTATTATTCAACATTAGAAATACAAGTTTATTAAGATTGCCAATCTCCTTCGGGATAGGACCTAGAAGCAAAAATACAAAATTTATTAAACAAAGCAAATTATGAAGTTATATAAGTTGATAAATTAGTTTTTATCTTCCTAATCTCAATAAAAATCACTAAAAGATATATAAATTAAATAAATAATATCAAGACAATTAATTTTACCTATGATATGTGTTTTAATAAGAGGACATTGTAACACACAATGCTTGAGTGGAGATAATACATTTTATTGCTTATATTTCATCAAGAATGCCAGTTATATTCTTTTTGTTCTTTTATTATAATTCTGATTTTATAACTTAATAATAATTTAATAATATCAATACTAACAGAGAGAGAAATTACATTTGACCCCATATCTATTGACGTATTATAATAATAATAAAAAAATCATTGAAACATCACATTCATCTATAGGGAAAACAGAGTAACAGATAAATGTACAGTGTGAGCTGCGTGACTCTAGCCATGTGAATTACATTGCACTGAGCTACTGTGATTAATATCTTTAACATAGACAACGAAATTTGTAAAACCATTGCAAATTTATATATATATATATATTTAATTCAAAATCTTATTAAATATTATTTAATTCTAATTAGTTTTGCAGTCCGTCTCTTCCTCAAAAAACGCTGGGAAGCCAAAAAAAAATTTAACCAATTTTATTTTTTTTCATAATTTGTAAAGTATAAAAAATGGATTTTAATTTAATTTTAATTTTTAAATTTTATTTATATTTTATTAAAACAAATAAAAATTTAACATAAAAGTTTGCTACTTAAATTTTAATTTTTACATTTTAACATAAAAATAAAAAATAAGCAATTTTAATTTTGTCTATTTATTAAAATTATACAGAAATAAATATTTCAGTCATCACTTTTATTATCTGAGATTGTAATTTATATTTATTTGGAATTCATCTAGCACAGTTTCTTAATTCTCATAGTACTACTCCAAGCAATAATATTTTTGAAGGCATCCATATCAAATATCCTTTCTCTTTTATTACATTTTATAAATATGTACAAATATTTATTTTTAAAATAATTAATATTTAAAATTTTAATAGACTTTAACTAATTTAATTTGAGTCAAATCAAATTATAAAAGTATAAAAATTTTCAAATTTTTTTTCCTTTTCATTTATATGACTCCAACTTAAAACTTGGCTTAAAGAACAAAAATGTTAAACCAATTAAATCAATCAACCTTAACATAGAAGTATCTATTTCAAATTTTTTTTCCTTTTCTCACCGTTTGGTACTTCAAATCACATTCATATTTTTAATAACAGTGTTATTATATGACTTTATTATTTAAATTTTGAAACATATAAAAATATTAATATTTTAATCTTTGTCACTAATTAAATAGTTTATATTTTATATAGTTATTGTTATCTTAAATATAACAATAATTTTGGACATACCTGTCAAGAGATTATTACTTAAATATAACATTGTGAGCTCCTTGCATTGCTGCCAACCAGATGGGATGGGACCAGATAGCTGATTGGAGGAAAGATACAATACTTGTAATTTTGGAAGGCCATCGCACATATTTGAGGGAATGCTTCCTGTAAGTTATTTTGATTTAATTCAATATATTGAAGATAGTGGGTGGTATGGAGCCTAAGTATATAATCTTTAATTTTGAAATACCATCAATAGTGGGTATTGTAGTAATTATTTAACAAAAAACAGATTGTATCACAAATTTTATTTTAAAAATCATTTGTAACAATATTATAAATTGGTGACATAATGAACTTTTTAAAAATGGAAAGAGGAAAGAAAACGAAGTTCTTCACAAAAGCCACTTGAGTGACGATGCCCTTGTAGTAATTTTCTCTATTTACGAAATTACTTATTTATAAAAATAGATATAGCGAATTGGACATATCTGTCAAAAGATTACTGAAATACATACTGTAATTTTTAGAAATTACATATTTCTAAATTTCCATTTTATTAATTTAAATACATACTGTAATTTTTATTTTATCATGTAATTTGACTTTAAATGAATAATAAATTGAAAGCTTTAAGAGATTTAAAATTGTAAAAAAAAATTGCAAAGATGTTAAATGGAACGTTACTGATGAAATATATATATCGGAATGTTTCACGTCATGGTAGAATATTAAATTTCTAAAAAATTACAATTATCATAATCAAATACAAAAATTAAAGACTAATATCGCATTAATTGTTTAAAATATACACTATTTAATCAATATAAGGATTAAAAGTATATTTTATCCCATATAAATAAGAAGTAAAAAAGAAAATAAGAATAGCCTGATGACAATGATTATTTTAAAAAGTTAGTAAACCCATTCCCATTGTATTTCTATTAATTTGTTTTTTAAAAAAAATTTAAAAAGATAAAAAATACAAAATATAGGAAATATTTAATCCCAAATTATAGTAAATGACTTTGGTACACAAAACACACATACAAAATGAATTATGTAAAACATAATATGAAAAGATGGAATAGAAATATTTAAATAATATTCTATAAATGTATCATTGCTATAAATAGAGGCATACCTGTTAAAGAGTTGTGAGAGATACTAAGGGTCTGTTTGGTTTGGGCATTTCCTGTTTTCATTTTCACTGAAAATAGAAAATGGACGTGAAAATGCGTTTGGTTGAGTTAACTGAAAACATTTTCTTGAAAACATTTCTTAAAATAAGCTTAAATCTGAAAACACCAAAAAGATGTTTTCAGTGTTTCAGGAAATGTATTTCAGGAAATGAAGATTGAAAATGAAAACAGGAAATGTTTTCACAAACCAAACAGACCCTAAGCAATTCAAGTGAAGATAAGTTAGAAATAATTGGAGGTATACTTCCTGAAAGCTCATTCCATGCAATGTTTAAGATCTTTAAACGTTTGAGTCTTCTAATTTCTTTTGGAATAGATCCCTGGATAGAATTGTTATTCCAATCCAAGGTCTCTAATTTTGACAAATTAGACACACTCGGAGGAATGATACCTTCAAAGCTATTATTGTGAAAAATCAAGTGTTGAAGTGTGAATAAACCTCCTATCCATGATGGAATTTCCCCACTAAATTCATTGTGGCTCAAGTTGAGTATTTCTAATTTGTGTAATTGGAGTAACTCTTTTGGCAAGTAACTATAAAAGTAGTTTCCATGAAGATCAAGTTCAACTAAGGAAGATAGATTTCCGAGTTGTGAGGGTAAGGTGCCTGCAAGACCCATGTCACTAAGATTCAAGAGCCTTACTTGTTGATGGAAAGGATCACAAGTAACCCCAACCCAATTACAAAAGGAAGAAGAGATGGACCAATTAACTAACAGATTGCTAGGGTCTCTAATAATAGAAGACTTAAAAGTAAGAAGTGTAGACTCATCTATACTAAAATTAGTCTTACACAAAACGGTGCAGGCCATGAGGAAAAGTAGTGAGAGCATGAAGGAAGAGAAATGAGAAAAAAAGTTCGCCATGTTTAGTAGATTTAAGAACAGGGATAAGGCTATACTATATTTATATATACACACATATATAACCTTCTGGGAAACAATTAACATAGGCTAGGAATTGTAATGAAATGTGAAATTGGGCCATTTCGTCAACATGATTATAGGAAATGTCCTTGTCCTTCGCTTGATAATTTAGGTGTATTCATCAACTTGCTAGAGAAGATTTTTTTCATTTGGATTTGAAAAGACATAAATGAAAATGATAGAGAGAGAAAAGACTTTTATACGGAGTAGTGCGGAATGATTGAAATTATGAAAGTAAATTTGTCAAAACAATTCATTAAAAATTCGTTGTTTAATTGTTTCTATATGTTCATTGATTCAAATAAATTATCCTTATGCTGATAAGAAATAAAATGTGTAGAGTAGATATGTGATTTACAGGATTGTTAGAAGGGGCAATTAACTAAGTATAAGAAAAAAAATTTAAATTCTAATAAAATTTAGAAATTCATTATAAACTAGCATATGAGGGAAAATTATTTTCTTTTAATATTATCTTCTTAATTGACTTATCCAGGCGAGATTTTTTTAGTAACTTAAATGATTTATTTTTATTATTTTTTTCCTTTTTTGTAGGGCCAGAATATTTTCAATCTAACTTGTACAATAATTAAGATTAAATTTCTTTAGAAAAATTACACTTTATCCCCTTAATTTTTTTTATATGCAAAAAAATCCCTGAAGTTTCTAACTCAATAAAAGACCTCCTAAACTTTCTTCTATGGCATGTGACATGGCATGTGAGCTGTAAAATTTATTGGTGATATAACACGGGTCTTACTCCACGTCAATATTGAACTAACGGTCAACTAATAGAAAAGAATTTTGTGCACGGAATTAAAGTTAAGGAGGAGTTTTTTTTTTTGTAAATTTGAAACTTCAAGGGTTTTTTGCATATAGAAAAAAAATTTAGAGGGATAAGATACAATTTAAAGATATTTTACGGATACACTTCCTGTATTTGCTTGTATTTGAAAGAATAAGTTTTCTGATCAAGCCCATAACAGTAGCAACTAAATGCTAGAGGTGAACTGCAATCGGCATTATATTTTTATTTATTTTTTAGTTTGAAAAAATTATAATTTGAATGCTTAGAATTTTAAAACTTTTTCATTTAGTCCCTACTAAATAAAATTTGGTTAATATTTTGGTAGATTTTGCTTGTCGGATCAACTATATATGTATTTTGACACACTAGATATCCTTGATTCAAGCTAAGTTGTCCAAATTACTTAACATTTAAGCTACATCACTTTCCATATATATCTGAGTTAGCTTCATTTCATTATTTATTTTTACTTTCGTTTATACACAAGTCGTACATATTTAAAGTATTAATATATACATATATAATTGGCCATATCATTAAATTTTAAGGATAGAAGTTTATTGACAAGGACTAAATTAAAAAATTTATAAAATTGTAAGAACTTAATTATAAAATTTTAAACTATAAGGATCAAATTGAAAATTGAGTAAACTTATAGGAACCCACCAAATTAAAAATTGAGGAAAATTATAAGAATCTAAAAATTAATTTAACCAGAAAATATTAAAGAATCAAGGCAGTAGAATTTATGTTAATTGAAATGGTTTAACTATTTTCAGTTAATGAGATAAGAATTAAGTGGACAGTTCGAATTTTTATAAAGTGTTCATAATTGAACATGACATTCAAAGTTAGCTTCTTACTTATGGGACCATGGAGTACATACCACTTTGAATAATTGTTCCATGCCTATTTATTCTAACATTACAAACAAAATGTGAGATAAGAATTTTATGGATAGTTTAAATTTTTATAAAACATTCATAATTGAACATGACATTTAAATTGGCTTCTTGGTTATGGGACCATAGAATACGTACCACTTTGAATAATTGTTCCATGTCTATTTATTCTAACAATACAAACAAAATGTATGGAATATATTTTCTATAGAATATGACTATATAAGTTATGTTTAGGGGACCATGGAGTACGTATCACTTTGAATAATTGTTCCATGCCTATTTATTCTAACAACACAAACAAAATGAGTGGAATATATTTTCTATAGAATATGACTATATAATTTGTGCTTATCATATTATTCTTTGACTCATATTTAAATATTAAAAGTGACTTATCTTGTTTCCTTGGTCCAACCAAATTAATTTTTCCTTTTAACACGGCAACTCATGAAAAATATACTCTTCAACATTTTGTTTCTAATTATCCACAACCAGATAATTGATCAATGAGATATTTTGGGGCTATTGACTAAGAAGAACTATACATACATTTATTTTGGTATATATCTTGTTTATTTTTCTTCAAAAGTATCATTTGATAAGGTAATCATGCTTGATGTACTATTAGACACTTGATATGAGTACCTCTTTCAATAAAAGTTTTATGAAAATTAACTCTTTTTACTAGATCTAACTTTTGTCAATATTTATTTTGATACATGAAGAAGAAAGAGTTTGAATTAACTTTAAATTTAATGTTCCATTGAAAAGATTTTAATCAAAGTTACCATCAATCCAATTATATTCAATCACGTCAGTCTATTTAATTGTCCCTTCTTACACTCTAAATTGAAATGTAACAAGAGAAAAATATGTGGACTATTCTTATTCCACTAAAGATTCCATATTATTATACTTTTTTATTTATTTTTTTCTATATAACAAATTAACTTGACTTGAAAAATTATGAAAATGAAAGGTCACCTAGGCATTAATATGTCGCCAAAAGTTAAAGTTCTTTTTTTGTCTCTTATTTTTGGTATGGGTATCAATTTTTTATATTTATTTTGTATCATTTTTGTCTCACTTATTTGTAAAAGATGTTAATTTTATCTCAAGTACTAAAATCATTAATATTAATGAAAAAATGTTGACATATTCAAATGCCTGGACAAAGTTTAAGGTTAAATTTAATTTCAAATCCTTTGTTGTAAGTTTCAATTATGGTTTTCACATCTTGGAAAAGTTTCAATTTTATTATATTGTTTTAAAAATATATTAAGTTTCATTCCACTTAGAAATAAATGAATTTAGCATCTTTGTCGTCATTTGTGTACCAAGTTTTCTATTTTTGAGAAAATTCTAATCCATATTGCAACGGTTACTAACCCATGCTAATTGTAATATTTTTATTTTTATTTTTATTTTTATTTTTATTAAAAGAATTGTGTTTTCTATCTAATTTGTGTTAATTTAAATGATTTAGCTATTTTTAGTTTATAATATATGAATTGTGTGAATAGTGTAAATTTTTAAAAAGTATTCGTAATTAAATATGACATTCAAAGTTGCCTTCTTATTTATGAGACCATAAAATACATACCACTTTAAATAATTGTTCCATGCTTATTTATTCTAACATTAAACAAAATGTGTAGAATATATTTTCTATAGAATATGTCCATATGAGTTGACTTGTCATACTATTAAAAAGAACATATACTATTCCTTCGCTCATATTTAAATATTAAAAAGAACTTATCTGGTTTCCTCGATCTAACCAAATTAATTTTTCCTTTTAACGCGGCAACCCATGAAAAATATACTCACAACGTTTTGTTTCTAATTATCCACAATGAGATATATTGGGGCTATTAACTAAGAAGAACTATACATACATTTATTTTGGTATATATCCTTTTTTTATTTATTTTCATAATTATCATTTGATAAGGCAATCATATGAACAGTTAGGCACTTGATATGAGTATTTTAATACTGTAAAAGTACATGGTTTATAAAAAGAAAAAAGATATAGATAATTAAGTGATATTAACTCACATGTGTATGACATGTAATGCAATTTATATAAAATAGGTAGGATGGATTAGCTTAAGTTATGTATATTCAAAAAGCTAAAATGATATATAATTAGTCTTGTAGCTAAAATTTTAATAGAACATTAACAATATTTTAGTAATAAAGATTAAAATAAAAAAATTATAAAACTATAAGGACTCAATTATAAATTTTTAAACTATAGGGACTAAATTAAAAATTGAGTGAAACTAAAAGTACCAAGACTATAATTTAGCCTAACTTAAATTATATAGTCTCAACAAATGGCTAAATTTTATAAAAACCCATAAAACATATGTATTTTGATAATTTATACTTGGTCAACAATTTTAATACACTCAAAACTTTAGTTTCTCAGCTTATTTATTTGGCTTTATCAGCTTTTCTCTTTGAGAAGAGAGATGAATGAACGATATTTTTGTTATTTTAAGATATAATAAAATTTAAAAGATGAGAGATATAGTCGGACAAAAATATTTCAAGAACATAAATAAAAATTAAAATAAATATTAGAGGCATAAGTATTATTTATGCTTAAAAAATTATGATGTACTTATGTTTGACTCACACAATTTAACTCCCATATTTGTACCAAAACATATAATCAAAGTAATGTGTCTCATCAATTAACCTCCAGCATAAATGTTGATATTTTTAGAAGCTAATCTAAAAACTTTCTCGATCACAATTTATTTTATAGATTTGTGATTTAACTTTGAAAATATTGCATATTTTACAAAATATGCCTTATAGAGTATATTTATGTGGCAGGAAAATTTTTTTTTTTAAAATATATATATATTTGTGGATGCCATTATTCATGGTGGGGATGCTTTCTTTGATTATTAATGCCTTCTTCTAAATAGCCATTAGAAAAAGTAGACTTAATTAAATTAATAAATTTTCTAATTCATTTGAACAGTTGAAGAAATGGGCCAACCAATTGTCTCCGTAGGAGCAACGAATACAAATTGAAAATTGAGTAAACTTCTAAGAACTCACCAAATTAAAAATTGTGAACCCACCAAATTAAAAGTTATGTAAAATTATAAGAATCTAGAAAACAATTTAACCAGAAAATATTAAAGAACCAAGGCAGTAGAATTTATATTAATTTAAATGATTTAGTTATTTTTAGTTAATGAGATAATAATTATGTTAACAATTCAAATTTTTATTAAACATTCATAATTAACATGAAATTCAAAGTTAGCTTCTTACTTATAGGACCAAAGAGTACATACTACTTTGAATAATTGTTCCACACCTATTTATTCTAACATTACAAACAAAATGTGATATAAGAATTGTATGGACAGTTTAAATTTTTATAAAACATTCATAATTGAACATGATATTTAAATTGGCTTCTTACTTATGGGACCATGGAGTACATATATATTACTTTGAATAATTGTTCCATGTCTATTTATTCTAACATTACAAACAAAATGTGAGATAAGAATTGTATGGACAATTTAAATTTTTATAAAACATTCATAATTGAATATGACATTTAAATTGGCTTCTTACTCAAGGGACTCAAGAGTATATATCACTTTGAATAATTGTTCCATGCTTGTTTATTCTAACATTACAAACAAAATGTGTGGAATATATTTTGTATAGAATATGTCCAAATGAGTTTACTTGACTTGTAAACTTATGAACACTTGACGACTATTGCACCCACAAGTGCCTATCATATATTCTTTGACTCATATTTATATATTAAAAAGAACTTATCCTGTTTCCTCCATAGCTATTAATTAAGAAGAACTATACATACATTTATTTTGGTATATATTTTTTTTATTTTTTCATAAGTATAGGTAAGTGCTTGATGTACTGTTAGACACTTGATATAAGTACCTTTTCTAATAAGAATTTTATAAAAATTAACTCTTTTTACCAGATCTAACTTTTGTCAATATTTATTTTGATATATTAAGAAGAAAGAGTTTAAATCAACTTTTAAATTTAGTTTTCCATTGGAAAGATTTTAATCAAATATATCATCAATCTAATTACATTCAATCACATCAGTCTTTTTAATTGCCCCTTCTTACACGCTAAATTGAAATGTAATAAGAAAAAAAAGGTGTGGACCATTTATACTCCACTAAAGAGTCCATATTATTATGCCTCTTATTTTTTCTATGCAATATGCACCAATTAACTTTACTTGAAAAATTATGAAAACAAGGGATAACCTAGGCATTAATATGTCATCGAAGGTAAAAGTTCTCTTTTTTTTTTTACTTATTTTTATTATGGGTTTCAATTTTTTATATATTTATTTTGTATCAATTTTATCCCACTTATTTGTATTCATCCCAAGTATTAAAATCATTAATATTAATAAAAAAAATGTTGACTTATTCAAATGCATAGACAAAGGCTCATCAAGTATTTCAAACATATAGTTTAAATTTTAAAGGAGAAAATGCACTTTATTCTCATGAAGTTTGCTCTATATGCAGAAAATTTCATGAAGTTTTAAACTAAGCAACAAATCCCTATGAATTTTTATATTGTGCCAAAAACTACATGTCGGTTAGTTGACTGTTAGTCAATTGATGGTTAATGCTGACATGGACACTGAATAATTGTTAACAGATAATTCATGTGCCACATTAACTTTTTTCTACTCAATTACCGTATTCAATAGAATTACGACACGCGACATATGTTTAGTTTTGAAGAAAAACCAAAGTAGCACATACACAGCAAGATTTGAACTATGGTTTGGATAAAAGAAGGAAGAACTCTTCACTGTCTAGCCACTAATGCACATTCAAAATATATTTGCGAAATTTAATATATATAGGAACATTTTTTATTATATTCAAAATTCAAAAAAATGTGCATTAATTATTATATCTTATAAAACAATAACAAATATTAAAATAAGAAAATATGTTATTATTTTACATAACTAATTTTAAATTATATAAAAAATTAAAAAAATTTAATAACAAATCTTATAATATAAATTTTATTTTTATTAAGTAAAATAATTATAAAAATATACTATGCATATTAAAATTATTTTTAATATAATATTTGATATTATAATTTTTAATAATAATTAAATTTTATAATATCAAATCTTATATTAAAATTTTATAGTGTAATTTCAAATCATTTTAAATTATATTCAAAATTAATTATTATTATTGAAAAATATAATTTTTAAATCTTATATGAAAAAACAATTTTAATATGCATAGTGTATTTTAATAATTATTTTTAATATAAAATTTATTTTTATTGAGTGTAAATAACAATTAAATTTATATTATAAGATTTGTTATTGTTTTACAAGATATAATAATTGGTGTATATTGTTTTGAATTTTGAATACAATAACAGAGGTTCTTATATATATATATATACTACATTTTACAAATATATATTGAATCTGCATTAGTGGCTAGATGGTGGATAGTTTTTCCTTCTATTATCCCAGCCTAAGTTCAAATCCAACTGTGTATGTGCTATTTTAGTTTATTTCAAAGCTAAGCATATGCCACATGTCGCAATTCTATTGGATACGGTAATTGAATGGAAGAGGACTTACGTGACACATGAATCATCTGTTGATGTGACGCTTTAGTGTCCATATCAGAATTGACCATCAGTTGACTAATGGTCAACTAACCGACAGGTAATTATTGACACAATATGAAAGTTCGTATGAGTCTTTTGTTTAGTTTTAAACTTCATAAGAATTTTTTGTACATAAAACAATCTTTATGTGGGTAAAATATATTTTTCCCAATTTTAAATTACAATTTTGTCTTTCACGTTGAAGTAAGTTTTAATTTTAAACCCTTTGTAGTAAGTATCAATTATGTTGCTCAGGTTGGGATAAGTTTTAATCTTATTATATTGTTTTTAAAAGATATTAAGTTTCATCCACTTTGAAATGAATAAATTTATCATCTTTGTCGTCATTTGTGCATCAACTTTTCTATTTTATTATTATAAACAATAATTTGATATGGTACTTTAAACACTTTCTCAGATATCATGACTAAAAAGAAACATAAAATTACATTAAAAAAATAAGGGAGGCAACTAAAAGAAACAAAGATTTTTTTACTTTCGTAATTCAGTCTTCATTTTTAATTCTGTCTCCATCCTTATTTTTTTTTAATTTTCTAATATAATCCATTTTTACTGTAGACAATATCTCATTACAAGTGTGTCAATCTTGTCAAAGGTGACATGTCTACGTGACACATGGAGTTTGAGACAAATTTTTTATTTTAATATTATTTATAATCATAATTATCAAACTTAGATCAACCCAATAGGTCAATTCAAAAATTGGCGACCGATAGTCAAACCCGATTCGAACCAAGCATTTGAACAATTCAACAACCAACCCAAGAGTGATCCTAGGGAGGCAACCTAAAAGAAACAAAACACTAAGATAGTGCATAATTGAAATTGAACCCATATATATATATATATATATATATATATATATATATATATATATATATATATATATATCATCAAAAAATTAAATTTAGGGCTCTATTTGGCTCCTATTTTTAAAATTAATATTTCGCTTTTAAAAATAAAAGTTGACTGATACATTATTGAGAAGGAATATGTTTTAAAACCAATTTTTTAAAATTTATTTTTAAAATGGAAAAATCAAAACATATTTTATATGTTTTTGAAAACATTTTTATTTCAAACAATTAAAAAATTGGGTAGACTATTAGTAATTATGTAAGTTCATTAATGATGAGCTATTATATAAAGATGAGCTATTATTAAAAAAACAATTACCTGGTTTTAACCACTGCTAAAACTTAAAAAAAAAGAAAATTCTAACCCATATTGCAATGGTTACTAACCCATGCTAATTGTAATATTTTTGTTTTTATTTTTATAAAAATAATTGTGTGTTCTATCTAATTTTTGAGAAGCTATTGCTTCTAATATTTATCTTTCTTCATTGTTATAAATTTTTTTAACTAATTTGCAACAATCCAATTTATCATAATATGAAATTATTTGAAGTCAATTTGTAAAGCCATTCTTAATAGTAGGATAATATATTTGATAAATTTATTAAAATGTAACTTAGATTATGACAATTAATGTATTTGACACGTTTTTTTTATCCTCCTTTAAAATATCAATACTAATTATTTCATTATATTGAATTTATCTCAACAACACTAAAACTTTTATCATAGAAAAAAAATTCCAAAGGCTTTTTTTTTGTTCTCTAAGGTTTTAAAATTGTTTTCAAAACAAATTTTACAAACTGAATTTGTTTTAAATTTTCAAAATTAGTGTCTAAAAAAGTTCACAAAACTTGTTTATAAAATTTAAAAAATAAACACATCTAAATAGGCTCAAATTTCACAAAACTAATTTGTATGAGCGGTCATTTTTATTCTCACTTCTTTAAGTAATATCTTCTGCATTGAAATTACTTACCATCACTTAATTTTTAATTTAGTTCCTATAATTTAAAATTTTTTTAATTTAATCTTTATAGTTTCAGATATTTTTAGTTTAATCCTTGTTATAAAACTATTATTTGTATGTCATAAAAATTTTCTAACACAACTAATCATATATACATTAACATTTTAAGTATACGTGATTGATGTTAACTAAAAGAAAAAAAAAGATAAATAAATTATATTAACTCACATGTATAAAATATGTAATGCAATTTATATTAAATAATTAAGACAAATTAAGTTGTGTATATTCTATATATATATATATATATATATATCTGTCGTATTACTAAAATTTAATAAAATATTAACAAAAATTTTAATAGTATGGATTAAATTAAAAAAATGTAACCAACATGTGATTGACTCAAGTGGAATTGGACTTAGGCCCCTTAAGCATGAGGTCAGGTGTTCAATTCCTAACTCTTGCATATGGAAACATGGTTCGAAGGGGAGACCCTACTACGATGGCCAGCCAGTGTCTCTGGCGGAAATTAGTCATCGGCAAAGTCGGTAGAAACTTCACACCATACCATGGTAACCAAAAAAAAAATAGAAAAACATAAAATTATAAGGACTTAATTACAAATTTTTAAATTACAGGGATGAAATTAAAAATTAAGTTAAACTATAATACCAAAAATATAATTTAAATGGTATAATTGATGTAATATAGTTTTTATTATCAAATTTGGAGAAAAATATCTTTCCCATTTTAACGAGTATCAAATCAATCCTCATCTCTTCATGGAATCTTTGAATTCATAAATTCACAAATGAGTTGTTTTTCCTCAAGTAAAGTTGATGCTTGCCTATATAAATTTATTTATAATTTATTGATGCAAATTTAAAAAAAAATTAATATTATCAAAATAAACGATTAATATAACTTATAAGGTTAAATTTATTCTTTTTGTCCTTATAGTTTCACTTAATTTTTAATTTAGTTCCTATAGTTTAAAAATTTGTAATTGAATCTTTATAGTTTCACTTATCATACTATTTCTAGGCTCATATTTAAATATTAAAAAGAACTTATCTTGTTTCCTTGGTCTAATCAAATAAATTTTTCCTTTTAACACGGCAACCCATGAAAAATATACTCCCAACATTTTGTTTCTAATTATCCACAATCAAATAATTGATGAGAACTACACATACACTTATTTTGGTATAAATCTTTTTTTATTTATTTTCATAATTATCGTTTGACAAGGCAATCATACTCGATGAACTGTTAGACACTTGATATGAGTATATTAATACTATATAAAGTACATGGTTTACAAAATGAAAAAAGATGTAGACAATTAAGTGATATTAACTCACATGTGTATGATATGTAATGCAATTTATGTGAAATAAGTAGGATGAATTAGCTTAAGTTATGTATATTCAAAAAGCTAAAATGATATATAATTAATCTTGTAGCTAAAATTTTAATAGAACATTAACAATATTTTAGTAATAGAGATTAAAATAAAAAAATTATAAAACTATAAGGGCTCAATTACAAAATTTTAAACTATAGGGACCAAATTAAAAATTGAGGGAAACTATAAATACTAAGACTATAATTTAGGGTAACTTAAATTATATTGTCTCAACAAATGGCTAAATTTTATGAAAACCCACAAAACACATGTATTTTGATAATTTCTACTTGGCCAACAATATATGATAAAAGGTAATTTTGTTATTTTAGAGCATATATGATAAAATCTAAAAGATAAGAGACATAATCAGACAAAAAAATCTCAAAAATATAAATAAAAATCAAAATAAATATTTGAGGCATATAGTACTATTTATGCCAAAAAAAAATTATGATGTACTTATGTTAGACTTGCACAATTTAACTCATATATTTGTACCACCACATCTAATCAAAGTAATGTGTCTCATCAATTAACCTAGCATAAATGTTGATCTTTTTAGAAGCTAATCTAAACAATTTCTCGATCACAATTTATTTTATAGATTTGTGAAAAAATAAATTGTGCTTTAACATCGAAAATATTGCATAATTTACAAAATATGCCATTATTCATGCTGGGGATGCTTTTTTTTAATTAAATAGTGCCTTCTTATAAATAGTCATTATAAAAAATAGACTTAATTAAATTAATAAATTTTCTAATTCATTTGAACAGTCGAAGAAATGAGCCAACCAATTGTCTCCGTAGGAGCAACGAATACAAATTGAAAATTGAATAAACTTATAAGAAGTCACCAAATTAAAAATTGAGTAAAATTATAAGAATCTAAAAAATAATTTAACCAGAAAATATTAAAGAACCAAGGTAGTAGAATTTGTATTAATTTAAATGATTTAGCTATTTTTAGTTAATGACATAAGAATTGTGTGTACAGTTTAAATTTTTATGAAGCATTTATAATTGAACATGACATTCAAAATTGGCTTTTTACTTATGGGTCCATGGAGTACATACCACTTTGAATAATTGTTTCATGCCTATTTGTTCTAACATTACAAACAAAATGTGAGATAAGAATTGTGTGAACAGTTTAAATATTGATAAAACATTCATAATTGAATATGACATTTAAATTTCGCTTCTTACTTATGGGACCATGGACTACATACCACCTTGAATAATTGTTCTATGTCTATTTATCCTAACATTACAAACAAAATATGTGGAACATATTTTCTATAAAATATGTCCATATGAGTTGACTTCACTTAACTAATGGACTCATGACTTCTATTGCACCCACAAGTGCTTGTCATACTATTCTTTGACTCATATTTAAATATTAAAAAGAACCTATCTTGTTTCCTCCCAACATTTTGTTTCTAATTATCTGCAATCAGAAAACTGATCAATGAGATATATTGGGGCTATTAACTAAGAAGAGCTATACGTACATTTTTTTTATATATCTTTTTTTTTCATAAGTATCATTTGATAAGGCACTCATGCTCGATGTATTGTTAAACACTTGATATGAGTATCTCTTCCAATAAGAGTTTTACGAAAATTAACTCTTTTTACTAGATCTAACTTTTGTCAATATTTATTTTGATACATGAAGAAGAAAGAGTTTGAATCAACTTTAAATTTAGTGTTCCATTGGAAAGATTTTAATCAAAGTTACTATCAATCTAATTACATTCTATCATGTCAGCCTATTTAATTGCCCCTTCTTATACTCTAAATTGAAATGTAATAAGAAAAAAATATGTGGACTATTAATACTCCACAAAAGAGTCCATATTATTGTACCTTTTATTTATTTTTTTTATGCAATATGTATGAGTTAACTTGACTCGAAAAATTATGAAAATGAGAGGTCATCTAGGCATTAATATGTCATCGAAGGTAAAAGTTCTCTTTATTTTTCTTTCTCTTATTTTTAATATGGGTTTCAATTTTTTTATATATTTATTTTATATTAATTTTGTCCCACTTATTTGTAAAAGATGTCAATTTCATCCCAAGTACTAAAACCATTTAAATCATTAATATTAATGAAAAAATGTTGACATATTCAAACGCATTGACAAAGGCTCATCACTCATCAGGTGTTGCAAACATATAATTTAAATTTTAAACTACAATTTTGTCTTTCATATTTAAGGTAAGTTTTAATTTTAAACCTTTTGTTGTAAGTTTCAATTGTGTTCCTCACATTTGGAATAAGTTTCAATTTTATTATACTGTTTTTAAAAGATATTAAGTTTCATTCCACTTTGAAATGAATGAATTTATCATCTTTGTCGTCATTTGTGTACCAAATTTTCTATTTTTTTAATGTTACTATCATAAACAACAATTTGATATGGTACTTTAAACACTTTCTCAGATATCATGACTAAAAAGAAACATAAAATTACATTAAAAATATAAGGGAGGCAACCTAAAATAAACAAAACACTAAGATAGTGCATAATTGAAACTGAACCCATATTTATCATCAAAAAATTAAATTTAGGGCTCTATTTGGCTCTATTTTTAAAAATAATATTTTGCTTTTAAAAATAAAAATAAAAGTTGTCTGATACATTATTTTGAAGGAATATGTTTTAAAACCAAATTTTGAAAATTTATTTTTAAAAATGAAAAATCAAAACATATTTTATTTCAAACAATTAAAAATTGGGGTAGAATATTATTAAATATGTAATTTCATTAATGACATTTATATAAAGATGGACTATTATAAAAAAAAAATTACCAGGCTTTAACCACTACTGAAATTAAAAAAAAAAATTCTAATTCATATTGCAAAGATTGCTAACCCATGCTAATTGTAATATTTTTATTTTTATTAAAAGAATTGTATTTTTTATCTAATTTTTGAGAAGCTATTGCTTCTAATATTTATCTTTCTTCATTTTTATAAATTTTTTTAACTAATTTGCAACAATCCAATTTATCATAATATGAAATTATTTTAATTCAATTTGTAAAGACATTCTTCATAGTTGGATAATATATTTGATAAATTTATTAAAATATAATTTAGATTATGACAATTAATATATTTGACACGTATTTTTTATCCTCTTTTAAAATATCATTACTAATTATTTCATTGTATTGAATTTATCACAACAACACTAAAACTTTTATCATAGAAAAAAATTCCAAAGGCTTTTTTTGTTTTCTATTTTAAAATTTTTTTCAAAACAAATTTTACAAACGGACTTTGTTTTTAAAATTTCAAAATTAGTGTCTCAAAAGAGTTCGCAAAACTTGTTTATAAAATTTTAAAAAAAAATAAACACATCTAAATAGGCTCAGATTTCACAAAACTAATTTGTATGCACATATCAGTAACAAGTAATCATTTTTATCCTCACTTCTTTAAGTAATTTCTTCTGCGTTGAAATTACTTACCACATGAAGCTATTGCTTCTCACATCAGTAATGTCTTCCGATTTGTTTGATATATTCTTGAGAGGAGGGATAGTTATAACTGGATTAAATTATCCTTTTGGTCCTTACAGTATTACTTAATTTTTAATTTAGTTTCTATAATTTAAAAATTTGTAATTTAATCCTTATAGTTTCACATATTTTTAATTTAATTATTGTTATTAAACCATTATTGATATGTGACAAATTTTTTTTAACGTAACTAACCATATGCACATTAACGTTATAAATATACGTGATTGATGTCAACTAAAAAGAAAAAAGTTAAAACATTCTTAAGGTCCTTGTAAATTTACTGAAGAATGATTGTAGTCTTTACATTTTAAAAATAATAAATTTAGTTCGTGTAGTTTTAAAAATTAAGAATTTAGTCCGAGAATTACTCTTTGGTTAGTCAACCTTTTGACTGTGACACAGCACTAACTTGAATGATTACATCATCTTTAAAATTCAGCCTTACATCCTCTCCTCCGGCATGCTTTCCTCCGGCGTCGTCTCCTCTGCCTTCCTTTGTTTTCTAACTGATCCTGAAATTGCTGGATTGCTGGCTTATTTTGGAATAGTATATGCTTATTATGCTGATTATGCTGATAATATTTTTGGCTGATTATGCTGATTATATTTATGGCTATTTATGGATATTCAAGGTGACTGGAGGACCCCAGTTAGGTTTAGAAAAAGATTCATGTAGCCACAACAATGCACAAGCAGATAAAGTTAGTGCTCTATTATTCATTTTCTTCTTTTTTAGTCTTGAACTTATTCTAGTCTCTATTACAGCCTACCTCCAGCATTGAAAAAGCATTAATAATTATTCCCTTTCTGTTATATGGCTTCCATCGTCTTAGGTGATCCATAAAACGTTCATGATATTCATCTACAAGACCAATTGCATATTAAAAACTGGTCTGTTAATAGTGGAGTCACATTCACTTTAGGCTTCACAACCTCAAAGAGAGTATGAAATTGCCCCATGTCCTGTATATAGCTCATCACTTCAAGAGATAATATCGACTTTATCTGAGCCAAAATGAAACAATTTTTGTATGCTCTGTTTCTGTTATTCCTATGTTATAGTTCAGTTTGTTTCTATTTTTATTATTCTGTTTCTGTTATGCTCTGTTTGTTATTCCAAACTCCCTGAACAAGATAGGAAAAACAGTAAATCAAAGCCTATCCAATTAATGGTCAGAGCCAAAATGGGTAAACATTCAACATTTGTTTCACTTTTTGTTATTTACCCAATTTATGATGCAGAGACCGTGTCTAGCTTCTCTCGAACTTGTTAATAGCAATCCACGACCAGAGGGATAGCCAGGATCCCTCGGTTAAGTGGGGTTGAATTTTCATTGGTTTTTTTGGATCTGATAATAATTCTTCTAAATTAATTTCAATTTGTTGCTTATTTAATGATAATTTCCTCTTAAAAAATATTTCTATTACAAAAAAAATATTTTTTCTTCTAAATATTAATTGCATAATCAATCAAATAATTTGATAGAATTAGACTTATATACAAAAATCCAAAATTTCAAGCTTTTACAAAAAAGTTCCTAATAATGGAATGATCAATTAACCATCATCAAAGAAAAATTTCATGAAATTGACTTCACAAATATGTTCATAATGATCCTAATTATATAATCAATCAACTAATTTGATAGAATTAGATCTATGTACAAAAACTCCAAATTTCAAACTTTTACAAAGAGTTCCTTAACAATGAAATGAGAAATTAACCATCATCAAGAAAAAATTTCATGAAATTGACTTTACAAATATGTTACTCATGATCCTAATTACATAATCAATTAACCAATTTGATAGAATTAGACCTATGCACAAAAACTCGAAATTTCAAGCTTTTACAAAGAGGTCCCTAACAATGGAATGAGAAATTAACTACCATAAAAAAAAGTTGTGACTATGGGGAGTAGGAGTTTTGTGACCGTGAGCAGCAGAGAGGGACAGAGTCACTGAAGTGAGTTCAAAAAAATTAAAGGGGTTCAAAAGAAAAACAAGAAGGGGGCAAAATGAAAAAAAATTTTACATATAAATTTGTAAAATTCTGCACTCCCCTCAAGCTTATGTAGATCTGCCCCTATGCACAACAAAGCCGAGGCAGATGCGCATGCCGGAGCAGACAACACACGTCGGAGTAGACGCACACGCCGAAGAGAGAAGCGCACGGGAAGAAACTCAAATCCAAAAGTAAGAGAGATAACGAACAAGAATTTAAAATACAGAAGAGAAGAAGAAGAAAAGGAAAAAGAAACAAAAAAAAAAGCCCCTCACGTGCGAAAAGGAGAGCAAAGGGAAAAAGAAACAGACTGATGCCACGTCAGCGTATTTTGATAATTTTATGAATACCCATAAAACATGTGTATTTTGATAATTTCTACTTGGTTGACAATTTTAATACACTCAAAACTTTAGTTTCCCCACTTATTTCTTTGGCTTTATCAGTATCTCTTCTCTTTGTTGGGATACTTTTCTTTGAAAAATCATTTTGATTTGAAAAAGAAAGAAAATTGTTTTGGGGGAATTAGACAATGAATCCTAGAAGAATTAAAAGAAACAAATTAAGAACAGAATAGTCTTCCTGCTGTTTTGATGTAAACAAAAGAACTACAGATGATGGCATGAAATATATATATATATATATAAGTATTAATATATACATATATAATTGGCCATTTCAATAAATTTTAAAGAAAGACATATAGAAGTTTAGTGGCGTAGACTAAATTAAAAATTTATAAAATTGTAAGAACTTAATTATAAAATTTTAAACTATAAGAATCAAATTGGAAATTGAGTAAACTTATAATTAGAACCCACCAAATTAAAAATTGAGTAAAATTATAAGAATCTAAAAATTAATTTAACCAGAAAATATTAAAGAATCAAGGCAGTAGAATTTATATTAATTTAAATGATTTAACTATTTTTAGTTAATGATATAAGAATTGTGTATACAGTTCAAATTCTTATAAAACATTTAAAATTGAATATGATATTCAAAGTTGACTTCTTATTTATGGGGCCATGGAGTACATATATACCACTTTGAATAATTATGCCATGCCTATTTATTCTTACAATAAAAAAAAATGTGAGATAAGAATTGTATGTGCAATTTAAATTTTTATAAAATATTTATAATTGAACATGACATTTAAATTAACTTCTTATTTATGGGACCATGGAATACATACCACTTTGAATAATTGTTCCATGCCTATTTATTCTAACATTACAAACAAAATGTGTGGAATATATTTTCTATAGAATATGTCCATATGAGTTGACTTGACTTATAAACTTATGGACACTTAACTTCTATTGCACCCACAAGTGCCTATCATTCTATTCTTTGACTTATATTTAAATATTAAAAAGAACTTATCTTGCTTCCTCAGTGGCTATTAACTAAGAAGAACTATACATACATTTATTTTGGTACAAATCTTTTTTTTTTCTCTAAGTATAGGTCAATGCTTGATGTACTGTTAGATACGTGACATGAGTATTTCTTCCAATAAAAATTTTATAAAAATTAACTCTTTTTACCAGATCTAACTTTTGTCAATATTTATTTTGATATATTAAGAAGAAAGAGTTTGAACCAACTTTAAATTTAATGTCCTATTGGAAAGATTTTAATCAAAGTTTCCATCAATCTAATTACATTCAATCACATCAGTCTATTTAATTGCCCCTTCTTACACTCTAAATTGAAATATAATAAGAAAAAAATGCGTGGACTATTCATACTCCACTAAAGACTCCATATTATTGTATTTTTTTGCCTTTTTTCTATGCAATATGTATGAGTTAACTTGACTTGAAAAATTATGAAAATGAAGAGCCACCTAAGTATTAATATGTCACCAGAGGTAAAAGTTCTCTTTTTATCTCTTATTTTTAGTATGGGTTTCAATTTTTTTTATATATTTGTTTTGTATCAATTTTGTCCCACTTATTTGTAAAAGATGTCAATTTCATCCCAAATACTAAAATCAGTTATTATTAATGAAAAAATGTTGACGTATTCAAATGCATGAACAAAGACTCATTAGGTGCTTCAAACATGTAATTTAAATTTTAAACTACAATTTTCTCTTTCACGTTTAAGGTAAATTTTAATTTCAAATCCTTTGTTGTAAGTTTCAATTATATTCCTCACCACTTGAAAAAGTTTTAACTTTGTTATATTGTTTTTAAAAGATATTAAGTTTCATTCCACTTTCAAATGAATGAATTTATCATCTTTGTCGTCATTTGTGTACCCACTATTCTATTTTTGAGAAAATTCTAATCTATATTGCAACGATTACTAACCCATGCTAATTGTAATATTTTTATTAAAATAATTGTGTTTTCTATCTAATTTTTTAGAAGCTATTGCTTCTAATATTTATCTTTCTTCGTTATTATTATTATTTTTAACTAATTTGCAATAATCCAATTTATCATAATATGAAATTATTTTAAGTCAATTTGCAAAAACATTTTTAATAATTTATGTAGGTGGATAATATATTAGATAAATTTATTAAAATGTAACTCAGATGACAATTAACGCATTTTTTTATCCTCTTTCTAAGATTTTTTTAATTAAGGTTTATAGAACGAAAACGAAGAGCTACGTACCCAACAAATAAAACAAATCAACACATGTATATAAGACTATAATAGCCTCCGCTGTAACTTTCCACGTCTCCTTTAATCTCACAAGCTACAAAATTTCAAGTGCTCCCCTCCCTCTTTACAAGGAAACCCAATTGTCCATCCCTTTTACTTATATATATATATATATATTCTCAATTTTTTTAAAGTTATATTTCAATTAATTTTTAGTCCCTTATTTTATTTTTGTATTATTTTTGGTTTTGGTTAGAAGTTATAACTATTAATGTAAGAAGATAAAAATGTGTGGACTATTCATACTCCACTAAAGAGTCCATATTATTGTAAAAGATAAAAGTTCTCTAGGCATTAATATGTCATTGAAGGTTAAAGTTTTCTTTTTGTCTCTTATTTTTAGTATGGGTTTCAATTTTTTATATATTTATTTTGTATCAATTTTGTCCTACTTATTTATAAAAGATGTTAATTTCGTCTCAAGTACTAAAATCATTTAGATCATTAATATTCATGAAAAAATACTGACATTAAATGAATTTGAAAAAATTATAGTAAATTTTTATATAATTGTTATAATTGCTATATAATTGGTAAACTAGGTAAATTTTTTTATTGAAATATGTTGTCCTTTGGTAAATTATCATTTATTATATATAAATAATTAAATAATTAATTACTATATATTTTTTATATAAAAACTAATCTATCGTTTGAAATGTTTATATATGGACATCCTTTATTAGATATATTAATAATTAATAAAATTTATAAATTAATAAATTTGTTATATAATTGATATTATTAATTACTACATTATTATAATTGATACTATTAATTAATAAATTTTAATTTATCTTAACATATCATGGGTCATAGGGTAGTTTATAAACTTATTTATTTTATTTTAAAAAAAAATGTTCATTAGTTTAATGATAGAAATTAAATATTAAAAAATTTAAATTTCAAAAATTAAATTAAGCTTTTAAAAAATATATTAAATATTAAAATAGGTTATTTTTTTTCTTATAATGTAATTTTAATTATTTGAAATAAAAAAATAGATATTAAAATTATAAAACTTTAAAAAATAGAATTAAATATTTTTTAAAAAAAATAGACTAAAGTTTAAAATATATATTAAAAAAATACAAGGGTTGACCCACTACAATCCACTTAAATTTTAAGGATTTTGATGAGTTAAGCTAAAAATTATTTTTTAAAAAAAATTATTAAATTATTAGTCCATCTCAACTTATTTGTAGGGTTGTATCTTGACAACTATAGCCATTTATGGATTCTGTTGTAAAATTCAATAGCCTAAATTGAACCAAACACTGTGATTAATTTTAGAGTGCAGCAGGAATGACCGAATTGTGTGGTTTATCCACTTATCTCAAAAGTTGATTAAAAATATCTCCTAAAATTTTTAATTTTGTGTATCATAATTTTTCTATTGATTTTTTTTTATCTAAAATCTTAATATTATTTGTTTATAAGTTAAAAAAAAAGGTTAAGTTTTTAAAAAAATGCATCTGATGTAACGTCTCAAGTAATAAACACAGTCTTTCCTTTCTCATTTTCTTCTTCACTTTTTTTTTGAAAAAATAAATTAGGATAATAGGTTTTATATATATATATATATATATATATATATTGTTAATTTGATTTTTAAAGTTTACAAGGATGACGAACGTTAGAGTTTTAAATTAAAAAGTTGATAAAGTAGTTATATTGAATAAAATTAAAAACTTTAAAAACTTTAAAGTAAATTATTAATGCAGTCCTAAAGAATTATAATTTTTATCAGTTTATTTTATGAAAAACTAAGTGTTTTATTTTAGTTTTTTAAATATTGTATTTGTCTTTATTTTATCTTTTTATTTATTAAAGTGATTTTTGACAATAAAATTTAGCAATTAAAAATGTCAAATTGAAACAAATATAATATTTTATGAATTAAATTAAGACAACTGATCTTTTAAAAATTAAATTAAAAAATAACTAAATTAGCAATTTACTCACGAATCTACTCTTAACATTTTAAAGCCGTTGAGTTTTTTTTTGTATTTTAACTTTCTTTCAAATTAATATATATATATATATATATATATATGTCTAGCATCTCCCTGAAACAAGTATAGCACGCTATATTAATAAATGTCAAATGAATTCTCTAACTGATAAATCTGACATTGTGTTCAGAAGTAGTCAAGAATTGAATTCATGAATTGATTAAATATTCTATTTCATTTGATTTAAAAGGTTATTGTTGCGTAAAACAATTTCTACAATTCCATTCACATTTGGACTTTATTAAGTTGAATAGAACTATTAAGTTAACAATTGGTCATGATGGAAGACATCCCTGGTCTTATAATTACCATGTTGACTAAAGCACGCACACACATTGATTATAGCATTTCAATAAATTAAGCAAATAACCGATTGATTCGAAAACTAAGTACAATCTCAGCAATTATCCTCATTTACTCACGTGGGATGTTTAATAGTCGTAATTACTACCATGTGGACCAAAGCTCACGCATCCACACTCACTGATTATGGCATTTCACAAAATTAAGCAAATAACAGATTGATTTGAAAACTAAGTCGCATAAAAACGACAGCAATTTATAAAAGGAAAAAGATGAAATCGAAAAATAGAAAATATATGAGTGAAGCAGGAGAAAGCCAAAGTGAAATAACCGAGCTTGATAGAATTGATGATAAGATCTCTGATTTCTTGACCTTGCATGCGCCAGACACCCAATCAGATTATTGGCATCTTGAAGCCATTCTTGAGTGTGATTGCCATCTTCACTGTCACTCCGTGTCGCCTCACTTCTCCCGACCCTCCTATACTGTCTTATTACAGCACTGTGCAATTGAGTGGTAAAACTGCCTATTTAAAAATATCTTTTTTTCCCCACTTTATTCTTTAAAATCTACGATTATATAATTCTTATTGTCAAATCTTTTCTAAATTAAATTAAAAACTAAACGGATTAAGTGGCAAAACTATAATTATGTAGTATTATTAGTAGAGATTTAAATTAGTATTGGTTCATGAAACTTTAAAAAATAAAATTAAACTTTTAAAATAGATAAACTAAAATTTAAAATAAAAAAAAATCTACAAGGATCTAATTCACTTAAGCCCTAAGGGTTTTGATTGATGAACTAAATTAAAAGTCTTTCTTTAAAATGAATTATTAAATTATTAGTCTATCTTAATCTATTTGGAAAGTTGTATTTTGACAGCTCTAATGATTTAGAGCCACATGATTTTTTTTTTCCTCTTTTGGAAAAAGTGAAATTGACCAGAGTTATGTAATTTATCCATTTATCTTAAAATTTTATTAAAATATCTCCTAAAATTTTTAATTCTGTGCATCATATTTTTTCTATTGATTTTTTTGTGTCTAAAATCATAACATTATTTGTATATAAGTCAAAAAAAAGGTTAAGTTTTTTTTAAAAAAATACACTTGGTGTAACATCTCAAGTAATAAACACTTTCTTTCCTTTCTCATTTTTCTTCTACACTTTTTTTGAAAAAGATAAAAAGGATAATAGGTTATATATATATATATATATTGAAAATTTGAGTTTTAAAATTTATAAGGATGAGGAACATTAGAGTTTTAAATGAAAAAGTTGATAAATTAGTTATATTGGATAAAATTAAAAATTTTAAAGTAAATTATTAATGCAGTTTTCAAAAAATTACAATTTTTTAATTTAGTTTATAAAAAATTAAGGGTCTTAATTTAGTTTTAAAAATATTTTATGAGTCTTTATTTTGTCCCTTTATTTGTTAAAGTGATTTTTTACAACAAAAAATTGAGATTTAACAACGGTAGATTTTGTAATTTAGCAACAAAAATAATCAGATTAAGATAAATGTAATATTTTATAAATTAAATTAAAACAGCTGGTCTTTCAAACACTAAATTATTAAAATTATAATATTTCAAAAACTAAATCACTAATTTACTCAAGTCTTCTAGGTAGATTCTAGCCGTCCATCGACGACTTATCGTGCGGCTTAAAATATGTGTGTCTTTTTAGCCGTATGATGAGTCTCAATAAACAATTAATATTTACTCTAGAGGCTCCAATACTGAATTGGATCCGAGTATAACATGTTATATTAAAAAGTTGTCAAATGAAATCTTTAACATATTCAATGCTTAAATTCATTAAGAAATCTAATATTGTGTTCAGAAAGTCAGGAGAATTGAATTGATTAAATATTTTGTTTGATTTGACTTAAAAATAATGATATTCTCATTGTATACAACATATAACAACGTACATGAATACAAGCACTAATCTCCTTTAACAAAACATGAGATGAGTAGGGAGAGTGATGTAATGCTGGGTAGGCCTGAAACTTGGAAGGCATATTATGGAAGGAAGTCAGAATGTTATTCTCTGTATTATGGTAGCTGTAGGAGAGTATTATCTTTTACTATCTGCTTTTTTGTTTATGTTTAAGTCCTTCTATTGTTTATTGAGAGGACTGGATAGAAGAACTACCATTTATAAGATTATTTTTAGTAGTGGTCATCATCTATATTTTTTAAATCCTTGAAATCTAAGTATGCTTTATGATTTGGAAATGTGACTTGTCTATACCTTTTTTGGGTGCAGGTGTGTTTATGTATTATCAATGCTCTCTTTACATGTGTGCTACTTGTCTATTCAAATACATTTTAGTAGATTAAAAGAATCAATTTTCAAAATCTGCAAAAGATTTGGTGTCTGTCAAGTGTGTGTTTCTGTGTAATACCCGCTATATTTTAGAGTTATGAGTATTTAAAAACTACGATAAATTTATTTTAAAGAAAATAATTTTCTTATTTGTTTAATTATTGTATGCTTATTTGTGCATATTGTTGAAAATATAGATTTTCACTTATAGATTGCATAAATTGTGGGGTATAATGAATATTATGATATAAAATTTATCCCATGGGTAAAATATAGATCGGAAATAAGAGGAATTTAGAAAGAAAGTAGGAGAAAAATAACGTTATATATAAGAAAATCTCCTTAGGGACTAAAATGAAAAGATTAAATTGAAAAGAAACCTAAGAGTTGAGGAGAAACGATAATTTTCCCTTTAAGTTTCTAATAATAATAAATAATTCGCCGCCCTAGAGAAAAATATGTACACATAGTGAATTGAATTATTAAAGCGCATAATAAACAAAATTATTAAAACGCATAGTAAATTGAATACTTTATTGGCGTATAATACTCTAACTTCTCCTATAAATAGGTCATTTTATTTCACTTCTAAACTCACACCTTCAGTTTCTCTTCTTTCCTCTCCTCAAAATTTCTCTTACTTCAACGTTACTACTCTGAAATTCTAGACCTTTTCTCCTCAGTCCAAAACCAAGGTGAGGATACTATGCTCTTTTAAATTCTTAGAGGTTAAATTCTTAGTATGCTCTGTGATTACGGCTTTAGCTGATCCTCCATATTATAAAAGAATTTATCCTCGACTGTTTGAGAATTATTTCCTGATTATCGGAATAGAGTATAAAAAATATGAAGAATACGTGTCTAGAAAATGTCTGGCTAAAGAAAGATTTGGTACTTGAAAGTGTCCATTGTGACCCACTTCCTTTTCCTGGAAACTTTCCTGGTGTACTTTTTTATGGCTTATGTTCGCTGTTCTCGGTATGAATAAAAATTGTATCTATGAATATTTTATGTGTCTTTATTTTGTCCCTTCATTTGTTAAAGTGATTTTTTACAACAAAAAATTGAGATTTAACAACGGTAAATTTTGCAATTTAGCAACAAAAAATAATCAGATTAAGATAAATGTAATATTTTATAAATTAAATTAAAACAACTGGTCTTTTGTAACATCCCAAATTCTTATATATATTAAATATAGGTAAATTAGTATTTGAAGGACTATTATGAAAAAGAATATTTCTAAATAAATATATATATATATATATATATATGTAAAAAAATGAAAATACATTTGATATGCAATAGATGAAATTGAAAGAAAACATAAGGAAATGTTGGAAATAATTTTGGGTATCAAATTGAAAATTTTCCTTGAGGACCAAGGACACACTTGCAAGGATAGAAAATGTGAAGGGCCTCTCTAGAATTTTAGCTAAGCCATTTTAGATGGCATTTCATTATTAAGCTACGTAGGAAGGCATACACATGTCACTCCATTACTCTTTTCACTATAGACTTGCACCAATAGGAGAAGACCACACATCACCATCCACCTTAGTTTTCTCCCATCCATGTGGCACCACTAAAGCTCTCCATTGTGCAATATTTTGATGCTCTTGGCCCCACACTCCATCATGGCAACAACAGACCATGTTGTCCACGTTAAGGACAAGAAGGAGAGAAGGCTGAAAAGTTGGTGTGGGAAAATGCATGTAATGGACTCCATGACTACATAGCTCTCGGCCAAGAGTAGAAAATACTTTGCTGCACTTGAAACCGTGGGAAGTTGGATAATCTGTCTTCTGGTTTGGTAGCCACGTTGAGCATCCCTCTTTGCTGTCCATGCCTTTGAGAGCCACCATGAACCCAAAAAAAAAAACCTCCATCTGCTGCCCAAGTGATGCTGCCGAGGATGAGAGAAAGTTCATGGCATTGTCTTCATGAGCTGGAACAGAGAGAGAGAATCCGTTTTCCTTACATTGGTTGCAACGTAAGGGACCCTTAGGGGTTAAAGGAGGGTTTGTAACTTCATTTTCTGCTATCCTAACAAGTGAACACAAGAGAGAGATGATGTTGCTGCAAAACTTCCTCATTTTCTGCATAAACCGAGAGAGATAGAGAGAAAGCTCTAAAAACCAGTAAATTTCCTTAAGCTTTTAAAGAGCCACCCTTGGGCAACTTTGGTGCTGACCAAAGGACCATCTTAGCAGTGGATTTGAGGTCCTAAATACACATTCACAGCAGCAAAAAGAGTAACAAGAAAGTGTAGAAAAATTTGGAGAGAAAGTAAGCTCGGAAATCTTGGGTAAGCTTTAAATCCTTTCTTTTAGCTATGCATGTGTTTTAGAAATAATTAAACATGGCTTATAGAGTCTTTAGATGAGTTTGGGAGAGCCATGCAGCAAGAAGAATGGAAAAACATGGAGTTTAGAGGTATGCATCCATGAGAGGGACTAAACTGAATAAAATCACAAGTTTGTAGGAATAGCTATAATTTCGAAACAAGATATATTTGTGACCTATGGACTTAGATGAAACTAAGTACGGTCTTAGATCATGAAAAAGATAAGGGAAAAATAATTATTGAGGACCTAAGTGAATGAAATGAAAAGTTGGAAGGAAAGAGTAAAAATTCTGAAAATGTCCAGATTTAGTATATATGGGATTTTAGTTAAAATTTGATGGATTTTACCAAATTTTGAAGGTTATTTATATGGTTAAAGTTCACATTAAGGACTAAAGTGAATTAATTCAAGGTTGTTGAGGAAAAAGGAAATAGGGTGGAAATTGAGAAATAAATTAGAAGAAATTTTAGCTGATTATAATTATTTGAATTTGGGACTATAAATGGGATTATTATTTGAATTTGGGACTATAAATGAGATTATAGACATTACGTAATTAATTTTTTGAGGTACAAAATTTAATTAATTATGAAATAGTAGTTTTAATCTCCTCCCTATTAGGATATTTTTTTAGCTAATTATAGTTATTTAAATTTGGAATTAGAAATAAGATTGTGAATAATATGTAATTAGTATTTAGTACATAGAAATTGCATTAAAAAAAATGGAATAGTATTTTTAAATATTCCATATTAGGATTTTAATAGCTAATTTATTTTATCAGCACCTTGGAATAATTTCGAGTGGAATCAGTACGAGACGGTAAATTCAGGTAGCTAGTTACATTTCATAAAAGTGCTGTTCATATATTTTGAAATTTGTTTTATACTGAAAATGATTTAATTATGAATTATGTGATGAAAATGATTTATTGATGAATTATGCGATATATCAACTCTATGCATTGTTATGTATGTATATGTATTATTATGATACTCATGTGCTAAGGCAGTGTACGCCAAGCATCTGGGGTACGACGGTACGTGCCAGTATAAGACTTGCCATGGTTAGGGCAGAAGCAGCTATGCATGACGATGCTAGTGTCAGTCTTGCTGACCTTTGACCACATGGTATAATCAGACCCTGGTGGTAGGCACTGAGAATAGTGATGACCCTTGGCACCACTTGAGGTGAAACAGACTCTTGTGGTACTAAGACCCAGGGATAATCTCTGCATGACAGTGGCATAGATGAGTTGAACTGAATTATGAATGGTGTTATGAACTTGCTTTTATGACTGGGAATGGTTCTTGTTTTCAAGATTAACTACTGGCTACTGAGATTTCTATGTCTCATGATTTTGTACTGTATTAACCATTTCCAGGTGCAAATCAAAATGGGAATAGCGGGGTTGCAGCAGGGAGTCAGTAGCTGTAGCCTAGATTTTATAGTTTTTTGTAAAATAATTAAGACTTAATCTCCAGTGATATGTATATATGTCGAAATGATGGTGATGTAAGGCATGGGATGATGCTAATGGCTCCTAGTTGTTTTTAATTATGGACTTGAGATCTTTGAAATTTAAGGTTTGAGAATTGCCATAATTATTCACTAAGCAACCTTATCTCAAAATCTTTTATCTTGGAGATAGTTTTATGAAAATTTTGAGGTGTTACATTGTAAATGGTATCAGAGCATGGTCCTAGGCACTAAGTGGGTTAGCATGGGTAGTTTAGAACCATATCCCCATGTTTTAGGTTATTTTTGAAATAATCTAACTGTCTATTTTCAGAATATGGCTACAAGGAGAACTCAGACTGAAATCCTAGAAGAAATAGTGACACAGTTGAGGTATCAGGCTAATACTCAGGCCGTAACGGCTGATATCCTTAGGAGATTGCAGGATGAAGGGAGAAGGGACCAGAATGAAGAAAGGCACCGAGGCAATGGTGAAGAAACTGAGGATGCTAACTCCTTTACAAGGGTACTCGGAGAATTTCGAAAGGCCAATCCCCCTTCATTTGCAGGAACACATGATCCGGCTGTGGCACAAAATTGGATCAAACAATTAGAAAAAATATTCAAGATAATGAATTGCACCCCAGCTCAAAGGCTCGCCTTGGCAGTATATAAACTGGAAGGAGAAGCAGAATATTGGTGGGAAGGGGCAAAGAGGCTTCTTGAGTCAAAGGAAGAAGAAATCACTTGGGAAAATTTCCAACTCACTGTATTCAACAAATACTTCCCAAACAGTGTGAAGAAACAAAAGGAAGCTGAATTCCTCCAGATAAGACAGGGGACAATGATAGTAGGGGAATACGAGGCCAAGTTTGAAGAGTTTTCCAAATTTTTTTCATACCTTAACAACATGCACGATGAGGCGTAGAAAGCAAGCCACTTCGAGAGAGGCTTGAGATCCGAGATAAAGAATATAGTGGGGACTTTTGAGATATCGAACTTCTCTCAACTTGTGAACAAATGTCGGATAGCTGAAGCCCACATTCAGGAGGCTAAGCTAGAGAAAGAGGTCGAAGCGAGTGAAAAGAGGAAGAGAAAGGATCGTGGGGTTCCTAACAACAGAAGAAACGGTGGTTGGAAGAAGAAGTTCAAAGGAAATAAAGAGCAGTTTCGTAGGAATCAGATGGGAAACCCCAATCAGACCTTTACCCCTCGATGTCAAAAATGTGGTGCCAAAAGTCATGGAAATTCTCCTTGCACTATAACTTGTTACACTTGTGGACAACCCGGTCACATGTCCCGAGCATGCCCAACCACGAAGGGAACAGCTCCGACTAGGCCACAGAACCAAGGAAGGGTTTTTGCCATGATGCAACGAGAGGCTGATATGTCACCTAATCTCATTCGAGGTAAAATTTTGATTCAAAATATTCTTGTAAATGCATTGTTTGATAGTGGGGCAACCCATTCATTCATATCATTTGCTTGCGTTAAAAATTTGGGTCTAAAGTTGAGTATGTTACCTTATGATTTAAATGTAATTACGCCAACTGGTGGTCAAATTTTTACTTCACAAGTATGTTTAAATTGCGTTGTTGAACTAGACAACAAATAGACTACTTTGAATTTGGTATGTTTGATCATGCACGATTTTGATGTGATTATTGGTATGGATTGGTTGTCTAGAAACAATGCCATACTTGATTGTTCCCGTAAAGTAATCTCTTTACCTATCTGTATACCATCACCAAGCCCTAAGACTGAGCTAACTTGTGCATCTATTGCAAAAACTAAGAGTTATGTTGGGAAAGGCCACCAAGGGTATCTAGTACTCTTTTCTTCTAAGGTAGATGAGGAGGTCAGGATAGAGAACATCCCCGTGGTAAAGGACTATCCGATGTGTTTCCAGATGACATAAATGACTTACCCCCAGAGCGAGAAGTTGAATTCTCTATTGATCTAATGCCTAGAACGGGTCCTATCTCTGTAACTCCTTATCGGATGGCTCCAACCGAGTTGGCAGAGTTAAAGAAACAATTGGAAGATTTATTAGAAAAGGGTTTCATTAGACCTAGTGTCTCACCGTGGGGAGCTCCTGTTCTTTTTGTCAAAAAGAAATATGGATCCTTTAGGTTGTGTATAGACTATAGGCAATTGAATAAAGTTACCATTAAGAATAAATACCCTTTGCCTAGGATAGATGACCTTCTGGACCAATTGGTAGGAGCCTCTGTTTTCTCGAAGATTGATTTGAGATCAGGTTATCATCAGTTGAGGGTTAAAGAGGTAGACGTGCCTAAGACAGCCTTTAGAACTAGGTATGGCCATTACGAGTTCTTAGTCATGCCATTTGGTTTAACCAATGCACCTGCTATATTCATGGATTACATGAATAGGATCTTTCGACCTTACCTAGATCAATTTGTGGTAGTCTTCATAGATGACATCCTTGTTTACTCTAAGACCCCCGAACAACATGAACATCACTTGAGAGTAGTGTTACAAATTCTTAGAGAAAAGAAATTGTATGAAAAATTAAGTAAGTGCGAATTTTGGTTGAAGGAAGTCAAATTCTTGGGACATGTTGTGTCACAGGTGGGTGTGTTAGTAGATCCTAGTAAGGTTGAGGCAGTATTGAATTAGGAGAGACCCAAAACGGTAACAGAGGTGAGAAGCTTTCTAGGATTAGCAGGATATTATAGAAAATTCATAAAAGGCTTTTCCCAAATAGCTTTACCTTTGACCAAGTTAACAAGAAAGAACCAGCCTTTCTTGTGGGATAATAAGTGTGATAGCAGTTTCCAAGAGTTAAGAGGGAGGTTGACATCTGCTCCTGTACTAACCATTCCTGATCCTTTGAAACCATTTGTAGTTTACACCGATGCGTCTCTTAAGGGATTAGGTTGTGTCTTAATGCAAGAAGGGAGAGTGGTAGCCTATGCCTCTCGGCAGTTAAGACCACACAAGCAAAATTACCCAACTCATGACTTGGAATTAGCTGCCATTGTTTATGCTCTTAAGATTTGGAGGCACCACTTATTTGGAGCAACATTTGAAATCTTTTCAGACCACAAAAGTCTAAAGTATTTGTTTGATCAGAGGGAGTTAAACTTGCGTCAACGGAGGTGGATAGAGTTTCTTAAAGATTATGATTATAAGCTTCAATACCACCCCGGGAAGGCCAATGTAGTTGCAGATGCTCTGAGCCGGAAAACTGTGCATGTGGCTTTTATGATGATTAAAGAAGGTCAACTGTTGAAAGCATTTAGAAACCTAAATTTAGATGTAGCGGTTAATCCTTAAAGTTTAAGAGTTTGTGCGCTTGTAATTCAAAGTAATTTGGAAGCACAGGTAAAAAAAGCATTGTCCAACGATCCTTATTTCAAAGAGGCTAAAGAATTGATAAGAAGAGGAAAGGAAAACAAGTTAAGCCTCTCAGAAGATGGGATTTTAAAATTTCAGAACAGACTGTACATACCTACTAATGAGGATCTTAGGAATAAGATTCTTTCAGAGGTACACCAAAGTAAGTACACCATTCACCCTGGGACAACCAAAATGTACCACGACTTAAAGAAAAATTTTTGATGGCCAGGTATGAAACGAGATGTGGCACAATTTGTGGCTAGATGTTTGACTTGTCAAAGAATTAAGATAGAACATCGAAAACCAGGAGGAATGCTAGAGCAATTGAAGATCCCAGAATGGAAATGGGATAGCATCACTATGGACTTCATAGTTAGACTTCCAAGAACTTTTGCAGGTAATGATAAGATATGGGTTATTGTGGATAGACTCACCAAGTCTGCACACTTTCTTCCCATCAAGTTAACAGACTCACTGAATAAATTAGCAAAAATTTATATCAAATTGAAAATTTTCCTTGAGGACCAAGGACACACTTGCAAGGATAGAAAATGTGAAGGGCGTCTCTAGAATTTTAGTTAAGCCATTTTAGATGGCATTTCATTATTAAGCTACGTAGGAAGGCATACACATGTCACTCCATTACTCTTTTCACTATAGACTTGCACCAATAGGAGAAGACCACACATCACCATCCACCTTAGCTTTCTCCCATCCATGTGGCACCACTAAAGCTCTCCATTGTGCAATATTTTGATGCTCTTGGCCCCACACTCCATCATGGCAACAACAGACCATGTTGTCCACGTTAAGGACAAGAAGGAGAGAAGGCTGAAAAGTTGGTGTGGGAAAATGCATGTAATGGACTCCATGACTACATAGCTCTCGGCCAAGAGTAGAAAATACTTTGCTGCACTTGAAACCGTGGGAAGTTGGATAATCTGTCTTCTGGTTTGGCAGCCACGTTGAGCATCCCTCTTTGCTATCCATGCCTTTGAGAGCCACCATGAACCCAAAAAAAAAACCTCAATCTGCTGCCCTAGTGATGCTGCCGAGGATGAGAGAAAGTTCATGGCATTGTCTTCATGAGCTGGAACAGAGAGAGAGAATCCGTTTTCCTTACATTGGTTGCCACGTAAGGGACCCTTAGGGGTTAAAGGAGGGTTTGTAACTTCATTTTCTGCTATCCTAACAAGTGAACACGAGAGAGAGATGATGTTGCTGCAAAACTTCCTCATTTTCTACATAAACCGAGAGAGATAGAGAGAAAGCTCTAAAAACCAGTAAATTTCCTTAAGCTTTTAAAGAGCCACCCTTGGGCAACTTTGGTGCTGACCAAAGGACCATCTTAGCAGTGGATTTGAGGTCCTAAATACACATTCACAGCAGCAAAAAGAGTAACAAGAAAGTGCAGAAAAATTTGGAGAGAAAGTAAGCTCGGAAATATTGGGTAAGCTTTAAATCCTTTCTTTTAGCTATGCATGTGTTTTAGAAATAATTAAACATGACTTATAGAGTCTTTAGATGAGTTTGGGAGAGCCATGCAGCAAGAAGAATGGAAAAACATGGAGTTTAGAGGTATGCATCCATGAGAGGGACTAAACTGAATAAAATCACAAGTTTGTAGGAATAGCTATAATTTCGAAACAAGATATATTTGTGACCTATTGACTTAGATGAAACTAAGTACGGTCTTAGATCATGAAAAAGATAAGGGAAAAATAATTATTGAGGACCTAAGTGAATGAAATGAAAAGTTGGAAGGAAAGAGTAAAAATTCTGAAAATGTCCAGATTTAGTATATATGGGATTTTAGTTAAAATTTGATGGATTTTACCAAATTTTGAAGGTTATTTATATGGTTAAAGTTCACATTAAGGACTAAAGTGAATTAATTCAAGGTTGTTGAGGAAAAAGGAAATAGGGTGGAAATTGAGAAATAAATTAGAAGAAATTTTAGTTGATTATAATTATTTGAATTTGGGACTATAAATGAGATTATTATTTGAATTTGGGACTATAAATGAGATTATAGACATTACGTAATTAATTTTTTGAGGTACAAAATTTAATTAATTATGAAATAGTAGTTTTAATCTCCTCCCTATTAGGATATTTTTTTAGCTAATTATATTTATTTAAATTTGGAATTAGAAATAAGATTGTGAATAATATGTAATTAGTATTTAGTACATAGAAATTGCATTAAAAAAATGGAATAGTATTTTTAAATATTCCATATTAGGATTTTAATAGCTAATTTATTTTATCAGCACCTTGGAATAATTTCGAGGGGAATCAGTACGAGACGGTAAATTCAAGTAGCCAGTTACATTTCATAAAAGCGTTGTTCATATATTTTGAAATTTGTTTTATACTGAAAATGATTTAATTATGAATTATGTGATGAAAATGATTTATTGATGAATTATGCGATATATCAACTCTATGCATTGTTATGTATGTATATGTATTATTATGATACTCATGTGCTAAGGCAGTGTACGCCAAGCATCTGGGGTACGACGGTACGTGCCAGTATAAGACTTGTCATGGTTAGGGCAGAAGCAGCTATGCATGACGATGCTAGTGTCAGTCTTGCTGACCTTTGACCATAGGGTATAATCAGACCCTGGTGGTAGGCACTGAGAATAGTGATGACCCTTGGCACCACTTGAGGTGAAACAGACTCTTGTGATACTAAGACCCAGGGATAATCTCTGCATGACAGTGGCATAGATGAGTTGAACTGAATTATGAATGATGTTATGAACTTGCTTTTATGACTGGGAATGGTTCTTGTTTTCAAGATTAACTACTGGCTACTGAGATTTCTATGTCTCATGATTTTGTACTGTATTAACCATTTCCAGGTGCAAATCAAAATGGGAATAGTGGGGTTGCAGCAGGGAGTCAGTAGCTGTAGCCTAGATTTTATAGTTTTTTGTAAAATAATTAAGACTTAATCTCCAGTGATATGTATATATGTCGAAATGATGGTGATGTAAGGCATGAGATGATGTTAATGGCTCCTAGTTGTTTTTAATTATGGACTTGAGATCTTTGAAATTTAAGGTTTGAGAATTGTCATAATTATTCACTAAGGAACCTTATCTCAAAATCTTTTATCTTGGAGATAGTTTTATGAAAATTTTGAGGTGTTACATCTTTCAAACACTAAATTATTAAAATTATAATATTTTAAAAACTAAATCACTAATTTACTCAAGTCTTCTAGGTAGATTCTAGCCGTCCATCGACGACTTATCGTGCAGCTTAAAATATGTGTGTCTTTTTAGCCGTATGATGAGTCTCAATAAACAATTAATATTTACTCTAGAGGCTCCAATACTGAATTGGATCCAGTATAACATGTTATATTAAAAAGTTGTCAAATGAAATCTTTAACATATTCAATGCTTAAATTCATTAAGAAATCTAATATTGTGTTCAGAAAGTCAGGAGAATTGAATTGATTAAATATTTTGTTTAATTTGACTTAAAAAGAATGATATTCTCATTGTATACAACATATAACAACGTACATGAATACAAGCACTAATCTCCTTTAACAAAACATGAGATGAGTAGGGAGAGTGATGTAATGCTGGGTAGGCCTGAAACTTGGAAGGCATATTATGGAAGGAAGTCAGAATGTTATTCTCTGTATTATGGTAGCTGTAGGAGAGTATTATCTTTTACTATCTGCTTTTTTGTTTATGTTTAAGTCCTTCTATTGTTTATTGAGAGGACTGGATAGAAGAACTACCATTTATAAGATTATTTTTAGTAGTGGTCATCATCTATATTTTTTAAATCCTTGAAATCTAAGTATGCTTTATGATTTGGAAATGTGACTTGTCTATACCTTTTCTGGGTACAAGTGTGTTTATGTATTATCAATGCTCTCTTTACATGTGTGCTACTTGTCTATTCAAATACATTTTAGTAGATTCAAAGAATCAATTTTCAAAATCTGCAAAAGATTTGGTGTCTGTCAAGTGTGTGTTTCTGTGTAACACCCGCTATATTTTAGAGTTATGAGTATTTAAAAATTACGATAAATTTATTTTAGAGAAAATAATTTCCTTATTTGTTTAATTATTGTATGCTTATTTGTGCATATTGTTGAAAATATAGATTTTCACTTATAGATTGCATAAATTGTGGGGTATAATGAATATTATGATATAAAATTTATCCCATGGGTAAAATATAGATCGGAAATAAGAGGAATTTAGAAAGAAAGTGGGAGAAAAATAACGTTATATATAAGAAAATCTCTTTAGGGACTAAAATGAAAAGATTAAATTGAAAAGAAACCTAAGAGTTGAGGAGAAAGGATAATTTTCCCTTTAAGTTTCTAATAATAATAAATAATTCGTCGCCCTAAGAAAAAATATGTACACACAGTGAATTGAATTATTAAAGTGCATAGTAAACAAAATTATTAAAACGCATAGTAAATTGAATATTTTATTGGCGTATAATACTCTAACTTCTCCTATAAATAGGTTATTTTATTTCACTTCTAAACTCACACCTTCAGTTTCTCTTCTTTCCTCTCCTCAAAATTTCTTACTTCAACATTACTGCTCTGAAATTCTAGACCTTTTCTCCTCAGTCCAAAATCAAGGTGAGGATACTATGCTCTTTTAAATTCTTAGAGGTTAAATTCTTAGTATGCTCTGTGATTACGGCTTTAGCTGATCCTCCATATTATAAAAGAATTTATCCTCGACTGTTTGAGAATTATTTCCTGATTATCGGAATAGAGTATAAAAAATGTGAAGAATAAATGTCTAGAAAAGGTCTGGCTAAAGAAAGATTTGGTACTTGAAAGTGTCCATTGTGACCCACCTCCTTTTCCTGGAAACTTTCCTGGTGTACTTTTTTATGGCTTATGTTCGCTGTTTTCGGTATGAATAAAAATTGTATCTATGAATAGTATTCATATGTATAAATAGTATTTGTATGTATAAATAATATCTATACATATTTGTACATATTAATAGTATCCATACATATAAATCGTATCCCATAAGTATAAATAGTATCCATATGTATAAATAGTAATAATACATATGAAAAGTGACTGTACATATGAATAGTTTTTATACAAAAACAACTCTGACTTTCTCTATCTGATATTTGTAAAAATCTTCGTAACGGAACCTGAAATTCAGCTACGAGCTCTTCTCTGTAACAATTCAGAAAAGTGACTTAGATACGGAATATATGTGAGTAAATGACCTTGCTAACCAAGTTTATTTATTTTTATTCCAAGTATAAATAAATCCCACCTCATATTGCAATTAAAGATTTTAATTAAATTCTCTATTTAGTGATGATATTTGATAATGGAATTAATTGTGTGATTTAAGATTATTTGATGAGAAGTATGACTAAGAACGTAATTATACACATGGAATAGTTGAAGGCTTTACTTAAGATACCAATGCATGTAAATATATATATATATATATATATATAGAATGATTGAGAGTTTGACTCAAGATACCAATATATATAATTATACACATAGAATGGTTGAGGGCTTAATTCTCCAAAATACCAATGCATGTAATGGATTTGAACATGAATATATGAGAATTGAATCTCTCAACATAAACCGAATATAAAGGTATAGAAACCTTAGATATGAATATAATTGTTCATATTGTGATACTTATTATAGTATTTGTACTTGTGATACATTTATTATTGCACAGTCATTTACTCACTGAGTTTTGATGAATTCACACTCTCTATGAATATATTTTTTTAAATACAGTGGGTGAAAATGAAGGAAATCTATAGGAGGATTAGTGTTCTTTGTGGATACTTTCCACGTTATCTGGAGGCTTATGAATCCACAAATTTAGGAAATGCTCTGTAATCTCCATAGGTCATCTAGGCTTGAAAAATTGTATCATATTGTATGATATTTGGCTTGTATTTACTATTTTAGTGTGTTGAAGATTATATATATATACAAAAATCTCTTTCTTGAAAAATTTATGTTTGCATAGTTATGGACTTTAGTGCTAATCAAAGATTTTATGGGATGCCATGGAGGTACACTTTTGAGTTTATAGAATTACTCACATATCTGAAATTGAGATATGACATTCTGTGCCCCTCTAGCTAGTATTTTTCTTCCTTATATTCTTTAGCCAATATTTTTTGGGACTAGTAGATGTTGCATATTAGAAATCTATCTATTTGGATCTCCTTTCTTGTACAATATCCCCTTACACTTCTATGTAATCCTAGTTTGGCGCCATTTTAATAGAAATGATTTTCATTTTGTCCAAAAAAAAATACTTCATAAACTTTCCAATTTATAAAAAGAAAAGATTAAAATTTGTTCATGGCTGGAGATTTCCCTATGTCAATATATAAGATATACCTTACATTAAAATGTATCTAATACAGATATTTTAAAATTCCAAAGTTTCATGGTGTTATTATATAAGCTTTTGATTATATATACTAATTGGGTATCTTTGGAAAATATAAACTTGAATACATAGTATGTGTTTGTGTACAAACCAAAAGAGAAAAAAGAGAGATCAAGTAAATTCAATTTTATACTATTGAAAAACTTTTGATCAATAGATGAACTTTTTACAGAATTCCATTTTGTAAGCCATACTAAAAAATTACACTAATTCAACATTATTTGGTTCTTTATTAATAAATTACAAAATTAATGTACAATAAAGAAATGTGTCAGTGTTTGTGTTTCAATTGCCATACCAATATGAATTAATCAAACACAGGCACACAAATGCTCACACACACATATATATAAAATTGTTTTTTTGTTAAAGTTTAACAAGCAAGACGCCTTAGTATGCATGCCCATTTGAATAGTAAGTCATGATTCTAATCTACTAATTAATTGCCTTGTTTAATATTAATATATCCGACTATTCCAAATTGGCATGTTTGAATGTAAAGAATAAGGAACATTTGATTTTGGTCCAAAGTAGCAAGAAGAAGTTAATCAAATAAAATTTAAAGAACCTAAAACAACAAAAATGATTGAAATATCAATATACTGAAATAAATAAGGATGAACAATAGGAAATTGTTTTAGCTTTATTGATCGACACCTCAAAATTCTATATATTTGGACATCCATAAACCAAAAAAAATAAAAGAGTAAAGAACATTCAAACTCTCAACCGACTTTATGTTTTCACATTGAGCTCTCTCTAAGACTTCTGCAAAAAATTAACCTTAATTTTATATAAAAGAGCTACTACATCTTTCATGATACATCGCTCTTCAGGCAAGTCTTCACAACAATTTAAAGCTAAAATCAATATGGAAGAAATTGCAGATGCTATCATACCATTATACTCTTCATCCTCTTGTACCAAAGTTGAATCCACAAGTTTAATCACTTTATTAGGCACAGAATCACTGATCCAGCTTTTCAAGCTTAAGCCTGAATCAAACATATTATCTGTTGGCTTCTTCCCTGTGAATGTTTCCATGAGCACAATACCATAGCTATATACATCTCCTTTTGTGGATACAATTCCTCTGGATCCATACTCTGTATACTAATTTATATAAAAAGAAATGATTACGTTGTTTGATTAGATTAGGTCAACATGATTATAGTAATAAGAAAAAAAAATTAGGCCACTAATAGTTTTCTTCAAATTTGCTTACACACACACACACACACACACACACACACACACACACACACACACACACACACACACACACACACACACATCCAATTTTAAGCATTCTAAGTCATTAGTACTGATTGTGGTAGTATCTATAGGTAAAAAAAATTGACAAAGAAATGTACATACATAACAAGTTATAAGTGAAAATCATCCATCACCTGGTGCAATATAGCCAAGTGTAGCAAATGTCTTTGTATGCGTTTCAAATTGTCTTTCATTTAAGAGCTTGGCAATGCCAAAGTCACTAAGGTGAGCGGTCATTTCTTCATCCATTAAAATATTACTTGGTTTTATATCACAATGAACAACAGGTCTTGGAGAACCATGATGAAGATATTCCAATGCAGATGCTATATCTATCATTATATTTAATCTTTTAAAGAAATCAAGATAAAGGTTATAAGAATGTAACCAATCTTCAAGGCTTCCATGTGGCATGAACTGCATTATTAGAGATTTGAAATCTATATTTGAACAACAACTAATAATCTTTACGAGATTACGATGTCGTAAACTTCGCATTGTTTCACATTCTGTATCAAAACTCTGTGAAGCTGATTCTTTGTCCAAGTCAAATACTTTAATTGCAACCACCATCCCATCTGAAAATACTCCTTTGAACACTGAACCAAAACTTCCTTTGCCAAGGAAATTACTTTCATTAAATCCATTTGTTGCTTCTAGAAGTTTATAGTACGATATTCTTCCTATAATTCCAAAGGAGGATAACTCCCTATCAATTAGAACACTGGCCCTTTTTCTTTTATATAGTATAACTATTATGCAAGAAACAACCAAAACAATTAACAACATAGGAGATAAGTATTTTAGCAGGAGTATTCTCTTAGCTAACTTGTGCTTCATTCTTTTTCGACATGGTAGAACTTGTAGTTGTGGCTTTCCACAAAGGGATTTGTTCATGAGGAATGATTTTGCAGAGAGATTCACAAAAGACCCACCATTAGGAATCTCTCCTTGCAATCCATTGCAAGAAAAATTCGCAAACTTAAGATAATGAAGTGATTCTAGGGACATAGGGATCTCACCAGTCAAATTATTTTGGGATAAGTCCAAGTATTCTAGGCTCACCAAATTTCCAATTGATTTAGGAATATCTCCTTGGAATTTGTTATGTGCTAAGGAAAGATATTCTAGAGTTTGCAAGCCACCAACAGATGCAGGAATATTTCCAAAAATTTGATTTCTTGATAGATCCAACTTTACAAGAGCTCTGAAATTTCTTATCTCAATATGTCCATTTAACATATTGGAAGATAAGTTTACTTCCAAAATGTCAATCAAATTCCAAAAAGAAGAAGGTATATCAGAAATCAAATAATTAGAGTCTAAATAAATCTCTCTTAAAAAAGTAAGATTTCCCAAGCATGTTAGCAATCTCCCTGAAAGCTTGTTTCTACTTAGATTTATATAGCCCAATTTTCTAACTTTGCAAAGGCTATCGACCATAGAGCCTTGCAGCCTATTGCCATCCAAACCCAAATACTGGAGATCTTGTAACTTGTTTATTGTAGTAGGTATTGATCCCTTCAAATTGTTGTCCCTCAAACTAAGTCTAAACAAGTTACTAAGATTCCCAATTTCTAATGGTATATTACCATTAATTCCACAAGAATCTGCCCAGATTTCTTCTAGAGAATTCGATAGGTTTCTGATGGACTTCAGAAGTTTTGTATTCAAAGTATTCTCAGATAATTGCAACATTATAAGGTGCCTACAATTTGTCATGGAAGTGAAAAAGTTGATTTCAAGGGTCAACTTATTATGCTGAACATTTAACCTTTGGAGATCTCTTAAATTTCCAAGTGTATTAGGCATTACTCCAGTGAATTTGTTATGGTCCAAGTATAAAATTTTAAGCATAGAAGCATTAGATATAGTACTTGGAATTCTTCCAGAAAGTTCATTTCCCCGCAAGTATAGCTCATTTAGGTTGAGAAGGCCACATCCAAAATTGGATGGAAGGCTACCCGAGAGAGAATTATTATCCAACATTAGGACTTCAAGTTTATTAAGATTGCCGATCTCCTTCGGGATAGGACCTAGAAGCAAAAATACAAAATTTATTAAACAAAGCAAATTATGGAAGTTATATAAGTTGATTTGGTTGATAGATTAGTTTTTATCTTCCTAATCTCAATAAAAGTCACTGAAAGATATATAAATTAAATAAATAATATCAAGACAATTAATTTTACCTATGATATATGTTTTAATAAGAGGACATTGTAACACACAATGCTTGAGTGGAGATAATACTTTTAATTGTTGGCCAAATTTATTTTGTTTAAATTAAAATAAGATAATTAATAAGAATTCCTCTATATTTCATGTTTCTAAGTCTCTGACCACTTTCAAAGAGTAAAAGTGCAATTAAAATGTATTTCATTCAATTTTGCTCTTATCGATGCAATATCCTACAATATTGACAAAAATAAAGTCCGCATTTAATAATGGAAAAACAATGTCATGGTGCGGAAGCAATATTCAATTTTTTAATAAATTGATTTACTTTTAACAAATTTTATTGCTTATATTTCATAAAGAATGCCAGTTATATTCTTTTTGTTCTTTTATTATAATTCTGGAATATATATATATATATATATGTGTGTGTGTGTGTGTGTGTGTGTGTGTGGGTGTGTGTGTGTGTGTATTTTATAACTTAATAATAATTTAATAATATCAATACTAACAGAGAGAGAAATTACATTTGACCCCATAATCTATTGACCTATTATAATAATAAAAAAAAATCATTGCAACATCACATTTTCAGTCCGTTTCTTCCTCAAAAAAAGCTGGGAAGCCCAAAAAAAACCAATTTTAATATTTTTTTTATAATTTGTAAAGTATAAAAAATAGATTTTAATTTAATTTTAATTTATAAATTTTATTTATATTTTATTAAAACAAATAAAAATTTAACATAAATGTTTGGTACTTAAATTTTAATTTTTACATTTTAACATAAAATAAAAATTAAGAAATTTTAATTTTGTCTATTTATTAAAATTATACCGAAATAAATATTTCAGTCATCAATTTTATTATCTGAGATTGAAATTTATATTTATTTGGAATTCATATAGTACAGTTTCTTAATTCTCATAGTACTACGCCAAGCAATGACAAATACATGACTGGTACTTTTACGTTTCTTTTTTTTCAAAATATTCAACAAAGAAGACGTAAATAAAAGAGGAAACAAATTTACATCAATGTTACGTTTCTTTTGTCAGAAAATAATATTTTTAAATGAAATTAAAATTTGTTTTTTGATTAGTTGACTGGTTTTTGTACCATACTTGATTATTTTATAAGAAAGAATTCATTTTTTAATTAAATTATATCAAAAAGTGTGCGTGTGTGTATATATATATATATGTTTACTTTATACGTACAAAAGTATATTTTTAAGACCAAACACACCATAATACCTAGAATTATTTTAATATAAATAATTATTGAGGAATATCAATTACTTGTTTTAATTGACTTTGATTAGGTATCAAATTATTTTTCCAACTATATTATGTAAACTATAAATGTACAGTTTAATATTATCAACCTAGAAAATGATAAGCCTTTGTTATTTATTAGTTAAGTAATGCAACTCATTCATCATAAAATATATATGTATATGTAGTAGAAAAGCATCTTGTAATTTATAAAATATTACAAAACAGTGCTACAATTGATAATTTACTTTTCCCAAAAAACAAAAGGTCCTAAATTTCCATTTTTAAATTTAAATACAAACTGTAATTTTTATTTAATCATGTAATTTGACTTTAAATCAATAACAATTGAAAGCTTTAAGAGATTTAAAATTGTAGAAAAAATTGCAGAGATGTTAAATGGAATGTAGCTGATGAAATATATATCGGAATGTTTCACGTCATGATGGTAGAATATTAAATTTCTAAAAAAAATTACAATTATCATAAGCAAATACGAAAATTAAAGAGTAATATAGCATTAATTGTTTACAACATACACTGTTTAATCAATGACAAAGAACAAACTGTTATTATTTTTAATTCAAAGTTATATTATAATGACGGTTTTAATTCTAACTTCTCTTTTTATATTATATTTTGTATTTCAATTTATTTATTTAGTAATACATAGACTAATGATCATATAAGGTTTCAAGTCATATATAATAATATAGAAATAAATTTAATAGTATAGTAAAATACATACATCTAATTCGAATAACACTTGTAGCGTATATATATATATATATATATAAATAATACTATATGTTATTAATATTTATCCTGATTTTCATTTTCAAATACATATTATAATTTTCATTTTGTTATAATTTGACTTTGATATAATTGATCAAAAGCTTTGAGATATTAAAATTGTAGAAAATTTGCAATGAAGTTAAAAAAATATCCGAATTTTGGAATATTTCATAATTGTATAGTGCGTGTATATGCATACACATATGGAAGTAATATCTAATATGCATAACTAAATTTTATAAAATTACATTTATCATAAGCAGATATAAAAATTAAATATAAGATAACAATAACTGTATAAAATATAAACTATTTAATTAATGACAAAGATTAGACTATTATTATTTTTAATTCATATTTATTCAATAATAATGGTTTCATTATATGACTTTATTATTTAAATTTTAAAACATATAAAAATAGTAATAGGGGGAGATTTTGATACAGCTAATAGAACATACCTATCAAAAGATTATCACTTAAATATAACCATTGAAGCATAGTGAAGTTGCCAATGAGTGTTGGTATTATGGTATATGTCCATTAAATCTATTGGCTGATAATGATAATAGGACATACCTGTCAAGAGATTATCACTTAAAACTAATATTGTGAGCTCCTTGCATTGCTGCCAACCAGATGGGATGGGACCAGATAGCTCATTAGAGTAAAGAGACAATTCTTGTAATTTTGGAAGTCCATCGCACATATTTGAGGGAATGGTTCCTGTAAGTTATTGAAGATAGTGGGTGGTAGCCAAAAAATTGATTGGCTTCTAAGTTTATAATCTTTAATTTTGAAATATCACCAATCTGTCTCCAAATATATCTTGCAATGTTGTTAACAAAAGGAGATATTACATATATAGGTGGTGGGTATTGTAGTAATTAATTAACAAAAAACATATTGAATCACAAATTTTATTTAAAAATCATTTGTAACAATATTATAGTTTGAAAATAATAGATTTAGTTATTATAGTTTCATTAAAAAATGACTTTAGTCCTTGTAGTTTGAAAACAATAAATTTTGTCATCGTAATTTTTAAAATCATGAAATAGGTCACTGATATTAGTTTTTGATTAGTCAACGTTAACTGGGATGCTAATGTTAGTATTAAAATTTATATTAATACTGACTATGTACCACTTATATTGACGTGGATTACTTAAAAAAAATATTTTAGTTTATTCATTTAGGTCCTTAGTCAAAAATTTTCTTTTGTCCAAATTTTGATATAAACTCCTCTTTTACTTTGTCTAAATTCCTAGTTTAAGAATATATTTTTTATTTGTCAAAATCATCGACTACAAACCTTTCATTTTATTCACTTTAGTCATTGTTCTTCACTTTCATACTTTTTCTCACGGTTTGATCCTCCAAATTAGTCCATAATTTCAGTTTTAGTCATGATATGATTTAATCTATCATTCATACCTAAGAACAATACAAGAAATGAATTAAAATGCAAGTTTCAAAGTTTATCTTTTATTCACTTAGGTCCTTAGTCAAAATTTTTCTTTTGTCCAATTTTTTATATAAACTCGTCTTCAATTTTGTCTGGGTCCCTAGTTTAAGAATACATTGTTTATTTGAAAAATATCCCCTACAAACATTTTTAGTTTGTTCACTTTAGTCCTTATTCTTCACTTTCATGTCTTTTTCTCACGGTTTGGTCCTTCAAATCAGTCAATAATTTCTTTTTTAGTCATAAAGTAATTAAATCTATCATTTCTACCCAAAAACAATACAACATATCATTTATACCTAAGTGAATAAAAGGTAAGCTTTGAAACTTAAATTTTAATTCATTTCTTGTATAGTTCTTAGGTATGAATAATAGATTGAATCATGTCATGACTAAAAATGAAATTATGAACTGATTTGGAGTACCAAACTGTGAGAAAAAATATGAAAGTGAAGAATTGGGACTAAAGTGAACAAATTAAAAAATTTGTAGGGGATATTTTGACAAATAAAAAAATATATTCTTAAACTAGGAACCTTGAAGAAGTAGAAGATGAGTTTATATCAAAAATTTGACAAAAGAAAAATTTTGACTAAGGACATAAGTGAATAAAAGATAAGCTTTGAAACTTGAATTTTAATTTATTTCTTGTGTTGTTCCTGAGTATGAATGATAGATTAAATTATATCGTGATTAAAATTAAAATTATAGACTAATTTGGAGGATCAAATCGTGAGAAAAAATATGAAAGTGAATAATAGGAATTAAAGTAAAAAAATTGAAAATTTTGTAAGGGATAATTTTGACAAATAAAAAAATATATTCTTCAACTGGGGACCTATATGAAATAAAAGACGAATTTATATCAAAAATTACATAAAAAGAAAATTTTGACCAAGGACCTAAGTGAATAAAGTGAAACTTTTTTTGGATAGTCAACGTCAGCATAAGTGGTACACAATCAGTATTGACATGAATTTTAATGTTGACACCAGTATCCTAATCAACATTCACTAACGGTTGACTAACCAAAAACTAATATCGGGGACCTATTTCATGATTTTGAAAATTACATGGATTAAATTCATTATTTTAAAACTATAGGGACCTCAAGTATATTTAAACATTATTTTTAATTCAAAATTTCATTATAATGACGGCTGACTTCTCTTTTTATATTATACAAAGGCTAATGATCATACAAGGTTCCAAGCCATATATAATAAAATAGAAATAAATATAATAGTATGGTTAAAGACATACATCTAATTCGAATAACACTTGAAGCATATAAATACCATATATATATATATATATATGTTGTACATCAGAAAAGCAGATTGTTTTATTATGTAACATAGTTCTTGGCTCAACAATAACTTTTCGGCTAATAACTTTTGATTTAGCTTGTCATTAAAAAAAAAAACTGGTTTTAGCAAAAACAACGTAAAATAAAAAATGTTACAAAACAGTGCTACAATTGATAAAGTTACAAATTTCCATCTTTTTTAGTTCAAACACATTATAATTTTGATTTTGTGATAATTTGACTTTGAAAATATAATTGATCAAAAGCTTTGAAATATTAAAATTGTAGAAAATTTGCAATGAAGTTAAAAAAGTATCGGAATTTTGGAATATTTCATAATTGTATAGTGTGTGCATATGCATGCACATGTGGAAGTAATATCTAATATGCATAACTAAATTTTATAAAATTACAATTATGATAAGCAGATATAAAAATTAAAGATAAGATAACAATAACTGTATAAAATATAAACTATTTAATTAGTAACAAAGATTAAACTGCTATTATTTTTAATTCAAATTTATACAATAATAACGGTTTTATTATATGACTTTATTATTTAAATTTTATAACATATAAAACTAGTAATAGAGGGAGATTTTAATACAGTTAATAGGACATACCTGTCAAAAGATTACCAGATAGCTTATTGTAGGAAAGATACAATTTTCGTAATTTTGGAAGCCCATCAAACATATTTGAGGGAATGCTTCCTGCAAGTTATTTTGATTTAATTCAATATATTGAAGATAGTGGGTGGTATGGAGCCGAAAAATTGATTAGCTTCAAAGTATATAATCTTTAACTTTGAAATATCACCAATCTTTCTCGAAATATATCTTGCAATGCTAGAGTGGAGATAATATATTTAATTGTTGGCCAAAGTTATATTTGTTTAACCACTTTTTTTTTTACATATAAATGTGTGTGTGTATATATATATATATATGTAATTTACTTTTTAAATTAAAATAATATAATTAATAAGAATTCCTCTATATTTCATATTTCTTAGTCTCTGACCACTTTCGAAAATACGTTGATGGAATGTATCTTACAATGTTGACAAAAATAAAGTTCATATTTAACAATGGAAAAACTATATCATGGATTCATGATGCGGAAGCAATATTAAATTTTTAAATAAATTGATTTACTTTTAACAAATTTAATTGCTTATATTTCATAAAGAATGCCAATTATATTCCTTTGTTCCTTTATTATAATTCTGGAATATATATATATATATATAATGTATTTTATAATTTAATAATATCAAAACTAAATGAGAAAGAAATTACATTTGACCCCTTAAATTAGTGTTATTTGACTCAGACTGGTTTGCCGGAGTCGACCCGGAACCTAGTGACCCAAGGTTGGGTCCTACAATGTTGTCAAAAATAAAGTTCACAAATTTTTTTAATAAATTGACTAGTTTTTGTACAATATTTGATTATTTTATAAGAAAGAATTCATTTTCTTAATTAGATTATATCAAAATGTGCATGTATATATATATATGTACATGTTTACTTTATACGTACAAATGTATATTTTTTTAAGGGCCAAACACATCATAACACCTATAATTATTTTAATATAAATAATTATTGAGGAATATCAATTAATTGTTTTATTTGACTTTGATTCGGTATCAAATTATTATTCCAACTATATTATGTAAATTATAAATGTGCAGCTTAATTAATATTATCAATCTAGAAAATGATAATCCTTTGTTATTTATTAGTTAAGTAATGGAGGTTATATTGACGTGGATTACTTAAAAAAATATTTTAGTTTATTTAATTAAATTTTTGGTTAAAATCTTTCTTTTATTTAATTTTTGATATAAAATTGTCTTTTACTTCGTCTACGTTCTTAGTTTAATAATTTTTTTATTATTTGTCAAAATCATCAACTAGAAACCTTTTATTTTGTTCACTTTAGTCATTGTTCTTCATTTTTATACTTTTTTCTCATGGTTTGATCCTCCAAATCAGTCCATAATTTCATTTTTAGTCATGATATGATTTAATCTATCATTCATACCAAGTACAATATAAGAAATGAATTAAAATTCAAGTTTCATAACTTATCTTTTATTCAATTAGGTCCTTAGTCAAAATTTTTCTTTTGTCCAATTTTTTATATAAACTCATTTTCTATTTTGTCTATGTTCCTAGTTTAAGAATATATTTTTAATTTGAAAAATCATCCACGACAATCTTTTTTAGTTTGTTCACTTTAATCCCTATTCTTCACTTTCATGCATTTTTGTCACGGTTTGTTCCTCCAAATTAATCCATAATTTCATTTTTAGTCATAATGTGATTAAATCTATGATTTCTACCTACAAACAATGTAACCTATCATTTATACCTAAGTGAATAAAAGATAAACTTTGAAACTTGAATTTTAATTCATTTCTTGTATTGTTCTTGGTATGAATAATAGATTGAATCATATTATGACTAAAAATGAAATTATATATTGATTTGGAGTACCAAACCGTGAGAAAAAAATATGAAAGTGAAGAATTGGCACTGTAGGGGATGATTTTGACAAATAAAAAATATATATTCTTAAACTAGGAACCTTGAAAAAGTAGAAGATGAGTTTATATCAAAAATTGGACAAAAGAAAATTTTTGACCAAGGACCTAAGTTGTCAAGACCCGTTTCCTGGGCACATGACCGGCACAATGATGAATCTCTCATCACTATAAGCCTTCCTATTGACTCTACCCTTTTGTTGAGTTCAATTATGCGGAAACATAAGATCCATAAATTTATTCAAAATCACATCTAAGTAAATAAAAGATAAGCTTTGAAACTTAAATTTTAATTCATTTCTTATATTATTCTTGGGTATGAATGATAAATTGAATCATATCATGACTAAAATTATAGACTGATTTGAATGATCAAACCATGAGAAAAAAAAATGAAAGTGAAGAATTAGAACTAAAGTGAACAAACTGAAAAGTTTGTAGGGGGATGATTATGACAAATAAAGAAATAAATTCTTAAATTAGGAATCTGGAAGAAGTAAAAGACGAGTTTATATAAAAAATTGGACAAAAAATTTTTTTTAACTAAGGACCTAAGTGAATAAAAGATAAGCTTTGAAACTTGAATTTTAATTCATTTCTTGTGTTGTTTTTTGGTATAAATGATAGATTAAACTATATCATGACTAAAAATGAAATTATGGACTGATTTGGAAAACCAAATCGTAAGAAAAAAGTATGAAAGTGAAGAATATGGACTAAAGTGAACAAACTAAAAAGTTTATAGGGGATATTTTGACGAATAAAAAAATATATTATAACTAAGCAAATAAACTGAAACTTGTTTTTGCTAGTCCACGTCAATATAAGTTGTACATAATCAGCAATGACATAGATTTTAATATTGATATTAGCAACTCAATCAGTATTCACTAACGGTTAACTAATCAAAAACTAACCTCCGAGACCCATTTTATAGTTTTGAAAACTACATAGACTAAATTCATTATTTTCAAACTATAGGAATTAAAATTATTTTTCAATGAAACTATAGGACCTCAAGTATATTTAAACCTTAATTTTCTCTTTTTATATTATACAAAGGCTAATGATCGTACAAGGTTCCAAGTTATATATAATAATATAGAAATAAATTTAATAGTATGGTAAAATACATACATCTAATTCGAATAACACTTGAAGCATATAAATAGTCTATATATATATATATATGTTGTATATCAGAAAAGCATATTGTTTTATTATGTAACATAGTTCTTGGCTCAACAATAACTTTTCGGCTAATACCTTTTGATTTAGCTTGTCATTAAAAAAACAACTTGTTTTAACAAAAACTACGTAATATATAAAATGTTATAAAACAGTGCTACAATTGATAAATTTACAAATTTCCATCTTTTTTAGTTCAAATACATATTATAATTTTCATTTTGTGATAGTTTGGCTTTGGAAATATAATTGATCAAAAGCTTTGAAATATTAAAATTGTCGAAAATTTGCAATGATGTTAAAAAATTATCGGAATTTTGTAATATTTTATAATTGTATAGTGTGTGGATATATGCATGCACATGTGGAAGTAATATCTAATATGCATATCTAAATTATATAAAATTATATAAAATATAAACTATTTAATTAGTAACAAAGATTAAACTGTTATTATTTTTAATTCAAATTTCTACAATAATAACGGTTTTATTATATGGCTTTAGTATTTAAATTTTAAAACATATAAAAATAGTAATAGAGAGAGATTTAGATATAGCTAATATAAGACATACCTGTCAAAAGATTATCACTTAAATCTAACGTTGTGAGCTCCTTGCATTGCTGCCAACCAGATGGGATGGAACCAGATAGCTTATTGGAGGAAAGAGACAATTCTTGTAATTTTGGAAGCCTATCGCACATATTTGAGGGAATGCGTCCTGTAAGTTATTTTGATTTAATTCAATATGCTGCAATTAATTAACAAAAAACAGATTGTATCACAAATTTTATTTAAAAATCATTTGTAACAATATTATAAATTAACTGGTGACATAATGAACTTTTAAAAAATGGAAAGAGGAAAGAAAACGAAACTCTTCACAAAAGCCACTTGAGTGATGAAGGCTTTGTAGTAATTTTTTCTATTTACGAAATTACATATTTATAAAAATAGATATAACTAATAGGACTTATCTGTCAAAAGATTATCACCTAAATATAACCATTGAAGCATATATACATTGTAACACACAATGCTAGAGTTGAGATAATACATTTAATTGTTGCCAAAGTTATATTTGTTTAAGCACGTTTTTTATAACATATATATATATATATATATATGTAATTTATTTTATTTAAATTAAAATAAGATAATTTTGAAGAATTCCTCAATATTTCATATTTCTCAGTCTCTGACCACTTTCAAAGCGCAAAAGTGCAATTAAAATGTAGTTCATTCAATTTTACTTTTATTGATGCAATTCAATATGTTGACAAAAATAAAGTTCGCCTTTAGCAATGGAAAAACAACATCATGATGCGGAAGCAATATTCAATTTTTAGATAAATTGATTTACTTTTAACAAATTTTATTGCCTATATTTCATAAAGAATGCCAATTATATTCTTTTTGTTCTTTTATTATAATTCTAGAATATATATATAATAAATATTTTATAATTTAATAAAATTAAAACTAACAGAGAGAAAAATTACATTTAACCCCTTAAATTAGTGTTATTTGACCCAAATTAGTCTGGCGGATCGACCCAAGACCTGCGACCTAGGGTCGGGTCCTACAATATTGACAAAAAATAAAGTTTGCAAATTTTGTTCAATTAGTTGACTAGTTTTTGTACAACACTTGATTATTTTATAAGAAAGAATTCATTTTTTAATTAGATTATACCAACAAGTGTGTGTGTATATATATATATATATATGTATATATACATGTTTACTTTATACTTACAAATGTATATTTTTTTAAGACCAAAGACACCATAACACCTAGAATTATTTTAATATAAATAATTATTGAGGAATATCAATTAATTGTTTTATCTGACTTTGATTAGGTATCAAATTATTATTCCAACTGTATTATGTAAAATATAAATGCACAGTTTAATATTATCAACCTAGAAAATGATAACCCTTTGTTATTTATTAGTTAAGTAATGCAACTTGTTCATAATAAAATATATATGTATATATAGTGGAAAAGCATTTTGTAATTTATAAAATATTACAAAACAGTACTACAATTGATAAAGTTACTTTTCCAAAAAAGAAGTTCCAAATTTCCAATTTTTAATTGAAATACATACTGTAATTTTTATTTTATCATGTAATTTGATTTTAAATCAATAATAAATTGAAAGCTTTAAGAGATTTAAAATAGTAGAAAATTTTGCAGAGATGTTAAATGGAATGTTGCTGATGAAATGTATATCGGAATGTTTCACGTCATGGTAAAATAATAAATTTCTAAAAAATTACAATTATCATAAGCAAATACAAAAATAAAAGAGTAATATCGCATTAATTGTTTAAAATATACACTATTTAATCAATGGCAAACAGGAAACTGTTATTATTTTTAATTGAAAGTTATATTATAATGACGGCAAACTTCTCTTTTTATATTATATTTTGTATTTCAATTTATTTATCTAGTAATGCATAGGCTAATGATCATATAAGATTCCAAGTCATATATAATAATATAGAAATAATTTAATAGTATGGTAAAATACATACATCTAATTCGAATAACACTTGAAGCATATATATATATATATATATATATAATCAGAAAAGCATATTTTTTTTATTATGTAACATAGTTCTTGGCTCAACAGTAACTTTTCGGCTAATATGTTTTGATTTAACTTGTCATTAAAAAAAATTGTTCTAACAAAAACTACGTAAAATATAAAATGTTATAAAACTGTGCTACAATTGATAAAGTTACAATTTCCATCCTTTTTAGTTGAAATACATATTGTAATTTTCATTTTGTGATAATTTGACTTTAAAAATATAATTGATCAAAAGCTTTGAAATATTAAAATTGTAGAAAATTTGCAATGAAGTTAAAAAAGTATCGGAATTTTGGAATATTTCATAATTGTATAGTGTGTGTATATGCATGCACATGTGGAAGTAATATCTAATATGCATAACTAAATTTTATAAAATTACAATTATCATAAGCAGATATAAAAATTAAATACAAGATAACAATAACTGTATAAAATATAAACTATTTAATTAGTAACAAATATTAAACTGTTTTTATTTTTAATTCAAATTTATGCAATACTAATAGTTTCATTATATGACTTTATTATTTAAATTTGAAAACATATAAAAATAGTAATAGAGAGAGATTTTAATATAGTTAATAAGACATACCTGTCAAAAGATTGCTACTTAGATATAACATTGTGAGCTCTTTGCATTGCTGCCAACCAAATGGGATGGGACCAGATAGCTTATTGGTGGAAAGATCCAATTCTTGTAATTTTGGAAGCCCATCGCACATAGCTGAGGGAATGCTTCCTGTAAGTTATTTTGATTTAATTCAATATACTACAACTTCAAAATTAATTAGCTTCTAAGTATATAATCTTTAATTTTGAAATATCACCAATCTTTCTCAAAATATATCTTGCAATGCTAGTGTGGAGATAATACATTTAATTGTTGGCCAAAGTTATATATTTGTTTAACCACTTTTTTATTGCATATAAATATATATATATGTAATTTATTTTTTAAATTAAAATAATATAATTAATAAGAATTTCTCTATATTTCATATTTCTTAGTCTCTGACCACTTTCAAAGAGTAAAAGTGCAATTAAAATGTGCTTCATTCAATTTTTCTCTTTTCGATGCAATTCAATATGTTGATGGAATGTATCTTACAATGTTTGACAAAAATAAAGTTGGCATTTAACAATTGAAAAACAATATCATGGATTCATGATGCGGAAGCAATATTCAATTTTTTAAATAAATTGATTTACTTTAAACAAATTTAATTGCTTATTTTCATAATGAATGCCAATTATATTCCTTTTGTTCTTTCATTATAATCCTGTAATATATCTATATATATAATGTATTTTATATATTAATAATAATTTAATAATATCAAAACTAACAAAGAAAGAAATTACATTTGACCCCTTAAATTAGTGTCATCTGACCCAGACCGGTCTGGCATGGTCGACCGGTACCTGACGACCCAGGATCGTGTCCTACAATGTTGACAAAAATAAATTTCGCAAATTTTTTTTAATTAATTAACTAGTTTTTGTACAATACTTGATTATTTCATAAGAAAGAATTCATTTTTTTAATTATATTATATCAAAAAGTGTGTGTATATATATATACATGTTTATTTTATGCGTACAAATGTATATTTTATTAAGACCAAACACACCATAACACCTAGAATTATTTTAATATAAATAATTATTGAGGAATATCAATTAATTGTTTTATTTGACTTTGATTAGGTATCAAATTATTATTCCAACTATATTATGTAAGCTATAAATGAACATAAATAATGCTACTTGTTCACCATAAATATAAATATATATATATATATAGTAGAAAAGCATTTTTTAATTTATAAAATATTACAAAACAGTGCTACAGTTGATAAAGTTACTTTTCCAGAAAAAAAATAATAAAGTTCCAATTTTCCATTTTTAAATTTAAATACATACTGTAATTTTTATCTTATCATGTAATTTGACTTTAAATAAATAATAAATTGAAACCCTTAGGAGATTTTAAATTGTAGAAAATTTTGCATAGATTTTGTTTTTTGATAATGAAATTTTGCAGAGATGTTAAATGGAATGTTGGTGATGAGAAAATTAAAGAGTAATATTAAATTTCTATCATAAGCAAATACAAAAATTAAAGAGTAATATAGCATTCATTGTTTAAAATAAACACTATTTAATCAATGACAAAGTGCAAACTGTTGTTATTTTTAATTCAAAGTTTTATAATAATGACGGCTATTTATCTAGTAATACATAGGCTAGTGATCATATAAAGTTCCAAGTCATATATAGTAATATAGAAATAAATTTAATAGTATGGTGAAATACATACATCTAATTCGAATAACACTTGAAGCAAATACATATGTGTGTGTGTGTGTTGTATGTCAGAAAAGCATATTGTTTTATTATGTAACATAGTTCTTGGCTCAACAATAACTTTTCGGCTAATAATTTTTCATTTAGCTTGTCATTGAAAAAAAAAAATTGTTTTAACAAAAACTACGTAAAATATAAATTGTTATAAAACAGTGCTACAATTGATAAAGTTACAAATTTCCATATTTTTTAGTTCAAATTCATATTATAATTTTCATTTTGTGATAATTTGACTTTGAAAATATAATTGATCAAAAGTTTTGAAATATTAAAATTGTCGAAAATTTGCGATGAAGTTAAAAAAGTATCGGAATTTTTGAATATTTCATAGTTGTGTAGTGTGTGTATATGCATGCACATGTGGAAGTAATATCTAATATGCATAACTAAATTTTATAAAATTACAATTATCATAAGCAGATATAAAAATTAAAGATAAGATAACTGTATAAAATATAAACTATTTAATTAGTGACAAAGATTAAACTGTTATTATTTTTAATTCAAATTTATATTATAATAACGGTTCCATTATATGACTTTATTATTTAAATTTTAAAACATATAAATAGTAATAGAGGAAGATTTTAATACAGCAAATAGGACATACCTGTCAAAAGATTATGACCTAAATATAACATTGTGAGCTCTTTGCATTGCTGCCAACCAGATGGGATGGGACCAGATAGCTTATTGGAGTAAAGAGTCAATTGTTGTAATTTTGGAAGCCCATCGAACATATTTGAGGGAATGCTTCCTGTAAGTAATTTTGATTTAATTTAATATGCTTCAACGTCAATAAGGCATAACTAATTCCAAAACCCACATGAATTGGTCTAAAATAGATGTATACCAAAATAAATATTTCAATCTCATCCCTTTTATTATCTGAGATTGAAATTTATATTTATTTGAAATTCATATAATACAGTTTCTTAATTCTCATAGAACTACGCCAAGCAATAAAGGAGATGTAAATAAAAGCGGAAACAAATTTACATCAATGTTACGTTTCTTTTGTCAGAAAATAATATTTTTGAAAGAAATTAAAAAATTTTTTTGATTAGTTGACTGGTTTTTGTACAGTACTTGATTATTTTATAAGAAAGAATTCATTTTTTTTAATATCAAAAAGAGTGTGTGCGTGTGTGTGTGTATATATATATATATACATGTTTACTCCATAACGCCTAGAATTATTTTAATATGAATAATTATTAAGGAATATCAATTAATTGTTTTATTTGACTTTGATTAGGTATCAAATTATTATTCCAACTATATTATGTAAACTATAAATGTACAGTTTAATATTATCAACCTAGAAAATGATAACCCTTGGTTATTTATTAATTAAGTAATGCAACTTGTTCATCATAAAATGTATATGTATATATAGTAGAAAAGAATCTTGTAATTTATAAAATATTACAAAACAGTGCTACAATTGATAAAGTTACTTTGCCCAAAAAGACAAATGAAGTTCCAAATTTCCATTTTTTTAATTTAAATACATACTGTAATCTTTATTTTATCTTGTAATTTGACTTTAAATCAATAATAATGCAAGCTTTAAGAGATTTAAAATAGTCACTATTTAATCAGTGACAAAGAACAAACTGTTATTATTTTTAGGTTTAAATATCCTTGAGTTTCTTATAATTTCATTGAAAAATGATTTTTGTTTCTATAGTTTAAAAATAATTGATTTAGTCATCGTAATTTTTAAAATTATAAAATAGGTCCCTGATATTAGTTTTTGATTAGTCAACACTAACTGGGATGTTAAAGTCAATATTAAAATTTATGTTAATGTAGACTGTGTACCTCTTATATTGACGTGGACTACCAAAAAAATGTTTGAGTTTATTTACTTAGGTTCTTGATCAAAATTTTTCTTTTATCCAATTTTTTATATAAACTCATCTTCTACTTTGTTTGTTGTGTTCATAGTTTAAGAATATATTTTTTATTTGAAAAATATCCTCCACAAACTTTTTTAATTTGTTCACTTTAGTCCCTATTCTTCACTTTCATACCTTTTTCTCACAGTTTGGTCCTCCAAATCAGTCCATAATTTCATTTTGAGTCATAATGTGATTAAATCTATCATTTCTAGTCAAAAAAAATACAACCTATCATTTATATCTAAGTGAATAAAAGGTACAATTTGAAACTTGAATTTTAATTCATTTCTTGTATTGTTCTTGAGTATTAATAATATATTGAATCATATCATGACTAAAAATGAAATTATGAACTGATTTAGAGTACCAAACCGCGACAAAAAAAATATGAAAGTAAAGAACTGAAACTAAAGTGAACAAACTAAAAAACTTGTAGGGGATAATTTTGACAAATAAAAAAAATATAACCTTTGAAGCATATATATACATTGTAACACAATGTTTGAGTGGAGATAATACATTTAATTGTTGGCCAAAGTTATATTTGTTTAAGCACTTTTTTTTATTATATATATATATATGTAATTTATTTTCTTTAAATTAAAATAATATAATTAATAAGAATTCCTCTATATTTCATATTTCCCAGTCTCTGACCACTTTCAAAGTGTAAAAGTGCAATTTAAACGTATTTCATTCAATTTTACTCTTACGGATGCAATTCAATATGTTGACGGAATGTATTCTCCAATGTTGACGAAAATAAAGTTCGCATTTAACAATGGAAAAACAATATCATGGTGCGGAAGCAATATTCAATTTTTTAATAAATTGATTTACTTTTAACAAATTTTATTGCTCATATTTCATAAAGAATGTTGATTATATTCTTTTTGTTCTTTTATTATAGTTCTCGAATATATCTATGTAATTTGTATTTTATAATTTAATAATATCAAAACTAACGGAGAGAGAAATTACATTTGACCCCTTAAATTAGTGTTATTTGACAAAGATCGATCCACCCGGTTGAGTCGAGATTTGGTGACTAAGGGTCGGGTTCTACAATGTTGACAAAAATAAAGTTCACAAGTTTTTTTAATTAGTTGACTAGTTTTTGTACAATACTTGATTATTTTATAAGGAAGAATTCATTTTTTTTAATTAGATTATATCAAAAAGTGTGTGTATATATATACATGTTTACTTTATACGTACAAATGTATATTTTTTTAAGACCAAAGACACCATAACACCTAGATTTATTTTAATAGAAATAATTATTAAGGAATATCAATTAACTCTTTTACTTTATAGGTACAAATGTATTTCAATTTATTTATCTAGTAAAACATAGGCTAATGATCATATAAGGTTCCACGTCATATATAATAATATAGAAATAAATTTAATAGTATGGTAAAATACATACATCTAATTAGAATAACACATGAAGCATATATATATATATATATATATATATGTTGTATATCAGACAAGCGTATTGTTTTATTATGTAACATAGTTCTTGGCTCAACAATAACTTTTCGGCTAATACCTTTTGAATTAGCTTGTCATTAAAAGAAAACTTGTTTTAAAAAAAATGACGGTTTTATTATATGAATTTATTATTTAAATTTTAAAACATATAAAACTAGTAATAGAGGGACATTTTAATACGGCTAATAGGACATACCTATCAAGAGATTATCACTTAAATATAACATTGAGAGCTCCTTGCATTGCTGCCAACCAGATGGGATGGGACCAGATAGCTTATTGGAGTAAAGATACAATTGTTGTAATTTTGAAAGCCCATCGCACATATTTGAGGGAATGCTTCCTGTAAGTTATTTTGATTTAATTCAATATATTAAAGAAAGTGGGTGGTATGGAACCAAAATATCGATTAGCTTATAAGTATATAATCTTTAATTTTGAAATATTACCAATCTTTCTCGAAATATATAAATATAAATATTACATATAAATATAAATAATACATTTAATTGTTGGCCAAAGTTTTATTTGTTTAACCACTTTTTTATTACATATAAATATAAATATATATATATATATGTAATTTAACTTTTAAATTAAAAAATATAATTAATAAGAATTCCTCTATATTTCATATTTCTTAGTCTCTGACCACTTTCAAAGCGTAAAAGTGCAATTAAAATGTGTTCCATTCAATTTTTCTCTTATCGATGCAATTCAATATGTTGATGGAATGTATCTTACAATGTTGACAAAAATGAAGTTCGCATTTAACAATGGAAAAACTATATCATGGATTCATGATGCGGAAGCAATATTCAATTTTTTAATAAATTGATTTACTTTTAACAAATTTAATTGCTTATATTTCATAAAGAATGCCAATTATATTCTTTTGTTCCTTTATTATAATTTTGGAATATATCTATATATATATATAATGTATTTTATAATTTAATAATATCAAAACTAACAGAGAAAAAAAATTACATTTGACCCCTTAAATTAGTGTTATTTGACTCAGACCGGTCTGCCATGATTAACCCAAAACTTGACAACCCAAGCTCGGGTCTTATAATGTTGACAAAAATAAAGTTCACAAATTTTTTTAATTAGTTGACTAGTTTTTGTACATTACTTGATTATTTTACAAGATGCTTTTCTACTATATATACAAATATATTTTTTTTAAGACCAAACACACCATAGCACCTAGAATTATTTTAATATAAATAATTATTGAGGAATATCAATTAATTGTTTTATTCGACTTTGTTTCGGTATCAAATTATTATTCCAACTATATTATGTAAACTATAAATGTACAGTTTAATATTACCAACCTAGAAAATGATAACCCTTTGTTATTTATTAGTTAAGTAACGCTACTTGTTCATCATAAAATATATATGTATATATAGTAGAAAAGCATCTTGTAATTTATAAAATATTACAAAACAGTGCTACAATTGATAAACTTACTTTTCCCAAAAAACAAAAGGTCCTAAATTTCCATTTTTTTAATTTAAATACATACTGTAATTTTTATTTTATCATGTAATTTGACTTTAAATCAATAATAAATTGAAAGCTTTAAGAGATTTAAAATTGTAGAAAATTTTGCAGAGACGTTAAATGGAATGTTGCTGATGAAATATACATCGGAATGTTTCACGTCATGGTAAAATATTAAGTTTCTAAAAAATTACAATTATCATAAGCAAATACAAAAATTAAAGAGTAATATAGCATTAACTGTTTAAAATATACACTATTTAATCAGTGACAAAGTACAAACTGTTATTATTTTTAGATTTAAATATACTTGAGTTCCTTATAGTTTCGTTAAAAAATGACTTTAGTCCCTATAATTTGGAAACTATATATTTAGTCTTTGTAATTTTTAAAATCATGAAATATGTCCTTGAGGTTAGTTTTTAGTTATTCAATCATTAGTCAACGCTAACTGGGATGCTAACGTCATTATTAAAATTCATGTCAGCTCCGACTGTGTGCCGTTTATATTGACGTGGACTATCTAAAAAAATGTTTCAATTTATTCACTTAGATCCTTGGTTAAAATTTTTCTTTTGTCTAATTTTTTATATAAATTCATCTTCTACTTCGTCTAGGTCTTTAATTTAAGAATATTTTTTTTTTGTCAAAATATCCCCTACAAACTTTTTATTTTGTTCATTTTAGTCATTGTTCTTCACTTTTATACTTTTTTCTCACGGTTTGACCCTCCAAATCAATCCATAATTTTATTTTTAGTCATGATATAATTTAATCTATCATTCATACCCAAGAACAATACAAGAAATTAATTAAAATTTAAGTTTCAAAACTTATCTTTTATTCACTTAGGTCGTTAGTCAAAAATTTTTTTTGTCTAATTTTTTTAATATAAACTTGTCTTCTACTTTTTCTAGGTCCCTAGTTTAAGAATATATTTTTTATTTGAAAAATAATCCCCTACAAACTTTTTTAGTTTGTTCACTTTAATTCCTATTCTTCAATTTCATGTCTTTTTCTCATGGTTTGGTCCTCTAAATCAGTCCATAATTTCATTTTTAGTCATAACGTGATTAAATCTATTATTTCTACCCAAAAATAATACAACCTATTATTTATACCTAAGTGAATAAAAGGTAAATTTTGAAACTGAAATTTTAATTCATTTCTTATATTGTTCTTAGGTATGAATAATAGATTGAATCATATCACGACTAAAAATGAAATTATGGTCTGATTTGGAGTACCAAATTGTGAGAAAAAAATATGAAAGTGAAGAACTGTGATTAAAGTGAACAAACTAAAAAGTTTGTAGGGGATGATTTTGACAAATAAAAAATATATTCTTAAACTAAGGACCTTGAAGAAGTAAAAGACGAGTTGATATCAAAAATTGGACAAAAAAATTTTGACCAAAGACCTAAGTGAATAAAAGATAGTTTTGAAACTTGAATTTTAATTCATTTTTTGTATTGCTCTTGGGTATGAATAATAGATTGAATCATATCATGACTAAAAATGAAGTTATGGACTGCTTTGGAGGACCAAACCGTGAGAAAAAATGAAAGTGAAGAATCATGACTAAAGTGAACAAACTAAAAAGTTTGTAGGGGATGATTTTGATAAATAAAAAAATTTCTTAAACTGGTGACCTAGACGAAGTAGAAGACGAGTTTATATAAAAAATTGGACAAAAGAAAAATTTTAACCATGAACCTATGTGAATAAAAGATAAGTTTTGAAACTTAAATTTTAATTTATTTCTTGTATTGTTCTTGGATATGAATGATAGATTAAATCATATAATGACTAAAAATAAAATTATAGACTGATTTTTAGGTCCAAACCATGAGAAAAAAAATTATAAAAGTAAAGAATAAGGACTAAAGTAAATAAACTAAAAAGTTTGTAGTGAATGATTTTGAAAAATAAAAAAATATATTCTTAAACTAGGGACATATATAAAGTGAAAGACGAGTTTTTATAAAAAATTGGATAAAAGAAAAATTGGCTAACATTAACTGTATAAAATATAAACTATTTAATTAGTGACAAAAATTAAACTGTTATTATTGTTAATTCAAATTTATACTATAATAACGGTTTTATTATATGACTTTATTATTTAAATTTTAATTAGTTATGTTTTATAACAATAGTAATAAGACATACCTGTCAAAAGATTACGACCTAAATATAACATTGTGAGCTCCTTGCATTGCTGCCAACCAGATGGGATGGGACCAGATAGCTCATTGTAGGAAAGAGATAGTAATTGTAATTTTGGAAGCCCATCGCACATATTTGAGGGAATGCTTCCTGTAAGTTATTTTGATTTAATTCAATATTCAGCAACTTAATAGTGGATATCAAGCGAAAGGAATATTCAAAATTTTAAATATATTGATTTAATTACTTTTATAATTCAGTCGCATATATTTCGTTAAAAATGTTAATTTCTTTTTTTTAATAATAAAATACTACATTTGACCCCTACAACTATTAACCTATTACAATAAACCCTCTACCATTTAAATTGAGAAACATCATTCTTATGTTTTCAAAGAACAGGTTTTGCATGTTTTCCAAACTCTCCTAAATATATATTTTTCAATTTTGAAATATCTCCAATCTCTTGTGATATATCTTGTAATGTCAACAAATATTAAACTCAAATTTAACAATGGGGAACAATATCGTGCTGGAGGAATATTCAATTTTTTTAATAAGTTAATGTAATTTTAACAAATTCAGTTGCTTATAATTCATTATGAATGTTAATTTGTTTTTGGTTATTTTATTATAATGTACTTGCATAAAAATGTATTTTATAATTTAATGATATCGATATTTATAAAAAAAGTGAAATTACATTGAACCCCTTAAACTATATTAACCTATCACAATAAATTCTCTACAATTAAAATTGAGAAATTTTAACAACATAAAATCATTGAAAACACCATTCCTATTTTTCGCTAGCTAGCGTGAAGGAAGGCATAAATAATTTCAAAACCCACATAAATTGCTCTAAAGTGAGTGAGAACTCAAGCAGCTATGCTTTTGGATGGAGAAAATTTTGTAGATTTGATTTATATTTCAAAGTAAATATTTCAATTTCATCTATTTTGTTATTAGAGATTGATTTGTATTTATTTCAGACTCATAGTATAATTCTTAATCCTTGATTCCTTATAATGCTGTGTCTGGCATAATATATAACACATCATGTAGTATGACTTTAATTTTTGGTACTGTTTTGTTCGAGAATGAATTTGGTGCTAGTGCTTATCTGAACCGTTAGATTTTAGATCTAGTTGTTTAAATTACTATTTGAAATATGGACTATTGAATCTAAACTCTAACGGTCTAGATAAGGACAAATACGATGCTTGTCCTTATAAGACAGGCACTATATTCGTTTTCGTTTTGTTCTTCTCAGACCAATTCAATAAAGAAGATATAAATAAAAGAGTAAGGAAATTTACATAAAAACAATACTTGGTTAATTTTAAAAAAGTTCTAATTCTATGATGAGTTTTTCTACTATACTTTGTTAATTTGAAAGAAAGAATACATTTTTTAGTTATATTACTGAAATAACTGTCTGAAAGTATATACAAACAAATATTAATTATGCAGACAAAATATCTGACCAAGAAAAACATATGATCTTAAAAAACTGAGTTAAATTATAAGGATTAAAAGTATATTTTATCCCATATAAATAAGAAGTAAAAAAGAAAATAAGAATTGCCTGATGACAATGATTATTTTAAAAAGTTAGTAAACCCATTCCCATTGTATTTCTATTAATTTTTTTTTAAAAAAAATTTAAAAAGATAAAAAATACAAAATATAGGAAATATTTAATCCCAAATTATAGTAAATGACTTTGGTACACAAAACACACATACAAAATGAATTATGTAAAACATAATATGAAAAGATGGAATAGAAATATTTAAATAATATTCTATAAATGTATCATTGCTATAAATAGAGGCATACCTGTTAAAGAGTTGTGGGAGATACTAAGCAATTCAAGTGAAGATAAGTTAGAAATAATTGGAGGTATACTTCCTGAAAGCTCATTCCATGCAATGTTTAAGATCTTTAAACGTTTGAGTCTTCCAATTTCTTTTGGAATAGATCCCTGGATAGAATTGTTATTCCAATCCAAGGTCTCTAATTTTGACAAATTAGACACACTCGGAGGAATGATACCTTCAAAGTTATTATTGTGAAAAATCAAGTGTTGAAGTGTGAATAAACCTCCTATCCATGATGGAATTTCCCCACTAAATTCATTGTGGCTCAAGTTGAGTATTTCTAATTTGTGTAATTGGAGTAACTCTTTTGGCAAATAACCATAAAAGTAGTTTCCATGAATATCAAGTTCAACTAAGGAAGATAGATTTCCGAGTTGTGGGGGTAAGGTGCCTGCAAGACCCATGTCACTAAGATTCAAGAGCCTTACTTGTTGATGGAAATGATCACAAGTAACCCCAACCCAATTACAAAAGGAAGAAGAGATGGACCAATTAGCTAACAGATTGCTAGGGTCTCTAGTAATAGAAGACTTAAAAGTAAGAAGTGTAGACTCATCTATACTAAAATTAGTCTTACACAAAACGGTGCAGGCCATGAGGAAAAGTAGTGAGAGCATGAAGGAAGAGAAATGAGAAAAAAGGTTCGCCATGTTTAGTAGATTTAAGAACAAGGATAAGGCTATACTATATTTATATATACACACATATATACCCTTCTGGGAAACAATTAACATAGGTTAGGAATTGTAATGAAATGTGAAATTGGGCCATTTCGTCAACATGATTATAGGAAATGTCCTTGTCCTTCGCTTGATAATTTAGGTGTATTCATCAACTTGCTTGAGAAGATTTTTTTCATTTGGATTTGAAAAGTCATATAAATGAAAATGATAGAGACAGAAAAGACTTTTATACGGAGTAGTGCGGAATGGTTGAAATTATGAAAGTAAATTTGTTAAAGTAATTCATTAAAAAATTCGTTGTTTAATTGTTTCTATATGTTCATTGATTCAAATAAATTATCCTTATGCTGATAAGAAATAAAATGTGTAGAGTAGATATGTGATTTACAGGACTGTTAGAAGGGGCAATTAACTAAGTATAAGAAAAAAAATTTAAATTCTAATAAAATTTAGAAATTCATTATAAACTAGCATATGAGGGAAAATTATTTTTCTTTTAATATTATCTTGTTAATTGACTTGTCCAGGCAAGATTTTTTTAGTAACTTAAATGATTTATTTTTATTATTTTTTTCCTTTTTTGTAGGGCCAGAATATTTTCAATCTAACTTACACAATAGTTAAGATTAAATTTCTTTAGAAAAATTACACTTTACCCCCTTAAATTTTTTTTTATGTGCAAAAAAACTCCTAAAGTTTCAAACTCAACAAAAGACCCCCTAAACTTTCTCTTATGGCATGTGACATGGCATGTGAGCTATAAAATTTACTAGTGATATGGCACGAGTCCTAGTTCACATCAACATTAAACTGACGGTCAAGTAACGCAAAGGAGTTTTGTGCATGGAATGAAAGTTAAGGAGGAATTTTTTTTTTTTTTTGCTAAATTTGTAACTTTAGGGGTTTTTGCATATAGAAAAAAGTTTAGTGAGGTAAAGTATAATTTTTTTCAATTTCTTTTTAAGATATTTTACGGGTAAACTCCTTGTATTTGCTTGTATTTGAAAGAATAAATTTTCTGATCAACCCCATAACAGTAGCAACTAAATGCTTGAGGTGAATTGCAATCGGCATTATATTTTTATTTAATTTTCAATTTGGTCTTTATAGTTTGAAAAAAATTATAATTTGAATGCTTAGAATTTTAAAACCTTTTCATTTAGTCCCTACTAGATAAAATTTGGTTAATATTTTGGTAGATTTTGCTAGCGGGATCAACTATATATGTATTTTGACACACTAGATATGCATGATTCAAGCTAAGTTGTCCAAATTACTTAACATTTAAGCTACATCACTTTCCATATATCTGAGTTAGCTTCATTTCATTATTTATTTTTACTTTTGTTTATACACAAGTCGTACATATTTAAAGTATTAATGTATACATATATAATTGGCCATATCATTAAATTTTAAGGAAAGACTTATAGAAGTTTTGTGAGAAAGACTAAATTTGAAATTTATAAAATTGTAAGAACTTAATTATAAAATTTTAAACTATAAGGATCAAATTGAAAATTGAGTAAACTTATAAGAACCCACTAAATTAAAATTTGAGTAAAATTATAAGAATCCAAAAATTAACGTAACCAGAAGATATTAAAGAATCAAGGCAGTAGAAATGGTGTTAATTTAAATGATTTAGCTATTTTTAGTTAATAAGATAAGAATTTTGTGGACAATTCAAAATCTTATAAAACATTTATAATTAAATATGATAATCAAAGTTAGCTTCTTACTTATAGGATCATGAGTACATACCACTTTCAATAATTGTTCCATGCCTATTTATTCTAATATTACAAACAAAGTGTCTGGAACATATTTTCTATAGAATAAGTCCATGTGAGTTGACTTGTCATACTATTAAAACCAACTTAACATACTATTCTTTGACTCATATTTATATTCTTTGACTTGTCCAACCAAATTAATTTTTCCTTATATAAAACATGGCAACCCATGAAAAATATACTCCCAACATTTTGTTTCTAATCAAATAATTGATCAATGAGAAATATTGGGGCTATTAACTCAGAAGAACTATATATACATATATTTTCGTATATATCTTTTTTTTTAATAAGTATCATTTGATAAGATAATCATGCTTGATGTACTGTTAGACACTTGATATGAGTATCTTTTCCAATAAGAGTTTTATGAAAATTAACTCTTTTTACCGGAACTAACTTTTGTTAATATTTAGTTTGATACATGAAGAAGAAAGAGTTTGAATCAACTTTAAATTTTAGTGTTTCATTGGAAAGATTTTAATCAAAGGTACCATCAATTTAATTATTTTCAATCATGTCAGTCTATTTAATTACCCCTTCTGACACTCTAAATTAAAATGGAATAAAAAAAAATGTGTGGACTATTCATACTCCACAAAAGAGTCCATATTATTGTACCTTTTATTTTTCTTTTCTATGCATTATGCAAAAGTTAACTTGACTTGAAACATTATGAAAATGAGAGGCTACCTAGACATTAATATGTCACCGAAGGTAAAAGTTCTCTTTTTGTCTCTTATTTTTAGTATGGGTTTCAAATTTTTTATATATATTTATTTTGTATAAATTTTATCCCACTTATTTGTAAAAGACGTCAATTTCATCCCAAGTACTAAAACCATTTAAATCATTTATATTAATGAAAAAATGTTGACATATTCAAACGCATGGATAAAGGCTCATCAAGTGTTTCAAACATGTAATTTAAATTTTAATATATTTGACACATATTTTTTTATCCTCTTTTAAAATATCATTATTAATTATTTCATTGTATTGAATTTATCACAACAACACTAAAACTTTTATCATAGAAAAAAAAATCCAAAGGGTTTTCTTTTTTTTTTCTAAAGTTTTAAAATTTTTACACCCAGATTTTGTTTTTAAATTTTCAAAATTAGTGTCTAAAAAAATTCACAAAACTTGTTTAGAAAATTTAAAAGGTAAAATAGTACTTCATATCCTTAATATTTACCTCGATTTTTATTTATGCCCATAATGTTTTTTATCGATAATGTCCCTTATGTTTCATTTTTCATCATATATGTCTTAAAATGATGAAAATATCCTCCATCTATCCCTCTTCTCTCTTTATCCTCTCTCTCTCTCTCTCTCCCCCTCCTCAATAAAACTTTTTTATTTATTCATCTAGGTCCCTAGCTAAGATTTTTTTTCTTTTGCCTTTTACATGATTTAAAATCATATTTAACTTTATCTAGGTCTCTCGTACCAGAATATATTTTGTTTTGAATTTAAATTTACCTTTTAAATTTTTAAATTTATTCAGTTTAGTCCCTATCATGGATTAATCACATCCATCTCTCGGTTTTTCTTTCCAAACTAGTCTAGAATTTTATCTTAGATGTTTTTAGGATATTTTCGATCATTTTCATCTCAGAGTAAGGCAAAATATGAATCAAAACCAAATTTTAGAAATATTCATCAAATTTATGTGAAAACAAGGGGATAGTTATTGCTTCTCACATCAATAATGTCTTCAGATCCGTTTGATGTGTACTTGAGAGGAGGGATAGTTATAACTGGGTTAAATTATTCTTTTGGTCCTTATAGCATTACTTAATTTTTAATTTAGTTCCTATAGGTTAAAAATTGTAACTTTGTCTTATAATTTCACATATTTTAATTTAGTCCTTGTTATTAAAACATGGTTGGTATGTCATAAAATTTTTCTATCATGACTAATCATATGCACATTAACGTTCTAAATATACGTGATTGACGTCAACTAAAAAAATTAGATAATTAAATGATATTAACTCAAATGTATATAATACATAATACAATTTATATTAAATAATTAAGACAAATTAAGTCGTGTATATTCTAAATGTTAACATATATTTATATATATATATATCGGTTATATTACTAAAATTTAACAAAATTTTAACAAAATTTTAATAGTACAAATTAAATTAAAATAATGTAAAATTCTAAAGACTTAATTATAAATTTTTAAACTATAGAAATTAAATTAAAAATCGAGTTAAACTATAAGAATTAAAAATATAATTTAAACATTATAACTGAGGTAATACAATTTTTATTATCAAATTTGGAGAAAAAAATATCTTTCCCATTTTAACGAGTATCAAATCAATCCCCACCTCTTCACGGAATCTTCAAATTCATAAATTCAAAAATGAGTTGTTTTTCCTCAAGTAAAGTTGATGCTTGCCTATATAAATTTATTATGCAATTTTTAATATAAATTAAAAGGTTAAATTTATTCTTTTGGTCTTTATAGTTTCACTTAATTTTTAATTTAATCCCTATATTTTGAAAATTTGTAATTGAATCCTTATAATTTTACAAATTTTTAACTTAGTCCCTGCTATTAAGCTTTCATCAATATTTCATTAAATTTTGATAATGTAGCTAACTATATACATATTAATACTAAAAAAGTATATGGTTTATGCTAATAAAAAAAAAGATGTAGATAATTAAGTGATATTAACTCACATATATATAACATGTAATGCAATTTATGTGAAATAGGTAGGATGAATTAGTTTAAGTTATGTATTTTCAAAAGCTAAGATGATATATAATTAGTCTCGTAGCCAAAATTTTAATAGAACATTAACAATATTTTAATAATGGGGATTAAAATAAAAAATTAGAGAACTATAAGGACTTGATTACAAAATTTTAAACTACAAGAACCAAATTAAAAATTGGGTGAAACTATAAGTATCAAGACTATAGTTTTGCCTAACTTAAATTATATAGTCTCAACAATTGGGTAAATTTTATGAATGCCCATAAAACACATGTATTTTGATAATTTCTACTTGGTCCACAATTTTAATATACTCAAAACTTTAGTTCTCCTGCTTATTTCTTTGGCTTTATTAGTATCTCTTCTCTTTGTTGGGTACTTTTCTCAGAAAAATCATTTTGATTTGAAAATAATTTGAAAATAAAAATTGAGTAAACTTATAAGAACCCACCAAATTAAAAATTGAGTAAAATTATAAGAATCTAAAAAATAATTTAACCAAAAAAATATTAAAGAACCAAGACAGTAGAATTTGTGTTAATTTAAATGATTTAACTATTTTTAGTTAATAAGATAAGAATTTTGTAGGTAGCTTAAATTTTTATAAATCATTCATAATTGAACATGACATTCAAAGTTGGCTTCTTATTTATGGGACCATTGAGTACATACTACTTTGAATAATTATTCCATGTCTATTTATTCTAACATTACAAACAAAATATAAGATAAGAATTGTATGGACAATTTAAATTTTTATAAAACATTCATAATTGAACATGATATTTAAAATTGGCTTCTTACTTAAGGGACCATAGAGTACATACCACTTTGAATAATTGTTCCATGCCTATTTATTCTAACATTACAAACAAAATGTATGGAATATATTTTCTATAGAATATGTCCATATGAATTGACTTGACTTGTAAACTTATGAACACATGACTTCTATTGCACCTACAAGTGCTTATCATACTATTCTTTGACTCATATTTAAATATTAAAAAGAACTTATCTTGTTTCCTCGTTGGTTATTGACTAAGAAGAACTATACATACATTTATTTTGGTATATATCTTTTTTTTTTCATAAGTATCATTTGATAAGGTAATCATCCTTGATGTACTGTTAGACACTTGATATTAGTCAAATAAGAGTTTTATGAAAATTAACTCTTTTTACTAGATCTAACTTTTGTCAATATTTATTTTGATACATGAAAGAGAAAGAGTATGAATAAACTTAAATTTAGAGTTCCATTGGAAAGATTTTAATCAAAGTTACCATCAATCTAATTACATTCAATCACATCAGTCTATTTAATTACCCCTTCTTACACTCTAAATTGAGATGTAATAAGAAAAAAATGTGTGGACTATTCATACTCCACTAAATAATCCATATTATTGTACATTTTATTTTTTGCTATGCAATATGCACGAGTTGACTTGACTTGAAAAATTGAGTAAACTTATAAGAATCCGCCAAATTAAAAATTGAGTAAAATTATAAAAATCTAAAAAAATAATTTAACCAGAAAATATTAAGGAACCAATGCAGTAGAATTTGTATTAATTTAAATGATTTAACTGTTTTTAGTTAATAAGATAATAATTGTGTGGACAATTTAAATTCTTATAATGGATTTATAATTGAACAAGACATTCAAAGTTGGCTTCTTACTTATGGGACCATGGAGTACATATCACTTTGAATAATTGTTCCATGCCTATTTATTCTAATATTACAAACAAAATGTGTGAAATATATTTTCTATATATAGAATATGTCTATATGAGTTTACTTGACTTGCAAACTTATGGACATATGACTTCTATTCTATTGCACCACAAGTGCTTATCATACTATTCTTTGACTCAATGAAATATTAAAAAGAACTTATCTTGTTTTCTGTCCAACCAAATTAATTTTTCATTTTAACACGGCAACCCATGAAAAATATACTCCCAACATTTTGTTTCTAATTAGGAATTTTCTACAATCAAATAATTGATCAATGAGATATATTGGGCCTATTAACTAAGAAGAACTATACATACATTTCTTTTGGTATATATATATCTTTTTTTTTAATCAGTATCATTTGATAAGGTAATCATGCTCGATGCACTATTAAATACTTGATTTGAGTACTTCTTTCAATAAGAATTTTATGAAAATTAACTCTTTTTACTAGATCTAAGTCAATATTTATTTTTATACATTATGAAGAACGAGTTTGAATTAACTTTAAACTTAGTGTTCCATTGGAAAGATTTTAATCAAATTTACCATCAATCTAGTTATATCTAATCATGTCAGTCTATTTAATTGCCCCTTCTTACACTCTAGATTGAAATGTAATAAGAAAAAAAAAATGTGTGAACTATTCATACTCCACTAAAAAGTTCATATTATTGTACCTTTTAATTATTTTTTTCTATGCAAATAAGAGGCCACCTAGGCATTAATATGTTACTAAATGTAAAAGTTCTCTTTTTTTTTCTCTTATTTTTAGTATAGGTTTCAATTTTTTTATATATTTATTTTGTATCAACGTAACTTTGTCCACTTATTTGTAAAAGAAGTCAATTTCATTCCAAGTACTAAAACCATTTAAATCATTTATATTAATTAAAAAAAGTTGACATATTCAAACGCATGGACAAAGCCTCATCTGCTGTTTCAAACATGTAATTTAAATTTTAAACTACAATTTTTGTCTTTCACGTATAAAGTATGTTTTAATTTCAAATCCTTTGTTGTTAGTTTTAATTATGTTCCTCACATTTAGGAGAAGTTTCAATTTTATTATATTGTTTTTAAAATATATTAAGTTTCATCCACTTTGAAATGAATGAATTTATCATCTTTGTCGTCATTTGTGTACCAACTTTTCTATTTTATTATAAACAATAATTTGATACGGTACTTTAAACACTAAAAAGAAACATAAAATTACATTGAAAAAATGAGGGAGGCAACCTAATAAACAAAACACTAAGATAGTGCATAATTGAAATTGAACCCATATATATAATAATAATAATTAAATTTAGGACTCTATTTGGCTCTATTTTTAAAAATAATATTTTTCTTTTAAAAATAACAAATAAAAGTTGACTGATACATTATTTTGAAGGAATATGTTTTAAAACCAAATTTTTAAAATTTATTTTTAAAATGGAAAAATCAAAACATATTTTATATGTTTTTGAAAACATTTTTATTGCAAATAATTAAAAAATTGGGTAGAATATTAGCAAATATGTAAGTTCATTAATGATGAGCTATTATATAAAGATGAGCTATTATAAAAAAAAATTACCAGGTTTTAAACACTGCTACAATTTAAAAAAAAAATTCTAATCCATATTGCAACGGTTACTAACCCATGCTAATTGTAATATTTTTGTTTTTTATTTTTATTAAAAGAATTGTGTTCTATCTAATTTTTGAGAAGCTACTGCTTCTAATATTTATCTTTCTTCCTTTTTATAATTGTTTTAACTAATTTGCAACAATCCAATTTATCATAATATGAAATTATTTTAAGTCAATTTGTAAAGACATTCTTAATAGTTGGATGATATATTTGATAAATTTATTAAAATGTAACTTAGATTATGACAATTAATATATTTGACACGTTTTTTTATCCTCTTTTAAATTATCATTACTAATTATTTCATTGTATTGAATTTATCTCAACAACACTAAAACTTTTATCACAGAAAAAAAAATTCCAAAGGCTTTTTTTTTCCTAAAGTTTTAAAATTGTTTTCAAAACAAATTTTACAAACAGATTTTGTTTTTAAATTTTCAAAATTAATGTCTAAAAAGGTTCACAAAACTTGTCTATAAAATTTTAAAGAAAACATAAACACATCTAAATTGGCTCAAATTTCACAAAATTAATTTGTATGCATATAAAAGTCGCAAGTGATCATTTTTATTCTCACTTCTTTAAGAAATGTCTTTTGCTTTGAAATTACTTACCACGTGAAGTTATTGCTTCTCACATCACTTATTTTTTAATTTAGTTTCTATATTTTCAAAATTTGTAATTTAATCTTTATGGTTTCACATGGTTTTAATTTAGTCTTTGTTATTAAACTATTATTTGTATGTCATAAAATTTTTCTAACGTAATTAATCATATGCACATTAACATTTTAAATATACGTGATTGATGTCAACTAAAAGAAAAGAAAAGATAGTTAAATGATATTAACTCATATGTATAAAACAAGTAATGTAATTTATATTAAATAATTAAAACAAATTAAGTCGTATATATTCTAAATGTTTATATATATATATATATATATATGTTGTGTTATTAAAATTTAAAAAATATTGACAAAATTTTATTAGTAGGAATTAAATTAGAAAAATGTAAAATTATAAAGACTTAATTACAAATTTTTAAGCCATAGGATCAAATTAAAAGCTAAGTTAAACTATAAAGACTAAAAATACAATTTAAACATTATAATTGAGGTAATATAGTTTCTATTATCAAATTGGGAGAAAAATATCTTTCCCAATTTAACGAGTATCAAATCAATCCCCATCTCTTCACGGAATCTTTGAATTCATAAATTCACAAATGAGTTGTTTATCCCCAAGTGAAGTTGATGCTTGCCTATATAAATTTATTTATAATTTATTCATGCAATTTTTTTTAAAAAAACGGTTAACATTATCAAAATAAACTATTAATATAAATTAAAAGTTAAATTTTTTCCTTTCGCCCTTATAGATTCACTTAATTTTTAATGTAGTCCTTATAATTTAAAAATTTGTAATTAAATCCTTGTAGTTTCACAAATTTTTAACTTAGTCCCTGCTAATAAGCTTTCAGCAATATTTCATTAAATTTTGATAATGTAGCTAATTATATGCATTTTAATACTGTAAAAGTACATGGTTTATAAAAAGAAAAAAATGTAGATAATTAAGTAATATTAACTCACATGTGTGTAACATGTAATACAATTTATGTGAAATAGGTAGGATAAATTAGCTTAAGTTATGTATATTCAAAAGGCTAAAATAATATATAATTAGTATTGTAGCTAAAATTTTAATAGAACATTAACAATATTTTAGTAATAGAGATTAAAATAAAAAAAATTATAAAACTATAAGAAGTGAATTACAAATTTTTAAACTATACAAACCAAATAAAAATTGAGTGAAACTATAAGTACCAAGACCATAATTTAGCCTAACTTGTCTCAACATATGGGTAAATTTTATGAATACCTATAAAACACATGTATTTTGATAATTTCTACTTAGTCGACAATTTTAATACACTCAAAACTTTAGTTCCTCCGCTTATTTCTTTGGCTTTATCAGTATCTCTTCTCTTTGTTGGGATACTTTTCTCAGAGAAATCACTTTGATTTGAAAAAGGAAGAAAATTGTTTTGGGGGAAATTAGACAATGGATCCTTGAAGGATCAAAAGAAACAAATTAAGCAACAGAATAGTCTTCCTGCTGTTTTGATGTAAATAAAAGAACTACATATGATGGCATGAAATATATATTAAAGTATTAATATATTACATATATAATTGTCCATATCATTAAATTTTAAAGAAAGACTTATAAAAGTTTAGTGACAAGGGCTAAATTAAAAATTTATAAAATTGTAAGAACTTAATTATGAAATTTTAAACTATAAGGATCAAATTGAAAATTGAGTAAACTTATAAGAACCCACCAAATTAAAAATTGAGTAAAATTATAAGAATCAAAAAATAACTAATCAGAAAATATTAAAGAATTAAGACAGTAGAATTTGTGTTAATTTAAATGATTTAGCTAATTTTAGTTAATGAGATAAAAATTATATGGACAGTTCAAATTCTTATAAAGCATTTACAATTGAACATGCCATTCAAAATTGACTTCTTACTTATGAGGCCATGGAGTACATACCACTTTCAATAATTGTTCCATACCTATTTATTCTAATATTACAAACAAAATGTGAGATAAGAATTGTATAGACAGTTTAAATTTTTATAAAACATCCATAATTAAACATGACATTTAAATTGGCTTCATACTTATGGGATCACAGAGTACATACCACTTTGAATAATTGTTTCATACCTATTTATTCTAATATTATGAACAAAATGTATGGAATATATTTTCTACAAAATATGTCCATACGAGTTGACTTGACTTGTAAACTTATGAACACACCCACAAGTGTTTATCGTACTATTCTTTGACTCATATTTAAATATTAAAAAGAACTTATCTTGTTTTCTTGGTCCAACCAAATTAATTTTTTCTTTTAACACGGCAACCCATAAAAAATATACTCCCAACATTTTGTTTCTAATTAATAATTTTCCACGATCAAATAATTGATCAATGAGATATATTGGGGCTATTAACTAAGAAGAACTATACATACATTTCTTTTGGTATATATATCTTTTTTTTTTCATAAATATCATTTGATAAGATAATCATGCTCGATGTACTATTAAATACTTGAATCGAGTACTTCTTTCAATAAGAATTTTATGAAAATTTACTCTTTTTACTGGATCTAAGTCAATATTTATTTTGATACATGAAGAAGAAAGGGTTTGAATCAACTTTAAATTTAGTGTTCCATTGGAAAGATTTTAATTAAAGTTACTATCAATTTAGTTACATTCAATCATGTCAGTCTATTTAATTGCCCCTTCTTACACTTTAAATTGAAATATAATAAGAAAAAAAAATGTGTGGACTATTCATACTCCACTAAAAAGTCCATATTATTGTACTTTTTAATTATTTTTTTCTATGCAATTTACACGAGTTAACTTGACTTGAAAAATTATGAAAATGATAGATCATCTAGGCATTAATATGTGGTAAAAGTTCTCTTTTTTTTTTCCTCTTATTTTTAGTATAGGTTTCAATTTTTTTATATATTTATTTTGTATCAATTTTGTCTTACTTATTTGTAAAAGAAGTTAATTTCATTCCAAGTACTAAAACCATTTGTCGTTAGTTTTAATTACGTTCCTCACATTTAGGAGAAGTTTCAATTTCATGATATTGTTTTTAAAATATATTAAGTTTCATCCACTTTGAAATGAATGAATTTATCATCTTTGTCGTCATTTGTGTACCAACTTTTCTATTTTATTATAAACAATAATTTGATACGGTACTTTAAACACTAAAAAGAAACATAAAATTACATTAAAAAATAAGGGAGGCAACCTAAAATAAACAAAACACTAAGATAGTGCATAATTGAAATTGAACCCATTTATATCATCAAAAAATTAAATTTAGGGCTCTGTTTGGCTCTATTTTTAAAAATAATATTTTTATTTTAAAAATAAAAAATAAAAGTTGACTGATTACATTATTTTGAAGGAACATGTTTTAAAACCAATTTTTGAAAATTTATTTTTAAAATGGAAAAATAAAACATATTTTATATGTTTTTGAAAACATTTTTATTTCAAACAATTAAAAAATTGGGTATAATATTACTAAATATGTAAGTTCATTAATGACGAGCTATTATATAAAGATGAGCTATTATAAAAAAAATTACCAGGTTTTAAACACTGCTAAAATTAAAAAAAAATTCTAATCCATATTGCAACGGTTACTAACCCATGCTAATTGTAATATTTTTGTTTTTTATTTTTATTAAAAGAATTGTGTTCTATCTAATTTTTGAGAATCTATTGCTTCTAATATTTATCTTACTTCCTTTTTATAATTTTTTTTAACTAATTTGCAACAATCCAATTTATCATAATATGAAATTATTTTAAGTCAATTTGTAAAGACATTCTTAATAGTTGGATGATATATTTGATAAATTTATTAAAATGTAACTTAGATTATGACAATTAATATATTTGACGCGTTTTTTTATCCTCTTTTAAATTATCATTACTAATTATTTCATTGTATTGAATTTATCTCAACAACACTAAAACTTTTATCACAGAAAAAAAAATTCCAAAGGCTTTTTTTTTGTTTTCTAAAGTTTTAAAATTGTTTTCAAAACAAATTTTACAAACAGATTTTGTTTTTAAATTTTCAAAATTAGTGTCTAAAAAGGTTCACAAAACTTGTTTATAAAATTTTAAAGAAAACATAAACACATTTAAATTGGCTCAAATTTCACAAAACTAATTTGTATGCATATAAAAGTCGCAAGTGATCAATTTTATTCTCACTTCTTTAAGAAATGTCTTTTGCTTTGAAATTACTTACCACATGAAGTTATTGCTTCTCACATCACTTATTTTTAATTTAGTTTCTATAATTTCAAAATTTGTAATTTAATCTTTATGGTTTCACATAGTTTTAATTTAGTCTTTGTTATTAAACTATTGTTTGTAGATCATAAAATTTTTCTAATGTAACTAATCATATGCACATTAACATTTTAAATATACGTGATTGATGTCAACTAAAAGAAAAGAAAAGATAGTTAAATGATTTTAACTCATATGTATAAAACAAGTAATATAATTTATATTAAATAATTAAAACAAATTAAGTCGTATATATTCTAAATGTTTATATATATATATATATATATATATATCTGTTGTGTTATTAAAATTTATAAAATATTGACAAAATTTTATTAGTAGGAATTAAATTAAAAAATTGTAAAATTATAAAGACTTAATTACAAATTTTTAAGCTATAGAGATCAAATTAAAAGTTAAGTTAAATTATAAAGACTAAAAATACAATTTAAACGTTATAATTGAGGTAATATAGTTTCTATTATCAAATTGGGAGAAAAATATCTTTTCCATTTTAACGAGTATCAAATCAATCCTCATCTCTTCACGGAATCTTTGAATTTATAAATTCACAAATGAGTTGTTTTTCCCCAAGTGAAGTTGATGCTTGCCTATATAAATTTATTTATAATTTATTCATGCAATTTTTTTTAAAAACAGTTAATATTATCAAAATAAACTATTAATATAACTCAAAAGGTTAAATTTTTTCCTTTCGCCCTTATAGATTCACTTAATTTTTAATTTAATTCTTATAATTTAAAAGTTTGTAATTAAATCCTTATAGTTTGTAACTTAGTCCCTGCGATTAAGCTTTCAGCAATATTTCATTAAATTTTGATAATGTAGCTAATTATATGCATTTTAATACTGTAAAAGTACATGGTTTATAAAAAGAAAAAAATGTAGATAATTAAGTGATATTAACTTACATGTGTATGACATGTAATACAATTTATGTGAAATAGGTGGGATAAATTAGCTTAAGTTATGTATATTCAAAAAATAAAATAATATATAATTAGTATTGTAGCTAAAATTTTAATAGAACATTAACAATATTTTAGTAATAAAGATTAAAATAAAAAAATTATAAAACTATAAGAAGTCAATTACAAATTTTTAAACTATACGAACCAAATAAAAATTGGGTGAAACTATAAGTACCAAGACCATAATTTAGCCTAGCTTAAATTATATAGTCTCAACATATGGGTAAATTTTATGAATACCTATAAAACACATGTATTTTGATAATTTTTACTTGGTCGACAATTTTAATACACTCAAAACTTTAGTTCCCCTGCTTATTTCTTTGGCTTTATCAGTATCTCTTCTCTTTGTTAGGATACTTTTCTCAGAGAAATCATTTTGATTTGAAAAAGGAAGAAAATTGTTTTGGGGGAAATTAGACAATGGATCCTAGAAGGATCAAACAAAACAAATTAAGCAACAGAATAGTCTTCCTGCTGTTTTGATGTAAGTAAAAGAACTACAGATGATGGCATGAAATATATATTAAAGTATTAATATATTACATATATAATTGGCCATATCATTAAATTTTAAAGAAAGACTTATAGAAGTTTAGTGACAAGGGCTAAATTAAAAATTTTATAAAATTGTAAGAACTTAATTATGAAATTTTAAACTATAAGGATCAAATTGAAAATTGAGTAAACTTATAAGAACCCACCAAATTAAAAATTGAGTAAAATTATAAGAATTAAAAAATAGCTAATCAGAAAATATTAAAGAATCAAGGCAGTAGAATTTGTGTTAATTTAAATGATTTAGCTATTTTTAGTTAATGAGATAAAAATTATATGGACAGTTCAAATTCTTATAAAGCATTTACAATTGAACATGCCATTCAAAATTGGCTTCTTACTTATGAGGCCATGGGATAAATACCACCTTGAGTAATTGTTCCATACCTATTTATTCTAGTATTACAAACAAAATGTAAGATAAGAATTATATAGACAATTTAAATTTTTATAAAACATTCATAATTAAAGATGACATTTAAATTGGCTTCTTACTTATAGGACCATAGAGTACATACCATTCTGAATAATTGTTCCATGCCTATTTATTTTAACATTACAAACAAAATGTGTGGAATATATTTTTTTTTATAGAATATGTCCATATGAGTTGACTTCATACTATTAAAAATATACTCCCAACATTTTGTTTCTAATTATCCACAATCAAATAATTGATCACTGATACATACATTTATTTTGGTATATATCTTGTTTTTTATTTATTTTCATAATTATCATTTGATAAGGTAATCATACTCGATGAACTATTAGACACTTGATATGAGTATATTAATACCATAAAAGTACATGGTTTATAAAATGAAAAAAAGATGTAGATAATTAAGCAATATTGACTCATATGTGTATAACATGCATTGCAATTTATGTGAAATAGGTAGGATGAATTAGTTTAAGTTATGTATATTCAAAAAGCTAAAATGATATATAATTAGTCTTGTAGCTAAAATTTTAATAGAACATTAAAAATATTTTAGTAATAGAGATTAAAATAAAAAAATTATAAAACTATAAGGACTCAATTACAAATTTTTAAACTATAAGGACCAAATTAAAAATTGAGTAAAACTATAAGCACCAAGACTATAATTTAGCCTAACTTAAATTATATAGTCTCGACATATGGGTAAATTTTATGAATACCCATAAAACACATGTATTTTAATAATTTTTACTTGGTCGACAATTTTAATACACTCAAAACTTTAGCTCCCCGCTTATTTCTTTAGCTTTATCAGTATCTCTTCTCTCTGAAAAGAGAGATGAATGAAGCACATTTTTATCATTTTAGAGTATATATGATAAAGTTTGAAAGATGAGGGATATAAATGGACAAAAAAAATTTTAGGGACATAAATAAAAATTAGGATAAATATTAGGGATATATAGTATAATTTATGCCTAAAAAAATTATGATGTAACTTATGTTTGACTCTCACAATTCAACTCACATACTTGTACCAACATATATTACCACCAAAGTAATGTGTCTCATCAATTAACCTAGCATAAATGTTGATATTTTTAGAAGCTAATCTAAACACCTTCTCGATCACAATTTATTTTATAGATTTGTGATTTAACATTGAAAATATTGCATAATTTACAAAATATGCCTTACAGAGTATATTCATGTGGCCAGCAAAAAAAATTTTCTTTAAAAAAAATATATGTGTGGATGCCATTATTCATGCTGGGGATTCTTTCTTTAATTATATATTGCCTTCTTCTAAATAGCCATTAGAAAAAAAAGACTTAATTAAATTAATAAATTTTCTAATTCAATTGAATAGTTGAAGAAATGACCCAACCAATTGTCTCTGTAGGAGCAACGAATACAAATTGAAAATTGAATAAACTTATAAGGACTTACCAATTTAAAATTTGAGTAAAATTATAAAAATCTTAAAATTAATTTAACCAGAAAATATTAAAGAAACAAAGTAGTAGAATTAGTGAATAACATAAGAATTGTATGGACAGTTTAAATTTTCATAAAGTATTTATAATTGATATGACATTCAAAATTGACTTCAAAATTGACTTCTTACTTATGACATCATAGTATACATATTACTTTGAATAATTGTGCTATGTCTATTTATTCTAACATTACAAACAAAATGTGTGGAATATTTTTTCTATGAACTATATCCATACAAATTGACTTGAATTACAAATTTGTGGACAAATGACTTCTATTGCACTCACAAGTGCTTATTATATTATTCTTTGACTCATTTAAATATTAAAAAGAACTTACCTTGTTTCTTCAGTCCAACCAAATTAATTTTTCCTTTCAAGGTAGGAATCCATGAAAAATATACTCCCAACATTTTGTTTCTAATTATCCGCAATCAGATAATTGATCAATGAGATATATTGGGGCTATTAACTAAGAAAAACTATACAATACATTTATTTTGGCATATGTTTTTTTTTTTCATAAGTGTCATTTAATAAGATAATCATGCTCAATGTCCTGTTATACACTTAATAGGAGTACCTCTTTCAATAAAAATTTTATGAAAATTAATTCTTTTTACCAAATCTAACTTTTGTCAATATTTGTTTTGATACATAAAGAAAAAAGAGTTTGAATCAATTTTAAATTTAGTGTTTCATTCAAAAGATTTTAATCAAAGTTACCAACAATCTAATTATATTCAATCACATCAATCTATTTAATTGCGCCTTGTTACACTCTAAATTGAAATGTAATAAGAAAAAAATGTGTGGACTATTCGTACTCCTCTAAAGAGTCCACATTATTGTGCCTTTCATTTTTTTTCTATGCAATATGCACAAGTTAACTTGACTTGAAAAATTATAAAAATGAGGGCCACCTTGGTATTAATATGTCACTGAAGGTAAAAGTTCTTTTTTTTTTCTTTTCTCTTACTTTTAGTATGGGTTTCAATTTTTTATATATTTATTTTGTATCAATTTAGTCCCACTTATGTGTAAAAGATGTCAATTTCATCCCAAATACTAAAACCATTTAATCATTAATATTAATGAAAAAATGTTGACATATTCATACGCATAGACAAAGACTCATCACTCATCAGGTGTTGCAAACATGTAATAAACGACAATTGTCTTTTACGTTTAAGGTAAATTTTAATTTCAAACCCTTTGTTGTAAGTTTCAATTATGTCCCTCACATTTGGGACAAGTTTCAATTTTATTATATTGTTTTTAAAAGATATTTAGTTTCATTCCACTTTGAAATGTATGAATTTATCATCTTTGTCGTCATTTGTGTACCAACTTTTCTATTTTTTTTTTAATGTTACTATCATAGACAACAATTTGATATGATACTTTAAACACTTTCTCAAATATCATGACTAAAAAGAAACATAAAATTACAATAAAAAGATAAGGGAGGCAACCTATAAACAAAACACTAAGATAGTGCATAATTGAAATTGAAACCATATAAATAATCAAAAAATTAAATTTAGGCCTCTATTTGGCTCTATTTTTAAAAATAAAAAATGAACGTTCACTGATACATTATTTTGAAGGAATATGTTTTAAAATCACCTTTTGAAAATGGAAAAATAAAACATATTTTATATGTTTTTAAAACATTTTTATTTCAAAAAATTAAAAAAATGGGGTAGAATATTAGTAAATATGTAAGTTCATTAATGACATTTATATAAAGATGAGCTATTATAAAAAAAATAAAAAATTTACCAGGCTTTAACCACTGCTAAAATTAAAAAAAAAAGAAAATTCTAATTCATATTGCAACGATTACTAACCCAAGCTAATTGTAATATTTTTATTTTTATTTTTATTAAAAGAATTGTGTTTTCTATCTAATTTTTGAGAAGCTATTGCTTCTAATATTTATCTTTCTTCATTTTTATAAAATTTTTTAATTAATTTGCAACAATCCAATTTATCATAATATGAAATCATTTTAAGTCAATTTGTAAAGACATTCTTAATAGTTGGATAATATATTTGATAAATTTATTAAAATATAACTTAGATTATGAAAATTAATATATTTGACACATTTTTTTATTCTCTTTTAAGATATCATTACTAATTATTTCATTGTATTGAATTTATCACAACAAGACTAAAAACTTTTATCATAGAAAAAAATTGCCAAAGGCTTTTTTTTTTGTTTTATGAAGTTTTAAAACTGTTTTCAAAACAAATTTTATAAACAGATTTTGTTTTTAAATTTTAAAAATTATTGTCTAAAAAAATTCACAAAACGTGTCTATAAAATTTAAAAGACAAAATGGTACTTCATGTTCCTAACGTTTACTTCAATTTTTATTTATGCTCCCAAAGTTTTTTTGATCAATTGTGTCATTTATGTTTCATTTTTTATCATATATACTTTAAAATGATGAAAATACCCTCCATCCTTTCTTCTTCTCTCTCTCCTCACTAAAATATTTTTATTTATTCATCTAGGTCCCTAACTAAGATTTTTCTTTTTGTCTTTTACATGATTTAAGATCATATTTAACTTCATCTAAGTCTTTCGTTTCACAATATATTTTGTTTTAAATTTAAACCAACTCCTGTAAACTATTGAGTTTATTCATTTTACTCCCTGTCATGGATTAATCACATCCATCTCTCAATTTTGCTGTTCAAACTAGTCCAAAACTTTATCCTAGATGTTTTTAGAATATTTTCAGTTATTTTTATCCTGGAGTAAGGTAAAATATGAATCAAAACCAAATTTTGGAAATATTCATCAAATTTACGTGAAAACAGGAGGATAGTTATTGCTTCTTACATCAGTAACATCTTCAAATCTGTTTGATATATACTAGAGAGGAGGGATAGTTATAATTGGGTTAAATTATTCTTTTGGTCCTTATACCATTACTTAATTTTTAATTTAGTTCATGTAGGTTAAAAATTGTAATCTAGTCATATAATTCGTAACTAACTATATGCACATTAATGTTCTAAGAATACCTGATTAATGTCAACTTAAAAAATAGATAATTAAATGATATTAATTCATATGTATATAACATGTAATACAATTTATATTAAATAATTAAGACAAATTAAGTCGTGTATATTCCAAGTGTTAATATATATCTATATATATATATATATAGATATATGTCTTGTTACTAAAATTTAACAAAATATTGACAAAATTTTAATAGTAGGAATTAAATTAGAATAATGTAAAATTCTAAGGACTTAATTACAAATTTTTAAACTGCAGGGATCAAATTAAAAATTGAGTTAAACTATAAGAACTAAGAATATAATTTAAACGTTATAATTGGGGTAATATAGTTTTTATTATTAAATTTGGAGAAAAAATATCTTTCCCATTCTAACGAGTATCAAATCAGTCCCCATCTCTTCATGGAATCTTTGAATTCATACATTCACAAATGAGTTGTTTTTTCTCAAGTAAAGTTGATGCTTGCCTATATAAATTTATTCATGCAATTTTTAATATAAGTTAAAGGTTAAATTTATTCTTTTTTTCCTTATAGTTTTACTTAATTTTTAATTTAATCTCTATAATTTAAAAATTTGTAATTGAATCCTTATAGTGTTACGCATTTTTTACTTAGTCCCTGCTATTAAGCTTTTATCAATATTTCATTAAATTTTGATAATGTAGATAACTATATGCATATTAATACTATAAAAGTACATGGTTTATGCCAATAGAAAAAAAGATGTAGATAATTAAGTAATATCAACTCACATGTGTATGACATGTAACACAATTTATGTGTAATAGGTAAGATGAATTAGTTTAAGTTATGTATATTCAAAAAGCTAAGATGATATATAATTAGTCACGTAGCCAAAATTTTAATAGAATATTAACAATATTTTAATCATAGGGATTAAAAAAATTATAGAACAATAAGGACTCAATTACAAATTTGTACACTATATGGACCAAATTAAAAATTAAGTGAAAGTATAAGTACAAAGACTTAATTTAGCCTAACTTAAATTTTATAGTCTCAACAAATGGGTAAATTTTATGAATACCCATAAAACACACGTACTTTGATAATTTCTGCTTGGTCAACAATTTTAACACACTCAAAACTTTAGTTCCCTTGCTTATTTCTTGGGCTTTATCAGCATTTCTTCTCTTTGTTGGGGGAAATTAGACAATGGATCCTAGAAGGATCAAAAGAAACAAATTAAGTAATAGAATAGTCTTCCTGCTATTTTGATGTAAATAAAAGAACTACAGATGATAGCATGAATTATATATATTAAAGTATTAATATATAAATATATACTTGTCCATTGCATTAAATTTTAAAGAAAGACTTACAGAAGTTTAGTGACAAGGACTAAATTAAAAATTTTATAAAATTGTAAGAACTTAATTATAAAATTTTAAACTACAAGGATCAAATTGGAAATTGAGTAAAACCCACCAAAATAAAATTTGAGTAAAATTGTAAGAATCTAAAAATTAATTTAACCGTAAAATATTAAAGAATCAAGGCAATAGAATTTGAGTTAATTTAAATGATTTAGATATTTTTAGTTTATGAGATAAGAATTATGTGAATAGTTCAAATCTTATAAAGTATTAATAATTGAACATGACATTTAAAATTGGCTTCTTGCTTATAGGACCATGGAGTACATACCATTTTGCATAATTGTTCCATGCCCATTTATTCTAACATTAAAACAAAATGTGAGATAAGAATTGTATAGACAATTTAAATTTTTATAAAATATTATTAATTGAACATGACATTTAAATTGACTTCTTACTTGTGGGACCATAGAGTATATATCACTTTGAATAATTGTTCCATGCGTTTATTTTAACATTACAAACAAAATGTGTGAAATATATTTTCTATAGAATATGTCCATGAGTTGACTTGACTTGTAAACTTAAGAACACATGACTTCTATTGCACCGATAAATGCTTATCATACTATTCTTTGACTCATATTTAAATATTAAAAAGAACTTATCTTGTTTCCTTGGTGGCTATTAACTAAAAGAACTATACATACATTTATTTTGGTATATATCTTTATTTTTTTTCTTATAAGTATAGGCTAATGCTCGATGTACTGTTATACACTTGATATGAGTATCTCTTTTAATAAAAATTTTATAAAAATTAACTCTTTTTACCATATCTAACTTTTGTCAATATTTATTTTGATACATTAAGAAGAAAGAATTTAAATCAACTTTAAATTTAGTTTTACATTGGAAAGATTTTAATCAAAGATACCATCAATCTAATTACAGTCAATCACATCAATCTATTTAATTGCCCCTTTTTGCACTCTAAATTAAATGTAATAAGAAAAAAATGTGTGGACTATTCATATTCCACTACAAAGTCCATATTATTGTGACTTTTATTTTTTTATGCAATATATACGAGTTAATTTGACTTGAAAAATTATGAAAATGAGGGGCCACCAAGGTATTAATATGTCAACAAAAAATATTTTGAAAAATAAAAGTTGGCTGATACATTATTTTGAAGGAATATGTTTTAAAGCCAATTTTTGAAAATTTATTTTTAAAATGGAAAAATCAATACATATTTTATATGTTTTTGAAAACATTTTTATTTCAAACAATTAAAAAAATTGGGTAGAATATTAGTAAATATGTAAGTTCATTAATGATGAGCTATTATATAAAGATGAGCTATTATAAAAAAAAAACTACCAGGCTTTAACCACTGCTAAAATGAAAAAAAGAAAATTCTAATTCATATTGCAACGATTACTACTTACTAACCCATGCTACTTGTAATATTTTTATTTTTATTTTTATTTTTATTAAAATAATTGTGTTTTCTATCTAATTTTTGAGAAGCTATTGCTTCTAATATTTATCTTTCTTCATTTTTATAAAATTTTTAACTAATTTGCAACAATCCAATTTATCATAATATGAAATCATTTTAAGTCAATTTGTAAAGACATTCTTAATAGTTGATAATATATTTGATAAATTTATTAAAATGTGACTTAGATTATGACAATTAATATATTTGACACATTTTTTTATTCTCTTTTAAAATATCATTACTAATTATTTCATTCTATTGAATTTATCACAACAACACTAAAAATTTTATCATAGAAAAAAAATTCCAAAGGCTTTTTTTTTTGTTTTCTAAAGTTTTCAAATTGTTTTCAAAACAAATTTTACAAACAGATTTTGTTTTTAAATTTTCAAAATTAGTGTCTAAAAAAGTTCACAAAACTTGTTTATAAAATTTTAAAAAAATAAACACATCTAAATTGGCTCAAATTTCACAAAACTAATTTTTATGCACATAAAAGTCGCAAGTGATCATTTTTATTCTCACTTCTTTAAGTAATGTCTTTTGCATTGAAATTACTTACCATATGAAACTATTGCTTCTCATATCACTTATTTTTTAATTGAGTTTCTATGGTTTAAAAATTTGTAATTTAATCTTTACAGTTTCACATAATTTTAATTTAGTCTTAATTTGTTATTAAACTATTATTTGTATGTCATAAAGTTTTTCTATCATAACTAATCATATGCATATTAACATTTTAAATATACGTAATTGATGTCAACAAAAAAAAAAGAATAATTAAACGATATTAACGCATATGTATAAAACATGTAATGTAATTTATACTAAATAATTAAGACAAATTAAGTCATGTATATTCTAAATGTTTATATATATATATATATCATGTTACTAAAATTTAACAAAATATTGACAAAATTTTATTAGTAGGAAATAAATTAGAAAAAGTAAAATTATAAAAAATTAATTACAAATTTTTAAATTATAAGAATCAAATTAAGAATTAAGTTAAACTGAGTAAAAATATAATTTAATCGTTATAACTGAAGTAATATAATTTTTATTATTAAATTTGGAGAAAAATATCTTTCCCATTTTAACGAGTATCAAATCAATCCCATCTCTTCATTGAATCTCCGAATTCATAAATTCACAAATGAGTAACTTTTTCTCAAGTAAAGTTGATGCTTGCCTATATAAATTTATTTATGTAAATTTTTTTAAAAAAAACCATTAATATTATCAAAATAAACTATTAATATAACTTAAAAGGTTAAATTTATTCTTTTCGTCCTGATAGATTCAATTAATTTTTAATTTAATCTTTATAGTTTAAAAATTTATAATTAAATGCTTATAGTTTTACAAATTTTTAACTTAACCCCTGCTATTAAGCTTTCATCAATATTTCATTAAATTTTGATAATGTAGCTAATTATATGCATATTTATACTGTAAAAGTACATGGTTTATAAAACGAAAAAAGATGTAGATAATTAAGTGATATTAACTCATATGTTTGACATGTAATGCAATTTATGTGAAATATGTAGGATGAATTAGCTTAAGTTATGTATATTTAGAAAGCTAAAATGATATATAATTAATCTTGTAGCCAAAATTTTAATAGAACATTAACAATATTTTAATAATAGGGATTAAAATAAAAAATTATAAAACTATAATGACTCAATTACAAATTTTTAAACTATAGTATCAAATTACAAATTAAGTGAAGCTATAAGTGCCAAGACTATAATTTAGCCTAACTTAAATTATATAGTCTCAACAAATGGGTAAATTTTATGAATACCCATAAAACACATGTATTTTGATAATTTCTACTTGGTCGACAATTTTAATACACTCAACTTTAGTTCCCCCACTTATTTCTTTGGCTTTATCAGTATCTCTTCTCTTTGTTGGGGTACTTTTCTCAGAGAAATCACATCTAACTTAAGCTTCTTCAGTTATTACATTAAACAAATAGCATTGATACAAAACGAACCTATAAAGAACATACCACTTTGAATAATTGAATATGACATTCAAAGTTGACTCCTTACTAATAGGACCATGGAATATATATCACTTTGAATAATTGTGCCATGCCTATTTATTCTAACATTACAAACAAAATGTATGGAATATATATTTTCTATAGAATATGTCCATATGAGTTGATTTGACTAATAAACTAATGAACACATGACTTCTATTACATTCACAAGTGCTTAGCATATACTATTCTTTGACTCATATTTATATATTAAAAAGAACTTATCTTGTTTCCTCTGTCTAACCAAATTAATTTTTCCTTTTAACACGACAATGAAAAAGATACTCCCAACATTTTGTTTCTAATTATCCGTAATCAAATAATTGATCAATGAGATATATTGGGGCTATTAACTAAGAGGAACTATACATACATTTATTTTGGTATATATCTTTTTTTTTTTCATAAGTATCATTTGATAAGACAATCATGCTCGGTATACCGTTAGACACTTGATATGAGTATCTCTTCCAATAAGAGTTTTATAAAAATTAACTCTTTTTACTAGATCTAACTTTTGTCAATATTTATTTTGATATATGAAGAAAAAGTTTGAATCAACTTTAAATTTAGTGTTTCATTGGAAAGATTTTAATCAAAATTACCATCAATCTAATTACATTCAATTACATCAATCTATTTAATTGCCCCTTCTTACACTCTAAATTGAAATGTAATAAGAAAAAAATGTGTGGACCATTCATACTCCACTAAAGAGTTCATATTATTGTACCTTTTTTTTTCTATGCAATATGCACGAGTTGACTTGAAAAATTACGAAAATGAGGGGCCACATAGGCATTAATATGTCACTGAAGGTAAAAGTTTTCTTTTTTCCCCCTCTTATTTTTAGTATGGGTTTCAATTTTTTTTATATATTTATTTTGTATCAATTTTGTCCCACTTAATTGTAAAGGCTCATCAGGTGTTTCAACCATGTAATTTAAATTTTAAACTATAATTTTGTCTTTCATGTTTTAATTTCAAACCTTTTTGTTGTAAGTTTCAATTATGTTCTCAATACAAAAAAAAAATTGTAATTAGCCACGGTTTTAACCATGACTATATGCCATAAAACTGTGGCTAAATCATTGTTATCACGGTTGCACATCCTATAGCAAAACTGAGCATGGGCCTTTTTTAGCTACGATTTATGAAACCATGGTAAAATATATTTTTCACGGTTATAACCATGGTAAACAATGTAACTTTGTTTCCAAAAAATATATTTTGATAGTTATTAGTCACAATTTAAACTGTGGCTAATAAATTATTTATTATTTTTAAAAAAAATAAATTAATTACTTATTTGCTATGGGTGAATTGTGGCAAATAATTAGCAATTTTTTGAAAAAAAGAAATTAAGTGTAATAATTAGTAATTTTAAAAAAATATATACATATACTTTACTGTCTACATATTCCTACTATACCAATATATACTAGAATGTGCACTTGAATGTATTCATTTAGTCAAGTAGAGATAAACTAAACAAAAAGACCTAGCTAGTAATTGTTATATACCAAAATGTGCACTTGAATATATCAAAATACATTTAGTAAAAAAGATATATACTAAACAAATAGATCTATTTAGTAATTGTATAAAACCTATGTGTATGATACAATAATTAGTAATTTTTTTTAAAAATATACATATGCTTTACTGTCTACATATTCCTATTATATCAATATATACTAGAATGTGCACTTGAATGTATTCATTTAGTCAAGTAGAGATAAACTAAATAAAAAGACCTAGCTAGTAATTATTATATACCAAAATGTGCACTTGAATGTATCAAAATACATTTAGTCAAAAAGAGATATACTAAACAAAAAGATCTATTTAGTAATTATTGAACCCTCTACCATATATAAAACTTATGTGTGTGATACATTTTTGCTAATGGTAGACAAATCAAAACCAAATTTATCTTGCATAAATTTGTAAAGCACACTTAGCTCCTCTCTGGTCTTTTCATATCCAGCCAATTGTTATTTTAAAGCCATCACTTTGCTCCTTAGATCTTCAGTATGATTTTCATTTATAGTACTGCTAGAAATATTACTATACATAGAACTCAAAGTTTGTACAGACAAACCAAAGACAGTAGAAGGAGAAACACCTATTCTCAATCCTCAAACACGACCGGAATGTTCATGTCCAAACACTTTTCCAATTGAATCATCTGGTTGAGCATATATTTTTGAAGAGACACCTGAAGCAGTAGCACATTCTTAATCCTGAGTCAAGTTCTCTGAAATCTTATCCTAGTAAACGAAGAAAGAAAAAATTTAGGCCAATAACCATGAAAATTTAGGCCATATCCTAGTCAAGCTTTTGTAAGAACATTAAAGAAAAGAATGTAACCAATGAAAAGAAAAAGCTAGCACAAATGTACAGTCACAACATGTCTATAGTTATAGTTCCTAATGTGTAAGTGTCAACAAAGAAAATACTAGAACTTCCATCATAATTTATCAAATAACCTATGATTTGTTCCACTGTTCAGAAAACAAAAAAAAACACAATAACAATTCCATGGACAGAGTTGTAGTTGGAATTGGGTGATTATTGAATGTTCACATTAATTTAATCATTCAGCATGAGAAAGTTTTAAGTATGACTGAACCAAATAAAAGGTTTGACTTTCAAATGAAAGTTCAATTTTCAAAGGCATGCATAGATTTTTTGAGAATTATAATTAGTTTAAGGGTTGAAGGACAAAACACCATTCTTCTCCACTAAAATCATTGCAATTCTCAAGATATGAAGTTGATACTATTCAAATCTCAAAGGAGCACAAAATAGTTTTGTCAAAATCCATTAAAAGAAATTGAATGTTAATAATGTGTAAAAAAAAAAATCAAATATATGAAAAGTGTTGATTTTGGCAGGCACAACACAGCATACAACAGTTTCATTGGCTCAACCATAAGTATTCCTATGTTCAGATGACATGTCACTTGCCCATACCAACTACACATTCATTTGTATATATATATATATATATATATATATATATATTGCTAGCTAATTGGATTTTGTAGCTCCTGGAATCAGAATAAGTTAAAGAGCAGCGTGTCAATGAAGGCTAGCTATGAGAATCTGAGAAAGTGCATGATGATGATGATGATATGATATTGATCAGTACGCTTCTCACAAAAGGCTCAACCACTCAGTATTCAAACCCCATGACGTTCTTGTTCTTGTAACATTTACATGCTGATTGAAATGGGATACTTACCCCTATTATATATGGTTCTAATATATTCCTTTTATTTGAAGCTAATATCTGTTTCTCCTTCACTATCGACGTCACAAATAAAATATTTGGGGCTTCTGTGTTTTCGAAGTGGGATTGGGGTTAAGAAATTAAAAATTCCTTTTCTATTAGAAATAATAACACAGATATGAAGAGAGAAAACATAGAGGAAGATGAATGGAAATACCTAAGTGTGCAGAATGTAGATTGATGAAAATGGGTACCACCTTGCGACTCTGAAACACAGAAAGCACAGCCAAAGATCAACGGCTTTGCACCGGTCGTCTCTCATCCAAAAGGAGAGGGCAACACAGAGGCATTCAACGGGATATGAAGAGGGCAATACATGGCAAAAAGAAGAAGCAAGTGAAAGACTAAGAAAGCGTGAGTAAACCTAATCAAAAAATTAAAAAAAAAAAGGAGGGAGATCAAAAAACATTATTAGAGGGAGAGAGAAAAAAAAATTAGCGCGCGCTAGTTTTTTTTTTTTTTTCACGATGATCTCACATTTAGCCATGTCTAATAATAATGTGGCAAGATGGTGTATTTCGGCTAGATTTTGCCATGGTTTTGGTAACCGTGACTAATGACTATTTTTTTTGTAGTGTCTTCACATTTGGGATAAATCTCAATTTTGTTATATTGTTTTTAAACGATATTAAGTTTCATCCACAATTTGAAATGAATGAATTTATCATCTTTGTTTCATTTGTGTACCAACTTTTCTATATTTTTATTATAAACAATAATTTGATATGGTACTTTAAACACTTTCTCATGACTAAAAAGAAACATAAAATTACATTAAAAAAATAAGGGAGGCAACCTAAAAGAAACAAAACACTAAGATAGTGCATAATTGAAATTGAACCCATATATATCATCAAAAAATTAAATTTAGGGCTCTATTTGGCTCCTATTTTTAAAAATAATATTTTGCTTTTAAAAATAAAAAATAAAAGTTGACTGATACATTATTTTGAAGGAATATGTTTTAAAACCAATTTTTGAAAATTTATTTTTAAAATGGAAAAATCAATACATATTTTATATGTTTTTGAAAACATTTTTATTTCAAACAATTAAAAAATTGGGTAGAATATTAGTAAATATGTAAGTTCATTAATGATGAGCTATTATATAAAGATGAGCTAGTATTAAAAAAATTATCAGGTTTTAACCACGGCTAAAATTTTAAAAAAATTCTAATCCATATTGCAACGGTTACTAACCCATGTTAATTGTAATATTTTTTATTTTTATTAAAAGAATTGTGTGTTCTATCTAATTTTTGAGAAGCTATTGCTTCTAATATTTATCTTTCTTCATTTTTTATAATTTTTTTAAGTAATTTGCAACAATCCAATTTATCATAATATGAAATTGTTTGAAGTCAATTTGAAAGACATTCTTAATAGTTGGATAATATATTTTATAAATTTATTAAAATGTAACTTAGATTATGACAATTAATATATTTGACACTTTTTTTATCCTTTTTAAAATATAATTACTAATTATTTCATTGTATTGAATTTATCTCAACAACACTAAAACTTTTATCCTAGAAAAAAAAATTCAAAGGCTTTTTTTTTTTCTAAAGTTTTAAAATTGTTTTCAAAACAAATTTTACAAACAAATTTTGTTTTTAAATTTTCAAAATTAGTGTCTAAAAAAGTTGACAAAACTTGTTTATAAATTTTTTTAAAAAAAAAATAAACACATCTAAATAGGCTCAAATTTCACAAAACTAATTTGTATGCACATCAAAGTCGCAAGCGATCATTATCTTCACTTCTTTAAGTAATGTCTTCTGCTTTGAAATTACTTACCACGTGAAGCTATTGCTTTTGAAGTTATTGCTTTTCAAATCACTTAACTTTTGATTTAATTCTTATAGTTTAAAATTTTAAATTTTAGTTTATATAATTTCACTATTTTTAATTTAATCCTTGTTATTAAACTATTGTTTGTATGTTATAAAATTTTTCTAACGTAATTAATTATATGTATATTAACGTTATATGTATATTAACGTTTTAAATATGTTTGTATGTTATAAAATTTTTCTAACGTAATTAATTATATGTATATTAACGTTATATGTATATTAACGTTTTAAATATGTGATTGATGTCAACTAAAGGAACTAAAGGGAAAAAAAAGATAATTAAATAATATTAACTCATATGTATAAAACATGTAATGTAATTTATATTAAATAATTATGTAAAAACACATAAAATTATAAGGACTTAATTAAAAAATTTTAAACTATAAGGATCAAGTTAAAAGTTGAGTTAAACTATAAAGACTACAAATATAATTTAAATGTTATAATTGAGGTAATGTAGTTTTTATACAAATTTGTAGTTTTTATTATCAAATTTGCAGAAAAATATCTTTCCCATTTTAACGAGTATCAATTCAATCCCCATCTCTTCGTAGAATCTTTTAATTCATAAATTCACAAATGAGTTGTTTTTCCTCAAGTAAAGTTGATGCTTGCCTATATAAATTTATTTATAATTTATTCATGCAAACTATTTTTTAAAAAAAAACTAGTATTATCAAAATATACGATTAATATAACTTAAAAGGTTAAATTTATTCTTTTCATCAACATTTCATTAAATTTTGATAATTTAGCTAACTATATGCATATTAATACTGTAAAAATACATGGTTTATAAAAAGAAAAAAGATATAGATAATTAAGTGATATTAACTTACATGTGTGTAACATGTAATGCAATTTATGTAAAATAGGTAGGATGAATTAGCTTAAGTTATGTATATTCAAAAACCTAAAATGATATATAATTAGTCTTGTAGTCAAAATTTTAATAGAACATTAACAATATTTTAATAATAGGGATTAAAATAAAAAATTATAAAACTATAAAGACTCAATAAAAAAATTTTAAACCATAAGAACCAAATTAAAAATTGAGTGAAACTAAAAGTACTAAGACTATAATTTAGCCTAACTTAAATTATATAGTCTCAACAAATAGGTGAATTTTATGAATACCCATAAAACACTTGCAACTTGGTCGACAATTTTAATACACTCAAAACTTTAGTTGCCCTGCTTATTTCTTTGGCTTTATCAGTATCTCTTCTCTTTGTTGGGATACTTTTCTCAGAGAAATCATTTTGATTTGAAAAAGGAAGAAAATTGTTTTGGGGGAAATTAGACAATGGATCCTAGAAGGATCAAAAGAAACACATTAAGTAACAGAACAGTCTTCCTGCTGTTTTGATGCAAATCAAAGAACTACAGATGATGGCATGAAATATTTAGCCTACACTATACCAAATTGGAGTGTGGCAATTCAAGTCTCAGGGATGAACATTTTCAGAATCATGCCACATGCCAGAAACAGAGGACACTACATTATCATCTCTCATGCAAAAAGATCTATGCTCCAAAACTTTGCAGGTTGGTTAGTCCTATATTTCCTGTCCATACCTTTGATGAGCTCTATGTCCTCTTTCGATAGCTCGAAATCGAATATGTCAAAGTTCTCCTTCAATCTCTCCAGTTTCGATGTTTTCGGAATGACCACTGTGTTCCTTTGAATGCCCCAGCGAAGAGCAATCTGGGCAGGAGTTTTCTTGTACTTCTCAGCCAGACCCTGGAATTAGGAAAAATGAACTCATTAACTCACTTTCTAGTTCCTACAATAGCTGGTTACTCAGGATTCGAATTCCCTCCTACTCACAAAAGGGCATCCAACGCGGGAAACACTGAGAAACGTGGGAGAAATATGGGCTGTTACTCAAGCATCAAGTTCTTGGAAACTGAAATTGTTTAACTCACTTTTATAACTTGATCATCCAAACATGAAACCGAACCAAACAATTCTGTGTTTGCTGCAGCACCCCCTAATGGAGTGTGGGCTGTGACACAAATTCCATGCTTCTGACAAAATTTGATGAGTGATTCACGCTGAAAGTATGGGTGAGTTTCAATCTGGTTAACAGCAGGCTTTATCTTGGAGTATGCTAAGCAATCTCTGGTCAGAAAGATGTCATAGTTGCTGCAAAATAGAGCTCTTTGTCAGTCAGTGGAAAAAATCTGAGCTCTTCAAAGCTAGGGAAATATAGATTTGTACATCAAATTCAGTTGATCCTTGACAATATAGAAGGTTATAAGATACATCCTTATTTCTTTATTCATAGATTTCAGTAGAAGTTTACAACCAACACGGATGATTTCGTAAGAACTAGATATCACATACAAATAATGTGTAGAAGATGAGAAAAGCTAAGAGAACTTTAAACAAGTAAATATACAAATTAGTTCCTAAAAGATACAATGTTTAATCATTTAATCCCTGATATTTAAGTGTTGAACAAATCAATCTCTATAAGATACAAATTCAATTTAAATTAGTCCTTTTGTAGCACTAAATTGTATATTTACTAGTCTTTAAAGGACTAACCCAATAAAAAAGTTTAACAATTTCTTAGAAACTAAATCATATAGAGTTAAAGTTGGACTAAACAATTGACCAATGTATCTTTCAGAGACTAAATTGTTGATCTAGTCAATTTTAAATGTGAAACGTGGGTGCACAAAGAGTCTCAACTGTCTATCATAATAATGAAATTTTTGCAGGTCAAGTAAAGATGGTTGATTACACAATCAGTAATCACATAGAGAGGTTGTAAGCAATAACAGGATGGATATGCAAAGATACTCGGATGCCAGTTTCCAATCATGCCACAAGAACATAAACTTGGATGCAAGTTAGAGAGTTCATTTGAAAACCTGTGAATGATGAGATTGTCATGCATGGAAAACAAGGTAGGTTGTATTTTTCTTTCTTCACGCATAACAAAAATAAGTATTCATTTCTTGGATTCTAGAATGAATAGATAAAACTTGTACTTCTGAAGCATAGAGAAAATAGATTGCAGCACCACTTATACCTGATCCCTATGCTGCGTACCAAGCCTAATGAAACAATTTCTTCCATAGCATGCCAAGTAGTTTCCAAGGATATGGTTGTGTCTATGTCCAGGACCCCATCCTCATCCAAAGCACTATCAGTTGTACCCACTCCTGCAAGCATGTACAATGTGACAAAAATTATCCAGAAACCAAGTGTGCTTGAAATCACTATTAAACCAAATTAATTTGATCAACACTAATTTGGCGAAGTAGATAACAACAGAGAAGAAGAATGTAAGATGAACCATCGGATAAACAGAGAGATTGGATGTACAAAAATTGATTTACAATAGTTTTGGGTGTTGAAAAATTGATGTAAGGCTCATTACATTGCTTAGTTAGACACAATGACTGTAATGAAACCCCCCAATAAAACAACGATTTGCATTCAGCATTGCTGTTTAGTATATAAGCAGAAGAAAAGAAACAAAGCCAAACATGACAAAGCGAACACACCAGTATGCCGGGTGGCTACAGGAAAGTGAACGAGATATAAGTCCAGATAATATAGCTTAAGCTTCTTCAGGCTGTCCTTACAGGCCTCAACAACATGTCCATGATCAGAATTCCAAAGCTGCAAGAAGTTTACAATGCCAGGGGAAGCCACAGTTATTCTCTCCAAGCAAAGACATCACAAGTAGCATTACATTAAACAAACATAGACAGTCGAGGCCAGGATTTGATACAAAACGAACCTTAGTGGTGATGAAAAGATCCTCCCTCTTCACTAGGCCAGTTTTGAAAGCCTCAGCAAGCGCCTCTCCTACTTCTGCTTCGTTCTTATAATCAGCTGCAATGCATTCAAATCTTGTCAGCCCCCAGATGCTTCATGAATATATCAATGGTAAACCATAAAGTGGATGCTTCAACACATACAGGACACAAGACAGCAAGTCTAAAAGAATGAGAGGAATTAAGCCAGGAAGCCACCAACCAAAAGAGAAGCTTGAAAAGGGGTCTAAAATATATGACAAAATTGGTCCATATATAAATAGTTATGGCCTTGATGACCAAACTGAGAATTTTATAGACATGAACTGGACTTTGGTTAATTTTTTAATCACAATCTCAACAATTACCCTCATCTACTCATGTAGAATGTATAACACTCATAAGTACCATGTTGACTAAAGCACGCACACACACACTGATTATAGCATTTCAATAAGTTAAGCAAATAGCCGACGGATTCGAAAACTAAGTACAATCTCACAAATTATCCTCATCTACTCATGTAGGGCGTTTAATACTCGTAATTACCATCTAGACTAAAGCTCGCGCATGCACACTCACTGATTATGACATTTCACGAAATTAAGCAAATAACCGACTGATAAGGAATAACCGACTGATAAGGAAACTAAGTCACATAAAAACTTCAGCAATTTATGAAAAGAAGAAGATGAAATGGTAGAATAGAAGATATATGAGTGAAGCAGGAGAAAGCCATAGTGAAATACCAGCGCAATCGAAGTGGCGATAACCGAGCTTGATGGAATTGATGATGAGATCTCTGATTTCTTGACCTTGCATGCGCCAGACACCCAATCCGATTATCGGCATCTTGAAGCCATTGTTGAGTGTGATTGCCATCTTCACTGTCACTCCGAGTCGCTTCGCTTCTTCCGATCCTGCTGTCTGATTACAGCACTGTGCGGATTCTTCAGCCGCTTCAAGTGACGCTTTTTATTTGGGGTTGATAGGGGTGGGACCACTTTATGGCTATTGCAGGCACACATGCTAGCTATCAGATTCAGGCCCAAAAAAGAAAAATCCAACTTTACATATAGATTTTTTTCTTTCGATAAGCTTTACGTATACATAATATCTTGAAGCCGATGGCTTACTTTACTTTGAATGGGCCGTTCGATTTGCAGGATAACAGCCCATATGTGATTCAGCCGTGAATGTTGTGGGCCGTTTGACAATGTTGATTTAATAGTATTAGGTGCAATACCATTTCAGTAACCGGTTTCTTTTTGTTCACTGGGCCTTTAGCCAATGAAAGTGTGATACGTGCCCATTATCCGACCCGCGATCCACGTTCTGTATGACAAATTCTTAGCAAATACCAGCAGTGGGTTTGGGCTCCGGCAAATTTTGCCGTTAGTAGAAGTCAATGCAAACACAGGGTAGGTGGTCGGGGTTCACCGCCATAATGGAGGTGCCAAGACGATGGCTAGTAGATAGAGGTGGTGATGAGAGCAGCTAGAAAGTAATTTGGTGAGAGAAGTGGAGAAAAAGAGTCAACAAAGAAAATGGGAAAATCAGTTTGGGCGCAACACGAATCACGGGTCCCGGTGGATGAATTGAAACTCATGTCATATTTTTATTGGTTGTGGGTGCGGTCAAACAATAAAAAGAAATTAGTGAAATGGTGCATTTTACTACCACACCTTATAATTGTTGGATCAACATCGATCCAACAATCAACGACGCTTGCAACTGAATCACATAAATCGTTGATCCCACAGATCAAACAACCCATACAAACACAAGCAAGCCACTCACTTCCATATTATCTAGGCCATAAAAGCCTAATAGTAAAGTTTAGAGGTATTTTCATACTCATTAATGTTCAACTATTTTTTGCCTTAAAAAAATGCTCGATGTATTGATGAAAAATGTATTGGTTTTCACTTTTGTCAATTTATTTAATCACGACAACTTAATTGCATATACGTTTTTTTAATTATTACTATTTAAAAATTTATTGGGTGGTTGTCAAACTATAGTAGTATAAAATTTATTTCAGAGTTAATTATTTTTATTCACAATATTTAAATTTAAAATTTTAATTAAAAAAATAGATCAACTAACGTTGGTTATTGAATGTAATTTTTATCTCCTCATGTTAGAAAAAAAAAAGTACTTTGATAATTTTACAAGATATTTTCTCAATCTGGCTTTTTTTTTTGGGGGGGGGGGTTTATTATCACTTTGAGGTTCAAGGAATAATTAAAAAAAAAAAAATCAGTGTTCTTCGTAATGTTGCAAATACACCTTGGGACAAAAAGTTAAAACTAAAAAGTGTTATCTTTGAAAGAACATTCTGAATCTCTCCAAGATTCGGTTTCTTGTATGGTGATGGAAGATGATGACCCAGTCCCCGAGAAAGAGAGACAGAATGAAATGAATCAAACCACCATGAGGATGAATGATGAAGATAATTGAAAATTCAGGGGAAATGAATCAGAGGATGTCGACACCTACCTTGAACGTCAATAAGGAAAGGTTGGGCTCTGTACATCATGCCAATGGCTCAACAATCCCTGCATCATATAAAAATATGTTAATTGCTGTAAATGGCATGGAGAATAACGACAGTAATAGTGATAATGAAAAGTGGGATATAGATGATGAATCAGAGGAGGAATGCAAGAGGATGATAGTGAAACATCAGACCTGTTATGTCCACAGACTTCAGTCTCATCTGATGAAAGAAGAAGTCTCTGTCGTCCGTGGAGGAAGGCAATTGTAATCAAGCTATTAGGCAGAAAAATAGGTTAGAGATTTCTGTATGGGAAATTGGGTAAAATCTGGAATTTATCTGAAAATTTCGAACTTAATGACCTACAAAATGAATTCTTTGTATTTCGATTTTCTAAAATGATTGATTATGACTGAGTAATGAATGATGGGCCATGGATGATCCTCAGTCATTACCTTATGATTCAGAGATGGAAACCAGAGTTTAGGCCTATGGAGGAATCAATCAAGAGATTAGCCGTTTGGATTAGAATTCCAGACCTACCTATCGAATATTATGATAAACACTTCCTTTGGAAAACAGGGAATAAAGCGGGTAAAATGTTAAAAGTGAATCAGGGAAAACCAAAAGAGAGGAGAGTTGAATTCAATTGAAAGAAGATTTGCTAGGATAAGCATAGAAATTAATCTAAATAAAAAGCTAATTCCTAAGACAAAAATAAGGAAAAAAATATACTTGATCGAATACGAGGGGCCAAATCTAATTTGTTTCACATGCAGAAAATATGGACATCACAGAGAAATGTGTCCAGGAACTAAAGATACCACTGTCCAACCAGTGCATGGAAAATGAAAAAATCAGCATACCCCAAATAATACCAAATAATAACACTGACAGCTCAGCTAGTACAATTTAAGTGGAAGACCTTACATTTGGCAGTTGGATGATTGTGAAAAGGAATAATAGAAATAAAAAAGACAACAGGCAACAATTGAGAGGGGAAAAGGGGAAGAAGATATCTCAAGGAGTCACTCAATCTCAAGGGACAGAACTTCAGAAAATTACCTCTAGAAATGGGTCTCGTTTCTCAATCTTTGAAATAGAGGAAATTGAGGCTGATGAGGTGAATGCTGATATGGAAACAAGAGAACCAAGGATGGACATTACTGTTTCTGACCTAAGTAACCCAATTCAATAAGACTTAAGTAGGGAAAAGATTAATGAGGATTGTTAGCAAGTTATTAGCAACACAACTGAAATTCAGCAAAAGAAAATCAGTAATGTAAGGCATGAAACTAGCTTGAAGATGATGAAAAATAAGAGCATTATGGAGAGATTTGTAAAGTTGAAGGGAGGAGTGGAAAGCAAGTCAGCCGAGTTGTTGAAAGCTAATTCAGTAGGAGTGTTTAAACCGCTAAAAACAAAGACGAATTACAATCAATGGGGGAAGGCCAAAGCTCTTATAAATACAAAAATTTCATTGAGAGTAACTCTATAAACTCCTAGAGACATAATCAGGTGGATTTTGAGGATTACATACTGAAGAATAGACCTCCAGACCCGGATATCAATATGACAAGTGAGAGAGCTAGGGATACAGAGGAAAAACAGATGGAAGAAAGCTTGACGAAGGGCAAGGCACCCAATACAGGGCCTTGACTTTTTCAGTTTGATAGTGCTTGAGAGATTTCTTCGCTCCTTGTCTAGTTTTGGGCTACCTTTTTTCTCTAGTTCGGGTGTCATAGTTTGTCATTTGGTGTTTTTTCCATGATTAACATCATCTCTTGGAATTGCAGGGGCGCAGGATTTCCCACGCCTAGTGCGGGATTTCAAAACTAATTATAATACCCATGTTTTGATCATTGTGGAGCCTAGAGTCAGTGGGCAAAGAGTTGAAAAAATTATCTCTAAGTTGGGTTTTAGCAAAAACTATAGAGTGGAGGTAGAAGGCTACTCAGGTGGAATTTGGTTATTATGGGAGGAAGATCATGCTATTATTTATATCATGGGATTTTTAAGTCAGTGTGTTCACACTAGCATTTCCTATAATGAGGGTAAAGAAAGTTTCTTCGTAACTTATGTGTATGGCAGTCCCACTCCTTCAGTTAGACAGGGTTTATGGACACAACTCGCTTCTATTAGCAATTTGGTGGGAAACTCTAAATAGATGTGTGTAAGGGATTTTAACTCTTACAAATCAGTTAAGGACAAACAAGGAGGTGCCAAACCAAATGTTAAAGCTATGTATGACTTTTCTTCTTGTTGGACTAATTGCAATCTCATTGACTTAAATTTCTATGGCCCTAGATTTACTTGAAAGAATGGCAGAATCCAGGAAAGACTAGATTGGGCTTTAACAAATTTCAGTTGGTTCACTCACTGTAATGAAGCCTACAGTGAACATCTGAATTGGTTCAAATTGGATCATAGACTTATTCTTATTAGGATGGGAAGGGGCAAACATACGATCTTAACCCCGAGAAGATTCAAATTTGTCGTGGCCTAGGCTACAAAGTCCTCTTTTAAGGACTTAATTAAAAACTCTTGGTGTAAGGATGTGGACTGGTCTAGGCTACAGAGTCCTCTTTTAAGGACTTAATTAAAAAATCTTGGTGTAAGGATGCGGACTGGTCTAATGTTATTTCACACATGACCGGTAAGATTATTGAATGGAATAGGACAGTCTTTGGTGACATTAATAAGAGAAAGAGAATTCTTATAAAAAGATTAAATGCTATCGACAAGACAAATTCGGCAGGAACTAATCCGTACCTGAATTACCTTCAAGAAACCCTTTGGAAGGAATACGAGAAAACTCTTCTCCAGAAAGAATTGCTTTAGTGCCAAAGAGCGAGATATAAGTGGTTACAATTTGGCTACCGTAATACCAATTTTTTTCATGCCTCAATATTTGTAAAAAAGAAAAGGAATAGAATTTAGGCCCTTAAAGATGAGAGTACGAATAGGGTCATGGACAAGGCTACGCTTAAAGAGATGGCTGTCAATGAGAATCAAATTATTGGAAACACTTTTCCGTTAAAAGGGACTTTCCCTGAGTTGGAGGCCTCTCATTTGAACAGAATTAATGCAGAGCTTACTTCGGAAGAAATTAAAGATATCTTCTTCAGTATGGGAAAGCTCCAGGGCTAGATCGGTAACATACTATGTTCTATCAGAGTCAGTGGGACATCATTGGGGATATAGTCTGTGGCTTCGTCAAAAGTTATTTTATAGATCCATCTAAGATTGATGCTTTGAATGATACTAATGTGATTAATCCCAAAAATTGAAAACCCATATACCCTTAAACAGTTTAGACCTATAGCAACGTGATTTATAAAGCAATTACCAAGATTATTGCTAACAGGATTAAGCCTCTTCTTGATGATCTCATTTCCTCCACTTAGTGTAGCTTTGTCCCTGGGAGGCATAGTTCAAACACTGTGATTATAGCATAAGAGATAATTCATTCTATGGCCAATAAGAAAGGGAAGAAAGGATTTATGGCAATCAAAGTGGATTTTAGAGAAAGCCTACGATCGCCTTAATTGGATTTTCTTAGAGGATACACTAAAAGACATCAGCATTTCTGATTACATAACTAATATCAAAATGAGATGCGTCTTGAGGTGTTGTATGAGGATAATGTGGAATGGAGAGCCTACGGAGTATTTTTCTACTTCGAGGGGTATCCGTCAGGAGGACCCCCTCTCTCCATATTTTTTGGCCTACGTATCGAAAGACTCGTTCATTTAATTGGCTATACAACCAATGTTATTTTGTGGCACCCTATTAAGCTTAGCAGAAGTGGACCTAACCTATCTATTTATTCTTCGCTAATGACCTTATTCTTTTTGCAGAGGCTAATATGAAGCAAATAAAAGTTATTCAATCTTGTCTAGATGCTTTTTGCAATGCTTTCGGAGAGAAGGTTAATAAAGAGAAAACAAACATGTATTGTTCACATAACATCCACACGAATGTGGTGACAGAGTTAAGCCGTGAATCAGGTTTTACTCTCACTTCGGATCTCAGAAAATATTTGGGTATTCCTTTGCACCATAACAGAGTTAGCAGGAGGTCCTATCACTTTTTAGAAGAGAAGCTTTCTAACAGTCTTAGTAAATAGAGAGCTAACTTTCTTTCCCTAGCTGGGAGAATCACTCTCACCAAGTTCGTGCTGAACACGATCTCAATGTACTATATGCAAACAAATCTTTTACCGAATAGCATGTGTGAAAGAATCGATAGATATCACAAGACTTCATTTGGAGGAACTACGAGGAGAATAAAGGCATACATCTTATTGCTTGGGACAAGTTGTGTAGGCCCAAGATTGAGGGTGGAGTGGGCCTAAGAAAGGCTAAACTCATGAATCAATCCCCCCTGACGAAAGTAGGTTGGGGGTTGATTAGTAGAAGGGACTCCCTTTGGGCTCGCTCTTTAAGATGTAAATACAGATACGGGGCAGATGTGATTCTTAAAGCTAGATGCAGAAATAGCATTTCACATCTCTGGTCTTGTATTTGTAAAGTTTGGGACAATGTTCTAAAAAGCACGAAATAGAGGTTAGGCAATGGAAAGAAGGTGCTCTTTTGGAAAGATTATTAGCTCAAGCAAGGATTAAGCCCTAGGGATGTGATAGATAAGTTCCTTTTTGAGTTTGAGCTTGAGGAGACCATTAATGATTATAAACTACTTAATGGGGGGGGACTGGAATAAAGAGAAACTTCAGAGATATTTACCTGAGGATATCTGTAGAGAGATTCTAAACTTCCATGTTAGGGGGAATATCAATCAAGAGGACTCTATTGTCTGGAACTATCCTAAAGAAATGGAGTTTTCAGTTAAGTCAGCATATAGAGACTTAGCTAAGGAAAGGCAGGTGAGAGTTGAGCAGCACTGGAACTTTATTTGGAGATGGCCAGGCACTCAACGCAATAGAACTTTCTTATGGTTGTGTGCTAAGAATAAAATTCTTACTAATTGTCAGAGAAAGAAGAGAAATCTTACCTCTAACTCCTTTTGCCCAATCTGTAGAACGGAGGAAGAATCCGTGGTTCATGCCCTGAGAGATTGCACTGCGACCAAAGATGTTTGAAAAATGCTTATTAAAGCTGCACATTGGCCAAAATTTTTCGAAGGAGATATAATTGACTGGATCAATTTTAACAGTAAGAGAGAAATTGGCAAAATATATAAGCATTAACTGAAAATGAATTTTTGGTGAAGTTATGTGAAGACTATGGCTGAGGCGTAATGCTTACGTTTTTAGAAATAAAGTTTACAGTGTTGGGGATATCTACTAGACTATCATTCTCGCTGCAAGGGAATTTAAGACTCCATGGGTGCTTTAGCTTTCTTTAATTCCATCTGCAGAGAGGTTGGAGTCAAATGGGAGTAGTCGTCGGCCGGTTGGATTAACATCAATGTGGACGGAGCTAGCAGGGATGATAGTCACGCTGCTGGATGCGGAGGAGTTTTCCGTGACTCAGCTGGTAGATAGGTCGCTGGATTCGCCAGAGGTCTCAGAACTATCGACGAACTCTCGTAGGAATTAGGGGAATTGTCTCTGGGCTTGAGCTCGCCTGGTTGAAGGACCTCCGACAAGTGTGCCTAGAATCTGACTTGAAAGAAGCTCTAAACCTTATCAGGAAAGGTTGCTTATCGGAACACCCATTGGCGTCAATGATCCGGCGCATCAAGGACCTTCGTTCCAGGGAATGGCTGGTGGAGCTTTGTTTGGTTTGTAGAAGGAGTAATGGAGTCGCGAATGAGCCTGCTGAAGATGCCCTAAACCAGGAGCTGATTCTGAAGATGCTGAATGACCTGCCCAATAAGCTTAAGCCCGTTTTAGATTTGGATCTGGACCTGAAAGGCCCAAGTCACTGGTTGTTTGTTGGTTACTAGGCTTGTTTTAGCCTTCTTGTGTATCAAAAAAAAGCTCACCTTGGGACGTGCAAAACTTATTAAAATTAATGTGCTATGATCAAATCTATTGAAAAATAAATAATATAAAAATATCTTTGTCAAAATTAATACAATTCTATTTTACTTTTTTTGTTGTAAAGGGAGTCAATGTAGTGTATACTTAATTTTAGAAAATGGAAATATATATTTTTAAATGGATAAAAAGGCCATATAAGTTTGATATCCCTAAAACAACGAGAGATTTTTACAAGATAAAAGTACACATGCATGTGCTAATAGAACCACAAAATTATCTATCAAAGACTGCACAATGTTTTTAACCAGGCAAAAGTCAATTTTGTCTCTTTTTTTTTGCATCAATTATATCATACAAATTTTATTTTTATGTCAAATTGTTTGTTGGTAGTTAGTAAAAATGGTAAAATTAAAAAAAAAATGAAACAATAGACTCAAACCTACCATTTTTTCGTCTCTATCATTTTTTTTATCAATTATGTCTTACATGTTTCATTTTTGCTTCAAATAGACATTTTTTACTAGTCGTTGTATTAACATTTTTGGTCAATAAAATAGACGGTGTTGATAAAAAAGTTAGATTTGAAACAAAAAATGAAACGTGTAGGATATAACTAAAACAAAAAAAATTATGAACAAAATTAAAACTTGATATAAACGTTAGAATGTAAAAAATATTGTTATAAGTTGTGCCTGAGTCTTTTTTTTTTTTTTTTCAACTAGACCATCTTAAAAGCTCGTTGTCTCATATTAGGCTGATACATTTTAAATTCCATCACTAAAATAAATTTCAAAAATATTTGATGAAGATTATTCTTTTTTTTTTGACAAATACAAATATTTTCCATTAAATGCATTAAAGGCATTAATCCTTAAATACATGAGATAATATATGACCTGGAGATAACATAAATATAATTCAGACAGGAACTCATGAGATAACATATATATATATATATATATATATATATAATTAGAGTGACACACCCTAAAAAATACCTAAATCTTAAAAAAGGCAATACACTCTTCGATCAATAGGGTTAAGGGTGAAAGTCTAACCCCAAAGAATTACAGAACCCTAGTGAGATAGTAAAGCCTAACAAACATTTTATTTATAACATGAAAAACAAAAATAGATCTGGAGGTAGAGGTCTGAATACCCAGATTCTTCCACCTATCTAAAGCCTTGGAGCCTCCGAAACATGTCTTTTCTTCACGCCTATTGAAGCCAAAAGGAAGCTAGTCAATGATAGGGAGTAACCTTCATTGAATAGAGGAGCAAGCGTCAGGGTATTCTTTTGAAACTTCTCACTAGCTCCTAGACGTCGTTAGGAAAAGAAGTCAGATAGCATCAGGAAGAAGATGGCAATTTCAGCAGTATGAACAAGAAGGAATGCGGCAGAAATGTTAGGGGGGAGAGAGGAGGAAAACGTAAACAGCACGACGACGGTTGAACCACTATTGCATCGTCGGCTTAGGATTGAAGCTTCTAGCTCCTCATAGCTCCATAGTCTACATCTCTGAAGCTCCAAAAAGATGGTCAGCACCAAAAAGAAGGGAAGAAACAAGAAAGCAAGGGGGCTTTAACTCATCGAAAATCACCATCTGGAACACAAAAAACAAAAAGTATAAAAAACTCCAACAAAAGGAAAGGAGAAAACTTCTACAAAATAGAAGAAGACTCTTATAATGGAGACGGGGGATAAAAAAGGAAATGTGGGGGTGAGGCAGCCGTCACCACCGACAACGCACAAGAAGAGAATACCCTAAAAGAGCTTTCAAAATTGATGAATGAAGTCGTTTTTGTTTTTTGGTATGCTAAGTGATAATAAAGATTATTCTTGAAATAAAGTTTACAGTGTTGGGGATATCTACTAGACTATCATTCTCGCTGCAAGGGAATTTAAGACTCCATGGGTGCTTAGCTTTCTTTAATTCCATCTGCAGAGAGGTTGGAGTCAAATGGGAGTAGTCGTCGGCCGGTTGGATTAACATCAATGTGGACGGAGCTAGCAGGGATGATAGTCACGCTGCTGGATGCGGAGGAGTTTTCCGTGACTCAGCTGGTAGATAGGTCGCTGGATTCGCCAGAGGTCTCAGAACTATCGACGAACTCTCGTAGGAATTAGGGGAATTGTCTCTGGGCTTGAGCTCGCCTGGTTGAAGGACCTCCGACAAGTGTGCCTAGAATCTGACTTAAAAGAAGCTCTAAACCTTATCAGGAAAGGTTGCTTATCGGAACACCCATTGGCGTCAATGATCCGGCGCATCAAGGACCTTCGTTCCAGGGAATGGCTGGTGGAGCTTTGTTTGGTTTGTAGAAGGAGTAATGGAGTCGCGAATGAGCCTGCTGAAGATGCCCTAAACCAGGAGCTGATTCTGAAGATGCTGAATGACCTGCCCAATAAGCTTAAGCCCGTTTTAGATTTGGATCTGGACCTGAAAGGCCCAAGTCACTGGTTGTTTGTTGGTTACTAAGCTTGTTTTAGCCTTCTTGTGTATCAAAAAAAAGCTCACCTTGGGACGTGCAAAACTTATTAAAATTAATGTGCTATGATTAAATCTATTGAAAAATAAATAATATAAAAATATCTTTGTCAAAATTAATACAATTCTATTTTACTTTTTTTGTTGTAAAGGGAGTCAATGTAGTGTATACTTAATTTTAGAAAATGGAAATATATATTTTTAAATGGATAAAAAGGCCATATAAGTTTGATATCCCTAAAACAACGAGAGATTTTTACAAGATAAAAGTACACATGCATGTGCTAATAGAACCACAAAATTATCTATCAAAGACTGCACAATGTTTTTAACCAGGCAAAAGTCAATTTTGTCTCTTTTTTTTTGCATCAATTATATCCTACAAATTTTTTTTTTATGTCAAATTGTTTGTTGGTAGTTAGTAAAAATGGTAAAATTAAAAAAAAATGAAACAATAGACTCAAACCTACCATTTTTTCGTCTCTATCATTTTTTTTATCAATTATGTCTTACATGTTTCATTTTTGCTTCAAATAGACATTTTTTAATAGTCATTGAATTAACATTTTTGGTCAATAAAATAGACGGTGTTGATAAAAAAGTTAGATTTGAAACAAAAAATGAAACGTGTAATATATAACTAAAACAAAAAAAATTATGAACAAAATTAAAACTTGATATAAACGTTAGAATGTAAAAAATATTGTTATAAGTTGTGCCTGAGTCTTCTTTTTTTTTTCAACTAGACCATCTTAAAAGCTCGTTGTCTCATATTAGGCTGATACATTTTAAATTCCATCACTAAAATAAATTTCAAAAATATTTGATGAAGATTATTCTTTTTTTTTTGACAAATACAAATATTTTCCATTAAATGCATTAAAGGCATTAATCCTTAAATACATGAGATAATATATGACCTGGAGATAACATAAATATAATTCAGACAGGAACTCATGAGATAACATATATATATATATATATATATATAATTAGAGTGACACACCCTAAAAAATACCTAAATCTTAAAAAAGGCAATACACTCTTTGATCAATAGGGTTAAGGGTGAAAGTCTAACCCCAAAGAATTACAGAACCCTAGTGAGCTAGTAAAGCCTAACAAACATTTTATTTATAACATGAAAAACAAAAATAGATCTGGAGGTAGAGGTCTGAATACCCAGATTCTTCCACCTATCTAAAGCCTTGGAGCCTCCGAAACATGTCTTTTCTTCACGCCTATTGAAGCCAAAAGGAAGCTAGTCAATGATAGGGAGTAACCTTCATTGAATAGAGGAGCAAGCGTCGGGGTATTCTTTTGAAACTTCTCACTAGCTCCTAGACGTCGTTAGGAAAAGAAGTCAGATAGCATCAGGAAGAAGATGGCAATTTCAGCAGTATGAACAAGAAGGAATGCGACAGAAATGTTAGGGGGGAGAGAGGAGGAAAACGTAAACAGCACGACGGCGGTTGAACCACTATTGCATCGTCGGCTTAGGATTGAAGCTTCTAGCTCCTCATAGCTCCATAGTCTACATCTCTGAAGCTCCAAAAAGATGGTCAGCACCAAAAAGAAGGGAAGAAGCAAGAAAGCAAGGGGGCTTTAACTCATCGAAAATCACCATCCGGAACACAAAAAACAAAAAGTATAAAAAACTCCAACAAAAGGAAAGGAGAAAACTTCTACAAAATAGAAGAAGACTCTTATAATGGAGACGGGGGATAAAAAAGGAAATGTGGGGGTGAGGCAGCCGTCACCACCGACAATGCACAAGTAGAGAATACCCTAAAAGAGCTTTCAAAATTGATGAATGAAGTCGTTTTTGTTTTTTGGTATGCTAAGTGATAATAAAGATTATTCTTGAGCTAAGCTATTTGGAGCAAGCATTCTTTTTTTATTTTGAACGTCAGTTGGAGTAAGGATACAGATCGGCAATAAGAAAATGAATGGAAAAGGGCCCAAGGCCCATAAGCTTCATGCATTTTACCAGTATTATTCGGATTTATACCCGGACCAAAAGAATGACCCGGAACATCTAATTATAAAATCAATGAACAATTATCACCCACGTCGTTCTTCCCTCATCTGCAACATAATAATTCGCAGAGAGAGCGAGAAAGATCGGAACTTCGAAGATCTCTCAGAAAAATTCAGATTTTCAGATCTCTCGTACGTCTTTGTAGATCCGTTGCCTATAATGACTGCGTTCAGTGGCGATGAGACGGCACCGTTTTTCGGCTTTCTCGGAGCCGCAGCTGCCCTGGTTTTCTCCTGTAATTGGACCTCTAACTCGCTAACTTCAGTTTCTCAATCGCTTTGTTGTTTCTGTAGTAGATCTATGTCTCTCTTCCCATGATCTATATAGTTCCTTTTGATTCGATTCTCAGTAATGTATTTTAATCTTTGATCCTCCGAAAAAATGGTATTGTTCAGCTGAACTTGTTCATCTATTGCCTGTTGATTTCAGTTTGTATATTGCTAGGAAAAATTAAAAAAAGAAAAAAAAAGTGATCTTGCTATAGGATTTTCTATGTATGTTTGTAGGAGATAACGATCGTCCATTCTTTTGTGCTTTGATCAGTTTTGGAGCGGAGAAGCTACTGTAAATCATAGAATTCGTTTGGCACAAAAAGAAAAGAATCTAAAAATCTATCTTTATTTAATGATTCCAGTCAATCCAAAGATTAGATTATGAATTCTGAGTTTCCTGGCCGCTGGTTTGCTCGTAGTTAGAAATCTAATTATTCTCTTAAGTTTTTTGGTGGTCAGCAGACAGGATATAGCTTTAGAAATGTCTCCTCGTAATTTTAGAAGTGACTGACAGGAGTCAGAACCATGGAATTCTTTGTATAGTTTTAAAAAATTTTCGGGCTTCTCCATTCCTTTGGAAGTTAATGTATTGAGACACTCAAATTGATTGTAGGTATGGGAGCTGCCTATGGCACAGCAAAGAGTGGCGTAGGTGTGGCTTCAATGGGTGTGATGAGACCTGAGTTGGTGATGAAGTCCATTGTTCCTGTGGTTATGGCTGGAGTGTTGGGTATTTATGGCCTCATTATTGCTGTTATTATCAGTACTGGCATAAATCCTAAGGCCAAATCTTACTACCTCTTTGATGGTTATGCACATCTCTCCTCTGGTCTTGCCTGTGGGCTGGCTGGGCTTTCTGCTGGCATGGCTATTGGTATTGTTGGTGATGCTGGTGTTAGGTATGATCACCTTTACCTTAATATATGATATGTGATCAATTTTATTTTTAATCTGGTTTCTTGACAACTCAACCTCCCCCCTAAACCCTCCCCCCCCCCCCCCAACTGGCTCTGATTCAACGATTTTTATATTTCCATAGTGATATTTGATAGTATATCCATTGATTTTTTGTACACAAGCCATTGAATCTAGAGTTTTACTTCAGTTAATTTGAGTAGATTGATGAGCATTTAGCCGTGAGTATTGCATGATTGTTGATGGAACATAAATTTGTCTTAGCTAGCTTGGGTCTGTGGTGTATTTGATACATTGAAATAGCTTTTACATTTATGCTCATTAAATTCCTGCATTTCTCTCTGCAGAGCTAATGCCCAGCAGCCTAAACTCTTTGTTGGAATGATTCTTATTCTCATTTTCGCTGAAGCTCTTGCCCTCTATGGTCTTATAGTTGGCATTATCCTGTCTTCTCGTGCTGGCCAGTCCAGAGCTGAGTAGGGTAGGAGCTGGACTGCAAATTATTCCTTCACTGCCTATATGTTTCAGCCTTTTATTTGGAAAGAAAGAAAGGTAATTTTTTAGTTATTCTGAGGTTAGTGATGCTTGGACAGCACTTGCAGGCTTCAACAATTATTTATGTGGAAGTATTTGCCCCATCGGCTATTTAGTGATGTTTCGTTTGTTTATGGTAGGTTATTATGTGCCTAATAAAGCTTCTAAAGCTCCCTCATTTTTCCTTGTCAATGTATGATGCCATATGATCTTTTAGAACTGATATAGTTTTCGCTGCTTAAACTGTTCTTGTAACGATTTTGCTGCCAATGAAACTTCAACGTGTTCATAGACTTTCCATATTAGACATCGATCACCTCCCAGCTCTTGTTTTAAATAGTAATTTTATTCCACCTTTTCCCTTGGAGGACCTTTAAATTGAAGTCACTGTCTTGTTCGTCTCTTGAAAGTATTCACATGTGAGTACTGAAGGAAGATGGGGAACTACGAAGCTTCCTAATTGTCCTTGTTTGTCATTATTCTAGTTGAGGTTGGTTGATCTTATTGTTTATAATATTGTTATTAGAGGAAGTATTCTCTTTCCACTTTCAACTTTCGAGTTTGAAGTTTGGTCTCTATCACTTCAATTGTACTACGAGCTCATGTTATTTATTTATTTATTTTTGTCTGGGTGATCGGTTGCTTTTGTTTGTCGTCTAAGCCATGTGCTTGAGTCTCAGAAATGTTTTATTTTTGGATAAAACTTAAACACAGGACTTAAGTGCTTATTATCTAATTAGTTCAATAAAAATATGTTAAGCCAATTGTTTTTTGTAATAGTACAAAGCTGTATAATTGACTTTCTAAAAAAAAAATCACGTGAGAGTATCATATCAAACACAAACAAATTGAATATTATTCATTTGCATTTTTAATACGTGGAGGTATTCCCCTTTTAACGCAATTTTTTGTTGTATTATTCTACTGCTAAATTTGGGAAGTCTTCTTATTTTTTTTAAAAACCCCCATGAAGACCATAATGTTATGCTATAATAATACTTTATATTTTATTTGTATAATTTTGCTACCTAATACGGTGATTATTATTAGTTGTTACCAAACAGGGATGCTAACAAATTAGGTAGTCAAATTATGTACTTTCATAAGTAATTGTTAAACTATTTGATCCCTGGATTAGTGGGTAATACTCTGTCAGTGAAAACATGGGAAAAAACATGTAGAACTAGTTTTTCTTTATTTCAAAGTTTAGTCGCGAATGGAAGAAAACTTCTTCTTTATGAGTTATGTACGTTTCTTACTAGCTTAGAAATAAAAGCCTCCTTTCCTATAAATATCAATCATGTAAGTCCTAGCCATATCTTCCCAACTCCTAAGCGCACATTCCCAGCTTATTTCTGCCAATTATCTATATATATATGTATGTATATATTGAAAAAATTTTTGTGCTTCGCACACTTTAATTTTTATCACGTTATTTAAGTCATATTTCTATCACTTTGTTTTAAATTTTTGCCCTTTGCTTGCATAAAAGATTTGATTCAATAACTTGTTTTAAAAAAATGGTGCTAAGTAAATTGAGAAAAAAAAAACACTTCAGGAATGTCGATATTTTGGTGAATTTTATAGTACTCAATAAAAACTACACAACCATTCGAAGCCAAAACTTTTCTGGTAGTGGATTCATAACACATTTAAAGTATTAAAAGTTTACTAAGCTTTATAATTCCATTAAAAAAAAATACTCTAAAAGTAGAAACTCTTGCACGCAAATACCAAATCAACCTTAGTAGTGCAGAAATCTCATCACTTAAAAATTGGTTGGTTGTTCTGCAAATCCTCTTTTTGGTCTACCAAACTCTCCTTTGCAACTAATGGCTTCTTTTCTGAAACACTTTGTGACCTTGCTGACCTTGTGAGAATCACAAATGTCATGTTTCCAAAATCAGAGTTCAAGCATTTGTTAGTGAGACATTCATGTGTTTAAATAGAAAATTTGGGACTAATTTGGGACTTCTCATTTTTTGTCATTAAGATTATTGATGGTGAATTATGGAAAACAAAATATAAGGAAAAATTATACTTTACTCTATAAATTTTACTCTGTGTTTTTACCCCTCTCAAGTTTAAAACTTGACAATTAATCACTTTAAATTTGTGCAAAAAAACTCATCCATTAAATATTTCATTAAATTAATTAATGGTCAAGGTGAACAAAATACCTAAATTTCTGTTAGCAAAAAAATTACACATCAAAATCAGCATACCCAACCTAAGATCAGGCCCACCTGGCCCAATTATCCATGACCCTTCCCATTTTTTCTAACCAATAGAAGCAAGCAACTCCGGAACAGCTTCATCTTCATCTTCATCTTCTCAACTTCCCCCGCACCATATTTACAATAAGTGCTTCTTGTCTTCTTGCCACTAAAGCAAGGATATGCTTAATTTATAAGACTTAGTAAAATACATTATTTGACAACGTGGGCTTTGAAAACCGCCCATTTTGCCACTGTGGTTGGCAGAGGCGGAGCCACATTGTGCTCGAGTGCACATGGATAAAATTATAGCTTTAAGTATAACATTTTTTTACCAAAAAAAAATATAACATTTTAAAAATTTATATTTTGACCTTAAATTTTAATTTTTTAAATTTTGATTCCTGAATTTTTGAATTTTAATTTTTTAAATTTTGATTCCTGAATTTTTGCCTGAAATTATAGTTCTATGTACAATATTTTGAAAATTTACTTTACTCCTAAATTTTAAACTTCCTTTTCATTTTGACCCTTACAATATTTTAAAAATTACATTTACCCCCACTGACCCAGGATCCTCGATTCGCTACTGTTGGTTGGAAAGGGTCACTTTGGAAGCTTCCTGTGAATTACAATGACACCTTTATAACTAACCCACACTCCCTATTATTGGGAAAGACGAGAGAGGGTCTATATGCATTTATTCTAATGTTCTTCGAAACTTAAACGAGAACATTTTTATTAACACCTTGAAGGTGACGAAACTGAAGCCCCAATTGTGCAAAAATTTTTGTTAACCCATTTTCTTAGAAGACAACATGGGACCTCTCGCACTGTGTGCAGAGGAAGTTGAGAAGATGAAGCTATTGTGATGCTAAGTTGACTTAGTTGTCAAAATGTAATTATTTTTTTTTTTGCTGACGGAAAAGTTTAGGTGCTGAGTCAATGTTGAGCACTAGTCAACTTAACTAATACTGAATTAGGTTAATTTGTTTAGGTCCAATCTGTTTATTAAATGTATTATTTTTTAATGTTTATGACAGCTCGTCATAACCTGCGAGCCATTCTTTTTTAGTAAAACATTACTTTTTTAATGTTTTTAAATAATTAATAACTTTAATTTTTTAATTTTTTTTAAAATTAACTATATTATATTTAAATGTGAAATTTTTATATTTATTTTTAAAAAATTACAAAAATTTTCATATCCAAATATATTATATATATTGAATATAATGTTATAAAATATAAAAATATGATAAAGTAAGATTATTTATACTAAATAATATATTTTTTGTTTAAAAAAATCAACGGGTAGATTTATTTAGGTTTGTTTTTAAACAAGCTTAATTTTTTTTAAACTCAAGCTCGCTCATTTACAAGTGGATCGCGGGTCATTTGATACTACTAAACTTAATAGAATATTTAATGGAGTGGCACGAGTTGTGAAGGATTTTTGTTAGTGCATTTCACTGTATTCTAGTGCATATATTGAAATAAAAAGTTAAATTCCATACAATTTAATCTTGTATTTTAGTATATGTACTTAAATATACTAAAATATGTTGTAAAAATGGTCATCAACACAGTCATAGTCTGAATTGCGTCTTAAGAGACATTATCTTTAAAGAAATTATTCTGTATCTGCGAAACTTACTCTAGGATTAAACAGACATTTCTGAGTGTTCACTCAAGAATCACAACACTCAAGACCTTGAACAATATGAACTAAGTAACTTAGAGTTATAGATAAAAATATGGGAGAGAAGAGGAGAAAACTTCTTGTTATATTTCTGAAAGAATGGGAAAGCATGCCTTTGATAGGCACAAAATTGTTACAATAAAAACATGGATTTAAAAGGTAATTAACAACAATTAAAAAGTTATTACGAAATATTTAAAACAATTAAAAATTGTTATGCAATTTTAAAAGCAATTAAAAAAATTGTCTCATCCCTTTTACTCTCTTTTGAAATATCAAGGCTCGATAAAATACTATTTTTTCCAACAAAATATACTAACAAGACCATCCTGTTACATCACAATCTATTATGGTAACATATAAATTATATATGTGATATCATATTGAAGCAAATAGTAAACGAATGAAAGGGTTAGGAGACGAGGCTGAATTTGTGCAAAACACACATTTGTTCAACTCAACATTTGCTTTTTGTCCATATGCCATCCACACACAAGTTTTAACATTGGTGTAATAACTGTGAAAAAATAGAATATAAATGTGTGTTTATGAACTATAGTTATTATTTCAGTATACGATATTATTCACATGTATAACACTATTCATGTATACAGTATTGTTCACATATTATAATCGAAATGTCGAATACTAAATGTGATTTGGGTATAAGAGAAAACTAGAAAGAAATTCGTAGGAGAAAATGACGTTTTATGTGAAAAAATATCTTAAAGGACTAAAATAAAAGGACTAAATTGAAAATAAACTTAAAAGTTTAAAAATAAAGGATAGTTTTTCCTTTAAGTTTTCAATAGTAACTAATAATCCAGCTGCCTTTGTTTTGCTCGTGAATGTACAGCAAACTGAAGTATTAAAGCGTGAATTATTTTAAGGGAAATATCATTTTCATAGATAGTAAATTGAATATTTTATTAGCGTATAGTATCAAATAGTATTTTTAACTTTTTCTATAAATAGTTCATTGCATTTCACTTCTAAACTCGCCTTCAGCTTCTTTTCTTCCCTTTCCTTAAACTTTTTACTCCGACATTAGGTCTCTGAGATTTTAGGTATTTCCTTTTCAGTTTAGATCCAAGATGAGGAAATTATGCCTTTTTTAATGTCTTTCAAATTTTACAAGTTATATTGTCAAGTATGCTATGTGGTTACGGCTTTAGCTAATTCTCCACATCAGAAAAGAACTATCCTTAGTTGCTTTTATGTTATTTTAATTTTTTAATTACCATAATAGAATGTAAACTGTGACAAATAAATATATAGGAAATGTTCTGGCTAACGAAAGACCTGGTACTTAAGAGTGTCCATTGTGACCCACCTCTCTTTTCTAAAAACTTACCTAGTGTACTCTTTTATAGCTTGTATTCACTATTTATCGTATAAATAGTAAGCGTACGTATGACTAGTAATTGTAGGTATGAATAGTAACCATATGTATAGACAGTGTCTAGACGAAAACAACCCTAACTTGTTTTTTCTAACATTTCATGAAAATCTCCATAGCGAAACCTGAAATCTACCTATGTACTCTTGTCCGTAATAATTTAAAGAAGTAATACCCGTATGAAATCTAAGTGAGTGGACGTAATCTTAATAATAGGATTATAGTGCGATCCATCATGTTAGTGAACTGGGTTGAAATCCCAAGTTTCACTAATTAAAGATGACAACAAAATATTAGTGAGAATCCCGACATTTTTATTTTCTATAAATAATAAATTCAATATATTTACCATCTTTGCCTATTCAATTTTTATTTATTATTTGTATTATGATTTTGAATTTTAACTTTCATGATATTTTAAAATATGAATATTCATGATATGCTGAATCTTTATGATTGAGAAAAGCCGTATACTATGTTTGTGATATTGGGTGGTACCCCCTTTCTGTGGTGAGCAAGATCGGTCATTTGACTCGAGAAACATTAGGGGAGACATAGTTCTTGTTGATAAACGAAGCAGTGTGTAGCATCACAAGGTATTAAGAGGACTGGAGGTTAAGTGGCTAGTAAACTGGGGTGTTTTTGCCTAAGTGATGAGTGTCAATACCCAGAATGTGTACTTGATTGTTTGTTTATAGGAAAAATTGTTAATTTTTGGTGTATTCCCTACTTGTGCTCTTGGTTATTTTGTAGCCTATTAAATTCATTATCATAATCCATTTGTATTATGTTCTTATTACTATAGTCTATTAAATTCATTATCATGATCCATTTTGTATTTTGTTCTTATTACTAAGTTTATTGTACATTCACTTTGAGTTTTTTTTTCTAAAAGCTCACCCTGATATTTTTCCCCTTTCAGATCCAGTTGCAGAAAGAAACTCCCCCTAGAGGAGTTGCAAAGTGATCTGTGAGAATAAATAATCTTCTCGTTGCTTGGTAGGTTCAATGATCCTGTGTTTGTATCAAGAGCTTTGTGGTCATTGAGACTCCTAGGCTGATATTTCGAGAATTTCATATGATGATGTTATTATAGTTGTTTATTTGTACTTTTATAACTGTGTTCAGCTATGTATAGTATTTCTCGTATGTGTAAGAAAGGACGCCAAATATGTTTTTAATAAAATTTTCATCTGTTGTGAATAGATGTGCTTTTGAAATAAATTTATAGATTTTACGTTTTCACATAATTAAACTTAACATAAAGGGTAGAGTCAATAGGAAGACTTACAATAAATAGAGATGTTATTATCGTGCCGGTCACGGGTCCTATTAAGTAGGTCATGACAATTAGAGCATTGAGTTTGACTCCAGTGAATAGAAATTATCGAAAGTAAAAAAATTTTACACTTTTATGATTTGACTCGATTCAAATTAGATTAATTAAAACTTAAATTTTTCATCTTATTGAAATTATCCTTTTACCCCCCACAATCCTTGGAAACACAAGAATTGTAGACTCTTCAAGTAAATTTTTATGTTGAGTGTATATCTTTTTTCACCATATTTTTGAGTATATATTTTGGCTTCATACCACTTTTTAATTTCACCAGTTTTAAGAGCCTATTAGACCAATGGTCTATTTTTAGTCTGACTGGTCCCATCCATGCTTTTAAGAATTAACCTGGTCCATACTTAATTTTAAAGACTAAATAATAAAAAATTACATTTTTTAATTAACTATTAATTTATAAATTTACTTGAAAAAAAAAATTTGTCCCGACACATATATAAAAGTTTCTCAAAGTTGGAACACCAAAGGTCTTTATTTGGTGGCTCACAATTGTTGAACTGACTGCACCGATTTTATCAAAAACACATCATTTAATACCTCTAAGAGTCAAAGTGATTACCGACCATATATATATATATATACACACACACGCTCATGTATGATTAAGCATTGCATTATCGTTATATGCCTTTTATCTCTCACATTTTTATAATGCAAGTTTCCAATCACTCTGCAATTAGAGGCCAAATTGGGAACCCAAGCCTCCATTCGTCGGCGTCGGCGTCGGCGTTATCGTCATCATATATATATATATATATAATAACAATGGTTGATAACATTGATGACCAGAAAAAATTAGGTCATGGGCATGGCTCAACCGTATGTTTATTATTATTAACTTAAAATATTATGAAGTTGCACTACTCATCTCTTCTGCAAATAGGCCATGCTACTTCCTCTTCTTGGTCCAATATTAAACATGCATTCATCAGGGTATATATATGTGTGGCTTGATGTGAGAATGGAAGAAAAGTAAAAAGGAATAAAGTGAAATTTTAATAATCCAAAAAGATACATAAAGTTTTTGTCTTTTTGAGGAAGGATTATGTAGTTTGAACATCAAAACATCTTTATCAATACCTACTAGTGTATTATTATTTTTATTTGGTTGTGGAGTTCATTACAACTTAAGGGTTAATTAATTAATATAATTTGGCAGAAATTCTAAATTATCAAAAAAATTAATTTTATTACTTTCATTTATATTTTATTTATGGGTGTGTATTGGGTCGAATCAACTCGTATTTATAGTTGGTTCAATTTTAATTTTTTCAACTCGCCGATTATTGTTTCAGGTAACTGATTTATAAATTTTCAACTTGCTGAATCTGAACCAACCCACGAACGAGCCTTTTTTTTTTGTAGTGCTCTTGTGCTATATCCTGATGTTGTATGTAAAGTATTTAAAATTTAGTTATTATATTATTTAGTTTCCTTTTCAATATTTTTCTCTCTCAATAATAATGTATAGTACTACATATAACATTTATCATCTTAATTATTTATTAACTACTAGTTCTTTTAATTAAAAGTTTGTTATTCCATCTTTTATTCCGATTCTAATAAACACCAAAAGAAAAAAATTAAATCAATATGAAATTATATATGTGGTTTTCTTCTAAAAAATATATAATTATGTAAGGCCTAATTCTATTTCTTTAATTTTTAATTCTAGCATTTTTAATCAAGTCTACCATTTAAAAAAATGAAAAACTCAACCTACTAACCCCAACTAAACTAACACATTTGACAACGGGTTGGATTAGTTCAAGTTGTGTGAGTGAAAATATCTCAACTTGAACTAACCCAATTATCCCTTTTTAATTGATTTGATTCCTAAAATTTCCTTAACCCAGCTGGCGCACACTCCTATATTTTAATATTGAATAAAATAAAAGCCATGTAATCTTAATTTAAATCATGATTAATTTGGATCTTAAATTTTAAATGAAAACTACTTTTAATTATCAAAATAAGAATGAACATAGTATTAAATTCTTAAATGGTACGTGATAAAAAAAATTCTTAAATGGTACAAGTGTATATTTGTTTCTAGATATTATAGTCATGTTGTGTCCAAATTAATTTACATTCAAAGAAATTCATATTCAACACTTATTTCTTTTAAATAAGAATTGGGGTTTGAGTCTTATGAGTAAAAAAAATAACACTACGAAAATTTTAGCCCCATGTAATTTAATTTAACTTGAACCAAATTAATTAAAGCAAAATAAATTTTTGAATACTAATATTGCTAACCAAAAAAAAATGTAATTCATGTTGATGTTAAATGAATCCACAGAGGAATTTTCGGCATATTGACCATAAGAGAGTGATATAATTAAGATTGACAATAAATCTAATTAAACACACGTTATTGCTGTTTTAATCATTAAAAAATGTACTTAAAAAGAATGACTCAAATAATCAAAATGAGTAGTTAAGTTTTCAACTATAATAATAAAAATTTGAATCCGCTAAAAAAAAAAAAGAATGTTGACAAGAAACTTAGCTTCACACATTCTGTGTCTGAGATTGAGAAGCAAACAATCACTCTGTCTACCAAGGTGTTGAAAATCAAACGAGTCATAAACTGGTAGAGGCACTAGTTAAAGGGTCAATTATTAGATCGTAATTGATTTGGTCTACTTTAAAATATTAAAAAATATATACATAATTAAAGACTATGAACATTGATAAATATGGCTGTAACCCAAGAGGAGGGTGAATTGGGTAAAATAAAAATGATAATAGGAAGTTTAAGATAATTTAAAGTTCAGTAGCAATATATATAGACAATACAGAAAACAGAGTGATAAGAAGATGAAAAAGGATGTAATGTATTTAATCAATTGAAAGACTTTAAGCAGATAAAAGAATAAGGAGAAAAGATAAACACAGATATTTATACTGGTTCAGCTTAATCCAAGCCTACATCCAGTCCCCAAGAGTATATCTTGAGTATTTCACTATGAACCACAAGTTTATGAAGAAAGGCACTTGTGAGCCACTACAACAGAGATCTTTTCCTTTCCAAGGGTGTCTCTCCCTCTCACAGATTTGTTTTCTCACAAAAAACAAACTTCAAGAAAGAACTTCCTTGATACACACAGAAAAACAATTTTCAGACGCAAACTCTCAAAATAGAGTGAATATGACAGTGGCAAGCTCTCTTACAATACACAGACTGATTTCAGAGATATATTTCACACTTGATTTCTCTTTTCTGTATTTAATAACCTCCCTAAGACAGCTATTTAAAGACTAAGAAGAAATAGAGCCGTTGGAGATAAATTACAAAATAAATCTTGTATTACGTCAGCAAAAACTAGACGTTAGAGCTCTTTTACGATGTCGGTGGTCGACCAGTGTGGCACGTTGGTTGACCAGAGCTCCAGAATTGAAACAATAGGTACGTTGGTCGACTAGTCTTATTGCGTTGGTCGACCAGTGCTTGATTTCTTCTTCTACTGGAGCTGGGTGGTCGACCAGTGGAGCGGAGGTGGTCGACCAGTCTTCAATATTATCTCCTTGCTGGAACACGATGGTCGACCAGTGCTTCAAGGAGTGGTCGACCAGTGAGTGGCAGAAATGTTTGCTGAAGTTCATTGGTCGACTAGTGTAGGAAGAGTGGTCGACCAATGTGTCCCTTGTTATTGATATGTTGCTTTTTGTCATCCATTGGTCGACCAGTGCATCCACGGTGGTCGACCAGCGTGATATTACCATTCAGACTTTTGTTTCTGTAAACCGTTGGTCAACCATGAAAGTAATCGTTGGAACCCAAGAGGGGGGGTGAATTGGGTTTTATAAATTTTTCACAAGAATTAATTGGAAGTTAAAATGATTTTCTGTAAAAGTACAATGCTTAGGATAATAAATACAATACAGAAAATCAATGTGCTGTCAAGATAAATAATTATAAAGATCAAGGAATTAAAGAATAGATATCAATATGCACAAATTAAAGAGTAAGGGATAGAGAAAGCAAACTTAGAGATTTATACTGGTTCGGCTAATCCAAACCTATATCCAGTCCTCAAGAGACCACTTGAGTATTTCCACTATAATTGCAAGTTTAATCCGGGTACTTGCAAACCACTACAACCACGCAAATTCGATCCGGGTATTTGCGAAACCACAATGAAGAATTTATGAATCCGGGCTCCTCCTCAACCCAAAGCAAGTTCTTCCAACACCGGTACTTGCGAACCTCAACTCAGAATAATATATGTGTTGATCAAAATCAACAATACAAAGAAACTCTCTTTAAAGAGTAGATGAAAACAAATGAAGCTCTAATAACTCTAATGATAGAGAATATGCAAGATTTGGCTCAAGAATGCTTTCCTTTCTCTCAAAGATGATAGAAGAAGTTAATATCACATTGTAGGACTTTGTTCTTGCTCAAAATCGTGTATCTAAGGTCATATATATAAGATTTTACAAAACTAGCCGTTATATAGCCGTTATAGTGCAGTCCAGATTTTGAGCTTTCTTTAAAAATTCATAACTCCCTCATTTGAACTCCGTTTTAAACAAATAATATACCGTTGGAAAGCTCTTGGAATCTAGTTTCAAATGAGCTAAGTTTTACTCAAAAATTATTTTTCTTTTAAAAGATATAATCAAAATACTGACTATAGGTCAGAACAGAATAATTTTTTATTACAGTAAAATCAACTTTCAGTTTTTCAAACTATATTTTGAATAGTCATATATTTCTCATTTGGACTCCGTTTTGAATAAATAATATACCGTTGAAAAGATCTTTGAGTCTACTATCAAATGAGATTGAGATACTTGAAAAACCGATTTTTCATTTATGAGATATGATATAAGGAGTGACCAAAGGTCAAAAAATAACTTTTGTAAAACTTCATATCTCACTATCTTTTTGTTCAAAAATGCTTGAGCCAATGTATGCAAATCTAAATCATTGAGTTGCACAAATATACTAGCCTATATAAAATATACCTAATTTAAACACATAGGCTATCTTGATGCATCCAAGCTTCCAAGACTTCAAATCTTCTAATTCTTCATTTCTTGGAGCTTCATCCTTGCATGTTGTTTTCCTTAAGTGAAGCATGATATTGCTTTTCCTTGCTCTTCAATACAATCCTCACTCTTCTTGTTTTGAACCAACCTATAAAATATATCTTACTTGCAAACCCAATGGTTAGTTTAATAGCATGATTCAATATATGCAACATACATATTAAATAACATAATCATGCTTAAGTACTTGTAGCATATATATGATAATTAATCTTTATATATATCAATGCTACTATTCAAATACATTTGTCATCATCAAAACTTATGGCATATAGCCTTAGGATCAACAAACCAGTGCAGGCAAGATGGTCGACCAACGTGATGCTGAAATGCATAAGAGCTTTAGATATGACTATTTTAAGTTGATTTGTCAATCATCAAAATTAGAGAGAACTTTAAATGCAATGAGTTCAACAAACATAAATTTACAACTTCAATTAAAAATAAATTTTGATATCAAATTACACAAAACAACATCCACAGTAAAAAAATTCACAGTAAAAATTGATCAAATAACAAGGAAATATTATTAAATCAATATAATATTTATTCATATCAAATCCATAAAATACTAATATATTACATCTTTGCTAAAATTTGTTGATTTGTAATATTAATTTTTTCATTATTTGATCATAGAATAAGGAAATAAAAAAAATAAAAAAAATAAGGAGATCGATTCAACTGATTCATTTAGTACCATTTCTTGGCTAGTTCAATTGGTTCTTAGCTAATTCAACCAATTCTTTTACTCACTGATTTTAATTGTTATTCCAAACCGGTCTCCTGACCGATTCCTTGTCCAAGTGATAGGACTAGCCAGTCCAATTCGATTTTGATAACATTGCTCTCTACATATAAAAATTTAGATTTTTTATTAGACGTTGGTGCCCAACAAAGAGAAGAGTACTTGTTGATCATTGACATCAATTGCTTAAATTCACCCAAAATTTTAAAAAAAATAAAATTTGAAATTTGCATATGTCAATGGCTCAAATTTACCCATCGTTCATCTTTAATTAGTGACCTCATTGTGTGAATTGTGATGCACCCTATGGTGTCATGGAAAATAAAATATTCTGAGAATAAATCAAATTCAAACGAACCTATCTTTATTTTAATTTCATCAATGGACGCAACGCAATATTAGGAGACTTTTGGCGACTAAAACACAGAAATTCGAATTTTTTAGGTACACAAATTGAAGGGACACTAATCAAAACTCAAAAGTACACAAAGCCTTTCTACATATTAAAGCTACGTAACATGTCATTCATTACCCATCATTTTCTTGGTCACCATTCACCAACAACTACATATGAATATGATAAAGGCAAAAACTACACAAAACTCCCATGAATTTTGGGCTCTTTATAATTTATCCCGATAAATTTTTAAATCTAACAAAAAATCCTCTTTTTAAATATTTGTTAAAGACCTCATTCATTAGATTCACCGTCAAATTGACTGTTAGTCAATGGTCTAATTAATTTTTTTTAATTGAATGTGCCACAAAGACACTAATGTAATAGGGGTATATTTGTCTTTTTAATTTAAAAAATTTAATAAATTAATAAATCAAAAAAAGTAAAAATTATACATAAGAAATAATAAAAATTGAATCAAAATTATTGTATTTTAAATTTGACTGGACTTGACTAACAGTTAATTTGATGGTCAACCTAACAAACGAAGTATTTTGAAAACATTTAAAAGTTAGAAGAGGTATGTTGCTAGATTTAAAAGTTGATGAGCGTAAATTACAAAAACTCCCAAATTTACGAGAATTATGTGTAATTTGCCATATTATAAAAAACAATTGTAAAAGAGACAAAAAGTTCTTAAATTTTAGGTTACTTAAAAGTACATGTTTGAATTTTTAATTTCAAAAATTAGGTTAGATATATTTCTAGTTAACTTAGTCTTTCTAAATCTTTATGGATAAATAGTGTAAAGGTAGTGTTAGAGATTCGATGAAGTCCCTCTGTCACACAAATCAAAATGCAGGCTGATTCTTGATATTATAGAATGTTTTGGATGGATGACATGTCAAGTTAGTTGGCACGGAACTTTTTATTTCGGTGCTAATTTAAAAAAAAAAAAATTCACCGTACTAATTTTATGAAATTATTTCTTAATATACTAATTTATTTTTTCAATAACTTAATCATCTTATTTCGAATTTTATGTCAAATTATCTTTTGGTCGAACTTCAAATTGCTGAACTTTTTTTTTAAATAAAATAATTGACCGAGAGTAGATTTATTGCTTATCTCTAAAGATAAGTAGCATGTTTGACTGTTGGATTTAAAATTTAATGATTCAAATTTTAATGTCTTTTTTTTTTTAAAAATTTCACTTAGAATCTGAGCCTTTGAATGTCAAATCCAATGATCCACAGAAAAAGACAAACATGCTGTTTATTTTTTAGAGATGAACAACAGATTTGTTCTTGTATTCAACCCAACATATTTTTTAAAAATATTTTTGGGATGAGATGCATCATCATGCATCCCTATTTTTTTAAATTAAGCTTGGTATTGGACTTGATGCATAGTTTTTCTAAAATTATTAAGTTTGTTATAAAATTTTAAAAAAATTTCTCATACATTTTTAAACATAAATTTTAATTGAAATAAAAAAAATAGAGGTTTCCAATACAAATGCATATAAATATTTTGAAAAAAATAACTTAAGAATTAAAAAATTAAAAATAAAAGGGTCTATTTTTTTCAGGATCCGTATTTGAATAAAAATGAGCTGAGCTTAGCTTGGAAAAAGATGGGCCCAAGTTCAGGTTAGGCCTAAATTTTTCATGTAATGACCTAAAAAAGTCGGACTCATTTTTTAATGATCACGGCCAATGATCAAGTCTATTTTTCATCCATTTGTGTCATGGAGCTAGTTTTAGACTAAAAAACCAATAGAAGAATTATGCTGCATAAAGTTGAAAGTTTAAAGCAATTTATTTTGATAATTTTGATTGGTTAATTCAAGTGTTTTGATACTTATTTTTTTTTAAGTAAAGTCTCAAATTTGAGCATTGTAAATGAAAAAATAATACTGAGAAAATTTTACAACTTTATAGTTTGACTCGACTCAACTCAAATCAAATGAATTAGATTTTAGTTGATTTTCAAATAGTAATTGTTCAACGAAAGGGAAAAAGTACTGTTGCTAATTTTTAAAGCTAAAAAATTATATAAGTATCTAAAAATTGAAAGAAACTTTTTGTATTTTGACTAAAACAATTGGAAATGCCCTAATTTTGGTTGAAATTTGAGATTGTACTAAAGCGTTGGTACGAAAATTAGGCATATCAATATTCATGCTTGTTGACATAATATATGTGGAATATATGTTTAGTTTGTACGAATTTAGAAAAACGATGAGAGAAAAGAAATGAGGCTGAGGAAAAATGAAACAATAAATTAATTAATGCATAACACGAGGCAGATATCAAAATCTAGATAAATTAATAGTCACAAAATCTTGAGGTTTAGTATTTAAAAGGACACTAAAATAAAATTATAATTTTATATTAAATTATAATATTAATTAACTATTATTATTATTATATTAAAAATAAAATTACAATCTCATATTGTATAAAAAATTAATTAATTTAATAAAAAATAAATTAAATGAAGTTTTTTACAACATATATATAGATATCAAAAAGTCATAAAAACTGAATATAACATTTAAAATTTTAAAGTGTTATATATAATTTAATTAAATTTTTTGAAAAATTAGTTGAATTTACTTTTAAAAGGCAAAAAAAAATTACAACAATAAATTATAATTGAGAGAGAGAGAGAGAGAGAGAGAGAGAGGGGGGGTGGGCTGAACAGAGACACAGAATGAACAATAAATTTTCAAATTTTCTAGTCTTTTCAAATGTCAAAAAGAAAATTGTGTACGTAAATGTATGGGTGAAATATTTGAATTTAATTTGTACATGTTTAAAATATTCAATACTCGAAATACTCAAAATATTTGGAAAAAAAAAATACACAATAAATATTGAATACTCTAAATTTGTTATTAGGCATCGAAACACTTCATATCCAGTTCTATACATTTTGTTATTAAACTTAACTCCATTGACATTTTGATATTTGTTGCTAAAACCTCTCACTCAATTTACTTTTTGTCAAAACAATTAACTTTTTATATGACGTGAAACTGTAATTTTTTTTAACATAACAGCAATGGCAGTTAAATTAATATTAACATTTAATATAAATTTTTTTAAGTAATTATATCGTTGAACGGAATATATATTGTACAGAAAGTTAATTTTAATAAAATAAAATAAATTAGAGGGAGCTAAATTTGATATTTGAAATCAAAGGAGTACTAAATTTAATTTAACTAAACTTCAGGGGAAATTAGGGTAATTTACCCCAATATTATGTTTTCAAAATCACTTGGCACATGTTATGGGGCAAAGTAAAGGTCTATTTTAGTGACTAGGTCTTCATTTTGTGGTGTCAATTCCACTAAATAATGCTCCATATTTGATCAGTTAATGCATAAACTTGTTCTCACTTTGTCTCTCTTTGACTTTCAAAACCCTAAATTAGTTGAATATAATTAATGCATTAATTGCATAAGAACCTGTCTAACTACTGACTTGAGTGCTCAAATTTTGACACAGCTTATAGCTCATTTCAAGATCGATTTGAAAGTTATTAAATTTATTAAAGGCAAAAGTACATAATCGGATTCTCACATGCACCCCTCGAAGGTGTAGGTTGAGGCGTAGGAGGCTTTAAGTCGTAGGTCTACATTTTTTTCTATTTTTTTTAAAAATTGTACTATATCCAATGATGAGTACAATTTAAAAAAAAAACATAGGAGAAATCATGGCAGCATCGAACGACCATAATGGAGTGTTGGTGTAATACCCGTTAATTTCAGAATATAATTCGCTTAAGAGTATTTTAGAATTCTACAACGTTACTTTAGTTATTTATTTTGGTCATTTTTAATTTTCATATTTAATTGTTCTCTTTGAATATTATTTATGAAAATTGAGTTAAATGACTGGACTAAATATTTACACAATGAGGGATATATTCTAAGAATGGTGAAATTCATGCAAAAGTGGTTTCAGAATGGTCAATTAGTCCATTTATTGTAAATTGACTGGAAGGGTTTGGATGTTGGGTTATGGATACCCATGGGTTATTGAATAACCCATTAGAAATATTTAATATAAAGTTTCAATAGTAACCCTCATTTTTCACTCAGCCGAAGGAAGCAGAAAAACATTTCTCTCTCAGTTCTTCATTTTCTTCTCAAATCCTTCCCTTGATCTTCAGAGTTTCGATTATTTGTTCGGTTCAAAAGCTTTGTAAGGATCAAAGGTAAGCTTTAATCCGATTATTTTCCTTAAATTTCAGTTTATGTAGAAGATCAGAGGAGGTTTTGTTCTTGAAGATTTTGATGATAATTCATGAATCTCAGTAGTTTTAGAAGTTATATTTGAGTTATAATCGGTTAAAAGAGTTGAAATTCTGGTTTTGAAACAAGAAAGGAAAGGATGAATTTTTGAAAGATTTCTCTGCAAAAATTCGAGTTACTGTAGCGACCAGAGATTTCGGAAAAATTCTAGAAAATTTTCTTCGGGTTACTGTAGCAGTACTGTAGTGTCGGCAGTCAACGGCACTGTAGCAGTCAACGTACTGTAGCGAACCGTTACTGTAGCGAACCGACACTGTAGCAAACCGTTACTGTAGCAAACCGTACTGTAGCAGTCAGAAAATTTTGCGTATTTTTCGTGATTTTGTTTCCTTTCTTATGTTTCCTTGTAATATATTTTACTAGGAAATTTTCCTACACAAATTCTAGTGTGGAACAAGGTAAACTTGGACAAACATCAAGGTGAGTGAATAACCTTGCTCAGCTAATTTGATATTACTAGTCAAAGTACAATATAAGTCCCATTTACAATATTATTTGGATAATAAGCAATTAATTTTTCATATGGGAGTATATGATGATCAGTAGAAATAAGAGTATGAAGAAATTATTTATTTCATGACAATTGTACTATGTGATGAATTCTCACTATCTTATTAATGAGTAAAGATCTACGAGATCTAATACACGAGTGTGAAAGGGTTAAAGTCCCATACTACTCGGTGTATATCTAAGAAATCTTATACACGAGTTTGAAAGGGTTAAAGTCCCATACTACTCGGAAACCTATACACGAGTTGAAAGGGTTAAAGTCCCATACTACTCAGTGCATATCTATGAAACCTATACACGAGTTGAAAGGGTTAAAGTCCCATACTACTTGGCGTATACCTATGAGATCTTATTCACGAGTTTGAAAGGGTTAGAGTCCCATACTACTCGGTGTATATCTATGAAATCTTATTCATGAGTTTGAAAGGGTTAGAGTCCCATACTACTCGATGTATAAGACAATTAATTATATGAGTAAATGTGGTATTTGTACTTTTGATATTTTATATAGTACAGTTATTTACTTACTGAGTTTTTAAATAAACTCACACTCCCTATGATTATTTTTTTTCAGATACAGAAAATAAAGAACAAGAGTATCCGTTTGAAGATTAGAAGCCCCTTGAGATTATTCTCTATTTCTGTCTGGTGGGACACCAGTACTTATTAATGTGGATATTAGAAACGCTCTGTACTTTCTATAGGTCTCCTAGGCTTGCGATGAGATAGAAATATCAGACTATGTATGTCTATATTTGCTTATCAGATGAATATAATTCTGTAGTGTGGAATGAATGATTAAGGTTGAATGTAAAACCTTACAGAATATATGTATATAACGTATATTTGAGAATTATATCAAATGAGTAGTATCTTTTCACATGCTCAATTTTTAGGATGTGACAAATTTGGTATCAGAGGAAAGGTTTTATAGGTCCCCTATAGAGTACAGAGCAAGGTGATCTTTGTGGGCCTTCCCTATTGTCATGAGCCGCGGCATGACCATAGGATTAGGTTCCATAAAAGACCTTGTAGAGTATAACGTCATTTTATAGATAACTTCTCAGTGGGGCTAGTAAGTGATATTTTATTTATGTCTGAAAATTGTTTGTTATGTGTGTAGATCTGTGACAGATCAATGTCAGAAGGATCTTCTAATAATAATGAGCATATGGGTCCAAGGAGGGCCATAAATCCACCAGTACATGTGCAAGATGATCCTAACCGTGGTGATAGTTTACATGCTCAAAGTACTGAGGGCGCAACTAGTGAGCAAGCAAGAAGAGTCGAACCTGATGCTCACGTCGGTAATGCAACTATTGCACATGTGATTCATTTGATGAATGAACGATTTGACCGATTTGAGGCTGTTGATGTGGCCCGAAGAATGGAAAAGAGGTCAAAGAATAAAGAAGAGTATCGTCAAAAGAAGAAAGCTAGGTATAGAAGATCTTTTGATCAAGGGGAAGATTCAGGGACTTTGAAACCCTTTACTGCATCACAACATGCTCCAGCCACTCCTACTAAGTCATCTTATTCTACAACCAGTGTGGCTAAGCCTCGTTTAGAGAACAGGGGTGGTTTTAGCTCTTCTAGTAGAGGAGGTACTCATGGTAGAAGGGAAAAACCTCAATGTCCTGAATGTGGAAAGTTTCACTTCGGAGAATGCAGGTTAAACACTGTTGGTACAGGCTGTTTTCACTGTGGACAAAAAGGACATTTTATAAGGGAGTGCCCTCAGCTCATGACAAGACCAGGTCAAGGGTCTACTTTGCCACCTCGGCCACAGTCTATTTCTGCTTCTATTACTCAAACACCAACCCCTTCAATAGGGGGTAGTATGGGAAGAGGTTCTGGAAGAGGCCAAGGTAACCGTGGAAAATAAGCTGCTGGCAAAGGAAATGCAAGAGTATATGCTCTAACCCGACAGGATGCTCAAACATCCAATGTTGTAGTTACAGGTATATTATCTGTTAATACTTTTGCTGCACGTATTTTGTTTGACCCCGGTTCTACTCACTCATATGTGTCGCCCCTATTTGCCAAGAGATCTACATTTGATTCGATTATTCTTAAAGAACCATTCTTGGTTTCCACACCGATGAGAGAGACTTTGATGGTTAAAACATGTTATCGTTCTTGTAAAATAATCGTTGGAGGCATGGAAACTGAGATAGATCTTATGGTTCTCAATATGTTAGATTTTGATGTGATTCTAGGGATGGACTGGCTATCTTCTTGTCATGCTACTATAAATTATCGTGACAAAATTATTTCCTTTAATATACCGGGGAGTAGTAATTTTGTGTTTCAAGGAGATCGAAGTGATGTACCTTGCAACATAATATCTATGTTAAGTGCCCAGCGTATGTTGCGAAAGGGATGTCAGGGATTTCTAGCTTTTATCAAAGATTTAGAAAAGAAAGAACAGAAGTTAGAAGACATTCATGTGGTTAATGAATTCCCAGATGTGTTCCCAGAAGATTTACCTGGATTACCGCCAGAAAGAGATATTGAGTTCAGTATTGATTTGGTCCCAGACACAAGACCAATTTCTATTCCACCTTATCGTATGGCTCCTGTTGAGCTAAAAGAACTCAAAGAACAATTGGAAGATTTGTTAAACAAAGGGTTCATTCGCCCAAATTTTTCACCTTGGGGTGCTCCTGTTCTTTTTGTGAAAAAGAAAGATGGTTCTATGAGATTATGTATAGATTATCGTCAGCTGAATAAAGTCACAGTGAAGAATAAGTATCCTTTACCAAGGATAGATGATTTGTTTGATCAGCTTCAAGGAGCAAAATACTTCTCAAAGATTGATCTAAGGTCTGGATATCATCAGTTACGAATTAAGAGTGATGATATACCTAAGACTGCTTTTCGTACACGGTATGGACATTATGAGTTTCTTGTGAGGTCTTTTGGGTTGACAAATGCACCAGCAGCATTTATGGATTTAATGAACAGAGTGTTCAAATCATTCCTTGATAAGTTTGTAATTGTATTTATTGATGATATTTTGGTGTATTCAAAGAGTCATGAAGAACATACTGAACATTTGAGAATAGTGCTTCAGACTTTGCGAGAGCATCAGTTGTACGCAAAGCTCTCAAAATGTGAATTCTGGATGAGTCATGTAACATTTTTGGGACATGTTATTTCCCAAGAAGGTATTCATGTAGATCCAAGTAAAATTGAAGCAGTAAAACAATGGCCTCGACCAACAACTGTGTCTGAAGTACGTAGTTTTCTTGGCTTAGCAGGGTATTACCGTCGCTTTGTCAAGGATTTCTCTAAGACAGCTCTCCCATTAAATAATTTAACCCGAAAGAATGTTAAATACATTTGGGATGATTCATGTGAGCAAAGTTTCACCCAATTGAAAGAGTGTTTAACTTCTGCACCAGTCTTAATCCTATCATCAGGACCAGGGGGTTACTCTGTATTCTGTGATGCCTCAAAGATAGGCTTAGGATGTGTGTTGATGCAACATGGTAAAGTCATAGCTTATGACTCACGTCAGCTTAAAAAGCATGAATTGAATTACTCCACTCATGATTTGGAAATGGCAGCTGTAGTGTTTGCCCTAAAGATTTGGAGACATTACTTGTATGGGGAAACTTGTAAAATTTTTACAGATCACAAAAGCCTTAAGTACATTTTTGAGCAGAGAGATCTCAATCTAAGGCAACGAAGGTGGATGGAACTTCTGAAAGATTATGATTGTACCATCCTTTACCATCCAGGTAAAACAAATGTAGTGGCTGATACTCTAAGTCGAAAGTCTATGGGAAGTTTAGCTCACATTGCCACTATAAGGAGAATTCTAATACATGAACTACAAGAATTGGAAGCTGATGGAGTATTCTTCGAGATCACTGAGTCAGGTACATTTCTGGCTCATTTAACAGTTAGATCATCTCTTGTTGAAAAAGTAAAAGTAAATTTAGAAAATGACATTGATATGGTCAAAATCAGAGATAAGGCAAGGCAAGGTCTAGCACCAAGTTTCTTGGTAGATGAAGAAGGAGTCTTATGGTTTAATGGGAGACTCTGTGTCCCCAACATTGAATCTTTGAAACATGAAATCTTAATGGAAGCTCATGGTTCACCCTACGTTGTACATCCTGGTGCTGTGAAAATGTATTAGGACTTGAAACAAGTTTACTGGTGGGAGGGCATGAAGCGAGACGTGACTGACTTTGTAGCTCGATGTTTGACTTGTCAGCAAGTTAAAACTGAACATCGACGACCACCTGGATTGATGCAAAAACTAGATATTCCCGAATGGAAGTGGGAAAGGATCACTATGGATTTTGTAGTAGGTTTACCTCGGTCAACAAAAGGAAATGACTCAATATGGGTCATAGTGGATCGACTTACTAAGTCAGCACATTTTCTTCCTGTTCATACCACTTTCAATGTAGCAAAACTTGCTCGAATTTATGTTAAAGAAATAGTGAAACTTCATGGTGTACCAATATCCATTATATCAGATCGAGGACCTCAGTTTACTTCTCGGTTCTGGAAAGTCTTTCAAGAGGCTTTGGGTACCAAAGTGAATCTTAGCACAGCATTCCATCCTCAGACTGATGGACCGTCCGAAAGGACAATTCAGACTTTAGAGGATATGCTAAGAGCTTGTGTGATGGATTTCAGTGGAAGTTGAGAAGATCATTTGTCTCTTATTGAATTTGCTTATAATAACAGTTACCAAGCCAGTATCCAGATGACACCTTTTGGGGCTTTATATGGGAGACGGTGTCGATCTCCTATAGGTTGGTTTGAACTTGGTGAAACCAAAATATTTGGACCTGAGATGATACAAGAAGATATAAATAAAGTTAAACTGATCAGAGAGAAGTTGTTAACTGCTCAGAGTAGACAGAAGTCTTATGCAGACAACCGACGACGTGACCTTGAATTTGCAATAGGTGACATGGTTTTCTTACGAATCTCACCTATGAAGGGAGTAATGAGATTCGGGAAGAAAGGCAAGCTTAGTCCGAGGTATGTTGGCCCATATGAGGTTGTAGACAGAGTGGGTAATGTGGCATATCGCCTAGACCTACCTTCCAACCTAGAGGGAGTTCATCCAATATTTCATGTGTCCATGCTACGGAAGTATCTTCCTGATCCTTCTCATGTCATTCAACCCCAAGAAGTTCATTTTGATGAAACTCTCACCTACGAAGAGGTACCAGTAGCTATCCTTGATAGAAAAGTCAAGAAATTGCGCACTAAAGAAATTCCTACTGTCAAGGTTCTTTGGAGAAATCATTCTCGCGAGGAAGCTACGTGGGAAGCAGAAGATGAGATGTGGAAAAACTATCCACATTTATTTGAAACTTGAGGTAAGATTTTAATTCGGAGGACCGAATTCTTTTAAGGGGGGTAGAATGTAATACCCGTTAATTTCAGAATATAATTCGCTTAAGAGTATTTTAGAATTCTACAACGTTACTTTAGTTATTTATTTTGGTCATTTTTAATTTTCATATTTAATTGTTCTCTTTGAATATTATTTATGAAAATTGAGTTAAATGACTGGACTAAATATTTGCACAATGAGGGATATATTCTAAGAATGGTGAAATTCATGCAAAAGTGGTTTCAGAATGGTCAATTAGTCCATTTATTGTAAATTGACTGGATGGGTTTGGATGTTGGGTTATGGATACCCATGGGTTATTGAATAACCCATTAGAAATATTTAATATAAAGTTTCAATAGTAACCCTCATTTTTCACTCAGCCGAAGGAAGCAGAAAAGCATTTCTCTCTCAGTTCTTCATTTTCTTCTCAAATCCTTCCCTTGATCTTCAGAGTTTCGATTATTTGTTCGGTTCAAAAGCTTTGTAAGGATCAAAGGTAAGCTTTAATCCGATTATTTTCCTTAAATTTCAGTTTATGTAGAAGATCAGAGGAGGTTTTGTTCTTGAAGATTTTGATGATAATTCATGAATCTCAGTAGTTTTAGAAGTTATATTTGAGTTATAATCGGTTAAAAGAGTTGAAATTCTGGTTTTGAAACAAGAAAGGAAAGGATGAATTTTTGAAAGATTTCTCTGCAAAAATTCGAGTTACTGTAGCGACCAGAGATTTCGGAAAAATTCTAGAAAATTTTCTTCGGGTTACTGTAGCAGTACTGTAGTGTCGGCAGTCAACGGCACTGTAGCAGTCAACGTACTGTAGCGAACCGTTACTGTAGCGAACCGACACTGTAGCAAACCGTTACTGTAGCAAACCGTACTGTAGCAGTCAGAAAATTTTGCGTATTTTTCGTGATTTTGTTTCCTTTCTTATGTTTCCTTGTAATATATTTTACTAGGAAATTTTCCTACACAAATTCTAGTGTGGAACAAGGTAAACTTGGACAAACATCAAGGTGAGTGAATAACCTTGCTCAGCTAATTTGATATTACTAGTCAAAGTACAATATAAGTCCCATTTACAATATTATTTGGATAATAAGCAATTAATTTTTCATATGGGAGTATATGATGATCAGTAGAAATAAGAGTATGAAGAAATTATTTATTTCATGACAATTGTACTATGTGATGAATTCTCACTATCTTATTAATGAGTAAAGATCTACGGGATCTAATACACGAGTGTGAAAGGGTTAAAGTCCCATACTACTCGGTGTATATCTAAGAAATCTTATACACGAGTTTGAAAGGGTTAAAGTCTCATACTACTCGGAAACCTATACACGAGTTGAAAGGGTTAAAGTCCCATACTACTCAGTGCATATCTATGAAACCTATACACGAGTTGAAAGGGTTAAAGTCCCATACTACTTGGCGTATACCTATGAGATCTTATTCACGAGTTTGAAAGGGTTAGAGTCCCATACTACTCGGTGTATATCTATGAAATCTTATTCATGAGTTTGAAAGGGTTAGAGTCCCATACTACTCGATGTATAAGACAATTAATTATATGAGTAAATGTGGTATTTGTACTTTTGATATTTTATATAGTACAGTTATTTACTTACTGAGTTTTTAAATAAACTCACACTCCCTATGATTATTTTTTTTCAGATACAGAAAATAAAGAACAAGAGTATCCGTTTGAAGATTAGAAGCCCCTTGAGATTATTCTCTATTTCTGTCTGGTGGGACACCAGTACTTATTAATGTGGATATTAGAAACGCTCTGTACTTTCTATAGGTCTCCTAGGCTTGCGATGAGATAGAAATATCAGACTATGTATGTCTATATTTGCTTATCAGATGAATATAATTCTGTAGTGTGGAATGAATGATTAAGGTTGAATGTAAAACCTTACAGAATATATGTATATAACGTATGTTTGAGAATTATATCAAATGAGTAGTATCTTTTCACATGCTCAATTTTTGGGATGTGACAGTTGGAGTCTCCTACATGTAAAAGGCACAAGAAGGAATCTGCGTCCTTATTAATGTTCATGAACTTTGACCTATATTTCAATTATAACCTAGAGTTTTATTTTGTATTAATTATATCTCATATATTTTCAATTAATTTTGATTGTATCTCTAAAACTAATATCGTCCAAATATTTAATAGCATGTATTAATATGACATCCTATCTTGCATACACTAACTCAAATCATCCAGGAAAGGAGGGAAGAGGAAGAAGAAGGAACAAGAGGAGGAGGAGTAAATGGAAAAAAGAAGGGGGGCATTTTTGTTATTAACGAAGGAATTAGGGGCATTTTGGTCATTTTAAATTCACATTTGACATGACACATTCAAGAAGAATGATTTGACATTAATGTGTATAAAATATAATACTATGTCAATATTTGTCATTAAATATTTAGACAATTTTAGTCTCAATGATATAATTATAACCAATTAAAAATATATGAGATATGATTGATGGACACAAATTCTCTAACGTGAAGATTCGTGAGGTAAAATCTGGATCTTCTATTTCGCGTGATCGGATGGTCCTCGATTGTGAAAATAATAAAAAAAAAATTGTCTAAATCTCATGTCACAGGTAACATGAAGCAAGAGGATTTGTGTCCATAATTTACACGGAATAAAGTTCTGTATTATAATTGAAACATATATTAAAGTTTAACTAATTTTTTTCTTTTTATTAAAAGTGGACACTTTTTCGCTCATATTTTAAGAATGATTCTTGATCACATTTATATGAAGAAATGATCACATAAATGGAATATTACTACAAATAATGTTTTTTTCCAATTTTTTAGGACAGAATGGTAGAAGCATTTCTCATTTATATGAATAAGAAATCATTCCTTCATATGAGATTTGCAATTAACAATTTTCGAAAATGAGAAATGAATATTCTAAAGATGAGTTTGGTAAATTTGCTATATGCACCAAAGACGCAACGTATGGCGTGAGGAAAAGCAATAGCATCATGAATATGATTCATGAATTCTTGAACAAATTTTGGATTCAAGAACTTTTAAGAATTCAATAAAAACAAAACATATCAAAATTGTTAATATAGTAAAAAAAAAGGTAAAAATATATTTTTTGTCTCTCACGGTTACCTTAAATTTCAATTTCATCCTTAATATTTTTTTATGTCAATTTTGTCTTATATTTTTTTTGTTTCAATTTATTCTTGGGGTTAACGTCGTTAACAAAATTGATGAAAAATGTTAATGTAGACTCTTTTATGTAACACGTAGACTTCTCCAAATAACATATAGATTCTGTTATGTGATATATCAAACATTTAACTGTTAATTTGAAACGAATGAGAGAAATGAAAGAAATGATAAAAGTGCCATTTTGGGCAAAATTGAAGTTTAGTCAAATATTTGAGACAAAATTAAAATTAAAACCAATTAATATGAACATGTAAGTAGTGGACCGATCATATTGAGAAGTTTACGTCAATATTTTCTATTAATTTTATTAACGATATTAGTCTTAAAAAAAATAAAAATAAAAATATATATATGAGACAAAATCAACACAAAAAATATTATAGATAAAATTAAAATTCAAGATAAATATTTACAATAAAAAAAATGGCGAGTTAGGTAAAGTAATTAGAGTCAACGATTTCAAATAAGGAATCGTCAACATATGCAGAGATTCCGTTCTATCATTTCGAATAGTTTTTAAAAAATTTGTAAAACAAACCCTTAACTTTGAATTATTTAAAGGTAGACCCTTAAATTTCAAAAATTATATTCTTTAATTTTTAACTTTCAAAAAATAGGCCATTCTGTTCAGTACATTTTCTATTACCGTTAGATTTATTGCCAATTTAAATTATCAATTACTAAATTCAATTATACTTACACCAAATTATACTTTTTATGAGATTTGAATAAATTATACTTATACTAAATTCTTTAACACTTTGATATATTCTATAGAAATATTCATTCTAGATTATTGAATATCCAATTCAAATATCTTTTTACTTTTTATACAAATAAAACTATATTTTTATTTTTAACATAACAATAAAGATAGTTAACTTAATGTTAGTATACAAATAACACATATTGTACGAAAATAATGGGTACACTATTTAAAACCGAAATATTAAATATAATTTAGGCAAAAAAAAAAAAACAGTGAGTTGTATGTCGTTTTAATCCGGTTTCACTAAAATCAGATTAATAAAAACTCAATAAATTTTTGAATAAAAATTATTTCAACTAAAAATAATTGTAATTTATTTAAAGTTCAAAAAATCAAACTAGTCATTAAACCAATCAAAATACTGGTTCAAGGTTAAATAATTAGATTGTGCTCGAATAATGATATTTAAAATATATAATTAATGTATATATTACAGATACTAAAATATTGAATACACAAATATATATTTATACTAGTTCTAAATCTTCTTCTAATAGCTTAAGTTTTATAAAATTTCTTAAAAATACATAATATTATTTAGTAAAAATTCAAAAATTAAAAAAAAATGAACCACCGGCCTGATTTTATTAATTTGAAACTAGTTCAACTAATTTAAATATTCATCAATTCCTAAGTCTATATCAAATTAGAGATCTAATTAGTTCATCAATTTTATAGTCAATTAAACAGGAACTTCCAAGTGGTTGACTCAATCAAAATATTGTCTCGAATCATCGCGATAAAACGGATAACGCTATTGTGTCGCGAGATCAATGAGAATCCGAGAAAAAAGGGTCCCAACCACAATGTAAAAGCCACGCGGCCACTCGACGCCGATCAATCAATGCGAAACAAATCCAGACATTTAATGTTCACGAAAAGCACTTTTAATATATGTCTTCATTATCAATTTTAACATAACTTGGTTTTTTTAAAGGAAAAAAAATATGTTTTGATTATTTAATTCTTAAATATTAAAAACATATAATTAAATTCTTATAATTTCTCACTTGCTATTTTTAATTTTTGCAATATATGTCTAAAGATAAATAAGTGAAAATTTTACAAATATTGGAGTTGATTTTCATATTTTGAAAATAAAGAAGTTAAATAAATAAAACATACCACCAAACGTGTAAGTTAACTGATAAAAAATTTTAATTTAACTAGCAGTGTTGAATTTGATTCCTCTTGACCGACTTAAATCTAGATTAGTCGGTGCTTACGTAGTATTCAAATATCGGATAATGTAAACTAAAAAAATAAATAGATAAATAAAACATATATTATATTTTTTAAAATTTAAAAATTAAATAGTTGTATTATGTATCTTTCAACAAAAAGTTCATAAATTTATAACTATAATTATTTATTTTTAACTTTTTTAAGTTACTAAATCTAGCCACGAACAAAATTATATCACTATAATAACCACACCGGCAAATTGTTATAATAAATTTATAAGTTAGTTTAACTCATATTAGTTTGATAAACAAAAAATAAACTAAATTGAAAAAAAGAAAACTACCAAACAACAAAAGATACATGGCTAAAATATTATTTTAGTGTGTGATTTTAATGTTCGGTTTAAATCTCGATTCTTAATTTTATTTTATTATATTTTAGCTCAAAATTTTACACCAAAATTTTACTTTGTCCACTTAACTTTATTTGGTTTCACTTTAGTCTCATAACATTATCTCAAATTTCACATTTATCCTTTACATTTTATTTTAGGCAAAAATATTATTCATACCTCAGAACTTTATTTCGTACTAATTATAAATTATCTATTTTCAATTTTGTCATTATTAGTTTCAATCTTACGTAACAAAGTCATAATATATTAATATGTACTAACTTGTGTAAAATGAAATGTTACATTAATATCTGTCATTAAATATTTAAATAACATTGGATTCATAAGTTTAATCAAAACTAATTGATAATATACATGTTATAATTAATACAAAATAAAGTTTTTGATTATAATTGAAATATTAGTCAAAGTTTAATAGCAAATGACCCCTTAATTATGCTTCCTCTCTATGCATTTATGTAATTTCCAAATGCTAATATAAGGAATCTTGAGCATTTTGAGAATTACATATGTGATATTAATATTTAGTTAATAGCTATATAGATAGACTATTTTAATATTTGGAAAATAACGTATTAATTCCATTATATAAACTAACAATTTTTAAAAAAATGACTATAATAATAAAATTTTGAAATATAGAAGATCAATATGAAAATTTTGAAACATAAAGATCCAAAATAAAATATCTGCAAAAGTATTTTTTACGTTCCTAACACTTATATCAAGTTTCAAAATAAAACATAAACATGTACATGTTTCATTTTTTGTTTTAAATATATCATTTTTAATGAGTCGTCTATTCCATTAACAGAAAATGCTGAATGTATGATTAGTAAAAAAGATATATTTAAAACAAAAATAAAACATGCAGGACTCAAATTTACCCTTTTTACGTCCATAACTTTTTTTTGTGTTAGTTATATTGCACATGTTTCATTTTTGTTTCAAATTTATTATTTTTACTAATCACTTAATTAGCATTTTTCGTTAATGGAATAAACGGCGTTAGTAAAAAAAAGGTACATTTAAAATAAAAATAAAATATATAAGACATAATTGATTCAAATAAAAACGTTAGAGACGAAATTGAAATTAAATGTAAACGTTAAAGACGTAAAAATTTTTTTTGCCTAAAAAAGGACTAAATAGTCATTTTAAATAAGGGATTTTACTAATAAAAGAATCACTAAATAAAAAAATTAATAAATAAAATAATAACATAAGAAATAAAAAGGAATAAAATTAGAAATATTTTTTGGGGTAAAAATGGAATTTTCCCTAAAAGCATAGGACCTCAGTGAACAAGAAAATATATAAAAGAGTCTTTTTGTAATTTTAGCCAAAGAGAAACAAGTGGCAGCGTAAGACGTTAAACAGAGCATCAAGTCTTTTTATAAAAGAGTCTTTTTGTAATTTTATCTCTTCCATGTTCACCATGAAGCTTCCACCATTATAAATAGAGAGCTTTGGCTCTTCATCCTCAAAACCGTGAGTTTCCTTCTTCTTCTTCTTCTTCTCCATTTCTCTGTAAGTGAGCCGAGAGAGAGAGAGAGAGAGAACCTTTTTGCCGTGTTCTGTTCTGTTCTTCAACCACGAAAACAGAGCACTTAGAAAGAAGCACTAGCCCTTTCGTTTCCATGAATCTCCCATAAACGAAACCCAGAGGAAGAAAGAGAGAAAGTGCCCTAGTTTTGCTCTGTTTTCGGAACCTCAAAACAGGAAGCTTACCACATTCAATTCCTTTCTTCAAAACTGGAGTTGGAGTGTGGTGATTCATAACTTTCTTTTATTTTAGTCTTGAGTTTATTGATCTCCTGCGCCGTGAAGATTGGGCCATCCTAGACGTTTCATATCAAAACCAACATGCTCTGTTTTCTGAACTAGAAAATAGAGAACACTTTTCCATTTGAAGTTGAGGAACAGCCCAAATTAGAGCCTGAAAACAGAGAAAGACGACAAGAGGTAAAAATCTGTCCTGATTCTTCCGCCAAAGTGGTCTCTTGTCTGGGATATGGGTAGAAGTAATTAAATTAGTCTTTAAGTTATTTCGAAATTTAGCAAGCTGAATCACAAAGCTAAAAACAAACTACCAAATTAAGAAAGACTAAAATTCTATTTTAGTCCACCACAAATGTCTTTTTTTTTTTTAATTTAGTCATTAATAAATTTTCATTCTCAATTTGGTTTTAGTCCCTCAAATCAATTTAATTTCTCATTTTTTAGCATTTTTAATTTGGTCCTTGATAGATTTATATGTTATCAATTTAGTCTTTTTTTACTAGCCATAACTTTTGATGGTCACAACTTTTATTTTGATCCCTCACAGATTTTTTTTTAATCTAATTTTTCATAGATTTGTATTCTCAAGTTGATCCCTTACAAATTGATATGTTACCAATTTAGTTCCTAAAAAATTTTTATTCTCAATTTGGTGCCTCATAGATTGATATATTATCAATTTAGTCCCTCACTTATTTTCATTCTCAATTTAATCCCTCAAAAATTGATATATTATCAATTTAGTCTTTTTTTGCTAGCCATAACTTTTGATGGTCACAACTTTTGATGAATGGACTATATTGATAATATATAAATCTGTGAGGGACCAAATTGAAAAATAAATATGTGAGGGACTAAATTAATAACATATCATTTTGTGATGGGACATATTGAGAATGAAAATCTATGAGGAACTGAATTGATAATATATCAATCTATAAAAGATCAAATTAAAAATAAAAATTTATGAGAGACTAACTTGAGAAAAGAAGCATTTGTCAAGGACCAAAATCATGTTTTGGTCAAATAAAGAAAACAAGCAAACTCTGTTTTCGAAGGTAGCAGTCGACTTCTTAATGAACCACTCCACTGTTTCCACATTTTCAGATTTTGTATCTTTATTATAAGGAATTACAAAAAGGTAGCTGAATGTAACTAACATATTCAAAACAGTACTTAGGATTTGATTAGTTATATTACAATATATAATTCAATATTATTTTACGGAAGATTAAAATGAAATTTAACCAGGTTAATAATGAATCATTAGAAGAAGGTTTAATTTAAAAGTAGGTAAATTTATTAAATAACAATAAAAGATAGGTACAGTCATGAGATTACTATTCTAATAGGATTTATAATTTAAAATAAAAGCTTAAAATAATAAATAATAAGACACAATAAATTACATAATTTTCTATTTCAAAACCAAGAATGAGTGAAGATTTGCAGAAAAACAGAGACAACAGCAGTCGACTTTCGAAGCTGGCCAGTAAACTTCTCTGATTAACAAAACTGAAATATTTAATTACATTAGAGGATTATAAGCTATAGGATTTATTTAAAGAAATTTAGGGCTAAAATTGATAAAATTAGGAATTTAGGTAAATTAGGAAGGAAGGGAATTTTAGTCTTTATATTATTTAGAATTTTAAATACAATTATATCTTGTTTTAATAGGCCAAAAAACCTAGGATTAGCTAAGCAAGCTAGGAGACGGCCATTTCAGGTAGTCTAGTTTTATGAAAGTTCTTTTTCTAAATTCTGAATTCTCCATGTTATTTTTCTTTTTTCGTTGCTTTTACTGATTTAATTTTATAATATGTTTATTATGTTTTTATGTTGTTTTCTTTACTATTTTATGAAAAGAAAAGCTCCATGAAAGAGATGCCAAGTCATGACAAAGTTTTTAGAGAACAGGTTTTAAGAACAACTTCATGAAAAGTAAGTTCCATGAGTATTTTATGAAAAGTTTTTCAGGAAAGTTTTTATAAAATCTATGTTAAGCATGACATGACATGTTTTAAGTTGAGCTTGAGGGCCAGCCCGTGTTATTAAGATGAGCTTGGGATTAAGGATTGCAGGCCTTCTTCTCATGTTTAAGTTGAGCCTAAGTTGAAGATTTGTAAATCTTTCTCTCATTGTCTAAGTTAAGCTTGGATTGAGGGACCGTAGGATCTCTTTTCATGAAGTTACGTGATCACAAACTTATCATTCTAAGATGAGCTTGAAAGATCAACCCTCATGTTATTAAGTTGAGCTTGCCATTTTTATTGCTAGATTTTCATATTAAGCCATGATTGTGTTTTCCATGACTACGTGTTTAAAATGTTTTTAGATTCTGCTTGGTATTTCTGTTTAACTTACACCTGGATTGAATTATGTTTTATCTAAAACTATTAATTATGTTTTTATGACTGAAATCACAAACTTTTAGAAAACTGTTTTAGAATAAAATATGTTGGACTACTGAGATATTATATCTCACATTTCTGTTTTCAACTTACCATTCCAGGGTTCTCAGGAATAGACAGAATTATACTAGAGGATTAGAAGGAAACCAGAGCTAGTGCTGGAAGGAAATATTGAGCACAAAAGGGACATTACAACGTCTTCTTCGAGCCACCTTAGTTCCTAATCCCTCACCTCTCTCCCTTGTCATTTCCTTACATTCCAGAAAATTTCCATCCCCTTCCTATTTTCTTTTTACTGTTCTCTTTTGAGGGGGTGAGCTGGGGCCTTGGCCTCAGCCTCGGCAGCTTTTAAAGCCCCCAATTTCCATAAACATAAAACAGAATTCCGAAACCTTAGTATTTCATTTTTAACCCTAATATCTAATTTGCTTTGATTGTTGCTGAAGAGATGTCGACCTTAGCTTGTTGCTTGGATTCCGTTGTTTCTCCTCCCAGCTATGGCTTCTTTGCTGGGGATAGCTCTCTTCATTCGCCGATCACATTTAACGGCGTACCTCCAATGACAACCAATGCTGACATCAATGTCGCCACCTTTGCCTCTGAGAGTTCATGTTGGTTGCCCTCTCTGTCTGCCACTCTTTATAAGATCGATAAATGGGGTGCTCCATACTTCTCCGTTAACTCCTCTGGGAACATATCGGTCCGTCCACATGGTTCTTCGACCCTGTCTCACCAGGAGATTGATTTGCTAAAGATTGTGAAGAAAGCCTCTGATCCGAAATCTTCTGGTGGTCTCGGGTTGCAGCTTCCTCTCATTATTCAGCTTCCGGACGTGTTGAAGGACCGGGTTGAGTCCCTTAACTCAGCCTTCGAGTATGCAATCCAATCTCAGGGTTACGAGTCTCATTATCAAGGTGTTTACCCAGTGAAATGCAATCAGGATCGGTTCGTTGTAGAGGACATAGTGAAATTCGGATCTTCTTTTCGGTTCGGGTTAGAGGCAGGGTCGAAGCCAGAGCTCCTCCTTTCTATGAATTGCTTGTGCAAAGGTAACCCAGAAGCTCTTCTGATTTGCAATGGATTCAAGGACTGTGAATATATTTCTCTAGCTTTGGTTGCGAGGAAGCTCGCACTGAACGCTGTGATTGTTCTTGAGCAAGAGGAAGAACTTGATATTATCATTGAAATGAGCAAGAAACTCTGCATTCGACCTGTGATTGGAGTTCGAGCAAAATTGAGGACGAAACATTCTGGTCATTTTGGGTCGACTTCAGGCGAGAAAGGCAAGTTTGGGCTCACCACAACTCAAATTTTGCGGGTGTTGAGGAAGCTTGAACAAGCGGGTATGCTTGACTGCTTGCAATTGCTGCATTTCCACATAGGTTCTCAAATTCCTTCTACTACATTGCTCGCTGATGGCGTGGGGGAGGCTGCACAGATCTTTTGTGAATTGGTTCAACTAGGCGCTTATATGCGAGTCATTGATATTGGAGGTGGTTTGGGCATTGATTATGATGGTTCAAAATCGACCGACTCTGACATATCTGTTGGGTATACTCTTGAAGAATATGCTGCAGCGGTTGTTCAAGCAGTCAAGTGTGTCTGTGATCGCAGGTCCATCAAGCACCCTGTAATTTGCAGCGAAAGTGGCAGAGCCATTGTGTCTCATCAATCCATTTTGGTCTTTGAGGCTATTTCCACTAGCGTATATGAAGCCCCTGCATTGTCTTCCTCTGGACTGCAATATTTGATTGAGGGACTCTCAGAGGATGCTCGTGACGATTATCATAATCTTTCTTCTGCGGCCATTAGAGGCGATTACGACAGCTGCTTGCACTACACTGAACAACTGAAGCACCGATGTGTTGAACAATTCAAGCAAGGCTCTCTGGGTATCGAACAACTCGCTAACATAGACGGCTTGTGTGAGTTGGTCGGTAAAGCAATTGGGAAAAAGGATCCAGTTCGATCATACCACGTCAATCTCTCCGTGTTCACCTCCATTCCCGACTTCTTTGGAATCGGGCAGCTGTTTCCGATTATCCCCATTCATCATCTCGATGAGCGGCCAACAGCAAGAGGAATCTTATCCGATTTGACTTGTGACAGTGATGGGAAGGTCGACAAGTTCATAGGCAACGAGTCTAGCCTTCCCCTCCATGAATTGGAAGGCGGTGTTGGAAGATACTATCTGGGAATGTTCTTGGGTGGGGCCTACGAGGAGGCGCTCGGCGGTGTCCACAACTTGTTCGGTGGCCCCAGCGTTGTTCGGGTGTCGCAGAGAGACGGCCCTCACAGCTTCGCAGTGACGCGTGCTGTGCCGGGGCCCTCTTGTAGTGACATCCTCCGGGTGATGCAGCACGAGCCCCATCTCATGTTCGAGACCTTAAAGCTCCGCGCAGAAGAGCTTGCAGTGGAAGACAACGATGAAGAAACCATGCTGAAACTGAAACTGAAACATCTAGCTTGCTCCTTCGACAACATGCCTTATCTGGTACCATCATCCTTTTGTTGCTTCAACAACAATGGCTTTTACTACTGCGATGGTGGAGAAGATGATGAACAGTTACAGTCGTCTTATTACTATGCTTGAATTGGGTCTTAGCATTCCCTGTACTGTATTTTGTCTGTCATGTTTTGGTGTCGTCGAGGTCGTTTATTAAACTTTTTAACCATATCCTATTTTGCCAGTTTCTTTCTTTTTTTTTCATTTTTTAGTTTAGAGAACAGGATGTAAGAAACAGGACATACAAAGTCCTCTTGTGTTTCGACATCTTAGGTCCTCTGTTCATGACTTATGACTTTTAATCCAAGTTCAAGGATCTCTTATTACTAGTCAAGCAATTCATTATTGTTCCTTACTCTCATCTCAGCTTCAAGAATCTCTCTCTCATTACTAGTTCATTGCTTTTTATTTTAATGGTTCATTTTTTCGTGATGTGGATTGCGGCTGGTCAATCACTTTATCTAAACGGGTTGATTCTGATTTGATGGTTTGCGTAACATTTTAATTTTACAGTAATTTGCTTTCTGATTTGGCCTATTTGGATATGAAACTTTTACCTGACAATGTGGCTTGAGAAATGCTTGCCATAACTACTTTTTTCTGAGACCTAAAGCATAGGTTAATTAATAGATAGTTATTTTAATTTAACTAGACGTCTCAAATTCAAATCTTTAAAAATACAATTAAGGTAATTGAGATTAAGATCTTATATATGATCGAAGAGGTATACAAAAGATTAAATCGATAATCGTAAGATCCTATGTAATTTTAAAAAATAAATATAAAAAATATTTATATAATTTGCTAAAAAATTATTAAATAAACATAAATTTATCAAAAATAAAAATATTTCCATAAAACATCTCATATTTCCATAAATTTATGAGTTATTTCCAAAAAAAAAAACACAAAATGATGTCATTTTGGAGCAATATAAAAATAAATAAATAAAGTGCAGACAATCTTCTTGTTAGAATCTCGATCTTGTATGATCTTACGAGCAAGATTAAAATCTCATACGATCTTAATGCAAAAACGATCTTGCTCGATTTTATACAATTTTACGAACAATATTTAGATCTTGATTACCTTGATGCAACTACTTTAGAACTTGGTTGAGAGAGTGTTTTACCAACCATTGTAATCTTACTTGACTCGAATTCAAATTAGTCGATACCCTCTTGAATCTGAATTAGTCGGCATCCTTTGATGTTTGAATACCATATGGTTATTCACCCAAAAAAAAAACTACTTCTCTCATTTCATCTTCACAACTATATATACCCCAACCGTAATAATATGCTAAATGGACAGGACTAGAATCTTCTTTTTATCCTTAGCCTTCCTTAACTTCTCACAACCCTTGAATGACTGTGGACCCAAGGCCAAAAAGAAGGGAGCTGAGAAAAAAATCTGGTCCAAATAGACAATTCCCACAAGTTCATGTGTTGGGATGCTTTGCGTGTAAAAGGGTGATGCGTTTGACCACAACTTGTGGGCTTCATTTTGAGCATTTTATGGTCCTAATTGGATGCTCACTTAAAGCTCTTTCGAATGGAAGACGTATTACTCCAATGTGACACACAATTGCTGTGCTACGAATTTTCGGACCTATTGCGTTTTTAGTACGTATTGAATGTCTTGTTTTATAATAAAAATTTGTTACATCTTATTTTGCCTTAACAACAAATAACGATATACAACATATAAAAATTGATGATCTTTAGTTTTATCATGGGTATTTCTCTACTTGATATGATGGAAGAATAATCCTTTTCAAACTTACCAAATTAGACCCCTCCCCAAATTCGCCTTTTTAGGAATTGAATCTTCATCGTTTCTGGAGTTCATATAATTACTTGTACTACTGTAATAATCAGACCGTACCACCCGATTCAACCAACTCGAATGAACACTGGTTTAAAACAACCCTTAAAATAACGAGTGATCGAACTGATCAAAAACTAGTCAAATCGAATATGAACCAGCGCTAAATGAACTGATTGAACCGGTCAACTTAATTTTTATATTGTTTTTAACTTTTTCTTATTCTATAATCATATAATAAAAAATTAATATTACAGATCAGTCAATTTTAATAAAGATGTCAATATATTAATATTTTATAAATTTAATATAATTGAATATTATATTGATTAACAACATTTGATAATGGATGTTATTTTGTATAATCTAATACCAAATACCAAATATTATTTTTAATTGAATTTGTAAATTTATGTTTATAGTCTTTAATTATATATATTATTTTTTTAATATTTTAAAATGAATTAGTTCAACCATAGTCCAATTATTGGCCATTAACTATTGAATTGGTATCTCTACCAGTTCAATGACCAATCCAATTTTTATAATTTTGTCTACTATTATTTTAGTAAAAACAAAAAAGGTATTCGGTTAATATTAAAAAAAAAAACATACTGTAACAGATCTCCCTACATAAATAATGTAAATTTGGACTAAAGTATAATTATTTTGAATATTTTCAAAGAAGGAAAGTGTAAATCAATCAATCTCTCTCTCTCTCTCTCTTTTCTTTCAAACACTTGAACATTGTTGTCATCAAATTGAAGAATATACAGGATAGTTGAGGCCCATGTTTCTACTTTTGGGCAACTGGAATATACAGAACAAGCCTTGCCTTGATTGAAAGAAAAAGTAAAAGCCTTCATTCATATTCTCTTACTTTGTGGCAATTATAGCTCAATTTCTTAATTCTTATTCTGTAAACTTGTGAAGTATATTTTGTTGATATAGCGATATAGTTGTGACTCTTATTCTATACACTGAATCAATTCACACTTCACATTGTTGAATAGCAGATATCATTCCTATCAATAATAAACGAGTGCATAGAATAAAACATGGCCTGTTTATGATTTGATGGTGATCAATGTATTAGGAACTTGAGTTGGGTTTTATTTCTACAACAAAAGCATCATGATTGTGCCTCAACACTATCATATACTCAAAAATTATGTTGCCGAGTGTGAAACAAGTGGTAGCCAAAGATTTTTGTTGTCCAATTAATAATTTAATAATATATATATATATATATATATATTAGTAAGGGTGATAACAGGGTTGAAGATATATAAAACCTTCTGGCTCTGATATCAGTGGTCGGGAGAAGGGCCCTAAAAGGATGATAAAAGGATGAGAAGCAAGGGAGAAGACGAACTTCTTTATATACACATGAAAAAAAAATATATACATATATCAAATTTCGTTTCATGATTTATTGAAATTTTAAAGGAGCTTTTTTCAACCTAAAGGGCATTACGTTCCACTCGTACCCTTCGAAAGGAATTGTAAAAGCAGTTTTGTACCTATCTTCATCTATGACTTGAATTTTTCAAAACTCAGATTTTATGTCAAATTTGAAAAATATTTTGGCCGAATGAAGTCAGTTAAGAAGATCATTTTTATTTGGAATAGGATATTGTTGGGCCTGTGGTCCTTAAGCAGTCCAAGAGAAGGAATGGGCTTAGAGATAAGGACCAACCAGCAACAGGAAAAGGGTGGTAACTAACTGTTAAGCTAGACAGTGGTAGAGGGATTAAATAGATGGGATGAAGTGAGAGAAAGATGGAAAATATTGGAGTGGTTTTGGGAGAGAGCTAGACCTCTTGAAAGTCTAGCAGTAATGTTTCTTTGTGTGTTCTTAGTGTTCTTGTGTGTGCTGCATTGTAACTCTGTTTTGCTATTTCTATGTCTGTGATTATGTTTTTGTGGTGAGTGTTGTAAATCCTATCTACGCCACTAGAAGAGGTATTTTCCCCTATTGCAATAATACTCAGTGTTATTTCCTTAATCATTGTCTGTTGATATTGCTAGGCTTTATCAAATTAGTCTAAGAGTTTGGTCCAGGGAATGGCAACAACAGCAATAGAAGATATAAATGCAAGATTCAAAAGGGAAGCTCAGGAGATGAAAGCAATAAGAAGAGCATAAATAGATGCAAGATTCAAAGAGGCTGTTGCTGAGTGGAAAAGAGAGAAGTTCAGAAAGGACATGAAAGAGATGAAGATGATGTTGAAAGGAATTCTGATGAGTGTATAGAGAAGGGCAGTTGAATCAAGCAGTAAAAGGAAGAACGTATGGAAAAGGAAACCAACCTAAGCCAACCAGTGATCCTTACAACTTCAGATGATACAACCCGATCAAAAAAGGAGGAAGATATAAGTTCAAAAAAAAAATGAAGCTGGGAAGGAAAAGAAATCCGAAGAAGTGAAGGCTACAACAATTAAGCTTTCGGATGAAGTACGCAAGAAAGAAAAGAGCTAAATATCCGAAGAAGTGAAGGCTACAACAATTAAGCTTTCGTGTTGCAGAATCAATGAAAGTGGGTTAGTCCAATATTCTATCTACTTCAGGCCTACCCAAGTCATTGACCCAATGACAACATACCCGACCCGAGTCACACCAGCTGATGCATCGTCCGAAACTCCTCGTGATATAGGGGAGAAGCTGTGTATGAATCACTGTAGCTGCTTTTGAAAGGGTTCCGTGTCGCTTCTTCCCCGTTTTCGTTCTGTCTCTCATTGCATTGTGGCCCACTTAGATTTCTGCCGATGAGGCAAAAGGCAAGAAGTTCGTGCACCTTGGATCACACCATCTTCACTGATACATACTCCAATCTTCAGTTATTATTGATGGCAAAAGGAGACGAAAAAGACAACAAAGGGAGAAGTGTAAACTTGTTGGACGCACCATCTGATATGGACTCCCATTGCATGTTGAACAGGGATGGTACTAGAAGAAGAGTCTTTAGGGAGCAGATAAGAGGAAAGGTACGCTTGACCCAACCCATAATCTTGAAAAGCTTATTGGATATGGACCAAGAAATTATAAGAAATCTAATTCTAGAAAAAGACCCAAAAAATAGACCGTGGAAAGGGCCAAAAAGGATGAGGTTCACTAACTTGAGCACCATAAGGATTAAAGAAGTCGTCCCAACAAAAACACATGGATGGCAACAACAATTGGTGATTATGACAGAAGGTGAAACTTATTCTGTGGTGGTGTATAGGCGCGACGTAACACCACTAGGGAAGATTTTGCTTATCATTTTGATCAAGTGATAGCAACAAGGATTTCCACAAGCAAGGTAGAGCCATTATCAGTTACAGTGCCCTTGGGTAACAAACCTCATGTGGTAGATGATAAAAAATTAAGGGTTAAAAGGTCAAATTGGGAGGTTCCATGTCTGACATCCTCTTTTCCTTTTGATGAGCAGCTTGCCATGCCTAAAAGGAAAATCTGCTTCTTCAATAACAACCTGAAGAATATGGAGAAATTTCAACAGGAGGAACTAGCATTGTCCATGATACTTTTCCAACCAATTTTTGCAAGGCAGATATGAGAGATGTTTGGTTGAATCCTTTGGAGAGCCAAGATCAAGGTCCTATTGGAAAGTAGCCACCTTTCCCAACCCCTAATTCTCACCTTGAGGGCAAGCTGAAGCTTCAAGGGTCGGGTAATGTTGGGCCTGTGGTCCTTAAGCAGTATAGGAGAAGGAATGGGCCTAGAGATAAAGACAAACCAGCAACAGGAAAATGGTGGTAACTAAATGCTGAGCTGAACAATAGTGGAGGGATTAAATAGACGGGAGAACATGAGAAAAGGATGAAAAATATTGGAGTGGTTCTGGGAGAGAGCTAGACCTCTCGAAAGTCTAGTAGTAGTGTTTCTTTGTGTGTTCTTGGTGTTCTTGTGTGTGCTGCATTGTAATTCTGTTTAGCTATTTATGTGTGTACGATTATCTTTCGGTGGTGAGAGTTGTAAATCCTATCTCTACCCCACTGGTAGAGGTTTTTCCCTATTGCAATAATACTCGGTGTTATTTCCTTAATCGTTGTCTGTTGATATTGCTGGGTTCTATCAAATATCTAATCCATTGAAGTACTCAGTATAACGGTTTGTAATTGATAAAAAGTATTAGGGTACCCCTTTCTAATTCAGCGTTTTAATTAATATAAAAAACTGAACAAGGTTTTTGGCTTTTGCAAATGAGCTTTTTTGCTAAAAGATCTTTAATTTTTTTTTGACAGTGTTCGAGAAGTTCTTGGTTCATTTGAATTGGCCTAACTTTGGTTGGTATTTGTCTTTTATTGAAGTTCTTGGTTTATTGAAGTTTAGCTATAACGGTCCATTTACAATTCCCCCATTTATCTTTTCTGCATAAACTGATATAACCAGAAAATTAGACTGAAAAACCTTTTAACTCATATTCCAGCTTAAAGTCCTCATCTACATGAATGCAGTCTAATTCCTTCCCATATTTCCAAATAACAATCTTTCTTTCCCCAACCCAAAACAGTAAGAAACTAGAAATGACTCACCATTCTATAGGAAGGGAAGAAAGAAAAATAAACTCAGAATTTGGTCCTTACCTTCGACGAATTTTTTTGGGTCAAATTCTCGGTCTCCAATTTCTCAAAGCACGGCCAACACTTCTTCCAATTCTGCATGCAATCCAATCATTGGTTCAGGAAGAAATTCTTCCCTCAAACAGCCATGCACGAAGGCATTTGGAATTAGGATTCAAATTTACATTGTCACTAACCTGGTTCTAGCCTTAGCCGAGATGGATGGATAGCCATTAACTCCAGAATCAGAATTAATTTTTTTACTGATAAAACTTCATCAGTTCTGCCATCAGCAACTCCCACTTCACATGCACTCCGAAATCTAATTCAAGAAGGGAATTCTTCCTATTATGCACACTGCAATCCAAGCTCAATCCAGATTCAAATTACACTTACTATTTCTAGCTTAAACCGAGACAACTTGCCACCGATGATAGCGAAGAATTGACCAGAAAATTCTTCTGTATAAATTTTTTCTTTATTTTTCTCCTCAACACAACTTCAGCTTGGCCGAGAATGATGCCGGGATTTGCACGGAAAAGGTCAGAAATTTTCGAAGAGAATCAATCAAACTCACACCCACATGCATGAAATAGAGAGCACGCGAGGCTTTCGAGCTAGAAGCCTCCAGAAATTTTTGTTCACTGATTAGTAAGGAAGCTCTGGACCGAAGAAAAAAGAATGTTGCAGTGGAATCCACGTGGCAATTTCTATTCAGCCACCTGTCAAATCTTTGGCTGAAATACAATGAAACACCCTTTTAACATATTTTATTTTCCTTCAAGTCTATAGGAGTTTAGGGAAAATTTCCATTGTACCCAGTTAAAGAATTTGAATCGTTACTTTCATCTTTTTTTTTTTTAAAAAACTTTTTATCCCTTTAAAAATACTTTTAAATTAACCATAATATTTCCTTCAATTTTTAGAGAAGTGAGATTTCTTTAAAAAAATAATAATAATAACCCAAGTCGCTGGGTGTTACATGTTGGATAAAAAATACTGATAAAATTGTCCACGTGTTTTGCCACGTAAGATTTTAATGTGACATGGCAATACACGTGGATAACTAATCTAATGAAGTAATACACATTAGCATTTTCCATTTAATACTTTAATGTCATTAGCCAAAAGGATGAAATTGAAATAGATATAAAACATGAGGGACAAAATTGAGCCAAAAAAAAATTTTGGGATGAAATTAAAACTTCATGTAAATGTTAGGGATGAAAAATGTATTTTTACTTTAAAATTGAGTAAATTATTGAGTTTTTGCCTTTGAAAGATCATAATAGTTTCAATTTGATCATTGAATGATTAAACGTCTCAATTTAATTTATAAAAAATTGTGGCCAAATCCCCTGCTTGAACAACAGGTTGCTAAGTAACCTAGCATCATTCAATCAGGTGCCATGTACACAATCAAACACTGTTGAGCCGCCCAACACTTTGTCTAAGTTGGAGATCTGGGTTCTAAAAGTATATTTGTCTCAAGTTGATTGTTTTCATTTAGAAACTGAATTGGACCTCCAGTTTGACTGATTGGACTATAAATTGGTCTGAAATAACCATTAGAACCAACGAGTCATCAAACTGGTCAAGAACCAGTTGAATCGGCTAAAAATCGGTGGAATCAGGTAAAAACTTGTGCTAAATGAATTGGTTCATTTGATTTTTTTTAAAAAATTTTGTTTATTCTATAATCAGATAATGAAAAAATTAATATTACAAATCAACCAATTTTAATGGAGATGCCAATTTATTGGTATTTTATGGATGTGATATTAATAAATATTATATCGATTAACAATATTTCCTTATTATATAGTCAATTTTTGCTATGAACTTTTGAGTGTAGATATTGTTTTATGTAATTTGATATTAAATTTTATTTTTGATTGAATTTGTAACCTTATATTTATAATCTTTAATTATTTATATTATTTTTTAATATTTTAAAGTATATTACTTTAAGCATGATCAGACCATTGACCATTGAATCGATACTTCCACCAGTTCAATGGCTAATTCAGTTTTTAGAATTTTGATTAAATCAAAAAATATATGGTTGTTAAATCTCAAAAGTTATTTTGAAAAACAAACCAAATTAATTGAGAAACTAAACTAAGATGCTTAATATTTTAAAGATTAAATTGAGATAATTATAATAGTTTAAGAAGCAAATTAGTAATTTAACTTATTTTTATTTTTTTTAAATTATCTAAAGTATCTTTCTTATATGAATAACAAGTTTACTCAAAGCGATGATTTTCTTTTTTTGGAGTCTGAATATATCAAAAAATCAAGTGAAGGCAAGTGGAAGATGGGCTAGATTCTTTCTCTTTTATGGGCTTGTTTGGCTTCGAAACTTTCAAGTTCATTTCTCAAAAAATTGGTATTTTCTCTTTACCAAAAAAAAAGTATTTTCTAATTTCTAATCCACTCCAAATACTTTTGAAAACACTATAAAAAACATGATCATCTTTCATGCTCTCGCATCTGCTAGGTTTTTTTTTCATAAAGGTGTCGTAGCTAAGGTAGTCCTCACCTGTCCTTTCCCCTATCAGATCTACTATAACGTCGCTCCTTGTCAATGACTCGCCAATGCCTTTGGGGCAAGACCTTTTGAAGAAGCGAAGGGAATGACAAATCGTCTGCTATGACTTACTAGAAGTTTAGCTTTGATCTAAGGTTTATGGATGTATTGCCTCTGTTTAGACTAGCTTTGATTTAAAGTTTAGGGATGTGTAGTCTTCTAATGTTGTTATATAAGTTTTAATATTGTTTTTAAGGTGTGTTGCCCTAAATCATATATCTTATTTTCTTATAAATTTAGGCTTGTGTTATAATAGTTAATCTTTAAGTGCTGGAGAATCTTATGTAACCTTGACTTGGTACTATTTTAATGGAAATAATTTTCATTTTGTCCAAAAAAGAAAGTAGTTCTGAAAACAATTTTTAAACTTAAGAAAACAAGAAGATAACATTGTCATTTAGTTTCTTTTTAAAAAAATGCAATTACATGAACACCGCTAATGAACTTACTTATTTATGGTAATGCCACTACATTTTTTTATAATACTGTTTTCAATAACATGTAAAATATGTTTTTGGTTTTTTTGTTAAAACAAATTTTCAAAAACAATTTTTAAAACAATTTTCTTAAAAACAGCATGCCAAACAAGATTTTTTTTTATTTTTAAAAAACAAAATGTTACTAACACCCATGTAATTTATTTTCCCAGATTCTAAAAATTGATTATACACTTTCAAATTAATATTTTGCAATAAGTTAATGTTATTCATCTAAACTATTATAATGTGTTTAATAAAAGGTGATTATATAGGGAAAATTGCACAAAGCTCCCTTAACTTTGGTCATGTGCAATAAAATCTCCTCAACTTTAAATTGTTAGAATTAACTCCTTTTAACTTTCATTTTTTTACAATTAACCTCTTCTGTTAGTAACACCATTAAAGTTACTTACATGTCATTTGAATTGTCCACATCATCCTTCTCATGACAGATATATTTTTCATGTCATCTATTCCACCTCATCCATATTTTTCCACATTAGTGTGCACACTGGAGTTCATATCCCTAACTGTCGTCCTTTCCCTAAGAATATTCACAAGCAGAAGAAATTTTAATTCTAGTGTGCACATTGATATGGAAAAATACAAATGAGGTGGAAGGGATGACATGGAAAATGTATTTGACATGAAAATGATAATGTGGACAATTTAAATGACATGTAAGTAACTTCAACGGTATTAGTAACATAAGGGGTTATTGTCAAAAAATAAAAGTTAGAGTAGGTTAATTGCAACAATTTAAAGTTAAGAGAGTTTTATTACACATGATCCAAAGTTAAAGAGGAGTTTTGCACAATTTTCCCTACATAATAATTAACAAATTATATAAGTGTTGAACGATACGTTCTAAATTAGTATAGAATTAGTGTAATGACCCGTGTGATGCACGGACATTTCAGAAATATATAGATATAACACATGTTCAAATTTAGATATTTAGTTACTTCAGCACAAGTTATTAAAGACTTCTTTGTATACTACATTTGATGTTATTGTGGTATGGTTATCATCTTTATCAAGAAACAAAATTTTCAAACCATTTATGCTTCTCACTCTTGAAAGTACCACATATGCTATTCATGTATAAAGATTAGGCTTGGCAGATATAAGTCAACTGCTGATAGCGATTGACCTTGACTTTTGTTGATTGTCATTGCAAAACATAATGTTATTAAAAATTGACGTCTTTTAAGTTGAAAAATGCAATCTTGAATCTGATGGAGTAATTATCATCCTAGGAATTATGATTTTTTTCTCTAATTTGTTTCAAAGATAATTATTATTTCGATGACATACTTACCAAATTGAAACACAATCAGTCTACTACCATTATAAAGACCAATTGATTTCTCAATATTTCTAAGTAACATTATTATAGCACTAATCTTCAACTTTAGTTCAGGGTTCGAAATACCAAACAATTTGATTTTGCTCATAAATTCTTGTGTAGAGATCGTCCATTATATCAGTATTTGTATTGGTTTTACAAATGCTATTAGAACTTAAATATTTTTGTTCTTCTCTTGGAAGTAAAAATAATATGTATTCATTTTTTGTGTCAACATCTTTCAACCTTGGAGCAATTATTACTCTTTCTTTGAAGTAATTCAAACTAATTAAGTTGTTAATAATATCAAGATATGTACTTTTCATGATCGAAGATACAAGATCATCAACAACGATGATTAATAAGTCATCAAAAATTTCATTAGTTGACTCACCAATATTTTCATAATTCGTAGTTCGTTCACCAACACTAACGATTCGATTAGAAAATGACTTGACTTGTTCATCATCAACTATTAATTCAAATGTCTAGAGTCGCATGTTTTGAATCAAATGCATAACTTTGCAATAATTTTAAATGTAAGAGGAATTAATTGTTGCGAACATAAAATCTAATCGCTATAAATTAGTATAGTATATATCTTCAAATTTTATGATCGTCAAATCTCTAAATGCTTTTAGTATAAATGCTATCACATCTCAAAATTTTATGATTATAATATTTGTCTAATTGGTATGATTGTTAATCATAATCTCTTTGGAAAATTTTTATGATTATCAAATCTCTAAACGCTTTTAGTATAAATGTTATCACATCTCAAAATTAATAAAAAGAAAGTGCATTATTTTTGAAATTATTGAAATTTGGAAAGAAATCAAAGTCAAATACAATCAACTCATTTTAATATTAGATTACACACAAAAAAATGTCACAAAAGTCAAATTTGGAATAAAAAATATGTGAGAGAGGATTGGTGTCACATCCCAAAAATTGAACATGTGAAAAGATACTACTCATTTGATAAAATTCTCAAACATAAGTTATTTACATATATTCTGTAAGGTTTTACATTCAACCTTAATCATTCATTCCACACTACAGAATTATATTCATCTGATAAGCAAATATAGACATACATAATTTGATGTTTCTATAAGCCTAGGAGACCTATAGAAAGTACAGAGCGTTCCTAGTATCCACATTAATAAGTACTGGTATCCCACCAGACAGAAATAGATAATAACTCCAAGGGGCTTCTAATCTTCAAACGGATACTCTTCTTCCTTGTTTTCTGTATCTGAAAAAATAATCATAGGGAGTGTGAGTTTATTTAAAAACTCAGTAAGTAAATAACTGTACTATATAAAATATCAAAAGTACAAATACCACATTTACTCATATAATTAATTGTCTTATACATCGAGTAGTATGAGACTCTAACCCTTTCAAACTTGTGAATAAGATTTCATAGATATACACCGAGTAGTATGGGACTCTAACCCTTTCAAACTCGTGAATAAGATCTCATAGATATACACCGAGTACTATGAGACTCTAACTTTTTCAAACTCGTGTATAGGTTTCATAGATATACACCGAGTAGTATGGGACTCTAACCCTTTCAAACTCGTGTATTAGATCCCGTAGATTTTTACTCATTAATAAGATAGTGAGAATTTATCATATAGTACAATTGCCATGAAATAAAATAATTTCTACATACTCTTATTTCTACCGATCATCATATACTCTCATATGAAAAATTGATTGCTTAATATCCAAATAATATTGTAAATGAGACTTATATTGTACTTTGACTAGTAATATCAAATTAGCTTAGCAAGGTTATTGTAATACCCGTTAATTTCAGAATATAATTCGCTTAAGAGTATTTTAGAATTCTACAACGTTACTTTAGTTATTTATTTTGGTCATTTTTAATTTTCATATTTAATTGTTCTCTTTGAATATTATTTATGAAAATTGAGTTAAATGACTGGACTAAATATTTGCACAATGAGGGATATATTCTAAGAATGGTGAAATTCATGTAAAAGTGGTTTCAGAATGGTCAATTAATCCATTTATTGTAAATTGACTGGATGGGTTTGGATGTTGGGTTATGGATACCCATGGGTTATTCAATAACCCATTAGAAATATTTAATATAAAGTTTCAATAGTAACCCTCACTTTTTCACTCAGCCGAAGGAAGCAGAAAAGATTTCTCTCTCAGTTCTTCATTTTCTTCTCAAATCATTTCCTTGATCTTCAGAATTTCTGATTATTTGTTCGGTTCAAAAGCTTTGTAAGGATCAAAGGTAAGCTTTAATCCGATTATTTTCCTTAAATTTCAGTTTATATACAAGATCAGAGGAGGTTTTGTTCTTGAAGATTTTGATGATAATTCATGAATCTCAGTTGTTTTAGAAGTTATATTTGAGTTATAATCGGTTAAAAGAGTTGAGATTCTGGTTTTGAATCAAAAGAAAGGAAAGGATGAATTTTTTTGAAAGATTTTCTGCAAAATTCGAAGTACTGTAGCAACTGAAAATCTGAAATTTTTCTTCGAGTTACTGTAGCGACCAGAAATTTCAGGAAAAAAATCTGGAAAATTTTCTTCGGGTACTGTAGCAGTTACTGTAGTGTCGGCAGTCAACGGTACTGTAGCAGTCAACATTACTGTAGCGAACCGGCACTGTAGCGAACGTTACTGTAGCGAACCGACACTGTAGCAAACCGACACTGTAGCAAACAGTACTGTAGCAACCCGTTACTGTAGCAGTCAGAAAATTTTACGTATTTTCGTGATTTTGTTTCCTTTCTTATGATTCCTTGTAATATATTTTACTAGGAAATTTTCCTACACAAATTCTAGTGTGGAACAAGGTAAACTTGGACAAACATCAAGGTGAGTGAATAACCTTGCTCAGCTAATTTGATATTACTAGTCAAAGTACAATATAAGTCCCATTTACAACATTATTTGGATAATAAGCAATTAATTTTTCATATGGGAGTATATGATGATCAGTAGAAATAAGAGTATGAAGAAATTATTTATTTTATGACAATTGTACTATGTGATGAATTCTCACTATCTTATTAATGAGTAAAGATCTACGGGATCTAATACACGAGTGTGAAAGGGTTAAAGTCTCATACTACTCGGTGTATATCTAAGAAATCTTATACACGAGTTTGAAAGGGTTAGAGTCCCATACTACTCAGTGCATATCTATGAAATCCATACACGAGTTGAAAGGGTTAAAGTCCCATACTACTCGGTGTATACCTATGAGATCTTATTCACGAGTTTGAAAGGGTTAGAGTCCCATACTACTCGGTGTATATGTATGAAATCTTATTCATGAGTTTGAAAGGGTTAGAGTCCCATACTACTCTATGTATAAGACAATTAATTATATGAGTAAATGTGGTATTTGTACTTTTGATATTTTATATAGTACAGTTATTTACTTACTGAGTTTTTAAATAAACTCACACTCCCTATGATTATTTTTTTCAGATACAGAAAATAAAGAACAAGAGTATCCGTTTGAAGATTAGAAGCCCCTTGGGTTTATTCTCTATTTCTGTCTGGTGGGACACCAGTACTTATTAATGTGGATATTAGAAAAGCTCTGTACTTTCTATAGGTCTCCTAGGCTTGCGATGAGATAGAAATATCAGACTATGTATGTCTATATTTGCTTATCAGATGAATATAATTCTGTAGTGTGGAATGAATGATTAAGGTTGAATGTAAAACCTTACAGAATATATGTATATAACGTATGTTTGAGAATTATATCAAATGAGTAGTATCTTTTCACATGCTCAATTTTTGGGATGTGACAGTTATTCACTCACCTTGATGTTTGTCCAAGTTTACCTTGTTCCACACTAGAATTTGTGTAGGAAAATTTCCTAGTAAAATATATTACAAGGAAACATAAGAAAGGAAACAAAACCACGAAAATATGCAAAATTTTCTAATTGCTACAGTAACGGTTCGCTACAGTAACATTAACTGCTACAGTACCGTTGACTGCCGACACTACAGTAACTGCTATAGTACTCGAAAAATTTTCCTAAACTTTCTGGTTGCTACAGTGAATTCGAGTTTGCAAAGTAACCAGAAAGCTTCCCAGAAATTCATCCTTTCCTTTCTTGATTCAAAACTAGAATCCCAACTCTTTTAATCGACTATAACTCAATCCTAACTCAAATATAACCTCCAAAACAACTAAGATTCATGAATTATCATCAAAATCTTCAAGAACAAAACCTCATCTAATTTTCCATATAAACTTAGATTTAAGGAAAAATAATGAGATTAAAGCTTACCTTTGATCCTTACAAAGCTTTTGAACTGAACAAATAATCAAAATTCTGAAGATCAAGGAAAGGATTTGAGAAGAGGATGAAGAAAGGAGAGAAAACGAATTTACTGTTCCTTTCAACCTTTTGCTTCGGACGCGAAAATGAGAGGATACTATTGAAGTTTTATTTTAAATATTTCTAATGGGTTATTGAATAACCCATGGGTATCCATAACCCAACATCCAAACCCATCCAATCAATTTACAATTAATGGACTAATTGACCATTCTTAAACCACTTTTCCATGAATTTCACCATTCTAAGAATATATCCCACATGGTGCAAATATTCAGTCCAGTCATTTAACTCAATTTTCATAAATAATATTCAAAGAGAACAATTAAATATGAAAATTAAAAATGACCAAAATAAATAACTAAAGTAACGTTGTAAAATTCTAAAATACTCTCAAGCGAATTATATTCCGAAATTAACGGGTATTACAATTGGTAAATGGGATTCCATATTAAAATATCACATAAGACTTTATTATAACTTATCAATATTATAATCATTTGAAAATGGTATTCCATATTCAAAAATACCTAAGACTATAGTATAATGAATATTAGGATATCATTCTAAAATTTAATTTCATTTCAAACTACATGTCATAATTAATAAAAAGAAAGTGCATTATTTTTTAAATTATTGTAATTTGGAAAGAAATTGAAGTCAAATAAAATTATATAAAGAAAGTGCTATCATAATAAAATTTCAAAAATAAAATTATTGAAATTATTATAATTTGAAAAGAAATCAAAATCAAAGTCAAATAAAAAAAGAACATTAATTCCCGTATTGATTTCATAATCAAATTGGAATATTACTATATACTAATGAATATTCAATAATTAACAAATTTTATACAATAATTAATTTAATATTAATTCCACATATTAATGCCAATAATAACATATTTGTTGGAATGTTACTATATACTATATACTAATAAATATTAAGATAGCATTCTAGATTTTAGTTCCATTTCAAGCTAATAATTTTTTGCTTTTAAAACACTATTGAAAAAATATCTCATGAAATATGAAAACAAAAAATATCATTGACAAATAGTAATATTCGAGATCCAAAAATACCTAAGACTATAATATAATGAATATTAGGATAGTGTAATATCCGTTAATTTTGGAATATAATTCGCCTAAGAGTATTTTAGAATTTTACAATGTTACTTTAGTTATTTATTTTGGTCATTTTTAATTGTTCTCTTTGAATATTATTTATGAAAATTGAGTTAAATGACTGGACTGAATATTTGCACCACGTGGGATATATTCTAAGAATGGTAAAATTCATGGAAAAGTGGTTTAAGAATGGTCAATTAATCCATTTATTGTAAATTGACTGGATGGGTTTGGATGTTGGGTTATGGATACCTATGGGTTATTCAATAACCCATTAGAAATATTTAATATAAAACTTCAATAGTAACTTCTCATAATTCGATTCTGAAGCGAAGCAAAAGGAACAGTAACTTCATTTTCTCTCTCAGTTCTTCATCTTCTTCTCAAATCCTTTCCTTGATCTTCAGAAGTTCGATTATTTGTTCGGTTCAAAAGCTTTGTAAGGATCAAAGGTAAGCTTTAATCTCATTATTTTCCTTAAATTTCAGTTTATGTAGAAGATCAGAGGAGGTTTTGTTCTTGAAGATTTTGATGATAATTCGTGAATCTCAGTTGTTTTAGAAGTTATATTTGAGTTATAATCGGTTAAAAAAGTTGAAATTATGGTTTTGAAACAAGAAAGGAAAGGATGAATTTGTTAGAAATTTCTGCAAAAACTTCTGCAAAAACTGAGTTACTGTAGCGACCAGAAATTTCGGGAAAAACTAGAAATTTTTCTTCGAGTACTGTAGCAGTTACTGTAGTGTCGGCAGTCAACGGTACTGTAGCAGTTAACGTTACTGTAGCGAACCGGCACTGTAGCGAACCGTCACTGTAGCAATCAGAAAATTTTGCGTATTTTCGTGATTTTGTTTCCTTTCTTATGTTTCCTTGTAATATATTTTACTAGGAAATTTTCCTATACAAATTCTAGTGTGGAACAAGGTAAACTTGGACAAACATCAAGGTGAGTGAATAACCTTGCTCAGCTAATTTGATATTACTAGTCAAAGTACAATATAAGTCCCATTTACAATATTATTTGGATAATAAGCAATCAATTATTCATATGAGAGTATATGATGATCAGTAGAAATAAGAGTATGTAGAAATTATTTTATTTCATGACAATTGTATTATGTGATAAATTCTTACTATCATGTTAATGAGTAAAGATCTACGGGATCTAATACACGAGTTTGAAAGGGTTAAAGTCCCATACTACTCAGTGTATATCTATGAAACCTATACACGAGTTGAAAGGGTTAAAGTCCCATACTACTCGGCGTATATCTAAGAAATCTTATACACGAGTTTGAAAAGGTTAAAGTCCCATACTACTCAGTGCATATCTATGAAACCTATACACGAGTTGAAAGGGTTAGAGTCCCATACTACTCAGTGTATACCGATGAGATCTTATTCACGAGTTTGAAAGGGTTAGAGTCCCATACTACTCGTTGTATATCTAAGAAATCTTATTCATGAGTTTGAAAGGGTTAGAGTCCCATACTACTCGATGTATAAGACAATTAATTATATGAGTAAATGTGGTATTTGTACTTTTGATATTCTATATAGTACAGTTATTTACTTACTGAGTTTTTAAATAAACTCACACTCCCTATGATTATTTTTCAGATACAGAAAACAAAGAAGAAGAGTATCCGTTGGAAGATTAGAAGCCCCTTGGGATTACTCTCTATTTCTGTCTGGTGGGATACCAGTACTTAATAATGTGGATATTAGAAACGCTCTGTACTTTCTATAGGTCTCCTAGGCTTGCGATGAGATAGAAATATCAGACTATGTATGTCTATATTTGCTTATCAGATGAATATAATTCTGTAGTGTGGAATGAATGATTAAGGTTGAATGTAAAACCTTACAGAATATGTGTAAATAACGTATGTTTGAGAATTTTATCAAATGAGTAGTATCTTTTCACATGCTCAATTTTTGGGATGTGACAATTTGGTATCAGAGGAAAGGTTTTATAGGTCCCCTATAGAGTACAGAGCAAAGTGATCTTTGTGGGCCCTTCCCTATTGTCATGAGCCGCGGCATGACCATAGGATTAGGTTACATAAAAGACCTTGTAGAGTATAACGTCATTTTATAGATAACTTCTTAGTGGGGCTAGTAAGTGATATTTTGTTTATGTCTGAAAATTGTTTGTTATGTGTGTAGATCTGTGACAGATCAATGTCAGAAGGATCTTCTAATAATAATGAGCATATGGGTCCAAGGAGGGCCATAAATCCACCAGTACATGTGCAAGATGATCCTAACCGTGGTGATAGTTTACGTGCTCAAAGTACTGAGGGCGCAACTAGTGAGCAAGCAAGGAGAGTCGAACCTGATGCTCACATTGGCAATGCAACTATTGCACATGTGATTAATTTGATGAATGAACGATTTGACCAATTTGAGGCTGAAATGAGAGGTCGAGCTGCACAAGCTAACCTGCCAGTGGATCCTCCTATTGTTGAAGCTGAAATTGTACCACTAGCTCAGTTAGCTGGAGGAGATAACGTAAGGGAGGTAAGAATGTCTGAATTCCAGAAAATGAGGCCTCCTACTTTTTCAGGGGAAGATCCCAAAGAGGACCCACAATGTTTCCTTGAAGATTGTGAAGCAATCTGTGATGCTATAGGGTGTTCTCCTACTCAAAAGGTAGAATTCACTTCCTTTCAGTTAAAAGGTAGGGCTGGTAAATGGTGGAGGAACTGGAAGAAAGTTAGAATTCAAGGCGCACCGCCAGTTATGTGGACAGAATTTTACAGATTGGTTATGGATGAATTTCTTCCGGTAAGTGAACGATCATCTAGGGCCAGGGATTTTCTGTATCTACGACAGGGAACCATGACTGTTGATGAATATTTAGCTCAGTTTGTTAAATTATCTGAATATGCCCCTGAAATCATTCCTTCTGAAAGGAAGAAAATAGAAAAGTTTGTGGAAGGGCTTCATGATGCCTTATATGATCAAGTGGGTTCTAATATGAACGATTACTCTTCGTACTCAGAGGCTGTTGATGTGGCCCGAAGAATGGAAAAGAGGTTAAAGAATAAAGAAGAGTATCGTCAAAAGAAGAAAGCTAGATAAAGAAGATCTTTTGATCAAGGGGAAGACTCAGGGACTTTGAAACCCTTTACTGCATCACAACATACTCCAGCCACTCCTACTAAGTCATCTTATTCTACAGCCAGTGTGGCTAAGCCTCGTTCAGAGAGCAGGGGTGGTTTTAGCTCTTCTAGTAGAGAAGGTACTCAAGGTAGAAGGGAAAAACCTCAATGTCCTGAATGTGGAAAGTTTCACTTCGGAGAATGCAGGTTAAACACTGTTGGTACAGGTTGTTTTCACTGTGGACAAAAAGGACAATTTATAAGGGAGTGCCCTCAGCTCATGACAAGACTAGGTCAAGGGTCTACTTTGCCACCTCGACCACAATCTATTTCTGCTTCTATTACTCAAACACCAACCCCTTCAATAGGGGGTAGTATGGGAAGAGGTTCTGGAAGAGGCCAAGGTGACCGTGGAAAACAAGCTGCTGGCAGAGGAAATGCAAGAGTATATGCTCTAACCTGACAGGATGCTCAAACATCCAATGCTGTAGTTACAGGTATATTATCTGTTAATACTTTTGCTGCACGTATTTTGTTTGACCCCGGTTCTACTCACTCATATGTGTCACCCCTATTTACCAAGAGATTTGCATTTGATTCGGTTACTCTTAAAGAACCATTCTTGGTTTCCACACCGATGAGAGAGACTTTGATGGTTAAAACATGTTATCGTTCTTGTAAAATAATTGTTGGGGGCACGGAAACTGAGATAGATCTTATGATTCTCAATATGTTAGATTTTGATGTGATTTTAGGGATGGACTGGCTATCTTCTTGTCATGCTACTATAAATTATCGTGACAAAGTTATTTCCTTTAATATGCCGGGGAGGAGTAATTTCGTGTTTCAAGGGGATCAAAGTGATGTACCTTGCAACATGATATCTATGATAAGTGCCCGGCGTATGTTGCGAAAGGGATGTCAGGGATTTCTAGCTTTTATCAAAGATTTAGAAAAGAAAGAACAGAAGTTAGAAGACATTCATGTGGTTAATGAATTCCCAGATGTGTTCCCAGAAGATTTACCTGGATTACCGCCAGAAAGAGATATTGAGTTCAGTATTGATTTGGTCCCAGACACACGACCAATTTCTATTCCACCTTATCGTATGGCTCCTGTTGAGCTAAAAGAACTCAAAGAACAATTGGAAGATTTGTTAAACAAAGGGTTCATTCGCCCAAGTTTTTCACCTTAGGGTGCTCCTGTTCTTTTTGTGAAAAAGAAAGATGGTTCTATGAGATTATGTATAGATTATCATCAGCTGAATAAAGTCACAGTGAAGAATAAGTATCCTTTACCAAGGATAGATGATTTGTTTGATCAGCTTCAAGGAGCAAAATACTTCTCAAAGATTGATCTAAGGTCTGGATATCATCAGTTACGAATTAAGAACGATGATATACCTAAGACAGCTTTTCGTACACGGTATGGACATTATGAGTTTTTTGTGATGTCTTTTGGGTTAACAAATGCACCAGCAGCATTTATGGATTTAATGAACAGAGTGTTTAAATCATTCCTTGATAAGTTTGTAATTGTATTTATTGATGATATTTTGGTATATTCAAAGAGTCATGAAGAACATACTGAACATTTGAGAATAGTGCTTCAGACTTTGAGAGAGCATCAGTTGTACGCAAAGCTCTCAAAATGTGAATTCTGGATGAGTCATGTAACATTTTTGGGACATGTTATTTCCCAAGAAGGTATTCATGTAGATCCAAGTAAAATTGAAGCAGTAAAACAATGGCCTAGACCAACAACTGTGTCGGAAGTACGTAGTTTTCTTGGCTTAGCAGGGTATTAACCCGAAAGAATGTTAAATACATTTGGGATGATTCATGTGAGCAAAGTTTCACCCAATTGAAAGAGTGTTTAACTTCTGCACCAGTCTTAATCCTACCATCAGGACCAGGGGGTTACTCTGTATTCTGTGATGCCTCAAAGATAGGCTTAGGGTGTGTGTTGATGCAACATGGTAAAGTCATAGCTTATGGCTCACGTCAGCTTAAAAAGCATGAATTGAATTACCCTACTCATGATTTGGAAATGGCAGCTGTAGTGTTTGCCCTAAAGATATGGAGACATTACTTGTATGGGGAAACTTGTAAAATTTTTACAGATCACAAAAGCCTTAAGTACATTTTTGAGTAGAGAGATCTCAATCTAAGGCAACGAAGGTGGATGGAACTTCTGAAAGATTATGATTGTACCATCCTTTACCATCCAGGTAAAGCAAATGTAGTGGCTGATGCTCTAAGTCGAAAGTCTATGGGAAGTTTAGCTCACATTGCTATTATAAGGAAGTCTCTAATACATGAACTCCAAGAATTGGAAGCTGATGGAGTATTCTTCGAGATCACTGAGTCAGGTACATTTCTGGCTCATTTAACAGTTAGATCATCCCTTGTTGAAAAAGTAAAAGCAACTTTAGAAAATGACATTGATATGGTCAAAATCAGAGATAAGGCAAGGCAAGGTCTAGCACCAAGTTTCTTGGTAGATGAAGAAGGAGTCTTATGGTTTAATGGAAGACTCTGTGTCCCCAACATTGAATCTTTGAAACATGAAATCTTAATGGAAGCTCATGGTTCGCCCTACGTTGTACATCCTGGTGCTGTGAAAATGTATCAGGACTTGAAACAAGTTTACTGGTGGGAGGGCATGAAGCGAGATGTGACTGACTTTGTAGCTCGATGTTTGACTTGTCAGCAAGTTAAAGCTGAACATCGACGACCACCTGGTTTGATGCAAAAACTAGATATTCCCGAGTGGAAGTGGGAAAGGATCACTATAGATTTTGTGGTAGGTTTACCTCGGTCAACAAAAGGAAATGACTCAATATGGGTCATAGTGGATCGACTTACTAAGTCAGCACATATTCTTCCTGTTCATACCACTTTCAGTGTAGCAAAACTTGCTTGACTTTATGTTAAAGAAATAGTGAAACTTCATGGTGTACCAATATCCATTATATCAGACCGAGGACCTCAGTTTACTTCTCGGTTCTGGAAAGTCTTTCAAGAGGCTTTGGGTACCAAAGTGAATCTTAGCACAGCATTCCATCCTCAGACTGATGGACAGTCCGAAAGGACAATTCAGACTTTAGAGGATATGCTAAGAGCTTGTGTGATGGATTTCAGTGGAAGTTGGGAAGATCATTTGTCTCTTATTGAATTTGCTTATAATAACAGTTACCAAGCCAGTATCCAGATGGCACCTTTTGAGGCTTTATATGGGAGACGGTGTCGATCTCCTATAGGTTGGTTTGAACTTAGTGAAACCAAAATATTTGGACCTGAGATGATTCAGGAAGATATAAATAAAGTTAAACTTATCAGAGAGAGGTTGTTAACTGCTCAGAGTAGACATAAATCTTATGCGGACAACCGACGACGTGATCTTGAATTTGCAATAGGTGACATGGTTTTCTTACGAATCTCACCTATGAAGGGAGTAATGAGATTCGGGAAGAAAGGCAAGCTTAGCCCGAGGTATGTTGGCCCATATGAGGTTGTTGACAGAGTGGGTAATGTGGCATATCGCCTAGACCTACCTTCCGACCTAGAGGGAGTCCATCCAATATTTCATGTGTCCATGCTACGGAAATATCTTCCTGATCCTTCTCATGTCATTCAACCCTAAGAAGTTCACTTTGATGAAACTCTCACTTACGAAGAGGTACCAGTAGCTATTCTTGATAGAAAAGTCAAGAAATTGCGTACTAAAGAAATTCCTACTGTCAAGGTTCTTTGGAGAAATCATTCTCGCGAGGAAGCTACGTGGGAGGCAGAAAATGAAATGTGGAAAAAATATCCACATTTGTTTGAAACTTGAGGTAAGATTTTAATTCGGAGGACCGAATTCTTTTAAAGGGGGTAGAATGTAATACCCGTTAATTTTGGAATATAATTCGCCTAAGAGTATTTTAGAATTTTACAATGTTACTTTAGTTATTTATTTTGGTCATTTTTAATTGTTCTCTTTGAATATTATTTATGAAAATTGAGTTAAATGACTGGACTGAATATTTGCACCACGTGGGATATATTCTAAGAATGGTAAAATTCATGGAAAAGTGGTTTAAGAATGGTCAATTAATCCATTTATTGTAAATTGACTGGATGGGTTTGGATGTTGGGTTATGGATACCTATGGGTTATTCAATAACCCATTAGAAATATTTAATATAAAACTTCAATAGTAACTTCTCATAATTCGATTCTGAAGCGAAGCAAAAGGAACAGTAACTTCATTTTCTCTCTCAGTTCTTCATCTTCTTCTCAAATCCTTTCCTTGATCTTCAGAAGTTCGATTATTTGTTCGGTTCAAAAGCTTTGTAAGGATCAAAGGTAAGCTTTAATCTCATTATTTTCCTTAAATTTCAGTTTATGTAGAAGATCAGAGGAGGTTTTGTTCTTGAAGATTTTGATGATAATTCGTGAATCTCAGTTGTTTTAGAAGTTATATTTGAGTTATACTGTAGCAGTTACTGTAGTATCGATAGTCAATGTTACTGTAGCAGTCAACGTTACTGTAGTGAACCGGCACTGTAGCGAACCGTCACTGTAGCAAACCGTCACTGTAGCAATCAGAAAATTTTACGTATTTTCGTGATTTTGTTTCCTTTCTTATGTTTCCTTGTAATATATTTTACTAGGAAATTTTCCTACACAAATTCTAGTGTGGAACAAGGTAAACTTGGACAAACTTCAAGGTGAGTGAATAACCTTGCTCAGCTAATTTGATATTACTAGTCAAAGTACAATATAAGTCCCATTTACAATATTATTTGGATAATAAGCAATCAATTATTCATATGAGAGTATATGATGATCAGTAGAAATAAGAGTATGTAGAAATTGTTTTATTTCATGACAATTGTATTATGTGATAAATTCTCACTATCATGTTAATGAGTAAAGATCTACGGGATCTAATACACGAGTTTGAAAGGGTTAAAGTCCCATACTACTCAGTGCATATCTATGAAACCTATACACGAGTTGAAAGGGTTAAAGTCCCATACTACTCGGCGTATATCTAAGAAATCTTATACACGAGTTTGAAAAGGTTAAAGTCCCATACTACTCAGTGCATATCTATGAAACCTATACACGAGTTGAAAGGGTTAGAGTCCCATACTACTCGGTGTATACCGATGAGATCTTATTCACGAGTTTGAAAGGGTTAGAGTCCCATACTACTCGTTGTATATCTAAGAAATCTTATTCATGAGTTTGAAAGGGTTAGAGTCCCATACTACTCGATGTATAAGACAATTAATTATATGAGTAAATGTGGTATTTGTACTTTTGATATTCTATATAGTACAGTTATTTACTTACTGAGTTTTTAAATAAACTCACACTCCCTATGATTATTTTTCAGATACAGAAAACAAAGAAGAAGAGTATCCGTTGGAAGATTAGAAGCCCATTGGGATTACTCTCTATTTCTGTCTGGTGGGATACCAGTACTTAATAATGTGGATATTAGAAACGCTCTGTACTTTCTATAGGTCTCCTAGGCTTGCGATGAGATAGAAATATCAGACTATGTATGTCTATATTTGCTTATCAGATGAATATAATTCTGTAGTGTGGAATGAATGATTAAGGTTGAATGTAAAACCTTACAGAATATGTGTAAATAACGTATGTTTGAGAATTTTATCAAATGAGTAGTATCTTTTCACATGCTCAATTTTTGGGATGTGACAGATAGTCTTCCAGATTTTGATTTCATTTCAAACTACATGTTGAAATTAATAAAAAGAAAGTATATTATTTTTTAAATTATTGTAATTTGGAAAGAAATCAAAATCAAATAAAATTACATAAAGGAAGTGCTATCATAATAAAATTTCAGAAATAAAATTATTATAATTTGGAAAGAAATCAAAATCAAATAAAGTAAGTGCATTAATTCCAATTGAAAATGTTACTATATACTAATGAATATACAATAATCAACAAATTTTATATGATAATTAATTTACATATTAATTCCACTTATTAATGCCAATAATAACATAAGCCTAGGCATTATAATTACAATTTTGAAAATTTTAATTTTGACCAAAAAAAGTGGGAGATGAAAAGCATTTAATTGTTGCATATAGAGAACATGATGTTGATAATTTTAGTCAAAATCGCAAAAGAGCAAATAGAGAAAATGTCAGTGAAGAATGTCAGAGATAATAGTGGGAAGCCGAAGAGAAATGGTGAAAAGAAGCACATATCAAGGAGTATTAAATGAAAAATAAATAAATAAGCATGGATGGAACCAATCAATGAAAATGAAGAAGCATTAAAATAAGGATGAAAGAGTAATAAATACATGAAGAATAATAATGGAATGGTGGCAGTCAAAGATGTCAAAGGAGCTAGAGGGATTGTTGCGACTTGAAATTTGGGCATGTGTTCACTCATAAACTCCAGGATGCACCTCCTTGGTACTCCAGGATTCCTTCAAACCAAATAGCAAAACCATTAAAACACACATTTATGAGTAACTCAACATTTCCCCAACAAAATAAACCTTCGTTCAATTCACATAATCAATTGTAATAATATTAATTTATCCTTTAGGTCTCATGCCATGAGGAAAAATGTTCAAGATGGGATGCAAATTTAAATTACAGCTAAGTCATAATTCACCATACTACAGAAAAGTCTTAGGCGACCTACACGATTACCGAGCTTTTCCTAGGCTTCCAAAAGTGTTCTAAGAACCCATCAACAAAAAGAGAGGATATCTCCAAAATGTCGCTACTCTTTTAGCAGATACTCCTCCTCCTCAACCACCGAATTTGAAAATTTTAAACCATAGAGGAAGTAAGTTCATCAAAACTTAGTAAGCGAAAGACTGTGCATAAAATAAGTACAACACCAAAGCTTACCATCATAGCCAAAAATGAAAGCCACAATTATTCGCATACATATATACATAAATATGAAATATGTCATGCATAAACAATCACATGTTCTCCTCCATCACGAATTTCCTTTTTGGGGCTTTAACCTCGGGACTTACCTCCCTAGTTTATGCCACTCAAGAGGTTTAGGTTAGAGGTTTGTGTTCCCCTAATTCTAATCCTGAGTCTTGTTCACATGGATCTGCCTATCCAAGGACTACTCATTCAGGTCTTACCATGGGTCGACATTCACACAACAAAGTTTCTTCCCCATGCAACACAAATGTATTACAATAAACACACTGTAATAACTACAATTTTTGCATGATCTATTTATTTTCTTTTCTCCCTGAATTACTTTCACAATTATTTTGCTTAGCATCGGCATTTACTAGAGTATTGTGATACTTATGTGAATTGTGGGAATTATTCTTTTCATATGTGGGGAAAATCTGTGTTAATTTGGAAAAAAAATGGGGTGGAAAGAGGCAAAGACTAAAATTTAAAAAAAAAGAGAGAGAGAATAAGGGAATTAGTGTGGTAGACCCCACAATCTTGAAACCCCCTTCTTCTTTTCCCTCATGCCCGTATAAGTGTGTGTGTGTGTGTGTGTATACCTTTTTCCTCTTTCTACTTCCTCCTCTCTTCATTTTCTATCTCTGCTAGCTAGCCATTGGTGTGGAAAGGAAGAGTGGATTTCTTGATTGGATTAAGCTTGGAGACCTTCAAGTGAGTGTGAGCCTTTCCTCTTATTCTTCCTTAATTTTTGCACACCACCATAATCTTAGGGTGAACATTTATGTTTTATTTTGTGTTATGGCTGTTTTGCACTCATATTTGCCTCCAAGCTGCTCTGATGTATTAAATGATCTTAAATGGGTTGTTTGGGTAGGTGAAAGTGCATTTAAAAGCAAGAACAAATAAAAATCAATTTTAAGGTTTGGAGGGGATCAAAAGATTGGGGTTTCTTGTTTGTAGTGTTGCTCTTGGTTCTAAATGAGATTTTTTGCTGACTTATAAGCCAATCAATAACCTAAATTTGGCTTTGGATGAGTATGGTAGCCATGGAAAGAAAATGGATGCATTTTGAGTAAGAAATGGAGATTTTTGAACATGTTGAGGAAATATCATATTTGGGCGTTTGGGCACCATAAAGCAAGGGGTACCCAAGAGTTTGAAGGTTAGCACTCTGAGGCGCCATAGTGACTAGAGTTGATGAGAGGGATTAAGTTAGGTTGTGGCGCCCAAGCATTGATTCCAATGCCCAAGGTGCCACAGCCTGGGCTTTCCTATTCTTTTTTGAATTTCAAAGAGATTGTTGTTCATCCTTAGGTGCTTTTATTCGGTCGTATGTACGTTCATCCTACGATCTCTTAAACTCGTAAGACTTCAGCTACCAAGTATATATATATATATATATTGAGGTAAATCATTACTTTCCAATTGATTGGTTACCATTATAAATAGAGTATTATTAATGCTAAGATAATATTTAACAAATACATCTCTTTATCCTGAGGCTTTGCCAAGAGGGAAATGTATCAATCATGTTGTGGATTGACCTCGGTGGTCTCCCATATGTGACTTAGCCTCGGTGGCTCCTTATTGTGGATTGACCTCGGTGGTCTCCCTCAGATAATTGAGCCTCGATGGTGCTACATCATGATTTCGGCCTTGGTGGCCCCTTTTATATTACTTGTTTCATAGAGATCTTTACATTGTGAATAAATTTTGTTGGAACTATTTGAAAATCTTATGTCATATCTTTGAATGTGCTTAAATTCGGTAAAGGTCTTGAAATGGGATTTAGGTGGGGTGAGTTTACGGATGTCCCTCCCCTGTATAAGGCACATGGTAAGATTTCGTTAAATTGTTTCTATCATGACCCTTTCAGATCGAGTACATGACTGGCACAGACGGTGCCTTGACTACACTACCGCAAGTCTAACTTCCTTTAATCCAAGATCTAATTAACATAGTAATGAATTTTCATAAACACATGGTTTTACAAACACTATATTGTTCTCAAATGAAATTACAATAATGTTCCAAAACTCATTAACACGACGAAGCGGAACCCACCCGATTATGGAGCCTTTCTAGAATTCATGTTCCTGACATTCATTATTAAATCTATCTATGTTAATATTGTACCCCAAACAAAGGGGAGACCTTCGAGCACATGCGCTTCTGTATAATAGCGATCACTAAGCCTGAAACTGTGAGAGGTGAGTCCAAACCACAAGACTTACCATAAAATCCTACCTATACACAAACATAGGATGGACATACTACAACACTAGAGATAACGATAATGTAACAAAATTTTTAGGCAAATAATTCATCATGATTTCATAATAACTCCGTACAATACAAGGAAGGCATTTATAACATTCAATCTCTACACATGTTTCATCATTTAACATCTAAAAATAATTCTCACACATAAGAGTAAGGTCACATAATCCATTAAAATCATGTCTACACACGGGTTGGTAGCCAATCGACTTCTTGGCAACTCAATGACCACAACGCTCCGTCCATGTGCATACAACAACATGAGACCAAAGATAAAAAAGCCCAACCATATTATATTCACACATAAGTCGGAAGTCAATTGATTCCCAAGCAGCTTACAACCACAACACATAGGCCTATACTGTACATGTAGCAATGCGAGATCGGAGATATCAAAGCCTGACCATATCACAATCACAGTCATAAACAATCTCATTCAAACACAATTCCTATTATATTATCATTTGTTATGTATTATAAACATAGAGATTCATGACATATTCCACGTTCAGTCCACAAAAGGCATGCTACATCTTTGCAACATTCATTCACTAATTCCCAATATACATAACATACATCACCTATATAAGTCATGTTTGCTTAATCTGTAAGTTCAAAAGTATAACATATCATCTACTTATCTATTTGTTCTCACAATACACACATAACAACTTCTAAACATTTTTCCCACAACATTTATAACGACAAAGAGTGTGTACATCTCCACTTCGATATATATACATACATACATATATATATATATATATATATGTATGTATATATACATATATATATATATATGTATATATACATATATCCATACCGACATACTTTAGTAAGTTCTAACATGTGGGATTATATGTTTGCACGTACCCTTCTAATAAAACCTCAAGTTGACACCTCCACATATATATATATATATATATATATGCATACCTTGCACCATTCGAGATCTCACGGGATTATACAAATATATATACGTATACACTTTTCCCTTTTTATATACATTAAAAAAAGAGGCAAACAAGTATATGCATACACACATCCCTCAAGTTATTCTTGTATCACTTATTATATATATATATATATATATATATATTCATGAATACAGGTATACATATCAAGCGTGATTACTTCGCCATGGACAACTTATATATTAGTGCACACAATTATTCATAATTGAGTCCCAGTCACACTTATTTGATCCACGTACACGTACCCACATTCATGAAACAATCACTTTCTTTTAAACAAATGTAGACTTCCATTCCATAACACAACAAGGGGTCTAAAATCTCGTACATAAATTGATAAAGTTGTAACTACATTTTTAAAATACAACCGAGATAAGATATAGATCCCCTCCCGAGCCTATCCATGAAAGCATACATCAGTTCTTTTATACTAAGATTAAATGTGAATTATTTTCTTCACATAAGGTCATTTACCTTTACCTATGCGATATACATGATTCCCTTCCTTACTTACACTTGTTATTCCAAGCCAACATTGTAATTTAACTTATACAAAAAAAAATTAAAGTTCTAACATACCATGCATCTCAAGAGACTTCACATAGTTACGTTAATTAACTCTAAACACATGACTCTAGAGCAATAAAATACAAGAGATTAGGCTTCCTCACCTTAGCCCATGTTCTCTTACTGATTTCCTTCTCCTTAAAGAGGACTTGAAAGGTTAAGATGCCCGAAGAACCATCAATTCATCTCCCCAAAATCTAAGGACCAAGGTGGTACCCCAGGCGCCAGCCCTTCAACTTTCTGGTTGCTTAGTACTTAGGGTGCCAGGGCTATGGGATTTCGACACTTAGACGTGATTTCTGCATTTTTTGTTCCAAAATTCTCATTTCTCACCATTTTTTATGATTCCTTCAATGGGACTCCTACACTATTATTCTAGGACCATTATAACATTAAAACCCCAAGAAAATCTCATGATTCAAGGTTCAAATCCTCAACATTTCCTTAAAATCTCTTCATATGCATACCACCTTCTTGAGTTTATGATTTCTAATTCATCATTAATCATTTTAAGGCCTTTCAAAACATTTACCAAGCTTAAATCTTTAGGAATAAATCCAATCATCATCATCTACCATAAACAAAATCCTTAAGATTTCCTAGGGTTCAATGTTCTTGCAAGAAGAAAGAAGAGAAGTAATGAGAGAAGGATGGGAAGATGATTCCATTACCTCTTCTACCCTTCAAGATTGATCTCACCCACCGGTTGGCCATCCACGAAAAGAAGAGAGGAGCGACTGTTGTACATTAGAGAAAGAGAGACGTGAAATAGGAAATAAAGGAATGAGGGGAATAAGGTATGTTTTAATTAGTGAGAGTGGGGCCCACAATACAAATTTTAAGTTTGGTTCCACAAGAGAAACAAATTTATAATTTAAACCCCTTAGGATACTAAGAAAACTTTGGCTCATAATATGGGCACCTAACTACACTTCCTCAAACATACATCATCACCAATCATTCTTGTTAAAATCCCACAATTTACATTTATTCACTTTAGTCCCTTTTGGTCTCAAAGATTTGATTTAGCCTCAACCTTTTAACCTTAAGCTCTTAATCTATAAAAAAAAAATTCACCCTCATAAATATGTCCTTTTTAAATTACACAGTAATACTGGGAGTATTATAATTTCTTCACTAAGTAGACATATTGATCCTCTTTATGTGTGCCTTCTACAGATTCTATTGTAGCAGAAAGTCTCCGCAAGGGGAGTAGTGGAGTCTCTTTCTTGTCATCACATCCTTGCTACTTGTTGGTGATTAACTTTTTGGTGTTTTGGGAGTGTGGTCTACTCTGTAGTTGTTAGGATTCTTAGGTCTTGTGTGAGCATTATTTTGTGGAGGTTATTCTTTTGTTATTTACGCTTATTGTTAGGCTATGTTTTAACCATTTCCTTACCTTATTTGTGAATAATGGAGGAAAGCTTAGAAATATAAGCCTTCTTGTAATATTGTATTATTGGGATAGATATTATTAAATGAGAAATTCCTATGCAGTTTATATTTATTAGTTGATTATTGCATAATTTGTCTTGTGATGTTCTAAAGCTTATGGTTAGGGCGGTTCCCACACCATGCCGATAAAAAAATTCTAAATCGGGTCGTGACACCCATATAATACATACACAATCCATATATCAAATATACAACTCACAAAAAGGAAGTCGGAACACCTCCCGAAACTACCTAAAGATCAACCCTGAGAATCCTTTAGTAAGATTAAAATCACCTCCAAGCCTAGCCCAGGGTGCCTTAAGCACCCTCAAGCTCTCCCTCTCAAGTCCTTTACTCCCAAGCCAGGGTGCCAAGCTGGCCCCTTAGGTACAAAGGGGCAAACTCTTTGCCCCATTAGCGCTTGGGTGCCCGGAGCTGGAAGGAGTCTTCCTTCTTAGCCAAGAGGGCGCCTGCCTACAACTCACCCCTTCTTTTTGAAAATTAGCCCTAAATGCCCTAAGACCCCATCCCCTCCCCTTTTGCCATTTCTCTTTGGTTTTAGTTTTAAAAGAGGACTAAAAGGATGTTGTAATGTTTTTAAAACCCCCAAAATCTTTAGAGGTAGGTTGGTCCCATGATTTTTCTTGAAAGCCTCTAACTTTCTTAATGACTTTCAATCCATTTTCCTCTATAAGAGCAACCTTACTTCTTATGAGATAGATACAATATTCTTTAGCCTTCAAACCAGAAAGGAAAGGAAAAAAGAGAGAATTTTCATCATAAACCAACCAAAATCTCATTTTTCTAACCTGGGGCTCCCATCATGTGAAAATTGAAAGAAAGGAAGAATGGGGACTTACTTCTCTCCTATAGAATACTGGTGAGCTAGAATGTGGTAAAAAATGGAGCCATTGCTAAAAGAAATGGGTAGGAAGTGGTGGTGGCTTGTGATCAAGAAGAGAAATAAGAGAAGAAGAAACTCTATCCTCCAATTATGTGTATGTGCTAAGTAAGTGGGGGAGAGTGGAGGGAAGGGAAGGTTTTAATTAGGTCGGGTGGGTTTGAAGTGACCCATGGGCCCCCACTCACCCAAGTGGCCTAAGCTTAAAATTCCCACAAGAATTTCTTCTATTCTCATAAGTCCCTTTCCCAAATATTTACATAAATTACAGAATTTAGCATACCAAAACCAAAATTTATCAACCAAGTCATTTAACATAATACAATAATTAATAATGAACAAAATTAAATTAACTATGGAAAATAAATAATGTAATAATCACCACAATACCATCAAACATGTGTCTCCAAATTTAGCAAGTATTACAGGTAACATTATCAATACAGACTAACCCATTTTTAAACAGGCATAGATTCCTAAATCTAGGCTCGTTCCAGGCTTATTATTATTATTTTTTAAAAAATAATGTCAAAATCTCTATTATCTATTTGTCTTCTCTTTTGCAACTCAATGATCTAACCTTCTGACTTCTCTTTCTCCTTCTTTTCTCTTACTCGAGCTCTTGTGTTCTTATTGGTTTCAAGTTGATGGGTTGGCATCTTTGATGACTGACGAAAACACCATCGGAGTATCAAACGGAGGTTACTATAGGTAGTCAAGAATTTAATCGGTGGAAATAGGAAGTTAATCGGCAAAAACAGCACATGCTTATAGCAACAGATAAGGGAAGGAAACCTCAAACTGAAAACATCAAAACAAGCATGGAAGGGAAAGGCAGATGCAGACATTAGAAGGAAGGCAACCATATGATTTGAGGGTTTAGTGTGACTGTGAATTTTTTTTTTTGGTTTGAGATTTGACTGTGGCTTGTTAGAGTTAGGGTAGGTCAATTGATCATAAGCACTTGTGCACTATGTAGATGCAAGTTAGGCTAAAGGAAAAACTAGGTTGCTGAGGCTGAGATGAATAAGATGACCTGGTATTGCTTCCAAGAGAAAAAAAAAACTTAAAAAAAAAAAGAGAATGCAGGCCGGCTAGCGGGAAGCCCATGACCCATCCTGTTTGGTTAGTTTTTTGACAGGTCGGCCTGTTTTTAAATGTGCCTACTCTTGGGGATCCAAGCCCACCCAATACATACGGGCCAAAGCCCATGTTAACACTGCTAATTATAGGGATGATCATGGAATGGAGTTAAGAGCATTAAATGCTTAAGGGAGAAAAACATTAAATGAAGATGTAAGAGCAATGCAAATGGAAGAACAACAGGAGAGAGAATAACATTAAATGCAACAACATTAATGAGAGCATTAAATAGAGATGTTGCTTGATAGAATTGCTTTATAAGTATATAAAGATTAAAAAATTTTATACGATAATTAAATTACATATTAATTCCATGTATTAATGCCAATAATAACATATTTGTTGGAATGTTACTATATACTATATACTAATAAATGTTAGGATATCATTCCACATTTTGGTTCCATTTCAAGCTATATGATAATTAATATTTGCTTTTAAAACAATATTGAAAAAATATTTCATGAAATATGGAAACAAAAAATATCATTAACAAATAGTAATATTCCATATCCAAAAATCACCTATGACTGTAGTATAATGAATATTAGGATAACATTCCAGATTTTGATTTCATTTCAAACTAAATATCAAATTAGAATTAGGATAGCATTAATTCACGTATCAATTTTATAGTCAAATTAAAAATATTTATTGGAATGTTACTATATATTAATGTTTTAAAAATTAGACCGATCATTAAATCGATAAAGATACCAGTTCAAAGTTCATTGGTTCAATCGTGGTCTATCCAATACTAATTAAATATATTACATATTTTAATTTTATATTAATAAATAAATGTTATTTGTTTAAAAAACTACTATTAAATAATGTTAAAAATTAAAACAATAACCTAATCTCTCCTACTCTAGCCTCTAGGAATTGCCGTAGACGCCCACTTCCCAATGTATCTCCAGTCTACAATCCACTTTCCAATTCATCTCCATTCTCCCCTCCACTTCCTAATGCAATCCTATTCACCGATTAGAGTGGCCATCTTTGATACATTAAGAAAAGATGTTTAGTATTCGACGTTATGAAGATTGGGGAGTTATCTTCAACAGTTATAGCTTCATAAGGTCCAGAAAGACTCAGTCATTGGAACCATCTATGCAGCAGAGGGATCTTAGGACAAAGGGGCCAGAAAGACTTGAACAAAACCTATAATCTTCCTTCTCCAAAACTCGCCACTAGCCATCCATAGAAGAGAACAATGGACCTACGTTAGTGATATCGGGCATTTTTATATACTTTTTAGTCCCTATCTTAGTCCTATGGCTATTTCAATGTTGCCAATTCTCTAATTTTATTATGCTTTGGAATTTATTGGGTATAAACTATTTATGGATTGAATGTGTTTCAATTTTATATTTTTAGAACTTGAATTGTAAAATGCTCAATTTAATTCCTACAAATTTTAATTTTGGAGAGAAAAATGCTGACATGGACAAAGATGCTGATTTGGATGCTAATGTGGCACTTTTTGGGTGATGCAGATGCTGACTAGGATATGCTGGATGTAGGGCCCACTTGAACTCTTATTCAATGCCATGTAGTCAGAATTTGAGGGCAGAAACATTAAATTTCGTAGGTCAGAATATCATGGCTCAAATATTAATTTTGCCATGATATTCTGTTGTTGTTCTGCTGCTGTTTGTCACTTTCTGCTGCAAAAATATTAATTCTGCTGCTGCCATACCTATCTGCTGCTGCAGAAACATTAATTATGCTGCTGTTTTGCTGTCAAAGTGCTGCCACATCATGGAAGAAGCATCCAAGAAAGCATCTAGGGTAGAATATTCTAAGGCATTGAAGGGGCATCAGTTTTTAGAGAAGAGAACACTTTTATTTTGTAAGCAGAACTTAGAAAATTCGTAGCTCTCTCTTCCTCTCTGTTTTTACTTCTGTTGTTTACTGTTTTGCTCTCATGGAGGGCTAAGTTTTCATTGTAATTAGTCACTAGACCACTGGGATGTTGTAGCTTGAACTAAGAATGCAAGCTAAGTGTTTTATTCTCCATTTTCATCTCATTTCGTTTCTGTTTTGCTGTCATGTTTATTTTGCTGTCAAATTCTGATTAGAGCTTGAGAATGTAACATAAACTGACTTATATATAAGACATAATCTTGCTTGACTGATTAGGAAAGTGAGGGAGGCGAAATGACTAGTTAAATGATATATTTAACTTGGTTTGGTTGAGATTTTCCACTGAATGCATCTAGTTATAGTAGAGAGATGTTCTTGACTGTAATTAGTAGCATTAAATTCTAGATGTTATTCTAGAACCATTTTCATAAAGAACCAAACAATGGAATGAGAACAAAATTGAATCAATGAGTTAGGTAATGATAGTTACACTCCCATGAATCCTAGTGGCTGATTACATAATCTCTTTACTGTCAATACCTTGAAAATTCTTCTGCTGTTGTTGTTGCTCTTGTAGTATTTAGTTGCTGTTCTGTTTTTATTTTTATTAGTACTGCACAAAACCCCCCCACGTTTATGTACTTTTCATTAGTGTTTGGATGTTTAGAACGATTAATTAGTATTAAGAAGTGAGGCTCCTTGAGTGAATACGACCTGGGAATCACTATACTGCAAATTGCCACAATTCAATTCTGGGCGATTTGACATCGTAGTGGCGTGAACCAGTTAGCCATCGACATCTATGGAAGAGAACGATGGACTTTTAGCGATTGGTTATCTCCTCCTACTCCCAACAACGACGTCGTTCTTTTTTTTTCTAGCTTGAATCGGTCTGACCGTGACCAGTTCGAAGCAAAAACTATCGGTTAAACCCAATTTTTACCAAGTTTGACCAGTCCTTCAGCTTATCAATTTTTCAACATGTCCAGTTCCTGGTCCAACTGATTTCACCAACCGATCCAATCCGTTTTTACAAACTATGCTATATACTAATGAATATACAATAATTAACACATTTTATATGATAATTAATTTACATATTAATTCAAATAATAAAATATTTGTTGGAATATTACTATATATTATATAAAAATGAATATGAGGATAGCGTTCTAAATTTAAGAGTCAAAGATGTTAGAGGAGTCAGAGAGATAATGACAGTTAAAGATGTCATAGGAATCAGAGGGATGATCAAAGAATGGAGTAAAGAGCATTAAATGAAACACCATTAAATGCAGGAGCATTAAATGCTTGAGCGAGAAGAGTATTAGATGAGGATGGAAGAGCAATGCAAATGGAAGAACGACATTAAATGAAATAGCATTAAATGCAACAACATTAATGAGAGCATTAAATAGAGATGTTGCTTGGTGGAACTGCTTTATAAATATATAAAGATAAAGATTAAAAAAATTTAGACGATCATTAATTTATATATTAATTCCATGTATTAATGCCAATAATAACATATTTGTTGGAATGTTACTATATACTATATACTAGTAAATATTAGGATATCATTCCATATTTTGGTTCCATTTCAAGCTGAATGATAATTAATTTTTGATTTTAAAACAATATTGAAAAAATATTTCATGAAATATGGAAACAAAAAATATCATTAACAAATAGTAATATTTTAGATCCAAAAGTCACTTTGACTGTAGTATAATGAGTATTAGGATTGCATTAAGATTTTAACTTCATTTCAAACTACATGTCAAACTAGAACAGCATTAATTCACATATCAATTCCATAGTAAAATTAAAAAGATTTGTTGGAATGTTACTATATACTAATGTATATACAATAATTAACAAATTTTATACAATATTTAAATTACGTATTAATTCTAATAATAACATATTGGTCGGAATATTACTATATAATATATACCAATGAATATAAGGATAGCATTCTAAATTTAGGAGTCAAAGATGTTAGAGGAGTCAGAGGGATCGTAATAATCAAACATGTCAGAGGAGTTAGAGGGATGATCAAATAATGTAGTTAAGAGCATCAAATGAAACACCATTAAATGCTTAAGGGAGAAGAGAATTAAATGAGGATGGAAGAGCAATGTGATATGGATTTTCCAGCAAGCGTACTGAGTCACACACAAGTAGTAAAGTAGTAAAAAAAAAGTATCGTATCCACAGGGATTGTCTATTGACAATTACCAATTTCACTAATTTAGATTTTATTTGGATAAATTATAGATTGGATTTAAGGAAAATCTAAATAAGTTTTAAATAGAAATTTGGAAAACAAAGAGCAAAAGCAAGATTTGAAATTCAACAATAGATGAAAGGGAGCAAGGGATTGATTTCACTTATTTCTTAGCCCAATTAATTCATAGATAAATTAACCTTTGAGTTACTGAAAGATGGTTCATCTTAATTTCAAATTCTTTTGTTGTTGGTTAATTTCTCAATTTTTGATTGAACCCAATTCCTTGGAAATTCAATCTGACCTAATTCAAATAATTGCCCAATTTCTTAGCACAATTATTTGATTAGGTGTTTAAGCTCAAGAAATTCACAAAAACCACATAAACAAGGTTATCTATCCCTAGATTAACTCGGTTTATGGTAGTATTTACAAGGATAAATTTATATTGAACTATCCCTAGTATCAATATAAATCTCAAATTTCATAAAATGGTAATCAATCATTCAAGAGGCAAATAAAACAGTAAAGATTACTTCAACAATCAAATTTGCATTAAAAAGAATCTAAACAATCAGTAAAACCTCATTCAAAACAAGCTATATCAATCCTAACTCTAAGAGTTTAGTGACTCATGATTCTAAAGGAGAAAACAACAATACTGAAAGTTCAGAAGAAAAACTAAGAGAATCGGAGGTTTTAATCATCCCCAATCAAGTTCTCTTTGCTCTTCATCGTCTCAGAGTCGTCTTGTGTGTTTTTACCTTCAGAAAAACTAAGATAACCTTTCTAAAACCTAAAATAGAGCTTAAATACTGTTTGAAATGCGTAGCATTAGGATGTTAGCAATAAACATTGCAAAGCTAGCGCTAAGCACTGGCATAAAATGAAAAATGAGCTTTGGAAGGGATGTTAGCGCTGAGCTTTGAGTCCCAACACTGAGCGCTGGACTATTGGAGCAAAAACTAGTTTTTGACCATGCAGCGCTGTGCTTTAGATCCTAACATTGAGCTTTGAGTCCCAATGTTAAGCTTTGGTTCCTAGCGCTGAGCTTTGGCTTTAGGAAAACAACTTCAATCAAAAAGAAAAACTAAAGAAAAATCGAAATAAACTAAGAACAAACTAAACAATTAAAACTACTATGAAAGCTTAAAAGAAGGATAAAACTAACATACAATCATGCAAGATTAACTAAAAAACTAGCTAAAATGATTGAATTTAGAGCCATAATAATTATATTTCATAGAATGATCATAATGCAAATGGAAGAGTAACATTAAATGAAACAATATTAAATACAACAAAATAAATGAGAGCATTAAATAGAAATGGTGTTTGGTGAAACCGCTTTATAAGTATATAAAGATTAAAAAAAATTATATGATAATTAATTTACATATTAATTCTATGTATTAATGCCAATAATAACAAATTTGTTGGAATGTTACCATATACTATATACTAATAAATATTAGGATATCATTCAACATTTTGGTTCCATTTCAAGCTATATGATAATTAATTTTTGCTTTTAAAACAATATTGAAAATATATCTCATGAAATATGGAAACAAAAAATATCATAAACAAATAGTAGTATTTCATATCCAAAAATCACCTATGACTGTAGTATAATAAATATTAAGATAACATTCTAGATTTTGATTTCATTTCAAGCTACATGTCAAATTAGAATAGTATTAATTCACGTATCAATTTTATAGTCAAATTAAAAAGATTTGTTGAAATGTTATTATATACTAATGAGTATACAATAATTAATAAAATTTATACGATAATTAATTTATGTATTAATTCCAATAATAGCATATTTGTTGGAATATTACATATATGATGTATACCAATGAATATTATGATACCATTCTAAATTTTGGTTCCATTTCAAGCTATATGATAATTAATTTTTGCTTTTGAAATAATATTTAAAAAAATCTCATGAAGACAGAAAATATCATTAACAAATAGTAATATTGCAAATCCAAAAATCAAAGTCAAATAAAGAAAGTATCAATTAATGTACTAAACTTGCACTTTCCTTACCTTTCCTTTTGTTGTTTTTGTAAGTAAGTTGAGAGAATAAACCAAGAATATCTATCATCTATAAATACCGAAGGGTCTACAATGCATTCTCATCACCCCACCTTGTCTTCATCTTCAAATTTCAGTTTCAATACAGAGAAGATGGGTATCCTATTCAGGATCATATGCCCCTTCCTTGTAATCCATTTCGTCTTCTTGTTATTGGCCATCCATGGTTCTGTCCATGGGCGAATTCTCTCAATCCCACCAAAACCTGACCCGAATGCTGCTATTGCCACTGCTCGTTGGCTTGTCTCTCAGAATTTTTGGGGAGTCTTAAAGTATTTTCTCTATCTTTTTCTATAAGTCTCCTGATCCACTTCCATTTTTATTCCCTTTTTTTTTTTGCAGATAACATGTTTGTTCTAATGCTCCCAAGGCTTTTCTTATGGTTGATTGTTTGTTTGGTCCCTGTTATTTCTTCAATGCTACTTGATGGGCATTATAATATCATTGTGCTACTTGGTAATGACTTATTATTTCAATGATTGATTTTGTATATATTTCCAATCATAATGACATCAAATCTTGAGCTAAGTATTTAAATTATGATTAACAACAAGAAAATCAATCATATTGATATTGAACTGTAAATTCATGAAGTTTTGGATATACTTCATTATTTTGCAACAATTTCATGGTGAAATCAAAGAAGTTAGTTATCGATTAGGAAGTTTCTAATCCAGTTATTGTAATTTGTAATACGTTCATTTTCATATATCTATTTGTGTGTGAAACTCAAATTATGAATCTAGACTCTTCTTTTCTTTGTTTCTCTGCAGTACTATCTCAAGTGATTTGGGTGGAGCACCTTTTGGGTAAGAATTTTCTTTTATTATGAATATTCCTTTATACTACAACACCTTTTGAATTAATTAGCTATTTTGCTGAACAAAAGTTGTACTAATATCACTTTTTTTACAACTTTTCCTATTAATATTAGATAATATGAATCGAAAAGAAATGACTGGTACTGTCAAGGATAAGAAATATTGTAATGATACTATATCAATTATCGTTTAAATCTAAAAGTTTAAGTTATTGGCAGAAGACTATATTTTGATTGCATCTGGAACAACCATTTTTATGCATTCCATCATAGTACACTCCAAAATTTCCTCTATCATTTATTTCCAAAAATAGTTATATAATTGTACTATCTATATGTAGGAATGTGGTATCCTTTAGTGATGGACCACCTAACCAAGGTAGTGGCATCCCATACTTTTACTTGACAACTCTAGATCCAACAGCAAAGAATGCTTTGAAGGATGAAAGAGCTTCATTCACAGTCAGTGAATACCCTCTTGGGACTTGTGGCAAGATAGACCCAGAGAATCCTACTTGTGCCAAAATTACTCTAACTGGAAAGGTGTGTGACGAAATAAATAATATTTAATCCAATTGTACAGTATGTTTACAAACTTATTTTTTTGGGCTTTTTATTTTGATATTTGCATAATGTTCTTTTGTGCTAAATTCTAGTCTTTGGCCTTTATTCATGTGCTTCCATGATTAAATTAGAAAAAGTCATGACAATTCAAAAATTATGGAATTGGAATTCTAATTTAATACTTTTATTTTTCACTTGTTTAGTTAGAGCATCTCCAATGATGTAATTCTAATGAGTTACTTATTGAGGGTTCTATAATACCACATCACCATTTTTTGCCTTAAACAACTCTCCATTCCAATAGTGCAGCTGTAAAGAACTCACAAATGAGTTCCACAAGTCACAGTGAGTCCCATAATTCTTCACCACTTTTGTTGTAAAAAACAATTCGTATATAAAAACTGTTCTTACATGTGGCAACCACACTAGTGCACTTCAATGGTGAAACTCACTAAGAACGAGTTCTTATTTTTAAGAACTCTTTAATAACTATCATTTGAGATGCTCCTAGGGTTGTCGAGAGTTCGAAATACTTTTACCTCTATAACAATTGGCTTGACAAAAATTTGGCTCTTGGAATTTGACATCCCGTTATCTGTATTTCAGCTGAAGTTAGTTGACAAGAAGTCCAGGGAAGTCGAATTTGCTACAAGTGCCTTGTTTTCCAAGCATCAGGAAATGAGGGGTACTTCCTTAAACAATTAATGGAATAGAAGCATATCTTCATTCATTATTCATTGTCGATGTGACTAGTTGCCATTACCTCCATTTTCTCATTATAAACATTGGTTGCTAAGAAACTAATCTCAACTTTCACTAAAATGTTTGACAGGTTGGCCTAAGGATCACGAATTTGAAGTCTACAAATTAGAGATTGAAAATATATTTCTAATTGATTGGTTTGGTGGTCCTAAACCTCTCACGGTGGAAGAGTACCTACACCCCAAAATGTGAGCATTAGAGCAAAGATTCTATGTTTGAAATATGGCTCTGCTATAGCAGAAAGAAAAAACATATTGGGAAAAGAAAATATATTTTATGATTATCAAATATATATTTTCAATATTGTTTCAAAAGCAAAAATTAATTATCATAAAGCTTGAAATGGAACCAAAATTAAGAATGCTATTCTAATATTCATTGGTATATAATATATAGTAATATTCCAACAAATATGTTATTATAGGAATTAATATGTAAATTAATTATCATATAAAATTTGTTAATTATTGTATATTCATTAGTATATAGCATAGTTTGTAAAATCGGACCAGACCGAACGGTCAAATTGGTTGGACCGAGAACTGGATCATGGTCTAAACATGTTAAAAAATCGATAGGCTGAAGAACTGGTCAAACTTGGTCAAAATAGGGATTGATCGTGTTTAGCCAGTTTTTGCCAATCACAGTCAGACCGATTCAAGCTAGAAAAAAAAAAAAGAAAGAAAAAGAAGAATGACATCGTTGCTAGGAGGAAGAGGAGACAGCCAGTGGCTAACACAAGTCCATCATTCTCTTCCATGGACGCTGATGGCTAACACAGGTCGGTCATTCTCTTCCATAGATTGCTAGTGGCAAGTTTTGGAGGAGGAAGATGATGGGTTTGATCGAGTCTTTCTTGTTCCTCTGTCCCAAGATCCCTTTGCTGCGTAGGTGGTTCTGATGATTAAGTCTTTTTTTGACCCTCAATCTTCATACCACCAAATATTGAACATATTTTCTTAATGTATCAAAGAGGGCCTCTCTAACTGATGAATGGGATTGCATTGGGGTGTGGAGGGTAGAATAGAGATGCATTGGAAAGTGGAGGGGAGACTACAGATACATTGGGAAGTGGTTGTCTACGGCAATTCCTAGAGGCTAGAGCAAGAGAGAATAGGTTATTGTTTTAATTTTTAACATTATTTAATAGTATTTTTTCATTAAAAAAGAATAATCTTTATTTATTAATATAAATTAAAATATATAATATATTTAATTAGTACCAGTTAGATCATGGTTCAACCACGGTTGAACCAACGAACTTTGAACCGGTGCCTTCACCAATTTAATAACCAGTCCAATTTTTAAAACATTAATATATAGTAACATTCCAACAATTCTTTTTAATTTGACTATAGAATTGATACGTGAATTGATGCTATCCTAATTTGACATGTAGTTTGAAATGAAATCAAAATCTGAAATGCTATCATAATATTCATTATACTACAGTCATAGGTATTTTTGGATCTGGAATATTACTATTTGTTAATGATATTTTTTGTTTCCATATTTCATGAAATATTTTTTCAACATTGTTTTAAAAGCAAAAATTAATTATCATATAGCTTGAAATGAAATCAGTGTAATATCTCAAAAATTTATATGAATATTTAAAATCTATTTTGAAGTTTATTGAAAAATTTAATTACATAAAAAATGTTCTTTTTGAATTAGTGAAGGAATTTAGGAATAAAAATTTCAAAATTTTAATTTGGGAAATTTTTGCAAATTCTCAAGGACTAAAGTGAAAAGAAAAGAAAATATGGAGTACTTTTGAGAAATGACCAAATAGGAACTCTTGAGCGAGAATATGTCTCATGAGAATGAATTATGAGTCAGGTGTAGAAAGAATGATGGATTCGAGGTTAAAGTAGAGTCTAGGACACCGAGAGGGACTAAAGTGAATAAGTGTAAAATTTTGGTATTTTAATAAAAATAAAATGTGATGGTGCGTATTTTATGGAAGTGTATTTAGATGCCTTATGTATGATCAAATTTTTTTAATTCCCTTGCAAGGTTCTAATTTTACCAAAGGGACCAAATTGAAAGGAAAATCACTTGGGCCCGCACATACTTACAAACACCCATCCTTCTCTTTTATTTATTTTTTTCACTTATCCTTCCCCGTAGCTCCCTCACTCTCTTTTGACTATGCATCCCAAGGCAGCTTCTTCATCATGCATTTATGCCATCTTTTTACATGGGAAAGGAAAGCCATGGAAGTTAAGAGGATTAGTAAGTTGATGTTCTTTTTCTTCTTCTTCTTCTTCCTCTTGCAAGACCAAATCCTAGGTTATCAATTTGAAAATTTTTTGTAGAATGTTTCTATGGATGAATTTAAGTATGGGTGTTAATTAAAACATTCCTGGGTGGTTTATGATGTTATTGGAACAAGAAATTTAGAGAAAACTAGGAGAATTTCATAGAATTTGGATATTTGGAAAAGTTAGGGTTCTTGATGAAAATTTGAGATTGGAACTTAGATTATTGGTAAAAATTGAGAGTTTTGGTGTCAAAACACTTCTTAGACATTAAGAAAGAAAACTCATAGAAGAAATCAAAAGAAACAGTGTTTTAGATGTGATTTTGGGATTTTTGGATGAAGAACACGAAGAACGTTACTGCTCATTCTGGAAATCTTTCAGAAAACACTGTTCATCAAGAAAATTTTTCCAAATTTTTGCAGTTATTGTAGCATTGACTTGGTCAACGATATTGTAGCATTGACTTTGGTCAAAGTTACTGTAGCTGCGTTGACCGTTGATAGTTACTGTAGCATTAGTTTTAAAATATTTATAACTCTTTCATCTGGACTCCCTTTTTAGCAAATAAGATATCATTAGAAAGGTCTTTGAGTCTAGTTTCTAATGGTACAAGTTTTATTTGAAAATTGTTTATTGTTTGACAATTATATCCAGAGTAGTGATCAAAGATCAAAATTATAGTAGGGATTTTTCCTATTTTGTGACCTTGACATGTTTTTGCATGATTCTCATGTAGGAATAGATTCTTTAATGCATCTTCCATATCTTTTGGGATGTTGTGACTAGATTGAGGTAGAGGGAATTACCTTCTATCATCTTACATATCTTCGAGGAAGGTTCAAGGTAAAATTATGCAATCTCAATGTGAGTAAGCAACCTTGCAAAATTAATTTATTAAATTAGTCAAAGCATAATAAAAATCTCATTTACATTATTTGTGAAATTGAGAAGATTACCAGTGTATGTTCAAGTTGAGAAAAATCACAATATCATTAGGAATTATTTTATTACCTTATGTGAATTAATTTCTCTAGTTGACTAAATAATTAGATGTGGTAGTTCCTTGAATAAATTGGAATATTTTGTGAGAATATGATTATATGTCATGATTGTAATTATGTTTGATGCATGAATAAGGTGAGGGATTGATCAACCAACAAACCTGAATAAGGTGAGGGATTGATCACCCAACAGACCTGAATAAGGTGAGAGACTGATTACCCAACAGACCTGAATATACCAATTAGTAAATCCATGGATCAATATTTCTAAGGATAAACATTGGGGAGTGTAAACCTATTGAGCACCAACAGATTTTCAGGCTTAATATAGTTATGAGAACGTAAGCTCATAAGGTTCTCAAAAATAAAAGAGCGTAAACCTATTAAATACCAATGATTTTGGCTCAATATAGTTGTGAGAACGTAAGCTCACAAGACTTTTCAAATTGACATAAAACGCTGGTGTCTATACATATAAATACATTGAATGTATTGAATTAATTGATACCTTTTGATTAATTAGCAATGTGGTATTTGTGCTTGTGATATTTTCACGTACAGTTGTTTACTCACTGAGTTTTGATTAACTCACACTCTTTATGATTATCTTTTCAGATACAGTGGTTGAGAAGGAGGATTAATAGCCTTTAAGGTTATACTCTACTTTTGTCTAGTGAACAAATAAATATATATTTGTAAGGATTAGGAAATGCTCTGTAATCTAGTAGGTTACCTAGGCTTATGAGGTTGTATAGTACTGTGTAATGTATGAATATTGAACATTTTTTGAATATGTATGCAAAATATCTTTCTTGAAAAATTTATGATTAACATAGTTATGGATATTAAGAATATTTATAGAGATTATGGGGTATCACAGAGGTACACCCTAAGTATTTTATGTTTATCTTACATGTAAGTTTTGGGACGTGACAATCAAAATGTGGAATGATATATTTATTAGTATATAGTATATAGTAACATTCCACAAATATGTTATTATTGGCATTAATACATGGAATTAATATGTAAATTAATTATCTTATAAATTTTTTAATCTTTGTATACTTATAATGCAGTTCCACCAAGAAGCATCTTTATTTAATGCTCTCATTAATGTTGTTTCATTTAATGTTGTTCTCCCCCATGATGTTCTCCTATTTGCATTGCTCTTCCATCTTCTTTTATGCCCTGTTTGAGTAAATAGATTATTTAGGTGTTTATAAAACAAGCATTTATCATATAAGCGCTTATATTTAAGTTATTTCTACAATTGAAAAGTTTATGAGAGCAAACTTCACATAAGCTATTTTCAGCTTATGAACATAAGCTGAGCTGAAAATAAGCTGAAAACAACTTATGGGTATGCCATAAGCTATTTCTATAGGCTCTTCCAAACACTTGCATAAATGCTTATGCTATAAGATAAGTCAGATAAGCTCAAAATAAACTCTTCCAAACACACCCTTAATGTTTATCTCCCTCAATCATTTAATGCTCTTGCATTTAATAATGTTTCATTTAATGCTCTTGCATTTAGTAATGTTTCATTTAATGCTCTTAACTTCATTCTTTGATAATCCCTCTGGCTCCTTTGACATCTTTGACTGTCACCATTCCATTATTATTCTTCATGCATTTATTGCTCTTTCATCCTTATTTTAATGCTCTTTCATTTTCATTGATTGATTCCATCCATGCTTATTTATTGCTTTTTCATTTAATACTCCTTGATATGTGCTTTTTTTTTCCATTGCTCTTTGGCTTCCCACTCTTATCTCTGGCATTCCTCACTGACATTTTCTCTATCTACTCTTCTATGATTTTGATTGAAATTGTCAACATCCTATTCTATATATGCAACAATTAAATGTTTTTCATCTCCCTCTTTCTTTCTTTTTTTCAAAATTCAAAATTTCAAATTTGTAATCGTAATGCCTAGGCTTCTATCATTATTGGCATTAATACGTGGAATTAATACATAAATTAATTATCAGATAAAATTTGTTAATTATTGTATATTCATTAGTATATAGTAACATTCCAATTGGAATTAATGCACTTTCTTTATTTGATTTTGATTTTGATTTCTTTTCAAATTATAATAATTTCAATAATTTTATTTCTAAAATTTTATTATTATAGCACTTTCTTTATGTAATTTTATTTAACTTTTGATTTCTTTCCAAATTACATTAATTTAAAAAATAATGTACTTTCTTTTTATTAATTTTGACATGTAGTTTGAAATGAAATCAAAATTTGGAATACTATCCTAACATTCATTATACTATAGTCTTAGGTAATTTTGGATTTGGAATATTACTATTTGTTAGTGATATTTTTTGTTTTCATTTTTCATGAGATATTTTTCAATATTGTTTTAAAAGCAAAAATTTATTAGCTTGAAATGGAACCAAAATCTAGAATGTTATCCTAATATTTATTAGTATATAGTATATAGTAACATTCTAATGAATATGTTATTATTGGCATTAATACGTAGAATTAATACATAAATTAATTACCGTATAAAACTTGTTAATTATTGAATATTCATTAGTATATAATAACATTCTAACAAATATTTTAATTTGATTATGGAATTAATACGTGAACTAATGCACTTTCTTTATTTGATTTTGATTTTGATTTTGATTTCTTTCCAAATTACAATAAATACAATAATTTTATTTCCAAAATTTTATTATGATAACATTTTCTTTATGTAATTTTATTTGACTTCAATTTCTTTCCAAATTACAATAATTTAAAAAATAATGCACTTTCTTTTTATTAATTTTGACATGTAGTTTGAAATGAAATCAAATTTTAGAATGCTATCCTAATATTCATTATACTATAGTCTTAAGTATTTTTGGATATGAAATACCATTTTCAAATGATTATAATATTGATCAGTTATAATAAAGTCTTACGTGAATTTTTAATCTGGAGCCCCATTTTCCTCCCACACATTTTTTTTTTTCTGAATTTGAATTTTGTGACATTGTCTACATGTAATCCAATATTAAAATGAGTTGATTGTATTTGCCTTTGTTTTCTTTCCAAATTTCAATAATTTCAAAAATAACACACTTTCCTTTTATGAATTTGAGATGTGATAACATTTATACTAAAAGCATTTAGAGATTTGATAATCATAAAATTTTTCCAAAGAGATTATGATTATTAGTCATACCAGTTAGACATGAATACTAAGTTGAGACACAATCAGTCAACTACCATTACAAAAACTTACTGATTTCTCAATATTTCTAAGTAATATTATTGGAGCACCAATCTTCAACTTTAGTTCATGGTTTGGAACATCAGACAATTTGATGTTGTTCATAAATTCTTTTGTGTATAGATCATCCATTGTATCAGTATTTGTATCGATTTTACAAACAGTATTAGAACTTAAATATTCTTATTCTTCTCCTGAAAGTAAAGATAACATGTATTCATTTATGGTGTCAATATCTTTCAACCTTGGAGCAACGACTGCTCTTTCTTTGAAGTAACTCAAACTGATTAAATTGTTAATGAGATCAGGATATGTACTTTTTACGATCGAAGACACAGGATCATCAACAATGATAATTAATAAGTCATCAAGAATTTCAATAGTTGGCACACCAATATTAGAAAATGACTTAACTTATTCAACATCAACTATTGATTCAAATGTCTAGAGTCGCATATTTTGAGTCAAATGTATAACTTTGCAATTTCAAATGTAAGAAGAATTAATTGTGGAGAACATGATCTTTAAATAAATTAGTATAGAATATATTCTCAAATTTTATGATTATCAAATCTCTAAACATTTTTAGTATAAATGCTATCACATCTCAAAATTATTTAAACAAAACTAGAAACAACATTAGAATATCATTATATATATTTACTAGTGTAGTGACCCATACGATATATGGACATTTCATTAATATATAGACATAACATATGTTCAAATTTAAATATTTACTTATTTCAACACAAGTTATTAAAAACTTCTTTATATACTATATTTAATGTTGTTATGGTAGGATTACTATTTTTGTCAAAAATCTAAATTTGTAAATCAAAATTTGTAGACCATCTTTGATGGTGTAAATATTGGGCTTGCTATATACAAACCAACTACTAAAAATAATTGACCTTGATTTTTGTTGATTGTCATTGCAAAGCACAATGTTATTGGAAACTGGCATCTTTTAATTAAGTTGAAAAGACAATCTCTAATGGAGTAGTTATTATCTTGGGAATCATGACTTTTTCTCTGATATTTTTTTGAGAGATAATTATTGTTTCAATGACATACACTACAAAAAAAAAAAGCCAGGATTAGATAAGGTTTTAGGGATGAAATATGTCCGTTTCAGATTTCGTCCCTAATCTGCCTCAAATTCCATCCCTAATTTGAAATTTAAAAACCAAGAATCAAAGGTAGATTCTGGAATGGAAATTATCCATCTCTAACTGCATTTTCATCCCTAATATTAGAGAAGGATATGGATTTTCCGTCTCTAATATTTTCTGAAATTTTTAAACCACTTAAAAATTAGAGATGGATAATTTTCATTTTTTTTCCTTCTCTAACTAATTTGAATAATTTTTTAAATATGTTAAAATTTAGGGACGAGTATGTCTATCCCAAAATATCTGTTTCCAATTAAGCAAACTTAAAACAATGTTGTATTAGGTCTGAAACAGATATTTCCGTCTCTAAATGCATTTTTTTAAATGACGTCGTTTCATAATTGTATTAACATGTGCCCTATTCCCCCATATCTCATTCTTGTCGTTGTCTCTGACTCCGCCTTTCTCCAAATCCTCTTCCCCTTCCCATTTTTTTCCTATGATCCAGCTCAATATCTCTCTCTCGCCATCGCCTATGGTCGCTCTAGCCTTTACTTGTTTCAGGAATGTTTCTTCAAACTAATTAGTGAAGTTTTGTGTAAATCTATATATAGTCTTTCTCTTCGCAACTGAGCATCTATAACCGAGGGAAGGAGACTTCTCTCTTTTTTTTTTCAATTTGAGTTCTTGGGTTGGGAAGGGAGCAAAGTGAAGATTTGTATATGATTTTCATGGTTTCAATTAGAACCGAGGAGAATGGAGCTCTTGGGCTGGTTCTTTGTTTAAATAAGTAAAAGTTTTGAGTTGAAATTGGTTTTAATTGTTGGGTATTTGCTTCCAGCTTTTCTTTATGGTGTTTGTTTGTTGTTGGAGCCTCCTTCTTCTTGAGAATAGATGGAAAAATCAGATTTGTGGAAGCTTGAGGAGAAGTGGCTGATTTGTGAATTGTAAATAGGTCAATTTCGTTTTTCCTTTTATTTTTTTTCTCTTTCTGCTGTCTGCCTATGTAACCAAGAGGGTGGCATATTCTCTTTCTAATCAGAAGATATTTGGGACTGAATGATGAAATCTGATATGTGGTATATATGTTTTGTTTAAAATGTAGTAGAATTTTCTGATATTTTGTTATGTATATATGTTTGTTGATCTACTTATATGCTGAACATGGAAATTATTGAACTGTTTTGAGAATTGATAAATAACCTTGAAAGCTTTCAAATTGAGTCATGACAGCATATCTTTAGTATTATGACTTTGAAGTCCCAATTCTTTAGTCATAAAATTATTTTGAGATTTATATGCATGATAGTAAAACAAATTATTGTATATAAATTTTGATAGAATTTATTATTAATTCATGAAATTTTATATTTTCTTTTGATCATTATTTTGTCTTAGCAACATAACTCTACAAAAGCAATATTGTTTTCTGGTAGGGTATTTTATTGTTATCTGACTGGTCAAATTTTTATTTTATCTCTATTGAACTTTCCAATATTGTTTTTCTTTTTGATCTCCATTATAAAATTAACATAAAAATAAACACATTATTAATTAACTTAATTGAAATAAGGAATTTGAGGTGTGTGTTAACAATAAAATCATAAAAGAATTATCTGTAAAAATAAAACGTAATTGAAAAATACTCTAATTCTTTAGGAATCAAAATATAATTTTTCACCTTATTTTTTTAGCTAATATTTTCGACCAGTTGGAGATAAGTGAGTTATGTTTTTCAAACTGTAGTTGTCATTAATTATGCTTATTAACTGTGTTGTCTATATTTGAACTGGTTAGTTTCTATCTTGTTATCAAGCCGCTTAGAGAGATTGGCCCTATCATACAGGGAAAATTTAAGGCCCTGGCATTTACCCGTGGCACCACACCTGATGACTTATGGGACCTATGGTTTGCCGAATGGGCAATAATTTCTCCTAGTTAGTTCATAGTTTTTTCTCATAGACTGTAAATATTTAAAGTATCATTTATTCTTTTACTTGTTGCAAAAATGTAACAATTGGTTGTCTGAACATGCAATCCTCCTCAGGAAGAACTGGGATATCAAGTGCGGACATATCTTACACCGTATGATGGGCAACGTCTGTATGAATGGTTTGAAAAGCAACAGAGGCCCAATTGGATAAGTAAGGATATAATGAAACAACTGGTTGAGAAGTGGTCAACCGAAGAGTACCAACAAAAATGCCAGAAGGCACGACAAAACAAGGCCTCAACTACTGGAGGGACACTTCACACGGGAGGTAGCTTTCTGGCCTCCAAGCACATGTGCTGCCCGGTAAGTCCAGGTTCAACATCTTACTTAATTTTCTTTTTTAAAAGGCATGGTCAAGTAATAGACAAATTTACAATATTTTTTTATTTGCAGGAGAGTGAGATTGGCTATAAGCCTAGGCTGGTAGACTTGTTTATGCGTAACCACCAAAAGAGGAGCACATGAGAGTTTGTGAACCAACGATCATGGGAAGTTTACATGAGTATACTTAGACATCAAACTATTTTTTTGCATTAAACTATTTTTTTTTCTGTATTATATGAAACATATGTTGACTTTTGACATTTAATGTATGAATGTTTAATAGGAAAAGTATACACAGTTAAGATCATTGCAGACATCTGCAACTGGTGCAGGTGTTGAATCTAGGGATGACAGTGCCGACGACACCACGTTGTGACTACACGCGGTTAAAGGGAAGAACAACAAGGGGTCGCATCTTTGGCACGGGCTCTAAGGCGCGTCGGATTGGTTCTTCGAGTAGCCAGCATGTTTATTCATCCAGTCTCCATCCTAACTTCGAGGAAGAGTTACATCACCACATGTAGTCAGTGATGGAGCAATTGAAGACTCGGTGATGGAGCAATTGAAGACTTAGCAGGATCTCCTTAGTAATACTGAGGAAGCACTTAGCACGGTGAACCAACGTTTGGAGCAATGTACTCAGTTGATATAGAGTCATGCAACCATGCTAGACTAGGGTTTTTATATGAGATTGATTGTACATCAGGATTGACTGTAATATTTTTTTCTTCATTTAAGACCTTGGTGTTCATTGCTATGTTTATTCATTATTGTTGGAATGTTTGTTGGATTTCTGACACAGATTTTCAAAACTAGGTAATTAATTTTTAATTTTAATTAAAAAAAAAGTAATGGATCAAGGGCAGATTTCTAGGACGGATTTGTTTCGCTCGAAAAGATCCATCTCTACTTAGAGGGATAAGTTAAGAACGGATAAAACCCATCCATAATTACGGACAGAAAAAATATGTCTTTGATTGGGAATTACATCCCAAATTAGAGACAAATTATCCTGCTCCCAAATCAATCCCAAACTTGGGACGAAATTTTCGTCCCAGATTTAAGACGACCAGGATATGTCTCAGACATTCTAAGACAGAGTTTTTATCTGAGACAAAATTATTCTGTCTCAGAAATCTGAGATAGGTCATTTATCCGTCCCAGAAACTATGAACAACCACGTCATTGATGGATTAAAATCCGTCTTTGATTTCGCCCCTGGCATATCAAGGACAGAATTTTCCCAAATCAGAGACGGAAAATTCCTTCTCTGATTTTCTGTTTTTTTTATAGTGATATTTACCAATTCAAGACAATCAATTCACTACCATTACAAAGACCCATTGATTTCTCAATATTTCTAAGTAATAGTATTGAAGTATCAATCTTCAAATTTAGTTTATGGTTTGAAACACCATTCAGTTTGATGTTGTGCAAAAATTCTTATGTGTAATGATTATCCATTGTATCTATATTTACATTGACTTTATAGACACTATCAAAACTTAAATATTTTTATTCTTCTCCTAGAAGTAAAGATAATATATATTTATTTATGGTGTCAACATCTTTTCTACCTTAGAGTAAGAATTGCTCTTTCTTTGAAGTAACTCAAACTTTCTAAATTGATCATAAGATTAGGATATGTGCATTTTATAATCGAAGATACAAGATCATCAACAATTTTAATTAGTAGGTCATTAGAAATTTTAAGAGTTGACACACCAAAATTTTTATAATCCATATTTTTTTCACCAACACTAATGATGTTGGAATATTATTATAAAATAATAAATAATAAGTGCTTTATCTCCTATTCTACCCGTTGGCAACTTTAGATCCCATATAGATTAAAAGTGCATTACACCATCTTCATTACATGCTCTACATTGATTCCCATATTATTGCATTGTATACGTTGTAACATTGGAGCTTTCCTATTGATTTCTGAACCTTGCACTTTATATATTGTTTATTGTCTTGTACGTCGGAACAATCAAGTGAAATGAAAGACTTCTTAATTCACTTGACTTATGGTGCCAACGCATCCAGTAGCTAACGGGAATTCGGGAACGACAAGCACTATATATACATGTGTGTGTCTTTGTATATATGTATATGAGATGGAATAAAAATATATATAAGATATATATTTGTGTGATATTTTAGATAAAGAAAGTGTGAGAGAAGTTGGGTCTAACTTTTTTTTATGTGTAAAAATAGTAAACAAATTTGTGAGTCTTTGACTGTTATATCACCCTTATATTAGGTAATATAACAAAACTAACCAATGAGAAATGTGAAATTACTTTTAAAAAAAATTAAGATACTCAAACATCAGTCTAATACCACGCAATTTATTTGTTAACTCTAATTTTTAATTCTTCTATTTTATGTTTATTTTTATTTTCAAGTTACTGCTCCAATAAATGATTCAATCAGAAAATAATTTGATTTATTCAATATAATTTTACAATGATTCTAAATATAAAATGTATTAATTGTGAAGAACATGTTCTCTTATTTACTTCCTCCTGATATCACTGACAATATTTATTTAGAGTTTCCACCAATTAATTGTGCAATAATTAAGCACATTATATAAGCATTTAACGTTGCGGTCTAAATTAGTATAGAATATATCCTCAGAAAAATCTGGACATCAAATAAAACCACACGAGTTTCTCGACAATGACGTCGCTTTATGCTAAGTCCGCATCTATTCTTGATTAGACCAGAAAACGACGTCGCTTGAATGTCACGCAGTATGCCTTTTTTTTTTTTTTCTGGGGGTAAATAAGTATTTTACTTTTACTCTTTCCGCAAGCTATTGTCTTCAACACTATACAATTCCTACTTCTCCTTGATTTACTCTTTTCCGATCAAATACTTGAACCAGATTTTTTCCAGTTTTCTGGTATATGACTCTTATTCTCCTCGATTTATGTCTCTGTTTTTTTTTTTTATGAATTAAAGTAGCTATTCATTTTCTTCATCGCAGCTAAGTAATTTCTCCTTCCTTTTTATTTAGCGCTGCGAATTTTATTAGTATATAGGTAGCTTCGCGGTTTAGTCTGTTACACACAAAGTATACACAGAAAATGGTAAGTTTGCATTTTCAATACAGTTTTCACAGAAAAGCATATATATATATATAGGGATATATATAGCTTGAAATGTAGAATTATTAAAGCTCTATCTATTGATTTTGCTTGTGTTCGCAGTTTTCTAATGAATATGGGTCTCGTGGCACATCGTTCGAACAATCATATCGATGTTACCCTGCTGCTTTCATTGAGAAGGTCAGCATTTGGACTTTTAGACATTCTTGAATAGACTCAGTTTATATATAGATTCATTAATTAGTGTTTATTTGCTACGTGTGGTTCAAAAGGTGATTATCTCATTGTTTCCTTTCACTCAAGTGTGAATGAAGTTCGAGTTCATAAATGACGTAATAAGCTGAGTTCATAAAGAAAAATCCTTCCGCAGTGATCAACTTCCTTGTTTCTTTCCTTTATGATTCAATATAATGCAAAAATCATACTTCATTAATAAGAAGTGTAAGTGCATGCCTTGTATGCTACTAAAAGAAAATTTCATGCTGAACAGAAGCTCTGTGTTGTATATATGGAGATGAAGTTTAGCTTTGAATCTAAAGACATGCATTGATAGGCATAATTGTAAACTCTGTGGACGCAAATTTAGACACTCTTTGGTGTAAAAATTAATATTATTTTGTTATTCATCATGTTGTGCTTAGAAAACTATTCTGACCATCATTTTTTTTTTTTTGGGTTTTTGAATCTGCAGCCCCAAATTGAAAGTGGTGATAAAAGTAAGTTTCTGCATCCAAGCAAGTATAGGTTTTATAAGCTTCTCTAAATTATCTGTCCAATTCTAATCTTAATTTTTGTTGTTTCAGTTATAATGCCTCCTTCGGCCCTCGATCGTTTAGGTAAGTTGTTTCAATTTCATCGCTTATATCTCTGTTGCATATTCTTCTCAAGAATATATTATGTTGTAATTAAATAGACAAATCAAGCTAATCATGAATAGATATGTAAGCCTGCTATATACACATTAAACTCACCTTAACATATTGGCATGCCTATTCATAATTATTTTTACTCACTTATCTTTAGTAGATCGTAGAAAATGCTAACATCAAAGTGTAACTATGCAGCATCTTTACATATTAATTATCCGATGTTGTTTGAACTCCGAAACGATGCTACTGATAAGGTTTCTCATTGTGGGGTTCTGGAGTTCATTGCAGAGGAAGGCATGATATATATGCCTTACTGGGTAGGCATTTTAAAGTTTACACACACACACACACACACACACACACATATATATTATGTACATATATCTTTTTTTGAAGCTGCTTTTTGATGAACTGTTCTGATACAGATGATGCAGAACATGCTATTACAAGAGGGTGACATTGTAAGGGTGAAAAATGTGACACTTCCTAAGGGAACATATGTTAAATTACAACCTCACACCGACGATTTCTTGGATATCTCCAATCCAAAAGCTATGTGAGTTGATCATCTTCATGTTCATTGAATGCAAATCATGCAAGTTAGAGTCCAAAAATATGTGTCTATTCCAAATTGTTGAGTTTGAAATCTTCTTCTTCTGGTTCTAAACTCTTTATAAGTATGTATACGTATTCCTGAAAAGCATATGCAATGTCTTTATGTCATGTTAATTCAATTTTGGCTATCATAGGTATGTCGGTTATCTAGCATTTCTATGTATGTGTGTATGTATATAGAGTTATATGGTTTGATTTATAGTGAAAATATAATAATGATATGAATATTGTGATATGAAAAAATTTTAATTATTTATGTATAATTTAAAAGAATGAATCCTCAGTAGTTACTGCACATGATACAATAGGAAAGAGAGAGAGAAATAAAGGTGTAGGTCTCATATATATCCATATGGGACTGATATATGGAACCCACATCCTGTCTTTCTGTCTCTCTCCTACTGCACTATATCTGTTTATTTAAAAAATTGAGAGAATCTAAGCTTATAATTTAAAATTTTGCATCATATATATACGAGTATTTGACGTGTTCAAATTAAACATGAATCATTTTTAAATGTCTATCCTTCATAATTAGTAGTTCTTGAGGCATCTAGGCTTCTCCTTAAAGTTTAAAGTAACTTGGATTTTCTTTTCTTTTCTTTTTTTCATACAGGTTAGAGATCACTCTGAGAAATTTTACTTGTTTAACCACTGGAGACACTATTATGGTGGCATATAACGACAAAAAGTATTACATAGATATCATAGAAACCAAGCCTGCTAATGCAATAAACATCATCGAGACAGATTGTGAGGTGGACCTTGCTCCTTCCTTGGATTACATGAAATCTGCAATGCAGAAAGGTGCATTCTTCTCTTTCCATTGTGCTTTGTGTTTTATATATAGGAGTCACTTGGATAGGAGATACTATTTATGTCTAATTTGGAGGATACTTGTAGTAATACAATGTGATTTTAAAGTTGTTTATATTGTAAAAATATCATTTTCAGTATCATTTTTATCTCAAAATTTTATTTTGTATTAATTTTATCCTACATCTTTTCAGTTAGTTTTAATTTTGTCTTTGGGTTTAGCACTGTCTAAATTATTAATAATAGATACTAATATGATCATCCTTATTACACACATTAACGTCAATTCGTCTAACTAATAAACACATTTCATATTAGATATTACCTCGAAATAAGAAATTTGTTGTCTTATTTTGCTCTTAAAATACTCTTAAATAATGAAAGACAATTTTATCATTACATGATAATATCTTATATGAACATATTTAGCTCGACGAATTGGTGCAAACGTATGTAATAAAGGTGACCATGTCAACGTCATGTCAATTATAATTTAAACAACATTGAGCTTATGGATAAAAAAGTGAGACAAAATTTACACAAAGTAAAGTTTTGGGAAAAAATTAAAACTTAGGTCAAAATTATTCATGTAAATGGTGCTTTTGCCTTCTTAAAATGATATTGACTTAATTTGTGTTCCTCCTCTCAGGCATAGTTGGTAAAGATTCTAAGTTCTACCCTTTTTTCTGGAAGTGGAAAACGCCTGGATGGGAAACCCCTGAAGTATCAGTCTCCTTCACTGTCTTTTCCATTTCCAAATGGAAATTCACAAAGCAATGGACGTCGATCTCAGGGAAAGCTGGTGTTTGGATCTGAAGTATACCGTACTAATGAAATAAGAAAGGTAATTCCTTGGCTTCTTTCTAATATTTGAATTTGGATATTGTCAATATTTTAAGGTGTAAATTATCAATTTGGTTCCCAAAAAAATTATAATTGTTTCAATTTAATTGCTAAAAGATCAAGTATCTTAATTTAATTTATAAAAAAATTGTGTTTATTCTAATTTGGCCTATCTTTTTATCAATGTAACTTTTAAATTTTGTGATTTAACAACAAAAATTATTAAATTTGGACAAATGTAATTTTTTAAAGATTAAATTGAGACACTTAATCTTTTAAAGACTAAATAAAAAACTGTAATTTTTCAATAGCGAAATCATTAGTTTACTCTTTTAAGAAATTGGCCATATTATTCCACTTGAGTGGTAAATCTCAAAATGTGTTTAAATCACATGTACAATAATACACGTTTCTCTTCAAAAATTGTCAATTATTTTGAAAGGATCCAAATTCTTGATATTTTACAATCAACTAAAACTATATATTCATGCTTCACATATAGGATATCTTTTAATTTAGTCTCTTCTAAAATTATATTTTTAATTTGGTCTCTCATAAGAGAGATATTTCTCAATTTAGGCTCTTATAAAATTATTTTTTTCAATTTAATTTCGTACAAACGAATATTTCTAAATATAGTTGTTCACAAATAAATATGATACCAATAACTTCCTTTTATTGTTAATAATGAAATGAACAAATGAGATGATATGTAATATATATTTTGACAAGTTACTACATAGTCACCACTATATAATATATAAAAGATAAAAGTATATTTTATGTCCTTAACATTTACTCCTATTTTCATATATTCCCTTCAACTATTTTTGTATTAAATATGTCTTACATATTTCAAATTTTTACAAATATGTCCTTTTTTGTAACACCGTCAACTGGGTTAACGAAATTGCTAGATATGGCATATGGATTTTTTTATTTTTCTTTCAAGAACTTTTTTATTTATTGACTTAAGTCCTTGGTCAAAAAAAAATATTTTTGTCTTTTGCATGATTTAAGATCATATTTAGGTTCATCTAAGTCCAAATATTGTGAATATATTTTTTTCTATAATTAAATCAACCCCTGTTAAATTTTTAGTTTATTCAGTTTAGTCCCTATCATGCATTTTACGTATTTTTCTCATAATTTTGATTTCCGAACCTACCCAGAATTTCATCTAGATGTTGTTAGGACATATTTGATCATTTCCATCCCAAAACAAGGCAAAACATGAATTAAATGAAGTTTTGGAAAAACTCAAGCTATCACAATATTCATCACGTCTTGCCTCTGTTTTTGTGCCGTACACATGTTTTCTCTTTTTTTTTTTGATCTTCTATTTAACCTTAAAGCTCTTATTTACTTGGATTATAACATATAAATTATCTCCAATCATATGCAACCTAAAAAGAAGTTCAATGCTTACTTGAGACTTTTTGCTAAAATTTTTTTGCACTTTGTTGTTTCCTCTTTTTACTGTTGTAAATAGATGTCTAGAAACCTTAGAATGCCACTGATTTATGATCACTTTGGACTGCACTTAGATGACTTAAAGTAGCCTATTGTTTTGGGTTAGAAAAATAGGTGTACATCTCTCTCATTCTCTCGGTTTTTACTCTGTTTTAGGCGTAGTAAAACAAAGCAAAATTTTCCACTAACAAAATCAAGTTGTCTTAATCTAAGTTTTGGCTAGGGGTTGATCCAATGTCTTAATCCAAGTTAGAAATGAAATCATGAGGCTAACTAGATAAAAAAACAGAAAAAAAAAAAGAACGAAGCAAGAACGACATGAATAGTCAGGTAAGCTTGAAGAATTCGAAAACTGAATTTTTAATTCATTGTTTACCTTGTTTTAGGATGGGAATGACCGGAAATATCCTAAAAACATCTAGGATGCAATTTTGGACTGGTTTGAAAATCAAAACCGAGAGTTGGACGTGATACAAGCATGATAGGGACTAAACTGAATAAATTGAAAGTTTCATAGGGGTTGATTTAATTATAGAAAAAATATATTCACAATTATTTGGACCTCGATGAAGTTAAATATGATTTTAAATCATACAAAATACAAAAGAAAAATTTTGACCAAAGACTAAGTGAATACACAAAAAAGCTCTTGATAGAAAAATAAAAAGTTCATATTTTAGCATGTGGCCACGTGACAATGTTTTTAGCCATGTCATGTGTCACGACCCGTTTTCTGGGCACATGACCGGCACAATGATGAATATCCCATCACTGTAAGCCTTTCGATAAATTCTACCCATGAGTTAAATTATTAGTCATTATCTCTACATTATCAAAATAACCATTCTTGAAGAAAATATATCAAATTTTCTTATTTGAAATTCATAGAGATTATTTGCATATAATAATAGATCCTCAACATAAAATACATTTATTGTACTGAAATACAAGCCAAATACCAAACCCCTGACCTAGATGTCCTAGACGATTACAGAGCAACATAATCTACAACAATAGAGGGGCCTACCCGACAGTGGGAATGTCCAAAGTGATCTACTCTTCTAGCGGATATTCTTCATCGGCAACCTGATCTGAACAAAAAGGTTGTACAGAGAGTGTGAGCTTTTAAGCTCCGTGAGCAAATCGGCCTCGCGTTAATAAAATTCAAATACATTACCAGTCATGCAAGCATATCCGAAGGCTCATACTCAACCAATAAACATAGTTAGAAATTACATACAAGAAGATAAAAATTCATCCAATTCAACAAACGTTACTAGTACCCATCAATGGCAATATATCTCGGAGAGCGCACACAGGCCAGCTCACCAATTCTGTATATTTCCGCCATGATGCACAACCAATTCAACAAACGTTACTAGTACTCATCAATGGCAATATATCCCGGAGAGCGCACACAGGCCAGCTCACCAATTCTGTATATTTCCGCCATGACGCACAACCTCATCCTCTTAGCTAGGGCGCCTCACGGATTTATCACCAATCCGGGCTATATCCCTACTGAGGGAATCGTTGTCTCCACACTCATTGGTCAAGACACCCTTTCAACCGGGTTTTCCGTCTTGCCGTGAGAGGGGGTACTGTCCCGCTCAATCACAATCAATAGTACAATATTTCATATCATAATCAGAAGCACAATATAATATTCATCCATATAACAGGTATAGTATATAACTATATTATAGATTTATAAACCACATATCAAGATAACAATTAATCCGTTTTTTGAAAACATTCAAACTTCACATCATCATAAGATACTTATTTCATTTTATCCATACTTGTGGATTAATTATCTCATTTAGATTCGTCATTCTGAATCCAATTTCCCCTATGAATCTTGGGAGTGTCCTACGACATACTTTTTATCACCAGTAATGCTAAAACTCTATTAAAACGGGGTCGTTTCACTCACCTGAATTCCGTACGAGCATCGCTTCTCTAAGTCGTTACAGACAAGAGTACTCAGGTGAATTTCAGTGTTCTGCTACGGAGATTTTCATGAAAGATTAGAGAAAATACATTAAGATTGTTTTCGTACAGATACTGTTCATACATACGGTTACTATTCATATGGTTACTATTCATACGTACGGGTACTATTTATACCAGAAATAGAGAATACAATCTGTAAAAGAGTACACCAGGTAAGTTCCCAGGAAAGAATGGAGGGTCACACTGGACACACTTAAAAATCAGGTCTTTCCTTAGCCAGAACTTTCCTAGACATGTATTCTTCACAGTTTACATTCTATTTCGGTAATCAGAAAATCAAAATAACATATAAACAGCTAACGACAATTTTTTTGATGTGGAAGATCGGCCAAAGTCGCAACCACAGAGCATACTTAAGAAAATAACTTCTAAAATTTGAAAGACATAGAAAGGGCATAGTATCCTTACCTAAGCAAAAAAAAAAAAAGAAAGGCCCAAAATCTCAGAGGCCTAGCTTTGGAGTAAGAGAAACTTAAAGAGAGAAGAAGAGAAGTTGAAGGTGTGAGTTTAGAAGTGAAATGGAAGGGCCTATTTATAGCAAAAGTCAAGGGTACTATGCACTAATAAAATATTCAATTTACTATTCATGAAAATGACATTTCTAATAATGTAGTTACTGTGCACTACGACCTTTGTTATTACTATTAGAAACTTAAAGGAAAAACTATCCTTTCACCTTAAACTTTTAAGTTTCTTTTCAATTCAGTCCTTTCAATTTAGTCCCTGAGGGTATTTTTACACATAAAACGTCATTTTTTCCTACGAACTTCTTTCTAGTTGTCTCTTATGACCAAACCACATCTAGTACTTAACATTTCGATTGTATAAATGAACAGTACTATATACGTAAATAGTATTATATGAATAAATAGTACCGTATATTGAAATAGTAACAGTAGTTTGTAAATAAATATTTATATTTTATTTTTCATGGGTATTACACCATGTGTTATGTAAGCAATTCCATTAAGCAATTCCATTAACCCAATTGACTTACAAAAAAGGGCATATTTGTTAAAATTTGAAACATGTAGGACAAAAAAAAAATTAAAGGATATAAATGAAAATAGCAAAAGGTACTTTTGAACGTAAAGGTACTTTTGCCTATATAGAATGATAGTTATTTTTTTTCAATAAAAAAATAATTTATTAAAGAACATGTTTTAATTTATTCTCTTCAAAAATTATATTTTTAATTTAGTCCCTCATAGGGGAGATATTTTTCAATTTAGTCTCTCATAAAATTGATTTTTGAATTTGGTCCCTTGCAAATAAATATTTTTCAATTTGGCCTCATATAAATAAATATGTTATCAATAATATTTTTTTTCTGTCAATTTGTTAATAATGAAATAAATGGGATATGTAATGAATTTTTTTGACAGGTTGTTAACTTAGTAACCATTATACGGTATATAAATTGATTGTTAGTTTTATTAATAACAAATTAATTGAAAAACAAATTGTGAAGATAATTTTATAAAGGATAAAATTGGAAAATATCCTATATTTCAGGGATCAAAATGATAAGACAACTATCAATAAGGGTTGGGTTTTAATGGAAGAGATGTCCACATTTAATACTTGACAATGCTTCAAGCAAGAATGCCTCTAGTGCAAAATACCTATAAAAAAAACTAAAAGAAAAATGAGAAGACAACTCCATAAGAAATCAAAATGAGAAACACCTTATCTATAAACGACTTTTTAATCTTTTAAAATCATATGCTTATTTTCAAATGGTAATTAGTAGACTTTTAAACTGTCTTCTGTACACTTGGCAGGAAAAAGGGTCAAAACAAGAGCAACCCCCACAGAGAGAACCAAAATTTCAGGCTTTTATGGGGAAGAAGTATTCTCTAAGGGGTTGATCAAATCAGATGTTTTGAACTTTTACTGTACTGTATTTAGTCAACATATAGCAAGCTAAAGATGGAATAGCATAATGCAATAAATAAAACTAGTGTATCTGCTTGTTCCATGGTAGTAAGAGAAGACACCCATTGTAATACCCGTTAATTTCGGAATATAATTCGCTTAAGAGTATTTTAGAATTCTACAACGTTACTTTAGTTATTTATTTTGGTCATTTTTAATTTTCATATTTAATTGTTCTCTTTGAATATTATTTATGAAAATTGAGTTAAATGACTGGACTGAATATTTGCACTATGTGGGATATATTTTAAGAATGGTGAAATTCATGGAAAAGTGGTTTCAGAATGGTCAATTAGTCCATTTATTGTAAATTGACTGGATGGGTTTGGATGTTGGGTTATGGATACCCATGGGTTATTGAATAACCCATTAGAAATATTTAATATAAAGTTTCAATAGTACCCCCTCATTTTTCTCACGCAACCGAAGCCCTGAGGAAGTTTTCTCTCATTTCTTCATTCTCTTCTCAAATCCTTTCCTTGATCTTCAGAGCTTTGATTATTTGTTCGGTTCAAAGGCTTTGTAAGGATCGAAGGTAAGCTTTAATCTCATTATTTTCCTTAAATTTTAGTTTATGTAGAAGATCAGAGGAGGTTTTGTTCTTGAAGATTTTGATGATAATTCATGAATCTCAGTTGTTTTAGAAGTTATATTTGAGTTATAATCGGTTAAAAGAGTTGAAATTCTGGTTTTAAAACAAGAAAGGAAAGGATGAATTTGTGAGAAATTTCTGCAAAAACTTCTGCAAAACTCGAGTTACTGTAGCGACCAGAGATTTCGGAAAAATCTGAAAAATTTTCTTCAAGTACTGTAGCAGTACTGTAGTGTCGGCAGTCAATGGTACTGTAGCAGTCAACGTTACTGTAGCGACCGACACTGTAGCGAATCGTTACTGTAGCAAACCGTTACTGTAGCAATCAGAAAATTTTGCGTATTTTCGTGATTTTGTTTCCTTTCTTATGTTTCCTTGTAATATATTTTACTAGGAAATTTTCCTACACAAATTCTAGTGTGGAACAAGGTAAACTTGGACAAACATCAAGGTGAGTGAATAACCTTGCTCAGCTAATTTGATATTACTAGTCAAAGTATAATATAAGTCCCATTTACAATATTATTTGGATAATAAGCAATCAATTTTCATATGGGAGTATATGATGATCGGTAGAAATAAGAGTATGTAGAAATTATTTTATTTCATGACAATTGTACTATGTGATAAATTCTCACTATCTTATTAATGAGTAAAGATCTATGGGATCTAATACACAAGTTTGAAAGGGTTAAAGTCTCATACTACTCAGTGTATATCTAAGAAACCTATACACGAGTTGAAAGGGTTAAAGTCCCATACTACTCGGTGTATATCTAAGAAATCTTATACATGAGTTTGAAAGGGTTAAAGTCCCATACTACTCAGTGTTTATCTATGAAACCTATACACGAGTTGAAAGGGTTAGAGTCCCATACTACTCGGTGTATACCTATGAAATCTTATTCACGAGTTTGAAAGGGTTAGAGTCCCATACTACTCGGTGTATACATATGAAATCTTATTCACGAGTTTGAAAGGGTTAGAGTCCCATACTACTCGATGTATAAGACAATTAATTATATGAGTAAATGTGGTATTTGTACTTTTGATATTTTATATAGTACAGTTATTTACTTACTGAGTTTTTAAATAAACTCACACTCCCTATGATTATTTTTTCAGATACAGAAAACAAAGAAGAAGAGAATCCGTTTGAAGATTAGAAGCCCCTTGGGATTATTCTCTATTTCTGTCTGGTGGGATACCAGTACTTATTAATGTGGATACTAGAAACGCTCTGTACTTTCTATAGGTCTCCTAGGCTTGCGATGAGATAGAAATATCAGACTATGTATGTCTATATTTGCTTATAAGATGAATATAATTTTGTAGTGTGGAATGAATGATTAAGGTTGAATGTAAAACCTTACAGAATATATGTAAATGACGTATGTTTGAGAATTTTATTTAATGAATAGTATCTTTTCACATGTTCAATTTTTGGGATGTGACACCCATATGTTGCCCTAAGTCTTTTAGGTCACTCATTTGACAACAAAAAGAAGAAAGCCATTAATAGCGAATCATCTTCTGCAATGTAACATCTCACTTTTTATTTCTTTTAAAAATAATACTTTTACTCTAAATCAGTTTACTAAATAATTTTTGAATAAATTCTTTTCAAATAATTATAGATTTCACTATTCACAAATTTTACTATTTATGTGAATAGTAATCTCACAGAAAAACTGACAGGATTCTCACTAATCCTAATTATGTCTGAGCTTGAATATATACAAAAAATAATAATTTACATAATTTTTGTTATTCTCTTTACATCTTTGTATTATAAGCTATCATAAAATATATTTTTACACTTCAATCTCATGATTAATATCATCAAAGCATTCTCTTTTGTCCTTTTCCTGAAATGATCAATTTTCTAAAAGTAAGATATAAAATATTTTAGTAGCTAGTCATCTTATTAAAAACAAGTAAATACATGAGAAGATCATTTCAGCTATAAAAGTATAACATTACACTGATAATAATTAAATCTCTCCTGTTCACTATTGTAGAATAAGATTTATAATAAAAATTTTGTAAAAACTGATTATGTACATGAATATCATAGATTATAAATGAACATGCTTCTATAAAAGACTAGCTACCTTATTATGAAGAACAAGCTTGAATTTTAACTCTAGTTCTCTTCTTCCTATCTTACCAGTTCTCTTCCTTTCTTTCTATCTCTATTTTCTCTATTTTTTGTCTCTTCTCTCTTTCACGCGCATTCACACACACACACACACACACACACACATACATACATACATATATATATATATATATATATATATATATATATATATCTCCTTCCTTTCTCCTTTTCTGCATCTTTTTATAATATTTCTCACATCACTCACACATCCCTTTCTCTCTTTTCTCACTTTTACAAATATGACACTTACTCTCAATGTTGTCAGAACCAGCCCGGCTATTGACCCGGACAAGCCTTCTGGTCACCGGGTCACTGGTTCAATTGTCGGGTCACCGTGTCAATTGCTGACCCGGATAAATGCATTAAAAAAATTAAAATTATATATATACCTATATATCTTTACAAATAAATTAAAAAATAAATAAAATAAATAATTTACATGTAAATTTCACAATTTAAAGTCATAAACATCCAAAATAATTTCTAAACATCTATAATAATTTAAACATAAAGTCATAAATATTCATAATAATTCATAAAGTCATAAATAAAATCATCCAAATATAATAATTCATACATTTAAAGTCTTAAACATCCATAATAATTTATAAAGTCATTAATAATTAAGAAAAATTACGTAATTTTTAAGAAAAAAATTAATTTATCCTCTTTAAATTAAAAATAATAATTTTGATATTTTATTTTATAGTATTTTCAATTTTATTAAAAAAATCCACCACTTGTAGAATTCAAATTAATCCTTTAAATGGCTTGTTATAAATTTAAAGGACTAATTTGAAATCAATATTTGTTATAGACTACTTTGAAAACGTTTATTATCTAACGTAATACTTTGTCATATTTTAACCTTAAGAAGTTAACTTCAATTTTAAATAAAATTTATGAAAATGAAAGAAGAATTTAACTAATATTTTTAGAGAAATAAAGTGAGAATATTATGTTTCAATTTGTTTGTAGTAGAACGGTGTAGATATGGAGAAAAAGAAAGCATTAATTTTTAGAGTAAATAAAATAAACTTTTTTTTGAGGATTATTAATTAATTTTAGCAATAAAAAAATTTAAAAAAATTTAAAAAAAAATTAAAAAAAAATCAGGGTCAATAGGTCACCGGGTCGACCGAGTTTTGACTAGGTCGACCGGGTCTTGACCGGGTCACGCGCAGACCGATCTAAAGTACTGACCCGGACTGGGTCATGTCCCGGGTCACCGGTTTCCAGGTCGACTAGGCCGGATCTATCCGGGTCATACAACACTGGTTACTCCTCCTCTTTCATGTCTCCCACTCATTCACACATTTCATCACACATGTAATACTAGATATATATCTACAACAAAAGGGGTGGTTGAAGATTCATTTCTCTTTACTTTTCTTTCTTTTATCATTTTGTCTCCTGCATCATTATCCTATCCCTTTCTCTTTACCGTCCATGTGGCATGAAATTTTGGTTATCTATATCTCTCTTGTTACAGAAGCCACTCTTGTTACATGAAGCAATTTATTTAATCAAAGATTTACATTTACTAAATAATTTTTGAATAAATTATTTTTAAATAATTATAAATTTTACTATTCACAAATTTACTGTTCATATAAATAGTAACCTTGCAGAAAATTTGACAAGATTTTCACTAATTATGTCTAAGCTTGAATATATATACAAATAATAATTTACATAATTTTTGGTATTCTCTTTACATATTTGAATCATGAATTATCACAAAATATATTTCTACACTTCAATCTCATCATTAATATCATCAAAGCCTTCGTTTTTGCCCTTTTTCCTGAAATGATTAATTTTCTAAAAGTGAGATATAAAATATCTCAGTAGCTAGTCAATTTATTAAAAACATGTAAATACATAAAAAGATCATTTCAGCCATAAAAGCATAACATTACACTGATAATAATTAAATTCTCTTATTCACTATGTAGAATAAAATTCTGTAAAAATTGATTATGCACATTGTAATACCCATGAAAAATAAAATATAAATGCGTGTTTGTGAACTACGATTACTATTTCAGTATACAGTACTATTCACCTGTATAATACTATTTACATATATGATACTATTTATTTATACAATAGAAATGTCAAGTACCATATGTGATTTGGTCATAAGAGAAAAACTAGAAAGAAGCTCATAAAAGAAAACGATGTTTTATGTGTGAAAATACCCTCAGGGACTAAAGTGAAAGGACTAAATTGAAAAGAAACTTAAAGGTTTAAGGTGAAAAGATAGTTTTCTCTTTAATTTTTTAATAGTAACCAATAATTCAGCTGCTAATCAAAGATAACCCGATTGCATCCCAAGAAAGAAAGAACACCTCAATTGGGCCTCTAACTTGTTCAAGGGCTAAAGGGCTTGGATTGGGCTTAACCATATTGTTAAAAGTGGAAGAAGTGTGAATAAGATTGCATGTGGGATGATTGCATTTGTTGAATATAGTTGTAGTCTATTACCTATGCATTTATTGTCTTTGATATTTAGCTACCTATGCATTTATTGTCTTTGATATTTAGCCTACACTACTTGACTTTTAGTTGATGTATTTAATGCATTAGTTGGAGTCTTTTGTCTTTTGTTTTGGAGACCCTCTATAAAAAGGGTCATTGCCATATGTTGTAAACCATCCTTAAATCATATATGAGATATTGGCATTTTACTTTCAAGAAGATTCTTGAATTCTTTCTCTTATCTAACTTAGGTTAGTGGCGAGAGCAGCTAGATTTCTTATCACTCACGTTCTTCTTTCTTGAGTGTGGCGAGATCAACCCATTTCTCTTAGTTGTGGCGCCCTTTGACTTATCAATTGAGTGATTTGGTTTTCTTTGTTTGTTTCTTTCAACCTATCCAGAAAATCAATTAAGTGTTTTCCCTCTGGAAATCACATCACTTCGTCTTTCCGTGATTTGCATAGTAAGTTAAATTATTAAAGTGTACAGTAAATTGAATTATTAAAAATGTCATTTTCATAAATAGTAAATAAAATTTTATTAGCGCATAGTATCAAATAGTATCATTGACTTTTCCTATAAATAGACCATTCCATTTCACTTCTAAACTCACACCTTCAACTTCTCTTCTTCTTTCTTTAAGCTTCTCTTGCTCTGACGCTAGGCCTCTCAGATTTTGGGTCTTTCATTTTCAGCTTAGGTAAGGATACTATGCTCTTTCTATGTCTTTCAAATTTTAGAAGTTATTTTCTTAAGTATGCTCTGTGGTTGGGGCTTTGGCTGATCTTCCACATCAGAAAAACTGTCCTTAGCTACCTATATATTATTTTGATTCTCTGATTACCGAAATATAATGTAAACTGTGAAGAATACATGTTTAGAAAAATTCTAGCTAAGGAAAGACCTGGTTCTTAAATATATTCATTGCGACCCTCCACTCTCTCCTGCGAACTTACCTAGTGTACTTTTTTACAGATTGTATTCTCTATTTTTGGAATAAATAGTAACCATATGTATAAATAGTGACTGTATATATGAATAGTGACCATATGTATAAATAGTAATCGTATGTATGAACAGTAACTGTATGAAAACAATCCTAACTTGTTTTCTCTAATCTTTCATAAAAATCTACGTAGCGGAATACTGAAATTCACCTGTGTACTCTTGTCCGTAACAACTTAGAGAAGTGATACTCGTACGGAATCCAGGGATAGATTCTTTGATGCATCTTCCACATCTTTTGATATGTTATGACTAGATTGGAATAAAGAAAATTACCTTCTATCATGTTACACATCTTCGAGGAGGGTTTAAGGTAAAATTGGGTAAATATCAAGGTGAGAGATCCTACCTTACCTTGTTTGCTTATTTAATGTATATATTAAAAGTGTACTATAAATAAATAAATATATATATATATATATATATATATATGACATGAAATTAATATATTCATGTTATGCATTGAAATGTGTGGTTCACGCCACTACGATTCCAAATCGCCCAGAATTGAATTTATGGCAATTTGCAGTATAGTGATCCCCAGGTCGTATTCACTCAAGGAGCCTCACTTCTTGATACTAATTAATTGTTCTAAACACCTAAACACCAATTAAGAGTACATAAACGTGGGGGGGTTTTGTAGCAGTACTAACAAAATAAATAAAACAGAACAGCAATTAAACACTACAACAACAGCAAAATATGCAGCAACAGCAGTAACAGCAGCAGCAGCAGCAGAAATTGCAAGATATTGACAGTAAAGAGACTATGTAATCAGTCACTAGGATTCATGGGAGTGTAACTATCATTACCTAACTCATTGATTCAGTTTTGTTCTCATTCCATTGTTTGGTTCTTTATGAAAATGTTTCTAGAATAACATCTAGAATTTAATGCTACTAATTACAGTCAAGAACATCTCTCTACTATAACTAGATGCATTCAGTGGAATATCTCAACCAAACCAAGTTAAATATATCATTTAACTAGTCATTTCGCCTCCCTCACTTTCCTAATCAGTCAAGCAAGGTTATGTCTTATATATAAATCAGTTTATGTTACATTCTCAAGCTCTAATCAGAATTTGACAACAAAATAAACATGACAGCAAAACAGAAACGAAATGAGATGAAAATGGAGAACAAAACACTTAACTTGCATTCTTAGTTCAAGCTACAACATCCAAGTGGTCTAGTGACTAATTACAATGAAAACTTAGCCCTCCATGAGAGCAAAACAGTCAATAACAGAAGCAAAAACAGAGAAGAAGAGAGAGCTGCGAATTTTCTAAGTCTGGTTGCAAAATAAAAGTGTTCTCTTCTTTAAAAACTGATGCCCCTTCAATGCCTTAGAATATTCTACCCTAGATGCTTTCTTCCATGATGTGGCAGCACTTTGACAGCAAAACAGTAGCATAATTAATGTTTCTGCAGCAGCAGATAGGCATGGCAACAGCAGATTTAATATTTCTGCAGCAGAAAGTAACAAATAGCAGCAGAACAGCAGCAGAATATAGGTATGGCAGCAGCAGAACAGCATGGAAAAATTGATATTTCAGCCTTGCTTTCTGACCTACGAAATTTAATATTCATGCCCAAAAATTCTGACTACATGGCATTGAATAAGAGTTCAAGTAGGCCCCATATCCAGCATATCCTAGTCAGCATCTGCATCACCCAAAAAGTGCCACATTAGCATCCAAATCAGCATCTTTGTCCATGTCAGCATTTTTCTCTCCAAAATTAAGATTTGTAGGAATTAGATTGAGCATTTTGCAATTCAAGTTCTAAAAACATAAAATTGAAACACATTCAATCCATAAATAGTTTACACCCAATAAATTCCAAAACATAATAAAATTAGAGAATTGACAAAATTAAAGAGGCAAAAAGGACTAAAATAGGGACTAAAAAGTATATAAAAATGCCCGATATCAATGTGTAAATGTGAGACTATTATAAACTTTTCCTGAAATGGGATGCATATGATTGCCTATGATTGTGTAATGTGATTGTGTTTAATCTTGAAAGAAATGGAAGTGGAGTTTATGGGATCACATGGGATAAAATAAGGGTGGAATGAAATCACCATGGCCACGTGGTATTGAATATGATATTCGTCCTTTTGAGGACATGGTGAAATAAGGTTGGACTACATATTTGTCCCTTTGAGGATAGGGGTGAAATAAGAGAGGCAGCAGGGGCTGCGGGACAATGGCCACTTTATATGGACGGGACCCTCAAAATGTCTAGGAACTTAAATTGGAATTGTGTGAATTGTTTGAAATGTGATTTGGCTTGAGCTGGAATGTGTCTATTAATGATTGCAATGTGCTTTTATAGTGTGTCTTGATAAATATCTTGTACACCAAAATTTAGATGATTGTACTATTTGATCAAACATGTATATTTGCATGTATATATATACCTATATTGTGTGTAAATGTGGTAAGATTCTCTCAAGTAGAAGCTATTTTCAGTTTTAGGTATGAAGGACTTCCTAGTTCGGTGATGTTCACTCCAAGATTACCTTCCCATTTGTTCAAGGTAAAAACATAATGTTTAGGTCTTATAATAAGTTATATATATCTAGAAAAGCTTTGTAATCGAGTAGGTTCATTCAGAGATGTAATGTGAATGACTGTAGCGTGTATGGAGAACTCGGTTTAGCCGTATTTTCTTATCTTTTGTGAAAAGAAGAATAGTTCTCTTATTTTAATTCTTAAATTGTATAATTTGAATTAATTACATTTAAAAGAATAACCAAAATAAGGATTAGTATTGTGCTTAAGAGAAAGATAGGCTTACAGAGGTGAGGTGAAATTCACCTTCTGTACCGGTCACGTGCTCAAATTTTGGAACGTAACAAAGTTGGTATCAGAGCATTGGGTCTAGGGCTCCTACCGATTATGGAGTAAGGTAACTTCAGTGGGTCCTCCTCTATCGTTGTGAACCCGGGCACAATTATAGAGAGACGGCTCCACCGAAGGCCCTATAGGATGTTTTCATTTCCTTTCTCTTCGAGACTTGTCTTTTCTTAAGAATTATGTTTTCAGCTTTAGTTTTGCACAGATGTGGCTAAACTTTTAAACTTAGTAAAGGAAAGGTTGTTATTTGTTTTGATTCTGTTGTTGTCAGATCAAATTTTTATGTGATAAGCTTTATAAACTGAAATCGTGATTGAATTTATGTAGCTAATTTTCTTTTTTATTTTATTATTATTTTTTTAGGGTACCAACCAATAATAGAAACCTTTGTCATTAAAAAATAACTGAAGAATTACATTGTAAAAAAAAAAAAGAGTTTACTCATGCATGAGTAATCTAAAGGCGAAGTAATCTTGGATTAAGAGGGTTGTATTGTATCATCACCCCTCGACCATTCCTTGGAGCGAGAGATAGAGCAATGTCATGGAGGGTAGTGTAAATTTCATTCATACAATCAACACTTCTTTGTTGTTGATTGTAAAAGCACTAGGTGGACCAATAGAAAAATATATCTATTCTCGAAGTCATTACCACGTTATTGTGTTTAGTTAACTTATCCAGATCCTCCATCATCTTTTTTAGATCCTTCACCTACTTTTCTAGACAAGCGATTTTGTCCTCCGAGGTATAGCACGTGCTAATCTTCTCAGTTTCCTCATTCTTCTTCATCTTCTTCTCCTTTTGATTCTCTTGAGATCCCTTAAAAGGTCTTTTACCCTTGTCCTTGCCTAAATTTAAGTTTAGGTCAAGTTTCCTTACCTAAATTTAAGTTTAGGTCAAGTTCTTCTTCCTGAGCCTCCACTGTGAGATCAATGTACTTTCTTGTGGCCATGATTTGGAAAATTTAGAAATTTTTGTAAGAGTATGAGGAGAGAGGAATGCTAGGAGGGTGTAGGCCCAAAGATGATTACTCTTTATGGTGTGATAACTGAGAACGCTGGGACAGTTTTTATAGAGAAAAATTAGAACTTAGAGACAAAGAAGATATCTCTTCACCGTACCCCTATACGATCAACATATGGATTTCTGCAAGCTAAAAGCCAGAAGTCTAAGATAGGAATGCACACCAACAGCACGTCACATTAATGTCAAAACCACGAAAGTCAAATTTCGGTGGATTTGTGGTTGATTTAATTTGTTTTTATTGAAAATTTTAAGGATTAATGAAATGGTGATGAAATGAACTTTATTTCTATGCTTTGTTGTGTTGTTCTTGAGAGCCTTCAGTTGAGTATAATATGCATAACTGATTGAATCATATCTAAAAGCATATGATATGTATGTTATTCATTCATAATGAGTGAAAGCTATGGCCAAGGAAAATATGTGATGATTCCACATGTACTCATAGAGAATGAAAAGTCAAAAATTTAAAATAACTTTAATAGAATGAAATGTGTAGAGAATGATGCATCTTCATGTTTACACATCATATATATAATGCTCTTGTGAGCAAATGAAAGACAATGATTTCCTTGCATAATGTTTGATGCATGCGACTGTAAGCAGTTAACTTTGTTTTAAAATATATATTTATATATATTATGTGTAAGTCTAGAGTAAAGACACAAATTAGAATCTAAGATAAGGCTAATATGAGACTACCTAATCATAGAGGGACATCGTGATATGGGATTACAGGATAAGACAAGTTTAGAAGGAGAAAATCTCAGACTGAAGGGCGTAGTTAGTCAAAATTTTGAGAAAGGTCAAGATTAGCCAAAATTTTTTTTGAGGAAATCTTTGACTTATGTTAATTTCACTAAATTTTATTTACTATTTACTTGCATGTCCGACATTAATCGCTGGCATTGTGACTTATAACATCTGTAAACCTCTTAAGGAGCGACGTATAGCTTGTGGTAACTCTAGTTTGAAGGCTTCGGGTTGCCTATAATCTTGTATGCCCATTACCCTATTCACCACACCAAGCAAACATACTTCTTTCATTACATACCTATTCCTCAATCTAAATTCCTTTCTCGTTTGAACTTATTTCTAAAATCCCTAGAGCAATGGCCGACAATAAATCTTTCAACTTAAATTTTGAGACTAGCAATGTCGAGCTTGATTTAAATCTAAGTCTCGAAAACAACAAAGTAAAGAGACCTATAGATAGGTCACCAGAAATTAAGAAGAGATAGAGGAATGTAATAGAGTTTGAGAAGCACAACACTGCGACATCCTCAGAAAATAAGCTTACGTTCCTAGAGCGTAAGATAGAAAACCTGGAACATAAGATAGAGAGCCTAGAATACAAGACAGAGGACTAGAAATGACTAATAAATTGTCTCTTTGAAGACCAAGAGAAACTAATAAACTGTCGTTTCAGGGAACTAGCTAATCGAGTTGATAGACATTCGATGTTTGCAACTCAAAATTTTCGTGACCAACAAGTAAGGTGTATTGACTGTATGAACGGAGTGACTTCTACTCTTCATCAAATTTCCCAGGCGCTTCCTCCAGAAACCCTTTCTAGGCTGCAACGACTAGTTTCCTCCTTAAGGTCTAAAGCACCTTCCTCTTTTAGACCTAGAGCACCTTCTACATTTCAAAAGCCTCCCCGTCCTTAATTTATTCTTTCTTTTGTTTGAACCTAAAGCTATATTTGATCTAAGCTTCACGTATTAAAATTATCTATTTTATAAATCAAGTTAAGCTTGTTGTCTATAACTTATGTACTAGAAATAAAATTTAAGTTAGTATTTGGATCCTCTTATGTTGGAGTGATTCCTTTTATTGAAAGAACTTAAGGAATGAGAAGATGTTGGACTTGTTATATTTCGTACTTGATTATGGAAATTCTAAAGCAGAGTATGGTAATATCCTTTTGACTGAGCAGAGTTACTAAAATGATATTTCATTGCACTTCTGAACTATGGAGGAGTGCTAAATAAGCATTTTATGAACCTATATATAGAGAACTATGGGTTTGATCCTAATCATTGAAGGGGTACGACTCTATATGAGTCATTGAGGTGAGAGGAATTTTCATATATATTTATTTTATAATTATGCGTGAGGAATATGTTATTTACTTATCATATTTTCTAGGATTGTTCTTCCTAGAGATTTATGTAATGATTTCATATGATTTTGCCTTTTATATGACGCCTTCAGGTGAGAGTATCGCCTTAAGGCAGGAAGATCGCCTTCGGGAAAGAGTATTGCCTATAGCCAAAATGACGCCGTCGTGTGGGATGCTTATTTTCATAAATTGTAACACCCCGACTTTTTATTTCCTTTAAGAATAATAATTTTTCTCTAAATCGGTTCATTGGATAATTTTCTGAATAATTTTCTTTCAAATAATTACAGATTTTACTATTCACGAATTTTACTATTCATGTAAATAGTAACCTTGCAGAAAATTTACAAGATTCTCATTAATTATATCTGAGCTTGAATATATACAAAAATAATTTACATAATATTTATTATTATCTTTACATCTTTGTATCATAAACTACTATAAAATATATTTCTACACTTCAATCTCATCATTAATATCATCAAGCCTTCCATTTTGCCCTTTTTCCTGAAATGATCAATTTTTTAAAAGTGAGATATAAAATATCTCATTAGCTAGTCACTTTATTAAAAACATGTAAACACATGAGGAGATCATTTCAGCCATAAAAAGCATAACATCACACAATAATTAAATTTCTCTTATTCACTATGTAGAACAAGAATTATAAATAAAATTCTGTAAAAATTGATTATGAACACAGATATCATAAATCATAAATAATCATACTTTTATGGAAGACTAACTACCTGGTCTGATTTTCAACCTTTCAACTTTTTAAACTTATTTCTTTGCTCTGCGTTTCCCATGTCTTCTCTTCTTCTTCTTTCCTTTCTTCTTCTCTTTCTCTCCTCTCTTTCTCTCCCTCGTCTCTTTCTCTCTCTCCTCTTTCTTTCTTCCTTTTCTTTCGTTCTTCCTTCTCCACCGTAACTCACATAACACATACACACATATATAATTGAGAGAAAAAGCAATGCATATATTTTTTATATCTTTTTTTACTATTCACACCTCCAATCAAACATCACTTTCTCTCTTTTATTTTTCCTTCTTTTTTTTTCTTTTGTCTTTGTCTCTTCATCTTCCTCTCCCTCATCCTCTCTTCTCTTTCTTCCCTTCCACCCCACCGTGACTCACATAACACACATACACACATACATATATATATTTTATTTCTTCATTACCCCACGTGTCTCTCTTTCTTTTTTTTTCTTTCTTTTCGTTCTTTTCTTTCTCACTTCCTTCCTTCTCCACCGCACACCTCACACACATCACTATCTCATTTTTTTATTTTGGTTGAAAAATGATAAAAACCATCAAATCTTTTTATTCTATTCAAATAGGTCCCTACTCAATGATAAAATTCTATTTATATCTCTCAAAAATTTCTTAATAACTATTTTATCCCAATTTACTTGCTCATTTATTTATTTAACTTCATTTCCTAAGGTAATTAAATTTGGGATATCACATTCTTCCCCCCTTAAATGAATTTTGTCCCCAAAATTCAAACTAATGCATATATACACATATAAAAATTGCAACCACGTGCATGAAAATATTCCAAATACAAACATCACATTTATTAACATAATCAATCTATCATTCATTTTACACAACTGTAGTATTATATTTATTTGATTTGCGTATGATTTCTTGGGTGATCAAACCCTCAATCACTTTGCATTTGTACTATAGATTTGCGTATGATTTTTTGGGTGATCAAACCCTCAATCACTTTGCATTTGTACCGTAGATTTGCGTATGATTTCTTGGGTGATCAAACCCTCAATCACTTTGCATTTGTACTATAGATTTGCGTATGATTTCTTGGGTGATCAATCCCTCAATCACTTTGCATTGTATGCCGTAGATACTTGCACCGAGTGACCTGGGAATTTAAACTTTAAACTCTTTGCGCATATGTTTTCATAGTTATACACTGAGTAGTATGGGACTCTAATCCTTTCAAACTCATATATTAGATCTCGTAGATCTTTTCAGGTTTTCATAGTCATATACTGAGTAGTATGGGACTCTAACCCTTTCAAACTCATGTATTAAATCTCATAAATATTTACTTATCAATAAACAAGTGAAAATTTATCACAGTACAATTACCATGAAATAAATTAATTTATACATACTTTTATTCCTTTGAATTTCTAAAAATATACCAATCATCATATACTGTCATCTGAAAGATTAATTGCTTAATATCCAAATAATATTGTAAATGAAACTTATATTATACTTTGACTAATAACATCAAACTAGCTTAGCAAGGTTATTCACTTACCTTGACTTTTGCCCAATTTTACCTTGAATCATCCTTGAAAATGTGTAAGATAATGAAAAATACATCACAAAAGCATCCAAGACAATCTTTTTTTTTTGTTCTAATTTTATTTTCTTATAGAATTTAATTTCTATTATGAAACATATCTTCACTTATTTGATAATACATCATAATCATACATACTTTCTTCTAACTCAAATTCTTCTACAGAATTAAGAGTTATTACATAAACATAGATATGTTTATACTAATAACATTTCTAATCATTAATATGGCATGGAATAAGAATTCCATATCATTTTTGTAGAATTCCATCTTCAAAAATACTTATAGAGAGAGAACAAACACATGGATAATTCATATGATCATAGGAAATATAAACTTTATCTATAATTCAATGTACACTTCACTAGGTACTTAATTTTATAGAGATAAATATATGTAATATTTTTTTTTAAATTATCACACTCAAAGTAAATTCTAATTCAACTTCGGCATACCTTTTCTTTTTATGAATTTAGGCTATAATGATTTCTTACATGTAAAATATACTGGCCAGATATACATTACAAATAAGACTCCATTATTTTCTTTATTCATCAAAAGATACCTGATATGCATTTATTCATCTTTAATCAATTCTCTGTATGACTTACTTTTACTCATATATTCTTCTAAATCTCACTTAATCATAACAAACATTCATAGCAACTCAAACACAAACATCATAAAAATAATACTTTTAACAAATCAAACAATTACATGTAAATATTTTCCTTTCCATAAGATGGCAAGATCTTTTCCTCTGATACCATTTTGTAACACCCCGACTTTTTATTTTCTTTAAGAATAATAATTTTTCTCTAAATCGGTTCACTGGATAATTTTCTGAATAATTTTCTTTCAAATAATTACAGATTTCACTATTCACAAATTTTACTATTCATGTAAATAGTAACCTTGCAGAAAATTTACAAGATTCTCATTAATTATATCTGAGCTTGAATATATACAAAAATAATTTACATAATATTTATTATTATCTTTACATCTTTGTATCATAAACTACTATAAAATATATTTCTACACTTCAATCTCATCATTAATATCATCAAGCCTTCCATTTTGCCCTTTTTCTTGAAATGATCAATTTTCTAAAAGTGAGATATAAAATATCTCATTAGCTAGTCACTTTATTAAAAACATGTAAACACATGAGGAGATCATTTCAGCCATAAAAGCATAACATCACACAATAATTAAATTTCTCTTATTCACTATGTAGAACAAGAATTATAAATAAAATTCTGTAAAAATTGATTATGAACACAGATATCATAAATCATAAATAATCATACTTTTATGGAAGACTAACTACCTGGTCTGATTTTCAACCTTTCAACTTTTTAAACTTATTTCTTTGCTCTACGTTTCCCATGTCTTCTCTTCTTCTTCTTTCCTTTCTTCTTCTCTTTCTCTCCTCTCTTTCTCTCTCTCGTCTCTTTCTCTCTCTCTCCTCTTTCTTTCTTCCTTTTCTTTCGTTCTTCCTTCTCCACCGTAACTCACATAACACATACACACACATATATAATTGTGAGAAAAAGCAATGCATATATTTTTTTTATATCTTTTTTTTACTATTCACACCTCCAATCAAACATCACTTTCTCTCTTTTATTTTTCCTTCTTTTTTTTTTCTTTTGTCTTTGTCTCTTCATCTTCCTCTCCCTCATCCTCTCTTCTCTTTCTTCCCTTCCACCCCACCGTGACTCACATAACACACATACACACATACATATATATATTTTATTTCTTCATTACCCCACGTGTCTCTCTTTCTTTTTTTTCTTTCTTTTCGTTCTTTTCTTTCTCATTTCCTTCCTTCTCCACCACACACCTCACACACATCACTATCTCATTTTTTTTATTTTGGTTGAAAAATGATAAAAACCCTCAAATCTTTTTATTCTATTCAAATAGGTCCTTACTCAATGATAAAATTCTATTTATATCTCTCAAAAATTTCTTAATAACTATTTTATCCCGATCTACTTGCTCATTTATTTATTTAGCTTCATTTCCTAAGGTAATTAAATTTGGGATATCACATAAATGTTATGAGTTATGTGTGTGGTAACATGTGTTCTGATATTCAATGTAAACTGGAAAGATCACGTGCCACTTTTGAGATGACACCTATTTGAAGTTTTACATGGAGACAGAGTTCGTCTCTAATTAGATGGTTTGAGTTTAGTAAAGGTTAAAGGGATGAGACACTTTATGGTACAAAAGGTCGTTGAAAAGATTAAACTGATGAGGAAGAGATTGCTTGATGTTTAGAAAAGGCAAAGGTCCTATGCAAACCTTCGATAATGTAATCTAGAGTTCACAGTCAATGGTATAGTATTCTTTTAAATCTCGTTTTGTAACATCCCGCTTTTTTTCCTTTAAAAATAATAATACTTCTTTAAATCAATTTACTAAATAATTTTCTTTTAAATAATTATAGATATCACTATTCACAAATTTTACTATTTATGTAAATAGTAACCTCACAGAAAAATTGACAGGATTCTCATAAATTATATCTGAGCTAGAATATATACAAAAATAATTTACATAATTTTTGGTATTATCATTACATATTTGAATCATGAACTACCACAAAATATATTTCTACACTTCAATCTCATCATTAATATCATCAAAGTCTTCCCTTTTTGCCCTTTTCATGAAATGATCAATTTTCTAAAAGTAAGATATAAAATATCCCAGTAGCTAGTTACTTTATTAAAAATGTAAATACATGAAGAGATCATTTCAGCCATAAAAGCATAACATCACACTGACAATAATTAAATTTCTCTTATTCACTAAGTAGAACAGGATTTATAAATAAAGTTCTATAAAAATTGATTATGAACATAGATATCATAAATCATAAATAATCATACTTTTATGGAAGACTAACTACCTTATGAAGAACGAGCTTTAAATATGGATCTAAATATCTTCTTCTTAGTCTTCTCTCTTCTTCTCCTTCTTTTCTATTTCATCTCTTCCTCTCTCTTTTCTCTTTCTTCCTTTCTCTATTGTGCACTCACAACACATTCTTTAACTTTTTCTCATTACCCCATATGTCTCTTTTTTTTTCTTTTTTTTCCCTCTTTTTCTCCTCCGTCCACCTCGCACAGATCACTTTCTCATTTTTTTTCTTTTGGTTAAAAATGATAAAAACCCTCAAATCTTTTTATTCTATTCAAATAAGTCCCTAATCAATGAATAAAAAGCGAATAGAATAAAAAGATTTAAGGGTTTTTATCATTTTTAACCAAAAGAAAAAAATGAGAAAGTGATGTGTGCAAGGTGGACGGAGGAAAAAAGAAGGAAAAAAAGAAAAAAAAAAGAGACATGTGGGGTAATGAGAAAAAGTTAAAGAAATATATATATATATATATATATATATAAATGTGTTATGAGTGCACGGTAGAGAAAGGAAGAAAGAGAAAAGAAGAGAGAAAGAGAAAAGAGAAAGGAAGAGATGAAATAGAAAAGAAGGAGAAGAAGAGAGAAGACTAAGAAGAAGAGATTTAGATCCATATTTAAAGCTCGTTCTTCATAAGATAGTTAGTCTTACATAAAAGTATGATTTTTTATGATTTATGATATCTATATTCATAATTAATTTTTATAGAATTTTATTTATAAATCATGTTCTACATAGTGAATAAGAGAAATTTAATTATTGTCAGTGTGATGTTATGCTTTTATGGCTGAAATGATCTCCTCATGTGTTTACATTTTTAATAAAGTGACTAGCTATTGGGATATTTTATATCTCACTTTTAAAAAATTGATCATTTCAAGAAAAGGGCAAAAAATGAAGGCTTTGATGATATTAATGATGAGATTGAAGTGTATAAATATATTTTGTAGTAGTTCATGATTCAAATATGTAATGATAATACCAAAAATTATGTAAATTATTTTTGTATATATTCTAGCTCAAATATAATTTATGAGAATCCTGTCAATTTTTCTGTGAAGTTACTATTCACATAAATAGTAAAATTTGTGAATAGTAATATTCATAATTATTTGAAAGGAAATTATTTAGAAAATTATCTAGTAAACCGATTTAGAAAAGTATTATTATTTTTAAAGGAAAAAAAAGCGGAATGTTACACTCACCAAGGGTGTGACGAGGTTTGGGAAGAAAGAGATGCGAAGGATGAGATATGGACAAAGTAACCACACTTATTTCAGTCTAGAGGTGAGTTTTGAATTCAAGAGACCGAATTCTATTAAGGGGGTGATAATGTAATACCTATGAAAAATAAAATATAAATGTGTATTTGCGAACTACGGTTATTATTTCAGTATACAATTTTATTCACCTGTATAATACTATTTATGTATACAGTACTGTTTACTTATACAATTGAAATGTCAAGTACTAGATGTAGTTTGGTCATAAGAGAAAAACTAGAAAGAAGTTCTTAGGAGAAAATGATGTTTTATGTGTGAAAATACCCTCAGGGACTAAAATAAAAGGACTAAATTGAAAAAAAACTTAAAGATTTATGATGAAAGGATAGTTTTTCCTTTAAGTTTTTAATAGTAATCAATAATTCAACCACCGTCTTTCCACGATTTACACAGCTAAATTATTAAAGTGCACAGTAAATTGAATTATGAGAAATGTCATTTTCATAAATAATAAATAAAATATTTTATTAACGCATAGTATCAAATAGTACTATTGACTTTTCTTATAAATAGGCCCTTCCATTTCACTTCTAAACTTATACCTTCAACTTCTCTTCTTCTTTCCTTAAGTTTCTCTTACTCGGATGCTAGGACTCTCAGATTTTGGTCTTTCGTTTTCAGCTTAGGTAAGGATACTATATCCTTTCTATGTCTTTCAAATTTTAGAAGTTATTTTTTTAAGTATACTCTATGGTTACAGCTTTGGCTGATCTTCCACATCAGAAAAGTTGTCCTTAGCTACCTATATGTTATTTTGATTCTTTGATTACTGATATAGAATGTAAAATGTGAAGAATACATGTCTAGGAAAGCTCTAGTTAAGGAAAAACCTGGTTCTTAAATGTGTCCATTGTGACCCTCCACTCTTTCTTGGAAACTTACCTGGTGTACTCTTTTACAGATTGTATTCTCTATTTCTAGTATAAATAGTAACTATATGTATAAATAGTAACCATACATATGAATAATACCCGTATGTATGAATAGTAACTGTATGTATGAATAATAACTATATGTATGAACAGTAACTATACGAAAATAATCTTAATTTATTTTCTCTAATCTTTCATAAAAATTTCTGTAGCGGAATACTAAAATTCATCTGTGTACTCTTGTCCGTAACGACTTAGAGAAGTAATACCCGCACGGAATCCAGGGATAGATTCTTTGATGCATCTTCTACATCTTTTGATATGTTATAACTAGATTGGAATAAATAAAATTACCTTCTATCATCTTACACATCTTCGAGGAGGGTTCAAGGTAAAATTGGGCAAATATCAAGGTGAAAGATCCTACCTTACCTTGTTTGCTTATTTAATGTATATATTAAAAGTGTACTATATATATATATATGACATGAAATTAATGCATTCATGTTAATGTATTGAAATGTGCAAATGTGAGACTATTGTGAACTTTTCTTGAAATGGGATACATATAGTTGCCTATGATTGTGTAATGTGATTATGTTTAATCTTGAAAGAAATGAAAGTGAAATTTATGGGATCCCATGGGATAAAATAAGGGTGGAATGAAATCACCATGGCTACGTGGTATTGAATATGATATTTTTCTTTTTGAGGACAAGGTGAAATAAGGTTGGACTACAGATTTGTCCCTTTGAGGACAGGATGAAATAAGGGAGGATGCTGTAGGGGCCGCGGGACAACGACCACTTCATGTGGACGGGACCCTCAAAATGTTTGGGAACTTAAATTGAAATTGTATGAATTATTTGAAATGTGATTTGGCTTGAGCTGGAATGTATTTGTTAATGATTGCAATGTGCTTTTATAGTGTTTCTTGATAAATATCTTGTACACAAAAATTTAGATGATTGTACTATTTGATTAAACATGTATATCTGCATGTATATATATATACCTATATTGTGTGTAAATGTGGTAAGATTCTCTCAAGTAGAAGTTGTTTTCAGTTTCAGGACTTCCTAGTTCGGTGATATTTACTCCAAGATTACCTTCCCATTTGTTCAGGGTAAAGGCATAATGTTTAGGTCTTATAATAAGTTATATGTATCTAGAAAAGCTCTGTAATCGAGTAGGTTCGTTCAGCGATGTAATGTGAATGACTGTAGTGTGTATGGAGAACTTGGTTTAGCCGTATTTTCTTATCTTTTGTAAAAAAAGAATAGTTCTCTTATTTTAATTCTTAAATTGTATAATTTGAAATAATTATATTTAAAAGAATAATCAAAATAAGGATTATTATTGTGCTTAAGAGAAAGATAGGCTTACAGAAGTGAGGTGAAATTTACCTTTCGTGCTGGTCACGTGCTCAAATTTTGGGGTGTGACACACATAGATATCATAAATCATAAATAATCATACTTTTATGAAAGACTAACTATTTCATGAAAAACGAGCCTTAAATATGGATCTAAATCCTTTCTTCCTCTGACATTTCTCATAATCTTCTTTCTTCTTCTTCTTCTTTTATATTTCGTCTCTTCCTCTCTCTCTCTTCTCTTTCTTTCTCTCTTCTTTTCTCTTCCCCACCTACAATCCCTTCACACATTCCTACATATATATATATATATTATCATTAACTTTTTCTCTTTTGATTTCTTCCGTCCACATATATACACACATCACTTTCTCACTTTTTCTTTGGCTAAAACTAATAAAAGACCTCAAATCTTTTTATTCTATTCAATTAGGTCCCTAATCAATGATAAAATTCTCTTTATGTCGCTAAAAAATTTCTTAATAACTATTTTATCGTTATTTACTTGCTCATTTATTTATTTAGCCTTATTTTCTATGGTAATTAAATTTGGGATATTACATTCTCCCCCTAAATAAATAAATAAATATATGAGTAAGTAAATAAGGATAAAATAGTTATTAAGAAACTTTTTTAGCGACATAAGGAGAATTTTGTCATTGATTAAGGACCTAATTGAATAGAATAAAAAGATTTGAGGTCTTTTATTAGTTTTAGCCAAAGAAAAAGTGAGAAAGTGATTTGTGTATATATGTGTACGGAGGAAATCAAAAGAGGAAAAGTTAATGATAAAATATTTATATATATATGTAGGAATGTGTGAAGGGAGTGAACGGTGGGGAAGAAAAAAGAAGAGAAAAAGAAAAGAGAGAGGAAGAGACAAAATAGAAAAGAAGAAGAGAGAAGACTATGGGAAATATCAGAGGAAGAATGAATTTAGATCCATATTTAAGTCTCGTTCTTCATGAGGTAGTTAGTCTTCCATAAAAGCATGATTATTTATGATTTATGATATCTATGTATATAATCAGTGTTTACAGAATTTTATTCTACATAGTGAATAAGATAATTTAATTATTATCAGTGTAATGTTATGCTTTTATGGCTGAAATGATCTCTTTATGTATTTACATGTTTTTAATAAATTGACTAGCTCTCACTTTTAGAAAATTGATCATTTCAGGAAAAATGACAAAAAAGAAAGCTTTGATGATATTAATGATGAGACTAAAGTGTAGAAATATATTTTGTGCTAATTCATGATTCAAATATTAAAGAGAATACCAAAAACTATGTAAATTATTATTTGTATATATATTCAAGCTCAGACATAATTAGTGAAAATCTTGTCAAATTTTCTACAAAATTACTATTTACATAAATAGTAAATTTGTGAATAGTAAAATTTATAATTATTTAAAAGAAATTTATTCAAAAATTATTTAGTAAACTGATTTAGAGAAGAAGTATTATTTTTTTCAAGGAAATAAAAAGTCGGGATGTTACAAATGCTACTTTTAGAAAATTGATCATTTCAAAAAAAAAAGGCAAAAAGGAAGTCTTTGATGATATTAATGATGAGATTGAAGGGTAAAAATATATTTTGTAATAATTCATGATTCAAATATGTAAAGAAAATACTAAAAACTATATAAATTATTATTTGTATATATATTCAAGCTCAAACATAATTAGTGAAAATCTTGTCAAATTTTCTGCAATGTTACTATTTATATAAATAGTAAATTTATAAATAGTGAAATTTATAATTATTTAAAAAAAATTATTTAAAAATTATTTAGTAAACCAATTTAAAAAAAAGTATTATTTTTTTCAAAGAAATAAAAAATGAGATGTTACAAATTCCATCTTCTAGTTCCTCTATTTCCTTTCCACTTCACGTAATACAGACATCTCTTCTTCTTTTTTTTAGATATATCTCTCTTCATTATTTTATTACATCTCCCTTCACTGTCATTAGTTTACCTAAAATTTCATAGTCATGACTCATTTTCGTCCTTATCTCCCATTTTCTCCCTCCTATTTCTTCCCATAGGTAGCATAATATATATATATATATATATAACTTTAGCAATTACATCATACTTTTTCAACACATATCATCTTCTCCCATCATAAATCAGGACAATAAAATAAAAACTAATCATTTAGCTACCATTTTATCATTTTCTACGTACATCTCCATCGTTTACATTCCTTTTGATACAATAATAAAAAGTCCTCATATTATTTTTATTTTATTTAATTAGGTCCTTAACCTAATAAATGAAATTCTATTCATATCTTTCAAAATTTAATTACCTCAGAAAACAAGACTAAATATCCCAAATTTAATTACCTCAAAAAATGAGGCTAAATAAACAAATGAGTAAGCAAATATTTACCTTCATTCCCTTTCTATTCCCAATAGCGGATTCAATAGGAGCGTATTCTTCCTTTATTGATTCAAAAACCTTCTTCCTAACCGCCCTCTGCAATTACCTCAGAAAACAAGGCTAAATATCCCAAATTTAATTACCTCAAAAAATGAGGTTAAATAAACAAATGAGTAAGTAAATAAGGATAAAAAATTCATAAAGAAATTTTGAAAGATATTAATAAAATTTCATTTATTAGGCTAAGGACTTAATTGAATAGAATAAAAATAATATGAGAACTTTCTATTATTGTATCCAGAAAAAAATATAAATGATGAGAGACGTACATAGGAAATGATAAAATGGTCGGTAAATGATTAATTTTTATTTTGTTGTTTTGATTCATGATGGAAGAAGAAATGGTGGGACAAGTGGATGCGTGTTGAAAAAGTATGATGTAATTGCTAAAGTTATATAAATATATATATGGGATACATGAGAATGGAAGACAAGAAAAGAATATGTATATATATATATATATATATGCTACCTAGGCAAAGACAAAGGAAATGGGAGATAAGGACGAAAATGAATATGAAATATTAGGTAAAATAGTTAAGGGAGATGTAATAAAATGATGAAGGGATATACATATGAGAGAGAGAGAGAGAGAGAGAGAGAGAAAGAGAGAGAGAGAGATGTGTACTCTGAAGTGGAAACGAAATAGAGGAAGTGGAAGATGGAGAAAGAAACTTGTGGAAATCTCTGATTAAATAAATTGCTTCATGTAACGAGTGGCTTCACGTAACAAGAGAGATATAGATAACCAAAATATTATGCCACATGGACGGTAAAGAGAAAAGGATAGAATAGGAGACAAAATGATCAAAGAAATAAAAGTAAAGAGAAATCATGAATCTTCAATGACCCCCTTTGTTGTCTATATATATCTAGTATTATATGTGTGATGAAGTGTGTGAATGAGTGGGAGACATGAAAGAGGAAGAGTAAGTGTCGTATGTGCAAAAGTGAGAAAAGAGAGAAAGGGATGTGAGTGGAAGTGTGAGTGGTGTGAGAAAGATTATAAAAAAACTGGTATTAAAGGGAAGGTCCTTACATGTTATGGGGGAAGGAAAACATAATTATTTGATTTGATAAAAGTATTATTTTTATGATATTTGTGTTTGATTTGTTGTGAATGTTTGTTGTAATTAACTAAGATTTAAAAGAATATCTTATTAAAAGTAAGTGATACAGATAATTGATTAAAAATGAATAAATACATACTAGTTATTATCCTTTGATAAATAAAGAAAATAATGGAATTTTATTTGTAATGTATAACTAGGCAGTCTATTTTACATATAGAAAATTATTATAGTCTAAATTCATAAAAATGAAAGGTATGCTAAAGTTGAATTAGAATTCACTTTGAGTATAATAATTTAGATAAATATATAAGATATATTTATCTCTAGAAAAGCAAGTACCTAATGAAGTGTATATTTGAATAATAAAAAAAAGCACATCCTGCCTTTTTATTTCTTTTAAAAATAATACTTTTTCTCTAAATTAGTTTACTAAATAATTTTTGAATAAATTCCTTTCAAATAATTATCGATTTCACTATTCATTGAATAGTAACCTCACAGAAAAACTGACAAGATTCTCACTAATTATGTACGAACTTGAATATATACAAAAAAAAATTTACATAATTTTTGTTATTCTCTTTGCATCTTTGTATCATAAGCTACTATAAAATATATTTCTACACTTTAATCTCATGATTAATATCATCAAAACCTTTCATTTTGTCCTTTTTCTTGAAATAATCAATTTTCTGAAAGTGAGATATAAAATATTTTAGTAGCTAGTCATTTTATTAAAAACATGTAAACACATGAGAAGATCATTTCAGCCATAAAAGTATAACATCACAATGTTGAATAAGATTTATAACAAAAATTCTGTAAAAAATAATTATGCACATAAATATCATAAATTATAAATAAATATACTTTTATAGAAAACTAATATATTTTTATAGAAGACTAACTACTTTATTATGAATAACAAGCTTGAATTTAAACTCCAGTTCTCTTCTTCTTGTTTGGTACTCTTCCTTTCTTTCTCTCTTTATTTTCTCTATTTTTAGTCTCTTCTCTCTTTCTTTTCTCTTTATTATCGTGCGCGCGCGCGCACACACACACATCTCCTTTCCTTTCTCCTTTTTACCATTTTTTTTTATAGTATTTCTCACACCACTCACACATCCCTTTCTCTCTTCTCTCACTTTTACACATACGACACCCTATTCCCCCTCTCTTTACCGTCCATGTGACCTAATATTTTAGTTATTTATATCTCTCGTTATGTGACACCACTCGTTACATGAAGCAATTTATTTAATGAAAGATTTCCACATGTTTCTTTCTCCATCTTCCACTTCCTCTATCTCCTTTCCATTTCACGGAATACACATATCTCTTTATATATATATATATATATATATTTTATATATCCCCTTCATTATTTTATTACATCTTCCTTGCCTAACATTTCATAACCATCATAACCATGACTCATTTTTGTCCTTATCTCCCATTTCGCCGTTCATTTCCTCCCATAGGTAACATAAATATATATATATATATATATTTCTCTTTTCTTGTCTTCTCTCATTTATCCCATATATATATTTATATACCTTTAACATCTACATCACACTTTTTCAACACACATCCACTTATCCCACCATTTCTTCTACCATCATGAATCAAGACAATAAAATAAAAACTAATTATTTACCTACCATTTTATCATTTCCTACATACATCTCTCATCATTTACATTCTTTTTGGATACAATAATACAAAATCCTCATATTAATTTTATTCTATTCAATTAAATCTTTAACATAATAACTGAAATTCTATTCATATTTTTTAAAATTTTTTTATGAATATTTTTATTCTTATTTACTTACTCATTTATTTATTTTACCTTATTTTTTGAAGTAATTAAATTTGAAATATTACATACAATTTCTACTACATCTTAACCCTTTAGTCTCTGCTCTTGATAAGGGATTCAGATTTGCTGCTGATCAACTTGGTGCTTTTCACTTAAAGCAACGGTTTTTACCGTTGCTAAAAGTTATGGCAACAATTTTTTCATTACCAAAACTTTCAGCAATGGTAGTTTTTTTGTTGCTGAAAGTAAAAAGCAGGATCAGCAGCAAATCCGAATCCCTTGATAAGAGTCAATATCTATTCGTGGGTTGAGTTTCAAACTAATAAAAATTTGTCGAGTTTGAAATTTGAGTTTTATGAAAATTGACCAAAAAAAAAAAAGAAAGCTGTTAGAGAGAATCACAGCACTAAAGTAGCCTTTCACAGTTATTTACATTGTGACAATGAAATACAATTATACCAATCTTTTTTTTTTTTAACTCAGCAATATGGAGTGGTGTAGATTGCAGGCCAGTTTGAATTCTGAAATTTCAATCTTGACAATGCCTCTGATGTCTGAAAAGGCTGATGCCCTGAATCCAAAGAATAAAGAATAAAGCATGTGTTGATGTCAAAACTGTGTTTATGAAAGAATTGCTCTGAGAGCATCTTTCACATAACGATATTTGAATGGGAATCCCAATTCCTTAGCTTTTGCAGGCACCACCTTTTGCCCATCCAAAACCTGCAAATGGTTTAGAGGTTTAGTTCAAGGAGTACAAGATGGAGAGTATTGAAACTTTCTCAGATCTACCCAGTAAGTTAGGCAGACTAAACCAATCATGAACAGAGATGTAAGCATATGAAACAAACTTTTCAGTGGGGCCTACATCTGTAATACTTGAATGTTTATTCATGATTAACTTGAACCTAGATCCCCTCATGTTTTGGTGCAAATATAGAGGTTATGTTTCTCAAATCTGGACCATCTATTTTAAAATCAAAAGAAAAAAAAAAATCATGAAGCCTTTTTTTTTTTCTAATCTTTTTCTTTGATCTGGACCATCCAATGAAATGGATGGTCTAGATTTGAGGAAGCCAGAATGAGGGGATCCGGGTTTGATTAACTTGGTCTACCTAAAAAAAAATTTTTTTTTGAAGGGTACAAGGAAGACATATAAAACAGACCCAGTCTATGGAGAGTAAAAGTATTGAGACTCTCTTGGATAGACCCAGTCTATGGAAGTTAGACAGACTAAACCAATCATGAATAAAAATGTAAGCATATAAAATACATATATGATATATATCATAGTCTATGAAGATTTTATATGCACCTTGTCTACTTTTCAGTGAGACTCACATTTGTCATGCTTCAATGTTTATTCATAATTAACCTAGTTTATCTTAGAATTTTTCAAGGTATAAGAATTGAGGAAAGAATAAACAGAGATGATAAGGGACTTTTACGCAAGTGGATCCCCTACTTGCCGTGCGCACACCGATTGAACGGTGTGGCGCCAACACCAATCAAATGGTGTAGCGCCCACACCGATCGAACAGTATGCATGCGCCAAGCAGAGAACTGGGTCTCAATTTTTACCACAGAAGCGCCTTCTCCGAGGACGGCCTTGAGTGCAAAGTCCGGTACAGGCAGCCATGATGGGCGACCCATGGCATTTCCCAGTTGGTCACACAGTTCTGACAATCGGACAGGGTTTGGTGCAGTTCCATTGATAACTCCTAACATGTAGCATAAGCAAACAGGAATAAGATTAAACATTGACAACAACAGTGATTGTGCACCAACAAGAAACATATGTTCAATAACATAATGTGACAACATTGGTGAAGAATGGATTTGACGGCAGTTATTTCAACGGTATACAACTAGTTGAAATTTGATAAAGTTTATCTTGGGATATAAGAGTGAAGATTTCACCTTTATAAGATGCATTTGACAGTGCTTCATACACTAAATCGACAATGTCATCCAAATGAATCCAGGAGAACCTGTACAAGTAAGAGAACAGTCAAGTATTGCACCTACCTAGAAATTAAAACAGCCGATTGTTAGATGTCAAAGAAAAAATAGCTATGTAAGTAATCAGATTGGGGGGGGGGGTAAGTGCAATCAAAATATCTTGATAAACAATATCCAAATAGTATCAGTTTTTCTTAAGATTCAGAAAATTGAACTGATCATTGAACCAGTTGAGACACCGATTTAAGAGTTAATGGTCGGATCGTAGTAGTTAAAATATATTATAATATTAAAACATATAATTAATATATATGTTACAGATATTAAAATACTATAATATATAATATTAAAATATTCAAAGCATGTTACAAATATATATTTATACCACTTCTAGATCTTCTAATAGCTTAAATTTTTGGAGATTTCTTAAAAATACATAATAATATTTACAAAAATTCAAAAAAAAAAAAACTGAACTAGCTGGTTTTATCAGTTCGAGACTAATTCGACCGGTTTTCTACCGGTTTGATTGCTCACTGTTTTCTTGATCCAACTTGGACCAGAGACCTGACCGGTTCACTAATTTTTGGGTCGAACCAACCAATCTGGTTCGGTTATCTAAAGATTTATTTTTCTAAAATCACTTTAGATAATAGTTTCCACATATAAATCACAGTCATGCAAACTCACTTTTGACCAAGACCAAGTTTGAAAATCAAGTTGATTCAAAATCAATTTTTCCCAACTCCAATACAAACATACACTAACGATACTACAAAATAACCTATTAAAAGTGCAAGGTAAGGAGTACAATACCACTGTTTTCCAGAGCCTAGAGGTCCACCAGCAAACATCTTGAAGAGAGGGATCATTTTAGCTACAGAGACTCAAAGATATGTATGTATTATTTAACCTGGACACTATCAAGAATTCTAGAAAATGCAGTAATATCTAAAATCAATACTGGAAGCATTAGCTTGTTTGTTGTTCATACCTAGTGCTCCACCATCTTTGCCAAGAACAACACCAATGCGAATCAGAGCTAATCTAACATCTCCATTTACTTTATGGGCGGTTGATTCCCATTCTCTGCAAACCTGAAAAAATTTGGCAACTTCGGTCAATCCAACACTACACCTATCCGAGAAAGTTTTATTTTCTTTTGATCGAAAAAGAAATATTATTGAAGAGAAAGAAGGATACAAAGAAAACTAAAGAGAAAGGGAGGACTACATATCGTCCTAGAGAGAACATAACTTAAACAAAAGTTTCCCAAGAAGCCCAAAAATAGGGCTAATACAACAAAGCTCTCTAGTCCCAATGAACATCTACAAAAGAAATCCCCTAAAAAGCCCATTAGCTGAAACCCAAATAGAAGCAACCTAGCAAATTCTATCCACAACAAATGAGGAGGTAGGGACTGTTGCTTAAACAATCTAGCATTTCTTTCCATCCATAGGCACCACACAGTCGCAAACATAACCGCCTTCCACAAAACCTGAGAAAGGTTTTATCACTAGTTATTCATTGTAACCTCAAGTTCGACAGTTTTTGAAGTCACAAGGGAGCTGATATGAATACATATAACCTAACAGATTGCCTAATAACAATCCTAGTGATGATTGATGATATAACTTGAATAGAAATTTCAGTTTTATGATTGTATGCAATTGCGTAAGTTTATTCATATGAGTGATCATGTCTTTCCCAAGCATTGGAGGATTGAAGGAATTTTTATTTACAGCATGATGCACATCATATGGAAGTTCAATAATAGCAATCCAAGATCTCAAATTGAAGTCTTTCATAAGCACCATAGCTTGAAACCACTTTTCAAGGCTCCCAATCTCATATATATATATATATATGAGTGTATGTGTGTGTGTTGGTTTCCCATAGGTATCCTCTATTAGAGACAATGTTACTAAAGACATTGTTGGGTGTTAAATGTGGACACCTCTCCCAACGAAGATTCGAACCATGGTTCGCCATATATGGGAGACTAATCCTTCCGCTAAACCCAATCCTCGTTGATCTCGTTGTGTGTGTGTGTGTGCATATATATATATATATATATATATATATATATCATTTGCATTCACAGCTCTTAGGACAAGGAACGAAACTAGCTTAAATTGTAAGGTAAAAACCGGAGTTCATTGTTGCATTTTTAACAGCATATCACATGCACCAGAAGTTTGGAAATTACTAATAACCTAAACGCCCAAAACATAGAAGAAATGTTTCACCACTTTTAGGATCAGCCTCTTCAAAGTCAAACAAAGATAAAGCTATATAAATGACAAACCAGGAATTTTGCCTTTTTATCATTATATTTGTATTCAAATAATAACAATTAAACAATTTTTCCTTACCTCAGCCAAGTAATCCTGTCCTGATGGACTTTGTTCATCAAACACTTTTGTCTCACTGGTGCCTGCAACATCATAAGGAGAATAAAACAATAAAAAGAGATAGAGAATATGCAAAACCTGCGACCTCATTTTATGACTCGGGTGAGCATAAAACATGCTCTAAATGGAAATACATTTGCTTACGAAAGCACATAATAACCACTATAAATATCAAGCAGTAAAGAAATAGTTTTATAAAAGCATACCGTAATAACCAACAGCCGTTGCACTAACTAAGACTTTTGGCTGAATATCATCTGGTGCACTGTTTATCAATTCCACGACCTTGCTTTGAGATGAAAAGGTCAGATGAAGAATAATCAATCTAAATATGTACAAAGTGATTATTTTGATATGTACATTTTAGAAAAAAAAAATATTTATTCTCATAAGGGAAATTGAATGCTAACCTTTGAGGTAACTCTAATTCTGCTCTGCTTAATCTCTTTTTTCACCTGCAGCATTCAAAATATTTTAGGCTTATGCATGTAATCATTTTATAAGCAATGTAAAACACGTGGAAAGGATAATACAAAGAAAGATAAAAACAAATTGTACTGTTTGTATTGTCTGCTCTTCAAGTCTCAAACATTGTTTAGCAGCTTTACTTTTACCTAATGTTTTACACAATTCTTCAAGACACCATAGATTTCAAGTATATTTGATGTATGTTGACTACTCTTAATGATTTAGATATATAAATAAAACTCTTGGTATTTAAATAAAATCTCCTGTAATGAATGTAAAACTTTCCAGCACAATAAGATAGGCAATACATATGCTGACAACAGCAAACTTATAGTATGTATACAAAAAGAAAAAAAACATGAAAGATATTTATCATCTGTTAATGATCACCACCTAGGTGAAAGAGTGGACTTTAATAAGAATGCAGACATAACCTCAGAAGACCATCTCGTACTTATGGGCATTCCAGCCAAATTCACAACACCAGTCGAACCATGAATGCAATCTTTCCATTCCGGTTCATCTGCTATTTTGATGCCTGGAAAGTCTTTTGCTGGAAATCACAAGGCAGTGTTAACAACTAACAAGTCGAACCAGAGTGCAATCTATTTATCAGGAGTGCAGACAGTAAATATTTCTTAATATTAGGATTTCTCTAGTGAGGAACCCAAGTTATGTACAAAATATAAAGTGACAATGACAAATTCCAGTACATATGAATTGAAGGTACTCTATTCTGCCATTTGTAAGTGAAATGGAAGTACGATGTTCAACTCTTGTCTTAAACTGGAAGAGTTAGCAGTTGCTGAAGAGTTTGATGAGTATATAATTTTGCAGATTGTGTGTGTGCATGCAATAATTATATTTAATCATTACCTTCTTACCCGGAAAAATTTGTTCTGCCTTAGATTTAGAGCGTGTCAAGACACAAACACTATGATTGTCTGCAAAATATCATTAGTTAAGGGGAAGAGGAAGTTAGCTCAGTCATTCAGTCATACCAGAAAAAGCTCAGAGTTCAAATATAAACAGATACATAGGCAGGCAAGAACTAACAAATCCAGGGATTAGACATATTCATCATGCAAAGTAGTAAATCTAACTATCTAAGACAGCTACATAATCCACAAGATGCAACTATTGATTAGTTTTTTTATCCTTGAATGGCTCGAAATTTACGTGTACACATGTTGCAACAAATGATGATATATTAACGGCACAGTACAATCACAATGCATCTTTGCCTCTTTCATGGTAAAGGATATTGAGGACTGGACATTTATGGTAGACATCTAAATGCATGTGAGAGCACACTTAGCCAGCATAATGGCAGAAAATTAAACAGATATCAAATGACAAGTGCTTTATAAGTTATGAAAGCTGAAAGGACCTAATCGAAAGGAGCCTAGGGTAGGGAATAACCTGTATGCAGCCTTTGCACCAACCTTCTACCAATAAAACCTGTTGCTCCAGTTACTGATATGATCATTTGATTTTCCTAAAAGACACTCAAGAGTCAATAAGCTTGAAGGCGACCAGAGTAACCAAGTAGACTATCTAAAACATGAAAAATTTGGACATCCGAGTAGTCAGTGTAACAATGACAACCAGCCTTTAACAAGTCTGTTACTAATGTTTGAGTAGGTCATTCCTTTTCAAATTTTGGCTAATCTATCAGAAGGGAATCTTATGCTGCGTTTGGTACTCATTTAAGGAATGGAATTCCCATTCCTTGAAGCTTTTGTACATGTTTGATACTCATATAGAAAGGGAATCCATTTGCATTATATGTTATAGGGCTTCTTTCCCTCTAAGGCTCGATGGAATCAGATTCTTTTCTATGGAAATTGAGGTAAATATTCAATTTTTCCCCTTGGTAATCCCTATATTTTTCAAATTTGCCCCTCTGAACCTCTTATATTGTTATATCGGTATTTTAGTAAAATTATCATAAATTTATTCTATTCCCTCATTTTAAAATATCATATCAAACACGTTATTTCTTTTCATTTCTTTTGACATTACACCAAACATTTTTTTCTAATTCCCTGTCCATTTCTCATTCTCATTCTCATTCCCTTACATTTAAACACCTAAATTTATACCAAACATGCCCTTAAAGATTGTTGCGTATAGCTCAGATAAGTACTGCATGAAACTGCAGTCCAAGATATACTGGATTGGAACTTTTGTATGGCCACAAAACTATTCTCTATCATTACCAGAAGTTATTCAACTTAATGCCTGGCCTTGGGATGTCATATCGAAAATCCGTAAAAAAATTTAGAAGGAATAACAAGTAATACACCTTCACTTCACTTCCCATGGCGCAAAACAAAGATAAAACGCTTCTATAATTTTTAAAAAGAAAAAAATTCAACTATTAAAATATACCTTCTGAGCTTGCTCAGAGCTACACCAAACCCTGAATCTTCTAGCTCCCACAGTCTAAGGAAAAGGCAAAAATGAGGGAATTTAGATACGAATAGATCAATAATAGGGTAGGGAAAAATATTGAACAATCGGAGAAAAAAGATTTACTTACTGAGAAGGGTCGAGAGAGGTGAAGAGAGGGGGATACGTTGTGAGACCACATCAGAACTGTGGCTCCAGAAATTCCCATCGAAATGGTTAAAAGATATATTTACGAAGCTACAGTACAGTGCGATGGAGGCAGCACAGTGTTCATCGTTTTAACGAGGAAAGAGAAGATCGGTACTATTCTTCTATCGTGTTTGATTTGGAGCCACACCACCTTCACAGTCATATCCATCACTCATTTCTCTCTTTCTTGCTTGAAATTGTACGTTGACAATTGACTTGTTATTTCACATGTGCATTTGTAATTGTTCAAGTTCTGGTTATGTTTTCAGCGAAAACCAAATAAAATGGAACTTATAGATTTTGAAAAAATATAAATTTATTTGATTTTATTTTTTTTAGTAATTTGATTCAATTTTAAATTGTTTAGTTCGATTTTGAGTAATTTTAAAAAAAAAATATTATAAAATTTTTAAATAATATTTTAGTTCTTTTATTATTATGCATGAAAGAATTTTTTTGTAACATATTATTTTATGAAATTAGTACTTATTTTTAATTATTTTATAACTTTATATTTCTCTTATTAGATTATCTATTAATAATTCAAATTATAACTTAATACATTATTGTTAGTATATAAATTTGTAACAATATATTTCATTTGACATTTATGTCAGATTATTTTTTATCCAATAAGAGTATATATAACCCATATAACTAAGTTTAATGATACTAATAGTTAAATTCACATTATGTAACATTAAAAAACTTAAATAATAAGTTTTTAATATATTGGAATTTTCTTGTGATGGTTAAAAGGTTATTAAGTAATTAAAACTTTATAGAGATTAAAAGGTAAATATTCAACTTCTTCTTATTTCGAATTTGAAATAACAAGTATTCAAATAAAAGGAAGGCACTCATTAGAAAGTAATATAATTGTTTTTTCTCCTAACCATCAAAGAGTCAAAAAAGAAATAAATTCAAAGAAAGTAAAGAAAATGATTTTTTGTGACGAAAGAATGGATCTAGGTAAGTAATCCCATGTTTAAATTTCTCATTGTGTATGAAAGTAAAAAACATGGGGCTTAAAATTTATGATTTTAATCTATCAAGAATCCAGATTTATGGTTACAATGTAATAATGATAAAGAAATAAAATAAATGCATTAGTGTATAAGATTTTTTTTAATACATATATATAAGGTTCGGTAAAATTGAACCGAACCAAACCACATAGAAAATTGAATTGAATAGTTCGGTTGATGTGTTTTAAAAATTGATTTAGACTATCTTTTTTCAGTTTTGATCAATTTGATTTGATTTAGTTTGGTTTGAGTCAATTTAATCAGTTTGGTTTGATTTTGAACACCCCTATTTTGTAATACATGGCTTTGTATTAGAATTTTTTCAATTATCAAATTTTACTACCAAAAGTTCTAAAAATTGGTTCGGTAATTGAAACGATTGAGGCATTAATTCAATAGTTAATAATTAAACTATAATTATTTAGTTAAACTAATGGTACTTAAAATATATATATAAAGTCAGTCGTACATAATTATTAAACTCATAATCATTCACCAAATAATAAATAATTATATTTATCTTTCTTAAATATCAAAATATAAGTAAAACAAAAAAAACAAAAAACTAGTAACTAAAAAAAATCATAAGACTGAAGTCAAAAAAAAAAAAGCTTAAGTTAGAAATCGATTTTGATTGATTTTTAATTGATTTTTTCTTTATCGATTTGTATTGATTCAACCGATTCTTAACTAATTTTTTTTATAGATTTTGAGAGTCAAACTAGACTAAAAAACTTACCAATTCACTTATTTTGGTCAAATTGGCTAGTCTAACTAGGTTTTTTAAACTCTGTTGAGCATTGTAATATATGACAAAAATTTCTCGTTGTATACCTCTTGATAAGTGACCAATATTTCTATTTTTTTCAGTTTTAAAAATGATATGTATAATATCACTCATAGATAATTCGATAATTAATAGGGACTTATATAAAAATTTAAACGAGATTTACAAAACAGTTATCCTGTTTTGAAATTTCCACCATGTAGTGTAATGTTATGTCAACGTATATATATTTGGGGATAAAAGTTTTTTTTTCTCATGTAAAAATGTGGATTTTCACGACAAAAGTGTAATACTCATGAAAAATAAAATATAAATGTGCGTTTACAAATTACTGTTACTATTTCAGTATATAGTACTATTCACTCGTATAATACTATTTACGTATATAGTACTGTTCATTTATACAATCAAAATGTCAAGTACTAGATGTGGTTTAATCAAAAGAGAAAACTAGAAAGAAGTTCGTAGGAGAAAATGAAGTTTTATGTGTAAAAATACCCTCAGAGACTAAAGTGAAAGGACTGAATTAAAAAGAAACTTAAAGGTTTAAGGTGAAATGATAGTTTTCCCTTTAAGTTTCTAACAGTAATTAATAATTCAAAGCAGTCGTGTCTTTCCGCCTATTGCACAGCAAGTTGAATTATTAAGGTGTACAGTAAATTATATTATTATAAATGTCATTTTCATAAATAGTAAATTGAATATTTTATTAGTGCATAGTATCAAAGAGTACCCTTGACTTTTCCTATAAATAGGCCATTCCATTTCACTTCTAAACTCACACCTTCAACTTCTCTTCTTCTCTCCTTAAGTTTCTCTTGCTCCGACGCTAGACCTCTGAGATTTTGGGCTTTTTCTTTTCTACTTAAGTAAGGATACTATGCCTTTTCTATGTCTTTCAAATTTTAGAAGTTATTTTCAAATTTTAGAAGCGATACTCGTACTGAATCTAGGTGAGTGGAACGATCCCGTTTTAATAGAGTTTTAGCATTACTGGTGATAAAAAGTATGTCGTAGGATACACCCAAGATTCATAGGAGTAAACTGGATTCAAAGTGACAAATCTAAGGAGATAATTAATCCAGAAGTATAGATAAGACAAAACAAGTATTTCATGATGATGTGAAGTTTGAATCTTTTCAAAAACAGTTTGATTGTTATAGTTACATACTATACCTGTTATATAGATGAATATTATTTTGTACTTCTGATTATGATATGAAATATTGTACTATTGATTGTGGTTGAGCGGGACAGTACCCCCTCTCACGGCAAGGCGGAAAACTCGGTTTAAAGGGTGTCTTGACCAAGGAGTGTGGAAACAACGATTCCCTCAGTAGGGATATAGCCCGGATCGGTGACAGATCTATGAGGTGCCCTAGCTAAGAGGATGAGGTTGTGCGTCATAGTGGAAATATACAAAATTGGTGAGTTTGCCTGTGTGCGCTCTCCGGGATATATTTTCATTGATGAGTACTAGTAACGTTTGTTGAATTGGATGAATTTTTATCTTCCAGTATGTATTTTCTAACTATGTTTATTGGTTGAGTTTGAGCCTTCGGATATACTTGCATGACTGGTGATGTATTTGAATTTTATTAACACGAGGCCGATTTTCTCACTGAGTTTAAAAGCTCACACTCTCTGTACAATTTTTTTTGTTCAGATCAAGTTGCTAGCGAAAAACATCCGCTAGAGGAGTAGATCACTTTGGACCTTCCCGCTGTCTGGTAGGCCCCTCTTTTGTTATAGAATATGTTGCTCTGTAACCATTTTGGACATCTAGGTTATGGGTTTGGTATTTGACTTGTATTTTAGTATAATAATGTATTTTATATTGAGGAGCTATTATTATATGAAACTTATCTCTATGATTTTTAAATAAGAAAATTTGATATATTTTCTTCGTATTTATTGAGGAATGACTATTTTGATAACATGGAGATAAATAACTAAATAATTTTACTTGTGGGTAGAATTTATCAAAAGGCTTACAGTGATGGGATATTCATCATTGTGCCGGTCATTAGTGGTTGTTAGGTCTCCTAGTGATTACAGAGCAAGCTGTCTTTAGTGGGTCTTCCTCTATTGTTATGACTGCAGCAAGACCATAGGATGAAGATTCACCAAAAGGCCTATAGAGTTTAAAATCTTTTTCTTTCGTGTCTCTCCTTGAAGCATAATAGTGATGATACATATTATTTTAATTGTAGAATAAGTTTAGATGGCACCAAGAAAATCAAACGATTCTGGAATCCGCACAAGATCTGGCAAGGCCCTGGTCTCTCAAGTTGCTTAGTCAGCAGATGTAAGGCTGGAGATGCCTAATTGTGCAAAAGGTAACCGTGCACAAAACAGAGAGATACCCACTGAAAACCCTGGAAGAAGTGGTAGAGTACCATCACAAACTGACGCTACTGTAGTAATGGAAGCATTAGCTGCAATGCAGAACGAGGTTAATGGGCTGAAGGAACTCCTGATGGGACAGTCATCTGAAGAAGGCTCACAGGCTTCAGTACATGCTGCAAGAGTGCAAGAGATAGACCAGATGCCACCCCCACCCCCTCCTCAAGATTGAGTAGGGACAGAGGTCAAGATCTCAGAATTTATGAAGCTGAATCCGCCAACCTTTGCAGGAGATGTTAATGAAGACCCACAGCGTTTTCTAGATGACTGTGAGAAAATCCTTGACACGTTGGAGTGCCCTAAACCTCGAAGAGTGACTCTTGTTACCTTTCAATTAAGAGGTAAGGCGGACCGCTGGTGACAAACATGGAAAAAGGGCATGGCTAGAAATGCCCCACCCCTTAAATAGAAAGATTTTAAAAGAATTTTTCGAGAACAATTTATTCCGGAGAGTATACGAGAAGCAAAGATGAATGAGTTTGAGACACTCCGGTAAGGAGCACGAACCGTCGATGAATACGACAATCTGTTTGTGGAGTTGTCTGAATATACTACTCACATGGTCCTAACTGAGAAAGAAAGGATCTGACGGTTTATTAAAGGCCTTCAAGAGTCCCTATTTGATAGAGTGTGATCAAAGATACGAGATTTTTCATCCTACACAGAAGCCGTCGACATCTCCCATATGATGGAAGAAAGAGATATGCATAAAGAAAAATGGAATAACAAAAGAAAAAGGAAACAAGATGAGAAATCACGCTACCACGGAGAGAGTTCTGCACCCACTAAAATCACTAGACATGTAGCCTCTACTGTTAGTGCACCACAATATCAACAAAGTGGTACAGGGGGTCAACAAAGACCCTGGTGCTCTAAATGTGAAAGAAACCACTTCGGTGCTTATTTTGCCAACAACAACACTAAGGTCTGTTACCAATGTGGTCAACAGGGCCACATCAAAAGAGATTGCCCCCAACTCCACATGAGATCTGGCCAAGGATCAGTACGCCCTAATCAATTAGATGCCACTGTTGCCAACAGAGCCCCTATAACTGTAGGAGGCAATGGAATCGGAAGAGGTGCTGGCAGAGGACAAGGTGGTCGAGGTCAAGTTTCAGCAGGCCGAAGGATCGCTTGAGTATTCGCTTTAACCCGTCAACATGCTCAGGCGTCTAATACGGTGGTAGCAGGTATCGAGGTCAAGTTTCAGCAGGCCGAAGGATCGCTTGAGTATTCGCTTTAACCCGTCAACATGCTCAGGCGTCTAATACGGTGGTAGCAGGTACTCTTTTGATTGAATCAAACTTTGCACATGTTTTGTTTGACTCTGGCTCTACGTATTCCTATGTGTCACCATTCTTTGCTAAGAACTTTAAGCAAAAAGTTATTAGATTAGAATGTCCGCTCTTAATAACTACACCTACTGGAGGCACCCTACTAATATAACGAGGCTACCGAGCTTGCAAGGTAAGAGTCGAAGAAATAAATACAACAGTAGACCTAATGCTGTTAGATATGACAGACTTCGATGTCATCTTAGGCATGGATTGGCTGGCATCTTGTCATGCCACCCTGGATTGCTATAATAAGATAGTTAAGTTCAATATTCTAGGGAAGCCCTCCTTCGTATTTCATGGTGAACAGAGTGAGATTTTTGAAAATCTTATATCCTTAATATGTGCCCAATGTTTATTGCGAAAGGGCTGTCAAGGATACTTGGCATTTGTTAAAGATATTAAGAAAGAAAAACTAAAAGTAGAGGATGTTCCAGTAGTTCAGGAGTTTGTAGACGTCTTCCTGGATGATCTACCAGGTGTACCCCCAGATAGAGAGATCGAGTTCCAGATAGAGTTAGCTCAGAGACTCGCCCAATCTCCATACCCCCTTATAGAATGGCACCAACAGAATTAAAAGAGGTAAAGACTCAGTTACAGGACTTGCTAGACAAAGGCTTTATAAGGCCAAGTTATTCACCTTGGGGAGCTCCTGTTCTATTCGTGAAAAAGAATGACAGATTGATGAGACTATGCATAGATTACAGGCAACTAAATAAAGTAACTATCAAAAATAAATACTCATTGCCTCGCATCAACGACTTCTTCTGTAATACCCGTAATAATTTGTATAAATGTGTGTTTACAAACTACGGTTACTATTATAATATACAATACTATTCATATATATTGTACGGTTTACATACATAATCATCTTGTCAAATATAAGATGTAATTTAGGCTTAAAGGGATCGTAGGAAGAAATTGGGAAACCAAGTGATGTTTTATGTGAGAAAATCTCTTAGGGACTAAACTGAAAGTTAAAAGTGGAACTGGTAGATGAGACTGGTAGATGAAAACTGGTAAGCGAAACTGGTAGATGAGACTGGTAGATGAAAACTGGTAAGCGAAATTGGTAGATGAAACTGGTAGATGAAAACTGGTAAGTGAAACTGGTAGATGTAATAGTATAGGAGAACGGTAGATGGAATAGTAGCAAAAAGTACCATAACTTCTCCTATAAATAGGTCCTTTCATTTCATTTCTAATCACACCTTCAGTTTCTCTTCTCTTCTCTCCTCAAAAGTTCTCTTACTCCGACGTTAGGGTTTTGAAATTCTAGATCTTTCTTCCTTAGTCTAGATTCAAGGTAAGGATACTATGCTCTTCTTATGTCTTTAAAATTTTTAGAGATTATATTTTTAGGTATTCTATGTGGATGCGGCTTATACAACTGTATGTATGAATAGTAACCATACGTATAAATAGTACATATATGTATGAATAGTAACTATATATATAAATAGTATATGTATATATAAATAGTAACTATATATATAAATAGTATTTATATGTATTTTTGAATAGTACATATACGTGTACATTTGTATACATATTTTTGAATAGTACACGTACGTATACGTGATTATATGTATTAAAGAATTATATTAATTGAATCCATTAAATGTGATTGTGTAGATTTAAAGAAGATATAGTAACTTGGATTTCAGGTGAGTAGCTAACCTACTTGGATATTTATTTAATTATATGAATAGTCCAAGTAATTTACATATTCAGAGTATATCTACTATTACCTTTGACTGAATATTTCAATTAATATGAATATGGCTGTGTACCGAATATGATTATGGTCATATGCTATGGCTGTGTACCGAATGTGAATATGGCTGTGTGCCGAATATGATTATGGTCATATGCTATGGCTGTGTGCCGAATGTGAAGATGGCTGTGTGCCGAATATAAATATGGCTGTGTGCCAAATATGATTATGGTCATATGTTATGGCTGTGTGCCGAATATGAATATGGTTGTGTGCCAAATATGATTATGGTCATATGCTATGGCTGTGTGCCGAATGTGGAGATGGCTGTGTGCCGAATATGATTATGGTCATATTCTATGGCTGTGTGTCGATTATGAGTATGATATGATTACAGTTATATGCTAAGGATCGAAAAATTTTACTTATGTATTTTATACATATACTTGTGTATTGTTAATCACTTGATGATTATCTGTAATTAAGTTTCTATCCTTGTAACGTTATCTATTCATTGAGATTATTATCTCATATTGTGGTGGATATATTTTTTTTTCAGATCCTGAGGTTAACGAAAAACATCCGCCTGAGGAATAGCGGAAGTTCAATATTCTAACCCTCTTTGCTCCAAGGGTTGGTGTTTCTTTGAATTAAAGTTGTTTCTCAGTTTTAAATTCTAGAAAGCTCTACAGTCAAATAGGACATCTAGGAGAAAGTGGTTATTGTACATAATTATGTTATTACAGTACTTTAAGTTTACTGTATGTTCTGTGAGATTGTAGCTTATTAAGTAAAATCGGAGTGTTTAAATAAGATAAGTCTTTGCTATATTATTACTCTCACATTTTAGAATGATTATTCTATAATGATATGAGTATTATATGGAGCTAAAATCATAGGCTTACAACTAGAGAGTATCTCTAAGTTGTGCCGGTCACGTACCATTTTGAGGGTCGTGACATCTTCGATCAACTTCAAGGAGCCAAGTGTTTTTCAAAGATTGACTTGAGGTGTAATATCTCAAGAATTTATATGAATATTTAAAGTCTAATTTGAAATTTAGTGAAAAATTTAATTACGTGAAAATGTGCTTTTTGAATTAGTGAAGAAAATCTGGGAATAGAAATTTTAATTTTTAATTTAGGAAATTTTTACAAATTCTCAAGGACTAAAGTGAAAAGAAAAGAAAGTATAGAGGACTTTTGAGAAATGACCAAATAGAAACCTGAGAGGAAGAATAAAGCTTATGAGAATGAATTATGAGTCCGGTACCGAAAAGATGATGGATTCGAGGTTAAAGTGGTATTTGAGACATCGAGAGGGATTAAAGTGAACAAATCTTATAAGCTAAGGTGGCTATGAGCGATTTTATCGAAAAAGAAATTAGTGGGGCCCACACATAAAATTATTAGTTTTTCTTCTCCTTCTTCCTCCCGAGGCTTCATGTTTCGTTCATTTCCATCTTCCCTTCTTCAATCATTTCTCAAATTTTTATCCGGCGATCTTGTATTTTCTAACCATACTTCCGATTCTCAGGAGTTCTAGAGGTAAAGAGGTAAGTTTTATCTACTCTATTTTTCTTTTTCTCCATTTTCGGACCTATGGAAGAAAATTAAGATTTTGAGTTTTAATGGATGAATTTAAGTGTGGATGTTAATGTAAAACATTCTTAGGTGGTTTATGATGTTATTAGAACAAGAAATTTCGTAGAATTTGGATATTTGAAAAAGTTAGTGTTCTTGATGAAAATTTGAGATTTGAGCTTGGATTGTTGGTAGAAATTGGGGGTTTTGGTGTTAAAACACTCCTTAGACATTAAGGATGAAAACCCATGGAAGAAATCAAAAGAAATGTTGTTTTAGATATGATTTTAGGATTTTTGGATGAAGAACACGAAGAACATCGAAAATTTTCCCCAGAAATTACTGTTCACCGAGAAAATTTTTCCAGATTTTCTCGTTACTGTAGCGTTGACTCGGTCAACGTTACTGTAGCATTGACTCGGTCAACGTTACTGTAGCTGCGTTGACCGTTGACTATTACTGTAGCATCAGTTTTTTTTTAATATCATTGAAAAGCTCTTTGAGTCTAGTTTCCAATGGTATAAGTGTCATTTAGAAATTCATTACTGGTTAGGAGTTATGACTTAAGATGTGAGTAAAGGTCGAGAGTAGTGATAGGAAATTTCTCTATTTTGTAACCCTAATGGTTTTTACCTGGTTACAATAGGGATGATTGGGGCGCAAGGTGGGAGCGCCGAGAGCGTGGAATCCAGGTGAGTAGGCAACCTTGTAAAATTAATTTAATAAATTAGTCAAAGCACAATATAAATCCCATTTGCGTTATTTGTGAAATTGAGAAGATTATCAGTGTGTGTTCAGGTTGAGAAAAAGTATAATATCATTGGAAGGTATTTTATTACCTTTGAGAATTGATTTCTCTAGTTGACTAAAGAACTAGATGTGATTGTTCCTTGAATAAATCGGAACATTTTGTAAGTGAATAACCTTACTAAACTAATGTGATCTTATTAAATAAGGTACAATACAAGTCTTGTTTATAACATTATTGAAGTGAGAAATAATCAATCTCGCTGTTGATAATATATGATGATTGTTATGGTTGATGATAGACATTCAAGGGAATAAAAATATGTGTAAATTCATTTATTTCATAGTAATTATGTTATGATAAACTCACACTCTCCATGATTATCTTTTCAGATACAGTGGTTGAGAAGAAGAATTTATAGCCTTTAAGGATATACTCCACTTTTGTCTGGTAAACAATTGGTAAGGATTAGGAAACGCTCTGTAATCTAGTAGGTCACCTAGGCTTGGGAGGTTGTATAGTATTGTATAGTGTTTGAAAGTTGAACATTTTCTGAATATGTATACAAAATATCTTTCTTGGAATATTTATGATTCACATAATTATGGATATTAAGAATGTTCACAGAGATTATGGGGTACCATGGAGGTACACCCTAGGTATTTTATGTTTATATCACATGTAAGTTTTGGGATGTGACAAATTGGTATCAGAGGTGGTTTTAGGTCCCCTATAGATTACAGAGCAAAGTGTTCTTTGTGGGCCCTTTTCTATTGTCATGAACCGCGGCATGACCATGGGATTAGGTTCCATAAAAGACCTTGTAAAGTTGAGTGTTCTTGTCATAACTTACCCTTCGATGGAGTTAGTTAGAGATAATTTTGTTACAATATGAGATAATTGATTTTATATGTGGAACTTTGGAACTTGTTGGAGGTATGATCTTTATACCGATGGAAAAGGTGACCTCTGTATGAAATTTTTCTTTTTGAGAAATTGGGAACATAACTCTGTAGTGTACTCTTAAAGCTGAGGATCAGTAATTGCTAGAATATGGCTTGAGGGCTGGGCCAATAGTGATGTATTAGATGGGGTAAAGTTGATTATGAGGCATGGGCTAGAGTTCAAGAAAGATTTTCACAAAGAATATAGCGCAGATTACTAATGCAAGAATGGGAAAGAACCCTTGTGAGGCAGATCAAGATTTGATTTTGATAGATGCCAGACAGATGTAATTTATGGAAGAGGATGTAAGTCCTAAATAATATGTTCCTTGATAAAAGCTTGGTTGAGAAAATAGATGTGGGCTAGGTAGTTTTTCTCTAAGGGAGATACTACGGTAAAATGGAACCTAGCATAAGAGATATTGAGGTACGTTATAAGTCTTCTCTAGGGGTGACTCGCCAAAGTTGCACTTGTTTAGTTAGGGATTGGCATGATGGTACTATGTGATAGAAGTGTTTCAAAATATATATATATATATATATATACAATGTAGAAGTTTTGTAACATTGGAACAATTAGAGCATGTTAAAGGTAGGCTGTTGGCGTATGAACATTCATAATTGTTAAACGTGATGTATGATTGGAATGGTCTAGAAAGATATTCTTATGGTAGTTTGTGCCTCAGAGTGTTAGTTTAAGGAAAGCTTGCGAATCGAGGCTCTTAAGTAAGAATTCATGACAATTCGAGGGCATAATATCGAGTTCAATTGATCTATACGGTAAGCCTTCATCTACTCCCGTATGATAAGGGGAAAGACAACGAGACTTGTATAGAGCTTCTGTTTGTCTCTGTGTCAGCTTATAGGGTCATTAAATTTTTTTATGTGATTGGCTTATAAGCTGAATTTGTTATTGATTTTGTGTGGCTAATTTCTTTTATCTTTCTTCATTTTATTATTATTATTATTATTTAGAGTACCATCTAGTAAAAGAAACTATTGGCATTAAAAGCGGAAGGATTACATTGCAAAAAAAAAAAGGGGAAATTACTCATGCATGAGTAATCTAAAAGCGAGGTGGTCTCGGATTAGGAGGGTTGTATTGTATCATCACCCCTCGACCATTTCTTGGAACAAGAGACTGAGCAATGTCACGGAGGGTAGTGTAAATCCCATTCATACAATCAACACTTCTTTGTTGTTGATTGCAGAAGCATTGGGTAGACCAATAGAAGAACCTGTCTATTCTTGAAGTCATTGCCGCATTATTGCGTTTAGTTAACTTCTCCAGGTCTTCTATCATCTTCTTCAGATTTTTCACCTCCTTCTCTAGACAAGCGATTTTGTTTTCTGACGTGTGGCCAGTGCTAATCTCCTCAGCTTCCTCAATTTTTATCTTCTTCTCCTTTTGATCCTCTTGAGACCCCTCAAAAGGTCTCTTGCCCTTGTCTTTGCCCAGACTTAAGTTTAAGTCGAGCTCTTCTTCCTTGGCCTCCACTGTGAGATCAATGTACTTCCTGGTGGCCATGGTTTAGAAAATTTAGAAGTTTTTACAGGAGTATGACGAGAGAGGAATGCTGGGAAATTGTAGGTTCAGAGATGATTACTCTTTGTGGTGTAGTAACTGAGAACTCCGGGGCAGTTTTTATAGAGAAAAATTTAGACTTAGAGCCAAAGAAGATATCTCTTCGCTGCACTCCTACACGCTCAACCTATGGATTTCTGCAAGCTGGAAGCCAGAAGCCTAGGATAGGCATGCGTGTCAACAGTGTGTCACATTAATGGCAAAACCACGTAAGTCAATATTCGGTGGATTTGCGGCCGATTTATACTTGTTTATTTTTCATATCTCTTGTTGGCATTTTCTGAAATTCTAAGAAGCCGACAGCGTAGCCATTAAAGATTGCCTTGGATGCTTTTATGATGAACTAAAATGTATTTCTCTGCTTTCTTGTATTGTTCTTGAAAGCCTTCAGTTGAGTATAATATACATGATTGATTGAATTATATTGTGATTATATGTATTTAAATACATATGCCATGTATGTATGTTATCCATGCATTGAGAGTGAAGGCTATTTGTTATGGCCAGGAATAATATGTAATGATTCTACATACATTCAGAGAATGAGAAGTCTGAAATTTAAAAAGGACTTGAATAGATGAAAATATATAGATAATGATGTATCTCTATGTTGATACATACATACATATATGCTCGTAGAGGCAAGAGAAAGGTAAAAAAAAAAAAAATTTCTCACTTTATGGTAACACTTGATATGTGTAAATGTGAGAAGTTTTTTTTATTTTAATATGTATGTTTGAAAATGTGTAAGCTTAGGGCAAAGCCACGGATTAGAAACCTAGATAAGGTTAATATGAAACTACCCGTTCATGGAGTAATATCTCGATTTAGAATTATTGGATAAGACAAATACAGAGTTAGGAAGTCATAAATTGAAGCGGCGATTAGTTTAATAATTTGAGCAAGAGTCAAAAGTTAGCCGAAATTTTTGAGGAAATCTTTTGTATTTGATTATATTTTGTTATTTTCTGGCATGCTTATTATAGACCGTTGGCATTGCGACGGATAAGGTCTGGAGGCCATCTTTAGAGTGTGATGTAAGGGTTTTGGTAGCCCTAAATTTCGTCTATAAATAATGGATGCCCCATTACGCCGCTCATTACACTAAGAGTTCATTACTTATAAGCTTTCTAGCATCAAACCTCTCATTCCATACAACCTTTATAGCTCAGAAAAATATGGCCGGCAATAAATCTTTCAATTTAAACTTTGAGGCTGGCAAGGTAGAGCTGGATCTAAATCTTAGTCTGGAGAACTATAAGAATAAGAGATTCATGGAAGAGTCATCAGAAGCTAAGAAAAGAAAAAGGGATGTAGTAGAGCTAGAGGATGTTAGCACAGCAACATCTTCAAATGATGAGCTTGCGCTTATGAGAAAAAAGATGGAGGACTTGGAAAGGTTGATAAACCGCCACTTTGAGGACCAGGGAAGATTGATAAATCGTCTCTTTGTAGAACAAGAGAAGCTCTTGAATCGTCATTTTAGGGAATTGGCGAATAGAGTTGATAGACATTCAATGTTTGCAACTCAAAATTTTCGTGACCAACAAGCGAGGTGTATTGACTGTATGAATGGAGTGACCTCTGCACTTCGCCAAATTTCCCAAACGTTTCCTCCAGAAACTCTTTCTAGGCTGCAACGATTAGCTTCCTCCTTAAGATCTGAAGCACCTTCCTCTTCTAGACCTGGAGCACTTTCTGCATTTCAAAAACCTCCTCGTCCTTAATTTATTCTTTCTTTTATTTATACCTTAAGCTAATATTTGATCTAAGCTTCGCATATTAAGATTATCTGTTTTGTAAATCAAGTTCAGTTTGTTGCCTGTAACTTATGTACTAGAAATAAGGCAATTCTTGTACTGAAGGAACTTGAGAAATAAAAATATGTTGAACTTGTTATATTTTGTACTTGATTGTGAAAATTCTAAAAGAGAGAACGAGATTTGGACAAAATATCTGCATTTGTTTCAATCTTGAGTTAAGTTTTGAATTCGGAGGACCGAATTCTATTAAGGGGGGAAGAATGTAATATCTCAAGAATTTATATGAATATTTAAAGTCTAATTTGAAATTTAGTGAAAAATTTAATTACGTGAAAATGTGCTTTTTGAATTAGTGAAGAAAATCTGGGAATAGAAATTTTAATTTTTAATTTAGGAAATTTTTACAAATTCTCAAGGACTAAAGTGAAAAGAAAAGAAAGTATAGAGGACTTTTGAGAAATGACCAAATAGAAACCTGAGAGGAAGAATAAAGCTTATGAGAATGAATTATGAGTCCGGTACCGAAAAGATGATGGATTCGAGGTTAAAGTGGTATTTGAGACATCGAGAGGGATTAAAGTGAACAAATCTTATAAGCTAAGGTGGCTATGAGCGATTTTATCGAAAAAGAAATTAGTGGGGCCCACACATAAAATTATTAGTTTTTCTTCTCCTTCTTCCTCCCGAGGCTTCATGTTTCGTTCATTTCCATCTTCCCTTCTTCAATCATTTCTCAAATTTTTATCCGGCGATCTTGTATTTTCTAACCATACTTCCGATTCTCAGGAGTTCTAGAGGTAAAGAGGTAAGTTTTATCTACTCTATTTTTCTTTTTCTCCATTTTCGGACCTATGGAAGAAAATTAAGATTTTGAGTTTTAATGGATGAATTTAAGTGTGGATGTTAATGTAAAACATTCTTAGGTGGTTTATGATGTTATTAGAACAAGAAATTTCGTAGAATTTGGATATTTGAAAAAGTTAGTGTTCTTGATGAAAATTTGAGATTTGAGCTTGGATTGTTGGTAGAAATTGGGGGTTTTGGTGTTAAAACACTCCTTAGACATTAAGGATGAAAACCCATGGAAGAAATCAAAAGAAATGTTGTTTTAGATATGATTTTAGGATTTTTGGATGAAGAACACGAAGAACATCGAAAATTTTCCCCAGAAATTACTGTTCACCGAGAAAATTTTTCCAGATTTTCTCGTTACTGTAGCGTTGACTCGGTCAACGTTACTGTAGCATTGACTCGGTCAACGTTACTGTAGCTGCGTTGACCGTTGACTATTACTGTAGCATCAGTTTTTTTTTAATATCATTGAAAAGCTCTTTGAGTCTAGTTTCCAATGGTATAAGTGTCATTTAGAAATTCATTACTGGTTAGGAGTTATGACTTAAGATGTGAGTAAAGGTCGAGAGTAGTGATAGGAAATTTCTCTATTTTGTAACCCTAATGGTTTTTACCTGGTTACAATAGGGATGATTGGGGCGCAAGGTGGGAGCGCCGAGAGCGTGGAATCCAGGTGAGTAGGCAACCTTGTAAAATTAATTTAATAAATTAGTCAAAGCACAATATAAATCCCATTTGCGTTATTTGTGAAATTGAGAAGATTATCAGTGTGTGTTCAGGTTGAGAAAAAGTATAATATCATTGGAAGGTATTTTATTACCTTTGAGAATTGATTTCTCTAGTTGACTAAAGAACTAGATGTGATTGTTCCTTGAATAAATCGGAACATTTTGTAAGTGAATAACCTTACTAAACTAATGTGATCTTATTAAATAAGGTACAATACAAGTCTTGTTTATAACATTATTGAAGTGAGAAATAATCAATCTCGCTGTTGATAATATATGATGATTGTTATGGTTGATGATAGACATTCAAGGGAATAAAAATATGTGTAAATTCATTTATTTCATAGTAATTATGTTATGATAAACTCACACTCTCCATGATTATCTTTTCAGATACAGTGGTTGAGAAGAAGAATTTATAGCCTTTAAGGATATACTCCACTTTTGTCTGGTAAACAATTGGTAAGGATTAGGAAACGCTCTGTAATCTAGTAGGTCACCTAGGCTTGGGAGGTTGTATAGTATTGTATAGTGTTTGAAAGTTGAACATTTTCTGAATATGTATACAAAATATCTTTCTTGGAATATTTATGATTCACATAATTATGGATATTAAGAATGTTCACAGAGATTATGGGGTACCATGGAGGTACACCCTAGGTATTTTATGTTTATATCACATGTAAGTTTTGGGATGTGACATGAGGTCTGGTTATCACCAACTCAAGATCAAGGAGGAGGATGTGCCTAAAACAGCCTTCCTTATCAGATATGGGCACTACGAGTTCTTGGTAATGTCATTTGGACTAACAAATGCACCAGCTGCTTTCATGGATTTAATGAATAGGATTTTTAAATCCTTCTTAGACAAATTCGTTATTGTCTTCATAGACGACATTCTGGTGTACTCAAAGACTTCAGAAGAGCATGAACAACACCTTTGTATTGTGTTGCAGACATTGAGGGATCATCAATTGTACACCAAATTCTCTAAATGCGAGTTTTGGATCGATCGCGTGACTTTTTTGGGACATGTGATCTCCAAGGATGGCATCCAAGCAGACCCAAGCAAAGTAGATGCGGTCAAAATGTGGCCTACCAACTTTGTCACGACCCATTTTCTTGGCACATGACCGGTACAATGATAAATATCTCATCACTGTAAGCCTTTCGATAAATTCTACCCATGAGTAAAATTATTTAGTTATTATCTCCATGTTATCAAAATAGTCATTCCTCAATAAATACGAAGAAAATATATCAAATTTTCTTATTTAAAAATTATAGAGATAAGTTGCATATAATAATAGCTCCTCAATATAAAATACATTATTATACTAAAATACAAGCCAAATACCAAACCCCTAACCTAGATGTCCTAGACGGTTACAGAGTAACATAATCTATAACAAAAGAGGGGCCTACCCGACAGTGAAAAGGTCCAAAGTGATCTACTCCTCTAGCGGATGTTCTTCACTGGCAACCTAATCTGAACAAAAAAATTGTACAGGGAGTATGAGCTTTTAAACTCAGTGAGCGAATCAGCCTCGCGTTAATAAAATTCAAATACATCACCAGTCATTCAAGTATATCCGAAGGCTCAAACTCAACCAATAGACATAGTTAGAAAATACATACTGGAAGATAAAAATTTATCCAATTCAACAAACGTTACTAGTACTCATCAATGGCAATATATCCCGGAGAGCGCACATAGGCTGGCTCACCAATTTTGTATATTTCCGCCATGACGCATAACCTCATCCTCTTAGCTAGACGCCTCACGGATCTGTCACCGATCTGGGCTATATCCCTACTGAGGGAATCGTTGTCTCCACACTCGTTGGTCAAGACACCCTTTAAACTAGATTTTTCGCCTTACTGTGAGAGGGGGTACTGTCCCGCTTAATCACAATCAATAGTACAGTGCAATATTCATTCATATAACAGGTATAGTATATAACTATTTTATAGATTTATAAACCACAAATCAAGATAACAATTAAATTGTTTTTTAAAAGATTCAAACTTCACATCATCATGAAATATTTGTTTCAGCTTATCCATACTTCTGGATTAATTATTTCCTTAGATTCGTCATTTTGAATCCAATTTACCCCTATGAATCTTGGGAGTGTCCTACGACATACTTTTTATCACCAGTAATGTTAAAATTCTATTAAAACGGGGTCGTTCCACTCACCTGGATTCCATACAAGTATCGCTTCTCTAAGTCGTTACGGACAAGAGTACTCAGGTGAATTTCAGTGTTCCGCTACGGAGATTTTCATGAAAGATTAGAGAAAATAAGTTATGATCGTTTTCGTATAGATACTGTTCATACATCCGGTACTGTTCATATGTACAGTTACTGTTCATACATACAATTACTATTCATATGTATGGTTACTGTTCATATATACGATTACTATTCGTATCAGAAATAGAGAATTCAATTTGTAAAAGAGTACACCAGGTAAGTTCCCAGGAAAGAATGGAGGGTCACAATGGACATACTTAAAAATCAGGTCTTTCCTTAGCCAGAACTTTCCTAGACATGTATTCTTCACAGTTTACATCATATTTCGGTAATCAGAAAATCAAAATAACATATAGACAGCTAAGGACAGTTTTTCTGATGTAGAAGATCAGCCAAAGCCGCAACCACAGAGCATACTTAAGAAAATAACTTCTAAAATTGAAAGATGTAGAAAAGGCATAGTATCCTTACCTAAGTAGAAAAGGAAAAGCCCAAAATCTCAGAGGCCTAGCTTGAGCAAGAGAAACTTAAGGAGAGAAGAAGAGAAATTGAAGGTGTAAGTTTAGAAGTGAAATGCAAGGGCCTATTTATAGAAAAAGTCAAGGGTACTATTTAATACTATACACTAATAAAATATTTAATTTACTATTTATAAAAATGACATTTCGTAATTTACTGTCAACCTTAATAATTCAACTTATGCAATACACGACACGGCTGCTTTGAATTATTATTACTATTGAAAACTTAAAGGAAAAACTATTCTTTTACCTTAAACCTTTAAGTTTCTTTTCAATTCAGTCCTTTCACTTTAGTCCCTGAGGGTATTTTTACATATAAAACTTCATTTTCTTCTACGAACTTCTTTCTAGTTTTCTCTTATGATCAAACCACATCTAGTACTTGACATTTTGATTGTATAAATGAACAGTACCATATACATACATAGTATTATATGGTTGAATAGTACTATATACTGAAATAATAATAGTAGTTTGTAAGCACGCATTTATATTTTATTTTTCATAGGTATTACAAAAAGTATTTTATGAAAATTGCATACAATTATTATAATTATGATGTAATTACAATTTTCATGCACAAGTTAAATATCATATTAATCTTATAAATTATCATAAAAGCAAAAACATTACATATAAATTAAAAATCTTTTTAATTATTATGTGATAATTTTATATCTCTATTATATTTATCAATTTTCTCCCTATACAATTTATGAGCTGCATTTTTTCCCAACTTTTAATTTTAATTAATTTTATAATATTTTTTAATACTAATTTAAAGAACAAACCAATAAAGTATAATATTTTAAAATTTATGGACTAAAATATAGTAAATTATAAATTTTATATGATATCTCCATGATCATGATATAAACCATTTAAAAGTTTATATGTCAAGAATAACCAACAAAAAAAAACTTAATAATAATATAATTATCTTCTTGTCCAATATTCTTCTTCTTCTTCTTCTTCTTTTTATTTTTTAATTTCTTAATTCTTTTTTTGGGAGTCAGGAATCTTCTTGTCTAATATTTTGTTTGGTCCATGTCGACCTTTTTTTTTTCCTTGGGACATATCCATATCTAAAACCATCAACATAGATTATTGGGCTGAATAGGTCCAAAAATTCCAAGTTCATTTAGACCAGCCCATTTAGTCTTTTAGCCCAATAAATCATCAACATGAATTATTGGGCTGAACATGCCCAAGAAGAGCTCATTAGGCCCAGCCCATTTAGCCATTTAGCCAATGATGGATGCGTGGGATCCTCTGCTTAGTAAATACAAACATAACTCTACGTCGGACAATAGTAATAATTTTTAATGTTGCTAAAAAATTTTAGTGATAATTAAACTGTTGCTGAAAGAAGTTTTAACATCTGTAAAAATTCGTTGCTAAAAATATTAAGGATACGAAATTCCAAACAAACAATCTGAACCATGAAGGATCTTCTTCTCCTTCTGAGCAGAGAAGAAAATGGCAACTGGTAGTGCGATGCAGTGGTGTGGTGCAGTGGCGAGGAGCGTGATGACGAATTCGAGACCGGCGATGACGGCAACGCTGTTGTATGCCGGCCGGGCACCGATAGTGTGTGGGCGTGGAGATAAGAAGACAAAGAGAGGGAAGAGATTCAAGGGATCGTCCAGCAACGCGAGGCCTAAGAAGGAGAAGAAAATTGAACGCATAAAGGACAAAGTCGAAGTTCCCAGGTCCACTCCTTGGCCGCTTCCATTCAAGCTTATCTGATCTTAATATAACTCAGACTCTGCCTTCCCTCTCTTGTGCGTTGAATGTAGTAGTTTAAGCTCTCGAATCTGTACGGTTTAAGGTTCATGCATCGTGATTAATTGTACTCAGCACTACTTTGCTTCTATCTTCATTTTTGCATCTGTTTCAACTTCGTTGGTACATTGTTGTTTGGCATTAATATAGACGGTGGATGAAGAACATCATAGGGAAATGATGTGATGAACCATATATAAGCATCAAGAAAAATCTATGGAAAAATCTTGCAATGGTAAACTGTAATAAGCTTAAAAATATCCTCTCTGAAGTCTTGGCCACTCATTTGGAAAATGTCTTCTCCTTTATATTCTTTTTTTCTATTTCTTCAAATTTCCAATGCCTTATAACTTCTACATCATTCTTTAGCCTTCTTCTCAATTCCATTCTCATTTCCCATTCTCTTACTTTCCTTCCTAAATATTCGTAAATCCTTCTTTTTCAATTCCAAATACCAATATCAGAGCCCGGGTCATATACAGTTGTACACCTAGAAATAAGATCAGCCACCTTGACACTATTATTATACCTCATATATCAATTCATATGGCCTCCACATTTGGTTCTGTGAGAGAGAGAGAGAGAGAGAGAGAGAGAGAGAGTCATTTTACTCCTTTGGATTCCATTCTCGTCTTCTCCTCTCTCCCTTTCCTCCATGATCATAGTCTAATCATTTCTTTTCAGTACCAAATACCAAAATAGCTTCTTTTAGCTGTACTATAGTAACTTTTTCTGCATAGTTAATGCAATTTGAGGGTGCCCTGTTACTTGGGAAGTGTTTAGAGACGAAGAAGATTATAATTAAAGTAATTTTTTTGTCTGTTTTCTTTCCACTTTATGTTCAAGCACGTACTTTTTTCTCTTTACGTTGGGTCTTAGTTTAGTCAACATTCAACAAGCATTAGAAGTTATTCGTTTTGGCGGCTAAGAAGCTGATTTCTACAGTCGTTAAGTGAAAGACTAGAGTGCATAGCGAGATGGCTACCTCATTCAAATATGAGGTAATTTTAATTCTTGTACCTGAAATTAACACTTAGTATTGTCTGATCTATATGTTGAATGGTTCAGTATTTATATGCCGCTCTTTATAAACTGGATCCTTTCTAGTAAGTTTGAAACATCCAAAGAAGGATTCCTGATTGTATATGAACATATTGTTTTGAGAATTGTAGGACGGGGTTTGTAAGTAAGTGGTGGAACCTTGCAGATATAAATGCCAAAAACTAACAGACCCAAACGGAACAGTGGAAGAATACAAACAAAATACAGAAAGAATGATAGAAACTTATATTCTAGTACTGATAATTCCCTACCAGTGGGGTAGAGATGATACAAGCTAACACAACACTCACAGAACAACACTAGAAACCTCACACACAGATCAACACTACAAGAACACAACACAGCACAACACATAGATAATTTGCCTAGCTTTCGAGAGGCTAGGTTCTCTCCCAATGCTAGCTTTCGAAAGGCTAGCTCTCTCCCAGTAACTTCCTCAGATTTTTCCTCTCCCCCTTCACACACACTCCCACTCCTTTATTTATAATCAACTCATCCCTCTGAAATATCATTCTTCACATACTCAATATTAAAATACTATAACCCCCACTCACCCCTATTATCATTTTCTCCACACCTCTCACACATCCACTATTAAAATACTATATCCCCCACACCTCTCACACAGACCCCAGCACACATGCACCCGTATTACACATCAGCTCACGGGTACCTAACAATACCCTCCCCTCAAAAACTAGTAAAAAATTATACAGAGATATCAACTTTTGTGTTGCTACCTTGCTGAATGCCAGGTTCTTCTGGGTATTGTATCTCCTCTGACAATCTTAGAAACAGGTCTGCAATTATGGGAAGCCCCAAAATCATAAGCAAGAAACCAAAGAGCATGATCAAAGCTCCCACACGTGAAACCCATTGGTCATAGTCATACAATGCTCGTCTTCTTGTCCCAGTTGCAGCTTCATATCCATAGCGGATTGTCCATAACAGCAAGGCCATGGCAACGAGAGAGCTGATTATTTGCAACAATATTGCCTTGGCAGTGGTGTTGGCGTTAGGGAAGATCTTCCTCATCTTTGTTCTGGTAAACTGCTCTTCCATCTTGGTAACAAGAGTTTTAATTTTCAGGCAAAAAAATGGACTGTGTTGTCTGGATTTTCTCCTTCGATCTTGCTTTATTTTAATTCTAATGGAACAAGATTTTGAAAGTGGTGTGTCCTAGTCCTTGTCTATCTATATAAATAAGTAATGGTCTTTATGGTGATGAAGATTCAGGGTAATATCTGGTGTGTCCTAGTCCTAGTCCTTGTCTGTCTACAAAATATTGGTCTTTATGGTGATGAAGTAGGTGCAGGATAATATCTGAAGCTGGATTCTTTGGGAATGGTAACTACTAACTAGGGGATGCAAAGGTTATGAAGTGATCTGAGTCTTTAAAAAATAAGGAAATCAAATAAATTATGAATACACAGGACAGAGAGTTTCAATGAAGAATATGCATGACTTGTATACATATTACTTCATGAGTTTTAAAGACGAAGTCACTGTCAGCCACTTTTTTCTTGTAAGAAAAGGTTATTTTATATGTTGGGACATTGAAAAATATGATAGATGTGAATCCAAAATAATTATAACAGGCTGTATAGGCGGATTGTTCAAGGGGGTCCAATATGCAAAGGACATTGTTTCTGCTTAGGATTCTTCGTGCGTCGTCTTTGTGTAACGTAGTTGGCATGCACAACCTAACTATGATGAGGATTCTCTCGTGCATAGCACCTGCCATGGCATCACAATTTGGATGAGTGTAACCAAAGTTTGTACCTAGCAATAGCGAGCGCAGTTACTCTGCTTGGCCAATTTTCTGTTCGGACAAGTAGAGCCGTCTAATAGGGATTGGCAGGTGGAGCTCATGTGAGGTCCACCTGATCGAACGGTTTTATTTGACCAAACAAAATATCTACAGATAATAATAGATAGGGAGGTTTAAGATTCTTTAAAGTTCCCATTAAAATTGTAAAGTTCAACCACTAGATTTGGATCATTCATTTTGAATTGATTAGTCAAAATAAAAAAAAATAAAAAAACTTACTTTCTTTTAATCATAATTTAATATAAAATGGATAGTCTATATCTAGTTATTAGATTTTAAAATTTTGACGAGAACTTCAAAAAATCCAACTTCGAAGAAATCTGACTTATGATACACATACCATGTTAGAATCAAAACCTATTTTGGCAATTTTTGTAAGTAAGGTTTAAAATTTTAATTAAACCTAAAACTTTGGTCAAAGGATTAACATTAAAGAGTTCTTTTGTCAATTGAGTAAAAACAACAAAAAGGGAAACTGAGAACATATTAGATTCGTTGAATACCATATAATGCAGTTGGCGCCAATGAATGTATATAATCTACGCCTGGTACACTCCTGTGTTCATAAAGACATAATAATTAAGTTAATTCGGTCAAATAATTCGATACTTTTCTCTTAAATGAGATCTTGTATTTATGTCTTTTGGATAAAAAAAAGTTAAAAAAATACTTTTATAGTCTAACTTGATTTTAACGGAATTAGTCAAAATTTAATAAATTTTTAAATAATAATGGTTCAAATAATATATAATATAATTCAAAACTTGTTTAAAAAAGAATCAAATCCAGAGACCATTTCAAAGGCTCAAACTCACCGATTACAAATAGGAGTCATAGCAACTTTAAACTTCACGGGACATAAAAGAACTGAGGCAAGAATGAGGGAGAGGGAGAAGGGAGAATCTACTACTTTTTTCTTTTCTTTTTCTCTTTTGAATAAGTCTGCAATAAAATTAGTAACACATTACACATAAATGGTACAACAAAGCCAGAGGCCACCCCCAATTGAAGTTTTTCTGAAGTTCAATCAAGCAGAAAGACATACAACAACTCTATCTCAAATACTAAATGCAGGCAACAGTTTCACAAAAGAACGATCGTGAAAGAACATTCCATTTGATAAAATTGCTCTAACCCTGTACATGCAATAAAAAAACAGCTTATTAAAGTGATGCTCTGCTATTTTTCCAAGCATAACCTCTTCTCCTTGTCAGATGGGGTGTGAAGAAGCTGAGCCCAAACATCTCCTTCAAAGCCTTACCCTGCTCTGAAAACCTCACCAACTTTGCAATCACGGACGCACTCTCCATGATATGGTTCATATCAGCGTCGCTCCATAACCGGTTCGCCAGCTGCATCCTCCTTCGCTTTGAATCCAATGCAATACCCCACTTCATGAAGAGACTTTTCCTCTCTTCCTCAGTGAGCCTTTTCTGCATAAGCCTCATAAGCACCTCTCTCTCCCGGCGAAGAGCCTTTGTGCTGTGTCCCCAAACAAACATATGACGATATAAGAGACAGATGTAATCTAAATTTCATAAAACAATGTTCAATTTATAACCAGAGCTCAGATGACGTTAGTTGCAGCAGATCAAGAAAATATTAACATTATTTGGTGAAGGCACCCTCCTGCCTCCATTTCTAGTCATCAAAATTTCTTCATCTCTCAAGACCACACGTTATGTTTGTATTACAAGAACAAACAATAACAAAGATGTATTTGGTGAAGGCACCCTCCTGCCTCCATTTCTAGTTATCAAAATTTCTTCATCTCTCAAGACCACAAGTTATATTTGTATTACAAGAACAAAAAATAACAATAAGATGTGTTTCTCAACATAATTTTGGTGAATTGGACTTAGGAAAAGTTTTTCTATCAAGTTCCCTCATAAACAAATAACACATGGAGTGAAACGCCCAATCATGTGGTATTGAGTTGGAAAAGATATCCATTTGTCATACTTGTATTAGAGAACCTAAAAGCAAACACATCAAAATTGTACCTAAGTTTTATGCTTTTTGAATTTCACATCATAAGATTCCTCATTAAATAGTAAAAGTAAAACTTGTATTGACCACATTAGCAAATCCTGACTTGAATTTATGTGTACTCAACACATTCTCAATGCAACGAACCAATGATGAGATGCTCAAGTAAATGCAAGTACATATATATATCTATATATATCTATAGAGAGAGAGAGAGAACCTTGAAGCAAGTGTAATTGTCTGCCCATTCTTCACGGTCTGATTTTCATGAAAAAAGGTTTCTTTGAGAAAAGATAGTCTTCTAAGCTCTACCTCAATGTAAATGGAGTCTGCTGGATCACCCCTGAACAGAAGAAAGAAGTAGGTTCGATGGATCAGCGAAACACTGCAAGTTTGCCACAATTCAATTATCGCCTTTTGCTGCCTGTTGAATTGCAGAGGCCAATCTGAAGGAGTACCAGGTGCCTCTATCATTGGGTCTATGCCTACATCCTTCACATTCTTCTCCTGAACATAAATTGAGAAAGTCTCGTCAAAAGCATAAACTAAAAGATTAATAATGATCTTCCAAATGCAATTTTTAAGCACCAAATGCAACAAAATATGAAGAGAAGCAAAAAACAGACCACAGCATACAGATAGTTATGTGAATTCATTGTCCATGTCTCAGTACAGTATATGTTCACCATTCTAGAACTTTCCACATACTGGTGAAGCCATATTGTAAAGAACGGCCAAATACAACATTATGACATTTACAATCCATCAAAAAACCAGGAAGCAGCATAATAACAATTTCAGTTACTTAGCAAAGAAAAAATAGTAATAATAATAATAGTATCCTTTCCTCCAAATTTAAGACTTATAAAGGCTACTAAAAAAATTTATTCTTACCTGACCATCAAAAAGCTGCTTCCCATATTCAAGTTTGACCATTTCCTTCATCCCAGCAACAAAAGTTTGGACGCTAGTAATATCCTCGTCAGCAGATGTCCTAATAGAAGACTGAGAGTCATTCCTTGACAATCTTGTGGCATCACCATAAATTAAGGGAGGGAACTTTCTCCGTAAACTTTCTGGCCTTCCAATGAAGCCTTTGCCAAACCCATTAGCCGGAGTACTCTCCATTTCTCCTGACCTCTCAGGAGATCCAGTCATGAGATGTTCCGTACAGCTCCAGCTCCTTGTTAATTTAACACTCCTAGAATTTGATGACATAGCCGCTCCAAGAGAATCAGTGGCTGTTTGTACATCATGGAGTCTCTGTTCCAGTGCACCATAAGTTGAATTATCTAGGATCTGATTTGCTTCCCTATCTTCATTCACATGGTTCAACATTTCCTGACCTGTTACATTTCCCTCTCCAGACATTGGTAGTGCCAATATCCCATTGCCACTTCTTGATAAATTAAGATATTCTGAGTTGTCTCTACTTGACTCCTCCATTTCAACACATTGAACTTCTTTGCAGTACTCATCAGGGTATTCTGAGCAAGCAAAAGATAACAGATGTATAATTGACTGGAATTGATGCAATTCAAACCTTGAATACCCTCTTTTTTATCGACATTTAACTATCTGCAGACATATAAAAACTTACCATCAGAGTGTGAATAATCTCCTGCCCCTTCAAAGTGGTGATTGGGCCCTTCAGGATTACTTCCGCTATATCCATCATTAAAGTGAGGATTGTTGAATTCTGAAATGCGTGCATCAGGATGATGAGGACCATAAATGCTCCATGACTCTGAACAGTCATCTTCCCATATATCCCCCTCTTCCTGCAAATAGGGATGATTATTAACACTAACCTTAATGAAAACAAGTGAGGATATACCAAAACCTCTGATGTGTGATAAATTTTCAGCAACTAGGAAATAAAAATTACTTTTGTAGATTTCTGGTCATTTCCAACCATCCTTAGCAAATCCTCAACACGAGATTGTGCAAGATCACGTTGCTTTGTTAGCTCTCTAATCTCCTTTTCCATCTGAAAAATCGGAACACACGTTACCCCAACATCCAAGGAGTAAGGAAAAGGCAACAAATGCACATGCTTGAAAAATGTGTCATCACCAACCAGCAGTCCATCCAGCTGTAGGTATAGCATGATATATTATTTGACCATTTGCAAGTAACCTCCTCCAACTTTGATCATTTGGTTAATTACCTTGTGATTTCAATTTTGGCAATCAGCTCCCTAAATAATTAACATGTGGCATGTATCCCATTCTATCACAAAGTAAAATAAAACAAGGCAAGACGACCAATTGAGGTACTGATATGGTGGAATGAAGTCAACAAGTGTGGTGCTATGTAAAGTTTGCAGTTCGAACTACAGACAATTACATTTTTAACTAGAACCAAATTGGCTATTTGCCATATGTTGAAAGTTTAAGTGAGTTAAATACCAAAATTGAAACCAGAAGGAGTTATTTGCCATAGGGTGAAAGTTGAAGTGGATGATTTATAATTTAGCTCAAGGACTTTCAGCATATATATATATATATATTTGTTTATATAAAATGGCTATGCACAAGTATTGCTAAGGAAAATTTAACATGTGCGTCCTTGAAGAATGCATCCCTAATCACCAGAACAACCAGCCCAAAGACACAGAGAAGAGATAATCCATCTTGAAATCTACTCAAACAGTGAGGCATTTTAGCCATAAAGTTATACAAACTGACTAAGCATAGGTACTGTTACAGCTATACAGAGGAGACCAATGAATTCTATGACACATCCTTATAAGTTAGCACAGACAGTTCAATATCAAATCTTTAAAAATTGAGAGATGTCCACAATCATACAAACAGAATAGCATGAGTTCAAACAGAAAATTATAACCTTTTCTATCTGGAGATCTTTCTTTCTCAGAAGTGCTGCATAATCACAATTTGAGGTAGCAGGGCCAGGAGTCTTCAGCTCACTCTCCAATCTGGCCAGCTCTTTTTGCAAATGCTTAACCAAGGCTTTATCAGACATCACTACATTAACCTGTGCTTTAGTGGTCACTTCTTTTGCACAACAAGCAAAGAGAAGTGTATTTCTAGTTTGCTCAACATGGCTTCGAGCAGTGCTCAAAGTGCAAATGATAGCTGTTCTAGCATTGCCACCTAAGCAAGGCTGCAGTATGCGTGTCAACTTAGAATCTCTGTAATTGATGTGTCCCTGTCTTCCCTTACTGCATTCGATCATATTGTCAATGGAAACTGCTTTTTGTTTACATATGAATAGCTTTATAATTTCAGTATCTTCATCAGATAAGTTTTCTAGTCATATCTCCAATTTGACAACAAACAAATAATAGCCCCTACTTCCTTTCTATAACAATTTTTCATCTGAGTGAAATTAACATTAGAAAAAACTAGTATTCAGCTCTCTAAAAGGAATTTAATTGCTTTCAGAATTTAAAAGAAACTATCCCACTGATATGAACCCTTACTATTATAATAGTATGAATCCTATTGGTGAAAAACTAAAATACTACTATTCACTTTCACACAAACAGATTTACAGAACACTCAAAACAATCTTACCACCAGACATGTCACAAATGATATAGCATATATTTAATATACAGTTAAGCGGCATAACAGATACCCTTGCCTATGCTAACTATAACAAAAACTGAGAGACAGAATGATATCATTAGCCAAGGAAGATATGGAACATACCTAAGCTTTCGAATGACAGTTCCAAGAGTAAGTAAACTACGGTTTATATGACAACCCTCCTTCAATCTCGCCCCAGCTGATAATGCTTGGGATGCACGCTCACTCCCTGCCAAATCAACAAAATTCTGCAGGCAAACAAGTCTAGTTAACCAAAATCTTTGAGCAGCATTTTAACTTGGGGAAAAGTTATAACATGAACATACCACACTAGCTGCTAAGGTGGTTGAGTTGCCTTTGCCCAAGAATTCTCGGGCAGAACTTTCAACAGTCTGCAAGGTTACAAATCCATAATCAAATGTCTGCGAGTAAAAACCTAAAGCATATTGTTTTAAGCAGGGAAGGGAAAGGCACACACCAGCCTGATAATTTGGTGAGATCTAGAACTCTTTTCATTGAGGTAAGTTTCTCCAACCTGTCTTTGGGCTGCAACAATATAGTAATCAATTTAATGACCCAAAATACCCTATAACAGATAGATTAAAAAAAATCCTTTACCTTCACAAAAAGATAGGAGCTCTTTCAAGTGTTCCCAGTCCCTTAGAGGCTCCTCTGTAAGTTTCTCCAAAATAGGTCCTCTCTGATTAAAAAGAGAGATCATGAGAACAATTGAACATGTGCACTATGATTGAATAAACTTCAATTCAATATGTTAAAGGCGTTCACCTCAGGATCATCTCGCAGCCTAAGTGGAGTGTTGTCTGTGCTAAGCAGGTCTCTAACAATTTCGTTGTAAATTTCAATTGCTGAGAACTTCAATACAAATGCTCTTTCTTCATGCTAAGAAGGAAACAGCAACTTTGGGTCATAAGGCCTGAAAGTTTGAAAAAGTAGGGGGGTGGAAATGATACCAAACAATTTAGAAAGATCAAAAAGTTACCCTATTTATATAGTCAAATATATCTGCTACAGAATACTCAGTTATTCCATTCATGGTGTACGTCTTTCCACTGCTTGTTTGTCCATATGCAAATATAGTAGCTGAAAGAATATAAAGATGCATATATTAGTCAAAGCCTTAGGGCAGTTAAGTGGAAAGTCGGTCATTAGAAACTAGCCTGTAAAACAACATATACTTACAGTTAATCCCACTAACAACTGAAAGAGCAATTTCTCTAGCTTCTTCCTCATACACCTGCCTTGTGGAGCAGTCACCCGGAAAAACTCTGTCTACCACCAAATCATAACCAAAATTCAGAAACACTCTGTCTATGATAAATGGACCTCGAATACAAATGCCTTAATCAAAAATACTTTCAAAAAATATCCTTTGATAAACTATGCCATAAACAGTTTGAAGTATAATAAATATTTAAGTTTTTAAAAATAAAAAGAATAACCTTTTTTTTAAAAATGATGGCAGGCATTGAACTTTAGCAAATGTCAAACAAGCAAGCCTTCGAGAATCACAAGATGATTTGTGTCACCAATAAAAGATTTTCAAAAAACTGAATCAGGAAAACAAGGTAAAAAGTGCATCTACACTGAAGTAGGTCAAGCTAATGTTTCTAAGTTTAATTCATCGACCAAACCTTCTTCCCCAGGTAATGAAAAGCAATCCTTTTAGGCATATATAACAAATTTTCTGAATGCCAGAATCAAGCACTCTGTGAGATCCCAATTCTTAACAATATTGGGTAAACAAGAATTTATATAATTTAGATTTAATGGCAACACAAATTTATGAATAGTAAGGCAAATTACAAACAGATATTTGCTTACCAAATGTGTAGGCACTTGGAAATGTGGAACCCTCCCGCAGTGTATTCCGGTACAATATGGTAGTATCATTGATGCATTCCCAATCTGCTACCTCATTCGCAGCAATTTCCTTGTCACTCAAAGGCCTCAACCTTATAAGCACAAGAATCTTCTCTTCACGACCACTAACGCCTTGAATCTTCTCCCATTTGACTGTCTCTTCTCCGTTAATAACCCCCATTTCTCAATTTCAACCCAATGTCTTCTCAACACAATTCACGAGTTAATCAGAACGAGCCCATGCCCTTGACCTCACAATCCTAACAGAGGAATACAACTGGAGTTGCTTTATTACAGCTATTCTTGCTTTCCTGAAGTGAAAGACATTAAAAGAAAATAACTGGCAGTTAAACATAATAAGCCCTTAAATTGAGCATTACTGGCAAGAAGTTAATCATGGATAATAAACACCAAACTCAGAGAAGATAATGACCCATTAAGTTCAGTAGATAAATCAATAACAGTGACAACAAGCTAACTTTATATTACATCCAACCACCAGAAGGAAGGACCAAGACAAGCATAATGCTAACTAATTACGTTTCTTTAATCAACAAATTATCATAAGTTGGTCCTATGCCACAGCCCAAAAGATTTTTATTACAAAAACAAGATGAAAGAGAAAACTTATCACGGGATCAAAGGGACATGCTGGTGTCTTGCTAATTCTTTGGTACCAAATTCATTTAAAAATAGAAAAAGCAAAAAAGATCCGAGGGAAGCCACCAAAAAATAAAATAAAATAAAAGAAGCAGGGGCCAAAACATAGAAAGTGAGATTCCTAGTTCTAATCCTTCCTTCAATAATGACCGATTGTAATCTAAGAATAGAAAGCTTTCCATTGTGGCGACCCACGATGCTTGAGAACGAAGTAACCGAATTTTAACGTAAATCTGCAATTGACAGTGACTCAGAAGTTTTACAAAGCGCTGGTCCCCATCGGACAAGGCCATCATTTTCACCCTCTTTGTCTTTCTCCTTCTCAGATACACACAGACGCTCACTCATTCTCTTACTATCTACTTTTAAGTTCATGTTATTAGTTTTTGACTAGTAGTAGAAACTAGAGAAATTTATTGACCTCAACTTCCCTATCCTTTTCACGATGAGCAAAAAGAATCACAACCAATGAGCAACACTGTTTTAAAAAAAAAAAATCTGATGCCTAGCTACGCTATCTGCTTTACCTCAAACTGCTTCTACCATAATCCACAAATCAGAATCGGATAAGAACATGCCCTACTGAACGAGCTACAGCGCCGCGTAATTCAACGCTAGACTTCAACTTGTCTGGTTAGTCAATTCGAAGTAATCAGCCACATCGATGCAATGGCCCAGGAGTAAAATCCACGCATTAATCTCTCTGGTCCTTCAAAATTCATTGCACGCCTCTGACTTCCACTCAATTACCTCTCCAAAAACTTTAAAACTTCTTAAAGCCTTGAGTAACTCAACAACCAGTAGCATCCACTATATCTTCTGAATTTTCACTCTAAGCTTTGACAAATCTTCTCCGGAAGCCATCGACGGCCTGTATGACATAGCTTCGAAGTTCAGATTTAGCAGATGGACAAAAAAAAAAGAAGGAGGCAAAGAAATGAAAAAATAGAGATGCTGAAGCTTTTACCAAAGGCAATAAAGTGACAAAGAACAGAGAGGAAAAGGAAAAGAAGAAGTACCTGGAGGAATAGAAACAGCGAAAATTGGCAAAAGTTTCAAGACCACGATCTGAGAGGAAGAAAACTTCCAAAGTCACGACGCAATGTGAGAGAGAATCGTCGGTTCCTTCCTCCCTATCTCTCTCTCTCTTTCAGTAGAGAGGGAAGGATCAAGGAATGGTCCAACAGCAACAGGCGATGTAAATGTGAGTGGGGATGGACTATGTCGTGGAAGTTTCGAAGTCTCCAAATAAAATATTGTATAGTAAATTAAGTAATTAAAGTTTGTCAAAATTACTTTTTACTTGCTAACATTTAGCTCTATTTTTTATATTATTAACATTTACATTAAATTTTATTTTTATTTTTAATTTTTTTTATCAGTTATATATTATATATTTTATTTTTTATTTAAATCTATTTTTTTATTAAAGTTATTATAAAAAAAATAGTTAGTAAAAATAGTATAATTTAAAATAAAAACAAAACATATAAAACACAATTAACAAAAAAACCTTAAAGACATAAAAAGGATAATTTTTAGGTTTATATGTTTCATTTTTGTTTTAAATATATCCTTAGAGACATAAAAAGGATAATATCTAGGACATTTTAAAGCATAAAAAATTAGGGATGTAAAATTGATAAGTTTGAGTCTTACATGTTTCATTTTATTTCAATTCTACTTTTTTTATTAACCACCAAGTATTTTTCTTCAGTGGAATAAACCATGTTAATAAAATAGTAAATTTAAACAAAAATAAAACATATAGGACATAATTGATGTAAAAAAAAATATTAGAGATGAAATTAAAACTTGTTATAAATGTTAAGCAAGTAAAAATATTTTTGTTAATTAAAAAATACTTGTTTAAAAAATAAATTAATACACTTAATTTTTAATAACTAAATTGATATAATTATAATGTTTCAAGACCAATTCACTAATTTACTCTTTTTTTATTCATTGAACTTCATTAAATATATATATATATATATTCTTAAAATTTGTGTAGTATATATATTTTCTTAAAATTTGTGTAGTACTATTTTTAAAATGATGTAAAAAATCTAGAAAATAAAATAAAATTTATTTATATCATATATTTTTACATAAAAACTGATGTTTTGACCTTTTTCTTAACTTAAGCTTCAGCGTTTCGAAGTGTCACGTGATGAGGGACAGATGGGGAGGCATAATGGGTCCACGTGGCCATAAGGAAGGTTTCCAGAAAGCAGCCAATCTATTACAGACTGATGTCAATTTGACCGATTCTGCAAAACCGTATAGAAGTACGAACCGAAGGGAATCGAACCGTATGGAATATTTTAAGTTGTACGACAGCTTCAAACGGTCATTTGATCGCATGTTGAATTTAAATTAATTGATAATAAATAATAAAACTTGTTTTTAATATATCATTCTGAATAAAATATGTCACCATTAGTTTTTTAATGTTTTCATACGCGCCCGTGTCTTAAGAAAATATTACAAAAATTTATGTGAAACAGTATTAATAAATAATAACAGAAAAGTAATGTTATATTTCTTTTCCAAAAAAAAAAAATACAGACAAAAATATTTTTTATATCCCTAACATTTACATTAAGTTTTATTTTTATCTCTAATATATTTTTAACGTTTATTATGTCTTATATGTTTTTTTATTTGAAATTTATTCTTTTTACAAACGTCATCTATTTTATTGACGAAAAATAATGATTGGATGGTTAGTAAATATAGTAAATTTAAAACAAAAATAAAATATATAAGACTTAAACCTAGCTTTTTTACATTCCTAACATTTGTTTTACGTCAATTATATCATACACGTTTCATTTTTATTTTAAATTTATTATTTTTACTAACCTCTCAATTAGCATTTTCTATCAGTAGAATAAATAGCATAAGTAAAAAATAGATTTAAAACAAAAATAAAATATGTAGAACATAACTTATGCAAAAAAAAAATATGTTAGGGACGAAATTAAAATTTGATGTAAATATTAGAGATGTAAAAAATATTTTTACTAAAAATATGATACCTCTGTCTATAAATTGTATTATAGATTTTATTTTGACATAATATATTTTTTACACTAATATAATACATTTTTTATTTTATTTAGAGATTTTTAGTGCTTCTAAAGAAAATAAACATTTAATAATCCTTTTTTTTAACAATTAAATCATCATTCCACATATTGGTTTGGTTTGGTTTAGTTTGACATTTTGAAAAGGAAAAATAATTTAAATGGAAGGTATACCCACCCAACACAATTGTTGACCCAAAATAGGTGTTATTATAAAATATAGAGTCAACTTTTTACTAACAAAATTTTCAATTCTGTTCCACTCAAATTTTAATTTATTATATAATTCAACTTGTTTTTTATTTTTTTAATTTTTTATTTGTGGTGAGTAAATCCTATTCAGTCAAATTCCTTAAAAAGTCTTAAGAACTTATAGAAGTTATTTGTTCTAAATATATCTTTTATTAATATGAATTTAATAAGTACAAATATTGAAAAATAAATATTCTTAATTATTTCATATTTATATTTAAGAACAATATCTTTAGAATAAATAGGTATTTTGATCCCTCACATATATCCTGACATTTTTAATATGATTTTTATATATTTTTATTCTTAATTTAATTTTTTATAGATTTAAATGTTATCAATTTAGTTTATCATAGTTTTTTATTCTCAAATTAGCAGTGTCACATCAAATTAGCACAAAGAAAAAAAAAATTACATGGTGTCCACTTTTACAAGTTAACTATTAAATCAACAACTCCGTTAAATTATTTAATGGCAACAGCATGGAGGAACAAATTGATGATAAAAAATTGTGATGGACAGAATTGAGAATGCTTGTATATGTGGCAAACCAAATTGAGAATAAAAATATGTAAGGGACTAACTTGAGAACGTTTAGATCTATGAGGGAGAAAATTGATAATAAAAAATTATGATGGACTAAATTGAGAATGCTTGCATATGTGACAAACCAAATTGAGAATACAAATCTATGAGTGACCAAATTGAAAATGTTTAGATCTGTGAGGGACTAAGTTGAAAATAAAAATATGCAAATGACCAAATTGAGAACGTTGAGATTTGTGAGGAGCCAAATTGATAATAGAAATCTATGAGGGACCAAATCGAAAAAAAAGAGGCATGTATGGGGGACCCAAAAAAATAGGGTTTTAGTCAATATCTTTATAATCAGATATGTATACAGATTCAAACTTATTAATATTAATTAACGTTGATTAATTCAAGTGATTTGACACTTATTCTTCTCAAGCAAAGCATTGGATTTGAATCTTGTGAATAAAGAAAATCAAGAGCTTTGTATCTTTGTTGTTTGGCTCGACCTAAACTTAATTAGTTAAAATTTAATAAATTTTTTGAATATTGACAATTTTTTTTAAATAACAAAGAGCCTCTTAATCTTTTTAAAAAGAAAAAAGAAAAAAAGACTAATGCCCCTTGGATTTATCTGTTTTTATAAATCATATCAATCTAAAGACCTACAAATGAAAAACAAAAACAAAAACAAATAAGTGAAAATAAAATTGAAGGAATGAGTATAGGAAGGGGAATAAATTAATTCTAATACTAGAGATACTAGTTCTCAATGTCTGAAATTTTTTTTAAATGAGTATTGTCAATCATATGATCAATAATTAAATAACTGATATTAATTTAATTGAACGGTTAACATCGAAAATTGATAATTTTAATTCTAAAACCAATAAATAAAGGCGCATCACGGATGATCCATTCTGCTTTGGTTTGAGACAGTTGTAACTTGTAAGGTTATAAGGAAAAGTGATAATGTATGTATGTATAACCATACAAGGGTTAATGAGGATACAAGAGGCCGTCTTCTTTTTTGTCTGTTTCATTAACTACCAACTAACTTTATGACATAAACATATCAGTGTTAAAGTCCTTTTTTATTTGTTACACCAAAAAAAAAATACTTAGTATTTTAAAAAAAGTTTACAGTATAGATAAGTGATTCTATTATTACCATTGCTGTCAAAATATGACTGGATCGGTAAGAAGCTAGTCCGAAATAAATTTTAAAATTAGTAAGTGATTAAATTAGTTAATAATTAGTCAAATCAATTAAAAATTGATTGAATTAAGTAAAAATCGATACTAAATAAATTAGTTAAACATGTTCACTTGATTTTTTTTGTTTTTCTTATTCTATAATTAAATAATAAATAAATTAATATTATAAATGAGCCTATTTTAATAAAAATGTCAATATATTAATATATTATGAACTTAATGTTAAAGAATATTAAATTAATTAATAATATTTTATTATTATTTAGTCATTTTTTACTGTGAATTATTTTGTTATACATGTTATTTTGTATAATTTAATATCAAATTTTATTTTTGATCGAAACTTGACAAAATCAATTAAATTTTGACTGAATCGATTGTATTTTAATTCAATAATGTGCCTCGGACTAAGTTAGACTCTAAATCAAACTAATTGTTTGGGTTAGGTCTTAAAAAACTTGCATGTAATCAAAAAAATAAATAAATAAAATATTCACCATAAAAAGGAGAGGATTCACGATCACAAATAAGACACCCTCAAAAGTAGGTGACGTATTCTAATCCGACAAGTTAATTAGTTAAATTATATTCGAAAATTCTTGCTTGCAAAATAAGAGATAATTTATTTTTAAAATTTTCTAAGGTATTTAATGAAAATTACAAAAATATTCAATATTAAGCACAGGGAAATCAATTGCTTTTCATTTTCTAAACCTCACTAATCATAGCCACATAATTGTTAGTCTTTATATATTTATATATATATATAGAGAGAGAGAGAGAGAGAGAGAGAGAGAGAGAGAGAGAGAGAGAGAGAGAGAGAGAGAGAGAGAGAGAGAGAGAGTTATTGATGTTGATATTTTATCGTTAGTTTTGTCAATCATAAACAAACAGATAAAGGCTCTTTCATGGTTAGATCTATTATTAATTTATTATTGTTGTTGTTTTTTCACCTAATCCTTGTCATTTTCCCGTAGGAATTATTCTCAAAGATAAATGACATCCGATCTCTGTATGGCGCTTACTGCCCAGTAAGGTGTTTGTTTAATTTGAGTCATTAGTTTTAATTAGTAGTGTCAAAAATAGCCTGTTATCCACTTTTAAATAAGAAATTTAGGTTAATAAGTAAATTTAGGTTCAAAATATTAAACTCGTTTAATAATAGGTCGACCCGTTTATTTTTTATTACAAAAATTTTATCATTTAATATAAATAAATTCACTTTATCAAATTTTCATATTTTAAAATATTATATTTAATAAATATAGTGAATTTGAATATTTTTTAAACAATAAGTATAGAATTTTTAAATTTAAATATAATATAATTAATTTTAAAAAATATGAAAAATTAAAGTTATTGTTTACTTAAAAATATGAAAGAAGTAATGTTTTGTATGTATAAATTGTATTTTAATAAAAAATTATTGAATTTTTTTACTTAAAAAGATTTAATATTATATTATTTTAATATTAAAAAAAAGCTTGCGAGTCAGCATGTTTAGACTCGTGGGCTGTGGCGGGCAAGCTTGAGCATTGAAAAGTGACCTAATTACATGCAACCTATGATGGGCTGTATTGACATATTTGACAATGGTAATTTTTATAATTAATGACTCAAATTTCAAAGTCTTTAAAAAAATAGCATTTTAAAATTTAGGTCATTAATTTTGAAAATTAATGACTTAGAATGATCCAAACACCCAATAAGGGATCTAAATATAAATTATGAGGAATGATAATGTATTATTATTTTTTATTTCTTAATTTTGGTGATTCAAGAGAAAAGACTATTTAGATATTCGATTAATATTAAAACCTATTGGTGTGATTAAACTTTCTATTTTTGTTTGTCTTTGTTAATTAGTGTCACAGAAACTTAGTTCTAATTATGAGTAAATTATTAATGTAGTTTTAAAAAATTAAAATTATCATTAAATATTTCAATTTAATTTCTCAAAGATAACATTTATCTTAATGTAATACCCATTATATTTTTCAAGAATTACGATAAATTTATTTTGGAGAAAATAAATTCTCTATCAGTTTAATTTTTGTATACTCGTTTGTGCATATTGTTGAAAATACAAATTTTTATAGATTCTATAAATTGTGAGATATAATGGATGATACGATATGGAATTAATCCCATTAAGTAAAAATACAGTTCAAAAGTGGAATCTAGAATGAATAGTTGAAAGTGAAACTGGTAGATGAAAACTGGAAAGTGAAACTGGTAGATGAAAACTGGTAAGTAAAACTGGTAGATGAAAACTGGTAAGTGAGACTGGTAGATGAAAACTGGTAAGTGAGACTGGTAGATGAAAACTGGTAAGTGAAACTGGTAGATGAAATAGTAAAGGAGAACGGTAGATGGAATAGTAGCAAATAGTACCATAACTTCTCCTATAAATAGGTCCTTCCATTTCACTTCAAAACTCACACCTTCAGTTTCTCTTCTCTCCTCTCCTCAAAACTTCTCTTGTTCCGGCGTTAGGGCTCTGAGATTCTAGGTCTTTCTTCCTTAACCTAGATCCAAGGTAAGAATACTATGCCCCTTTTCTATGCCATTCAGATTTTAAAAGTTATTTCTTTAAGTATGCTCTGTGGTTGCGGCTTTGGCTGATCTTCCACATCAGAAAAATTGTCCTTAGCTACCTAAATGTTGTTTTGATTCTCTGATTACCGAAATAGAATGTAAACTGTGAAGAATACATGTCTAGGAAAGTTCTGGCTAAGGAAAGACATGGTTCTTAAGTGTGTCCATTGGGACTCTCCACTCTTTCCTGGGAACTTACCTGGTGTACTCTTTTACAGATTGTATTCTCTATTTCTGGTACGAATAGTAACCGTACGTGTGAATAGTGACCATACGTATGAATAGTATTTGTACGTATGAATAGTAACCGTACGTGTGAATAGTGACCATATACATGAATAGTATTCGTACATATGAATAGTACCCGTACGTGTGAATAGTATCCGTATGTATGAATAGTATCTATACGTATGAATAGTGATTGTACGTATAAATAGTAATTATACGTATGAATAGTATTTTGGTACAAGAGCAACCCTGACTTTCTATATCTGATCTTTATGAAAATCTCCGTAGCGGAACCTGAAATCCAACTACGTACTCTTCTTTGTAGCAACTCGGAAAAGTGACTAGGATACGGAATCTATGTGAGTGGATGACCTTGCTAACCGACTTTATTTACTTTTATTCCAAGTACAATATAAACTCCATCTCATATCGCAATTAGATTCTATATTTATTGATGATTGCTAGATAATGAAATCTATTGTTGATTTAAGATTATTATGAATTGAGTATATAATACACATGGAATGGTTGAGGGCTTGACCCAAGATACCAATGCATGGAATTATACACATGGAATGGTTGAGGGCTTGACCCAAGATACCAATGCATGAAATTTTACACATGGAATGGTTGAGGGCTTTATTTCCCAAGATACCAATGCATGTAATGATTGATTATAAGTGGAGACTGAATTCTTGAACATTCAATACAGAGGTATAGAAACTCTGAATATCAAAATAACTGTTGTTATTGTGATTATGATTCTGGTATTTGTACTTGTGGTATATTTATTATTGCACAGTCATTTAGTCACTGAGTTTTGATGAACTCACACTCTCCATGAACATTTTTTAGATACAGTGGATGTCAACGAAGAAAATCCGCAGGAGAATTAGTATTCCTCGAGGATACTTTTTATCTGGAGGGCTTATAAATCCAAAAGCTTAGGAATGCTCTGTAATCTCTATAGGTCACCTAGGCTTGGAAAATTAATGTCATATTGTAAGATATTTGGTTTGTGTTTACTGTTCACTATGTTGAACTTTTATATGTATAAACATCTTTCTTGAAAAATTGTGTTATGCATTAGTATTAATCAGAGATTTTATGGGATACCATTGAGGTATACTCTTGAGTTTACGAAGTTACTCACATGCTCAAATTTGGGATGTGACAGTTTTGGTATCAGAGGCAGTTTTAGGTCCCCTATAGATTACAGAGCAAGTGTTCTTTGTGGGCCCTTCCCCATTGTCGTGAGCCGCGGCATGACCATGGGATTAGGTTTCATAAAAGACCTTATAGAGTATAGTGCCTTTTGTTTTTATAACTTATTCCTTGGTGGGTTAATATGAGGTAATCATGTTTGATCTGAGAAGTATTTGTTCTCTGTGTAGACTTAACTCTACGATGTCAGAGGGATCTTCAAATCATAATGAGCATGTAGGCTCAGGGAGGACTTTAGTTCCACCAGTTAATACACAGGACAACCCTTCTGACCATGGAGATAGTTCACATGTTCCGAATATTGATGGTTCAACTGGTGGCCGGGCGGAGGGAGCTGGAGCCGCCCAACAGATTGACGCTGCTGTGGTCATGCAAATGTTCAGCCTGGTGAATGATCGGTTAGATCATATAGAGGGAGAACGAGCAAAACATGTTGATACACCAAAGGTTCCTCTTGCTATTGAGACCAAAAGGGCTGGAGAAGGCACAGTTAAGGACGTGAAAATGTCTGAGTTTCTAAAGATGATGCCACCCATTTTCACCGGTGAAGATCCTAATGAGGACCCGCAACGATTTCTGGATGATTGCGAGGCAATTTGTGATGCTTTGGGGTGTTCTGATGCCCGAAGAGTAGAGATTGTCTCCTTTCAACTAAAAGGGAGAGCCGGTAAATGGTGGAAGGCCTGGAAGAATGGGAGAACCCAAGATGCACCACCAATTACATGGGCGGAATTCCAAAAAATGATTATCAATGAATTCCTTCCAAAAAGTGTTCGATCATCTAGAGTAAGAGACTTTTTGTATTTGAAACAAGGATCCATGACAGTAGACGAATACAATGCCCAGTTTATTAAGTTGGCAGAATATGCTCCGCAATTGGTGCCTACAGAAGAGGCTAAAGTGGAGAAGTTTGTGGAGGGTCTTCGCGATTCTCTTTATTCGCAGGTGGGTCCTAATATGGTTAATTATAACTCTTACTCTGCCGCTGTCGATACTGCACGTAGAATGGAAAAGAGGTGGAATAAAAAGGAAGAATTTAAAAATAAAAAGAGGTCTAGAGATGGGAGGTATTTTAACCAAGGTGGGAACTCAGGAACCTCAAAGCCTTCTATCACTTCACAGCATGTTCCGATTGCATCATCTAAACCCACATTCTCCACGGCTAGTGCAGCTAAGCCTCGCTCAGAATATAAAGGTGGTTACAGTTCTTCGAACATGGGTGGTTCTCAAGCAGGAAGAGGAAAGCCTCAATGTCCTGAGTGTGGAAAATTTCATTTTGGAGAATGCCTCAGGAAGATGGGAACATTAATTTGTTTTCATTGCGGACAAGAAGGGCACTTCAGGAGGGAATGCCCTCAACTTACTTCTGAATCTGGTCAAGCATCTGTTCTTCCATCTCACACCCAACCGAGAGTTACTCCAGTCGCTCGTACACCGACAGCTTCTACTGGAGGAAGCTTTGGGAGAGGATCAGGTAGAGGCCAAGGAGGTCGTGGGCAGCAAGCAGCTGGTAGAGGTACTGCCAGAGTATATGCCTTGACTCGACAAGATGCCCAGGCATCCAATGCTGTTATTACAGGTACTTTATTAGTTGGCACTTTAGCTGCACATGTATTATTTGACCCTGGTTCCACACATTCGTATGTGTCACCTCTGTTTGCCAAGAGGTTTGAGTCTGAGCCAGTTATACTGGACGAACCATTCCTGGTAGCTACACCGATGGGGGAAGCCCTAGTAGTTAAATCTGGATATCGTTCTTGTAAGATAACTGTTAAGGACATAGAGACAGAGGTAGATCTTATGCTGCTTAGTATGACAGATTTTGATGTGATCTTAGGAATGGACTGGCTATCCTCATGCCATGCTACATTGAATTGTCATGACAAGACCATTTCTTTTAGTATACCGGGTGGGCATAATTTCATATTTCAAGGAGACCGAAGTGAGGTTCCCTGTAACATAATATCCATGTTAACCGCCCGACGTATGTTACGAAAAGGGTGTCATGGATTTCTAGCCTTTGTCAAAGATATAGACAAGGAGGAAAGAAGTCTTGAACGAATACCAGTAGTTAGTAAATTTTCAGATGTATTTCCAGAAAATTTACCTGGTTTACCACCAGAGAGGGATATTGAATTTAATATTGATTTGGTTTCGGGCACTAGACCAATTTCAATTCCTCCTTACCGCATGGCACCCGTTGAGTTGAAAGAGCTTAAAGAGCAATTACAAGACCTGCTAGATAAGGGGTTTATCCGCCCAAGTTTCTCACCTTGGGGTGCCCCAGTACTCTTTGTGAGAAAGAAAGATGGCTCTTTAAGACTGTGCATAGATTACCGCCAGTTAAACAAGGTCACGGTAAAGAATAAATATCCTTTACCAAGAATTGATGACTTGTTTGACCAATTACAAGGGGCACAATGCTTCTCAAAAATAGATCTGAGATCTGGTTATCATCAACTGAAAATTAAGGAGGAAGACATACCCAAGACCGCCTTTCGGACGCGATACGGGCATTATGAATTTCTCGTAATGTCATTTGGATTGACTAATGCGCCAGCAGCATTTATGGACCTTATGAACCGAGTGTTCAAACCTTTCCTTGATAGATTCGTGATCGTCTTCATTGATGATATTCTGGTTTACTCCAAAAGTCGGGAGGATCATGTAGAACATTTGAGAACGGTGCTGCAAACTTTGAGGGAACATCAGTTATACGCTAAGTTCTCAAAATGTGAATTCTTGATGAGTCAAGTAACATTCCTGGGGCATGTAATTTCTCAAGAAGGTGTTCATGTAGATCCAAGTAAGATCGAAGCAGTGAAGCAGTGGCCTAGACCAACAACTGTATTTGAAGTTCGGAGTTTCCTTGGCTTAGCAGGGTATTATCGTCGCTTTGTCAAGAATTTCTCTAAGTTGGCTCTTCCACTGACAAAGTTGACTAGGAAGAACGCTAAGTATACTTGGGATGATGCTTGTGAGCAAAGTTTCTCTATGTTGAAGGAGTGTCTAACTTCAGCACCAGTTCTAGTTCTACCATTGGGACAGGGGGGTTACACTGTATATTGCGACGCCTCAAAGGTAGGATTGGGATGCGTGTTAATGCAACACGGTAAGGTCATTGCTTATGGCTCTCGACAGCTTAAAAAGCATGAACTTAATTATCCTACTCATGATCTAGAGATGGCAGCAGTAGTGTTTGCTTTAAAGATTTGGAGGCATTACTTATATGGGGAGACATGTGAGATTTTCACTGATCACAAAAGCCTTAAATATATCTTTGAACAGAAAGATCTCAATCTAAGGCAACGGAGATGGATGGAACTCCTAAAGGACTACGACTGTACCATTCTCTACCATCCAGGGAAGGCAAACGTGGTAGCAGATGCCCTTAGTCGGAAGTCGATGGGAAGTCTAGCTCATATTACCACAGTAAGGAGGTCCTTGATTCAAGAATTACATGAGTTAGAGGCTAGTGGAGTATTCTTTGAGATTACTAAGTCAGGTGCTTTCTTGGCTCACTTGACAGCTAAATCCTCCCTTATAGAAAGGGTGAAGGCAACATTGGAGAATGACACTGAAATGGTTAAAACTAGAGAGAAGGCGAAGGTAGGTTTAGTACAGGGTTTCTCAGTAGATGAAGAAGATGTGTTATGGTTTAACGGGAGATTGTGTATTCCGAACATTGAACCCTTGAAGCGAGAGATTTTACAAGAAGCTCACGGAGCGCCCTATGTTGTTCATCCTGGTGCCAACAAGATGTACCAGGACTTGAAACAAGTTTATTGGTGGGAGGGCATGAAGCGAGATGTGACTGACTTTGTCGCTCGATGCTTGACATGTCAACAGGTCAAATCCGAACATCAGAGACCACCTGGGTTAATGCAAAGGCTTGAGATTCCCGAGTGGAAATGGGAACGGATTACTATGGACTTTGTGGTGGGTTTGCCCCGATCTTTGAATGGATACGATTCTATATGGGTTATTGTGGATCGACTTACTAAATCGGCACATTTCCTTCCTGTTCATACCACCTACAGTGTGGCAAAACTTAGTCGACTATACGTGAATGAGATAGTAAAGCTCCATGGCGTACCAGTGTCTATCATATCAGATCGAGGACCCCAGTTCACTTCCCGATTTTGGGGAGCTTTTCAGAAAGCTCTAGGCACTAGAGTAGATTTGAGCACAGCTTTTCATCCTCAAACTGATGGTCAGTCTGAGAGAACTATTCAGACCTTAGAGGATATGCTGAGAGCATGTGTAATGGATTTTGGTGGCAGATGGGAAGACCACTTGTCGCTTATCGAATTTGCTTATAATAATAGTTATCAAGCTAGTATTAAGATGGCTCCTTTCGAGGCATTATATGGGAGGCGATGTCGATCTCCTATTGGTTGGTTTGAACTAAGCGAACCTAAAATGGTGGGACCCGAGATGATACAGGAGGCTGTGGATAAAATTAAACTGATCAGGGAGAGGTTATTAGCCGCTCAGAGTAGGCAAAAGTCATATGCAGACAATCGGCGACGTGACTTAGAATTTTCTGTTGGTGATATGGTCTTCTTGCGAATCTCACCGATAAAAGGAGTAATGAGATTCGGAAAGAAAGGGAAGCTCAGCCCAAGATATATTGGTCCTTATGAGATTGTGGAAAGAGTGGGTAACGTGGCTTATCGCCTAGCCTTACCCTCGAACCTAGAGGGAGTACATCCAGTATTTCATGTATCGATGCTACGTAAGTATCTTCCTGACCCCTCTCATGTCATCCAGCCACAAGACGTACGATTTGATGAGACTCTTGCTTATGAAGAGGTGCCAGTAGCTATCCTCGATAGGCAGGTCAAGAAACTTCGTACCAAGGAAATTCCCATTGTCAAAGTTCTGTGGAGGAATCATACTCACGAGGAAGCTACATGGGAAACAGAAGATGAAATGTGGACAAAATATCCACACCTATTCGAATCATGAGGTAAGTTTTCGAATTCGGAGGACCGAATTTTTTTTAAGGGGGGTAGAATGTAATACCCATTATATTTTTCAAGAATTACGATAAATTTATTTTGGAGAAAATAAATTCTCTATCAGTTTAATTTTTGTATACTCGTTTGTGCATATTGTTGAAAATACAAATTTTTATAGATTCTATAAATTGTGAGATATAATGGATGATACGATATGGAATTAATCCCATTAAGTAAAAATACAGTTCAAAAGTGGAATCTAGAATGAATAGTTGAAAGTGAAACTGGTAGATGAAAACTGGAAAGTGAAACTGGTAGATGAAAACTGGTAAGTAAAACTGGTAGATGAAAACTGGTAAGTGAGACTGGTAGATGAAAACTGGTAAGTGAGACTGGTAGATGAAAACTGGTAAGTGAAACTGGTAGATGAAATAGTAAAGGAGAACGGTAGATGGAATAGTAGCAAATAGTACCATAACTTCTCCTATAAATAGGTCCTTCCATTTCACTTCAAAACTCACACCTTCAGTTTCTCTTCTCTCCTCTCCTCAAAACTTCTCTTGTTCCGGCGTTAGGGCTCTGAGATTCTAGGTCTTTCTTCCTTAACCTAGATCCAAGGTAAGAATACTATGCCCCTTTTCTATGCCATTCAGATTTTAAAAGTTATTTCTTTAAGTATGCTCTGTGGTTGCGGCTTTGGCTGATCTTCCACATCAGAAAAATTGTCCTTAGCTACCTAAATGTTGTTTTGATTCTCTGATTACCGAAATAGAATGTAAACTGTGAAGAATACATGTCTAGGAAAGTTCTGGCTAAGGAAAGACATGGTTCTTAAGTGTGTCCATTGGGACTCTCCACTCTTTCCTGGGAACTTACCTGGTGTACTCTTTTACAGATTGTATTCTCTATTTCTGGTACGAATAGTAACCGTACGTGTGAATAGTGACCATACGTATGAATAGTATTTGTACGTATGAATAGTAACCGTATGTGTGAATAGTGACCATATACATGAATAGTATTCGTACATATGAATAGTACCCGTACGTGTGAATAGTATCCGTATGTCTGAATAGTATCCATACGTATGAATAGTGATTGTACGTATAAATAGTGATTATACGTATGAATAGTATTTTGGTACAAGAGCAACCCTGACTTTCTATATCTGATCTTTATGAAAATCTCCGTAGCGGAACCTGAAATCCAACTACGTACTCTTCTTTGTAGCAACTCGGAAAAGTGACTAGGATACGGAATCTATGTGAGTGGATGACCTTGCTAACCGACTTTATTTACTTTTATTCCAAGTACAATATAAACTCCATCTCATATCGCAATTAGATTCTATATTTATTGATGATTGCTAGATAATGAAATCTATTGTTGATTTAAGATTATTATGAATTGAGTATATAATACACATGGAATGGTTGAGGGCTTGACCCAAGATACCAATGCATGGAATTATACACATGGAATGGTTGAGGGCTTGACCCAAGATACCAATGCATGAAATTTTACACATGGAATGGTTGAGGGCTTTATTTCCCAAGATACCAATGCATGTAATGATTGATTATAAGTGGAGACTGAATTCTTGAACATTCAATACAGAGGTATAGAAACTCTGAATATCAAAATAACTGTTGTTATTGTGATTATGATTCTGGTATTTGTACTTGTGGTATATTTATTATTGCACAGTCATTTAGTCACTGAGTTTTGATGAACTCACACTCTCCATGAACATTTTTTAGATACAGTGGATGTCAACGAAGAAAATCCGCAGGAGAATTAGTATTCCTCGAGGATACTTTTTATCTGGAGGGCTTATAAATCCAAAAGCTTAGGAATGCTCTGTAATCTCTATAGGTCACCTAGGCTTGGAAAATTAATGTCATATTGTAAGATATTTGGTTTGTGTTTACTGTTCACTATGTTGAACTTTTATATGTATAAACATCTTTCTTGAAAAATTGTGTTATGCATTAGTATTAATCAGAGATTTTATGGGATACCATTGAGGTATACTCTTGAGTTTACGAAGTTACTCACATGCTCAAATTTGGGATGTGACAGTTTTGGTATCAGAGGCAGTTTTAGGTCCCCTATAGATTACAGAGCAAGTGTTCTTTGTGGGCCCTTCCCCATTGTCGTGAGCCGCGGCATGACCATGGGATTAGGTTTCATAAAAGACCTTATAGAGTATAGTGCCTTTTGTTTTTATAACTTATTCCTTGGTGGGTTAATATGAGGTAATCATGTTTGATCTGAGAAGTATTTGTTCTCTGTGTAGACTTAACTCTACGATGTCAGAGGGATCTTCAAATCATAATGAGCATGTAGGCTCAGGGAGGACTTTAGTTCCACCAGTTAATACACAGGACAACCCTTCTGACCATGGAGATAGTTCACATGTTCCGAATATTGATGGTTCAACTGGTGGCCGGGCGGAGGGAGCTGGAGCCGCCCAACAGATTGACGCTGCTGTGGTCATGCAAATGTTCAGCCTGGTGAATGATCGGTTAGATCATATAGAGGGAGAACGAGCAAAACATGTTGATACACCAAAGGTTCCTCTTGCTATTGAGACCAAAAGGGCTGGAGAAGGCACAGTTAAGGACGTGAAAATGTCTGAGTTTCTAAAGATGATGCCACCCATTTTCACCGGTGAAGATCCTAATGAGGACCCGCAACGATTTCTGGATGATTGCGAGGCAATTTGTGATGCTTTGGGGTGTTCTGATGCCCGAAGAGTAGAGATTGTCTCCTTTCAACTAAAAGGGAGAGCCGGTAAATGGTGGAAGGCCTGGAAGAATGGGAGAACCCAAGATGCACCACCAATTACATGGGCGGAATTCCAAAAAATGATTATCAATGAATTCCTTCCAAAAAGTGTTCGATCATCTAGAGTAAGAGACTTTTTGTATTTGAAACAAGGATCCATGACAGTAGACGAATACAATGCCCAGTTTATTAAGTTGGCAGAATATGCTCCGCAATTGGTGCCTACAGAAGAGGCTAAAGTGGAGAAGTTTGTGGAGGGTCTTCGCGATTCTCTTTATTCGCAGGTGGGTCCTAATATGGTTAATTATAACTCTTACTCTGCCGCTGTCGATACTGCACGTAGAATGGAAAAGAGGTGGAATAAAAAGGAAGAATTTAAAAATAAAAAGAGGTCTAGAGATGGGAGGTATTTTAACCAAGGTGGGAACTCAGGAACCTCAAAGCCTTCTATCACTTCACAGCATGTTCCGATTGCATCATCTAAACCCACATTCTCCACGGCTAGTGCAGCTAAGCCTCGCTCAGAATATAAAGGTGGTTACAGTTCTTCGAACATGGGTGGTTCTCAAGCAGGAAGAGGAAAGCCTCAATGTCCTGAGTGTGGAAAATTTCATTTTGGAGAATGCCTCAGGAAGATGGGAACATTAATTTGTTTTCATTGCGGACAAGAAGGGCACTTCAGGAGGGAATGCCCTCAACTTACTTCTGAATCTGGTCAAGCATCTGTTCTTCCATCTCACACCCAACCGAGAGTTACTCCAGTCGCTCGTACACCGACAGCTTCTACTGGAGGAAGCTTTGGGAGAGGATCAGGTAGAGGCCAAGGAGGTCGTGGGCAGCAAGCAGCTGGTAGAGGTACTGCCAGAGTATATGCCTTGACTCGACAAGATGCCCAGGCATCCAATGCTGTTATTACAGGTACTTTATTAGTTGGCACTTTAGCTGCACATGTATTATTTGACCCTGGTTCCACACATTCGTATGTGTCACCTCTGTTTGCCAAGAGGTTTGAGTCTGAGCCAGTTATACTGGACGAACCATTCCTGGTAGCTACACCGATGGGGGAAGCCCTAGTAGTTAAATCTGGATATCGTTCTTGTAAGATAACTGTTAAGGACATAGAGACAGAGGTAGATCTTATGCTGCTTAGTATGACAGATTTTGATGTGATCTTAGGAATGGACTGGCTATCCTCATGCCATGCTACATTGAATTGTCATGACAAGACCATTTCTTTTAGTATACCGGGTGGGCATAATTTCATATTTCAAGGAGACCGAAGTGAGGTTCCCTGTAACATAATATCCATGTTAACCGCCCGACGTATGTTACGAAAAGGGTGTCATGGATTTCTAGCCTTTGTCAAAGATATAGACAAGGAGGAAAGAAGTCTTGAACGAATACCAGTAGTTAGTAAATTTTCAGATGTATTTCCAGAAAATTTACCTGGTTTACCACCAGAGAGGGATATTGAATTTAATATTGATTTGGTTTCGGGCACTAGACCAATTTCAATTCCTCCTTACCGCATGGCACCCGTTGAGTTGAAAGAGCTTAAAGAGCAATTACAAGACCTGCTAGATAAGGGGTTTATCCGCCCAAGTTTCTCACCTTGGGGTGCCCCAGTACTCTTTGTGAGAAAGAAAGATGGCTCTTTAAGACTGTGCATAGATTACCGCCAGTTAAACAAGGTCACGGTAAAGAATAAATATCCTTTACCAAGAATTGATGACTTGTTTGACCAATTACAAGGGGCACAATGCTTCTCAAAAATAGATCTGAGATCTGGTTATCATCAACTGAAAATTAAGGAGGAAGACATACCCAAGACCGCCTTTCGGACGCGATACGGGCATTATGAATTTCTCGTAATGTCATTTGGATTGACTAATGCGCCAGCAGCATTTATGGACCTTATGAACCGAGTGTTCAAACCTTTCCTTGATAGATTCGTGATCGTCTTCATTGATGATATTCTGGTTTACTCCAAAAGTCGGGAGGATCATGTAGAACATTTGAGAACGGTGCTGCAAACTTTGAGGGAACATCAGTTATACGCTAAGTTCTCAAAATGTGAATTCTTGATGAGTCAAGTAACATTCCTGGGGCATGTAATTTCTCAAGAAGGTGTTCATGTAGATCCAAGTAAGATCGAAGCAGTGAAGCAGTGGCCTAGACCAACAACTGTATTTGAAGTTCGGAGTTTCCTTGGCTTAGCAGGGTATTATCGTCGCTTTGTCAAGAATTTCTCTAAGTTGGCTCTTCCACTGACAAAGTTGACTAGGAAGAACGCTAAGTATACTTGGGATGATGCTTGTGAGCAAAGTTTCTCTATGTTGAAGGAGTGTCTAACTTCAGCACCAGTTCTAGTTCTACCATTGGGACAGGGGGGTTACACTGTATATTGCGACGCCTCAAAGGTAGGATTGGGATGCGTGTTAATGCAACACGGTAAGGTCATTGCTTATGGCTCTCGACAGCTTAAAAAGCATGAACTTAATTATCCTACTCATGATCTAGAGATGGCAGCAGTAGTGTTTGCTTTAAAGATTTGGAGGCATTACTTATATGGGGAGACATGTGAGATTTTCACTGATCACAAAAGCCTTAAATATATCTTTGAACAGAAAGATCTCAATCTAAGGCAACGGAGATGGATGGAACTCCTAAAGGACTACGACTGTACCATTCTCTACCATCCAGGGAAGGCAAACGTGGTAGCAGATGCCCTTAGTCGGAAGTCGATGGGAAGTCTAGCTCATATTACCACAGTAAGGAGGTCCTTGATTCAAGAATTACATGAGTTAGAGGCTAGTGGAGTATTCTTTGAGATTACTAAGTCAGGTGCTTTCTTGGCTCACTTGACAGCTAAATCCTCCCTTATAGAAAGGGTGAAGGCAACATTGGAGAATGACACTGAAATGGTTAAAACTAGAGAGAAGGCGAAGGTAGGTTTAGTACAGGGTTTCTCAGTAGATGAAGAAGATGTGTTATGGTTTAACGGGAGATTGTGTATTCCGAACATTGAACCCTTGAAGCGAGAGATTTTACAAGAAGCTCACGGAGCGCCCTATGTTGTTCATCCTGGTGCCAACAAGATGTACCAGGACTTGAAACAAGTTTATTGGTGGGAGGGCATGAAGCGAGATGTGACTGACTTTGTCGCTCGATGCTTGACATGTCAACAGGTCAAATCCGAACATCAGAGACCACCTGGGTTAATGCAAAGGCTTGAGATTCCCGAGTGGAAATGGGAACGGATTACTATGGACTTTGTGGTGGGTTTGCCCCGATCTTTGAATGGATACGATTCTATATGGGTTATTGTGGATCGACTTACTAAATCGGCACATTTCCTTCCTGTTCATACCACCTACAGTGTGGCAAAACTTAGTCGACTATACGTGAATGAGATAGTAAAGCTCCATGGCGTACCAGTGTCTATCATATCAGATCGAGGACCCCAGTTCACTTCCCGATTTTGGGGAGCTTTTCAGAAAGCTCTAGGCACTAGAGTAGATTTGAGCACAGCTTTTCATCCTCAAACTGATGGTCAGTCTGAGAGAACTATTCAGACCTTAGAGGATATGCTGAGAGCATGTGTAATGGATTTTGGTGGCAGATGGGAAGACCACTTGTCGCTTATCGAATTTGCTTATAATAATAGTTATCAAGCTAGTATTAAGATGGCTCCTTTCGAGGCATTATATGGGAGGCGATGTCGATCTCCTATTGGTTGGTTTGAACTAAGCGAACCTAAAATGGTGGGACCCGAGATGATACAGGAGGCTGTGGATAAAATTAAACTGATCAGGGAGAGGTTATTAGCCGCTCAGAGTAGGCAAAAGTCATATGCAGACAATCGGCGACGTGACTTAGAATTTTCTGTTGGTGATATGGTCTTCTTGCGAATCTCACCGATAAAAGGAGTAATGAGATTCGGAAAGAAAGGGAAGCTCAGCCCAAGATATATTGGTCCTTATGAGATTGTGGAAAGAGTGGGTAACGTGGCTTATCGCCTAGCCTTACCCTCGAACCTAGAGGGAGTACATCCAGTATTTCATGTATCGATGCTACGTAAGTATCTTCCTGACCCCTCTCATGTCATCCAGCCACAAGACGTACGATTTGATGAGACTCTTGCTTATGAAGAGGTGCCAGTAGCTATCCTCGATAGGCAGGTCAAGAAACTTCGTACCAAGGAAATTCCCATTGTCAAAGTTCTGTGGAGGAATCATACTCACGAGGAAGCTACATGGGAAACAGAAGATGAAATGTGGACAAAATATCCACACCTATTCGAATCATGAGGTAAGTTTTCGAATTCGGAGGACCGAATTTTTTTTAAGGGGGGTATAATGTAATACCCGTTATATTTTTCAAGAATTACGATAAATTTATTTTGGAGAAAATAAATTCTCTATCAGTTTAATTTTTGTATACTCGTTTGTGCATATTGTTGAAAATACAAATTTTTATAGATTCTATAAATTGTGAGATATAATGGATGATACGATATGGAATTAATCCCATTAAGTAAAAATACAGTTCAAAAGTGGAATCTAGAATGAATAGTTGAAAGTGAAACTGGTAGATGAAAACTGGAAAGTGAAACTGGTAGATGAAAACTGGTAAGTAAAACTGGTAGATGAAAACTGGTAAGTGAGACTGGTAGATGAAAACTGGTAAGTGAGACTGGTAGATGAAAACTGGTAAGTGAAACTGGTAGATGAAATAGTAAAGGAGAACGGTAGATGGAATAGTAGCAAATAGTACCATAACTTCTCCTATAAATAGGTCCTTCCATTTCACTTCAAAACTCACACCTTCAGTTTCTCTTCTCTCCTCTCCTCAAAACTTCTCTTGTTCCGGCGTTAGGGCTCTGAGATTCTAGGTCTTTCTTCCTTAACCTAGATCCAAGGTAAGAATACTATGCCCCTTTTCTATGCCATTCAGATTTTAAAAGTTATTTCTTTAAGTATGCTCTGTGGTTGCGGCTTTGGCTGATCTTCCACATCAGAAAAATTGTCCTTAGCTACCTAAATGTTGTTTTGATTCTCTGATTACCGAAATAGAATGTAAACTGTGAAGAATACATGTCTAGGAAAGTTCTGGCTAAGGAAAGACATGGTTCTTAAGTGTGTCCATTGGGACTCTCCACTCTTTCCTGGGAACTTACCTGGTGTACTCTTTTACAGATTGTATTCTCTATTTCTGGTACGAATAGTAACCGTACGTGTGAATAGTGACCATACGTATGAATAGTATTTGTACGTATGAATAGTAACCGTACGTGTGAATAGTGACCATATACATGAATAGTATTCGTACATATGAATAGTACCCGTACGTGTGAATAGTATCCGTATGTATGAATAGTATCCATACGTATGAATAGTGATTGTACGTATAAATAGTGATTATACGTATGAATAGTATTTTGGTACAAGAGCAACCCTGACTTTCTATATCTGATCTTTATGAAAATCTCCGTAGCGGAACCTGAAATCCAACTACGTACTCTTCTTTGTAGCAACTCGGAAAAGTGACTAGGATACGGAATCTATGTGAGTGGATGACCTTGCTAACCGACTTTATTTACTTTTATTCCAAGTACAATATAAACTCCATCTCATATCGCAATTAGATTCTATATTTATTGATGATTGCTAGATAATGAAATCTATTGTTGATTTAAGATTATTATGAATTGAGTATATAATACACATGGAATGGTTGAGGGCTTGACCCAAGATACCAATGCATGGAATTATACACATGGAATGGTTGAGGGCTTGACCCAAGATACCAATGCATGAAATTTTACACATGGAATGGTTGAGGGCTTTATTTCCCAAGATACCAATGCATGTAATGATTGATTATAAGTGGAGACTGAATTCTTGAACATTCAATACAGAGGTATAGAAACTCTGAATATCAAAATAACTGTTGTTATTGTGATTATGATTCTGGTATTTGTACTTGTGGTATATTTATTATTGCACAGTCATTTAGTCACTGAGTTTTGATGAACTCACACTCTCCATGAACATTTTTTAGATACAGTGGATGTCAACGAAGAAAATCCGCAGGAGAATTAGTATTCCTCGAGGATACTTTTTATCTGGAGGGCTTATAAATCCAAAAGCTTAGGAATGCTCTGTAATCTCTATAGGTCACCTAGGCTTGGAAAATTAATGTCATATTGTAAGATATTTGGTTTGTGTTTACTGTTCACTATGTTGAACTTTTATATGTATAAACATCTTTCTTGAAAAATTGTGTTATGCATTAGTATTAATCAGAGATTTTATGGGATACCATTGAGGTATACTCTTGAGTTTACGAAGTTACTCACATGCTCAAATTTGGGATGTGACACTTAATCTAATCATCTTCATTGCTAAATTGTAAAATGTATTTGTTTGTTCATTTTTTTATTGTCAAAAATTACTTTAATAAATAAAGAAATTAGATTGAGACAAAATAATTTTTTTAGGAATTAATTAAAATATTTAATCTTTTATAAACAAATTGAGATAACTATAATTTTTAATAGACAAGTAATTTACTCTTCTAATTATTGTCGAGTGGTAATTTATTAAGGTGAAGAATCATTAATTCAATTATTTTATCTTAATTTAGTCTTTTAATATACAATTCTTATTATCTCTACTTTTGTTAAGAAAAAATAAATAAATAAAACATATTTATATATAAGCAAAAATATTTCCTTCGTCTCTAATATTTATGCCAAATTTTAATTTTGTTCCTCATATTTTTTAGCATAAGTTATGTCTTATATGTTTCATTTTTGTTTCAAATCTATCATTTTTACTAATATCGTATATTACATTGATGAAAAATGTTGGTCGTGTGATTAGTAAAATAATATATTTGAAACAAAAAAAAATATGTATAATTCAAATTTACCTTTTTTTTATGTCCCTAATGTTTTTGTTTCACTTCAATTATATCATATGTGTTTTATTTTTGTTTCAAATTTTTTATTTTTACTAATTACTTAGTTAACATTTTTCATTAGTGGAATATAAGAAGTTAGCAGAAATAATAAATTTAAAACAAAAATAAAACATGAAAAACATAACTAACGTAACAAAAATGTAAATAAAATTAAAATTTAGTATAAATATTAGAAACATAAAAAAAATATTTTTCCTTATATATATATATAGGTGGAAGATTTGGTTTAATGAATGCCTATAATTATTAATTAAAGTCACTTTCTCCATTTTGTGTTTTTATATTGATTATCATTATGTCAACCTCTTTATTGTTATTTATTTTTTCCTGCTGATTTGGTTGGTCCAATTGTGCTATCTTCCCTCCGCAAATAACGTTGGGGAGGGATTCCACTTTATGACAAGCATACCACAACACCATCATTTCAGTCATAGAAAATTTGTTTACCAAGAAATTTATGAGTCCCAATCTTCTGCAATAATTGTAAATGATAGTATTCATCGTGATTATTTATTTTAATTTTTTAAATTATACAGTCAAAAATGAATCTCATAAGGTAAAAAAAAATCTTAATCTTAACATATGTACTAAATTCAAGGATAATTGATGAATTATTCTCTAATTAAACACAAAACAAGGCATATGTTCTTATTCAATTGGTAAGCAACACAGGGACATCCCAATTCACCCATGGCTTTGCGGTCACGAGAAAGAATGAAGAGGATTGCCAGTTGACCGTTTAATATACAATCATGAAGTCGGTCAACACAGACAATCAAATCTCTACTCGCATGCAGTCACTTACACCAGTATAACATCACCAAACGAACCACACCCTATATGTAAAAAAGGGATGGGTTCCATGTGAATGTAATTGCACATGGGTTAATCGATCTTAAAAGACAGGGAAAGCCTGTCTAATAGCATGTAGCACGCATATTTTAAAAGAAAATTAGATTAAAATTCTTGAATCGAGACGTAACAACTGACAGAAACGTTAAGAAATTTGGAAATATCAGTGGAGGTCTGAAGAAGAGTCAAAAAATCTATTCTAAATTCAACCTTCCAAATTTTTATTGTTAATTAAGCTGTGAGAAAATATATAATGGCATCCAATGTCAAAGCAGTAGCAACTTTGATGTTGCTGTTGTCGTTATTATTATTATTGTTATTATTATTATATCCTTGCACTTCTTTTCGTCACTATAGGTTTGGTAAATAGGTTTTTTTTTTTTTACAAAGAAAATGACTAACAAGCCCCCACACATAGATATGAATATAATCGACAAATAAGTGTAAGGCCAAGGTTAAAAAAAGAATCATCTTTAACAAAAACTCTAGCATATTATAGGCTCCCATCTTGACTAAGACAGTAGCACATTGATTCGCTTCTCTAAAGCTGTGTGTAATTCAAAACTCCAAAGTTGGGTATGTCTTCAAGAATTTTTCTAATGTCTGCAATAATAGCATCATATTGGTGAGTGGTAGAATCTCTCCTCCTAACTAAGTTCACAACAACTTTTGAGCATAGTTTTAGGACACGCAACTCAGAACCCAACAATTAAATTGGTCTGAGTCACTTAATTAAATTAAATTGTAATCAGCATAGTTAAACCTTGGTCAACCCGATTAACATAGTTAAAACTCGGGAGTAAAATAATCATGATTAGAACTTCTTATTACCTAATATGTGTAAAGAATTATGTATACAGACACATATCATTAGACATAATATCATAAAATATAAAACATTATTATTTTATACAAATTATATTATTAATTTATAAAAATGATTTTAAATCATCAAATTTGAATAATGTTAGCAAAAAAAATTTATAATATTATATAATATTATAAATAACAATATAATATTCATAAATAAATTACTTTGAATTTTATTTATATAATTTATTAATTTAATTGTAAACTAAAGGATTATATACACTTATTTATTAAATATAGGATTTGTGTGCTTATTTAATTGACTCGATGACTTGAATTTTTTTTTTTGATGAAACCAATTTTTAAAATTATGATTTTAAGTACTATCTTTGAGTCATCTAGATATAAGGCAACAAGAGCCTCCTATTGAATGGTTGCAAATTTTACATGCATGTTAGTTATATATTAAAAATAATAATAAATAGAAGGTAAAAAAACTAATAATAAGCTTTTAATTCATCCAAAATTACGTTTAAAATTAAGTAAACTCGCAAGAACAACAAAAGATAATTTAACCTCGTAAATTTCTAGTCAGATTCCCTTTTAATATTTGATCTATTATTTGTTGGAAAATAGTTTTCTTTTTAATTTTTATTGATATGAGTGCTGTTGCGTAATGGCCTAATGGCTTGTACGCGTAGCTATGATTTTGACGGTCCCATTGGCGTTTACATTTTTAGGAACCTAGGTAGGTCCCCACTTTAAATTTTATAATTTTATATTCAATTCAATTAGTAAATATCAAATTAAATTACTGACATATCTTTAAATATTTAGAGCTAACTCAATTTAATTTTAAAAGATTAACGATTTAAATTTAATTTTTAAAAAATTATGTTAGTCTTAATTTAATTTCTTTATTTGTTAACTTTTTACAAAAAAAAGTTTAACCATAATAAATTTTGTAACTTAGCAATTAAAAAAATTAAATTAAAATAAATATAATCTTTCAGTGACTAAATTAGTAATTTAATCTAAATATTATTATGAGTAAATTATTATTTTAATTTTTAAAATATTATAATTATTTTAATTTGATATCTGAAAATCAAGTATCTTAATTTAATATCTAAAAAATTCACGTTTTTCTAAACTCAATTCAATAATTTTTGTTTCTAAATTGACAAATCTATTACTGCAAATCTCAATGTCACTTTAACGAATAGATAGACGAAATTGAGACAAATGTAAATTTTGTAATTTTGCAACTAAAAATATTAAATTAAGATAAATGTAATATTTCAATGATTAAATCTAGAATTTAATCTAAAATTTATTATGATTAAATTATTATCCTAGTTCCTAAAAAATTATAGTTATCTTAATTTGACATTTGAAATATCAAACATCTCAATTTAATCCCTTAAAAGAACATGTTTGTCTCAAATCAATATGATAATTTTCATTGCTAAATTACCAAATATGCTGCTGCAAATCTCAATGTCGCTTTAACAAATAGATAGACGAAATTGAAACAAATGTATTTTTTAAAAAAATTAAAACATTTAATGTTTCATGGATCAAATTAAGACAATTATAATATTTTAAAGATCAAATAAATAATTTAAATGTTTAAATTGAAACGTCTAATCTTTTAGAAACTGAATTGAGATAATTGTAATCTTTTTGACACCAAATTACCAAAATTACTGCTGTAAATTTCAATGTCACTTTAACAAACACATGGACAAAGGACAAACGCAATATTTTAATAAATAAATTAAAATATTTAATTTTTTAATGACTAAATTAAGACAATTATAATCTTTTAAAAGATCATATTACCAATTTACTCTGATATTAATTGTAGTGTGTGTTTTGCGCTCTTAGTTGATATGCGATATTAACTTCAATTGTGGCAAAAACAGTGTAAATAGTTAAAGAAAAAAAAAGTACCACAATGTTAGAGCGGGAACCGAATTGAGATATTTAGATTTCTAAAGCACACAGATAGGTCCCCGCTTTAAATTTTATAATTTTATATTCAATTCAATTGATTAATATCAAAGTAAATTACTGTTTTGGTTTTCAAAAGTTTACAATTAACTCAATTTGTTCATTGAAAAATTAACAGTTTCATTTTAGTTTTTAAAATTGCTGTTGTAAATTTCAATGTCACTTTAACAAACACATGGACAAAGGACAAACGCAATATTTTATTAAATAAATTAAAATATTTAATATTTTAATAACTAAATTATGATAATTATAATCGAACATATTACCAATTTACTCTGATATTAATTGTAGTGTGTGTTTTGCGCTCCTACTTGCTATGCGATATTAACTTCAATTGTGGCAAAAACAGTGTAAATAGTTAAAAAAAAAAGTACCACAATGTTAGAGCGGGAACCGAATTGAAATTTTTAGATTTCTAAAGCACACAGATAGGTCCCCGCTTTAAATTTTATAATTTTATATTCAATTCAATTGATTAATATCAAAGTAAATTACTGTTTTGGTTTTCAAAAATTTACAATTAACTCAATTTGATCATTGAAAAATTAACAGTTTCATTTTAGTTTTTAAAATATTATGTTTATCTTAATTTGATATTTCTATTTGTCAAAATTACTTTTCACCAAAAAAAAGTTAAAATTTAACAACTGTAAATTTTGTAACTTAGCAATTTAAAAAAAAATTAAATTAAAATAAATATAATTTTTTAGCGACTAAATCAATAATTTACACTAAATATTATTATGAGTAAATTATTATTCTAGTTCCTAAAATATTATAATTGTTTCAGTTTGATATCTGAAAGATCGAGTGTTTTAATTAAATCTTTAAACAGATCACCTTTGTCTCAACTCAATTTGATAATTTTCGATTCTAAATTACCAAATCTGCTGCTGCCTGCTACAAATCTCAATGTCACTTTAACAAACAAATAGACGAAATTGAGACAAATGTAAATTTTGTAATTTAACGACTAAAAAGACCAAATTAAAATAAATGTAAACTTTCAGAAACTAATTTACTCTAAATATTATTACAAGTAAATTATTATTATAGTTCCTAAAAGATTATAGTTGTTTTAATTTTGTCTTTGAAAGATTCAGCGTCTTAATTTAATCTCTAAAAGATCACGTTTGTCTTAACTCAATTTGATAATTTTCAATGCTAAATTACCAAATCTATTGTTGCAATTCTCAATGTCGCTTTAACGAATAGATAGACGAAATTGAGACAAATACAATCTTTTAAATATTAAATTGAAATATTTAATCTTTTAGAGACCGAATTAAGATAATTATAATCTTTTAGAGACTAAATTACCAAATCTAATGTTGCAACTCTCAATGTTGCTTTAATAAACTGAGACAAATGTAATTTTTTAATAATTAAATTGAAAATTTTAATTTTTCAGGGACTAAATTGATACAACTGTAATCTTTTAGAGATCAAATTCATAATTTACTCTGTTATTAATTGATGTGTGTGTTTTGTGCTGCTAGATATTAACTTGAATTGTGGGAGAACAGTGTAAGGAGTGAAAAAGGTACCACAAACTTAAAGAGTGGGAAGTGCATAATTAACACTATTGATGAAGCACATGCAAAAGTGTGACTAAAGTGCAGAGAAAAGTGAAAGCTGGATTATAAAGAGCCTTTGGTAAAGTTAATGTGATGAGTTTCCATGTGTCTTTGCTTTTGTTTTTCTCAGCCTTTTGTCTAACTGTAATTGGCATAATTAGGGTTGGGTCATGCACACTTTAATTGACTTTGCTTCTCCCATGATATTTTGACGAGTATGGATCTTTTGACGTTACGTTATTTTATCATGAAACGAGAGCTATTTAGACAAAATATCAAAAATTTCAAATAGACAGAACAAATGTGTGGATCTGATGTCTAAGAAAGCAAGGAAAAATTTTCTCCCACTCAAAACTTACCTAACTGCTCTACCTTTTGTTTACAATGCTCACGTAACGGACCAACAAAAATGCTAAAGTTCCATGTCTATACTAATGCTCTTTTGTTTTTGTTGAATGTTTTGTGCTATCACTTCCATCTAGGGAGATTTGAACTTTGGAACTCCTTTTAATATAATTTTCTCTTCTACCAAAAAAACAAAAAGGAGAGTCATTTGATTAGAATTTGAACAGTTAGAATTGTAGATAAAAAACTTTCAATCTTAACAATAGTGCTGAAATAAATAAAAATTGATAAACTGCACTTTGCAACTATGTTACAGGATTCTTAGTCTATTTTGACTCATTTATATATATAGAGAGAGATGGATTCTTTGCAATATCAAACCTAGTTTGGTTAAAGTTAGAGTTAAAAAAAAAAAAAAGACTGGCACTAAGATAAAAATTCAATTTTCTCTCTATGGATTCAGATTTTTTTTTAATTACTAGAAGATAAAATGATACTGTCATATAAAAAGAGAAAGAGATACCGTTATGAAAATCACAGCAAAATAGAGAAGACAAAACAAAAATAAAAAAAGAAAATACATAAATTTATATGATTCGATTAATATGATATACGTTCACATGCAGATTGAGAAGTTTTTTATTCCTCAAGAAAAAATTGTTACAAAAACTGTAAAACCGTATAATATATATATATATATAACACAACTGGTTCATGTTGTTCTAAAAAATATCGACCCTCGCCTTATTTGCACCACGGACCTCCAATTTTTTTTTTTTTCATTTCAGGTTACGCTCTCAAATTTTAGGTTGAGTCATAAATTTATTCTGATTCACCAAAATTCAAGGCACTTAACAAAGACCTAAATCTTAAAGTATAAAAGCTGAAAAATTTTTTTTTTCCTTAAAAAATATATATTAAGACTATTTACAAGGACGGATTTTGGATTGTTTCCTATTATTTTTAAAACCAGGCTACCCATCTTCTAATTTAATCTTCACATATAGTTGGTGAATGTGAGGCATATATAATATTCATTATAACTGCATAAATCAAATAAACTATATCTCTCAACTTTGTTTATATGTATATTACTTTTATGATCCAATCCCAAAGGCTTTAGAGTAAAACATAAGAAAGCTTTGGTTTCAGCTTTAGGGAATTAAATAACATAGAGGGATGGTCAGATCAGAAGAAACTTTAGTCATACGTTTTCAATTAAATTAATGACTGATTAAGCTCCATAATTCAATAATTTCAGAGACTTTCCAACTACACAAGCAGCTTCGGCATTACTATATTGTAACTAGTACTTTGTAGGGAAAAAATGACAAAAAATTAAATATTGTCCTTTTTTTAATTAAAATTATTATTTTATGTTTATTTTTGTCGTTATAAATATCATTGGATCAATTGTTACTTGTAAAAAAAATTTTAAAAAAAAGTTAAATAAATGGGAGCCGTTGGATCTCACAGATCCAACAGCTCCCAAGGAACCACCTGTGCACAAGAGGTGATCTGCTTTAGTCTATATTCACAATCGATGATTTTCATGTAGAGAACAAGACTATCTTATAGGGTTGTCAAAGATGGGCCCAGTCCAAATCCCTGCATGACCAATGTTGAGTATAGATTGGATCAGGTATGCCTTATATAATTTATGACTAAAAAATGTTGTCATATCTCAATCAATTATGAGTCATATGCTGGCCCCATGGGCCTATTATCTTGTTTTAAAAAAATATAGTTTTAGTTATTTTAATAATAAAAATTAGATATTTGAATAATATAATTTAAAAAAATTAAATTAAACTTTCAAAAAAATATATTAAACCCTAAAATAAGTTATTTTTATTTTTTAAAATATAATTTTAATTATTTTAAATGACAAAAATAAAGTATTAAAACTATAAAACTTTAAAAAAATAGAACTAAACGTCTAAAAAAATTATAGGTTAAAATAAAAAAAATAAAAAAAATAAAAATATCCACAATAGATAACCCACTCCAAATCACCTAAGTCTCAAGGATTTTAATAGGTCAGATTAAAAGTTATTATTCAAAATAAACTATTAAATTATTAACTCATCACATTCTATTTATAGAATTAGGTTTTCGTTAACATAGAATAGAATAATGAGACAAATTTCCCATCTAGATACTTGATTAAACAATATTCCTCGAATGTGAATCAATTTACAAAATTCACAATGTCTTTTTAAATTTTAATAGCGTCCAATTATAACAAAATGTTGAATTATTATATGTAACTAGAATGATCATTAGAAATTACAGGCATGGATTTTATTTTTCTACATATATCTTTTATTATAAGCAGTCATATTTGAAGTATTATTAGAAACAAAATGTAAGCACCTCTCTCAATAAAGATTTAGTAGTGCTGTCAGAATCAAATTGGATCGATCAGCTAGACTGGTTGGACTGAGAACCAACTAAAGGATCATTCCAAAATGACAACAAAAATCGGTAAGTAATGAAATTGGATAAGAACTTATGCTAAATGAATCGATTAAAACAATTCACTTAATTTTTTTGTTGTTTTAATTTTACTTATTTATAATTAGGTAATGAATAAATTAATATTACAGATAAACTAATTATAGTAGAGATGTTAATATATTGATATTTTATGAATATGATATGAATGAATAATATATTGATTAATAATATTTTATTATTATTTGATCAAATTTTACTATGAACTTTTAATTGTGCATGTTATTTTTTGTAATTCGATATCAAAGCTTATTTTGAATTGAATTTATAAATTTATATTCATAGTCTTTAATTATGTATATTTTTTTAATATTTTAAAGTGTTTGTTCAATCATAGTCCAACTACAATTTAATCATTAATTATTAAACTAATACATCTACCGATTCAATAATCTATCCGATTTTTTAAAACCTTGAGATTTAGACCATAGTTTGCCACCTTGCCAAGTCAATCTTATTGATGTATAAAGTATATATGGATATATAATATATTATACTACCTAACGTTGTCATCCTGTCTCTTAATTAAATGCTAGTGTCAATTTTCCTATTCTTATCCTAATTTAATTGTGATTGGGCTTGTAATTAAAACTTGAAAGTATTGTTATTTTAGCATTTTTTTTGGGATAAGTCTTAGCTAATTCCATTAAGCAATTGAATGTTGCCAATATTTAGAATGACTTAGAAATTTTATTGTAAATATATATTTAACACAATTAAAACTAATCCCAAACTTTTTTAAGAGGATAAAGGTAATTTTTCCTTCCTCAATTAACCCCTAAATCTTAAACCCTAAACCACAATGTTGTTACTTTATTATCTAATTATAAATTTTAAGGGAATATTTGTTTACAATTAATACAAGTATGAATATGATTAAGTTAGATTTAAGACCATTAAGTGAATTATTTTTTATTTTTATTAAGTACTTAATAATTCTCAATACATTTTATTTAATTAAATCTCATAAAAGATGTAAAAAGTTTTTCATATATTAATTACTTTGAATATGTTTTTTTATCAGTATGTTTTTAATATATATATATGTTAAAAAAATAGTCTTAATTATTTAATATTCAAATTTAAATATATTATCTTTATATATATATATATATATATATATATATATTCAAATTTAGACATAGTAATTAAAAAAAAAGTTGTCCCTAGTCGTCCTTTTTTTTATCTTTGGGTCAAAACTAAATTTTTCCCCCCATTAATTGTTTTGGTCCATTAAACTATTAGAAGGGAACATGAGCTTTTGTTTTCTGGGCCAAAATAACGGAAGCCCACATGATATTCAACAAACAAATCTAGAAGATAGCTTTGGGCCTTCCATACCCAGTTAATTTACATTTTTTGGTTAATGTTTGAATTAAATTATTGATTTGATAAAAAAATCAAGCGTTTTAGTTTAGTTTATAAAAATATTGCATTGATTTCAATTTTACTTTTTTATTTGTCAAAGTAAATTTTAATAAAGAAAATTTTTAATATTTAGCAACGATAAATTTTAAGATTTAACAAAAAAAAATGAAATACAATTTTTTATAGACTATATTGAAACCATGGTAATCAATATCTAAATTTTGTTTGTAAGATCGTACAAAATCTAGATTTTAACAATAAAAAGGAGCAATATTTTTTGTAGGATTTTTTTTTTGCATCAGAATCACTTGGAATCTAGATCTTGCTTCTTGAAATCATACATGATCAAATAAGATCGTATAAGATCTTAAGATCCTAACACTTTTTTTAAAAAATTTTGATGTTCGATTTTTTTATGGAAACAACTTATAAATTTATGAAAATATTTTGATATTTTGATAAATTATATTTATTTTTTAAATATTTTTCATATTTAAAAAATTATATAAATATTTTTTATATTTATTTTTTAAAATTACATAGGATTTTATGATCCTGCGATTCGATCTCACCCGACTTTTTAGATTTTGTACAAAATCTCAATCTTGATTATTTTGATTGAGATACTTAATCTCTTAAGAATAAAATTAAAACAAATATAAACTTTTAATAACCAAGTAATTTAAATGAGTTCGTTTCACCACTCATTCATTGCTTCAATGTTCATGTTCCTAAGGATGCCTTGAGTGAGAAATAATACTACGTCATGTCAACAAAATTTAAAAGAATATTAATCAGAATTCAATAGTTAAAATATATTAGCATTTTATAAACTGTCAAAAAAAACTCAATTATAGAATTTTAAACCATAGAAAAACTAAAAATAAAAAATAAACAAATGAATCAACCCTAATAAATGACCACAAATATGTTTGGCCAATTTCGTAGAAGCATCTGGTGGGTTATCTCATGGATCGTTTTTTAACCCCAAAAAAAAATGATTTTTCAAAAAAGGCAAGCTTAAAAAAATTAAAAATTTGGTTGAGAATCCAGTAAAAGTAGAGTGGGGCAGGCAGAAGCTGTAATTAGTCTATTTTATTTGATTTATTTTAATCCTTCTGTTTTCATAATTGAACTGAACTGGTGAGATTTTTGGTCTAATTTAGACTTAAGAGTCGGTAAACATTTAAATTAATAAAAATTGGTCGAACCGGTTTTGAGCCGATAAAATTAATTGTTTTGACAGTTCAACTGATTATTTTTTTTATTTTATGAATTTTTATTGAATATTATTATATATTTTTAAGGAATTTCTAAAAATTTAAACTAGTAAGAGGTGTTAATATATTGATATTTTATGAATATGATATGAATGAATAATATATTGATTAATAATATTTTATTGTTATTTGGTCAAATTTTACTATGAATTTTTAATTGTGAATGTTATTTTTTGTAATTCGATATCAAATCTTATTTTGAATTGAATTTGTAAATTTATGTTTATAGTCTTTAATTATATATATATTTTTAATATTTTAAAGTATTTGTTCAATCATGATCCGACTATAATTTGATCATTGATAATTGAACCGATACCTTTATCGATTCAATAATCTGTTCGATTTTTTAAAACATTGAGATTTAGACCATGGTTTGCCACCTTGCCAAGTCAATCTTATATTCTTATTGATGTATAAAGTAAATATGGATATATAATATATTATACTACCTAACGTTGGCATCCTATCTCTTAATTAAATGCTAGTGTCAATTTTCCTATCCTTATCATAATTTAATTGTGATTGGGTTTGTAATTAAAACTTGAAAGTATTGTTATTTTAGCTTTTTTTTTTTTGGATAAGCCTTAGCTAATTCCATTAAGCAATTGAAAGTTGTCAATATTTAGAATGACTTAGAAATTTTATTGTAAATATATATTTAATACAATTAAAACTAATCCCAAACCTTTTTAAGAGGATAAAGGTAATTTTTCCTTTCTCAATTAACCCCTAAATCTTAAACCCTAAACTATAATGTTGTTAATTTTAAGGGGATATTTGTTTACAATTAATAATATGATTAAGTTAGATTTAAGACCATTAAGTGAATTATTTTTTATTTTTATTAAGTACTTAATAATTCTCAATACATTTTATTTAATTAAATCTCATAAAAGACATTTTATTTAATTAAATCTCATAAAAGACGTAAAAAGTTTTTCATATATTAATTACTTTCAATATTTTTTTTATCAATATGTTTTTAATACATATATAAGCTAAAAAAATAGTCTTAATTATTTAATATTTAAATTTAAATATATTATCTTTATATATATATATATATATATTCAAATTTAGACAGTAATTTAATAAGTTGTCCCTAGTCTTCCTTTTTTTTTTCTTTGGGTCAAAACTAAATCTTTCCCCCCTTTTGGGCCCATTAATTGTTTTGGTCCATTAAACTATTAGAAGGGCATATGGGCCTTTTGTTTTCTGGGCCAAAATTACGGAAGCCCACATGACATTCAACATACAAATCTAGATGGTAACTTTGGGCCTTCCATACCCAGTTAATTTACATTTTTTGGTTAATGTTTGAATTAAATTATTGATTTGATAAAAAAATCAAGCGTTTTAATTTAATTTATAAAAATATTGCATTGATTTCAATTTTACTTTTTTATTTGTCAGAGTAAATTTTAATAAATTTTTTTTAATATTTAGCAACGATAAATTTTACGATTTAAAAAAAAATGAAATACAATTTTTTATAGACTCTATTGAAATCATGGTAATCAAGATCTAAATATTGTTTGTAAGATCGTATAAAATTTAGATCTTAACAACAAAAATGAGCAAGATTTTTTGTAGAATTTTTTTTGCATCAGAATCACTTGGTATCTAGATCTTGGATCTTAAAATCGTACATGATCAAACAAGACCGTATAAGATCTTAAGATTCTAACACTTTTTTTTTAAGTTTTGATATTCGATTTTTTTATGGAAACAACTAATAAATTCATGGAAATAAGAAATGTTTTATGGAAATATTTTGATATTTTGATAAATTATATTTATTTTTAAATATTTTTCATATTTAAAAAATTATATAAATATTTTTTATATTTATTTTTTAAAATTACATAGGATTTTATGATCATGTGATTCGATCTCACCCGAATTTTTCGATTTTGTACAAAATCTCAATTTTAATTATCTTGATTGAGATGCTAAATCTCTTAAGAATAAAATTAAAACAAATATAAACTTTTAATAACCAAATAAGTAATTTAAATGAGTTCGTTTCACCACTCATTCATTGCTTCAATGTTCATGTTCCTAAGGATGCCTTGAGTGAGAAATAGGATGGTTTATACTACGTCATGTCAACAAAATTTAAAAGAATATTAATCAGAATTCAATAGTTAAAATATATTAGCATTTTATAAAACTGTCAAAAAAAAACTCAATTATATAATTTAAAACCATAGAAAAACTAAAAATAAAAAATAAAAAATGAATCAACCCTAATAAATGATCACAAATATGTTTGGCCACTTTCGTAGAAGCATCTGGTGGGTTATCTCATGGATCGTTTTTTAACAAAAAAAGTAAAGAGTTTTCAAAAAAGGTAAGCTTTAAAAAAATAAACATTTGGGCTGAGAATCCAGTAAAAGTAGAGTGGGGCAGGCAGAAGCTGTAATTAGTCTATTTTATTTGATTTATTTTAATCTTTTTGTTTTCATCACAATCATTGTGCAGAAAATTGAACTAAACTGATAAGATTTTTTGTCTAATTTAGATTTAAGAATCGATAAAAATTTAAATTAGTAAAAATTGGTCGAACCAGTTTTGAACCGATAAAATTGATTGTTTTGACAGTTCAATCAATTCTTTTTTTATTTTATAAATTTTTATTTAATATTATTATATATTTTTAAGAAATTTCTAAAAATTTAAACTAGTAAGAGAATATTTAGGACTAATATAAATATATATTTGTAACATAAATTTTAATATTTTAATATATGTAACATATACATTAATTATATTTTTTAATATTTTAATATATTTTAAGTGCTTCTAATTTGACTATAATTCGATTGTGGTTTGATCATTTATTTTTAAACCAGTGCCTCAGTCGATTCAATGACAAGTTTGGTTTTCTAAACCTTGGTCACAAGTTGGGGAATGCAATATGCTCTTGTTCTTTAGCAAACAGGTGTGTCTGGGGTGTATCTCGGTCGTCCGTGGACATCCCATCGAGCAACCTAAAAAACGCGCGTCTTCTGAGCCGTATGATCAATAATCCACTGTATGATCGAGATGCACCTCGAATTGTTTGTATAGGAGTGGATCGCAGCTCCAAGTTTGGTATATTGTGAGAAAAGACCCTGTAAAAATTGACAAAATTGAGCTCATTTAACTCGTATAAATAGAGAGTCAAACTAACTAAAAGCCAACCTATATAAAACTGGACCTAATAGGCTCACCCAGCACAACCTGACTATTATTATTATTGATATTTTTTTCATATTAGCATTAGGGAGGGTTAAGCCGCTCAGGCTCTCGTTCACATTGAGTGTGAGCTTGGATCATACTATTTACTTTTAGCAACACTTTTTACTGTTATTAAAAGGTTCAGCAATAAAAATCGTTACTAAAAACAAAGAGCAGAGACGTAAACGAGCAACGGATCCGCAGGCCATTCAGTTTCGTCTCTCTTCAGACTATCTTCATACTCACTATCAGTCACTCCGACCTCCGTAACAGGCAGTGGCTCTCATCTCATTCAGCAATAAACTTAGAGTTTGATTATTGATTATGTTGGTCCTGCAAATATGATTTTTTAGAACACGTCCCCTGTTAATTATGCCATGTGATCATGATGTATTCGACCATTATTTTTGAATTATATGGATCATAATTGGCTAATTTACTTGGCAGTATCAGTGTTTTGTGTTTATTATCACAAGAATATGTAGTAATTGTTGCTAAAATAAGCTAACTATTTTCTCCACTGTTAGAATTGATTTCTTTTTGGGATTAACAAAGATAAATGACAAGTTAAAAAAAAAAATTTAGACTCGTGGACTGCCTATTTCGGCTCTCCGCGAGTAGACACTTAAAAATATGAGCTAATTTAAAAAGTAAGTTAACTCGTCACAAGTTAGACTAGTCTACTTTGATATGAAAATAATATTTTATTTAATTATCAAAATTATCCTTCTAAAAAATATTAATAGTAAGAGTTTTCTCTTTTTTTTTTTTCTTTTAAGTTAAGATATTTTAGTAAAGTTATAATAAAATATTTCATTCTCGTTCATATTTTTTTCTTTTTTCTTTTTAATTTTCTTTTTGCGTAGCCAGCGTATATAAGCTTTAAATCTTCCTATGAAATTTGTATTCTTTTTATTAGATTCACTTATATGTAAAAATTTATTAAGATATGACTAATCTAGTTTAAGGAGGCATTTTTTAAGATAAATAAGCTTGAATCTCAATGTATATATAAATATTAAGATATAATCTCCAAATATGTATACTAAATAATTAAAATTGTTTATTTTTTAATGTATGTGTATATTAAATATATATCACTAAAAAATGTATATAAAACAATTAACTCTGATTGAATAAAATATATTCATAGCTATTAAGTATTTAATAAAAATAAAAAGTAAACATATTTAATGGTCTAAATTGACCCCTTAAGTTAGACCACAAAAATGTACAAAAATTTTAATTTTTTTTTATTTATAAAATTTAAACTCAAAATTTTATTTAAAAAATTCAAATTTTTGAACCAAGTAGTTTGGATAAAAAATTCGTCTATACTGCCTCAGTTATGGATTATTTAACAAATAAGTGAAAGTTAATGGAATATATAATTTTGGTTCACATGAATATTTTCATATTCTCGTGAGATTAATTTTATTTATAGTGTTAAAGTTGTCATTTTTCATAAATTAATTTGTTAAGAAATTGAATCTATGATAAATGTCTTTTAACTACAGAAGTCAAGTTCAGGGTATTACTTGAACCATTCGTTGTAATTTTTTTTTTTTAAGTTTTTGAGTGATAAAATTATATGTATAGTTCATAAATGATACACAAATTTTAGGGAAAAAGCATATGCATATATATATATATATTTTGTCTTGAGTTTTAATTTAATCCTTAACTTTTTTTTTTTGCGCTGATTTTGTCCAACATTTTTTTATGGTTTTGACTTTATTCTTAAAGTTAAGATTGTTAACATAATTAACGAAAAAATCTATTCATGTGACATATCTATTACCAACGTGTTATATTAATTATTTTAATTTTGATTTTATTTTAAACATTTAACTAAGTTTCAATTTCGTCTCAAATAATATTTCTTTATTTATTGATTTCATGTCAAATTAACGTTTAAATGTTTAATATGTTATATAAAAGAGTCCACATATCATTTGAAGAAGTTTACATATTACTTGGAGGTATGATTGTTCAAAATCAAATCAAACTGACCAAATCGAACCAAATTAACAAAAAATTGACCAAAATAGTAAAAAGAGATCCAAATTAATTTTTGAAATATGAATTTTAATTGATTCTATTAAATTTTCAATTTGATTTGGTTAAAACCAAACCAACTTTATATAAAAAAGATATATCTTGCATATACAATATATATATATATATATATATATATTTATGTGTGTGTTTATGTCAACAAAATTATTTTCATATATTTTATAATTAACTTCGTATCTTTGTTTATATTTATATATATTTTATTAAAATTAAAATAATAAATTATTATAAACAAAATCTTATGAAACCATTCAAAAACTAAAATCCAATAGGTTCATAATTTTATAAAACTAATTAGTTTAATTTAGTTTGATTAAGGCTTAATATTGAAACAAATTGAGCTTATAAACACTCATATTTGGAGGAGTCAATGTCAATATTTTTTGTTAATTTTATTAACGGCATAAACCCTATGGACAAAATTGAAACAAAAAAATAGAATAAAATTGACACAAAAAATATCAGGGACAAAATTGAAATTTGAAGTAAATATTGGGGACAAAAAAATACTTTTGCCGCAAATTTGATTTACTAAAGAATATCTCTAAAAATAAACATTTACTTGTATATTACTATAAAAATTATTTTAGTATCAATAAATAAGTAAACTTTTAATTTGATCATTTACAAATAATTTATTTATATATATATATATATATATATATATATATTTTACTCTCTCCAGTCTCAACCATTAAAAATACTTACAATATCCTTTTATATTTTTTAATTTATAATTTAACTGAAATTATTATTCTATAAACTTATTATTAATTTTATTACATACAAAATATAAATATAAATCACAAGCTTTTAAAAATTAAAATACGAAATTACATAATCAACTTATATAAAAAAAATCAAATGAAAAAAAAAACTTATACAGGTCATCCTTTACAAACAAAATTCAGAATAATAGTATTTTATTATTTTGTGAGCAATTGAATTTCGAAACGTGTCCAAAAACATGTGGATGAGATTGCAAGAAGAGTTGCAATCACAGGCACAACACACAGAGCTCTTTGGGGAATCTCTTTGTGGCTATCAATAAGTGTCTGTACCACATAATCTTTTTTCCCACAAATCACTTTCTTCTTTTGGAGTTATGATCCACTTATATTACCGTGAATTTTTGACCGTCCGATAATATAGAATGGACGGTTCAAAAATATTATATATGTGAATGCATGGGATGTCATTTATTTTACATAATTAGACAATTGAGAATTTACGTCACGATAACGTGACAATAGATGATCCAAACTCCTCCTTTTGCTTCACCTTACATTCATATAGATATGTTGAATTCTAAAATATTATAATTATTTTAATTTAATTTTAATAAAAGACTAAGTATTTTGATTTAGTTCTTAAAAATTATATTTGTTTCATTTTTTTATTTTTCACTTAAGACAATATTACTTAAGGCAATTTTGAATATTGAATGTGAATATTTCTTTTAGTAGGGATTGTAATTTTCTCGATTTAATTTCAAAAAAAAATATTTTGTTTAGTTCTTAAAAATTATCCGTTTTTGTTTCTCTCTTTTAAATTTCCTATAAGTATTTTCTATTGGAGACAGTTCTGCTCAAGGTACTGTCAAATACTGTATGTGAGCATTTTTCTTAGTGGGGATTTGAACATGAATTCACCATGTTATGAGAAACTAGATTTGGATCATCTATTTGGTCCAATATAGGCTGTTAGATTTCACAACCAATAACTTATATTTCAGAATGTTATTTTTTTTTAAATATGACATCTGGGGCATTGGATATGAAATATAATGGCCCGAATAGATCATGCACCTTGCTTGGTTTTGAGGCAAAGCAACAAATTCTTTTCCTGATAAACTAGCCCCTTCTATTAGATCGAATTCTCATTGGTGTGTTTGTTTCAATTTGATATTTCTGAATATATATGAGAGATTTAAAAATAATATATTTTATGATTAAACAATAAAAATGACGAATTGAAACGGACTAAATTAAAACTTTTAATTTTTCAAAAGTCAAATTAAGATAATTATAACATTTGAAAGACTACTTTATTTATATTTTGTGTGTGCGTGCGCATGTGTATGTGAAGAGCTCAATTTTCATAGAAATATGAGATTTTTATTATTTTGTATAAAAATTAATTGATTCAACAAAAAGTATTGTTAAAGAGAAAATTTTAAATTATATATTAAAATGCCAAAAGAGTTGATAGGGGAGTATTAAGTATTGAAATTAGTATAATTTACCCAAAAGAAAATCACTTGTGCCTTTGAAATGTCAAAAGTTGTAAGATGATAAACATAAGTGAAAATTTTAAAAATTTGGGATTTATTGTTTATGGGAAGTAATTTGAAAATTTAAGAGAGTGTGATTTTTAAGATTGTTCTAAATCAATAGGTTGAGTATAATTTGAGAATTTTTTAATCGTAGTAATAATAACAATAATAATATAAGAATTGAATGGCAACAATTGAGTGTAAATATATTCGATTAAAATGAGTTATATAATCGTCCAATTAAAAAAAATTATAAATTAAAGTTAAATTAAATTATTTATGTATTAATAAACTTTATATATCTAAAATTATAATGGATAATCACATCTACAGAAGGACATGTTCGACGTATATTCTATCTTTTTTTTTTGTATTTTGGATCAATATATCAAAAGTATATTCAAAATGGGAATTTGATCCATTTTGATAACGTTTTGGTTTATGAGTATTTTGAAAAGTCTATGGCACTTTCGAATTTTATTTTACACTTAGTCAAACTTTTTATTATTTACCAATGTAAAAAGCTATAAAATTAAAGCAAAGATTCTTTTTATGCCTCTAACGTTTATCTTAAATTTTAATTTTATTATTTTTTTATATTAATTATATTTTATATGTTTTATTTTTATTTTAAATATATTTTTTTAACTAACGGTATCTATTTTATTGATAAAAAATGATGAACTGGACTTACCTAAGGTGCATCATGTGGATCACTTAGTCAATATTTTTTATTAGTGAAATAAATGATGTTAGTAAAATGATAAATTTAAAATAAAAATAAAATATGTAAGACATAACTAACAAAAAAGAATTAAAGACGATATTAAAACTTAGTATAAACGTTAAGTATATTAAAAAAACACTTAGCCTAAAATTAAAGAAATTACATAAATTTATATAAGCAAGGTAGAATGATTTCTTTTGAAAAAAAAAAAAAGGAATTAAGAGAACTCAGTATTCATACCCAAATAGGTTTTTAGAAAACAACTTACTTAATAAACCAAGTATTTTATGGATTAAATCTACTATTAGACCTTTAATTTCCGGACATATTATATTAAATTGTCAAAATTTTATTTTTCCCTAAAATTAAATGTTGAATTTCATTTTCTAACAAAAAAGATAATAAATTATTCATTTGGTCCTAAGAGATGTCTCATTTGGCTCTTGAAAACATTATATTTACCTAAATTTTGTTTTTTTAGTACTTTTCAACCATGAAAAATTTAGAAAATTGGTAGTACATTGGTTATTTTAAATATTTTGACACTTGAATGAAATTAGTCAGAGTCTAGTAAATTTTCAAATACTGATGATTCTAACAAAGGTTCAAAAAATCGGACCAATTATTGAATTAGTCGAGACACTGGTTCAATAGTCAATGGTTGAACCGACGATACTTAAAATATATTAAAATATATAATTAATATATATGTTACAGATATTAAAATATTAAAATATTCAAAACTTGTTAGAGATATATATTTATACAATTCCTATATCTTCTTATAATAGCTTAAATTTTTAGATATTTCTTAAAAATACATAATAATAATTAGTATAAAATAAAAGATGCAAAAATTAACCCTTAAATTATCGAACTAGTTAGTTTTACTGGTTCGATTGTTTTTTCATAGATTTAAAAGCTTTCTCAAATCCAAACCAAATTTGAAACATGGTTAGTTCATTGATTTTTCAGTTAAACTGGCTAATTTAGTCTGATTTTCTGAACCATAATTCTAACTTGAAAGAAATGAGGCACTTAATTTAAAAAAGTGAATCAATAATTTATTTAAAATATATTAAAATAATCTCTTTAATGTTTAAATATATATTCTAGAAATTTCTTAAAAATACACAACAATATTTAATAAAAAAAAATTCAAAAATTCAAAAAAGATTAAATCAGTTGAATCATTAAACCAATTGATTCTACTAGTTTGATTGTTTTTCTATCAATTAAAAAACTTTTTCAAATCCAAATTAAATTGAAACTTGATTAATTCATTTATTTTTTGGTTGAATCGGTGAATTTCATCTGACTCTTTGAATTATAATTCTATCTTAAAAGAAATGAGGCATTTAATTTGAGAAAGTGAATCAATAATTTATTTAAAAAAGAAAAAGGAATACACGGAATTTACGTTTTTGTCCTCATGCTGTAAAGAAGCTCCAAGTTAGTGGTCGATAAAATTATTCAGAGTAGCGAATGGGCGTGCAGTGACCAGCATGCTCTGCTTTCCGTAGTCTTCTCGCACATTTCAATCTTCTTCTTCTTGTTGTCTTCAAAATTCTTTCTTCATTTACCAGAAATTCGTGATAGTATTTGCCAAATTTTTTGGTACACAGAACATTTTGGCGGTATAAAGATTGAAAAAAAAAAAAACTGAAGAGGAAGCTACAAAAATTGAGACATTGAAGATAAAAAATGTCAAGGGAAGAGAGTTGATAGAATTCAAAGTCTACGAGAAATGCGACCACTTTGTGACGTTTGTGAGAGTGCTGCTGCGATATTCTTCTGCGCTGCAGACGAGGCTGCTTTATGCCGTGCATGCGACGACAAGGTTTTACACTTGATTTTGGTTTTATTCTTGATTTTGGTTTTATTCAGTTGTGTTTTTAGTCTAATTCAATTCTAGGTTTCTTTGTACTAATTGTGTTTAATGGAGCACGGAGTGGTTATAGAATTTCGAACTTTTTGTTGGATCTGGGATAAATTTTCATCTGCAAAGCAATATGTATTTTTGGGGTACCTATTTTGTTCTCATCATTTATTGCCTTTTGTCTAGAGTTGAAGCAGCTATTCTCTCTCTTAAACTCTTAATCTACACATTCCTCTTCTTGTCTTCTCAGATCCACATGTTATTGCTGGCTTGAAATTTCTTCATTTTACATATTGCTGGCTGTTTTCTTCAGTTATTGACTTTCACTAGCCTTTCTAATTAGAGTATTAACACACAAAAATCTGTTGTTTTGTTTTGCTCTATGTCTCTCTCTTATGCACTGTGGCTATGCCTCTGAGACATGCTGTTGAGTCTCAATTCGTCACGTTGGGATCTTAGCGTTGGAGCTGGGACTCACCTGAAACTAGCACGAGACAATGTATCTAATGATATTTTTTTAAAAGTCTGAATTAGCCATATGAACATACTTTCTTCAGCAAATTTTCTCACTTAAAAAAAAAAAAACACATGATGCATGTGGATTCCGTAGTCTGTGTAGGAAGTTGTAGTAAATACAAGAGGCCCACTTGCCTATGATTCTGAGGTGAAAGTACCACATGGTATAGTTTTTCTCTGATGTCATCTTTTGCTTATTGTTTCAGGTCCATACATGCAACAAGCTTGCAAGTAAACATGTGCGGGTTGGGCTCGCAGACCCCACTGATGTTCCTCGCTGTGACATATGTGAAAATGCACCTGGTACTGAATTTCTTTTTGGGCAAGATTATGCATTTTGATGTAATACTGTATAAGAGTTTAAATTTTCACCATTATGATTGAAATTTGCATGTAGCTTTCTTTTACTGCGAGATAGATGGTAGTTCACTGTGCCTGCAATGTGACATGATAGTGCATGTTGGTGGTAAAAGAACCCATGAAAGATATCTTCTGTTGAGGCAGAGAGTAGAGGTCTGTGCCACACTACAAGAAAGTTTCAGAATTCAGCCTTTCTAGCTCTTTAGTAGATATTCTGAAGTTTGTAATTTAATGACATTTGGCCATTTCTTTTCTCTAGTTTTCCAGTGACAAACCCGGGCGATTGGAGGAACTAGGGCTTGAATTAAGAAAGGACCAAAATCAGGCACATAAGCTAATAACAAGAGATGGTCAGCAGAACCACAGGGTCTCAATGCTAGAAAATAATGTTGATGGTCATGGACAGATGGATAAAAAATTAATTGATCTTAATACTAGGCCACAACGGTTAAATGGACCAGCATCAAACAATCAGGTAGTTGTTTTCCAGTGCCCAGTCTGCTTCAGTTCTTTGGTTTGGTGTCATTTAGTATTGTCTAACTCTAACGTTACCTTGTTTTCTTAAGCATGAAAAACAAGTTCTGATGCTTGGTTTGGTTGAAGTAATATATTTCATTTTTGTTTTAGGAACTGGGTTTGGATATTTCAAGTGGCAATAACAATAAATCTGCAAGTGTGGTACCAGTAGAACCCTTCAAACGAGAGGCTAAGAAGCAATGAAGGTACAGCATATACAACAGCCTCTTGACTAATTACATAATTTTTTCTGTTTCTTATTTAATTTAGTTTTCTTTTTGTTTTATGTGAAAATTATTTGTTTGCTTTAAGTTGGAACTGTTTAGGCTTTGACCAAGTGAATGCAGAAATATAAGTTATACTCAAGAGCATCACGAATAGTGCAATGCATAACTAACAGGAAATCCTTTTTACATGTTAATTTTGTTAATTCTAAACTGATAGCAGAGGAATGATGTTGAATCTGTAAAGAATTTTACGGGTTTTTCTTATTTTCTTATCTGTCAAATATGACTATTCTTGAGTGCATTCATAAATCTGCTCACTTTAGTTTCTTAGTTATTCTATATTAAAAATGAAAAGGGACCAAAGGCTATAGAATTTGTTGAGGTATGGGCCATTTATTTTTTGGGGGTTTTAAGAAGGTGATAATGTCATAGTAATAATAATAGGGGTGTGCTACAAAGAAATTGAGCTCTCAGCCATTAGATTGCCTCAAGATTAATCATAAATAATATTTTATTATTATATATGAATTTTGAGAACAATTCTATGGCTGGAGAATGAGAGCTTGCAGAGTCTCCCCTTGTCTTTAATAATATCTGATACATATACCGCTATCACTGGCCGGGTAAGATGGTATTATGAAAGCAGTTTGAGATTGCTGCCGAAGAATGATAAGAGAAGGGGAGTAGCAACAGAACAGTCTCATGATTTGTTAATTTAAATGACTCCATATTGTCCAGTCTATGCTTGAATCTCCTTCAAGTCGATTCTTTTTGTCACAGAATTAGCACAAAAATAGAGAAAAAAAACAGAGAACACACTTAGATTTACGTAATTCGATCAGTGTGAGTTACACGGGCATAAAGAAAATCTTCTTAATTTTAAGGCAAAAGTGTTGATACAACCCAATGAAAATCAAGAATAAACATGTATAATAAAATACATAAAGTTTTACTCCTTTTGGGTCACACTCCTAAAAACCAAGTTGGATCATAATTCGATTTGCCAAATAATTCAAAGTACTCGACACTTTTTTTAAAACTGAGGAGCTATTACTTCTCAATAAACCAAGGAGGGGTATCTGCTGATATACATTGAGTGACATTTAGCTAATAATTAAAGGCAGTATACCATGGCAAGACTGATTTCTTCTTCTCTTTTTCCTCTTTCACATGCAAATATTTCTTTATGAAAGTATGTTCCATTGTTTAGGTTCACCATTCTCTAATAATATATTAATTGTAATTTTTCTTGTACTATGTGTCTGCAGGTGTTCTTGGACTGCTGATTTCTCACTTCATGCATATTGACTAAATCGAGAATTTACAACCTTCCTGCATATCCATTCATCACTAGTTCTCTACCATTAGATAATTCTCAAAGTTAAATTAATCCTCATGAAATGCTTACTAGATGAATAGAAACTTCAAAGGTGTACCAAAAGAAGCTCTCTCAGACTGTAAATGGGTTTGTTACTCCATGATTATTCTAATGAAGTTATTGGTACTTGTCATCTCCATTTCTAACAGAAATGGATTGTCTTTTTTTAACGCGTGAAAATGAGATTATAGTTTGCAATATGAATTTTTTGTTGGCATTTTAGGGTCACATAACAGCATTCTTAACGGGAATGGATTGCCTCTTTTTAGTGTGTGAAAATGAGACAATAATATGCAATCTGAATTTTTTTGGTTGGCATTTTAGGCCAGAAAATTAAAATAAAAAAAATAAGACAGACGGTTCAAATTGTGAATGACAATATGATGGATGGTTTAGATTGTGACATGCGGTCTCTTTTTCATGCGCTAAAAGAAGATAATTTGTTTCTATTCTTAACTTGCACACCAAAGGAAAAAATTGTCTGACACTGAACTAAGTAAGGATTTTAATAAAACTTAATTATATAAAACATTATATGTATTTAACTATTTCTTATTATATATCCTGGTGTGATTAAAACTTTTTTTTTTGATTAGGTGGTGTGATTAAAACTTAAGCTCCGTTTTAATCACTCGTGGACATATAATGAGAAATACATATAAACTTAAATACATATATGTTTTATATAATTATAAAGTGAGCCAATAAGCGCTGGTAGAATTTACCGATATATTTACTTTAGTAAATTTATGTGACTTATCGTATAATGAATGATAAAGATATATGTATTTAAGTATTTTTCTAATTTTAACAAGAAATTTTGGGGTTCCTTCCATTTTCCTTGAAAAGGTCCACTAGATGGAAGAAAAGGGGATGAATTAGAAAACAAGGAAATGAATAACCTATCCAATAATTAAATGTATCATGATAATAGAAATGAATAACAAAATAGGCTAATCTCTTAAATCACAAGAATACTTCCATAAAAAGTAAAAACCTTGTCTTTTTCTAATTCTTAAAGTTCCCAGGCAAGAAAATTATCAAATTTATTGGTTTATTTTTGAGTATGACAAAAGAAATAATTGTTAGAACTGCGTCCAGTCTATTCCATTCCATAATTATTGTAACTCCTTTCAAATTCTTTCATGTTCCTTTTGTGGGCTTGTTCGCCCCAGTGGATTCTTTTATGTGGTTTCTTTAGTAGGTTGGGGATTTGTATTTGTCTTTATTTTAAATAATATTTTTGATAATTTGATTAAAAAAATTAAAATTTAGATTGTTGAATTTAAAATTTAACATTCACTATAAAGATAAATATGATACTTATCTTTACAAGATAAGCACCAAATCTTCACTTATTTTTTAACGTCATAATAACATTAATTTTTAGTTGTTAGATTAAAGAATATAGATATCTCAAAATGGTCTATATATTTTTTAATAAACAAAAATTAATTTGAACCGTCCATATCTTTTTATTTAACACTAAAAATTAACGTCACTAAAATGTTGATAAAACTATGTTAGAGGATTATAAAACTAATTTTTGGTAAGGTGTAGTTAAATTATTTTTGATAATATTTTAAAAATGTATTTGATATATATTACAAAAACTTCATTTCACTTTATTTTTTTTTTAAAATAATTCTCAGCATAATATGAGATTATATTTTTATTTTTAATATGATAATAAACACAATTAAATTGATATTAAATTTTAACATGAGATTATAATGCTATTTTTAATATGACAATAAAGGCATTTAAGTAATTTTATTAAATTTAAGGAGATCTCTGTAATCAAAATATTGTAATTTACTCTATACTTTTATCTTCTTGTTTGCAGTTCAAAAGTATTGTGTGTGTATATATGTTGATTTCCTTGAATTTTAGTAAATCAAAATGAATTTTTAACTTGATTTGAAATTTGGGAGTATAACTCGAAAGAAGAAAAAGTTGAAGTGTAGTGCGAGCAAGATAATGGTCGATAAGCCAAACTCATTTTGTGTATTTTCTGGAGCGATCCGATTGTGTTATATATTGTATATGGTTTTATAGTTTTTTGATGATTTGTAACAGTTTTGCTCGAGGAATAAAAAACTTTTGCTTTGTCTATAGAAATAAGTCATATCGACCGAATCACATAAATTTGTGTGTTTTGCAATTATATATATATATATATATATATATATTCCTTTTTACTTGATTGGTTCCCCAATATAAATGATGTATTGGTTGGTTGTTCTACTCCTACCAACCACTAGAAAAAGATTAGAAGAGCTTTCTAGCTATCTCTCTCATGGATATGTAATTATCAAGAAAATTGAGCCAAAGGCCTTGTTACTTACTAAAATTCTATTTCAATCCTTATAAATGGACTAATTCTTAAGTTGGTCCCTGTTAGATTTCCATCTCATTTTAGTCATTTATACTTCAAAGTTTATCTAGATATATCCTTATATATAATTGAATAGATCTGATCACGTTGTGCTTTTGTATAATAAAATTAGTCTGACTCGTTTAGTATACATGCCAGGTTTTTTAAAAATAGATCATACTGTTTACTCAGGCTTATATTTTACATGTTCACTTTTAATATTTACAAAAATTATCTTATTTTTGTGTAGAATAAAGAACCCCAATAATAATGTTATACAATTATAACATGAAATATATGATAAACAATTGAATGTCAAGCTTAGATAAGAAAAGAATTGAATATCAAGTAAAATATGAAAATTGTTTATATATTATATATTAATAAAAAGAAAAAGATATATACAAGTTGTAAATTTTAATGTTATACATATATATAAGATATTTTAAATATTGTAATATATATTTTATATTGTATATATAATATTTTATTATTTAAATATATGCTTTATTATTTTTAAAATATATAAATAATTAATTCAGGCCTATCGGACTTGGGCCAAGATTAAAAAAAAAAAACTGACCTCAACTAATATTTTTTAGCTTTTTTGTTTTACCTTTTTTAAATTTTTTAGACCGGGCCTATTGGGTCAAGCGAGCTTTAAAGCCCATGATCATGTCTATAATTGAATTCTAACTTTGTTAACCAAATTAATGATATGAAACATTTTCTTTGGCATCTTATTTTTACATGCCACAAGATCTACTAGCAAAATTAAGAATTTGAATTAAGAGTTTGTTTCCATTAGAGATGTATAAATTTGATGTTGAACGGATTTGATTCACAAACTTTATTTTGGTCAAACAAAAAAGCAACTTGAGAAATGTTTCAATGCAACGCTTTTCATTTACAATTCCAAACGAACTTTTCAAGCCTTTAAACATTGAAGTAAATACAAATAAATTTTGAAATAACAGATAAAAATGAGGATACTAATAAGTTCAAAATTATTTTAAAATTAGATGCATATGAAAGAGATGGGCTTTTGAACAAACGAAAATAAAGCATTTTAGACCATCAAGCACGTAGGTCAATTGGTAAAATATTGTCTTAACTTAATCAGACGCATCGAGTTTGAGTTTTTGAGAATGCAGTTGCGTTAAAACTTGGTAAAGAGAGATTTACTATTCATTATGATTCTACTCGACTCGAATTCTGATTAATCAATGCTCGTATAATATTCGGATACCAAATAGTTGTTTATCAAAAGAAAATAAAACATTTTAATATAAAATGATGCATATAAATTCAAGTACTCATACTCCTAACTCATTAACAACATGTTTTAAAGGTACATGTAATCATAAACAAAAAAAGTCTCCAAGAGCATCATTACACATTTCTTATACAGATTACTCTTCATCCTCCATCATCATCATCATCAATATCTTCTTCTTCTTCTGTTACTACTACTGCTAGATCTGATATTGTTTCAAAATATCATAATTCACACACGCAGAAGCAAGCAACTTAGTAGACGTATCCCTTCACGAACATGCCCTTCTTGGCCTCCTCAGACTCACCCTCACCAGTGTACTTACCAAGCTGAGCCAGAGAGTTGGCCTTGGCTCGGATGAGGAGGGAGTCTTGGGCAGCCTTCACGTTCTCAGGGCGGCCACCCCATGTCTTCAGGCATGTGTTTTGGAGGGCTCTAGCGTATGAGAAGGACACGTGCCATGGGTTCGGAGATTGGTTCATTGCATTCAAGTTCAAGGTTGCTTCAACCTCAGATTGCCCACCAGACAAAAACTGCATTTGAACCAAACAGGTTCATCAGGACATGAAGAAACACAAATTTAAAGTAAGATACCATATGGATTTGTGAAAGATGCATCTTCTATCATTTAGTCCTTAAAGGGTATGTTTGGGGGTGGAGAGAAGAAAGGAAGGGGAAGAATCCAAAGAAAATGAGAGGGAAACAATTCTTTTTCTTTGTCTGGAGAAACTTTCAACTTATTTCAGAGAATTTTGGAAGACTAGTGGGATAAGGCTTGTGTTGTTGTTGTTGTTGTAATGAAAAAATCCTTCACTATCCTCCTTCCTCCCTACTACAATTTTGGCGGGAATTATAGATTCTAGTCCTCAAATTCAAATATGAACTATCAATTCTAGATCAGACAGTCCAGATCAAAGGAAAAAAAATATTGCATACAGTTTGACATTTTTTTCTTTTGTATTTCTTTTTTCCTTTGATCAGGATCGTCTAATCTGGAATGGACAATTTAGATTTGAAGACTGGACTCTGCAGTTCCCGCCAGAATTGCAGAGGATCTAGGTTTGAAGCACACCCTAAAAGATAAGTATCATCATTTGATTCTAAACATTTCTTAAAACTCCATTAATATGATCCTGCTTGGACTAAACCGATGGTTAACAAAGCTCGCAATATGATTATATTGATGAGTTTTAAAATTCTTTGGAGTCAAATGATGGTAATTTATCTGGAACTTACCATGATTCCAGGAACAGCAGGGGGGATCCGTGTGTGAAGGAGCTTGAGGGTGTATTTAGCAACCTCCTGAGGAGAGGCCTTGTCCTTGCACTCAGCTCCAGGAGTAACCATGCTAGGCTTCAGCAGAATACCCTCAAACATGACATTGTTCTCAGCAAGGTAGAAGAAGACCTCAGCCCAGACCTTTTTAGCTACTTCAAACGTCCTATCGATACCGTGCTCACCATCAAGCAAGATCTCTGGCTCTACAATTGGGACCAAACCATTGTCCTGAACAATTAAGCAAATTCCCATAAGATTTTTGTGATGAAAGAAGAGAGTTACAGCATAGGAGGGTATGAGAAATCATCTAAATCGAAATTCCAGAACAAGGAAGAACAATAAACCAGAAGAACTTTTAAGTCAAATATGCAACGAACAATCCGATATGATTGCAAATTTAGATAGCTGTTAAGAATTAACTCAGAATTTTCTGAAGTCCTGAGTTATTTCCATTATTAAGGCACAATATTTACTCAAATACTAATGATTTCCTATTTCATGTGTGTTGCAACTCTTAAGATTCTTAGAGTGCTATAAATAGAGGCTGTATGAGTTAAATGTATGCAAGAAGAGAAGAGAACTAAAAAATCTTCAAAACTATATCAAAATTTTTCTAATCATTAGCAGATCACCAAACTGGAGACATGAACATTGGATACTATCCATCCCATGTAGCAGTACCCTCACAAATAATTGGAAGTTTATCGCATAGTTTCAGTGGTTTTCTCACCTGAGAAATGGCAGCATAGCGAGCCAGACCCCAAGCTGCTTCCTTCACTGCCAGAGCCGAGGGACCATTGGGAATGCTCACAACAGTACGCCTAAAATATCGATTAAACAGCAGTTATAATGGCTTGAAATAATGTAAAAATGGCCATGAAGTTGAAATTTTACTAACAAACATGGGGATCCATTCATAGGCTCTCACCATTTGGCAAAACGGGCACCTTGCTGGTAGTATGCAGCAGAGCGAGAGGCAAGACCATCCAGACCTTGGCACCATGACTCATCGTTGGAACCGGCCAAGGGAACCAAACCCTATTGTTCTCATCACATGACATTGTGTAAATATATTTACTGCTATGGAAAATCCCAGAGATTTTGCATTTACAAAAGCTACAAAGTTGTACATCTATAGGTTGGTTTCTTAAAGGGTGAATGATAGACGAGGTAAAATCATTTCACTGAATGTGCTTTCTTGTAGTATAAGATACCAAACAATTTTGTTAATTTGGCTTGTAAATTAAGATTTCTATGTTGTTCAGATTTTCTTCACTCATCAACTAATAATTATGCTAGTGTTAAAAAGCACATAACCCTGTGTGATTTTCAGCAAGTACCATATAACTATTGTTTATGTGAGGCATAAAACACCTTCATATCAGTGACGGACTAACATATATCAAGTGATACTACAGTTAAATCTAAGCATCCAAACCTAAGTACAGATTATATAGTTAAGAAGCAAGAACATTTCTGGTAATTGTTTTCTACATATTATTGAAATCTCATGAAGCTACTTGAATAGTGGGTATGAATGGTTAGAAGTAAAGTCTTAATTTAAACATCTTCTTTGTTATGTACCAAAAGAAGGTTAGTTTCACTTTTCATATGGCTTACCTTATCGACTTTGATACCAGGAACGATGCCTTGCTCGACAAGGACATCGACCATCTTCTTGCCCTCAACTGTGGATTGGTAGAGAGTTTCCTCAAAGAGAATGGCACCAGAGATGAACTGACCAAGCCCAGGAGCTGAGACAAGCAGGGTTCGGTATGCCTGGCGGTTAGCCTCGGTGTTCTCGAGCCCGATGGAGGCCAAACGCTTCCCACAGGTAGCATTTGACTCATCCATGGCCAAAATACCACGCCCTGGAGAGGCAACTGTTTTCTGTATTCACACAAACAAACAGAGCACATAGAAAGGGGGAAAACATCAGTGAAACATTCCATCAACCATGGGAAGTCCATGGCTTAGTAGGTAAATTCGGCTGACTGGAACTGAACTTCAAGAAAACGGAGAGAAAGAAAGAAAAAAGGAAAATTCAAGTGAAACATTCCATCAACCATGTCAAAGTCCATTGCTTAGTGTGTAAATAAGGACAATTGGAACAGAACTTCAAGAAAACAGAAAGAAAGGAAGAAAAGGAAAATTCAAGTGAAACATTCCATCAACCATGTGAAAGCCCATTGCTTAGTGTGTAAATAGGGATAATTGGATAATTGGAACAGAACTTCATCTAGAAGACACGGTGAAAGGACCGAAATTTCAGTGAAACATAACATCAAACAGGTGACATCCATGGACTGAATTTCATAAAGAAAACACAGAGTAACGAAAAAAGAATAAAAAAAAATTCAGTGAAACGTAACATCAACCACGTAAAGTTCATTGCTCAGCAGGTAAATACTACATAAAGATAATTGAAACTGAAGTTCATCAAGTGAAACACAACATCGACCATGTGAAGTCCACTGCTCAGTGAGTAAACTAAACACAGATAAATGAAACAACACGAAACACATTCATTTCAACAAGCATAGATTGAAACTAAACTCCATCAACATACCGCGGTCTTGACGAGTTCATCAGCATAAGAACCAGCTCTGACAACGAGGGGAGAACGGTTGGTGTGGTTGCATCTTACAAGAGACACTGGAGATTGGCGAAGAGATTGGCCCTTCACCCACTCGGATTTGTCGAGAACAGGTGAGGATTTTAGCAGAGAAGCAGATGCAGAGGCCATTGTATCTCTTCTTCGTCTTCTTCTCCTTCTTCTTCTTCTTCTGTGTTACAGCAATCTTATCTCTTCTGTATGCGACGTGCCTCTGAGCCACACATGCAATGCGTTCTGTGCTCTCTAGAATTTATAAGTCTCAAGCGATGTCGCATTTGAGGCTGCTGTGAGCCGACCTATCTTTACGTGACACGTGGACGATAATTTCATGCTGACGAGAATTTGTAAGTCCCTGCGTACGTGGTTGAAATGGATGGTTTTTTTCTCACCTCGTAAAAAAAAATGGAAAAATAATAATAAAGAAAAAAAAAATAGCTCGCTTGTCCTTTAGTCCCTTAATTTGATTGATTTTTTAATTGACTCTTCCTTAGTTTAAAAATTTGTAATTAAAGTTTTAGAGATGTTTAAATATTTTTTATTTTTATTTTTATTGAAAACAGAAAATAAGTTTGAAAATATATTTGATAAAGTTTATTAAAAATGTTTTCTTAAAAATATTTTTTAAAATATGTCTAAATATAAAAATATTAAAAAATATTTTTAATATTTGAAGAATTATATTTCAAGAAATGAAAATTAAAAATATAAAAAGAAATGTTTCACAAGTCAAATTGCTTCAAAAGTTTTTATTTTAGTTCCTAATCCTATTGTTAAACTTCTGTTAGTATTCTTATTATCTACTATGACTAGTTGGTGTCGTTGTTGTTGGGTATTTGGTCCTTATAATTTAGAAATAGGGATTAATTTAAAATTTTGTAAAAATATAAGTTTTCAATTATAAATTTTTAAATTATAGAGACCAAATACCTAATAATAACTAGTCATAGTAATAGCATTGTTTGAATTTTAATAACAATAATGGCTCTATTTCTAAAGAAGAGTTGTAAAAGATATATAATTATTTTTTAAAGACCATATATTTGTCATATTATAATTAAAAAATTTGATAACAAATATATAAAGAACTGTATATTTACATTTAATAAGCCCAAAAAAAATTAGTTCTTTATCTTATTATATGAGAGGTTGTCTATTGTAAAAACAATATATATATATATATATATATCAAGTTTGTCAAACTCAAAAGTTTACATAAACTCGATGAAAAAAGTAAACTCAGAACATAAATTCATAAAAGTTTACATATATCACTTTTTCTTTAATAAGCTATTAAAATTATATAATTCTAATGACACGTATGAATATCTTAATACATAATTAATATAAAAAGTATGTAACATATACCCTTTCTCTTCACCTGGTTCTGGACTTTTGAATTTTAGATATGGGTGACCTGATCTTTTGGGTTGGGTACTACATATATATATATATTTTAGACTATTGCTTACCCAACTCAATCTATTAAACGTTAACTTATTAAGTTTGACTGAGTTTCGATTATGGGACCGAGTTTATTCAATTTAAAAACCTAAACTCGTAAATTTGAACAAGTTTACAAGTCAACTCGAGAGTTTAACAACCATGATATATATATATATATAGGGACTAAATTGAAATTGAGTAAAATTATAAGGGTCAAAATAGTAATTTAACAAAAAAATGGAGATATTTTGGTTGTCGAGTTGTTTGTGTCAGTGGTAATGACAAATGTATAACATTCGTCACAAAGGGAGAGAGATTGAGGTGGTTTATTCTGGAAAGTGAGTGAGAGTGTGAGGTTTATAATTAGCCTTCTTCGTCTTTGGCTGCTTCTGAAAGATTAATGGCTGTGCTTTGATTTCATGATTTGATGAGATTGAGGTCTCCATATCTACCGTCAATTCCTTGCCATCTCACTCCTTCCACTCATTTCCTCTTGCTTCTCCTGCCACGTATACATAACGTCCATTCTAATTTTTGAACTCTGCCTTAAATGATGTTGAAAAGTTAAGACGAGACTTACACGAATTTTTCATATTTCATTCTAATTAAATAGTCTTAAAAAAAAAACTCAACATGTGTGTCTGGTGGCCTAATTTTTCTTTTTAATTACTTTATGGCGAGCAAAGTAAATTCACTAGGAATTATTTTGTAAGATTTATCTCTCTTTTTTTTTTTGAAAAAAAAGAAAAGATTAGAAAGTTTATACGTCAGTCATCATGCCAAGACCAATAAAGTCTTCACATCAACAAAAGGAATCGAACTTGTGCCTCATAAGACACGAATCCATTTCTTATCAAATATGCTAATCTTTATTGTCAATAAAATTATTTATTCATAATTTCTTTTAATATGAGTTAAGTATGGTGTAAAAACACCACAACAATAATGGCGACGACACGTAATAAAGTTTTAAGTACTAAATTTTATTTAAGTATTGAAAGTTAACACTTGCAAAAAATTACTTTAATTGCGACTTACTTTGGTCGTTTCAAACCTTTTTAATAGTATTGCTAGCATATTTGTCACTACAATTTTTTTTTTTGAAGTTTTATCAAGACTATCCCTAAGTTGCCTAACCCAATATATTGGACATTAATTTTTTTTTAAATTTATTAAACATAAAGGATAGAGTCTTTTCTAAAATAATATCTTAAGAAATCCAACCTTTGTCATTTCTAAAATTCAAAGAGTGGTTAAAAAGTTTGTCACATCATATTTTTACGCATGATTAAGTACTAAATTTTGTTTTTTAGACAATTTGAAAATTGAGTCTATATCCACCTACCAAAGGCGAGCCATTTGAAATATTTACATATGACCCCAAAAATATTTATAACTTTACCCTTTTTTTTAATTTTTGAACTCCCTGTTATTAAAATTTTTGAACCCCTTTGCCATTGCTTTCCTCTCTCAATTCAGCCATTGCCTGTTAGATTATTTCTAATATATGGCCCATGTAATTTAGTTTAATAGCATTAATTGTTAAATTCACATAATATAACATTGAAGGACTTAAATGATAAGTTTTTAATATATTGGGGCCTTCTTGTGATGGTTGAGAGGTTATTATGTAATTAAAAATTTTATAGGGGTCAAAGCGTAATTTACCCCTTTTTACTCTGATTTCAAATTGAAAAGTAACAGAAACGTTTTTTTGGAGCGTTGTTGTTCTGAAAGGAAAAGTATCGTTACTGTTTTCTCTCCTGATCATCAAGGAGACCAAAAGGCAGAAATCCAGAGGAAATAAAGAGACTCAAATTTGCAGATATGGATCCAGGTATGTTTATGATCTATTGTGTGAATTGTGAAAATCAAGATCCAAAGGAAAGAAAAGTTTTACTTACATTGCCCATAACCCCCGACCCCATCGGGATCAACATCAAGTCATCAACTCTTCGTCTTTCCCTCTCAAGTTCTTTCGCCACTGGCCTACGACAGTCCGCCATCGTCTCGATCTTCATCTCCTCTCCCGATCTCCTATCAACTCTCGGTCTCTCCCTTTCTAGTTCTCAAATCTCAACAGACTGCCACCAGCCCACTGCCCCTGCTAGTCTGCCACTGGCCCATCACCTTCGACCACCACCAGCCCACCAATCACCTGCTGCGGTTGCCACTCGCCAGTGACAGTGAGTCCACTCCTCCCTTTCTCATTCCATTGTTATAAAAGTTTGAAATTTGATATTTTTATACATATGTCTAATTCTATTAAATTAGTTGATTGATTATGCAATTAGGATGATGAGTAAAATATTTATGAAGTCAATTCATTAAATTTTTTTCTTGATGATGGTTAATTTCTCATTTCATTGTTAGGGACTTTTTTGAAAAAAGCTTGAAATTTAGAATTTTTGTACATAGGTCTAATTCTATCAAATTAGTTAATTAATTATGCAATTAAGATCATAAGTAACATATTTGTGAAGTCAATTTCATAAATCTTTTTTTGATGATAGTTAATTTTTCATTTAATTATTAAGAACCTCTTTATAAAAGCTTGAAATTTGAAGTTTTATATATAGGTCTAATTCTATCAAATTGCTTGATTGATTATGCAATTAGAATTTAGAAGAGAAAATATTTTTGTAATAGAAAGATTTTTGAAGAGAAAATTACTATCAAATGAGCAATAAATTGAAATTAATTTAGAAGAGTTGTCATTGGATTCAAGTAAGGATGATTGATTTCACAAAGTTTTATTCGTGTGAATTTTCTTCAACTGATTTAGTGATGCTTGATAATCAACTTGAGACTTACATCATTGATATGAGTAGCAATGCTGAATTTGCATCTTTGAAAGAAATCAGTAATCTTTCAAAGAAGTTGGTTGAAACTAAAAGACATATTGTTTATCCATTAGTTTATCTTCTTTTAAAGTTAGTAATGATTTTGCCTATTGCCACAACAACGGTAGAAAGAGTCTTTTCTGCTATGTAGATTGTGAAAAAAAGGTTGCGTAATCAAATGAGATATGCATGGATGAATAATTGTTTAGTAACTTATATTGAAAGAGATGTCTTCAATAACATTAACAATAATTTGATCATTCAACGATTTCAGAACATGAAATTACATAAAGGACAATTATAAGGTATGTAATTTATTTGATTAGATATATAAGAATTTTATGATTTTAACATTTATGTCTTTATCTTGATAATAATAATAATTATTATTATTATTTTAAAAATGAATTGCCCCCTAACCCAAGTATCCTTGATACACCACTGCCACCTACATTAAGTCGTGGGTTAAATAAGCAGACTTAAAAGCAAGCTTTTAAACAAGTCATAAACAGACTAGTTTATTTATACCTTGTCAATATACTTTTTATTTAATTTCTTTCATTAGAAGTATACTTTCAAACTAAATCAATATAGAAGTTTCATATAAAAATAAATAAATATTATAGTATGTATATACAATTACTATAGTTATCAGAATTAGATTGAACCAACCGGTTTGACCTATTAGACCATAAATTGACCAAGGATATGTTCCAAAATTATCCCTAAAGCCTATTAGTAATCAAACCGATCCAAAATTGATTGAACCGAGTAATAACTAATAATGAATTAATCAACTGAACTGGCCATGTGGAGAAATTGTTTTTATTTTTGTTTGTTATTTTTTTAAAAGTTTACTTATTTTATAATTAGGTGATGAATAAATTAATATTAGAGACCAGTCAAGTTTAGTAGATATACTAATATATTGGAATTTTATGAATTTAATAGGAATGAGTATTATATTGATTGATAATATTTTCTTGTTAGTTAGTTAATTTTTGTTGTGGACTTTTGATTATGAATATTATTTTGTGTAATTTGATATCAAATATTTTTTTAATTAAATTTGTAGAATTATATTTATAATATTTAATTATATATATATATATTTTAATATTTTTAAAATACTACCAATTCAATCACAGGTTTAATAATTAACCCTTGAACTTGATCTGACTTTCAAAACCTTGGCAATTAATAAAATAAATCATAGAAGAAATTTTGAAAAAAATTACTTTTTGTAAGATTAACCTTATCTTTCTAGATATATGTGTTGATAATTATTCTTTCTCCTTGGTACTAATTTGCAAGCTAGACTAAATCATGAGGAACCACGAAACCTTTTACGTTTGAAAGAAGACCAAACGTTGCATGTTATGTTAGTAGTGAGAGAAATATGTATAAGTCCATAATCAATAATAATTAGGCAAAAATGGTATTTTGGTCCTCTATATTTATTTTAAATTGCATTATGGTCCTTTATTTTTCCAGAAGTTTTATATTGATCCTTTATATTTCAAAAGCTTATTATTCTAGTAATTTTTTATAAGAACAATTAGTATAAGTATGAATTGACATGTCATCCTCTAAAAATTAACGGACATAGCTGTTAACTAGATATTAATGTCTATATATATTCCCTAAAAAATGATCTTATCCTTTCCCCTTTTTCCAAGTGTCTTCTTTTGAAAGTATTTTAAGAATTACACATAAAACACTAATATCTAATCAGTAGTTATAAAGATCAACAATATTAGTATTTGAAAGATAATATGTCAATTTCCATAAATTAACAGCTTTAACTAAAAGTATTAAAATAGTAAGTTTTTGAAATATAAATGATCAATATGAAACATACAAAATATAAAGCATCAAAATAAAACTTAAAATAAACATAGAAAACTAAAATACTATTTTTTGCGTAATAATTAAATAAGTCCAGGCTCACTGATAACAGACAAAAAAAAAAAAGGAGGATAACGCTAAAAACAGAAATAAGTAAATACCAAATGTATTGGTAGTTAAAGACTAGTGGCTACAGAAAGTTAACCTGACAGTTGGGTGCAAATTCCCAACTGAAAATCCAACTCTACCCTTCCATGGACCTTGCTTAACCTAATCCCTCTTCTATGAATATCTCGTTCTCTCGTAGAACTTAATTTTTGTGTTACTTTCATTTAAATATACCATGTGTCAAGTTTTTTCTTGTAATCATCTCCTATTTGCCTTGTTTTTTAATATCTCTAATGTTTTGTTGTAAAAAATATATAGTTATTTTTTAATGATTATACACTAGTTATATTTTAATTAAAAAGTTATACACTTATCATATTTTAATTGTCACATCAAGATGATGTCGTAAAAAAATTTGGATAAATAATAATTTAATATTTTAATTATATAAGTGGAGATAGTACTAAGTGTACAGTACTGCAAGAGAACTAGAAATTGACACAAATATTGGTATGGTAATATATATATATATAGAACCGAACTCGATCGGTTGGTTCAATCGGAAAAGTGAAAAATCGGTCAAATCTTCAGCTTGATTTGGACTTGAAAATTAGTTAACATTTAAATTAGTAAAGCACAAGTTTCGAAGATTCAAACAATTCAATTTTTTGTATTTTTTATTGTTTTATTTTTTACTGAATATTGTCATGTATTTTTAAGAAATTTCTAAAAATATAAGCTATTAAGAGAAAATTTAGGACTGGTATAAATATATATATATCTATAACATGTATTGAATATTTTAATATTATATATTATATATTTCACTATTTTAATATCTACAACATATACATTTGTAATACCCGTTAATTTCAGAATATAATTCGCTTAAGAGTATTTTAGAATTCTACAACGTTACTTTAGTTATTTATTTTGGTCATTTTTAATTTTCATATTTAATTGTTCTCTTTGAATATTATTTATGAAAATTGAGTTAAATGACTGGACTAAATATTTGCACAATGAGGGATATATTCTAAGAATGGTGAAATTCATGGAAAAGTGGTTTCAGAATGGTCAATTAATCCATTTATTGTAAATTGACTGGATGGGTTTGGATGTTGGGTTATGGATACCCATGGGTTATTGAATAACCCATTAGAAATATTTAATATAAAGTTTCAATAGTAACCCTCATTTTTTTCACTCAGCCGAAGGAAGCAGAAAAGATTTCTCTCTCAATTCTTCATTTTCTTCTCAAATCCTTTCCTTGATCTTCAGAGTTTCGATTATTTGTTCGGTTCAAAAGCTTTGTAAGGATCAAAGGTAAGCTTTAATCCGATTATTTTCCTTAAATTTCAGTTTATGTAGAAGATCAGAGGAGATTTTGTTTTGAAGATTTTGATGATAATTCATGAATCTCAGTTGTTTTAGAAGTTATATTTGAGTTATAATCGGTTAAAAGAGTTGAAATTCTGGTTTTGAAACAAGAAGGGAAAGGATGAATTTGTTAGAAATTTCTGCAAAAACTTCTGCAAAAACCGAGTTACTGTAGCAACCAGGGATTTCGAAACAAAATCTGGAAAATTTTCTCGGTTACTGTAGCAGTTACTGTAGTGTCGGCAGTCAACGGTACTGTAGCAGTCAACGTTACTGTAGCGAACCGACACTGTAGCAAACCGTTGCTGTAGCAAACCCGTTACTGTAGCAGTCAGAAAATTTTACGTATTTTCGTGATTTTGTTTCCTTTCTTATGATTACTTGTAATATATTTTACTAGGAAATTTTCCTACACAAATTCTAGTGTGGAACAAGGTAAACTTGGACAAACATCAAGGTGAGTGAATAACCTTGCTCAGCTAATTTGATATTACTAGTCAAAGTACAATATAAGTCCCATTTACAATATTATTTGGATAATAAGCAATTAATTTTTCATATGGGAGTATATGATGATCAGTAGAAATAAGAGTATGAAGAAATTATTTATTTCATGACAATTGTACTATGTGATGAATTCTCACTATTTTATTAATGAGTAAAGATCTACGGGATCTAATACACGAGTGTGAAAGGGTTAAAGTCCCATACTACTCGGTGTATATCTAAGAAATCTTATACACGAGTTGGAAAGGGTTAAAGTCCCATACTACTCAGTGCATATCTATGAAATCTATACACGAGTTGAAAGGGTTAAAGTCTCATACTACTCGGTGTATACCGATGAGATCTTATTCACGAGTTTGAAAGGGTTAGAGTCCCATACTACTCGGTGTATACCTATGAAATCTTATTCATGAGTTTGAAAGGGTTAGAGTCCCATACTACTCGATGTATAAGACAATTAATTATATGAGTAAATGTGGTATTTGTACTTTTGATATTTTATATAGTACAGTTATTTATTTACTGAGTTTTTAAATAAACTCACACTCCCTATGATTATTTTTCAGATACAGAAAACAAAGAAGAAGAGTATCCGTTGGAAGATTAGAAGCCCCTTGGGATTACACTCTATTTCTGTCTGGTGGGACACCAGTACTTATTAATGTGGATACTAGGAACGCTCTATACTTTCTATAGGTCTCCTAGGCTTGCGATGAGATAGAAATATCAGACTATGTATGTCTATATTTGCTTATCAGATGAATATAATTCTGTAGTGTGGAATGAATGATTAAGGTTGAATGTAAAACCTTACAGAATATATGTATATAACGTATGTTTGAGAATTATATCAAATGAGTAGTATCTTTTCACATGCTCAATTTTTGGGATGTGACAACATTAATTGAATATTTTAATATTTTTTAAATATCACTAATTCGACTACAATAAGACTATTGACCCTTGAATCAGTGTTTCGATTTGTTTAATGACCGATCTGATTTTCTAAATTATGATATATGTAAATATATAAAGCAAAATATAAAATATTTAGGTGTAATTTAAAATATTGTGTCATTTTTGATACTGAGTATTTATGTTAGAATCCAACAAAAAGTTATAGAATTTGAATTATGTATAAAATTCAAATCAACTTGCGAATTTCAATTTCACATAGAAAGCGATCCTCCAAAAGGTCTAATCCTTTGAAGTGCCACAATTATATATAACTGGCCACATAAAGAGCAAATGAGTAAATCATTGTTTTGTTATTGAAAAATAATTAATTTCTCAATTTAGCTCTCTAAAATACAATTTTTTCGATTTTAATTCTTTAATGATATTTTTCCACAAACCTATTTGTCCCTGGTGGCTAACTTTTCAATTTCATTAAAAAAAATGATTGGAGAAAAGATATTGAGAAATTAAATTGAAAGAATTACACTTTACATCTTAAAAAAAATAAATTGAGAAGGTAATCATCTTTTGTAAACAGAAAAAAATAATGTCAAAAGTAGTTTTTTTGTCCTTAATATTTATTTCAAAATTTTAATTTTGTTTTTAAATTTTTTTTATTAATTTTATCTCACATTTTTTTGTTTTAATTTTGTTCATATGACTAATCCTATTAACAAAGTTGATAGAAAATGTTGACATGAACTATTTCAAATGACAATTAAACTTTTTCATGTGACATATTTATACTTTTAAATGTTAATTTGAGGCAAAAGAAAGAAATGAAAAGTATTATTTGGAGCAAAATTGAAACTTACTCAAATATTTGGAACAAAATTAAAACTAAAATCAATTAGTATGATACATTAATAATGAACGTGTTACATGAAGGAGTCCACGTCAACATTTTTGGTCAAATATGTTTATATTGTTAGCTTTAGTGACAAAATTAGAATAAAAAAATATGTAAAACAAAAATAATACAAAAAAATTGTTAAAAATAAAAATAAACCTTAATATTAGGGATGAAAAATATATTTTTATAAAAAATAATCTACTCAAAGTAAATTCATAATGGAAAATCTGACGCTTTTGAGTTTTGAGTCTGGACTTCTTGTCCAAGCCCAAATTCATATTGACTTACACGCTTACAGTATTTGGGCCTTCATATCTTATCTCCTTTTAATATATTTTTGGTGACAAAGCTTCCTTTTTAAAATACAAAGGCACTATTGACCTGCAGTGAGGAAAAAGGAAAAGAAAAGATAAAGAAAATAAAAATAAAGTATTTATTAAATGATAAAAATATTTTTTTCGTTTCTAACCTATATATTAAATTTTAATTTTATTTTAAATTTATTTATTTTATTAATATCATTTATTTCATTAACAAAAATATTAATTGAGTGGTTAATAAAAAAATAAATTTGAAACAAATTTATTATCTTTATGTCTCTAACTTTTTTTTTGCGTCAATTATATCTTATATATTTTATTTTTGTTTCAAATATGTTATTTTTACTAACCGTCTAGTTAATATTTTTTGTTAATAGAATAGACAAAATTAATAAAAATAGTAGATTTAAAATAAAAATTAAACATGCAAAATATAACCGACGTAAAAAAAACGTTAAGAATAAAATTGAAACTTAATACAAACGTTAAAGACATAAAAAATATTTTTATTTTTATTAAAATAACTCAACTTACAAAAAAAATACAAAAAAATAAGTTTAGTATTTTTTTTACTTCATTGATTATGATGTTTCCAAGATAGCCAGCCACCAACCAAACATGCATGTAACAATATTCATTGAATAACACTCACACCTGTTTGCTTTTATGACTTACGTTTGTGGTGTTGGACTTGGGTCAGTGAGACCTAAGGCAATAATGGCTTTGTCCAATATTCGCCAATGAAATAAAATAATAATGGGATGGCTAGAAACGCTTTTAATTTCTATTTTAGAATAAATTATAATATTTTTTATTTTGAATATTATAGACAATTCTCTTTTTTTTTTGCTTTAAAGTTAACTTTTTGTATAACATATATTACTTTCAGTAATAAAATTATTTAATAGTTTATTATTATACTAAAAATAAAATCAAGATTTCATAAAAGATATTAATATTAATTTAATTATATTTTTTGTCAATGAAAATAATAGTAAGAGAACCAAGTGTAAAGAGGGGTTTTTACAATATGTATAAAGAGATTAAGAGAGTCAAGTGTAATACTTAAAATAACAAGAATATTAAGTATAATTTAATTAAACCTAAAAACGTTAGTGTAATTTATTTATTTTTTTCTAATACAAATAGTTTTATATTTTTTTGGCATATTTTAATGAAATCTCCCCAAAGCTATGATGGGGATAGGGATGGGGGTTATACCCCCGGCTCGTGGGTTCTCGTCTCTGATAAATTATATTAATGTTCTTTATAATTAATTATGCATACTAATAAAAAATCTTTTTTTGTAATTTTTATTTTTTAATTTATTCTAATTTAAAAATAAAATAAAAAATAAAAAATTCTAATGTTTCAACCTTAACGAAAATTCTAAAATTCTGCCTCAGTGTAGTGAAATTCGAAAAAATTTATCGTTGTTTGCGATGCTACTTTGTTTGTGAAAAGCATATTTGAACATGTTTCTAAAACCTTTTTCTCTTATAATTAGATTATTATATAATCAATATTTTCATTATATTTGTATGACTAAATATTTTCATTAATATCTTTATTCTTTCATAAGTGAATTTTTATTTATTTTTTTATAATTTATTGTTGACATTTTAAGATTTTGCATCCTTGCATCCTTGCAAGAAACGAGAATGAAAAAGATTTTCCCCCTTTGCAAGAAGTAGGAATGAAAATGGGAAGAGGAAATTGATGCAGGGACGGAGAAACACTCCCAACCCAACATAACTCTGAATCTTTTACTAGATGTCGATGTTTAACAAGATGCTAAAATTTTCAACATCATTCAATTAAGGCGATATATATAAAAATTATGTAAGTCTCATCTTGACGTTTCAACATCAAATAATAATGTGAAACTTAACATCTTGTTAAACACCTAACAAAAAATTCAGGTTCGCCGCAAAGCTTGTTGCCATTCCTAACGGCATCTCTAAAAGTTGTGTAGGGGACCCTTAATGGAAGGGGACAAAAGTGAAGAGAACGAGAAAGAAGAGAAATGGCCACCAAAAGTCACGACTCACGAGGTCCCCCATATTAGTTATTACTGTAATTAATGGAAACCTAAGCAACCCAAAACTGTTAGCAATAATTTATGAGAACCTCATGTCTATGTCTATGCAACAAACAAGAAGCTACCACCATACACGGATCTATACGATGCTTTGGCTCATGAGACCTTTTATAAAATTATTCAATGTGGTTATCAATATGGATTGATTAAAGTAATTTGATTTTTTTTTCTAAAAATAAAATTTTAAATTCAAGTTTTATAAATTAAAAAAATTAGGATTAAGAGAATTTTATACTTACCTGGTTTAATATAACTCGATTTAATAATTAAATTTTACTATATTTTTAGATATTGGTAATTTAAATAAGTTTGAATCTTCTTATTTTTTAAAGAAAATTAAAAAAATTATTTTTTTTTATTTTGATTCGTTTTCATTTATATATATATATATATATATATATATATATATATGTTAAGGTTCTGAAACCGGATCACTCATTGAATCAGTAGAGGTACCGATTCAAAAGTTAATAGTTAGACCGTGGTTAAATCGGTTTACTTTAAAATATTAAAAGAATAATATACATAATTAAAAACTATAAACATAAATTTACAAATTCAACTAAAAATAAGATTTGATATCAAATTATACAAAATAACATCCACAATAAAAATTTACAGTAAAAATTGACTAAATAACAAGGAAATATTATGAATCAATATAATATTTATTCATATTAAATCCATAAAATATCAATATATTGATATCTTTATTAAAATTAATTGATTTGTAATATTAATTTATTCATTACCTAAAAAAATTAAAGGGACCAGTTCAATCATTTTATTTAGTATTGGTTCTTATCTGATTTGATCAGTTCTTAATCGATTTAATCACTTATCAATTTTAATAGTTATTTTAAACTGATCTTTTAGCTAGTTATCAATCCAACTAATCAAACTGACCAATTTAATACGATTTAAATAACACTTATATATATATATATATATATATATATATATATATATATAAAAGCTTGTGGTTGTTGCATAATAATAATGATTCATCTCCAACCACTAACAACTATTTTGGGAAAGTCTTTTCATGCCTCTCTTAATGACTCTCTGATCTTTTAGTACTTTTCCGTTAAACCTAAACTTAATAGGGTCTTCTAGATATATGCAGATATGAGAATAAGTATATGCAATTATATATAAGGAAAGCTACCTTTCAATCCATCTTGACTAAGTTTTAATTCCTAATTGGATTTTAGTTTAGTAGAGAAAATGTAGTTTCTTACTTATTGTTTAATTTGTTTGCTAATGTCATGTGCATGTACTGATTAAGTACTAGATGTGTTGATAATTAATGCTTGATTACATAAAAAACAATCTGGGAATTGAGTTAATTTGCTAATTATGCATAAGGACATGTCCTTTTGTTAGGTTATGTCAGTTGTTTTTTAAATTGTGCTTCTGCATGTGGGAGATTTTGAGATTCTGCCCATAAGACAAATCTCTGTATTAAAAATGTATGAAGAGTGACTTAAGATCTCACTACCCCATGTGAGGTTAATGTCATGTATGCTAATAAAAAATATAAAAATACCTGAAAAAGAAAAAAGAAAAAAAAAACTTGCACTTATCCACCGCTGAAAGAAAGAAAGTGGACAGAAGATCACGGACCGCAAAAACTTCATTGTTGGCTGTTCCTATTTCCTATATTCTCCACTTTCCACATGCAAAATCTCCAACATTCACATGTTATTGAGGTGCCTTATTTAAGTAAATTATAATCTCATGTATGGACCAATTTAAAATTACCTTAACATTTTTTTATACCATCAAAATTTATTAGATTTTAATTAATATAATTTGAGTTGGGACAAACTACACAAGAAAACAGATTCCCTTTTGTTCGCAAAAAACTCTTGTAGTAGAAGGGGATCTGAACGTTGGATGCTCAGATCAAATGATTTATATTTCTCTTAAGTTTTTTAATTTTTTTCAAAAAATATGAAAAAAATTGAATTGTTGGTTCTGAGCATCCAATGGCTCAAATTCCTTCTACATGTAGGGTGAGATCCAGACTCCTCCAAAGATGTGAAACTTTTAATATTAATTTTCTTTATTTACAATATTTTAAATTTCAAATTTCACTTAAAAAAATAAGTACCAACCATTTGAACATATGTGAGTTTCATCAATTGATTTGCTTTCATATACTTTTAGGATAGTCAACATACAGACACAATTTCACGATCTTTTCTACTTTTTCCAATATGGAGAACTAAAATCCCTTGAAGAAAAGAATCTCTTCATCCTTAATCAAAGCCACAGAGTTTTTGTGACTTTAAATTCTGTAACACCCTAAAAATCCAACACGACCAAAGCCTCTTCCCTCTTGATTTTCTCAAGACGAGAGACATCTTTTCATGCATCATATTTTTATACACTTACAAAGAACTTAATTTGATCTATACTGATAAATCAACTAGGGTTAGCAGCAAAGTAAGCCAGAACCCCAACAAAGGGTGCATTAATGTAGGTGGTGGGCTCAGACTTTCTAAAATCAATCCGATCATCCACGTAGGCATCGTCTTCCCCGGGCCCTCCAACAATGGCTCCCACAAGAACATTAGGGTTAGGGTTCGAAGAATTGAAGTAAAACGAACCCTCTTTACAGGCAATGAACTGAGGATAGTCCCTGAGGGAAGGCAGAGAGGCGGCCCTATGGTGGATACGTTGAGGATAGGAATTGCTGTATCCGACCATGTAGGAGAGTCCCATAGGGTTGTTGCCTAGGATGTAGTCCACTTGGGCTTTGGCCTTTTGGCGAAGGGTTTGAGGGGTAATATAGAGATTTCCACAGGTGAGGGACTGGGAGGTGCGAGAGAGGTAGTTGGCGTAGACGAGCTGGAGGAAGGAGATGGAGGTGGCGTGTTGTAGATTGCTGCCACCTGGACGGTAGATGAGGCCGCCGGCAGTGTATTCGATGTGGAACTGGGAGCTTGAGGACTCTGGGATTAGTGTGCATAGGAAGCTCTCCGCTGAGGCCCTGTAGGATCCTAGAGAGTACATGTTTCCTTCTATCACTTCCTAAAAAGATAAAAAAAGGTTCTGTTAGTATTTTAGAAAAATGAAAATGGATTCTTTTTTAGTAAATTATTAACACTAATTTACTGAAAATGGATTCTTTTTTAATATCAATCAAGTATCTCTATTGAGCAAAAGTTTAGAAAATTTGGTTATTCAACCGATTAAAGTACTGGTTCAAAATTCCAACGAGCCAGCGCGCAAGTACATATATTTTTTTTTCATTTAAACAAAAACTAAGAAAGAATAGTCCATTTACTTTAAAAAAAATAAATAAATATGTAAATTTAGAGATTTGAAACTAAAAAAAAAAAAGCTAAAAATAGAATTATTCTTTTTTTGTTGATTTATTCTTTCTCTATTTTCTTTAGTGTTATATTTTTTTATTAATTAATAATTATGATCAAATAATTTACTCCCTTGTATTATTTAACTTAATATATATTATTCATATTTAATATATATTTATAATAAAAAAATTTAAAAAAAAAGAGCCAACCCACAAATTAGACAAGTCGAGTCAATTCGATTTGATTTTAAACAAATTGACTAAATGCCAGCCCGATCCACTCTTTAGGCAAACTAAGATTGAGCTCGTTTTACTAGCTCCGAATACGTAGCATGGAAAGGACAGAGGTAGAGCTAGAATCTATTCACATTAAGCTCACATTAACCATACACTTAAAGAGTTATAAGTATTCAGGTTGTTAGCTTATTAAGTCTTTTCTTTTTCTCTTTTGTCTTTGAAGGATCCATGTATGTGTATATTTTATGGTCACACAATCAAATTGTAAATATATGCATGTGGATTATCTACTTGTTTATTATCTACTAGGCCAAATAAGATTATCCAATTAAATAGACTCCATATAGACTCTACGGTAAAGTCCCAATTGAACGGTCCAAAAAGTTGGGCTCATAAATACAATGGGTAGAGAACAGTACCTTGGAAACAAGAACATTAAGGCCAGCGTGCTTGTTGTCCCAACCAAATTCATTGATGTTGTCATCGGCTCCAAGGGTTTTCCCATTGCTTTGAATGTAATTTAGAAAACTATCGTCCTGTGTCGCCCTCCTAAGCCATGCCGCACCCCATAACAACTCATCCTGTCATGTTTTTATATGTAATCAATTGTTAATTACTTAATTATATGTTCAATTGATCCATCAAAACTAAGCTATTTCTAACTAAATTCGGATTCTCTTCCTTTTGAGTGTGTCAAATAAAAAGTTTATTTTACATTGATAAAAATACTGTTTACATCTTTAATGTTTAAACTAAATTTTAATTTTGTCTTTAGTATTTTTTTGTCAATTATGTTCTATATGATTTATTTTTGTTTTAAATCTATTCTATTGATAGAAAATATTGATTCGACGACTAATAAAAAAAATAAGTTTGAAACAAAAATAAATATATAAAACATAATTGATGTAAAAAAAAGTTAAGAACATAAAAAATGTAAGTTTGAGTTTTACATATTTTATTTTTGTTTTAAATCTACCTTTTTTAACTAACCACTCCGGCAACATTTTATGTCAGTAAAATAGACAACATTAGTAAAAATATTAAATTTGAAACAAAAATAAAACATGTAAGATATAACTGAAGTAAAAAAAAGCGTTAGGGACGATATTGAAGTTGGGTGTAAATGTTAGATATATAAAAAATATTTTTACCTTTTACATTTAAAAGAATGAAATTAAAAAAAAAAAAGAGAATGCCAAACATAGTCTATTCACTTCATTCAATTTTATCCGTCTATTTTAGATCAGGTCACTACCATGTTCGAACTAAATATTCCATTTCACACTGAAAAAATGAGAGAATCCGGACTCTTTCCAATCAAGTATAGAAAATTTCAATTTTACGTTTTTTAACAAGCAATAATTGATCTGTGTCGTTCTTGTCGTTCTTCTATGATCAATTTGATGTTAATTGAACACCGTCACATGTCTGTTTAGCAGTCCCAAAGATTCTTGAGATCCATGTTTCTATCTATTGTCGAAGTGATATATAATGAATGGATGAATGAATGAATTAGATAAGTAACATTGTGATGCATGAATTGGACTGATAATAATCCAAGACATGGGTTGGATTTGTTAATCCATTTCATCCCCAGATGTTATCATCATAATATATATATATATATATATATATATATATATCATTATCACTATGGACAAAACTAACTAATTGCAGACATCCTTCACCCAAAAAAATGGCACCTTCAGGTTCATAAATTGCATTCCGTACCTTTTTTAATATGACGAGCATATATAATAATATTCTATTACGTCACAATTAGTAAATAATGGCTTTTCCCAATTTCTTCTGAATTACCAATATTTCTTCTATTTTTTTTTATAGGTATTACTATGAGTTTCTTTCAAGTTTTGTCTATTATCGATCTCTGTTTACTGAATTGATTTCCTCTTCAATATTCCTTTCTCAAATTTCTAACATATAACATTCCATGTGAGTATATGTAATTTTTTAATATTTGACAATATCATGTGAATATTACTATCCTTATCAAAAGACAATGTCATACTCATATCCCTTTCATTGTCCTTTGACACAAGACATTATCCTCTATGGCCATTAGTTTGTTACATAAAAAGGGAAAAAGGCAATATTAATTATTGAGAGAGTGGTAGCTAAAATTACCTGATAGCCGTCAAAATCACAATAATAAGGGCAGGCACCATCCTTAATATTGGCATTGTCACTATAGGCCCCTCTGTAATTATCAGCAAATTGGAAGGCCTTTACTGCATTTCTCAGCAATGTGTCGGAATATCCCGGGTCCGACGACCGGAATGCTATCGAAGAAGCTGCAAGCGCTGCAGCAGTCTCGCCGGCGACATCGGAAGCCGGGTTCGGTGCATCAACGGCATAAACAGTTCTGGCAGTATCCATGTCTTCTGGCCTCTCCCAACAATTGTGGTCTATGCTTGGATCACCCACCTATTTCAATGATAATGGCCCATTATTATTCATCGATCCAAGGAGGAATCATGTTGTTATTTACTTCAAAAGTTTCATTATTTGTCTACTTAAAAGAGTAAGTTTCATTTAGATAAACAATTTATTTAAGTATTTATAGAAGTATGTCTTATGTGAAAAGTTTTTATATTATAAGCTTTTTTTTAAAATTAAATTACTTAGTGTTTGGATACATACTTGAAGAATTATTTTTAAAATTATGATTGGAGAAAGAGAGAGATAAAGAGTTTGATTTGTATAGAATTTCAAATTATAACTGAGGATATACTTGTCTTGTAAAAGTACAAAATAATTTTTTAATAATGTGAATTAGAACTTTTGCACAAGACTTTTTCAAGAAACTTAAAAATTAGCTTCATAAAATAAACTAAAATTAATTTTTTGGAATTAATAAGTTACTCATTTAAACTTATTCAAACACTATTTCTTTTTTTTACATAAAAGTACTTGTACTAGTAGAGGAACAAGACTTTTTCAAAAAATTTAAAAAATTAACTTCATAAAATAAACTAAAAATAACTTTTTAAAAATTAACAAATTACTTATTTAAACTTATTCAACCATTTTTTTTTACATAAAAATATTTATACTAATAAAATAATTATAATAAGCTATACGTTATTCTATCTAAACGGACCTAATCACACATTTATACCCAAAAAAATAAACAAAACGAACATCTGAAATAAGTTAATTTGGGGTTTGTTGACACTTTTCTAAGCAATCCTCAAAAGAAGTATCTCTTGGCATATATATATATATATATATATATATATATATATATATATACACAAACTTTGAGAAAAGAAAGTGGGCACGGCGCAATCATGCATCATTGAGGAATTAAAGCATGACCAGGTTATGGTCCATCCTCTCCTACTTGAGTTATTTTGACTCGATTGGATTGGGGATTTAGCTTACTTACGAAGAAAGAAAAGTATTTTTATCGTCGTACAACTTTTCTTAGAAAATAAACTGTTTTTAGACTTTCATGGTCTTCTTAAAAACTTTTTTTGAAAGAATACTTCAATCAAAATTTTTAATTATTAGTAGGTTATTTATTTTGTTCCTAAAAAATTATAATTATCTTAATTTAATTTTAAAAAAATTAAATATCTTAATTCAGTCCTTATAAATTTGTTAATCAAAAATTTTTAATTATTAGTAGATTATTTATTTTGTTCTTAAAAAATTATAATTATCTTAATTTAATTTTAAAAAAATTAAATATCTTAATTCAATACTTACAAATTTGTATTCATTTCAATTTAGGGTTGAAAGTGAATACAAATAAAAAAATAACAAAATTAAAATAAATATAATCTTCATAGACTAAATTAATAATTTACTCAACTTTTAAAGACATTCAACTAATATAAAAGTCCATACTATTTAACATTATTTGGGAAATGAATTGATTTAAAAAAAAGAACCTTTTTTTTAATAAATTAGCAATATATAAAAGGAAAAAGAATATTTCATTTCTTGAACGTTTACATCAAGTTTCAGTTTCGTTTATAATATTTTTTTTACATTAATTATGTATTACATTTTTTTAAATATCAATTTTTTACTAAAGCTATTTAAAATACTGACATAAAATGTTGACTGGGCAGTACACATTACACATATCAAAAACACATTATTTACGACTCGTTTTTGAGCTGTGTCATATGAACTGCTCAATTATAATTTTTCGTAAATATTTTAAATGATGTTAGTAAAAAAATATCAAAAATATAAAATGTATAAAACATTATTGATGCAAAAAAATATTAAAAATAAAAATAAAATTTAGTATAAACATCAAGCACATAAAATGTATTTTTACCAAAAAAAAATTAAAACAAAGCATTGGAATTTGGTTGCCACTTCCACCCTCTTTTTGAGTGAAGAAAGGCATGACCTGTGGGGCCAAGGGGTCAATAGCAGACAAGAGAGGGGACTTAGCGTCCACACAATCACGTTTCCCGCTTCCCATTCATTTCAAGGATTAGTTGAGCTGCGCTATGCCTATGCTAGTCCAATCCTGAATTCCTCCTTATTTCTCCAAACTACCCTCACTCACAGTCTCTATTTACAAAAACACCCAATCAGTCTCGTTATATATTATCCTGATAATTCTTAAAATTCTACTTAAGTTTTAACTTCACTATCAATTTAATTTAAAAATTTCTAGTTACATTTTTTCAGTTTAAAAATTTTTTTTGTTAAATTTTTATTAGTATAATTTTAAATTATAACAATGTGATGAGTTTTTTTTTAAGGTTTTTTTATAAATATTCTCTACTAGAAATAATCTTATTCAAAGTATTATAAAACATTAAAGTGGACATTTTTTTAACAAAAATTCGTATTGTGGTTATATATTACATTTGTATGACATAATATGTGAATAAGATTAAGTAATTTAAATAAACTAATAGAGTAATTTAAATAAATTAATTGAATTGATGTGTCAAAATTGGAATAGAATCTAAGTATTTTATCTAGTAAAATTATAGAGAGATAAATACAAAGAAGTGAGACCTATTTGAGTGGCCCTTATTGGATTCTGTTGAGCCTTACTTTTGGGTTTCTGTCTCTTTTTTGTTTTTTAAAGTATTTCTACATTCAATAAGATAATAGACCAATCTTTTTGAAATTTATAAAAACAAAGAGTAAAACCATTCTTAAATTGATACTTTCAATAATTAAATTATAATTTTTTTAAGTTCAAATAATTATCACTACTGTAACTAGTAAATGCTGAATTTTCTCTCTCCAACTTTGCTAAACGAAGTTAGAAGATCTAAACTCGTCAAAATGACGTGTAATTACTCAAATCAACAACATTAATTATGCATACACAAAATTTTAACCATAACTAATTATAAAAAGTAAAGTAAAATGTAAATAAAATTATCACCCTAAGCTAACAGGACGATTTTAATTATAAAAAAAGGACGATTTAATTAAAAAAATAAAGAAAATATATAAATCAATATTAAATACCTGAACAAAAATGCGATTAGGCTGAGAAACAGTCTTGAGCAAATAATCGGCTGCCCATCGGATAGCGACCATGGCGTTTCTTAGCTCGTTGGGAGGCATGTTGTCGCCAAACTCAATCACGCTCCAGGCCAGCATTGTGGTGGTGAAGGCCATCGGAAAGCCGAACTTGATGTTGTCGCCGGCGTCGTAGTAGCCGCCGGTGAGATCGGTGTTGTAGGTCCAGCCGTCGCTGAGGCCGGAATTTGCTCGCCAGCTCATTCTCTGGTCCTGAGGCAGCACGCCCGATCGCTGGCCCTCGAAGAACAGGATCGCCTTCGATAATGCGTCCTGGTAATCGTGCGAGACTCCGAAATCGAACAGAAAAAGAGGAAGAAGAAGAAGACGAAGAGGATTGGGGAAATTGGAGAGCCTCATTGCTGTGATTTGTGGATTTGGGGAGTGAGGTAACGAGTCTCGAACTCTTAAAGAGTCTTTGTGGAGGTTTAACTGCTTTTCTGGTGGGCGTTATTTATAGCGCGGAGTTAGAGGGTATCACGGGATTAGGATTGAAAAAGCGAAGAGAGAGAGAGAGAGAGAGAGAGAGAGAGAGAGAGAGAGAGAGAGAGAGAGAGAGAGAGAGAGAGGACAGAGAGAAGATTTTGGAGGGAAGTCGAATGTATGGTAACCGGAATTCGGATCCGTTTTGATACTATACCTTTTTGAAGAGTTCAAATTCGCTGTCTGTCCCTTCAGGCATGTAGCATGTATGGCTTTGTATGGACTGTTTGATTTTGGATCAAACAATCATAATTTAAAGATGAAATCAGCGGTCATGATTAGAGTTTAGAATTTATAGCTCATCATTATATCTTAATCATTTTATCAAAAATTGAATGATTTACATAAAGCTAGATATGTTGTCTACAGGCAACAAATCCAAACTCCTTTTTGAATAGTTTTTGACCATTTATTGAAATTCATTGTTGCGTTTTCTAAATCACATCATAGATAATTAAGATTCATTTGTTAGACTTCAAAAATTAAAGTGAATTTGCATTGGTGATACTTGCGCAGCTTTACATTAACTTGTTTTAAAATTTAGTTAAATTATATTTATTTTATTTTATGTAAAAAAACTTATGTGCAATTCTTATATATTTGCTATTAAATTTTTCAATATAAGTGTGTGATTCTTCAATTAGAACGTAATAAATGTATAGTTTTTAAAAAATAATTTTATTTTTTTACAATTCATTATTATATAATTAATTTTTTAAGAAACTTTTTACACATATCATGCTTTTATTGGTGAGTTTGATAGAAAAATACAAGAGATTTTATATAGTTTTTTTCCTTTAGATTTTTTTGTAAACATGTTTCTATTTAATAGTTATTATCGGATTTGTAACTTAAATAGTATGAAATGCGATCCTCTTGTACAATAGAGGTATTGGGAGACTGAGCATTGTTCAATGGGTGCTAAACACGTGGGCTGCACCCCATTAGTCGGTCGCCCAGCACCTTACTGTATAGCAAAAGATTCGATTTCGTATAAAATTGGATATTGTAGAGTCAATAGCTAAAATTCAAGCCTTATAGTCATAAAAAAATTATCTAATAGTTTTTCTTATTATATTACAAAGAAAACTACAATTTTATATTAGTTATTAATGTGAAGTTATGTTAAAAATATAATTATAATATCATAAAGTGTAAGAAAAAGGAATAATTAATTTGGTAGAAAGTAAACTATAGATAAAGTTTCTACACTATATATTAAAATATCAAAATAATTAAATATAATATTTAAAACAAAGACAATTTATAGGTGTAATTTATCCTTAATATTTAATCACATTATGTAGTCTTAGCGTTCACACATTGATTCTATGTTAATTTTTTAGCCTCGAGCATTGCCAAAATGTTAATCTATTACATGAGATTACTCTATAATTTATATATCATTTTTATATTTCTAAAACTCCGTTTGTTTCTAATTAGTATTAGAATAATATTTTTTGTCACTATTTTTGATAATTTAGGACTAAAAATTTGACCCTGTTAATTTTTTTAAGCAAAATCAATGTTGTTCTAATTCCGTATCTAATATTTTAAGACAAAACATAATAAATTAGACAAAATTTTTATGTCTAATATTTATATTTCTTATAATGTAGAAGTCTAAAAGATGTGTAGAAAGGTATGGATTCTTTACAATAATTGTAAAAAGTAGTTTATTAATTACAATTAGTTTTGGTGCAGATTTTAAAATTAAATTAAAATTAAATATTTATTTATTTTAATCTCAACAATAAAAATAATAGTAATTAATAAACTGTCTTTTGTAATTTTTGCCTAATAAACAAACTCATATGAGAGGTGGACAAATTTTTTGTTATACGTTTAATACTTTAATAAAATGTTATACTTTTTAGTATTGTTCGATCAAAGGTGAGTCTTATGCCAAATCAAACGGTACTAAAGAGTTTAATATCTTGTCAAACGTATAATATTCAGCAAAAAATATTAACTCATATGAGAGAGAGAGAGAGTGAAAAAATTGTGAGCGTATGAGAGAGAGTGTAGAAATTGTGAAACGCCGACAAGTGATGTTGGAGAGTGTCAGTAAGGTCACATGGGAGCACAAGTGAGACTGAGTGTACAGTTACAGAGTACAGACAAAGGCTTGAGCCTTAAATGGATGGGCTTTGAGGTGGGTCCCATTCTAATACTTTAAACATTTATATACCAAATTGGGAATCTTATTCTTCTAATTAAACTATTAAATAGAAATTTATTTTTTATCCAATTAAACTTTAATTTATATTTTAATTATATTTTTTATGTTTATTTTGTATAATATTTTAAAAAATTAGATCGATTATTGAAATGATAAAAATATCAATTTAAAAGCTAATTATTCAATAATGGTTGGACCATTTTACTTTAAAATATTAATAAAATAATATACATAATTAAATATTATAAATATAAATTTACAAATTCAATTAAAAATAAGATTGATATCTAATTACACAAAGTAATATTTACATTCAAAAGTTCCCGATAAAAATTGACCAAATAATAATGAAATATTATTAATTAATGTAATATTAGTTAATATTAAACTTATAAAATACTAATATATTGACATCTCTACTAAAATTAATTGATATGTGATATTAATTTATGTATTACCTGATCATGAAATAAGAAAAATTAAAAAATTCAAATAAACTAGTTCAATCGGTTCATTTAATACCTGTTTTTATCATGGTCAACTGATTCTTGGTTGGTCCTATCACTCATAAATTTTGAGGGTTATTCCATATTGGTTCTCTAGTTGCTTCCTAGTCAAACTAGTTTTGATAATAGTGATTTTGTATCAATCATATCTATACAAAATTAGTTTCAATTATACTTTTGATCATAAGAGCATCTCCAATAGGAGTTTTTAAAAATAAAAATTTGTTTTTATTGAGTTTTATCATTGGAGTTCACCAGCGTGGTTGTCACACGTAATAATTATTTTTGTATAAGAACCATTTCTTAACAAAAAAAACTAATACAAAAATTAAAAAGTAAACATTAAATACATATGCATTAATTATCCTAAATTAATTAAAGTAGTAGATAGTTGTTTGTGAAACCTATTTGTGAGTTTTTAAGAGTTGCACTATTAGAGTAAAAAGTTGTTTAAACCAAAAAGTGGTGATGTGGTATAGTAAGACTTATAATAAATAACTCATTAGAATTACATTATTGAAAATACTCCAATGTTGTGTAAACATTTAATGATAGGCGATCAAACTCTGACATGGCAATCCATCTTATATCAACACCATAATTAGCCAACCTAACTTATAAGACAATTGTTGTTTCATCATCACTTCAGTTATAGGCATCAAATTCAAGGCCAAGTAGTACTACATTCTTAACATGTATGTTCAAGATTGGTGTTGCTGCCAATCAATTATTGGGATTTTTTTAAAAGATTAAATCACTTATATATGAATATATATTTGATTATTAAAATATTGTTCTTTTCAAATTAGAGTATTAAATAATAAAGATTATTTTTTTTACATGATTTAGAGAAACGGATCGAATTGACTAGTTCAATCAGAAAATGAGTAAACTTGCCAAGTATTTGGTCCAGTTTGAACCTATAAATTGGTAGAAAACCGGTTATACTGATAAAATCGATTGGTTCAACTAGTTTTTTTTTAGTTTTTTATTTTATTGAATATTATTATGTATTTTTAAGAAATTTTTAAAAATTTAAACTATTAAAAAAATCTAAGACTAGTATAAATATATATATATATATATATATATATAAAACATGCATTGAATATTTTAATATTATATATTATATTTTAATATTTTAAAATATGTATCATATATATTAGTTATATATTTTATTATTTTAATAATTTTGAGTACCAACGGCTCGACCATTTACCATTGAATTAATATCTCGACCGATTTAATGATCGGTCTGATTTTCTAAACTTTGGTTTTTTTAATATTTATATTTATTAAATACATGTTAGTAAAAATGTATCCATAACAACTAATATCTAAAAGCTTTTAAAATTTTTCGTAATATTAGACTGAATAAGATGTATTTAAAGCAATAAATACTTAAAAAATAAAAAGAAAACACATATAATTTACTAAAATATGATAGAATGAGATATATGTTCTCATTAAGTGCAATCAAACACCCTCTTCACCTGCATCAAGCTTCTATTCAATGAAAACGGATCTTTAGCTTGGTCTCAAAACTAAACAAGGTGTTTGACCTAATATGAATTGTTAAATTTTAAATGTAATGACTAAGATTTTATGATGTTTTTTCTTAAAAAAAAAGTATCTTAAAATCTGGGCTATTAAATTTGAAATCCAATGAATTAGATTAAGCCAAATAATGGATCTCCTACTTGGCCTCAAAGCCAAGTAAGATGTTTGGCCCAATCTATATGTTAAATTTCAAATTTAATGACTTAGATTTTAGAATTTTTTAAAAAAACAGAAAAAGAAAATAACATTTTAAAATATAAACTGTTAAATTTGAAATCCAACAACTCAGATTGGGTCAAACAAGGAATCCATTTCCCTATTGGATCACTCTGTCTCGGTTAGCATAATTGATTAAAAAATGAATATAAGTCTAAGGAGAGTTTTTTTTAGAAGTTATTTTTTTTACAATTATTGAATTACCTTGAAAGCTTAACTATTTTAAAGGAGGATTTTTTTTTGTCGATTACCTTGATATATATATATTTGCTATATACAAAAAATTTAAAATAATTCAACAATACGGGAGTTTGACTATAGACTTTTCATAAAAGCATTTAAATTAATCCTTTTTATTTGGGTAAATTTAAGTATCTGTTTGACCGTGCTTTTGTGTTTTTGTTTTAAAAACAAGTTTTGTAAAATACTTTTGAAAACTCGTTTTAAAAATGAAAAATGGGTTTAAATAATTTGTTTTGAAAATAATTTTTAAACTTAAGAAAACAAGGAAATAACATTGTGGTTGAGTCTTTTTTTTTTTTAAAGAAAAGGTTGCAGTTACATAAATGCCATTAATAAACTTGCTTATTTACAATAATGCCACTGCATTTTTTTAATAATACTGTTTAAAAAAATGTAAAATATGTTTTTTTTGTTTTAAAAACAAATTTTCAAAAACAATTTTTAAAACAAATTTCTTAACAAAAATACCGCAAACAAGATTTTTTTTTGTAATTTTTAAAAACAAAAAATTGTTTTTTGAAAACAATAACCAAACAGGCTAAATTTATTACCTTTTTTTTTAAAAAAATAAAATGTCACTTGATGTGTAAGAGTTATCTAAGTTTTAAATAACCTTATCTAAAAATTAAATATCTTTACAAGTAATTCTCTAAATTAAATATTTGTCAGTCTATTTTTAAACACTAAGCATGTCAATCATTAATTTTAAACTCACATATTCTTACTGACATTTAAATATTCAGAGAACTCTCACACTTATTTTTCTTATCAAGGTCTAAAATCCTAAAAAAAATTTATATCTTTATAGTTGAATCTTGTTCGAACCAAATCAACTAGAACTAGGATGCTCACGAATCCTTTGACATAACGTTAAGATAATGTGAAATGAGAGTCATTCGATTAGAATTAGATAGTCAAAATTGAAGACAAAAATATCAGAATATCAACGCTAGCAATGAAAACAACTAAAAATTGATAAACTACACTTTATAATTACATAAAAATATCTCTTCTCCTATTAGATACTGATAGTTTTTAACCAAAAAAAGAACTCTCTCTCTCTAATTCAATCTTGCCTGAATCAAATTAACTAGAACCAATATGTTTTTCGATGCTCATGGATCCTTTGACATTGTATTAAGATAATGTGAAATGAGAGCCTTTCTATTAGAATTAGATAGCGAAAATTGAAGACAAAAATATTTGAATTTTAATGCTAGCCATGGAAACAACTAAAAATTGATAAACTACACTACGCTTAGAAAATCACTTCTCCTTTGAGATATTCATGGTTTTTAACCCAAAAAAAAAACTCTCTCTCTCTCTCTCTCTCTCTCTCTCTCTCTCTCTAACAGAATGTAGGTTCCCTTTGGTTGATAGTTAGGTCAATTCATTAAAGTCTGTTGGCGGAATCAATGAAAGAGTTGTAGCAGATTTGAGTTCAGACAATTAATTGCTTTGTGTGGATGAGAGTACTTATTACTTTCCCATATCCACGAACTTTTTCAAAACATCGCATGATAAGTCATTAATTGCGATTTAGTGACAAGACGATGCATAATTGTAATAACAAATCTTAGGATGAAATCTGTTTCGTTATCTCCTACAGTCACCATTTCAGTATACAAAATCACAAAAAACATGAGACTTGTCTTTTTGGCCAAACCGAAACTTGGATTGAATTACAAGCTCTTTTATTTTTTGAATATATATATATATATATATATATATATATAAAGTGCCTCAAATTTTTTTGTGAGTCAAATTTATGACCCGATCTAAAATGAGAAAAATAATAAAGGTTTGTAGTGCGAGTTAGACGAGGGTCAATAGATCACATTTTAAAAACGTTTTATGTATGAGCTTGACTTATTTTATTATTTTATTTTTGGAGTAACCTGCACCGATTTGGTTCTCTATATGTTGTATTTGGTTTTTGAATCATGGACTTATAATAGTTTTGTCTGAAAAATAAAAAACTTCTCTCTACTATAAATATAGGTCACATCGACCGAATCACATAAATCTACGTGTATTTTGTGATTTTATTATTTTTTTTGTCTTTTTTATTCTGTGTTTTGCATGACAATAAAGGTACAAATGTACATACAACACATTATTTAGTTGATATTATTGTTAGTTGCTAGATGAACTTAAATGTTTTTATATTATAACTAAAAACAACCCACTTATTTATTTAGGCAAAAGTATTTTTTTTATCTTTAATGTTTATCTTGAATTTCTATTTTGTTTCTAATATTTTTTGTGTCAATTTCATCCTATGTGTTTATTTTTTGTTTTGATTTTGTCCATAGGGTAATGTCATTAATAAAGTTGACGGAAAATGTTGACATAAATTCTTCCAAATGATATTAGACTCTTTCAAATAATATGTGAACTTTTTCGTGTGACGTATAAAACATTTAAACATTAATTTTGGAAGAAAGAAAAAGATGAAAAAGAATCATTTGATGTAAAATTGAAACTTAGTCAAATATTTGGATAAAATAAAAACTAAAATCAATTCACGTTGATAGTAAAATAAAAACTAAAATCAATTCATGTTGGTAGTAGATATGTAACATGGAAAAGTCTACATCATAATTTTCTGTCAACTATAATAACAATATTAGTCTTATGGATAAAATCAAAATTTTAAAAAATATAGAACAAAATGAGTACAAAAAAATAATAAAGATGAAATTAAAACTCAAAGTAAACATTAGGAAGGAAAAAGATACTTTTACTATTTATTTATTTATTTATTCTAAGTTTGACACAATAAATGATAAAAATGTCAAGAAAATGCAAGATAAAGATGGTTACACAAAAGTATGAGGTTTAATAAATATATAAAATTTCATATATTTGGCCCAAAGGGACAACAGAATCTAGTTTCCTTCATTCGTATCTATCGACAGTGACAGCTACGTCTAAACAAAGACATAATATATATTTATTCTGGTTTTTTTAAAATCGAAAATTTGAAGTTTACTAACTTGAATCGAATATTTAAAGGTGTAATTTGTAATGTTATTTTTTTTACTTATATTTGTTTAAAAAAATAAGTACTAAATTACTTGAACCTACGATGGTGATTATTTTGATCTAAGTATACACATATAATTCTCTATCTTTCCAATGCTTAATTCTTCCAAGCAGCTAAATTTTCTCAATAACCAAACACATTCAAGTCCGAAGCAGAGGAGTTCTGAAACACACTCACGGGTATTTTGGAATTCATGTTTACCAATAACTGACATGCACTATTTTTCATCTCAAGAAAGAAAGTCAAGTTAAGTTTCTTGAAGAAAACGGCATTTGATAGCAATCTTAGCCAATCTTGTTACAATCAATGGCCTTTTCTAGGGGTACCTTATCTTGATAACAACCTGTGATGTCACAACGAGCCTCAATTATTTGAAATAAAGTCTTTTGAGATTGTTAAATTGGACCCAACCAGTGAACTAATCACACAAACAATTCAGTTTAAACTAAATCAAAAAAAAAATTATAATCTTTCACAAATTAAACCAATAATTTACTAAAAAACAAAACCATCAAACACATTTTCTATATACATATCAATAGTTTTGATTAAAACAAAATTCATATAAATGGAGAGACCATGGGAAAGTTAAAGGAACAAACAAAGGAAGAAGGATTCATTATTAGATTTGGGATACGGAGGCAATTTTCTGAAATACGATACGAGTGTTTCAGAGAGAGATACTACACAGCACAATGTAAGTGCTATATACAACCTGTCAGCCCAGTAAGAAGTTGGCCCAATGAAAGAAAAATTGCCAATATCCAAAAATTTGACTTAAAATAACAATAATCAGCATCATTTTGGACGCCTACGATCAGGATTCAGAACGTCATCTAAGGTATCCTTTACGTAGCCACCCACTCTATACAAGTTTTTGACAACGCCTGATGCCACAAGGTCTGCATTTCTTTTAAACCTGTACAAATAAAATCTTCATTAGTTAGTATTCTCATATTACGTCCCCCAACATTTCTGTTTGTTCTGTAAAAATATAAGTACTAAAACTCCATTTTGGTCCCTCATAGATGCACATATTCTCAAGATATTCCCTCACAAATGTTCTTTCTCAAAATGGACCCAGATCCAATTTTCTCATTCAAGTCCCTGTCAGGCTGCTGTTAACATTTGTAACAGAATTGATGAGTTCAAGTGCATCGAAAGTCCGCCAGTAGCCATCACTTCTTTCCCTTAAAAGTTCAATGGAGTTCGGAGAAGAACAAAGCTTTTGAAGATGAGAATAGCAGTCCATGCGATGCCGAATCAAGCTTCAGATGAAAGGAAAAAGAGAGAGAGACACACACACACCTCAGCATGGTCAGAGTTGGATGGGAGGAGAAGAAAAACCTATCATTTAACAATCCACATCACCAAATAATTGTCCATTTCATCGCTTCTGTTAAAAATGGCAACAACAGCCTAACGGTGGGACTTAATGAGAAAGATTGGATCTGCAATGGACCATTTTGATAAAGAACATAAGTGACGGACTATTTTGAGAATGTGTGTATCTATGTGAGACCAAAATAAGATTTTAGTCAAAATATAACATGTGCAAGAACTTTTTGAAAAATATAAGACAAAAATACAATTTTTGTTCCTAAACTTTGACCGAAATTTCAATTTTATCTCAAAACTTTATTTCGTATAAATTGTATCCCATAATTTATCAATCAGTTTCAATTTGTTCCTAAGCACAATATTGTCTAATTTGTTAATGCAAATGCTAATTTGACCACCTTTATTGCATATGTCAGTATCAATTCGTCCAGCTAGATAGGTTCACGTTCGATGTACACTTGAAATAACAAAACTGTCCCTCAAGTGAAGGAGAAACCAACAATTGAAAATGATAGAAAGATGAGTAGTTTTGTTATTTCAAGTACATACCAAACATAGATGTGCCTAGCTAAACAAGCTGGTGCTAACATGTATAGTAAAAATAACAACATCAATATTTGCTGTTAACAATTTAGACAATATTGGCTTAGGGGCAAAAATTAAAACTAATTGGTAAGATGAGAGACCAAATTGACACAAAATAGAGTTCTAGGATAGAATTGAAGATTGGGTCAAACTTTGGGGATGAAAATCGTATTTTTGCCACATATATAATTATGTGGTGCTGATTTGTGAAAGATATCCAGATGTAACGTATTTATTACAGAACCTGATAGCAATAGCTAAAAACTGCACCTAAATTTGGTCTTTCCTCTAGAAGATACATAGCACTATCAGAATCTATTTTTGTCTATGCTGAAAAATTCTGCTTGCCTGTTAAAAAATTCTTCCATTGTGGTGTTTGGAGGTTTATATCCCCTTTGTTGAGGTTGAGGTTGAGGTTGATGTTGAGGTGGAGGTTTAGCAACTTGACGTCCTGAAGAGACAAGACCAACAAGCATGAAATGAGAAGGCATTGGACAATAAGAATGTAAGAAAATAAGAACAAATGGAAAGAAGAAACAGAAAGTATAAAATACAATCGCATGAATCCCCCATAGAACAAGAGCTTCAACTGCTTATCTTTAGCAATAAGTTCTCCGCATTAAGGGAAATGGCATTCTATATAGAAGAAATTATTATGCTGTTCAATTTCGCTTTATAGTGTTGTGTACCCCCCAGTGATACCTTCATGATGATATAACTTGTTTCGTTACAAGTAAAGAAAGTGCAAATGGAATAGAGGCAGAGGAATACGCTTAACAAGCAAACATTGTGGGACATCTTTAATATAGAATTCCTAGTTCCTACTTCACAACTAAACTCTCCAATTCAGAAAAAATCTTCAAGGGTGATAAAATGAAACTAAATAATGTTCCCAGAAACAAGGTTCATCATTTTTCAAAGATAATTTCAATAAATAACCGCAGATTTCTTCCTATAACGATGGCAGTTATATTAAGCAGTGTCACACCATGAAGAACAAGTAGCATCATGAAAATGTCTGAAAAGCATGCAACAGAAGAGATGACCCTATTGGTTTTGTGTCTTGTGTGAAAACTTTCTGGCTTCTAAGATCTAAGATCTGTAAGAATTGAAAAACTTAAACCAACATTTACTGAGGCTCTTAAATCTAACAATACTCCTTAGAGGAGGGGATTTGAAAAGAAGGAAACAATACAGAACTTATTGAACTTATTTGAAAAGAAGTACCAAGAAAATTAATACCTTCATTTTTCTGAGCAGGGGCTGGAACATGCCCAGCAGCCTCACTTCGGGTTCCTCTTGTTAGCAACATCTGAAATAAGTGTCGATAATGTCAGAAAATCAAGCTACATTTGCTTGGACGACAATTATAATGCTTACTCCCCCACCATTCCCACCCTTCCCCCCCCCCCTTCTTTCTCTTTACTTCTGAATATAAATTATATAATATTGGCCCCTTATAAATTGATTCTAGTTGGCTAGCTCCACTGCATTATATTACAAGTCTCAAATTCATAAAATATGTCACAACAAACCCCCCTGGAACAAAATAAACCTTGGCTTGCATATACATAAACTAAAAGGGGAAGGAGGTTCAGATATAAAACCTCCATGCCAACGCAAAAGGGCAATTTAGCAGTTTTATCCGGTGGATCAGCTGAAGGATTTTTCTTGTCTAAGTAGACAGAATATCCAACACATGCATACTTGAAACCATTAGGACTGCGGCCATCTTTTGATACTTCCAACTCAGTTTCTCCGACAAAGAAGGAGGGTACTGGTCATTTCCAAAACAACATAAGAACAAAACTTTAAAGTTTAGAAGCAAATAATGATTAAATCCTATAAGAAATCATAACATAATAAGAGAAACATAGTGCCATGGAAATGCTCTATGAAAGAATCATCAAATCAAGGCAAATTTTTCATACATGTAAGCTTTCTACAGAAATTACTTGCGAAGCAATTGGTACACTATCATCTAAAGCTATCCAGAACATAGTCATCTTCAACCAGGCATCCCAAAATGGGAGGAGGCATGGATGCCTTCATTTAGCAGGTATCTCATCCCAGAAATTCCAGCTTTTTCAATATTTAATAATATATCAATTGTATCCCCTCTTCAGTAACTTTCAACTGTCATACTAAACTTGAAAATTTTAAATTCCATGGTATCCAAGATAGCAGTAAGATACCAATTTACCAAAGTACGAAGTGACTCTTCAAAGATGCAGAAAAATATTAAAAAAAATAAAAGATCTCAAAATTACATACTAAACTTGAAAATTTTAAATTCCATGGTATCCAAGATAGCAGTAAGATATCAATTTACCAAAGTACGAAGTGACTCTTCAAAGATGCAGAAAAATATTAAAAAAAATAAAAGATCTCAAAACTACATATCTCTTGTAACATTGTAAATTTTGTCAAACCAGTAATTAAAGAAGCATTCCATAAGCAGTAACTCTCAAGAACAGTAAAATTAAAATTTCAGCTTCAGGTGAAAAAAAGGTCCCCAGCATTCCCAAAAATAAAAACAAGGAACAGGATATCCACCCATAAATTGCGTAATGAACTTAACTAGAAGACTATGAATTTACATTGCAGTACCTACAGACCTTTTCAAAACTTCAATACGCTATCTTATTTAATATTACAAGCAAGGTCTGAATTACTTATGATCCTAAACAGATATTAATAACCATGCCACTAAAGGTCAAAAGGATATCAACATCACAAACAAACCAAGCAGAGAAACTTGACTAAAATGACCAACATTAACATGAAACTGATTACTTTTTCTTAGTTCAGAAAGAGCAACGACGATGATGACAACAACAACAAAACCTTATCCCACTAGGTGTGGTCCACTACATAGATCGCACAACGCCATTGAGCTCTATCAATAACCAACTCTTTAGGTATCTCATTCACCAGAAGATCTCGTTTAATGACTTCTCTCAGTGTTCTTTTTGATCTTCTTCGGCCTTTTTTTACTGGACTTCATACCATCTGCTCAACCATACTTATTGGTGGTGCCTCCAACTGTTTTCTTTGAATATGTCTAAACCACCTTAAACGATTTTCTACCATTTTCTCCTCAATAGGCGCCACTCCAACTCTACTTCGTATATAATCATTACAGATCATATCTCGTCTTGTATGACCACACATCCATCTCAACATCCTCATCTCTACCACCCCAACTTTTTGTTCTAGTTGTCCTTTCAATGCCCAATATTCACTCTCATATAATATTGCCGGTCTTATAGCAGTACAATAAAACTTTCTTTTGAGCTTATCAAATATTTTCCGGTTACAAACAACTCCTGATGCCTTTTTCTATTTCAACCACCCTGCTTGCATCCTATCTGCAACATCTCTATTAATTTTGCCGTCATCTTGTATTATCGATCCTAGATATCTGAACTTTGACACTTGTGGTATAACCTGATCTTCAATTTTGACCTCCAATTCATTACTAGCTTGTCGTTTGTTAAATTTATAATGCATATATTCTGTTTTACTCCTGCTCAAGCGAAAACCCTTCAATTTCAAAGTACATCTCCATAGCTCGAGTTTAGAGTTAATCTCTTCCCTTGATTCTGCCATGAGAACTATATCATCTGCAAAAAGTATGCATTTAGAGATTTCTTCTTGGATGTGTTCCATCAGAATGTCTAAAACCAAATCAAACAAATAAAGGCTCAAAGATGATCCTTTATGCAGGCCAATCTTAATAAGAAAAATTTTTTCTCTCTCCTCCAGACGTTCTTACACTAGTTACACCCTCATACATATCTTTTATAGCTCTAATATATGCAACATGGACACCTTTCTTTTTTATGGCTTTCCACAACACTTCTCTTGGTACTCGATCATAAACTTTTTCCAAATCAAGAAAAGCTATATGCAAGTCTTTTTGTTTATTCCTATATTTTTTCATCAACCCTCTTAGTAGATAAATAGCTTCCATAGTAGACCGCCCTAGCATAAATCTAAATTGATTCTTAGAAATACATGTCGTAATTCTTAACCTACGTTTGACCACTCTTTCCCATAATTTCATAGTGTGACTCATAAATTTAATCCTTCAGTAACTTGCGCAGTTCTAGATATCCCTTTTATTTTTGTATATAGGCACTAAAGTGCATCTTCTCCATTCCTAAGGCATTTTCTTGAACCTTAAAATCTCATTAAATAATTTAGTTAGCCAGATAGTATCATCCTCTCCTAAACACTTTCAAACTTCGATAGGAATACTATCAGGACCAACTGCTTTACCATTATCTATTCTCCTAAGAGCTTCCTTGACTTCGCCTACCTTAATCTTGAGATAATAAGTCAAATTTTGTTCGCCCTCTTAGGTTTTTAAATCTTCTATATTACTAATTGGCCCTGCTCCGTCATTAAAAAGCTTGTGAAAGTAACCCTCCTATCTATTTTTGATATCTTTGTCTATAATCAAAACTTTTCCTTCTTCATCCTTAACATATCTTACTTGATCCAAATCTCTAGATTTCCTTTTTCTATTCTTCGCAATTTTGTAAATCTTTCGTTCCCCATTTTTCGTTCCTAAGTCATTGTAAAACTCTTCAAATGCTTTAGATCATGCTTCACTTACTGTTTTTTTAGTCTCCCTATTAGCCTTCCAATACCTTTCCCAATTTTTCGTATTATTGCACAATTATCTTTTATATTTAACCTTCTCTTGAACGCTCTCAGTCCACCACCAAGATTCCTTATCTCTTTGTCCAAAGCCGTTTGATTCCTCTAAAAGTGCTTTAGCAACCTTCCTAACCCTCTTGGCCATTTTATCCCATATGATGTTAACGCTTTCTTGTGACTCCCAGGCTCCTTCCTCCAGCAATTTCCTCTTGAAAGCCTGTTGTTCCTCTTCCTTTAGCTGCCACCACTTGATCCTAGGGTTCATCACCTATCGATCCTTTTGTTTCCAACCCTTAATAAGTACGTCAAAGACCAAAACTTTATGTTGAGTTGCCAAGGGTTCCTTAGGGATCACGTTACAATTTTTACAGATTTTTCTATCTAGATTCCTTATTAAAAGGAAGTCAATCTATGACTTTGAGGTTTCACTCTTATATGTGATTAAATGCTGCTCTCACTTCTTAAAGCAAGTGTCGACAATCTTGAAATTATAAGCCATTGAAAAATCAAGTATAGATTGTCCTTCCTCATTAAACTCCCTAAAACCAAAACTACCATAAGCTCTCGCATACTGTCCTGCTTCCTTCCCTACATAGCCATTAAGGTCTCCTCCGATAAAAATCTTTTCATCACCGCGGCACACACCATAAGGGAGATCTTTCCAGAGTTTGAAGAGTCCCAATGCAATGTGAGATTTCCAAAGGGGTGGGGTCCCATCTGTGCCTACATCATGAAATAAGATAAAGGACCACTTGTATGGGGGAAACACTCCCTTGAACAAATACTGGAATTTGCAGATGCTTCCAGACGGCAGATGTTATTGAGGCTCTAAGCGATTGTCCTGAGTGGTACGACGTCTATGATGTTCTTATAATAAGGGAAGTGGTACTAAATAGGTATGGGAGTCTAAGAAAAGTGTATGAAGATCTAGAGGTCGTTAGGCAAAGGAAAACTACCTTAGGTGCGAAAGTCATTGACTACTTGGAAAAAATGGAAGGCCGCTGGAGTACCCGATCGAGGAGCTAAAAGAGAAGTACTTCCTGATTGATTATATTGCATGCCAGATCTGCTTTGGAAGGCCAATTAAGACAAGGCATATCTTTCTGTATGGGCCGCCAAGCACGTAGAAAACCCTCATTTTTAGCTTCCCAGCGAGGGTCTTGCGCATATATTTTGCTAGCTCCAGAAGGAATGATTTCACTAAGGCAAACAACTACTATGATATGTGGGTCTTTGATGAGTTTCAGAGGAGGAGGAGGTACATCACCTCCGCTGCGGAAATGGGAACGGCCTACGCCAACACCCTATTAAAAGTACTCGATGGGCAAGAATACCGGGTGGACTTCAAGTACAGTAGGATTTTTGGAAAGCTTTCCACCGAAAGAAAGATTAGTAACCTTCCCAATCCTATATCGGAACCTATTTTAGGGGAGGCTTCTCGAGTCTGTCAAGCCCGGTTTGAGCATACCCCTTCTATGATACTTTGAGTTGTGGGTCCTGTGTAGTCAAAATGACCGCCCAGCTATGAGGATTCTTTGCCAGCATTGATTCATAATCAAACCTTTTGTCATCACTCTTTCTGACTAAAAAGGGAGAATGGCGTTAATTCATTCACTCAAAGTTCTTATCCCTATTAAAAAATTATCTTTGAGGATTTGCCACCATCCATGAAGTAGCTGGTTCGATAGGACCAGGGTAACTCGAAGCCAAGGTAAGCTAATAGGAGAGGAAGATCCGCCAAGCGAGGAATTAGCCATAGAAGGCCTTTTTGTTTGGGCTGGTGGGCTGATGCTCCTCTGAACTCGACTCTCACCCTGACTTGAGTAGATGGGAAGAATAAAGCTATTCCCCCTTCCTTTGTTTGTTCATGTCTTGGATGTCAAAGCAAAAGAAGCAATCGAAAAAAGAAATAAATATAAGATCACTCTACGACCATTCTGTATGGCAATAGTCAATATTCGATTTAGGCTAAAAAAAAAAGACCATAGAATCACCCAACAAGATTGATTGCTAGCAGTAATATTCAAGTTAGGTTAGCGCTTTTCCCAGACCTGGAGATTTGAGTTCATCCTCTGCAAAGTCCTATTCCAGGTGGGGAAGGAAGACGAGCATATCTTTACTTAGTTGTAGTCTTCCACTTTTCCTTAATATGTGCTTTCATCCCTACTGGGGATGCATAGACACTTATAATATAGATAATATATCTTACAACAATCATTCTTAAGGATAGGATATGTCCCCAATCCTTTTTACCTCCACCATATTCAGAGTCTATTCCTTGTCAACCATAATACCTACTACATTCTTTGTCCTTCTTTTCTAGTGTACTAAAACGTAGATTCTAAACCATCAAACTTCTTAACATTTTCTCCAACCCATTTAGTCTCTTGAAGGATCAATTTCCTCCATTTTCCGTATTCACCTCAGGCACTCAAGAAAATGGGGACTAAAAAACAGTAAAATAAGATAAAAGCTACCGACACATAAGGAAAGGGATTGAAAATATACTTTAACCTTCTTTGAAACATTTCCAAATGTCAAAGAATAAAGATGCTAAGAAATATCCTTGACAAGCATTGCATATCAACAAAGTACACATACATTAACAAGGCAGTAAAACATGTCAAAACAATTATATTCGTAAATTTTTAAAGATTATACATGTTTCAACTTTTAACAAGCATATGCCCATGCCGCTAATTCGTAATTATCCAGATATATCATATATTACAAGAAACCCACCGAACATCACGGAAGATAAATAATTTGTCAATATCGAAATTTGATGCAGGTTATCATAATGAATAACAACAATTATAACTTCCTCCCATCACCAAAGAAACATTAAAGAAATTCCTTCACTTTCCTCTATTTGCCGAGCTCACCGAACATCGAGCTATCAAGAAAATAGAAAAACATAAAGTACATGAAGATAAGATAAGAAGCAGGAAACACAGACCCTGCTGGAGATTTCTTGGGATGCCAACGCATGTAGGATTCTTAGATTTGGAATTCTGGTAGGATGAGTAGTATAGGCATCCCTTACATGACTTTACTTTGAATCCCCCTGTTTGATTAGGGTCAGTGTTACCATTAGAATTAGGATTAGGTTTACGGTTGGGATCAGGATCTTGAGTTTGACCTTCTCCTCCTCGTCTTCCGTCGTCTTTATTGTTCACCTCCATCAATTACTGATTAACAAGGAATTTGCTTTCCACTGTAACCGAAATCGCAACCCCGACGAAATGAATGACAGACCGAAGACACCAAAAGACCGAACGGCAATGTCTTGCCTATATATATATATATATAAAATAGGATTTCACAAGTATTATTAAATTGAAACAATTAATTTATTGGATGGCCCAAACATTGAGTAGAATAAGTTTTGAGTAATTGGATCATTATTTTAACCGTTGGTTAATTGAATCAATTATTGATCTGGAATTAAATTAAAAAATTAAAAAATATATATATTTACATTTATTTATAAATAAATTTAAAATTAAATAAAATAAATAATTTATATACAAATTTTATATTTTACAGTCTTAAAATTATAGTCATTAATTATAAGTACTTAAAAACAAATATGCATAAGTAATATTTTTGTTATAAAATTGTAAATATTTTTTGAAAATATTTTATCATTATTTTTTAAATTAGATGATTATATAAAATTTTTTGTTTATGCTCTTCAATTTTTTTGATTTAATTTTTTACATCAAATAATTATATAAATATATTTTTTCTTATCTCTTAATTTATTAGTAATAATATCTTTATTTTTTGTTAAATTAAATATCTTTTTCATTTTTAGTTTTTACCATTTTGTCACATGCACATTTTGATTTTTGGGTTAGAATAATTTTAGCAACATATATATATATATATATATATATATATATATATATATATATATATATAATATTTCATCCATATAAATTAAGAAGAAGTTGATAGTAAAATAGTAAGACACACAACTTATAAATCGAGTGATAGAATTTGATTCTTCACAAGTGCACATTTTTTTTCTAAATTTTTATATAAATTTAAATATTTAAAAAAGAAAGGTTCGGGTCAATTGGGTTCACCCAGTTGGGTTAAAGTCAATGTCAGCCTTGACCTGATTAGGTCAACCCAAGTCGATTGTACAACCGCTCAAATGACTAACTGGATCTATTTCGGCCTTGGGTCGCGGGTCTCAGGTCGACCTGTTGGGATGGTCCGGGTCCTATAACTATGTAATTAATTTTTTTTTTGGGAACAGATTGAGATTTTTCTAGAGTTCAAAGAAGACAAAATCAATAATTTATGCAAAATATTGTATATGTAGACCTCAAAATTTGAGTATGTTTTTCTTTTACTATTAAGTTTTAAAAAAATTAAAAAAGGGAATAAAAAATTATATCTTACTTCAATGAACTAAGTTATTTACAAAAATTATTATATGAACTTCAGAACATAATAAAAAGCTCCGTAACCTTAAAAATTTTTTTAAAATAGAATTTAATGTTCAGGAGAATGTTTTGTCACATTTTAAAACTTATATACTAAAATTGTCAAAACAATATGGCTTTTAAGAAGCAAAAAGATCTTTTAAAATTACTATCCTCCAACAAATACTATCAAAATTAGATCATCTGTAGAGTTGCAAAATTTTGATCTTCTCTCACTCTAAACAATCCTATAAACCAAACATTATGTCCAAATACTCAAAACAATAGGTTCAGCCAAAAGCCTTTTAGCAGTAGGTAGAGTTATAAGATCTGACAGAAGCGAATAAATGATAGACTTTTCTAAATTCATAGAATTAAGTAGGACAAAATTAGTAGAAGCCTAATTTTTATTTTTAGGCCTAGAGATTGTAATCTCCATCAAGATACATAAATTGAAAATTGAAATTGATACCCAAGAAATTTTCAACCTTAAAGAATGATATATGTAAGTTTCATCCTTTAGCTGTTTTGATATCAAATTACAATCTCTGCTATCCTCTTTTGAAGAATACAAGCTGCTGAAGATCTCAAGGAACAAAAATTCATATGCAAATATTCTAGCTAGAAATGCGATGAAAACTCTAAAAATGTTCAGTGAAGCACTACCTTTGTCTACAATACCCATATGTAGGAACTACAAAATTGATCTTTTATGCTTTCTCACTGGTTGCTTTTCTTACTTATTGTTTACTTATTTTTTGTTGAACTTCTTATTTGGTTTTGTAACTTTATCACTTTAGTAGTTTAGTGACTTATGGACAATAGGGATGTAATCTTTAATGTTCTTTAATCTAATTTCCATTTTACAAAAAAAAAAAACTTATATACTAATTTCAAGGCTTATAAGGAGCAAAATTTACAAAACTAACTCCATTAAATACTATGAAACTAAAGCTATAAAGATTTTCTTTATTCAGAAACTAAGATCCCTAATTAAGAATTAACCGTAATAGGTTAACTCCTCATAGAATCCACAGGTGGAGACATACCTCAATGATGCAACTTAGACTGAACATTAAATTGGAACATAAAATTTAAGCTACTTACTACAAATGTTCATACATCAAACCAAAAAAGAAAGAAAAGCACAATAAATAGATACATTACACTAGAAAAAATATAAATAGGATAGAAAATGATATTCTTTTCTACGTCTTCTCTCACTAACTCTTGGCATGTTTGGTTTTTTGTTGGATTTTTACAAATCATGATTTGGATTACATTAACATAGTTTCAATGCAAAACAAAACAAAATAGATATGTGCAAAAACGGAGAACTGAGATGAAGCAAAACAAATTGAAACTCAGGCTTTTTGCAAAAACAAAAAAGAAAGATGAAGCAAAACAAAGTCTTCAATACAATATTTTTGGAACCGGCCCAGTCATTGACCCTCGTTGACCTTCGGGTCATTGGGTCACTAGTTCAACTGTCGTGTCACCGGGCCAATTATTGAATCAGGTAATTAAATTAATATATATATATACCTATATGTATTTACAAATAAATTTAAAAATAAGTAAAAAATAATAATTTATATAAAATTTTCATACTTTAAAGTCTTAAAACTATAATGGTATAATCATTAGTCATAAATAATTAAAATACAAACCAAATCTTAAATAAATATATATATATATATATTAACTTGATATTAATGAATTAAGTATTAATTTTTATTTTTACTAAAAATATTATTATATATATTTATATTAAATATAAAACTAAAAAACATTATCCTATTAATTTTGTTTATCTTTATTTCATAAAATTAATTTTGTTTATCCTATTAAATTATTCAATATCTATGTTCATTTCCCAACTCCTTCTCTAATATAAAATTTTACTTTCCAATATTATCATCATTACATTTACACTTGCTTTTTCACCTTTGGCTTCCCAATGCACACAATACACATCCGCGTGCCCCAATGCCCCATCTTCCCATTTTACTTTACTCATTTGCTGTCTTCCCTCCCTCCTTCTCTCTTCATTTCTTCTTCTTATTCTTTCTTCACAAACCTGACCTGACAATAAAAAAAGAGACCAGGTCACTCAGGTTGCTAGGTCGCCATGCCGTCTGCGACACGATCGGGTCTGCCGGATCATGACTAGTCCCAAGCCATAACCTAGACCGATTCCGACCCTGAGTTGTCGGGTCCCAGGTTGATCAGTTGGGTCGATTTGGGTCCAAAGACATTGCTTCAATAACTCAAAACAAAACAAAATAGAACTGACATGTGTAGAAACAGAGAACTAAAATGAAGCAAAACAAATTGAAACTCAAGCTTTGTGCAAAAACAAAAGAATAAAGATGAAGCAATATTACCTCCTCAATCACTCAACTCTGCAAAATTGAAGCTCAAATTCTTTATCTTAATCTATCTCTTTGTCGCCCTTTGTCTATCATACTCTCTGGATCTTGCTTTGGCCTTTACTCAAATCTTCAACACTCTCTCTAGAATCCCTTCCTCTATGATTTTGCACCCACGCCATTCTTATACCTCACTCAATCATGCCTCCTCGCTCAAGCTCCTTATGAAAGCTCACACAATTGCTGCCAAAGAAATTCCAGTGTGCACAATGATGTGAACAAATATAGATCAGGTGGAATGGATGATATAAAAAATATATCTGATATGAGAAGGATGATGTGGACAATTTAAATGATATGTAAGCAACTTTAACAGTGTTAGTAACAGAAGAGGTTAATTGTCAAAAAAAAAAAAGAAAATTAAAGGGGGTTAATTGCAACAAGTTAAAGTTGAGAAGGTTTAATTGCACATGACCCAAAGTTAAAAGGGGGTTTTGTGTTAGAAATGGATAAATCCCAATAGGGGATGAATTGAGTTTTATAAAAATTTCACAAAAATATTTGTTGGAAGTTAAGAGTTTTTATGAAAAAATGCCAAACTATGACAGCAATATAAAACCAAAAAAAAAAAAAAACAGAGCACAATCAAGATAAATAATTTAAATGTGCAAGGAAGCAAAGAACAAATATAAACAATTAAGGAGTATAGGAAGAGAAGATAAAACAACAAAATTTATATTGGTTCAGCTTATAACCAAGCCTATATCCAGTCTTCAAGATACCCCCTTGAGATTTTCTACTATCACCATAAGTTTGTCAAGGTTGTCATTTGTGAGCCACTACAATTAGAGAATTTTTTCAATTCAAACTTCTCTCAACCCTAACAGTGTTATACCACAAACACTCTTTCAAGGAATCACCCTCATTGAGAATACAACTCAGAAGAAATAAAAAAAACACAAAAATAAACTCTCTCAAGAGTGAATAATACAATTTGAAGCTCTCTTAGAGTTAAATGATAGGCAAGATGATTTTTCAGAGATTTGGAATGAAACAATAGGCTCTTCTCTTGTGTTGATACTGGCTATAACTTATATTTATAGCACAAGAAGAAATAGATTCGTTGGAGAAAGATCATTCTTTATATTAGCAAAAATTTTGAAAAACTAGTCATTACAACTGATGTCATAGTGTTGTTGGTTGACTCATAGGTCCACTATAGTTGACTTGTACCTCTCTGTTACCAATTTCAAATTTGTTCCAAACCTTAGAAATCGACTGGTTTATAGCAACCGGCTAACAGATAGCTACTAGAAGTAAAATACATTTCCCAACAAAGAGTACCCGGTTGATTGTTTGCAGGTAAGCGATCAACTGGTTGTTCATTTGAGTCTCAGCTAATTTCAAGCCCAAGAGTAACCGGTCAACTGGTAGCATAACAACAGGTTGACTAATAGCTACTGAGAGTTAGAAATTAAATATTTTTAAAACATTTAATTTTCTAAGAACAATAGAACTCATCCAGTGTTTTAAAAATCTTTTCCAACTTGTATATAGTTTCAAAAGTGTTTTTCAAAACTTTTAAAACAACATTCTTGCCATCAAATCACTTTAAAAGTTTATCTAAGTCCTAAGGCACTATTTAAAGATAAAATACTTCACCTACTCTTGATGTATTGAATTGATCAAAATTCCTGAAAAGATTTAAGCATTATAAACATGAAATTTATTTATTTTAATTTGTTTGTTTTCATCAAAACATAGTTTATTAATTTCTCATGCAAGAAGGTCAACAATCTCTCCCTTTTTGATAATGATAAACCAAATTAAAATATGACATGATTTTTGATAAAAGAATTTTGATTCAAGAGAGTCAAAGCTCCCCCTAAATTTCATATCTCTTTCCTTTTGAAATAATTTTCAATTTATCTTAAAGGAAATAATAGATTCAGCATTATAATAGCAGAATCTAGATATATAACCTTTTAAAATAATTTTAGCATTATAGCTTCAAAATATGGATATATGTCTCTTTAAAAAGATTCTACATTTTAACAAGGATATATATATATATATATATAACAGTTTCAGCACAATAGAAGTAGATTATATAATCCATAAACCATGAACATAATATAAAATCCAAATGATATCAACATAATAATCCAAAGGTCAAATAATCCATAAGAGCCCAAAATGATACCAAAGTTAAAATATCAAAATATAATCCAGTGTAAAGCTCCAAAAGTAAAGCTAATAAGGCTAATGTCAGAAAACAAAAATAACATTAATATCAAAAACATCAAATTCTTTAAACATAGGCATATTCTCCCTCTTTTGTCATCAACAAAAAGTGTATTTTGGCCCTCTATCTTTAAGGTTCATCATCCTCTTCTTGCATGAAGGTCACGAACTCGATTAGAAATCTGCTGAAGCTCCAAAGCTTGAGAAGAAGTGGTGGTCTCATAGTTGGTCAATCTAGCATTCATCACTTCCATGTTATCTCTTATCTCTCCAACCATAGAGAGTATATGAGTTAAGTTGTCCATCAACTCATTCATTAACCTAGAAGTATCACCATGAAGATCTGAAGGTTGTGCAACTTGAGCCTCTTCTTCTTCATTCCCTTCATCAAACTCATCCTCCATATCAATGTCAGCCCCTATTTCTCTTCTTTATCTTGCTCTCTTCATGGTCAAATTTTCACCTAGTCTTCTCCAAGTGTTTTCAACCAGAGTGAAGTTCATTCTCCTCAAAGAATTGCAGTCAATAATACCTGAAACTTCCTTTGAGTTGAAATGTTGTTGATGTTGCAAGCCTTGATGATTCTGGAGATGAAAGCAGCATATGACAGAGGTAAACAGGAAGCCATCCTTTGCATTATGAAATAAGGAATATTGATGGGTTGCCCTATCATAATGCATGCCATTGCGAAAAACTTAAACTCGCTCTCACAAGCCCAATTATCTATATTGTTTATAGAATATGAGTGATGACATTAAGCATCAATTTATAATTTGCCTCCATGGAACTCATTGTTATTTCTTGGCACAAAAATACTATCTCCCTATTAATAGTCTTATACATCTATTCTTTACCATAAAAGAAATAATTCAGGGATTTATGGTGGTCAGCAAAGCAGAAATCACCAGGTTCAGGATGAGGTATCCCCAAAATATCAACGAGCCTATTTTCATCTACTTCTATCTTACTTCCTCTGACCTCAGCAGTGAACTGTTGTGAAAATAGCCTTGTAAAGGCTTTGTATTTCAAAAGAGAAAACTAAGTCCCACATTACTTGAATCATGGAAGGGAAGAGCTTTTTATATACTAACATGCGTTAGTGAGCTAATAAAGGGCTAAGAAAAGTGGTGGCCTCGCATGCTCATAATTCTAAGCTAGTGCAATGCAAATATTTGATTGGTCCCCCTTGCACGTGCAATAAAATAGACTGGGCTTTGTCTAAAAAAAAATGAACGGAGCTTAGTTTTTGTATCTAAAAATAATATTTTTATTTATTTCTTTAGCTTACCTGAACAGAGGCATATTTAACAGTTACAAAGTTGACTTGGTCAATGTCAGGAAATTAAGAGCTTTCATTAATTTTTAATATTTTTGAAACTGCCTATAAATTATTTTTAATTTTGTAACCATATTTTAATTTTCTTTGATTTTCGTGATTGCCTCATTCATGGTTCAGCAGCTATAAAAGGAGCTCTCCTTCCCCTCATTTTTTGACACTCACATGACCAATAGTTGTGTTTTCTCTCTTCTCTTTCTCTTGCTTTCTAGTTTACTCTTTTATAATTTCTGTTGTTCTGTGACCTAAGAAAATCTCAGAAGAATCTGTTTAACCCTAAATGGAGTTTTGTAGATATAGAAATTTTTCTATGGTCACAAAATAACTTTCCTTAAAGACAGTATCCCCTATAAATGTGATTTAGATTATTATTATGCTGATTTCCATATTTTACAACATGAACTTCTTCTCTCTAATCTTATAATCAAAAGTAGTGTAAAATGCTTTAATCATCTCCTTAAATCAGTATATTTAAACATGTTTTTCAACCCCAAATAATCCAAATTGGCAATAAATGACATATCCCTAGCAACAAAGTAATCTCAATCCAAATATTTGCTAGGAATCACCTTTCTAGATTGAAATGTTCTTCATGCTTTATTTTGTGTTCTGAGGTGAGAAAAAGGTCTCCAATCGGAAGGTTACTGGGGTTTTTCACTCAAGAACATTTGGAAGAAGACGCCATCGAGAAGGAAATCCAAGAAGATTAAAGAATGTTTAAGAGAATCACTTGTTGCCTCTCGGAGAAGAGAAATTCGAGTAAAAAATCTAAGGAAGTTGAAGAATCTTGATGCAAACCACACAAACACCTACAGAGAAGAGAGATTTGAGTAAAAGTTGAAGAATAATCGAGAGAACCTTGAAGAAATCGCCACAGAAACCTTTGGAATCCACTATCACACACGAAAAAGAAAGTTTCGAAATGTTTTGCAATTGAATTAGGTTTTAAATGTCTCAAACCCCTATTTATAGTGACGCTAAAAAATGACTTAGTGGTCGACTGTTTGAACCTTACTAGTCAACTACTTGCAGGAAATTTGGGAATTTTCATCTTAATGAGCTACCAGTAGACCGTCGAGGGGTTAGAAGTCAACTGCTTCCTCTCGGTTTCTTCTCTGTTTGAAAACCAATGAGCTTCTGGTCAATCGCTCGTTGTAGTTATCAATTGATTAGTAGCTTCTGAAATTTGAAATATTTTTCAACAGAGGACACCCGACTAACTGCTACACCTTTGGTAATCGACTAACAACTTCTGCACTTTGAAAAATTTGAAACAGAGGGGATCCAGTCGACTGGCAACTTTCAGGCAGTCGATTGTAAGCATGCAGAAGGGCCATTTTCTAATTTTCTTGAGTTGATTTGAGGATAATGCCTTAGAGGATATTATTGAGGATTATTGGACCTGCAAACCATTTTTAATAGACACTTTGAAGATTAAATTAGTACTTTTGATTCAACTCAAGCAATGGGGGAAACAATTAAGTTCATTTTACCATCCTTCAAAAATTCTTTGCATCCTTATGATTCAATCGTATAAAAAGATGTAAGATTACAATATTGTAAAAATTACAATCATGAGTAATCTTATTGACAATGTGGCTTCTTGGAGGTTGAAGGATTCTCAGCTTTAGGACATGTGAATTGTTGAAGCTCCAAAAGAGTTCTTGGAGAGAGTGATAGAGAGATTAGGTAGAGCGTAGAATATATTCCATTCATGCACTTTATGCTTCTTGCTTGTTGATTGCAAGAGTATTGAGTTGCATAAATGAAATGTCTATCTATTATAGCTGCCAATTCATGAGCACGTCGATTCACCAGCTTCTCCAAGTCCTAACGCTTATGTTCAAGAAAAACAAACTTATTCTTTGAAGATCGGGCAGTGCTATCATCTTCTAGCTCTTCTTGATCTCTTTTTCTTCTCTTTGTTTCAGGTGACCCATCAATGGGTCTTTTCGCTTTGTTGTTCCCCAAACAAAGAGTTAAATCAATTTTCTCCCATTTGGCCTCAGCATTAAGATTGATTTGCTTGTTGTTGGCCATTGCTTTGAGATTCACATATATAATTTTAAGGTTAAAATATAATTTTGGTCCCTATAATTTTGCTTAAATTGTAACAGTCCCTATAATTTATTTATATGTAAATTGGTCCCTATAGTTGTCAAATGTTTGTAAAAAAAGTCCTTGCTATTAAAATTTGTAAAACTTCCATCCATTATGTGCTTATGTGTCAAAATATGTTTGTGTCATGACATGTCAGCCAGCCATATTAGAATCACCTCTCTCTCTCTCTCTCTCTCTCCCCTCTGCAACTTAACCGTCAAGACACTCTCCTCCTCCTCCCATCCTTAATTAGCACTTTTCTTCTCTCTCTTAATTAGTATTCTACAGTTGAAGAAATTGTGACAAACAAAAATTGCGATAAAGGAACAAGAAGAGTGCTAAGAATTGGAAGAAGAAAAAGGAAGAGTGTCTACTTAGTGAGGTTGCAAAGGAGAGAAGGAGCAACATGTGTGTGTGTGTGTGTGTGTGTGTGTGTGTGTGTGTGTGTGTGTGTGTGTGTGTGTGTGTGAGAGAGAGAGAGAGAGAGAGAGAGAGAGAGAGAGAGAGAGAGAGAGAGAGCGGGAGAGAGGGAAGTGATTAGCTGATATGTCATGACACAAACATTTTTTTGCCACATAAGCACATAATTGATGGAAGTTTAACAGATTTTAATGGTAGGGACCTTTGTACAAACGTTTGAAAATTCTAAGGACTAATTTACACAAAAGCAAATTACAGAGACCAAGTCACAATTTAAGCGAAATTATAGGAACCAAAATTATATTTTAACCTAATTTTAAAAGAGACAGAGAAAAAAATGAATGCTTGAGAGATATGCATGCAATGAGGAAAGCAATTTTCGACGTACGGTGATTAAGAGCTTTAAGCATAAATTTATAAAGAAAATTTAAAGGATCAAGACAAAAACAAATCCATATGACACACCTAAAATTTTCTTTAAGATTTTGTATGCAAGATTTTCAAAGATTAATGACAAGCTTGCAAACAAATAGTAAGCTTAATTAATGAAGTAAACATATAAGTCAAAGATTTAATAGTAAATTCCGACTTATATGTTTACTTGCGCATTACTTCCTTTCAGTGCAAGAGATGGAAATTTGAATTGTTTAAGCAACCACATCATTTCCACTCTTTACACGAGGTGTACTTACAACAAATCTCGGTCTTTCTTCTTTGGTTTCCAAATATGTTTGGATACTTAAACAAGCTAACTTTTAGCCAACTCAACCGGCCCTTTAGGCAGGCTAAAGAGACTCAACCCAGCGGATTGTGCCTGTTTGAATTACAAACTTTTTTTTTTTTCGAATATACATATAAAGATACAAATGTATGTACAACGTTATTTAGTTGATATTATTATTAGTTACTAGATGAACTTGAATGTTTTTATATTATAGCTAAAAACAACCCACTTATTTATTTGGGCAAGAATAAATTTTTTCACCCTTAACATTTATCTTGAATTTCAATTTTGATTCTAACTTTTTTTATGTCAATTTTATCCTACATGTTTATTTTTTGTTTTGATTTTATCCCTAGAACTAATGCCATTAAAAAAGTTGACAAAAATGATAACATAGATTCCTCCAAATGACATTGGAAATAATACATCAAATGTTAAAATATTAATTTTGGATAAAAGAGAAAAAATAAAATAATATTATTTAGAATAGAATTAAAACTTAAACAAATGTTTGGAACAAAATTAACTTCTTAAGTGAAGTTCACCGTGCATCATGTTTGTCCTAAAAAATCAACAGTACCAATTTTCTATGAAACTTAATGTTATATGCAACAGACAGCGTATCAATTGTCTTAATTTAATTTTTAAAAAATTATATTTGTTTTAATTTAATATTTCTTTCAGTCAATATAACTTTTAATAGTGAAAATTTGAAATTTCACAAGCATAGATTTTTTATGACCTAACAATAAAAAATATCAAATTGAGATAAATACAATCTTTAAAATATTAAATTGAAACGTTTCATTTTTTTAAAGACCAAATGAAAAAGAAACTATATTCTTTCATTAACTAAATCAATAATTTACAGAAAAAGCCATCAAACACATTTTCCATAACATATCAATAGTTTTGTTAAAAACAAATTTCATATAAATGGAGACCATGGGAAAATTAAAGGAACAAACAAAGGAAGAAAGATTCATTATTAAATTTAGGATATGGAGGCAATTTTCTGAAGTCCAAGTGGTACGAAGAGGCATTTATATATATATATATATATAGAGAAAAAATATCATTAAAACAGACAGAAAGATACATAGGAAATTGAAACCAACGGAGAAAAGGAGGATTGTATATCTTAAAAAAAGAGAACTGAAACAAAACCAAACAAAGAAGTCTAAAAACAAGGCTAATATAACAAATTCCTTCAATCCCTATAAACATCTACAAAATGCACCATGTTGAGTTCTCAATTTAGTGCCATTTTGATGTTAAATACCCTCTTTTTTGATCTCTTTCTTGTTGTCTTGTAATTCTTAGCTCATATTTTAAGTAGTTTAGATTAGTTTTAGTTTTCTTTGATCTTTTAATAAATGGAGTGATTTCATGATTCTTTTACGCGATTTAATAGGTTTATTTGTTATTTTTGGTGTAGGTTGAGTTTGTAAAAAGTTCGTGTAAGAAGATGAAATGTTAGAGCTAAAATTCTGAAAATGCTGATGTGATTGTTGTCTCCCACAGCTATAGCGGTAGAATCTACAGCTATAGCGGTGGAGTGCTGAAAAAAAGATTTTGGAGCCTTCTTCTCTGCCAGCCACCGCTATAGCGGTGGATATTCACCGCTATAGCGGTAAAACCTGAAAAAACTCATTTTTAAGCTTTCTTCTCTGCCTCCTACCGCTATAGCGGTAGGAATTCACCGTTGTAGCGGTGTTTCGCGATCCTGCACTATTTTAAAACGCGTCAGAACATTTTTTTAGGTCAATTCTGAGTTGGAGACAGAGGGGAGGCGCCGATTTCTGCTAGAGGAGAAGGAGGAATCCATTCCCGATGCCGATCAAGCCCGAATTCCGTTAACCCAACCTCGGATTCATGGAGTTTGCTCATTCCTTTACTGCTTTCTGTAGTGTTAGAGCTAGAGTAGCTAATTTTCTGTTCTAGGGTTACTATGAACTAAATTTCATATTAGGATTTGTATTTTTCTTGAAACTTGTCATTCTTTTCAATTTAATACATACCTATCATTCACATTTACTATACTTGTTATGAAATTGGCCACTTTATGACTTGTTTGTTGTTTTCGTCGAACTCGGGAGAGGGAAATGTTGATAGAACACTGAATGATTAGGGCGGATGTTAGAACTTAGGAGTTTTACTTGTTAATTAATAGGAATATTAATTAACCTCATTTAATCAAATTAGGTTAACATTAATTCGACTTAAACTCACATAAGGGATTATGTTAGAGTTGAGTAGCTTAATTTAGGTTCAGGAGAATCACTTTAAGCCATTAGAAAACCTAAGATTATTGTATATAATTGAACTGAATCACAAGTATTAGGGAGAATTAGCAATTCCTAAAACGAAAGACGGGAATTAGTAACTCTAGGCCTTTTATTTGAATTATTTCCATTCGATTCTATTGCAATTTGATTTTACTTTTAATTAGAGCTTTCTAAAATGAAAAATTGGCTTGCCTAACTAATGCGTTTGAATTTTTGGAGTACTTAGCACGTTAGTCCCTGTGGAGACGATAACTCTTTACTCATTTTAACACTATATTACTTGTGCGACTGGTGCACTTGCCAGAACGCCCAACACACCCCTTTAAAAAACTCATTAGCCTAAACCCGCAAAGTAGTAATGTAGTGAATTCTATCCAACAACAAATGAGGAGGTAGAAACCGTTGCTTAATTAAACACTGGCATTTTTTTCGCCCAAAGACACCACACAATTGCAAGCATAGCCACCTTCTACAAAATCTTATTCTCCTTTCTCGATCCAAAACTCATAAAGTTAGTAACAAAGAAAGCACCAAAGTCAATCGAGCAAACTCAACTCCCTTCAAAGAGACCAAATAACCTGTCCAAACATCTAAAGCCACCTTACAATACAAGAACAAATGACTGTCTTTGAGTTTCTAAAACACATTACACAAATATAAGGAAATAAAGCCTTAGAAGGTCACATAATCTGACACATATCATTTATATTAATTCTATTGAATACTATTGTCCAAACAAAGACCTTCACCTTTGAAGGCACATTCACTTTCCAAAATGACTTTTTAAAAGGCAATGACACCTATAGGCTACAAATCAAAAAATTATAAAAAAAAAAACATGTGTATAAATTAGAGGAATCCAAATTCCACAGCCTCTTATTAGGAAAAGAGCAGATGCAGAATAAAGCCAAAATGTTCAGCCAAAAAAAAAACTCACCCACAAGTCTATTATTTCTGAAAAAATAACAAAAAAGGGCAAACCTGGTGCTACAAAGCTCCCGCTATGCGCGGGGTCCAGGGAGGGGCTGGATCCACTTTGTGGATCTAATGTAGGCAGCCTTACCTTGCAATTTTTGCAAGAGGCTGATTCCACGGCTCGAACCTGTGACCTCCAAGTCACATGACAGCAACCTTACCGTTGCGCCGAGGCTCGCCCTCTTCTGAAAAAATAACAGTTCTAAGAAAATTGCTAAATACATGTTATCAAATGGTATATTTGAAAGACAGGTTATGATACTTTTCCTACATGGTATATTGCCTGTTGTTTTGTTTGTGTAAGGTTAAGGCTTACAGTAGATGGGGTTGTCTCCCTCACTTATTTCGAAGGTCACATGTCTGACTTTAGGGCGTGACTTTAACAGACCAAGTAAATTGAGCATTACATAGAGAAAAATTCTTTAACCCACAATTCCTAATAAAATTATTAAAACCTCTCATACTAGTATTATACCTAAACCCTCCTAATTTTTTAGCCGAAAAACGCACAACATTAAAATCACCCCCAACATACAAATGGGGACAACACAACCCAAGAACAAAAGACAACTCTTTCCAAAAACACCCTTCAATCTAGGGTTCATCGAACATAAATAACAGTAACCCACCAACACGCTCTACCCTTAAAATCCAATAAAAGTGAAAGGGAGAAAACAGGGAGAAAACACTGACTAAAACACCAACTTTAGAAACAACCCTAGTGTCCCAAACTACCAAAAGACCACCTAACGCTCTCAAAGAAGGCATACACTCCCAATCCTTGAACTTATAATACCAAATGCTACAAACTAAAAACCTGCCACCTCCCTTAACTTAGTCTGTTGAACCAAAACAATGCCCGGATCAACCTACTTGATAACCTATTTCACTTAAAATCTTTTAGACAGGTTACCAAGACCATTAAGATTCCAACTTAAAATCTTCATAATTTAACTTAAGATTCCAACTTAGTAGATCCTCCTCATACCCTCTAACTTCACGTCAACTCTTAAAGTCTTCTTAAACTGAAAAGCCCAAGAAATCTTCCATTAATCTCTCCCTCGCATCATGTCCCTCAACTGCTGTCATGAATTCCTCAGTAGCAGACCTTTTTGAACCATCACCTAAGGAAGCACACCTAACTCCGGCACCGAAGAAACCACTACCACAGCCATGGGGGACACCCTTAACAGCCACAACCTCCTTACTTCTGAGAACATCAACAACAGTTCTCCTGCCATAGACAGAACCTGAAGCTACTGAAACCACTCTATCCTTACCCTTCACAGCTTCCACACCCTCTGAAGATAGCAAAGCTTCCATTCCTAGTCCAAAAGAACTCGACCCCTTTCCTCCCAATCCCTTGGAAATAATAACAGAAACTCGCCTTCCTCCTTGAAAAATTTCTGTGAATATTGGAAGTTCTCCCCTAATATTTCAGCAAGGAAAAATTTACCCTTCTCCCTACATCTTTGACATCTGATCCTCTCCACCTACCTACTCCCAAGATAATGGAGAACAAAAACCTCTTCCTATTTCAGTAATGGCACACTTGAAAATTTCTCCTGATTGCTCCACAAGAAGATCAAAAGTTTTCGCTTTGATTGCAAGCCGATGAATCCCTATACCAAAAAAAAAAAACACCAAAACCGCTGTCAGAAAGAAAAGGAACAGAACACACCCTCCTCAATATTAAAGCTAGTATTTTTGGGGAGCAGAATTTGTAATTTGTCCCAGAGCATTTAGTTATGAGAAACCCTCATATTCAATGACTCGTTGCCAAAATGCCAAGATAGGAGCACATTATTAGACATTGCAATGTAAGTGCTAATGGCCAATATCCAAAAATTTTGACTTAAAATAATGATAACCAGCATCATTTTGGATGCCTACGATCAGGATTCAGGACGTCATCTAAGGTATCCTTTATGGTATCTCTTACGTAGCTACCCACTCTATACAAGTTTTTGACAACGCCTGATGCCACAAGGTCTGTATTTCTTCTAAACCTGTACAAATAAAATCTTCATTAGTTAGTATTCTCATATTACATCCCCCAACATTTCTGTTTGTTCTGTAAAAATATAACGTGGAAAAACTTTTTGAAAAATATAAGGCAAAAGTACCATTTTCATTCCTAAGCAACATACTATCCAAATTATTAATGGCAAATGCTAATTTGACCACCTGTATTGCATATGTTAGTACCAATTCGTCTAGCTAGGCACATTCACGTTAGATGTACACTTGAAATAACAAAATTGCCCCTCAAATGAAAGGAAAAACCAACAATTAAAAATGAAAGAAAGAAGGGTAATTTTGTTATTTTAAATATATATCAGACACAAACGTGCCTAACTAAACAAGTCGATGCTAACAAGTACAATAAAAATAATCACATCAATGTTTGCCGTCAATAATTTAGACAACATTGAGTTTAAGGACAAAATTGCAACTAATTGGAAAGATGAGAGACCAAATTGACACAAAATAGAGTTCTAGGTTAGAATTGAAAATTGGGTCAAAGTTTAGGTATGAAAATGGTATTTTTGCCAAAATATAATTATGCGGTGCTGATTTGTAAGAGATACACACATAACATGTATTTATTACAGAACCTGAGAGCAATAGCTGAAAACTGCACCTAAATTTGGTCTTTCCTTTGGAAGATACATAGTACTATCAGAATCAATTTGTCTATGCTGAAAAATTCTGCTTACCTGTTAAAAAATTGTTCCATTGTGGTGTTTGGAGGTTTATATCCCCTTTGTTGAGGTTGAGGTTGATGTTGAGGTGGAGGTGTAGCAACTTGACGTCCTGAAGAGACAAGACCAACAAGCACGAAATGAGAAGGCATTGGACAATAAGAATGTAAGAAAATAAGAACAAATGGAAAGAAGAAATAGAAAGTATAAAATACAATCGCATGAATCCCCCATAGAACAAGAGCTTCAACTGCTTATCTTCAGCAATAAGTACTATGCATTAAGGGAAATTGCATTCTGTCAGAGTAAATACAAATTATAGAAGATATTATTATGCTGTTCAATTTCGCTTATAGTATTGTGTACCCACCAGTGATACCTCCATGATGATTCGTTACATGTAAAGGAAGTCCATATGGAATAGAGGCAGAGGAATATGCTTAACAAGAGACATTGTGGGACATCTTTAATATAGAATTCCTAGTTCCTACTTCACAATTAAACTCTCCGATTAAGAAAAAATCTTCAAGGGTGATGAAATGAAACTAAATACTGTTCCCATAAAAGAAATTCTTCATTTTTCAAAGATAATTTCAATAAAGCATGCAACAGAAAATGTTTGAAAAGCATGCAACAGAAGAGATGAACCCATTGCTTTTGTGTCTTGGCTTGGGTGAAAACTTTCTAGCTTCTAAGATCTAAGATCTGCAAGAATTGAAAATTTTAAACCAACATTTACTGAGGCTCTTAAATCTACTAATACTCTTGAGAAGAGGGGATTTGAAAAGAAGGAAGCAATACAGAAACTATAACAAAATGAAGTATCGAGAAATTTAACACCTTTATTTTTCTGAGCATGGGCTGAAGCTTGCCCAGCAGCCGCACACCGAATCAGAACCATCTGAAATAAGTGTCGATAATGTCAGAAAATCAAGCTATATTTGCTTGAACGACAATTGTAATGCTTATTCCCCCCCCACCCTCTCTTCTCTTTACTTTCTGAATATAAATTATATTATATCGGCCACTTATAAATTGATGCTAGTTGGCTATTTCGACTGCATTAGAATACGAGTCTCAAATTCATAAAATATGTCACAAGAAACCCCCCCTGGAACAAAATAAACCTTAGTTTGCATATGCATAAACTAAAAGGGGGAAGGAGATTGAGATATAAGACCTTCCAGCCAATGCAAGCGGGCAACTTAGCAGGTTTATCCCGTGGATAAGCTGAAGGATTTTCCTTGTTGAAGTGGAGAGAATATCCAATACATGCATACTTGAAACCAGTAGGACTGCAGCCATCTTTTGTTACATCTGCTTCCAACTCAGTTTCTCCAACAAAGAAGGAGGGTACTGGTCATTTCCAAAATAACATAAGAACAAAACTTTAAAGTTTAAAAGCAAATAATGATTAAATCCCATAAGAAACCATACCATAATAAGAGAAACATAGTGCCATGGAAATGCTTTATGCATTAATCATCAAATCAAGGCAATTCTTTTATTCATGTAAGCTTTCTACAGAAATTACTTGCAAAGCAACTGCTACACTATCATCTGAAGCTATCCAGAAAATAGTCATCTTCAATCAGGCATCCTAAAATGGGAGGAGGCATGGATGCCTTCATTTAGCAGGTATCTCATATCCCAGAAATTCCAGCTTTTTCAACATTTAATAATATATCAATTGTATCCCTTCTTTCGTAACTTTCAACTGTCATAATAAACATGAAATTTTTAAATTCCATGGTATCTAAGATAGCAGTAAGATACCAATTTACCAAAGTACAAAGTGACTCTTCAAAGATGATGCAGAAAAATATTAAAAAGATAAAAGATCTCAAAACTACATATCTCTTGTAACATTGTAAATTTTGTCAAACCAGTAATTAAAGAAGCATCCTAGAAGCAGTAACTCTCAAGAACAGTAAATTGCATAATGAACTTAACTAGAAGACTATGAATTTACATTGCAGTACCTACAGACCTTTTCAAACTTTGATACAATAACAACAAGCCTCATCCCACTAGGTGGGGTCAACTACATAAATCGTACAATACCGTTGAGCTCTATCAATAACCAACTCTTTAGGTATTTCGTTTACTAAAAGATTTCATTCAATGACTTCTCTAAGTATCCTTATTGGTTTTCCTCGGCTTTTTTTTTTTACAAGATTACATACCATCTGCTCAACTTTTTTTTACTAACTCTCCAACTGTCTTCTTTGAATATGTCCAAACCACCTTAAACGATTTTCTATCATTTTCTCCTCAATAAGTGCCACTCCAACCCTACCTCGTATAGAATCATTACATATCATATCTTTTCTTGTATGACCACAAAACTATCTCAACATCTTCATCTTTGCTACCCCAATTTTTTGTTCTTGTTATCCTTTCAATGCCTAACATTCACTCCCACATAGTATTATTGGTTTTATAGCAATTCGATAAAACTTCTCTTAAGCTTATTAGGTATTTTCTGATCACAAACAACTCTTGATGTCTTTCTCCATTTCAACCATTCAGTTTGTATCTTATGTGTAACATCTCTATTAATTTCACTGTCATCTTGTCTTATTGATCATAGATACCTGAACTTTGACACACGTGGTATCACATAATCTCTAATTTTAACCTCCAAATCATTTCTATTTTGTTGCTTGTTAAACTTGCAGTGCATATATTCTTTCTTATTCCTACTCAGACGGAAACCCTTCCATTCCAAAATACATCTCCATAACTAGAGTTTAGAGTTAATCTCTTCCCTTGACTCCGTCATAAGAGCTATATTATCTGCAAAAAAACATGCATTTGAGGATTTCTTCTTAGATGTACTCCATCAGAACGTTTAAAACCAAGTCAAAATAAGGACTCAAAGATGATCCTTTATGCAGGCCAATCTTTATAGAAAAGTCTTTTGTCTCCCTTTTAGACGTTCTCACACTAATTGTTGCCCCCTCATACATATTTTTTGTAGTTCTAATATACGCAACACAAACATCTTTATTTTCTATGGCTTTCCACAACACTTCTCTTGGTACTCGATCGTAACCATTTGTCAGACCAATAAAAACTATATGTAAGTCTATTTGTTTGCTTTGGTACTGTTTCATCAATCCTCTTAATAGATAAATAGCTTCCATAGTAAATTGTCTTAGCATAAATCCAAATTGGTTCTCAAAAATAACCGTCTCAATTCTTAACCTGCGTTCAATCACTCTTTCCCATAATTTCATAGTATGACTTATAAGTTTTATCTCTCGGTAGTTTGTACAGTTCTGAATATCACCTTTATTCTTTTCAAAACTTTGATACGCTATCTTATTTAATATCACAAGCAAGGGCTGAGTCACTTATGATCCTAAAAAGATATTAATAACCATGCCAGTAAAGGTCATAACGATATCAACATCACAAACAAACCAGTCAGAGAAACTTAACTAAAATGACCAACATTAACATGAAACTGATTGCTTTTTCTTAGTTCAGAAAGAGCAACATTACATAATAACAAAATTTAGAACTTTCTCCCATCACCAAAGCAATACGTATACAGTTTCAATTTCCACCATTTTCCGTATTCACCTCAAGCTCTAGAGAAAATGGGGACTAAAAAACAGTGAAATAAGATAAAAGCTACCAACACAGAAGGAAATAGGTTGAAAATATACTTTAACCTTTTTTTGACAGAAAAAAAATATTATTACTGAGAAGAGGGAGAAACAAAGAAAAAAAAGAAAGACAAAAAAGAGAAAAGAAGGACAAGAGGTCCTCCAAAAAAAAAAGACAGCTGAAATAAAAAGAAAATATACTTTAACCTTCTTTGAAACATTTCAAAATGTCAAACAAAAATGATTTAAGAAATATCCTTGACATGCATTGTATATCAACAAAGTACACATACATTAACAAGGCACTAAAGACATGTCAAAACATTTATATGCGTAAATTTTTAAAGATTATACATGTCCCAACTTTTGCCAAACATATGCCCATGCCGCTAATTCGTAATTATCCAGATACATTACAAGAAACCCAACCGAACATCACGGAAGATAAATAATTTGTCAATGCCGTAATCTGATGCAGATTATCATAATGAATAACAACAATTATAACTTCCTCCCATCATCAAAGAAAAATTCTTCACTTTCCTCTATTTGCTGAGCTCACGGACCATCGAGCTATCAATAAAATAGAAAAACAAAAAGTACAAGCAGATAAGAAGCAGGAAACACAGACCTTGCTGGAACTTTCTTGGGAAGCCAACGCATGTAGGATTCTTAGATTTGGAATTCTGGTAAGATGAGTAGTATAGGCATCCCTTACATGTCTTTACTTTGAATCCCCCCGTTTGACTGGGGTTAGTGTTAGCATTAGAATTGGGATTAGCATTACGATTGGGATCAGGATCTTGAGTTCGACCTCCTCCTCCGTCGTCTTTATTGTTCACCTCCATCAATTATTGATTAACAAGGAATTTGCACTTTCCAGTGTATCCTATATATTTCTGCAGTGCGACCGAAAATTACAACATCGAAGAAATGAATGACAGACCTAAGAAACCAAAATACAAAAATGTTTGGGTTGGGCTAGGATTGTTTTGCTAATATACATAAAAAGGAGTAAATTATAAATTTACTTTTTTAAAAGATTTAATTTGCCTCAAATTGATTTTTGATCCAGCTTCCAAGCTGTTAAATTTAATTTTTGATATGTCTGTAATTTTAATTGTTTCAATATTAAATAAAATCTTTTCTTTTTTTTATTATTTATCAATCTAGACACATTGCAATTATACAAAATTCTTTTTTGTGCTATTCAACATTTTCTGCATGATTATCATAGTTACATTGTTGTCCTGTTTTTTTTTAATTTAATATTTTTTTATTTAATTATAATACAGAATTTTAATTTAATAAAAAGATCAAACAAAATATAATGCAGATTTGGCTGGAGTTTAATGCAATTATTTTGCCTAAATTTTATCTATTCATTTTTTTATTCAATTTATAACTTATGCCCATTTAATTTTTTTTATTTTAATTATAAACTAGTATAAAGGTCCAATAAAATAAGATAGACTCAGATAAGTCAAGTAGTTAAAATAAATCAAATAAGCACAACTTATAAATTGAATAAAAAAAATGGAAAGATAGAATTTAGGCAAAAAATTTTTGCATTCTACTCCAGTTAAATTTGCATTATATTGCGTTCTGTAGCTTCACCCACATGGCTCTAAAAAAGTTGCGTTTGTCTCAATTAGTTTTTTTTTTTTCGAATGTCAAATGGTGTTGGTGTTTTGCCGACAAATATAAATACGACTTGACAAAAAAAATATGCAAAAGATAGTATTTGTGGACCCCGAAAATCGAGTTATTTTATTTTACTATTAAGTTTAAAAAACTAAAAAAGGGAAAATTATATCTTACTTTAATGAACCAAGTTATTTACAAAATTATTATATGAACTTTAGAAATAGAACATAATAAAACACTCCCTAACTTTAAAAATGCTAGAAAGCACTCTTCTAAAATAGAAATTGATTTTCAGGAGAATGTTTTGTTAGTTTTAAAACTTATATACTAATTTTATAATTAAACCGTAGTTCAGAAGGATAAAATATTCGTTTTAAAGAAAAATGGTAGATTTGTTCTCTCATTACAACTTTCAAAAAAAATATTCATAACAGCATTAGAAATGAATTAAAGAAAATGGCCAAGAAAAACAAGATCAGATCCACACAGCATTCATCCACAAATATTGAGGAAAAGTCAAAGCAAATTGAATCACTTGGAAGAAAACAAGGATTGCTATAATTGATCCAAGAGCATTCTATCCTCCAACTTCACATGTAAATATATTTCTATATCATGTCTTAAATATTTTGTCCAAATCAATGACTAAGACCTTTTCATAGCCCATATTTCTATAAATAGCTGGAAAAGACCAATGGCTTTTCATTATTGATCAATATAAAGCTTCCTACACTTTTGTACCCACCACTCAACTCTCGCCAGCAATCAACTCCATACATCTAAAAAATGGGAGATAAAAAGAAAGGCAATTAAATGGGGCAAAAATTACATGAGATGCTACAAAGCACAAGTTCTACACATATGAAGAATCCTTGTACAATGTTAAGCCATGTAATGGGTAAATACTGTACAGTAAGAAATGTTATTCTGCTGCTATTTCAGCCCTACAACTCAGGTGTGCAAATAATCACAAAAGGCTCCCTTCTTGCAGTGTCCACTCTCATGGAACTTGCACACTCCTCTCTGCCCTCCAAAAGAGGGCCCCGAAGGACCTCCTCCTCGGCCGCCACCACCAAATGAAGACTGCCTGTTCCACAGTTTATCTCCGCCATAACCAGAATCTCCACCATGGGGACCTCGATCCCTGTGGTTTGGTTCATTTCCCCACATACCTTGATTCCCCGCTGGTGCAGCCCAAGCAGGATTAGCACCAGAAGGAGCCGGCCCTTGACCGGGCACAACCCAACCTGCATTAGCATTAGGATGCCCCTGACCAGGTGCAACCCAACCCGCTGCATTTACTGGAGATGGCCCCTGATTAGGAGCAGCCCATCCTGGATTTGCATTTCCCGCTGGTGGCCCCTGCCCAGACATCCAATTTACGTTCATATTGGAAGGTAAAGGCCCACCCCAATTCATATTTGGATTTCCCGGCATTGCTCCCCAGCTAGTATTTTGATTTTCTGCAACCATCATGCCCCAAGGCATATTGGGTGGCTGTTGAGCTGTAATGTTAGGTTGATTACTTGAAGTTGGTGGTCTCAAATCTTGAATGCCTGGCATGGGGAAATTCCCCATTGGATTCCCAGTGTTAAATGGAGCAGTATTCTGGACAGATGAAGCATCACCCCAGTGGCCGTGGGTAGGTGGTTGGGCAGGCACAGGAGCAGGATTATTTGATTCCACCCTTGGATGAACGCCTCCCCACGTCTGTGGTTCACCCCCTTGTAACTGAATTGAGCCACCCATTTCAGGTTTCCGAACCATACCAGATCCCCATCCTTGAGCTTCAGCATGAGAATTATGGCCACCCATGACCACATTTTGCATGCTTGCAGTTTTACTGTCAACACCTGTATTTCTTGAGGCATCAGCCAGAGTAGGTGCCACTGTTGTTGCTTGAGGATGCCCCAGAGGAATACCCGTCGAGCTCAAAGGTTTAGGAGCTGATATCTTACTTTCAGTATTTTGCACCACATTCTCTGGGACCACAGGGACATGACCTCCTGGAAAAGGACTTCCTGCAAAAGAGCCAGCTGACTGGGCAGGAGTCGGCGACCATTTAGTTTCAAAAGCCTGCCCCTTTGGCCCATAAGGGGTAGTCTGAGGAGTAGGTGAAGGAAGATTTGTTGTTTCAATTCTAGCACCAGCATCATAACCCCGCCCATTTGCAGGAATCCTAGGGACTTCAACTGTCATCGGAGAAGGCCTACTTGCTGTAGAATCATTTTCTTCAGACCTCCAGCTTCCTCCTGCAGCTTGTCCTAGAGAACCCACTGCACCACGTGAATTAAAAGACCCACTACTATGATCAAATGTTGGTCTTCCTCCAACTTGACCTTCTATACCTTGTGTGGGCAAAGGAAGCTTCCCAGACTGTGAGGAAGTGTAATGCAAATTATGCACCATTTGAGCCTTGGGGAAAGTTTTATCCACCATTGATGGCTCCTTAGAGAAGTTTCCAGCTAAGGCATCTGTTAAGAGTATAGACTCCTCTTGTCTCTCAGTGGTTCTCCAAATTTTCAAATCAGCAGGAAAATATCCAGTGTTGCTCCATTTCCGTAACTGCACCATGGAAAATGGTCCCTGAACTTTTCCAGATGGATCCTTGTAATGCCACATCTTTTCTGTTTCATTAATTTTCACAGCTGGTGGTGCTATGCCAGTAGAAGATGGTACTGCAGAAGCTTCTGACACAGTAGTAGAAAAAGACTCAGATGCTGCCACAGGATGGGTATGTTTAGCACTAATTTCTATGCTCGAATAAAGCTTTTGAGCCTCCCAGCTGTTAGATAGTTGTGTTTCCCTATCTCTTCCATGGACCATTTGAAGATCATTCAATCCCTCATTAGCATTAGAAACATCATCAGATTTAATTGAAAATCCCTTATGGGACAAATTCCTGCTTAGTTCCCGATTTATATTAGGATAGTTCCTTGCTCCACTCCAAGAATCATTTGAAATAGAACCCCCTGTTCTAGGAGAAACCATTTCTCTCCCCCTTCGATCAAATGCAGTTCCTCTAGGTCCCATGTAGTTTTCTGCAATCAAAGAAATCAAATAGTCAGAAAATATCTTTGGAGAAGAAGAAACATTACATTACAATAGATAAGACTACTGAATTTACAAGTTCATCTTGCATTAAGAATACCTAATCTTTTATTATCCATTTCATCTTCGTCTTCTTCAGACTCATAACTTGGATCCATGTTTGGGTCTGCATGTATTTCTGGAATTTCTTCCAATCTACGCTGACGTTCCTCAGGCGTTTTTAAAAGCTGCAATTTCTCCACACATTCTCTGAGCGTGAGATAAAGTCAAGGATTATTTCATAGTTACAATCAGAGATCTTGGTCAATTTCAAATAGATAGAACAATTATTTGATGAATAAATACTAATATGATGTAAACAAACATGGCAGAACAAAATATTTATCATCAACAAAGATAATATTAAAATGAAAACTATTCATCACAATCCAAAGATTGGTGTCAGATAATATGATAAGGAACCAAAAAAAAAAATCAATTAATTTGTTCTAGAATTTATTAAGTACTGCCGGCACAACTCAATTGTTGGTGAGATTATAACACAATTGCTGCTACTAAAGAACTCAGCCCACCCATCTAATCTCTTGAACTCAATAATGATTACATGAACTTGAAGCATAATTTAACCTTTATTTTTCTACCAACTTTATTATAATTTAATCAACATTCACCAGAAAATTAAGGTCTCCAAACACACATGGCAGTTAACAAGTTATCATTCTATGAGTACCTCATTATGTTTAACAAACAAGAAGGTCAAGAAAATAAAAATAAGAAACTAAAAATAAAAAAATATATTCAGGGCTTATAAGGAGCAAAATTTCCAAAATTGACTCCATTAAAGACTACCGAAACTAAAGCTATATTCAGGGCTTAAGAAACTAAGATCCCTAATTAAGAATTAACAATAATAGGTTAACAACTCAGAATCCACATGTGGAGACATACCTCAATGATGCAAATTAGACTGAACATAAATTGGAACATAAAATTTAAGCTACTTACTACAAATGTTCATACATCAACCAAAAAGAGAAAGCAGAGAACAATGAATAGACACATTACACTAGAAAAAATATAAATAGAATAGAAAAGGATATTCTTTTCTACGTCCTTTCTCACTAGCTCTATCACGGAGATGACTTAGCCTCACTATCTCTGTTTCTAGCCACTGCAATTAGACAAAAAACATACGCATCAGATAACAAAGACCACAAATTACATTTCAAAAACCCATTAGTAATCTAAATTTAAAAAAAAAAATTACTGCAATGAGAATTAAACACAGACAAAAAGAAATTCAAAATAACAATTTCAACTGATCAGGACAGCAAAGTAATCTTCCAAAGTGAACATACACTTCAGCTAGCTAAGAAATCCCCCAAGAAATGTCAGATTTTGTAGTAAAAGTTTATATCATGAAAAAGAGCTTCCAGAAGATGATTGCTAGACCATGAGACTTCAGATGACGACTACACTAGTTTTTTTCCTCTAAATAATAGGATAGGACTTTCATTTGAAAGTCAAGAAGGCACATTTTGTCGGAGGATAAGATATCAACCAGAAAAAAAAAAATGCTCAAAAAAAAAAACATAGGAACAAAATCCCTACCAAACTTTAATGTACGAAAGACCTTTCCAGTCCATTTGCATATCAGAAATGGTGGTTCCATTAAAAAAAAAAACACACATTGCACAGAACCAAAGGGAAGCCAAATACACAATACTCCATAACAGATTTAACGGTGAAGATATGACCTTGAAGATACAGGTATTCTGACCCAAACAACTACAGAATCCCACAAGTTTTGTTTTCCATTTTATTAACAAAACATTTAAATCAAATTAGGAAAATTTGTTCTGAAGTACTAGGATACACCCTACTTTTAGGGGCTTCTGACTTCTGAGATAAGTGGACCTGATATTTGCTAGTTGCTACCACTTCACCACCTCCACTAACTTTTTACCAAACACTTTCAATACAATAGAAAAACCAAGTATGCCAGTAAATTGAAAACCTAAACTCCAAACTGACAATGGCTTTAAAACCATCTTTCAACTCCTTGAACTAAATCTTAATCTTTCCTGCACCACATAGCTTTCATTTCTGAATACAACCTGAAACCCTTCAGATAGATCCCGTTCCCAATGATTGCTCAGTATATATAGACATAGTAGCCTATTGTCTATATTTAATTTGCAAGTTCCAACATATTATAGGATTTAAATTACTTGTTGACACCTGAAAGTACATCCATTGCTGACAAGAATTTTATTATTGCTAAACCAATATATATATATTATCAGGGAAAGAAAGAAATACAAAGATACAGAATTATAAGATACAAGTCCCCTCCCCCCCCCCAAAAAAAAAAAAAGAGCTGCTGAATCCCTCTAATTGACATTGCAGTTATACTTTCAGAGATTTATCGAAGTTGTTGTTTAAGGGAAGGTTTTTCCAACAGGAAATCCTCATGTTTCCAATAAAAGAAAATAATTCTACAAGAATATTTCTTTCCTCTCCTTGAGATATACACAATTTCTTCAATCAAATAAATGATACATTTCTTCTTCCTACTCCAATAAATTGCATTAGTAAATAAGAAATTCTAGAACAAGCATAAGCACACGTTAGATTCAAAAATAAATAAATAAAGGCATATAAAACCAATAACTCACATCTTTTACTCTGACTGCTTGCAGTATCATTGCTTTCTCCTGAATGTCACCCTATAAGCACACACTCATCCTTAGCACAGACTACAGCATCATATGCCAGAAAGTAAAATAGTAATGAACATAAAATTACCACTGTCAGCCGATTTATCAGTCCACACTTTATGCTCTGGCGGAGGCGCTTGCATTCATCCTAACAATTTAAAAAGTCAAGTCAACATCTTAATAAAAAAGATCTTAACAAAAGCACGAGTTATATAAATTTACAACCGAAAGTATTCAAATATAGAAATAGTTTGATTCTTTTGGATGTCATATAATTAAATAAGCAGCAACTGCCATGCAACAACCAGCAAGACGGTATTATTGGCTTTTAAATCGTAAACATAAGTGGAATATCACCGTTCACAAAATTAGGAGGTACTGAAACCTGGTGGATTACCATGTCCATTATTATGTTCATGTTTAAAATGGAAAAAAAAAAAAAAAAAACTCGTTTTCAAAGCAATTACGGAAAAAAGTAATCTTTACTCTCCAGTTTCCACAATGTGAATATCATGACAAAAAGAAAGGTGAAGAAAGAAAATTAAAATGTAAATTATACTATGTGTTTGATCACCTCTGTGAACTCTTGATTTGAGATAATATCAATAGATACGATCTCTGTCTTGTTTAAATTTAAAATTTCTAGCAAGATATCTGTCATCCTTTTACCAACTTTATATGGTTCAGCTGCTTTGCATGTACCTGACCATGAAAACAATTAATACAAAATTGAAATGGAAGTCTTATTTCAAATTGAAAGAAATAACATCATTAAGAGTATTATTGTCCCAATATCTACCTACAACTTGAACCAGCCTATACAAGTCTTGCTTCTGACCACTACCAGAGATCCTTATTCTCACAAAAGACCCAACAGCTTTATCATGAAATTTATCTGCATCTTCAAGAAGATCTTCGACCAAATTACGTCTTAAATAAATTAAATTAATATTATGATTATCAATAGCTGCATAATCATCAGGATTAGATTGAAGCCCTCTGTCATCACCCTTTTTACGTGTTTTACGTTTCTTATCTTTTCCAGCCTTCATATAGGAATCAGTATAGCCATCGCCTTCCAAATGATTAACTTCAGTATCAACAACACTCCCCTGCTGATCTTCAGCCTGGGAATCTTCTTTTAAAAGGAAATGGGATTCAAGAAGCTTCAACATTTCAAAATGGCCCACTCTTGGTTTGCCAAACAAATTTTGAAGCCTCACATCACAAATTATTTGACTTTTACGGCGAGGATCTCGAAGCTTGTTTCTTTTAATATACTCTAGTAGAAGAGCCTGCACATCAAACTGAGACACAACAGATTTATCACCATTTCGCATGTGCATAACAAACTCCAAAAGCTCTTTCGATGCCCACTCAGACCTGTCATCTGCAGACAGCCCTTTGGCACCAATTGATGTAATTGTGCTATGTGAATTCCCTTCCTTGGAACGGGACTTCACCCGTTTCTTGGCCTTTCTTTTTCTAGCGCTACTCATTTCTACATTCTCAGAAGAGCTATCTGAATGTGATCCTATATCATTATTAGCATCATAAAGTTCATCAGGTGATTCCTGTCTAGCAGGAAGCATATCAGATCCCTTCCACGGGTTTCTAGCTTGGATGAGCTCATCATACGTTAGCGATAGCTTTTCTTTTAGATCTATGTAGTAGTCCTTGAAGAGATACTCCCAGCAGTTTTTGTCATCAAAATCCACTTGTCCCTGCACGAAGCATGCAAAATAAGTTAAATGAGAGATGCACAAGTTCATACCCAAGAGTCTAAAGTGAAAATCTAGACACTTAAGACTAAAACAACTTCGCTGAAAACAACTTTAAGGCATTCTACTACTACTTTCATATTTCAAACTTCTTTTTTTTTCATATAAATAGAAAATTTATTGATAAGAGATGACAACATAAGAGCAGAGGACAAGTGATCCTCCCCCATCAAGAGATAAACACCAAGACTCTATAAGAAAAAAATAACGCATATCATAGCCATTTTCAGATTAAGCTTGTACAGACTCATTAGCACAAGTAATACTTAAAGACTAGTCCTTACAGGAAGGGAAACTCAGAATCTGTAAGTAATTCCCCATGCGCTTAAGAAGAATATGAAATTCTACTTTCTTTTTCTCCTATCAAAAACCTGCAAGCAAGGTATCTTCTTTCAAAAATATCATCCACAAGCTGGCACTGCACACTCTTAAATTCCTTTCTTCTGATGAATGACCTAATCCGAATTATCATCCATCTCATTTTAAATAAAAACTCAAATTATAGTTGAAAACTTTACAAGATGCCAGCCGTAGCTAGGTATCCCCAAAACTTAACCTCCAACCACTCTATTTTTGTACTTTTTTTCTGATATAGAAGTGTTTATTAATAAGAAAGAGAAATACAAATGAGGAGGATCAGACATGCTGCTAAGAAAAGATAACAACACAGCAAAAGGCACAGGCGTTGCAGTCATTCACACTTACGTAACATCATAATAACAGTTTACAAGATAAAAGATCACAAGTTGAGAAGGAAGGGAAGAATATACCGTGTCCTTGTTTCCCAGCTCATTCTGTTCAATCAACATTACAGTCTTCATGCATGTCTCACAAAAGCCTTTCTTTCCCCTAACACATAAGATGACAGCATCTTTGATGCATCCCTTGCACAAAGAGAACGTACAGGTATAGCACATGTAGTAAGCACTCTTCTCACAGTTGCTGCAAAGATGCCAACCTGGAATCATGATGATCAAAAATATGGCAAGTCGGATAGAGTAAAGCAATCTAAGAATAACAAACTTTCGATAAGATTTGGTAGCTTGATACTTAACATGAATTTTAAAAAATAATAGTGTGAAGAAGAACTATTTCAACTACACAAAACACATGATACTAAGACCAAGTGAAATTAAAAAGAAGACAAAAGATTAAAAGAAAAGCCAAAAAACAAGTTGGCATAAATCATGCAATGAATGCTTGGTTTAAAAAAAGTGGAGGAACTACTGAATGTTCTCAAAGATATAACCATACATTTATTTCCTCTCTGACTTGTTTTATAAAATGTCAAAGCGATGAGAGCACAGAACAAGAAAGAAACATACCGCAATTCCATTTACCCTTTGCTCGAAAGAATGCATCATCACGATTAACACATGTGGGATGGTAAGCCTTTGGACATCCCCTAATAATCACCAAAAAACAAAAGCAATGAATTTGCAACCCTGAAAAAAAAATTGAGATAACAATGTCCTGATAGAAAAATCTCACCTGCGGTCGCAGAGCACAAGCTCACCCCCGTCGAAGCAAATGAAACAAACATCCTCTTCCACCTTTTTTCTAACTGGAACTCTCCCTGTAGACTTTGAATTTCTCCCACGCTTCCTCTTTCCACCACTGAGACTTCTACTTTGCTCCTCTGCCACATCTGCAGCCTCTGTATATTCTGCCATGTCAGCAACATTTACTTCCTCTTCCAACAAATCTGCTTCGTTTGCTACTTCCATCCCCTCTGCATCTAGGGCCTCTTCCTCCGCACCAGCACCATCTACATCCTCTTCTGTGTCAGTTGCACCTTCCACCATAGCAACCCCATTCAACTCCTCTGCCACCTCCTCCTTATCTTCAGCCTCCTTGATTTCATCAACTCCGTCTGCTTCAGTTGGCTCACCAAGGGTGTGAGCCACATATGCATCTTCCATCTCCATCCCCACTACTATTTTCTCAGCTTCCTCATTCTCATCTGACCTGGTATCCTCATCTGCCTCCTCTTCCACTTTCCTGGTCTCCACTGCTTCAGTTGTCTCACCAAGGGAACAAGCCACATACCCATCTGCTGTCTCCATCCCTGCTACTATTTTCTCTGCATCCTCATTCTCATATGACATGGCACCCTCATCTACTTCCTCTTCCAGCTTCCTGGTCTCCACTGCTGCAGTTGTCTCACCCAGGGAACAAGCCACATACCCATCTGCCATATCCGTCCCTGCCATCATTTTCTCTGCTTCTTCATTCTCATATGACACGGCAGCCCCAGTTGCCTCCTCTTCTACCTGCCTGGTCTCTTCAGCAATGTAAGTTACATTTTCAGCAGTTTCAGCTACACTGATATTCTCTTCCACCTTCCTGGTCTCCACTGTTTCAGTTGTCTCACCAAGAGTGCAAGCCACATAAGCATCTGCTGCCTCGGTTCCCACTACTATTTTCGCTGCCTCTTCATTCTCATCTGACTTGGCAACCTCATTTGCCTTCTCTTCCACCTTCTTGGTCTCCATAGCAATGTCAGCTACATTGGTGTCATTTGACACTTCCCTGGAGACGTCAAAACACGCAACCCCAAATCGGGAGAACAAAATTACTTTACAGATATAACCATTCGGAATAAGGAACGATACAAGGCGTGCGTTATAGACAAAATTCAGCATGCAGCTCTACCTGACCATGACGATAACGAGAAAGAGCACTTACAGTACCCAGACAGAAGAAAAAAGGAAAAAAGAAAAACACTTGATAATCAAGTCACAAAATCCGAATGCACCCACAAAATTATTTTGTCACAAAGATTGACAAGAAAGAAATACTGCATAGAGAAATAGTAGGAGAGAATTTCGAAACATCAACAGAGAAAGTCTCACTTATGGTATCCCACTTTCTGATTCTTAGGTTTACCGTTAAATTCGATATCTTCTAACTAAAAGATAGATAACAACGCTACATCCAAGTAAATAGGCAACTGCTATCAACCAAGTACCGACCTGGGAACAGATGGAACGGAAATTGGAGAAGAAGGCTTCTCTTCGGCCACGTCAAAGTGGAGAAGGGTCTTCGCCTCATCGGCGTCAGCTTGCCGTTCGGATGGCGTGCAGTCGACGTCGGCAGGCGGCAGCAGCGGCGTGATGCACCGCGAGGGCGAGGGAGGCTCCTCTGGAGGGTTTGTCATTCTGTGGTGAAATCGATTTTCTGATCGCCAAATGCAAATTTTGGGGCACCTGAATCTGATGTGATTTTGGGGTTTTTTTTTTTACATTTAATAGTTTTTGTTTTCATGATAGTTCATCTGAAATTGGGCCAGGCCCAATCTGCATATTATACATCCTCACATACCCTCAATATGGACCCAAAAAATACTAAAACCTTGTGGCACAAAAAAAACTCAGGAACAGGCCCAATGTGCATTATTATATGAGTTGACTCATTTAATTTATTAAAAATTAAATATTTCAAAAACATTAGAAATTATGAAATCAAAATATTTTAAATAATTAATTAAAATAAAAGTTTTATAAAAATTATGTATTATTTTTGCAATTAATTTTCAAATATTTATTTGTATGAAATTATTTTATCATTTACCTCACCTTTTCAACCTTTTTCTCCTCTCACTTCAAAATAGTTGTCCTTCTTTAACCACAAATTATTACTCTTTAATTTCTTGCTTAAATTGAAAATCAATTTCCGTGAACACACCTCAAAGCATATACAGGGATCTTTAGTTGTACATCATATGCCAAGTAGAATATTATGCTCTTCCACATTGTTCAATTAGTGTGAAATCTTATCGATCGAACGGTGTGTAAGAGCTCAGCACTCTGCTGAGCGTACGGCGTCTAACAAAAGAAAATGATTCTATCATACTTGTGAATTTGTGATATCATTCTATAATAAGACTAAAAAGGAATCAACCACATGTAAAAGAATGTCATATAATAGATTATATATTATGCTCTATCATCTCTAAATTAACCTACTCAAGGTGCTTTTGAAATATGGATCTTTTATTTCTATTTTCTTATTTCGGCTTGTGAACTTCCTTTATGGTTACTTCTTTTTGGACATTTTGCAGGCTTGCCATTTTGATACCAAATTACCTAGATATGCATTAACTTCAACCCTGACTTATTAACATATGAACTGAATTATATATATTGGTAGAGAGGAGGAAGATGAAATTTTATTATTTGAAGACAATAAGGAGGGATAACATGAGGGGCTCACGGGTTTCAAGATAGGAGAAAAACATAATAAGATTTTTATATGTGCGCGTCAAATCTATTGCATAGATAATTTGGCCACATTTTAGAAAATATACTACACGCATATCCCTTATCATTCGACAAAGTTAAGTACAAACTAAATTAAACTGTATTAAAAGATCTAACACATTATTATTCTTTGTCACCATTGAAAGGTCTAACACATTATTATTCCTTGTCACCAAACAAGAGATTCATAGGTAAACGTTAGCCTAATGTGATTATATTACTTTTTCAATGCACAATATTTTGCAAGATTGTTCCATAGTTACGAGGATGGGTTGAAAATGAAAAATTATGGATGATTTCTATAACATAAAAATTGTCTTAGCGTTTTCAACAAGAGCTAACCCATTTCCCAATTTTTTTTTGGGCGAGATTAGACAAAATGTAAAGAGCTGTCGTTGTCATGAAGTCATTAAAATTGACCTTTTTTGTGAAAAAGAAAGTGGAATTAAGAAAGCAAGTCAGCATACGTAATTAGTGCAGTGAAACACCTCGTGGCGAAGATAACAAATACAAGCCGAATTTCAAAAGGCAGTTAATACGGCTGGTAGAAAATCTCATAATGTCTTCATAATAAGCTGACAAAATAAAAGAGGGTGAAGCAGATGAATCTGATGTGATTTTGGGGTTTTTTTTTTTACATTTAATAGTTTTTGTTTTCATGATAAGCTGACAAAATAAAAACAAAACAAAATTAATAGTAAACTCTTTTAATACATACCCATAATCCTAGAATGATCTTACTCAATTGAAACACCATCGGAATCTTAGCATCTAGAGCAAGCTGAGTAGGAATTGTTGTTCTCGTGGATTTCTGCATATAAAAGTACTTAAATTATTTAAATTCTTAAAATCTTTTAAAAATAGAAGGTTCAGGAAAATAAACAGTAGAATTTTATTCTTTTTAATTACAAAAGATTATTATTAAAAAAAATTAGAAAAGAATTTGATTTATTTTCTAAAAACACCAAATTAGTCTGATAGCTCTGAACTAACCGCAGTGTTCACATCCATTTAGATGAAGCTAAGCTGATTCACTAGGCTGGCAGATTGCATAATTTATATGGATTTGAGAAACGTCCGTAAAAGACTAAATATTTTCAACACGATACCACAAAAAAGGGTTAATTCATCTACCTCAGAAATTGAACATCGAAATCCAGAGACGAAGCAAGAATACCACAAAAACTACATAACAGCCTCATCAGGTAATTAAAGCATACAGTAACACCTCTCATCAGTAGCAAATATCTTATTTCAAAACAAGCATAATCAAATCCTAAAATACCAATAAATCCACACAATTATGTCTCTACCAAGCAGAAGATCAAAACCAACACGTACACTATCAAGATTCAATCTAGATTTTCTAAAACGTTGAGCAATCTATGCTCAAAGGAAATCATAGAAAAATAATCCTATAATCTTGGCCCCACCCCCGCAATTTGCCTTCCATCAGTACCTCCTCGGGTAGCGATCCATAAACCGACCTGAAGGGCACTCATATGCCAGATGACCTCGGCCACCACAATTGTGACAAATCATCAAGGGCCCCATGCAATCCCTACTCATGTGACCCAATTGCTGGCAGTTTCTGCATACCACGTCACGGTACCCACTGCCACGAACACCCCCACTGCGGTCTCCAAGAACGTTGGATTTTGGACATTGTCTAGCGACATGACCAGAAACGTTGCACAAGTTACAGATGGGGTCATTTGGACAATCTCGGGCCAGGTGGCCCGTCTTCCTACAGTTGTTGCATGCCTTCTCATTTGTACAGTCTGCTGCAATGTGGCCCTGCTTATAACAGTTGTTGCACAGCCTCAAGTCCCCCGGAGGCAATGGAGGAGCTGTGCATTCTCGGGCACGGTGTCCAGCTTTACCACAGGTATGGCAAATGCCCTCATTTGGGCAGTTGCTGGCCATGTGGCCAGGTTCTCGACAATTCCAGCACAGTGATTTCGTGGTGCATTCAGAAGCAATGTGCCTAATCAACCATTCAATAACAAACCAATACAAGTTAGCTACACAAATCATAAAGCATCTTAACAGATACCATCATACCATGTGATTGACATTACCGAGCACCAAAGTATAGTAATCCTGTTCTTTCTGCTTCAAGATTCAAAATGGTAGATTAGGAAGATGTATTGCTATGTTTGGTAAAAGGGCAATGTGGGAAGGGAAAACGAGGGGACTGATGTACATGGACAAGCTCCAAGCCCTAGGCACAAAAGCCCTTTCCCATCTAATTTTTCACGTCAAAAATAGCCTAGAAGTGAGACAACTCAAATTTCATACTAAATTTGACCCTCCAAAAAATGAAACTAGCAAAAGCCAACAGAATGTCAGCCCTTGGATGCACTGGGTTTCTACATTCTAACTCAGGTATAATTAATTGATTATGGGGCATTCTTAGAGTGGGAACAGGTGGAACTAATATTATGCTATCAGAAAACAATGAGACACATTGTCCAGAAGCAACAAACAACTAGAAATTACATTAAGATTGTCAAGCAATGAAAGATTAGCTGGAAGTGAAAGATGATCACATCGTTGTACATTATAGAATATAGAAATTAAAAACTGAAGAGGGCATATGTACTATGTAGTATGTACAACAGATACTCCACATCTTCTACATAAAATGTATCATTGTTTCTATTTTAATTTTTTCCTTTTAAGGAATAAAACAGAACCTCTGCAATGTCTTTCAGTTTCAATAATTGCCTATACATGAATGCAGAAATCATACACTTCCCCCATCTAAGAAAAGATGAAACAGATTACTAAAATAAATACCGAAATTCTAACACAAAAGCAGAAGCACGTCACTAAAATTAAAAAGACAGATAGTTAAACAGAAAAAATTAAGTAACAGGTCAACTCCAAGATGTTAACAGCTATATCACATTCCACTGTAAAAATTATTTTAAAAAAATCACGAAATGCATGCTTAATTTATAAGAAATGGTGAGCAAGTAACATACCCAGGTAGGCCACAGTTATGGCAAATTGCAACATTAGGGCATTCCCTAGCAAAGTGACCAGGCCTCTTGCAGTTCTTGCACAAATTGTCTCGGCTGAAACAAAATCAAAGAAGAGTTACAGTTGTGCCAAATGCACTCATATTTCATCAATCAAAAGCCTCGTTATAGCCTCATAGGTCTTCTTGGTCATCATGCAGTACAAGAAAAAAAGTTAATATGTTAGAAAGAAAACACATTATCAGATACCCTGGACCATCGAAGACAGTAGGCACAGCAAGTAAGAAGACAAAATACCAGATAATACACTCCAAAATTCTCATACCTCATCTAAATTCTAACATAAATAAGATATCCAGAAATGAAATTTTCAATTCACCACATCAATTGCCACCACCATGAAAAAGAAAATATCAGAATTATTACTTGTAGATTCTATACATATATTTTATGCAAGACTCCAGATCACAATGAAAGAGAAACCTAGTTATGATACCTCAACATATCTATTGACTTTTCACTGCTGTATAACTTATTTTTTTAAAACATAAGAAAGCTATAAAAACTATAAAATTCACCATAATCCTCACCAGGTCATACTTCAGATTTTAGAGAAGGCATAATAAAAATCCAAAGCCTCTTCTAACAATAGTTTCAATCATCTTCGGCTTCCCTAACCAGTACATTAAGTAGGCAAAGCAAACAGTAAGTAAAAAGTTAAAATCTAAAAAACCTGAAGCCCCGACGTGAATCTCTCCTGTAAGGTGCATCACGATAGGAAAATCGATCAGAGCGGATCTTACGATCCATCGGACTCCTGCTCCTGCTTCTGCTCCGGCTCCTGCTGTCTGAACTCATTTTCAAATCTACCTTCCCTAACTTCTACCTCAAATGATCAGCAAAACTACCACCACAACCAACACCACCTGCCGCCGACTCCTCCCTGTCCATATCACAACCACACATCCAAAATCATCCACAAAACCAAATCCCTTTCTTCCCCTTCAAAACAGAAAAACCCCAAATTCCAACAGTAAAGAGTATGCAATTTTCAACAAGCAATCCATCTCACATCAATCAAACATCACTGTACTCGTCACCCAATAAAAGGATTACTCCTCGGCCACATCCTTACATCCCCAGTATAAGTCTAGGTGAATAAATGGCAAGGATGTCACTCCACCTTTTCAGCAATTAGGCTCAATGGGTATGCATCAATTAATATGCAACACCAGGAAACTGACACACATAGAACACTAAATGAAGGTAAGCTTTACTGAGTGATGTTTTTCTTCTAACAAGGGGATTAAGGCATAAATCATAGGAAATGACAATAGACAAAAGGAGAAAAACATATGGTAAAACTCAAAAGCCAGCTGAACCTTGCTAATGGGAATAACAATTTCGGTGAGAAACGCACAAAAATTCTTGAAAAGCCACCTGTCCATAATTGGGGACTTTTAGGTCCTTTGGTAATAGTCACAGCCTCTAATTTCATAACATTCACTTTCCTATACTAACAGAACTTCCCTTGCCAAATTAATTCATTTATCTACAATTATTATAAATAGCCAAATATCTTCTTTTTGACTGAAACATATAGCTGCGTATCTACCATTCTAACAAGATAAAAGGTTAGTTTAAAAGAACAGCATGTTATAGCAACATTTACAAGTCATAATGTTTTCCACCCTGTACTACTCTGCCGTCTCTTGAACTTTAACATGTTCCTAAAAAGACTTTGCATGATTATATTACTGACAACGTCCATGCCATGGGGTCATCTTTCTCTACTTGAGAAGGGACTCTCACCATTCAAGGTGAAAATGCATTTGTCAATCTGAAAAGTGCCCACATTTCAAAGAATTCAAACATAATGCAAGGTGGCACAAAATGCTAATGATGCCACTAGGCACAGTTTCAATCATAACTAAAAAAGAAGAAGAAATCTCCCAATTTTGCCCAGTACTATTCAGATATGAAGTTGAGACAGCAGCCACTCAAGCAGCAAGGTAGCTATCTAATTGGAGAGGGAAGTATATGCTACAAATGATATTGTTTGACCATATACGAGTTACAGATATTTGAAAGCTCGGATGAGAAAAGCTGATGGATTATTTGGTGTTTCTGCCAAGCTTTGAGACAGAAATGAGCATTTTATTAGTGGAAACAGGAAATTAAGAAAAAAGGGAAAGGAATAAATGCCATGAAAGAAAACCAGTATTCTTCACAAATCAAATTAAGCTTGCGGCTGAGAAAATGGTATACTTGACAGACTAAGGCCTAAGAGCTATATTAATAGACAAAGAATCTATGAATTCAAACTAAGGAAGCCTGAAGGCTGACTAAAACCATCTACTTCATAGTAATAATCCCTTTCAAAAGAAAAATAGATTTCTTGCCGGCAACAATTCAATTCTGACATGCTTGCTTAGAGATCTCAGATATAAAAAATTTGACCATTAGAACAGAAGAGACTGAAGCAGTTTCATTTTCCATTATTAATGAGTTACGGTATAAGCATAAATTGACCATTCTATGTTTTAATCACTGCAGAGTAACAACAGGCTTTGGAACACGCACATTCTAATTGTATCAAAACAAGCCACTAGAAAGAAACAAATTAAGAATTATCGTTTCTTATGCTCCATTTTTTCCAATTTCTATACGTTGGAGTCAAAAATAGGTGACCACTTTCTGAGACTCGAAGGAAGCAGATAAATTGTGATGAATAGTTTAAATTCAAAAGTAATCATACATATTGATTCCGGCTAGTTCTCTAGCCAAGCAGTTCTGATGGAAGTGAGATAGAATATATGTCAAACCTCATCAACTGATTTGGTTTTTTTCCAAATCAATATCTCATTTCCAAATTTTCTAGTTATTTCAGAAGAAAAAATCCCTGGAATTTTACTTACTAGTGCACATAAACCAATAAAGCCAATATTAATATGCTCACATAATTGTAGACAAATCCTTCAACTACAATTTCACCTTCTTCTTCATTCTCAAATATCGTAAACACTGTGCAGATAGCAAGTGGATGCAAACCATCCAGTTCCCACAATCCAATCTGATTCTCGGTCTTACGTAAGACATTAATTAAAAGTCGTTTCTATCAAAAAAAATTAATTAAAAGTCGTCTAACGGACATACCAACTTAACAACAGAGAAACCATATCTCCATATATTACTAACAATCAGCTTTACAATAAAAAAAAAAGCTAAAAAATAAACAAATAAACCCGTCATATCCCATCCACAGACCTACCAAGGTCCCAAATGCCTATCGAATGTTGGGACCCTAAGGAAACCCAAGAACAGGAAACATTCAACTCAACAGCAGATATGCTAGCCACATTCAATCGCGAAGACAAGAAAACCCAGACATCGATATCTGAAAGTGGGAGAAATGACAAGGAATCGTATACCAATCATCAAATCCCACACGGACGAGGCAAAAACGGACGATTAACCCTAACCCTAACAAAGCCGCACCGAAATGAAACGAAACACAAAAATAAAGCTAGAGAGAGGATCAAGAGAAAGAACCTGAGCTATGCTTCGGACAGTAACGGTAAGTGCGAACGATAACAGAGGAATGATAGGAAGCTTAGCGAAGTGAGAGGATCAGCGAATGTAAGATTCAGAGAGAAGAACCGCAGCCGCAAGATACTCTCAGGTTTGAGTTTTCTTCTTCAGAGGCCCATTCTCATCGCCAATTTATTTTCATTTTCACTGTTTTTCTCGTTTGAGGTAGGCCCATGGCCCAACAGGCCCGTCTTGCCCGGAATCTCACTTCTGTGACACAACGAAAAAAAAAACTCATTCTTTGTGGTGGAAATTTCAAAAATGGAAAAAAAAATCTCTAATATTTTTTTTCAACCAAAATGTGATAAATATTCTCATATTTGAGTTTTCTTCTCTAAAGTCCCATTCTCTTTTTTTTTTTTGTTAAGCAAAATGAAAATTATTTCTATTAAAAATTGCACCAAATTACGATTATATAATATTTTTCAGGATCTAAAGATCAATTATTATAACATAAGTTTGAACTTATGGGAGAAAAATATACATGATTTAGGGCAACACTCTCCTAAATCTTAAATCAAAACTGGTCTCTATAAAGCGAATACACCTCTAAACTCTATATCAGAACAAATCTTCTAACAACGCTGTGTTATGCAAATCACTTTTTTTTTTCCTTTGTTGCTGCATTGGCTCTGGATTAATGGGCTATGCCGATAGTGAGGCCCAAAATCTTCCATAACAAAGGAGCCACGAGACACCCTAGCAAAGGAGCTAACCCAGAGAATGGAGAGCAGGATCTAGGTCTTAATCCGAGTCTATTCTCAATGTTAGGTTTTCTCAATCTCGGAATCAGAACCCAAATTGAGGTACTAGGATGGTTTCACAATTAGCACCAAACAACCCGTAGAAATATCTTAGCACATTAATACAATGATGGAGACTGCGATTTCTTACTTTTACTATGATTTGTGAAAAAGAATTAAACAGAAATTATCAAAATGGCACCAATAAATTTCTGGTTGTAAAGATATAATATCCAAATTAGATGGAGTCATGTGTTGCTTCAATCTCTACTTCATTTTTGCTCATATGTTGGCTTTTAGGCCTGGTCAAGTCAAGGGAGAGATCAAAGACGTGAAGTTGGCCATGGCAGAGGTTATGGTGGAGAAGGTGATGATAAAAAATAAAATAAAACATCTTCCATGGAATAGGAACAAATTTTCAAAATAGTAACAAAATTTATTTATTTCAAAAGATGAAAGATTCTTACAAAGAATAGAGGAAAAAAAATATAAAAAAAAAAAATAAAGTAGGTAGAGGGTTGCCTGGAGAGATAGGCAGCCCTCCACTCTTTTTACTATCACGGTGAGAGATTAGGAAAGAAAGTCTATTTTTTTTTTAGAAAAACCTTTTTAAGAAAGGAAATTAGGATTTTAAGGTAACCCTCCACCCTTATTACTGTTGCAACGAGGGATTAGTAGAGAAAAAGAGAGAGAGAGTTTGTTTTCTTTTTTCAAAAACCGTTTTTTTCAAAGAGTTAGGATTTAAAAGACCTACTCTTGTTGCCAATTTATTTTCGTTTTCACTATTTTTTTTTGTTTAAGCTAGGCCCATGGGCAACAAGCAAGGCTTGGCCCAGGATCACACAAACAACAACAACAACAAAAAACTCCATTCTTTGTGGTGGAAATTTCAAAAATGAAATTTTTTTTAATATTTTACTATTAATTTTTTTTTCAACCAAAATGTGATAAATATATATTTTTTAAAAATAATTATATATTTTTTAAAATTTAATATTGTACAAATAATTTCTTCAAGAAATTTTTTATTACTGAATTTAAGTGTAGGCTTCTAATATTATTGTTATTATTAGATATTTTGTATTTGTGAAAAACATTTTTTTTGGAAAAATAAATCATATCAAAATTTGGAGAAGTTTAAGCATATTTTATTTTTATCAATAAAATTATTTTTTTATGCAATTTGTATTCAAAAAATATAATATTTTGTTAAAGCTTAATAACAATTTAATTATTTTTATTATTATATTAAAAAATATGGGAAATACGAAGGAGAAAGAATTGAAAAACTATACTACGATTTAGGAACTGCTACTTCTATTGGCGTCTTGGGCAAGCAAACCCATAACCATAACCACATCGATTCATACCCCTTTCGACCTTTATTTTTGTGTCTTCTCCCAATTTATTCCCACACCCCATTCTTCGTTGCGTACTTTCCCGCTTCAAATTGCCGTTTCTCGACTTCACAGTGTTGAATTCCTTCTCTGGTTGGATTTCTCCCAGAGATTTGGATGCATGATTCGATGGCTTTGTGTAAACGCGCGCTTCGAGTGGGTTTAAATCATGGGCTTTACTTGCAAATGTGTCGCGATCTCGTAGTTTCATCTTTGCCCTCTTTCAGGAACTGTAGTAGGCAGGTATCACAGGCTGTAAATTCCAATGGAAAGCGCGTATTTCTAGTCGATACTCTGGCTCTGGTAACTAATCTTATTTGATGTTCAATTTCTGTTTGGCTTGATTAAATTTTTTTTTTATAAAACTCGCGAAATTTCTTTATCCTCTTTCGTAGCCTCAATTCTTGTATAGTCGCTTGTTTTATTACTCGACTGAAGTGAGTTGTTTGAATGATGGGAAAATCTAATAACCTTAGGTAAGGGGTTTAGAAGCACAAGGGGTCCCAACCAAACAAGCTGAGGCGATAACTTCTGCAATTACAGAAGTTCTAAACGATAGCTTGGAAAATGTAGCTCATTCTTTTGTTTCAAAAGCAGAAATGCAAAAGGTAAGATTTGTCCATACGCATGAGTTAGTACTTACGATAATAAATTTAGAATTGCTTCATTGTGTCCTCTGGGATTTTGCAGTCAGAGATGATCCAAGAATCAAATCTTTCAAAGTTCAAATCTCAAGTGCAAAGTTCCCAGGTATCTTTGTTTCCTCATTTAAGAGCAGATTTCTGCCTGTAAATTCATGGTGTCTCAGTAACAATAGGAATTGTGGAATTCTTATACTCTCTCTAAGTAGCTGATTTTATCAAATTGAAAAGCTTGATTAAGAGAATAACTCAATAGAACTGTGACTTGCTTTGTATATTGAGTTGATGAGATTGGATTTTGTATTTTATTGATATCGCAATTTCTGGGTTTTGTGAAAGTCTAACGAGGTAAGGGGCTGTAAATAAGTCAATAACTTTCAATTACATATTTTAAATATGCTGCAGATTTTACAATAAGATTACGGCAGTGATTTTTTTGTAAAAGGTGGGTGTTTGTTTTTTATGTATCTATCAAAGAGAAGTTTTAGGACCAAGGATAGGACTCCTAGGTTCATTTTACACACAATTTGTAGACTAAGACTTGCAAAGCTGTTAAATGGTGTGAGAATCGATACAGTGCTCTGTTCTGCAAGTTTGTTTATATTGTCATCTCCTAGGATGCATTAAAGGAAATTATTGGTCACAATGGTTGATGCATCTTAATATAAGAAAAGCACTTAGAGACTTTGTCTGTTAACTGAATACCATATAAAGTAATAGACAGGTGCAATATATATTATTACCCAGAGAAGTTTGTAGTGAACTAGTGATATGTCTCAAACGTGTGTTTCTATTTTTAATTTCTTTTTTTCCCCTCCAATTTTTCCATATATGGCTTCCCTTACAGGTCTTTCTTGAACTTCTATAAATAATTGTTTTACTAATGCACCAAAAGCCATTAAATGCTAACTCTAGTTCTGAAAGATAAATTAAGTTCATTTTACATATGATTTGATGTAGTCTCTCTCTCTTGTCAAAGTTAGCAATTAAACTACTTCTATACTAATTGTGGTAGTTGTGTCAACACAAAATGGGACTGTTGGTGAATTGAATTTTCACTCTTCCTTGGTCCACTATGACTTCTTGGGACTATCTTCAGTTGTGCTTGCTTAATGATGATGGTGATATTGATTATTGAACATTAATGAAGGGCAGTTTGAAATTTGATATATTGTATTTCGAATTTGTAGTTAAAAATATTATTTGTCATCATTATAAATAGTAATGAAATAGTGGTTTAGACTGTGCTATATAATATCAAGGGAAAAAAGAGATCTGCTTACTTGTTCATTCTTTGTCTGGTAGGAAGGATTTCTATGAATCCAATTCATATAGCGGGGGAGTCTAGATTCTTAGAAATGATATTCCACTCTCTTGTCTAGTCAAGATATTAAAAAGAGAATCAATTTTAGAAAGGGAAAGAAAATGCAGTGAGATGTCAATAGGAAATTGGTGTAAAGCTGATTAGCGCAGAAGTTTGTTTACAGTGAAGCCAATTTTATAATCGCATCTTCTGATGGAGAGTAAAAGGTCTAGTTCCATTTTACAAATTAGTGAGGACCATGGTTCTTTGTTCAGATGCAATATCTGGAGTTTGGATTTTTTACTGATTTAGATATCACTATTTGTGTGTTATGGTACTTAACTGCTTATTATTATGTCTTTATCACTTCTCAACTAATATCCTCACAAAGTAATTTACGTCTTTTTCTTGTGGATAGTATATGGAGATTTTTGCAGGGATGGGAGATTGTGATTGTCAATAGTCATTGTTGCATGGTTCATGTGAGTCTTTCAAATGATTTGTGTTGCAGGAGCATCATTTTTCTTTGTTGCAACGGGAGACCGAAAAGCTTCGTAGTGACATAGAGAAGATGCGTAGTGAATTGAGGTCTGCATCATGGATTACTGTGCAACAAAATATTGCCATCTTCATGAATGTTCCACAACTTGACATCTGACGATATTATGATGTTTGTATTAATAGTGTGTTACTCTCACAGGTACGAGATTGACAAAGTCACTGCTGGGCAACGTTTGGATTTAAATCTTGAAAGAGGGTAATTGAAACCACAGACTGATATGTAGCCTTGTTGATTTACTTACTTTGGACAGTATAATAGAATGTACTTGTCTAATTTATGTATTGCTGAAATTCTAAGCACAGACGCATACGTGACGAGCTTGCTAATCAAAATGCTGAAACCACCAATTTGACAAACAAACTTGATCGGGTATGCTTCACAATTGTCTGTGAAATGTTTCTCCCTGAACCTTCAATTTGGAAATTAAATCATGTTTCTGTTTCGTTTTGACATCTCATTGTGTTTGGACCTTGGAACCAGTGATCATTTAAACCAGTTTGAAGCTAAATCATGTTTCTGTTTCGTTTTGCAATTTTCCTCCCAGGAAATTCATGCATTGAGAGCCCAATTAGAAGCTGCAAAATACGACGTGATCAAATACTGTATAGGTACTCTTGTTTCCATATCTGCAGTTGGTCTTGCTGTAATCCGCATCATATTGTAGTGTTAAAACTTGGATCAAATTGTGGCGGGTGACTTGTTGAATTATTCATGGATAATTCTTTTTTAGTTTTTACGGCAATTAGGGCTACTGGAGTTTATGAAAATGTCCACATTGTCCTATAGTAATCATGTGTTGACTGGCGGTAAGTGCTCCATTATGAGCACCATTGATCTCTGTTAATATGCTATTTCTGAAGTTCTGATTTTATTCTTTCCTTCTTTTGGTAAGACTAAGCAGAAGCTCGAATTGCATTCACTATTCAGTTAACTTTATATAATAGAAAGGCCCGCGGGGTTGATTTTTTAGGATATTATTCTTCATATTGTTCATTAATTGCAGTACTTTCAGCTCACTTTCTAATGAGTACGAGCTAAGTACATCTATATTTAATAGCTTCATTTTGTGTTTATTTTGTACAAAGTAAAGGCAAAATTCGCCGTGGTATAGAAAACTAGCCCGGACAAGCCGGTTCAATTAAAAAATTAGTGAACCGAGCAAGTTTTCGACTTGGTTTGGATTTGAAAATCGATTAACGTTTAAACAAGTGAAAAATCGGTTGAACCGGTCCCAAATTGATAAAAATAGTTAGTACAACTAGCTCTTTTTTTTTTCCTAATTTTTTGAATGTTTTTAGTTTTTATTGAATATTATTATATATTTTTAAAAAATCTTTGAAAAAATTAAGCTATTAGAAAAAGATATATGACTGATATAAATATATATATATATAACATATTTTAAATATTTTAAAATCGTATATATTAATATTTTAATATTTATAATATATACATTAGCTATATATTTTTATATTTTTATATATTTTAAATATCATTGGTTATTAATGATCAATTCGATTTTCTAAACCTTAAAATTTATATAACATGGTTGTCATTACAAAGGATTGATGCCCATGATCTCTTACTATTAGTGATTGAGCCTCGAGTGTTTTTAAACCTAAAATCACCAACAAACTCTTAGAATTCTTTGTTATTAGGCCATTCTTACGAGCTTAATTGAATATTCACTGTTTAGTTTAAAATGATAGAATCGGTGGGAAGTCAACTTCTTGAAAGTTTAAGCTCTGTAACCTTTGTATTTTCATTCAAAGGAGTAGGGATTTATATACATGGGAATTTCACACAGATTCTCAATCCTTGGATGAAAATTGAAAAGTTGAGAGCTCAACTTTTTGAGATGTCAACTTTTTGAGAAGTTAAGGGTGTATTTTGTTTGGGTATTTTTTTTTGTTTTTATTTTTATTAAAAATAAAAAATGAACTTAAAAATATATTTGATTGAGTTTAATGAAAATATTTTTTAAAATAGTTCTAAATTTGAAAATACCAAAAAAAAATTTTAAGTTTTTCAAAAAATAAAGATAGAAAATATTTTTATAGACCAAATTGACTCTAAATTTTCTGTATTTATGTTCAATTAAACTATAAGAACTAATTTCATATGTAGTGCCTGACACTATCTTGAGTAATATTACCTTTAGTGAAAGATAGTTATTGGAAATCAAAAAAAAAAAACTATAGGGACTAACCGCTGTTGATAACGGGGTACTATATCAAACTTTGATGTTGGGGTTTCAATAGTGAATAATTTTGAAATTAGATATGTTAATGTTATTGCAGGATGGGGTTTTTTTATATAAAAAAAATTGTAAGAGCAATTCCTCTAGGGTGGTGTGGTAAACTCCTTGTCAAATGGTGAAATATGAATCTTCTTACGTGGCATTATCAATGTGACATTGATTTTTAACTGTTAGATTAAAAGTTATAGATGGCTTAAATTGATATTAATTTATATATTAAAAAAATATAAATCAATTTAAGTCATTTATATTTTTTGATTTAACAGTTAAAAATTAACGTTATTATGATTTTACGTCAAATGATTTATTTCACAAATGGTGACCTAAGGTTTTGAGCCTTTAACCTTTCAAGAAAAATTCGTCTGAAATTTAGTCTATTTCCACTGAGTTAATCACTGTTAAATTCGCCATAGGTTTGCAAAATGAGTCTTTGATTGTCCCTCATTTTCATCAGAAAATATGGTACGAAGGAATGAAACATGGCCAATGTGGGCTGGTTTCAAAACGAATTTAAAAAGAAAAAAAACCATAATAAAATAGTAAATATTGAATGGTGCTCTCTTAAATTTGAATTTCTTATTTGATTCTAAAGTCAAGTAGAATAATTGATCAATTTAAACTGTTAAATTTCATAATTAATAACTTAAATATCATAATACTATTTTCTCAAAAAAATGTCATAAAATTTATGTCATTATTTGTGAAATTGAATAGCTCTTATTGAGCCAAGCAAAAAATTATTTTCTGTCCTCTCCTTAGTCAAGAGTTATCACATTAAAACACATTCTATTCTTTCTTTCTAGATTCTTTATTATCTCTGCTCAGGTCAAAACTTTTAAAAATTCTAAAAGAGGCACATAGCCTCCCTTTGAAAAATCTTCCATAATTGTCGTTGGAAAATCCACTATAATTTTGACCACGTCAAATACTTCAAGAGTGGGATATCTTTTTCCCGCAAAAGAAAGTGACATTTTAAGTTTTAAGAATTGGACCGGTTCAATTGGTCTAATAGATTAAATTAGAAATTGATCTAAAAATTAGTTAAAAATTAATTAAATTATATAAGATTTAGTGTTAAATAAATTAATTAAACCAATTTACTTAAATTTTTTAATTTTTAAAAACTTTTACTTATTCTATGATTAAGTAATAAAAAAATTAATATTACAAATTAATTAATTTTAGTAGAGATGACATTATATTAGTATTTTATGGAATTAATATAAATTAATATTATATTAATTAATAATATTTTCTTGTTATTTAATCAATTGTTATTATGAACTTTTGATTGTAAATGTTGTTTTATGTAATTTGATATCAAATCTTATTTTTTAATATTTTAAAATAAATCAGTTTAACTACGACCTATTCATTGACCGTCCAACCACAGTCTGGTATTTAGAACATGGGTCTGTTCAAAAGTTATATACTTAATTTAATAGTTTTTTATGATGTTTTCTTGTAATCTGTAAAAATTCGTAGATACTTTAAGATTGTGTGCCCCTAAATGATATAAAATTACTACAAGAAAAAAGTTCACTTATATTAAATGTAAATATTTTTTCTTTACTTATATTTAGATTACTTTATTTTCAAAATGTTATATAATTACAATAGTTTCACTTAAATCATTTTATTATAACTATATAATCCATGACAATGTTTATCACAAGTTGTGTAAAATAAACTTCCGATGTCATTTTGCAATTAATTTTTATATAATTATTATAATTGAATATTTTTTAAAAATTACAACACGTACCAATACTTTTCTTTGCCATGTTAATCTTTCTAGAAACAAATAAAGTTTAAGATTCTTCACTGAAATTAAAAAACAATTAAAACAATAAATTGAAGTGGTCAATAAATTATATGTTGTTTCTGTGAGAAAATCCAAGTGGATTAGAATTATCAGAAACTTCAAAAAAATAGACAAATTTTGATTGCACTTTATCTAGACAAAGTCTTAGAAGCTAGTTTTACTCTTTCCATATCGGTTCTTACTTCTTGTATGTGTAGTTTTACTATTTCGATGTGGTTATTGATTTGGGAAGAAAGTCAAATTATTGAGTCATTAGTTTAATCGTCATGTTATCAAGTCAATTATTAAATTAAGAATATATATATATATTCATAAATAAATATTAAAACAAGTAAAATAAATAACTTATATGTTAAATTAATACTCAACGTATCTTGAAAAATGTATCATAAAACAATTTAACACACAAATCTCATATTTGATAAATATATAGAATATTTTTATAATTAAAGTAGTAATTTATAAAATTTAATTAAAAGTAATTTCTTTTTTAATATTTGATTGTTATTTTTAACATTATATGAAATTATAAAATTTTTTGCTAACATTGTTAAATTTTCATGATTTAAAATCATTTACATAAAATAATAATATGATTTGCATAAAATAATAATATTTCATGTTTTATAATAACAGTTTAATGGATTATATTTCTCTCAAAATCTATTTTGCTCCTACTATCACATTATAGATTTAAAACAAAAATATGCCAAACAAAAAACCCAAAAACCATAAAATAAAATTAAAAAATGGTCGAGTTGCAGGTCAACTAGTACTAGAAAAAAAGCCTGTAACCCGTGGGTTAGATTGTAACCGCTCGTAAATAAACAGTATTGAATTGACCAATTTAGTTCCGTTTAAAAACATGCCTAAATGATCTAACTTGTTTAAGACTGTGGATTAAATGGTCCAACCTGCAGACTGACATTGTTTTTTAGATTATTATTTTTTCTTGTCCTTATCTTTTCCTGTCACGACCCGTTTTCTGGGCACATGACCGGCACAATGATGAATCTCTCATCACTGTAAGCCTTCCGATAAATATATCAAATTTTCTTATCTGAAAATCATAGAGATGATTTGCATGTAATCATAGATTATAAATTTAAAATACATTATTATACTGACATACAAGCCAAATGTCGAACCCCTGAACTAGATGTCCTAGACGATTACAGAGCAACATAATCTATAACAGAAGAGAGGTCTACCCGACAACGGGAAGGTCCAAAGTGATCTACTCCTCTAGCAGATATTCTTCGATGGCAACCTGATCTGAACAAAAAGGTTGTACAAACAATGTGAGCTTTTAAACTCAATGAGCGAATCGGCCTCGCATTAATAAAATTCAAATACATTACCAGTCATGCAAGCATATCCAAAGGCTCATACTCAACCAATAGACAGAAGATAAAAATTTATCCAATTCAACAAACGTTACTAGTACTCGTCAATGGCAATATATCCCGGAGAGCGCACACAGGCCGGCTTACCAATTATGTATATTTCCGCCATGACGCACAACCTCATCCTCTTAGCTAGGGCGCCTCACGGATTTATCACCAATCCGGGCTATATCCCTACTGAGGGAATCGTTGTCTCCACACTCATTGGTCAAGACACCCTGTCAACCGGGTTTTCCGCCTTGCCGTGAGAGGGGGTACTGTCCCGCTCAATCACAATCAATAGCATTTCATATCATAATCAGAAGCTCAATATAATATTCATCCATATAACAGGTATAGTATATAACTATATTATGGATTTATAAACCACATATCAAGATAACAATTAATCCATTTTTGAAAACATTCAAACTTCACATCATCATAAGATACTTATTTCATTTTATCCATACTTATGGATTAATTATCTCATTTAGATTCGTCATTCTGAATCCAATTTCCCCCTATGAATCTTGGGAGTGTACTACGACATACTTTTTATCACCAGTAATGCTAAAACTCTATTAAAACGGGGTCGTTTCACTCACCTGGATTCCGTACGAATATCGCTTCTCTAAGTCGTTACAGATAAGAGTACACAGATGAATTTCAGTATTCCGCTACGGAGATTTTCATGAAAGATTAGAGAAAACAAGTTAGGATTGTTTTCATACAAATACTGTTCATACATACGGTATTATTCATATATACGGTCACTATTCATATATACGGTCACTATTCATACATACGGATATTATTTATACATACGGATAATATTTGTATATATGGTAACTATTCATACGTATGAATACTATTTTTTATGTATAGATACTATTCATATATACGGTTACTATTCATACGGTTACTATTCATACGTACGGGTACTATTCATACCAGAAATAGAGAATACAATCTGTAAAAGAGTACACCAGGTAAGTTTCCAGGAAAGAGTGGAGGGTCACACTGGACACACTTAAAAACCAGGTCTTTCCTTAGCCAGAACTTTGCTAGACATGTATTATTCACAGTTTACATTTTATTTCGGTAATCAGAGAATCAAAAATAACATATAAACAGCTAAGGACAGTTTTTCTGATGTGGAAGATCGGCCAAAACCGCAACCACAGAGCATACTTAAGAAATTAACTTCTAAAATTTGAAAGACATAGAAAGGGCATAGTATCCTTACCTAAGCTGAAAAGGAAAGGCCCAAAATCTCAGAGGCCTAGCTTTGGAGTAAGAGAAACTTAAGGAGAGAAGAAGAGAAGTTGAAGGTGTGAGTTTAGAAGTGAAATGGAAGTGCCTATTTATAGCAAAAGTCAAGAGTACTATTTGACACTATGCGTTAATAAAATATTCAATTTACTATTCATGAAAATGACATTTCTAATAATGCTGTACACCTCGGAAAATTTTATTACTATTGAAAACTTAAAAGGGAAAAATATCCTTTCACCTTAAACCTTTAAGTTTCTTTTCAATTCAGTCCTTTCACTTTAGTCCCTGAGGGTATTTTCACACATAAAACGTCAGTTTCTCATACGAACTTCTTTCTAGTTTTCTCTTATGACCAAACAACATCTAGTACTTGACATTTCGATTGTATAAATGAACAGTATCATATACGTAAATAGTATTATACTGGTGAATAGTACCGTATACTGAAATAGTAACAGTAGTTTGTAAACAAATATTTATATTTTATTTTTCTTGGGTATTACATTTCCTTTCTCATTCAGCCTTTCATTACTCATTAGCTTCCTATCTTGACTCCTGACTTCCATTCCCCGAATCAACACCACCGTCTTCCTTTCTCTTTCTCTTGGCCAACTCTGATTGAGTGATCCAAACTGAACTAGTCATTGGATCGCCTGGTTCATAGTTGACTCAGTAAGCCAATCCAAGCTTAAAAAACAATACTATTCCGCACCACATCCATTATTCAATATTTAAATGCAGGTGGGCCAAGTCAGGCCTAATTTTGACCATATAACATAAATTATCCATTAACTTTTTGAGTTCAAAACCTGAAGAGTACTTGTTTGTGTTGAATTTTATATGCCAAATTAGCAAAATTTACGTCTAACTTATTGTTTCATTTAGTGAACAATTATTTTTTTTATTTTCTTCTACATTTTTAAAGCAAAAATCTTATTTTATACCCAAAAAAATTACAAAAAATTACGTTACACAAAATTAAAAATTTTAAAAAAGTATAATTAACTTTTAAAGTCAAAAGAAGAATACAAAAGTTTGAACCAGAAGATATGCGTAGTCTAATGCTATAATAACTCCCAATTTTGACACGTTGTCATTGACAAACTTAGAATTCACTTATTAATTCAGTTTGACAAATAAACTACCATACATGTAGAATTTAATTTATAGATTTTAAAAAAATGACTTATATAAAGTTCATTAATTTATTATATCTTTAATATTAAATTTTCTATTAAATATAAAATATGAGTAAAACATGCTTTAAAAAACCATTCAACCGCTCATGTAGTTTATAAAAAAAATACATACACTTATTGTGTTTTGGTTGAAAAATTATACACTTGTGAAATTTTAATTGAAGAATATAATAGAAAAAATACAAAGAACTCTATATAAGTGTTTTTTTCAAAAAAAAAAAATTATATAAAGTTTTTTATATATTTATTATCAAGTTCTACAATAAAAGTAGAACATGTGTAAAAAGTAAACGATGAATTGTAAAAATATATAATTATTTTTTAAAGACTATGAAATTATTGTGTTTTAAATGAAAGTAGATTATTTCTTACGCATTTCAAGCGCAAGAGGTTCCAGCTCCAATGTAAATCGTTAGATGCGCCACATCTAATGATCCACGTTTTTCTTGTATTTTTTTTAAAAAAATTACAGATTTTCTAATATCGTTTAACGGTTATTAAATTCAATGACCAATGCAATTAAAAAAAATAGACTATTGAATGCGCATCCAACAATCCATGTTATACTTGAGGGAATTTGCTTCCGTTCTAATTGAAAAACCATATATACCTATTATATCTTAAGTGAATAACCTGATAGCAAATTTATAAATAACATGAATTTTTTTTATATGTTATAAAAATAAGAAAGATGTAATTTTTAAAATTAGTAATAAGAAATAGTATAATCTACTCTTTTCTTTTCTTTTCTTTTTTGTTTTCCAATGAGATAAATGGATAATTTTGTGGCCTATGGGTCTTAGGGAAATAAATATAAAATTGGACAGAAAATGGTGTAGTCGCCATGGCGTGTACGTTAATTCAAAATACTTGGACCCCTCAATACTAATATGTTTCCATTTATACTTGTCTTCCTCGCCGGATCAATAATTGGTATGTGCAAATAGTATTTAAAAGAAGAGTAGACCTACTTTGGAGTCTGAAAGTGTATCTTGATAATGGTTTTGTTTTAAAAAAAATAGTTACTAACTATTTTGCTGGCATGACAGCGATATAGAATGATATGATATCTTAATATACTAACATGATTAATTGTTTTATTCCATGAATTTTGAAATTTTTTAATAAAATGCTCCTTCTATTCAGCGTCTTGACACGAATAGATCATTTTATATAATAATTTCAAAATTTAGGGATTGAAATGATTTGTGGCTATTTCCAATGGCTAAACCATTAGTGAGGTACAATTTTAGAAACCAAAAAGTATGTTTGCTATTAAAATAAAAAGTAAAAAGTAAAAAAAATAAATATAAAAATTAACCCTAAAAAGATATATATTTTTATTATTCAGTTTCTAGAATATAAGTATTAAACAATTAAACTCGACAAGTTACAGAAACAAGATGCGAAACAAATTAATTTTTTTGTAGACTAAATTATATATTTATTTGTCTTTGGAAGACGATCTAAATAACGACCAACTTTCTTAAGAAGGAAATGAAACACCCAAACTAACTGAATATTTTCTAGAAGTCTCCTCACTCCAAGTAAAGATATCCCCTTAATCATTGCAAAAAAGGAGTGTGATGCTCCTAATGGTGAGATTCTAGTTGTCCTTCGAGATAATGTCCTTCAATTGCAAGTTAAGATCAACAAAATTAGTTATATCCTCAAGCAACAGACTAAGGAGAGGCTTGTCATAGACCCAACTAATCTTGTTTTATTTTTTCAATCTAAATTGAAGTCGTGCATAATAGTCGTCGCAACCTTTAAGATATTACGGGTGTGTTTGAGAGCCTGGTAAATTAAATATAATTAGAAAAAAATTAGGTTTAGTTGAATAGGGTTGGAGAAAATTAGATTTAGATGAACGTGATTTATGTTTGGGAGATATTTATGTAAACATAGTTTGGAGCAGATAAATGTAGTTTAGTATAGAAACATAATTTTTGGATATTAGTGTACAAACGTGGTTTGAAATATGTAATTACCAGAAAGGGCATAAATTTTTTATTTAATATTTTGATGTAATATTATTATTTATTGTCATTTATTTAAAGGTAAACTTAATTTTTTATTTATTTGTCTAATATTACAAATTAAAATGAGATATCTAAAGAGTTGGTCATTGATAGAGCTCAATGGCGTCGTGCGATCCATGTAGCCGACCCCACTTAGTGGGATAAGGCTATGTTGTTGTTGTTGTTGTTGTCTAATATTACAAATTAATCACTAATAAATTATTTTTATTAATAAATTAATTTTTTATCTTGCAATTACTAATTAAAATTTTAATTAATCACTAATTATTTACAATAATTTTCATATCTCTAATTAAATTGCAAAACATTTTTCTTCTCTATTAAATTAATTTTATCTCAATTAAATCAATGAAAACAAGTTTATAATAATTTAACGAAAATAAGATTCTGATTAATTTGGTAATTAAATTAATTAAACTAAAATATGATTTCCAATGTTATTTAAAAAAATTAGGAAAATAAAAAAAAGAACTTAATAGCATAAAAATAAATTAAGAGATTCATTCTTATAATAAAAGAAATAGTTAATTCTACAAATAACGACTAATTCTTCTGCATTTGCGCTACCATTTGATCCTTAATAGTGTCTCGAATACAGTCCATTTTAGGTGAAAACGTCATACTATTAAATGAATTTAAGGTAGCAACTTGGTTTCTACTATCTTCTTCAATGATATCTTCATCGTCTAAACAATTAAGATCAACGTCGTTATCAGCATGCCTTCTTATAAAATTGTGTAACGTCATCGTTGCAACCACCAATTGAACTTATGTTTCCATTTTGAATTTAGGCATTCCGCGTAAGATTAAGAATCTATTCTTCCATACCCTAAAAGTTCTTTCAATAATAGTTTTTAAACTAAAGTGGTAGTAATTGAATAACTCGTTGTGATTAGCAAATCCGGTCAAACGTCTAAAATCATTAAGATGATAACGTTCACACTTGTAGGGATCGATATATCCAACTGGTGTTAGATAACCTGAATCCACCAAATAATATTTACCTAGAACAATAAAACAGATAATTATTAAAAAAAATAACAAAGATAAGCTTGAAAGAATACTAAAATGAACTAATCATGAAGCAAAAAAATATACCTGGAGGTGGATGCGGAAAGTTCATGGAAATAGTGGTGATAGCCTGCTGGAATACTCGAGCGTGATGAACTGTACCTTCCCAACCAGGCAATACAAATGTGAAATGCATGTCTCAATCACACACAGCTAACACATTTTGTGTAGGATATCATTTTTTTCCAATAAATCTCGGTTGGTCACTTGCACTAACTACGCACGGGATATGAGTTCCATCAATTGCACCAATGGCATCCTTGAAATAGAGCCAATATCGTTGGTCATTTCGTATTTTGGGAGAAATATCATGAAATGAATGATCCTGATGTCTAATATAATTGAAAGAAAGCTTCAATAAATCAACCAACACTAAATGAATGTATCTACTGATTGTTTCTCCTGAGTGTTGGAACCTTTCTTGTAGGACTCTATTTCCTATCCCATGGCCTACCATGTACAAGAACATTGCAACTATCTCTTGAACTCCTACCCGTGTAAACCCCTCTAATCCGCACTCCATTAATTCATGGCATAACTGGTGGAAAACATTTTGTTCCATGCAGAACATCTCATGGCAACGAATTGGATATCCTTGTAATATGTCTTCTACCCATAAATGTCCAAACTGTTCATTTGTTGTTCTACGGGTTCTTTGGACATATATAATTGATAGTATGTAGCAGTCATTGCAGTTGTAATCATGACTTGGTCATCGTCATCTATTTCTGAATTTTGTTGTATGTTTCGAGGATCCATTCACACCTAAATAACCATAATGCACATTAAAAGCAAGTAATAGTAATAAAACATCACATTATACGGGATAATGTTGATACAATAGTTTGAATTAAACTAGAAATGATAAAGATAATGTTTATACAATAGTTCAAGTAAGAAGCGATGAATAATGAAGTTTAATTTTTAAAGTGGTCTGAAGGGTATTGAACTGCAACCCGAAGCTAACTAAGTAACAAGTGTGGCTTCCCCAGACTTGTTGCAAACAACTCCCTTGCTTTCTCATGCACTAGTAAATTGCAACAATGGCCATAAAAAGTGGGGTCGCTTGTAACCTCATCCATGTTCTAAAGGACTTCCACTAATTCCTACATAGTTGGCACACTTGATCGTATAGGTGGCTTATCCATCGAACTGGTACGTGAGCGATAAGTATCAGCTATTGAGCTCATAGCTGTAACTAACTGTCTAGCATTAGATGCTTTGCCTTTTCCTTTAACTTTTGAACCAATAATCTTTTTTCTTTTTTCACCACTTCTCTGACTAGGTGTTGTGGTAGTGGAAGTTCCTGCAATCACTAAGTCCTCTTCACTATCCCCACTTCCTTCTTCCATGTCTATCTGCATGTCATCCCATGTAGGATGATAGACATCACCATCATCATTCATGCTAGTTGGAAGTGTCCCAGATGTGGGTGCCCAAGCGTATTCACCATTGGCCACCACATCCTTAAAAAGTATGGTCAATCTGCGTGCAAAAGCAAGCCCTTTGTACCTAAATTTTGTATATTGGGAATTTTCTTGCACAATCCCAAAATATATTATCTCAATAACAAAAATAAAATGTACATAACCTGTAGAAAAGTTATGGTATCAATCATACCGAAATTGTCACGACCCGTTTTCTAGACACATGACCGGCACAATGATGAATATCCCATCACTGTAAGCCTTTCGATAAATTCTACCCACAAGTAAAATTATTTAGTTATTATCTTCATATTATCAAAATAGTCATTCTTCAATAAATACGAAGAAAATATATCAAATTTTCTTATTTAAAAATCATAGAGATAAATTGCATATAATAATAGCTCCTCAATATAAAATACATTATTATACTAAAATACAAGCCAAATACCAAACCCCTGACCTAGATGTCCTAGACGGTTACAGAGCAACATAATCTATAACAAAAGAGGGGCCTACTCGACAGCGAGAAGGTCCAAAGTGATCAACTCCTCTAGCGGATGTTCTTCGCTAGCAACCTGATCTGAACAAAAAAAATTATACAGAGAGTGCGAGCTTTTAAACTCAGTGATCGAATTGGCCTCGCGTTAATAAAATTCAAATACATCACCAGTAATGTAAATATATCCGAAGGCTCAAACTCAACTAATAGACATAGTTAGAAAATACATACTGAAAGATAAAAATTCATCCAATTCAACAAACGTTACTAGTACTTATCAATGGCAATATATCCCGGATAGCGTACACAGGCCGGCTCACTAATTTTGTATATTTCCGCCATGACGCACAACCTCATCCTCTTAGCTAGGCCGCCTCACGGATCTGTCACCAATTCGGGCTATATCCCTACTGAGGGAATCGTTGTCTCCATACTAGTTGGTCAAGACACCCTTTTAAAGTGGGTTTTCCGCCTTGCCGTGAGAAGGGCTACTGTCCCGCTCAATCACAATCAATAGTACAGTATTTCATATCATAATCAGAAGCACAATATAATATTCATCCATATAACAGGTATAGTATATAACTATATTATAGATTTATAAACCACAAATCAAGATAACAATTAATCTGTTTTTTAAAAGATTTAAACTTCACATCATCATGAGATACTTATGTCATTTTATCTATACTTCTAGATTAATTATCTCATCAGATTTACCATCTGAATCCAGTTTTCCCCTATGAATCTTGGGAGTGTCCTACGACTTACTTTTTATCACTAGTAATGCTAAAACCTTATTAAAACGAGGTCGTTCCACTCACCTGAATTCCGTACGAGTATCGCTTCTCTAAGTCGTTACGGACAAGAGTACTTTGGTAAATTTCAGTGTTCCGCTACGGAAATTTTCATGAAAGATCAGAGAAAATAAGTTAGGAATATTTTCATACAGACACTGTTTATACATACGGTTACTGTTCATACATATGGTTACTATTTATACATATTGTAATACCCAAGAAAAATAAAATATAAATATTTGTTTACAAACTACTGTTACTATTTCAGTATACGGTACTATTCACCAGTATAATACTATTTACGTATATGATACTGTTCATTTATACAATCGAAATGTCAAGTACTAGATGTTGTTTGGTCATAAGAGAAAACTAGAAAGAAGTTCGTAGGAGAAACTGACGTTTTATGTGTGAAAATACCCTCAGGGACTAAAGTGAAAGGACTGAATTGAAAAGAAACTTAAAGGTTTAAGAGAAAGGATAGTTTTCTCTTTAAGTTTTCAATAGTAATAAAACAAAAAAATTCCAGCCGTTGACCATTTGCACAGTAACTACATTATTAGAAATGTCATTTTCATGAATAGTAAATTGAATATTTTATTAGTGCATAGTGTCAAATAGTACCTTTGACTTTTGCTATAAATAGGCCCTTACATTTCACTTCTAAACTCACACCTTCAACTTCTCTTCTTCTCTCCTTAAGTTTCTCTTACTCCAAAGCTAGGCCTCTGAGATTTTAGGCCTTTCCTTTTCAGCTTAGGTAAGGATACTATGCCCTTTCTATGTCTTTCAAATTTTAAAAGTTAATTTCTTAAGTATGCTCTGTGGTTGCGGCCTTGGCTGATCTTCCACATCAGAAAAACTGTCCTTAGCTGTTTATATGTTATTTTGATTCTCTGATTACCGAAATAGAATGTAAACTGTGAAGAATACATGTCTAGGAAAGTTCTGGCTAAGGAAAGACCTGGTTTTTAAGTGTGTCCAGTGTGACCCTCCACTCTTTCCTGGGAACTTACATGGTGTACTCTTTTACAGATTGTATTCTCTATTTCTGGTATGAATAGTATCCGTACGTATGAATAGTAACCGAATGAATAGTAATCGTACATATGAATAGTATCCGTACATAAAAATAATATTCATACGTATGAATAGTGATCGTATGTACGAATATTATCTGTATGTATAAATAGTATCCGTACGTATGAATAGTGACCGTATATGAATAGTAAACGTACGTATGAATAGTGACCGTACATATGAATAGTGACCGTATAAATAGTAACCGTATATATGAACAGTATCTGTACGAAAACAATCCTGACGTATTTTCTCTAATCTTTCATGAAAATCTCCGTAGCAGAACACCGAAATTCACCTGAGAACTCTTGTCTGTAATGACTTAGAGAAGTGATGTTCGTATGGAATCCAGGTGAGTGAAACGACCCCGTTTTAATAGAGTTTTAGCATTACTGGTGATAAAAAGTATGTCGTAGGACACTCCCAAGATTCATAGGGGGAAATTGGATTCAGAATGACGAATCTAAATGAGATAATTAATCCATAAGTATGGATAAAATGAAATAAGTATCTTATGATGATGTGAAGTTTGAATGTTTTCAAAAATGGATTAATTGTTATCTTGATATGTGGTTTATAAATCCATAATATAGTTATATACTATACCTGTTATATGGATGAATATTATATTGAGCTTCTGATTATGATATGAAATGCTATTGATTGTGATTGAGCGGGACAGTACCCCCTCTCACGGCAAGGCGGAAAACCCGGTTGACAGGGTGTCTTGACCAATGAGTGTGGAGACAACGATTCCCTCAGTAGGGATATAGCCCGGATTGGTGATAAATCCGTGAGGCGCCCTAGCTAAGAGGATGAGGTTGTGCGTCATGGCGGAAATATACATAATTGGTGAGCCGGCCTGTGTGCGCTCTCCGGGATATATTGCCATTGACGAGTACTAGTAACGTTTGTTGAATTGGATGAATTTTTATCTTGTATGTAAGAGGATGATGTTGTGCGTCATGGCGGAAATATACATAATTGGTGAGCCGGCCTGTGTGCGCTCTCCGGGATATATTGCCATTGACGAGTACTAGTAACGTTTGTTGAATTGGATAAATTTTTATCTTCTGTCTATTGGTTGAGTATGAGCCTTTGGATATGCTTGCATGACTGGTAATGTATTTAAATTTTATTAATGCGAGGCCGATTCGCTCATTGAGTTTAAAAACTCACATTGTTTGTACAACCTTTTTGTTCAGATCAGGTTGCCATCGAAGAATATCTGCTAGAGGAGTAGATCACTTTTGGACCTTCCCGTTGTCGGGTAGACCTCTCTTCTGTTATAGATTATGTTGCTCTGTAATCGTCTAGGACATCTAGTTCAGGGGTTCGACATTTGGCTTGTATGTCAGTATAATAATGTATTTTAAATTGATATATTTATCGGAAGGCTTACAGTGATGAGAGATTCATCATTGTGCCGGTCATGTGCCCAGAAAACGGGTCGTGACAAAGTTGGTATCAGAGCAATGGTTGTTAGGTCTCCTAGTGATTACAGAGCAAGGTAACCTTAGTGGGACCTCCTCTATCGTTGTGAACCCGGGCACAACTATAGAGAGACGGCTCTACTGAAGGTCCTGTAGGATGTTTTCATTTCCTTTCCCTCCGAGACTTATCTCTTCTTAGAAATTATGTTGTTAGGTTTAATTTTAGATAGATGTGGCTACACTTTTGAACTTAGTCAAGGAAAAGTTGTTACTTGTTTTGATTCCGTTGCTGTCGGATCAAATTTTTATATGGTGGATTTTATAAGCTGAATTCATGATTGAATTTGTGTAGCTATATTATTTTAGGGTACCAGCCAATAAAAGAAACCACTCGCATTAAAAACAAAAAAAAAACTGAAGGATTACATTGCAAAAAAGAAGAAGTTTACTCATGCATGAGTAATCTAAAAGCGAGGTGGTCTTGGATTAGGAGGGTTGTATTGTATCATCACCCCTCGACCATTTCTTGGAGCAAGGGACATAGCAATGTCGCGGAGGGTAGTGTAAATCCCATTCATACAATCAACACTTCTTTGTTGTTGATTGCAGAAGCACTGGGTAGACCAATAGAAGAACCTGTCTATTCTTGAAGTCATTTCTGCATGATTGCGTTTAGTTAACTTCTCCAGGTCTCCTATCATCTTTTTCAGATTTTTCACCTCCTGCTCTAGACAGGCGATTTTGTCCTCCGAGGTATGGCCCGTGTTAGTCTCCTCAGCTTCCTCGATCTTCTTCATTTTCTTCTCCTTCTGTTTCTCTGGAGACCCCTCAAAAGGTCTTTTGCCCTTGTCTTTGCCCAGACTTAAGTTTAAGTCGAGCTCTTCTTCCTTAGCCTCTACTGTGAGATCAATGTACTTCCTTGAGGTCATGATTTGGAAAAATTTAGAAATTTTTGTAAGAGTATGAGGCGAGAGGAATACTGGGGGATTGTAGGCTCGGAGATTATTACTCTTTGTGGTGTGGTAACTGAGAACGCTGAGAAGGTTTTTATAGAGAAAAAATTTGGACTAAGAGACAAAGAAGATATCTCTTCACCGCACCCCTACACGATCAACCTATGGATTTCTGCAAGCTGGAAGCCAGAAGTCTGGGTAGGCGTGCACACCGATAGCGCGTTGCATTAATGCCAAAACCACGAAAGTCAGTATTCAGTGGATTTGCGGCCGATTTTACTCGGTTTTCCCATTTCTCCCGTTGGCATTTTTCGAAATTCAAAGAAGTTAATGATATAGCCATTAAAGATTGCCTTGGATGCTTTTATGATGAACTGAAATATATTTCTCCGTTTTATTGTGTTGTTCTTAAGAGCCTTCAGTTGAGTATAATATACATAATTGATTGAATCATGTTGTAATTACATTTATGTATGTTATTCATGCATAATGAGTGAAGGCTACGATCAAGGAGAATATGTGATGATCCTACATATACTCATAGAGATGTGAAATCAAAATGACTTGGATAGAATAAAATGTGTAGATGATGATATATCTTCATGGTTACACATACTTACATATAATGCTCTCGTGGGCAAATGAAAGGCAGTGATTTCCTTACATCATGATAATACTTACTGCATGTGACCGTAAGCAGTTAACTTTGTTTTAATATATATATATTGATATACATATATTATGTGTAAATCCGGAATAAAGACACCGATCATAATCTAAGATAATGCTAATATGAGACTACCCGATCATAGAGGGACATCGTGATATGGGATTACAGAATAAAACAAGTTAGAGGGAGAAAATCTCAGACTGAAGAGCGTAGTTAGTCAGAACTTTGAGAAAGGTCAAGATTAGCCGAAAATTTTTTTTGAGGAAATCTTTGACTTATGTTAATTGCATTAAATTATATTTACTATTTACTCGCATGTCCGACATTAATTGCTGGCATTGCGACGTATGTGATCTGTAAACCTTATAGCGAGCGGCGTGTAGGTTGTGGTGGCTTTAGCTCCAGGGGCTTCGGGTTGTCTATAAATCTTGTATGCCCGTTACTCTACTCATCGCACCAAGCAAACCTACTTCTTTCATTACATACCTATTTCTCAATTTTCATTCCTTTCTCATTCGAAGTTATTTCTGAGATCCTTAGAGCAATGGCTGATAATAAGTCTTTCAACTTGAATTTTGAGACTGGCAATGTAGAGCTTGATTTAAATCTAAGTCTCGGAGACAACAAAGGGAAGAGACCTGTAGACAGGTCACCAGAAATTAAGAAAAGAAAGAGGGATGTAATAGAGTTGGAGGAGGACAGTACTGCAACATCCTCAGAAAATAAGCTTGCGTTCCTGGAGCGTAAGATTGAAAATATGGAGCGTAAGATAGAGAGCCTGGAATACAAGACAGAGGACCAGAAACGACTAATAAATCGTCTCTTTGAAAACCAAGAGAAACTGATAAACCGTCGTTTCGGGGAACTGGCTAATCGAGTTGATAGACATTCAATGTTTGCAACTCAAAATTTTCGTGACCAACAAGCAAGGTGTATTGACTGTATGAACGGAGTGACTTATGCTCTTCGCCAAATTTCTCAAGCGCTTCCTCCAGAAACTCTTTCTAGGCTGCAACGATTAGCTTCCTCCTTAAGGTCTGAAGCACCTTCCTCTTCTAGACCTGGAGCACCTTTTACATTTCAAAAGCCTCCTCGTCCTTAATTTATTTTTCTTTTGTTTGTACCTAAAGCTACATTTGGTGTAAGCTTCACGTATTAAAATTATCTATGTACTAGAAATAAAATTTAAGTTAGTATCTAGATCTTCTTTGTTGAAGTGATTCATTTTACTGAAAGAACTTGAGGAATGAGAAGATGTTGGACTTGTTATATTTCATACTTGATTCTAAAGCATAGTATGGTAATATCTTTTTGACTGAGCAGAGTTACTAAAATGATATTTCATTGCACTTCTGAGCTATGGAGGAATGCTGAATAAGTATTTTATGAACCTATAGAACTATGGGTTTGCCTCAATCATTGAAGGGATGCGACTCTATATGAGTCATTGAGGTGAGAGGAATTTTCATATATATAATTATGCGTAAGAAGTATGTTATTTACTTATCATATTTTCTAGGATTATTCTTCCTAGAGATTTATGTAATAATTTCATGTGATTTTTCCTTTTATATGACGCCATCAGCTGAGAGTGTCGCCTTAAGGTAGAAGGATCGCCTTCGGGCAAGAGTATTGCTTATGGCCAAAATGATGCCTTCGGGTAGGGTGCTTGTATTCGTAAAAGTTATAAGCTATGTGTGTGGAAACATGTGTTCTGATATTCAATGTGAACTGGAAAGACCACGTGCCACTTTTGAGATGACACCTATTTGAGGTTTTACATATAGACAGAGTTCGTCTTTGATTAGGTGGTTTGAGTTTGGTAAAGGTTATGAGGATGAGACACTTTATGGTACAAAAGGTTGTGGAGAAGATTAAACTGATAAGGAAGAGATTACTTGCTGTTTAGAAAAGGCAAAAGTCTTATGCAAATTATTGATAATGCGGTTTAGAATTCACAGTCAATGGTATAATGTTCTTGTAAATCTCACCAAGGGTGTGATGAGGTTTTGGAAGAAAGAGATACAAAGAATGAGATATAGACGAAGTAATCACACTTATTTCAGTATTGAAATGAGTTTTGAATTCGGGGGACCGAATTCTCTTAAGGGGGTGATAATGTAATACCCAAGAAAAATAAAATATAAATATTTGTTTACAAACTACTGTTACTATTTCAGTATACGGTACTATTCACCAGTATAATACTATTTACGTATATGATACTGTTCATTTATACAATCGAAATGTCAAGTACTAGATGTTGTTTGGTCATAAGAGAAAACTAGAAAGAAGTTCGTAGGAGAAACTGACGTTTTATGTGTGAAAATACCCTCAGGGACTAAAGTGAAAGGACTGAATTGAAAAGAAACTTAAAGGTTTAAGAGAAAGGATAGTTTTCTCTTTAAGTTTTCAATAGTAATAAAACAAAAAAATTCCAGCCGTTGCCGCCATTTGCACAGTAACTACATTATTAGAAATGTCATTTTCATGAATAGTAAATTGAATATTTTATTAGTGCATAGTGTCAAATAGTACCTTTGACTTTTGCTATAAATAGGCCCTTACATTTCACTTCTAAACTCACACCTTCAACTTCTCTTCTTCTCTCCTTAAGTTTCTCTTACTCCAAAGCTAGGCCTCTGAGATTTTAGGCCTTTCCTTTTCAGCTTAGGTAAGGATACTATGCCCTTTCTATGTCTTTCAAATTTTAAAAGTTAATTTCTTAAGTATGCTCTGTGGTTGCGGCCTTGGCTGATCTTCCACATCAGAAAAACTGTCCTTAGCTGTTTATATGTTATTTTGATTCTCTGATTACCGAAATAGAATGTAAACTGTGAAGAATACATGTCTAGGAAAGTTCTGGCTAAGGAAAGACCTGGTTTTTAAGTGTGTCCAGTGTGACCCTCCACTCTTTCCTGGGAACTTACATGGTGTACTCTTTTACAGATTGTATTCTCTATTTCTGGTATGAATAGTATCCGTACGTATGAATAGTAACCGAATGAATAGTAATCGTACATATGAATAGTATCCGTACATAAAAATAATATTCATACGTATGAATAGTGATCGTATGTACGAATATTATCTGTATGTATAAATAGTATCCGTACGTATGAATAGTGACCGTATATGAATAGTAAACGTACGTATGAATAGTGACCGTACATATGAATAGTGACCGTATAAATAGTAACCGTATATATGAACAGTATCTGTACGAAAACAATCCTGACGTATTTTCTCTAATCTTTCATGAAAATCTCCGTAGCAGAACACCGAAATTCACCTGAGAACTCTTGTCTGTAATGACTTAGAGAAGTGATGTTCGTATGGAATCCAGGTGAGTGAAACGACCCCGTTTTAATAGAGTTTTAGCATTACTGGTGATAAAAAGTATGTCGTAGGACACTCCCAAGATTCATAGGGGGAAATTGGATTCAGAATGACGAATCTAAATGAGATAATTAATCCATAAGTATGGATAAAATGAAATAAGTATCTTATGATGATGTGAAGTTTGAATGTTTTCAAAAATGGATTAATTGTTATCTTGATATGTGGTTTATAAATCCATAATATAGTTATATACTATACCTGTTATATGGATGAATATTATATTGAGCTTCTGATTATGATATGAAATGCTATTGATTGTGATTGAGCGGGACAGTACCCCCTCTCACGGCAAGGCGGAAAACCCGGTTGACAGGGTGTCTTGACCAATGAGTGTGGAGACAACGATTCCCTCAGTAGGGATATAGCCCGGATTGGTGATAAATCCGTGAGGCGCCCTAGCTAAGAGGATGAGGTTGTGCGTCATGGCGGAAATATACATAATTGGTGAGCCGGCCTGTGTGCGCTCTCCGGGATATATTGCCATTGACGAGTACTAGTAACGTTTGTTGAATTGGATGAATTTTTATCTTGTATGTAAGAGGATGATGTTGTGCGTCATGGCGGAAATATACATAATTGGTGAGCCGGCCTGTGTGCGCTCTCCGGGATATATTGCCATTGACGAGTACTAGTAACGTTTGTTGAATTGGATAAATTTTTATCTTCTGTCTATTGGTTGAGTATGAGCCTTTGGATATGCTTGCATGACTGGTAATGTATTTAAATTTTATTAATGCGAGGCCGATTCGCTCATTGAGTTTAAAAACTCACATTGTTTGTACAACCTTTTTGTTCAGATCAGGTTGCCATCGAAGAATATCTGCTAGAGGAGTAGATCACTTTTGGACCTTCCCGTTGTCGGGTAGACCTCTCTTCTGTTATAGATTATGTTGCTCTGTAATCGTCTAGGACATCTAGTTCAGGGGTTCGACATTTGGCTTGTATGTCAGTATAATAATGTATTTTAAATTGATATATTTATCGGAAGGCTTACAGTGATGAGAGATTCATCATTGTGCCGGTCATGTGCCCAGAAAACGGGTCGTGACACATATATTTACTATTCATATGTACGGTTACTGTTTATATGTATAGTTACTATTGATACGTATGGATACTATTCATATCAGAAATAGAGAATACAATATGTAAAAGAGTACACCAGGTAAGTTCCCAGAAAAGAGTGGAGGGTCACAATGGATACACTTAAAAACTAGGTTTTTCCTTAGCCAGAACTTTCCTATACATGTATTCTTCACAGTTTACATTCTATTTCGGTAATCGGAGAATCAAAATAACATATAGACAACTAAGGACAGTTTTTCTGATGTGGAAGATCAGCCAAAGCCGCAACCACAGAACATACTTAAGAAAGTAACTTCTAAAATTTGAAAGACATAGAAATGACATAGTATCCTTACCTAAGCAGAAAAGGAAAGGCCCAAAATCTCAGAGTCCTAGCGTCGGAGCAAGAGAAACTTAAGGAGAGAAGAAGAGAAGTTGAAGGTGTGAGTTTAAAAGTGAAATGGAAGGGTCTATTTATAGGAAAAGTCAAGAGTACTATTTGATACTATGCACTAATAAAATATTTAATTTACTATTTATGAAAATGACATTTCTAATAAAATATTTCACGCGTTAATGTGCAAAACTGGTTACTATTGAAACTTAAAGGGAAAACTATTCGTTCACCTTAAACTTTTAAGTTTCTTTTCAAATCAGTCCTTTCATTTTCGTCCCTGAGGGTATTTTTACACATAAAACGTTATTTTATCTTACAAACTTCTTTCTAGTTTTCTATTATGACCAAACCACATCTAGTACTTGACATTTTGATTGTATAAATAAACAGTACTGTATACGTAAATAGTATTATATGGGTGAATAATACTGTATATTGAAATAGTAACAGTAGTTTGTAAACACGCATTTATATTTTATTTTTCATGTGTATTACAGAAATCTTCTTCTCCCACCATTCGTTAGGGGCATCAACCGTGTTCCTAACACTATCCCACCCTAGCCTAGTTTCATTGAAAAATAATTTGTGCCACACTTGTCATTCTTTCTTCAAACTGTCCCATTTGTTTTTCAACTGGGTTCTATGATAGTTCTTACCACTCCAGTTGTTGAATTTAGTAATAACATTTTTCCACCCAGTCTTTGTCAACGTTGTACAATTGCGTTCTCCTTTATTAATTTGATTCAAGCAAGCTTGAATAAATTGCTCTATTGATCTTATATCCCAAGAGGCCTTTATACTCATCTCTAGCAAGTATAAAATATTAATTAAGAATTATGATAAATTGTTTAGTTATGTACTTAATTTCTATACTGACCTACTTACAAAAAGCAAATAACATAAATTAAAAATAAGCTTTATATACTTAATTTATCAAGTCATAAACCAATCATGTACTACTAAACTAAACTAAAACATGCTTCTAAATAATTTTATCTAAATTAATTTCCTCTATTTTAAATTACTGTTATCTCAATTAGGATTATTTGTATCTTCTAATTATATATATATATATATATATATATATATATATATATATATATATATATATATATATATATATATATATATTTGACAAACAAGAGTACTCAAATAATTTTTATTTTATCTATATATCTATTAAATCATATTACATATGTCGTTTCTTCTAATAATAAAATTTCACCTAACTAAAAATTATTTTGACAAACATGAGTACTCAAATAATTTTTATTTTATCTATATATCTCTTAAATCAAATTACATATGTTGTTTCTTCTAATAATAAATTTTTATCTAACTAAAAATTATTTGACAAACAAGAGTACTCAAATAATTTTCATTTTATCTGTATATCTATTAAATCAAATTACATATGTTGTTTCTTCTAATAATAAATTTTTATCTAACTAAAAATTATTTGACAAACAAGAGTACTCAAATAATTTTTATTTTATCTATATATCTATTAAATCAAATTACATATGTTGTTTCTTCTAATAATAAATTTTTATCTAACTTAAAATTATTTGACAAACAAGAGTACTCAAATAATTTTTATTTTATCTATATCTCTATTAAATCAAATTACATATGTTGTTTCTTCTAATAATAAATTTTTATCTAACTAAAAATTATTTGACAAACAAGAGTATTCAAATAATTTTTATTTTATTTGTATATCTATTAAATCAAATTATATATTGTGTTTCTTCTAATAATAATTTTTATCTCAATTAAATTATTTGTCTCAAATTAAACTAAAACAAGATTATAATATATGAGTACAAGATATTTGTTTGTTTCTTCAAAAAATTATATTAATTAAGCAAGTAGATTAATTATGTTAATTATAATTAATTAACTGTATGTAGGATAATTAAAATTATGAAATGTTAATAATAATTTGCTAATTAATTTTTTTTAAGATTGGTTCACTATTGCAAAAAACAATATTGGCATACATCATCCCAAAAAAAAAGCCCACTTAAGTCCAAGAAGCACCCCAAAAAAAAAGAGAGGATCGTCTTCTTCGCTCGATTACAGCAGTCGGGCAGCATACGGGTCACCGTGGACCTGGTTGGCAACCCGAGTTTTTTGACTATATGGGACTGTTGGAGAGCCCTATTTCACGCCGGTCACCACCGTCAGCACATGCCCGGCGGAATTCAGTCACAAAAAACATATTACACCACAGACCAAAGGCACATCGATTTTCATGAACACACATGGCTTATACACAGCAGGCTACCAGGGGAGGAAGAAGGCTTACCTATTGACGGGAAATGGCCGAAAATTGATAGAAAATACAGACGAAGGCGACGGAATAGAGAGAAGCACCACCCAGCTCCAGTTGCAGCAACAATAGAGATGTCGGACAGGTGACTCACGTAACAGAGGAATACAGAGAATGATGAACCACTTTGTTCTAAATATATATACACTAACGACAGTAGAAGCAAGGGACAAATTTGAACAATGAGGAGGGAAGAATATATCCTGACAACAAAAATCAATCCACCCACGTTCATCTGTCCGCAAAAGCAACAATTTCGCTCGGGGCATATGTTGTGGTTTATAGAGTTTGTAACTGAGTTTTCACCTAATGTGGGTTGCGTGATTCTCCTCCCAAACATCCCAGATTCACGCTAACCATGGTAAAATGTGCAGTGAACATGGATTTAACAGGATCAAATGTGAAAACAAAACAAGCACTACATCACACATAAAGACTACAACCTCTTTCTTGTTGGTGCAAAATGTGAGAACCTCTCAAGTAGTAGTTTTTAACACTTCATGATCCATATTTTATTCTCGTTTGGGGTAAGCGTCGCACCACTTTAGGGTTTGATTAAATATTTCCCAATTAATGATGGTGTATAAATAGTTAAAAATTTAGTAGCCTTTGATTAATATGGCTCAAGCCAACAAACCATACAGATCTAAACTTTTGCAAAGTTTTTTTTTTGTTTCATTCATAGTACTCAAATTCATTTTTTTAAAAAAATAAATGTCAAACTACTTGCACTAATTAGAATTAACAATGATGAAATGATTTTAAATTTATATCAGTGTTGTTTTAATTTTTTTATCTAAAAAAAAGCACATTTTATTTATTTAATCAGTCTTTTTTAAAAGTAAATATAAAGTAAGTTGAGGATAATATTGTCCTCTATTTTCCCTACCAGAAATAAAAAAAGAAAAAGAAAAGGTGAATCAATGTTTTGTGGATGGCATTAGAGCAATGTAGACTCTCACGTGTAGGAGGCTCCATCTCTCTATCATAAGATATTACATTTAATATGATTTTTTCAACATTTTTTTGTCTTTTTTTTTAAGTTGTACTTTTTTGCCTCCTTTTTAAAAAAATTATATTAGCTGTTATATTTGATCTGACAATTATCATATTTAACGGTTAATATAATTTTTTAAAATAAAAAATCACAAAAAAGATAAATCATTAGATGTATTATATTTAATTGCCATAACGAAAACTAAAAAAGCACGAGAAGAAATTCACGTCAACACTACAAGATTAAAATAAGAAAACATAATGACCATAAACTAAAAACATATTAAAATATAACGGTTAATTTAGACTTCAAAGTAGGGTCTAACTTATTGTTCCATAGCTTAGTGATGTGATTTGCGACGTAAACTGCAAGTTAAGCAAGACAGCAATAATCAAGATGTCATAATAGAGTAACGTGATAAAAAAAAATTAATAATTTGATATGTGTTGAAACGTATATAAATTTTTAATTTAATTTTAAATAAGTTTTATAAATATAAATATAAATAAATTTTGTAATAAATTTTTATATTTTAAAATATGAAAATAGTGAAATTTATTTAATTTTCCACTGTATTTTAATTTATTTTCTTATATTATATTTATTTTATTTTATTAAATACTAATATATTACTATAAAACTAATAATCAGAGGCTCTAAAATCATATATATATATATATATATATTGGCTTTTAATTATATATATATATATATTTCTATTTCTTCTATTGTGTTTTATATGTTATTTTATTATTTACTTAACATATGATTTTAGAAATTTTTTACCAAAAGATTCAAAAGTAGTAAGATGTGACCTTTATTTTAATTAAAAACTTTACTAAACTTTATTTGTATACAAGGTTTTGAAAATGCTCCGCATCATTGACTAGTTAAATGTACTGGTTCAAAGTTTATTAGCCGATTGTGATTGTATTGTAATTGAACTAATTGTAAATAAATATGTGTTTTTTATTTTATATATTAAAAAATTAATATAATAAATTAGTCAATTTTTTCATAATTAAGTTTGACAAATTTACAAAAGTTCTAAACAAGCTATTAACTATTTTTGTATACATTTAACAATAATACATAATATAAATAAAATATGAATGTGGAGCAAAATTTAAAATTAGCTATAAAATATTATATCAATAGTATCAACATATAGCATAACATATTAATACTTATAAAATGTATGAAAAAAATTAGAAAAAACCAAAATAAAACAAAAATAATTAAACCCTTGAATCTTTTGGTTTAATTTTTTGTTTTTGACGGATTGAACTCATTTTTTGATTGGATTTTTTTTTACTAATTAATTTACTAGATTAAACCAAACTATTCATATAACTGCTACACAAATTTTTTTTAGTTTAATCTAGATTGATTGACAACATTTATGTATAAGTAACTTATTTTTTTGGTTTAAATATAGTCTCGTGAGCAAGAGTAGTGACAATAATCTATTGCATGTCAATCCTTACCTGTAATTCCATGATTTAGTGTCCTCCCAACAACCATTTCACCCACATGCAATCACGTTGTGCAGACATTTACTATGAAGGGATTTAATATAATTCTTAAACCAAACAATCATAAATCATGATTTCACAAAGTCAGAATTAAAAAAAAAAAATACATACTTAGAATAGTGATATTTTGATCATAGTTTAGTTATTTGTATGATTTTGATATACAGATAAAACACATTTAAACATTATAACAAAATAACATATTTTATCCTTGATCGTTTGTCTCAAATTAAGTTTAGAAAGATACGAGAGATTATCTTATTCACAGTTTTTGGTCTGATTAACAAAATGACACACTTCTTACCAAAAACCAAACCTTTTCATATAACCAATAAGGGAACTATAACCCACCTGTCACACAAATGGGCTGATCACATTTTTAATAATGTCTCATCACTATTATTAATTAGAGTCAAGTATCTAAACACGTAAATATTTTTACTACTGTCCCAAACTAACTTTAAAATAAATCAAATAGGTCCTACTAATACATACTTTATAAATATCGTAATTTGGACATAATTAATAGATTTCAGTATATATATCCCAATATATTTATACATATGCAACAATTAATATGTAAGTTCATTCAAATAAATTATAACATTTAATATATATATATATATATATATATATATATATATATATATATATATCAAATAAATTAATGCCAATATACTACTCCTTAATTTCCACATTTACCAAACACTTCCTACTCCACATTCACATTATTAATAGTCAACAAGAACAACCTTTAACTATAATAATGGTTCAAGTGATAAATTCTTTTTTGGCCTAACAATTTCCAATTGTAAGCAGCCTAAAGAGATACGGAGATGCTAATACGGAAAGAGATACTCTCATGAAGAATTTATATGGGTCCTCAAGGGAAATTTAGTCGTCCAGGTCTATGTCAATTTAGCACTATTATAAAATTCGGATCAGACTGACTTGTTTAGTTGGGAACTAATTACATCTAAAATTAACGAGTAATTAAATCATTTAAGAACTGGTTTGAATTAGTTGAATTGGTGCTAACTGAATCAGTTGAACTACTCAACTTGAATTTTTTTATTTTTTGTTTTTTTAGTTTTTAATTTTATTGATTTTATAATCGAGTAATGAAAAAAATTAATATTATAGATAAGTCACTTTTAGTATGGATGCTAATATATTAGTATTTTATAGATTTGATATAAATAAATATTGTATTGATTGATAATATTTTATTGTTATTTAGTTAATTTTTGCTTTAAACTTCTTATTGTGAATATTGTTTTTTGTGTAATTTGATATCAAATCTTACTTTTAATTAGATTTATAAATTTATATTTATAGTCTTTAATTGTGTATATTATTTTTTTAATATTTTTAAATTGGTCGGTTCAACCATAATTTGACTATGATCTAATCATTGATCATTAAACTGGTAAAAGTATCTGTTTAATGATCGGTCCAATTTCTATAACCTTGCAATTTAGTTGTCTTCGTCTTCTTTCTTTTTCAAATTTGCAAAAGGAGAGAGACAATAATGGGGTGAAATGGTAATTTACTTTGGTGCATTTAACGCCTTTAACATGTGTGTAATTAGTGGGTCAAATTAGCATTGATGTGTATAATAGATAAAGCCATATCAACATTTTTTTTGTCAACAATTTAAACCCTATTGAGTTCATAGACAAAATTAAAACCCATGAAAGAAAAAAATGGAACAAATTTAAAATAAAAAAAATTGAGGAACGGAATTAAATCGTGAATTTTCAGTTTAAAAACAAAAAATGGTGCTTTTACCTTAAATTTATCAATTCAATTTTTAAAGCTACTAGGTTAAAAAAAATTCACCATTTACACTTAATAGACTCCAAAAATATTAATTTTTTAATTTCATTAAAGTAGAGAAATACATTTGAGAAAACTCCAAAAAATATATATAAAAAGACAATCCACGAGGGCACCCATATTTCCAAGGCACCAACTAGTGCTAGCAAGATAGACTTAGTCTGTGAGGTTAGTCTTCTAAAAGGAGGGACCATAGGCACATGCTTATAGATAAGTGCTTCAAAAATGGGTCCATTTGGTAAACAGGTTGGCCATGACTAGAATTGTCAAAATGGGTTAAGTTTATTGGGTTGGGCTGGGCTGGCTCTGTAAATAGATTGAGATGGGCTAAAAATTTAGTGACCTATTTTTAACAAGGGCTTTTAGCCTAGCTCATTTAGGCCCATAAGATTGAGGTGGGTTGAGACAGGTCGGTCATATGAGATTTTTTAATAAAAAATATTTAAAAATATTAGTATTTTAAGTTTATAATTTTTTTAATTATTTATATCATAAGTTGTTAAGGTTGTTCAAGTATAAAAAAATTGACCCTTGAAGTAATGTATTATGTATATGACCCAACCTAATGTTCTATTTCAAAAGAGAAGCTTCTAAAATTAAAAATAAAATGTCATAAAAAGTTATAAATTCGTATTTCTATTTTGAATCTTTGACAATACTTTCTCATTGAGCTTCATTGAACAAAAATATCATGTATACTATATTTTTTATTTTATCATGTATTATATTTAAATTATGGATAAAAGAAAATTATTTAAAAAAAAAGGCTGCGCCGGCTTAAAGGACTGGGCTGGACCAAAATTTTTAACCCAACTAATAACAAAAGCCTGACCCGACCTGACCCTTATTTATTGAAAGCCCTAAAGGGCTTGGGCTGGCCCAACCTAAGCCCAGCCTATTCACAACTCTAGCCCTCACTCTAAAACATTGCTAGAAAGATGATTATTTGTTGACTCCCTACTTGTCAAAACTTCAAATTCAAATTAATGGGATCATGTAGGACTTAGGCAAAACATGCAAAGATAAAGAAAGTCAAATCATCTCTACCCTACCTTCCTCCATTTCATTGTTTCACTTGCCTGCCATATATATCGCAATTTTGATTTTATTTCTCGCCTTAGGAATTTATTCCTTTCTTATGATTCATGCAAAATTGAATAATCCCATGTATAGAATATAACCAAACAAAATACCCTCTTGTCTTGCCGATATCAAGGAACACGCAAACCACACATATTTCAACGATGCTTACATTTTTACATGTGAATACAAGATTTTGTATAAATTAGATATAATTGATTGTGTACTTGATTAGTTTACTGTGTAAATTAAGGCTCAAACACAAAATATCTTATTGTTTTTTGAAAAAAAATAAAAATATGGACTCTTAAATTTAATTAATACAAAAATATTTATATTTTTTTGCGAACGTAGGCATATTTTTTAATTTTAATTTTAATAATTTAAATTATGAATCAAATCTTAATTTAAAAAATATTTTTTTAAATAATGGAGTGTACAAACATTTTTTATATTATTTGATACTTTTATAAATTTAGAAAACAATTTGGATTATTTTAATTAATATGATAAAAGTATTTTTACTTGTTTACACCAAATTTCAATTTCATCTATAACAATTTTTTTGTTATATTATATATGTTTTATTTTTTATTTCAAATCTACCATTTTTTTAACGTTGTCTATTTCACAGATAGAAAATGCTAATTGGATGGTTAATAAAAATAATAGATTTGAAACAAAAAATGAAACACGAAGAAAATAACTGACACATAAAAAAAAATTAGGGACGTAAAAAATAATAAATGAGTCTTATATGATTCATATTTGTTTTAAATCTATTATTTTTACTAACAATTCAGTTAGTATTTTTTGTTAAAAAATATATAATTTTAATAAAAATGATAGATTTAAAACAAAAATAAAATAGATAAAACAAAACTAATGTAACAATAAAAAATATTAGAGACAAAATTTAAAACTAAATATAAGAGTTAGAGATTTAAAAAATAATTAATGCTACTAAATAAGATATGCAAAAATATCTCTACAAATAAATGCTACAGATATGAGGTACCAACCATCGCATTCATTCGGAGTTTCAGACCAAACACATGCACTTGAAGTCACAAAATCTAGCACAGCTGAACAAAGTTGAAAAATTCAAATGTTTGAGAGAGAGAGAGAGAGAGAGAGAGAGAATGAGATATATATCAAACCAAACTTTAAATAATAATATAATATGGCCAAGATGGCTTCATAATTAAATAAATTTCTATCCTCCAACACAATCAAATCACCTACTTTAAGAAAATTAGAATACAAACAATCAATTATATTCCTAATTCCCGTTACCTGCCTAGCTGACTATAATCACTACCCCTACAAATCTAATCTAATCCCACTTTCTATTTTACAAAACCGAACCCGGTCCAACCGGTTCATTGGAGGTTTCATTTCATGTAGAAGGGACAAAATCCACTCCATAATCTAGAAGTTCAGTTCCGCAACTCAGATCCGTTTGTGAATCGGTCGAACCGGCTTCGGAAGACGGTTCGCTCATCTCCTTCCTCTTCCTCATCTCTATCACCTTACGATGGCTGTTTGAGTGAACATCGCTTGAGAACGTTGGGCTACAAGCCGGTCTATACTCAGGAAAAAGCCGACCGGACTTGAACCGGACGCCACATGCGTTACATAACGTTTTGGGACCCAGTGGACCGGTTCTCCACTGAGGAGTTTTCTGCACCTGGCAATGGCTGCACCGACGCTGAATCTGGGACCCACCGGCATGGGCATCCGTCTTTTTCTTCTGCTTCTTCGCCGCCGGCGGCTCACCGACGCCGTAGAGAAAGACGGTCTTCGGAACGGCGCCGGAGGAGAAAAGAGTCAACGTCGAGGAAAACGACGATGAAGAAGAGGACGGCGGCGAGGATGGCCGGGAAAGCAAGGGGCTTAACGACCAGGCCAGACCGTTGGCTTTTCTACGCTTTGTGTTTCTTGCCTTGACGGGAAATTCAAACGGAAAACAAGGAGTTTTCGCAAACCCCGGTCTGGGCTCCGGTTCAGACCGGGTCTTCGTTTGCTCTGAACGGACTGGGTACAACAGAGAGAGCTCCGAGAGAGAATCGTCGACGAAGTGAGAAACCCATTCCAAGTCCGCCAATTCATCGTCCTGTATAAAATAGAAAATAAATGAGTTTTGAATGCAAATTTGAATAATAAATCCAAAAAGAAATTAAACAAAATAAAATAAAATAACAAATTCCGTTTCAGCGGGAAAATCGAGAACAACGACTCACCGGAACGGCGAGTTCGCTGGAAAAAACGAACTCCGAATCGCCGGCGCCGGAGGAGGAATTGGAGTTGGTGTCTTCTTCGCTCCGGTCCTGCGAGGAGGAACCGGAGAGACTGTCTTTTTCCTCGTCTTCTTCCTCTTCTACCACTTCAACGCCATATTCATGTTGGAATTCACCCTGAGAGAAATCGAAGAGGTCATCGACGGAAAAATCCTCACCGGCGACGACGTTATTCGAATTCAAGCACCAAATTTCCTCGCCATAACCACCTTGCTGACACGCAAATTCACTATGCAAACTCGATTTGAACGCTTTTGCAACCACAACCTCCATTTCTATACACAAATTCAACCATTATTACAACAACATCAACAAGAAGAAGTAAAAGTTTCAAAATTCCCGTTCTCTCTTTCAGAAATTTTACCTGTTAAAAAGTCGAACAAGAGAAAGGCGCACGAGAATTTCGTAGATTGAAGCACTGAAACGAAAGGCGTTTCGTGGGCGAAACTAGCGCCGGATTATTGATTGGTTTATCTTTATCTTTCTTTCCCTTCTTCTTCCTTTTTACTATCTCTGTACTATTTTCCAATTTAAATATGCACTACCAAAATTTTCTAAGAGACAGTGGTGTACTTAACGTGTGACATTTGGCCATGTGGTTGTGGTAGTGCTTGACTATTATTATAAGTCTTTTTTTTTTCTATGACTTCGTAAATTGAAAATTTCTGCGAGGATTTTTATTTATTGACTAAGTAAAAAAAAAAGAAAAAAGAAACTCGCCCGGACTGGTCCAATACAACCAGTTAAGAACAAAAACGTTAATATCACACGCCGGTTTTGACTACAATCACGTTCAGCAACCACGATCAGAGTCAGAGTTTCCCGTTACGGGAATCAACGGCTCTGATTGACTCTTCGTGCTTAAAAGCGCAATTTGGCGGTAACAGTTTTCGAAATCGACGTCATAATGAACAGCCAAGGAAACTGCCCGGAATTACGTTGTGGTTTCGCGAAGTTAAACTTTTTGGAGTTTTGCAAATCGGCCCCGAAGTTTGAGTTAGTGACAATTACAAGATAATGTTACCTTGCTTCGCCGCGTTAACCGCGCCTCGTGATAGGCTTATTTTGGAGAATTTATTAATTTAAGGGAAAATTACACATAACCTCAGTGAATTTTGGAATCTTTACATTACTCCCATAATCTTCCAAACTTAATAAAAGACCCCATTTATCTTTGAAATATTTGCAAAAGACCATATTCGTTAAATTCACTATCAACTTGATTATTAGTCAATGGTTTAATTAATTTTTTATACTCATATAGTATAAATATGCTATATTGATATTGATTTAGTAAGAGTATAGTTGTTATTTTAATTTAAAAAATTTAGCAAATTAATAAGTCAAAAAAAAATTACACATAAAAATAATAAAAAAATAAATCAAAATTATTATGTTTTAATTTGACTGGTATGAAAATAAACTTACTGAATCATTGACTAACGTTTAACTTAACAATCAATATAACAAATTGGTTTTTTGTAAATATTTAAAAGTTAGGAGTTTTTTGCTAAGTTTAAAAGTTTATACAGTTAAATTGTAAGAATTTCAAAATTCATAGGGATTCTGTGCAATTTTTCCTTAATTTAATTATTTATTTTCCTCGCTGCTTGTTTCCTGATGCGAGGACGGCGATGACCACGTCAGACAATTTTGACTGCTGGCGCGTGAAGAATCCAACGGCTGGTTCGGTTTATTGGACCTGAATGGAACGGTGGATATTTCTTTGCGAGCTGTAATTGACTCTTACAAGTCTCGGACTCTTTTGGGATTCGGATTCGTGGCCTTTGGAGGATGGAGCCAGAGCCACCGCCTCGTGTCCCCAGAAGCGCGTTGCTTCATGCAAGATGATTTATGGAGTCGTAGCTGGCTCGCGTAACGCGAATGGAACTATAAATCATAAAATATATATTATTCACATTAGAGGAAAAATTCATACAACTTATTTTCAGACATAATTTGTCGGTTTTAATCATTTATCTTTGTTAGAAAAGTAAACATTTTACGTTCTTAAATATTACATTAAATATTAATTTTGTTCATAATATTTTTTAATTGTTTATTTTTTATATATTTTATTTTTATTTTAAATATATTTATTTTTATTAATATTATTTATTTTATTAACAAAAATATGGATTGAGTAGTTAATAAAAATAGTAAATTTAAAATAAAAATAATACATATAATATATAACTAACACAAAAAAATATTAGGGATGTAAAAATAAAAGATTTGAGTCTTACATATTTCATTTTTTGTTTCAAATCTATAAATTTTTACTAACTATCTAATCAGTATTTTTTATTAGTTTAATAGACGATATTAGTAAAAATAATAAATTTAAAATAAAAATAAAATATGTACAGTATAACTAATGTAGAACAACGTTAAAAACGGAATTAAAATTTAAATTAAGTGTGAAGGAAATAAAAAATACTTTTTGCTTTTTTGTTGAAAGATGCTTTAAAATATATGAAAATAATATAAGTAAGAAATGTGTTATAAAGATTGAAATATATTAATGTCTTTTTATGTGCTCTGTTTTAAAGTGTGATTTAATTTAATTAAGAAACTGCGGTGATTATATTGTCTTCACTATTCGGTAATCAGATGTATTAGTTAAACCTTCACGAGAGCATTAATTGATTGTATTTGTTTTTTTTTTTGGGCCAAAGTCAATTGTTTTCATTTGTTCCCGTTACGCCTTTCGTTACAAATATTCAAAATTCAAAATTCAAAATGAAATAAGACGAGGACTTTAAAGATTGAAGCAATTGGGAAATTAAGTAAACATACATAATTGAATTTGAACTAATATTTTAAAAATTGTACTAATCATTAAATCAATAAATATATTATTTTATGGTTATTTTGACAGCAGTCGAAATGTAATAATTATATATTTATAATTGTATATATTAAAATTATATAATATAATAAATTAATAAACATTTTTATTCGTAATCTTAGTAAACTTTTATATATATATATATATATATATATATATATATATATATATATATATATATATATATGTATATGTATGTGTGTGTAATTATTTTTTTTTTGTTCTCTTATTTATTTTTGTGGCAAATAGATGGTCATTTCTTAGTTCGATTGGTTGAATTGTTTGGTCCGATTCAATTTTCAAATTCATGATTTGAAATAAAAATAAAAATTAATTAAATTTATTTAATTTCAATTTAAAAATTAACAAATATGTAATTTAATTTTAAGAATGATAAATTTGCAAGTAATTTAAGAACTTTGAAAAACTTAATACATGCAATTAATATACTTAGGCCTCATTTAGATAAATAACTTATTTAAGTACTTATAGAATAAGGTCTTATGTGAAAAGCTCTTATACTATAAAATCATTTTAAATTAAGTTATTTAGTGTGTAGATACATACCTGAATAATTACTTTTAAAATTTATGTTAATTTTAAAACATATGGATAAATAAGTATATAAGTGCTTATAATTATAAAAATTACTAAAATAGACATTAGACAAATTCTATATTTATCAAAATACAATTTATACATGTAAAACATTACTTCTCTAATATTTGTAAATAATGAATAACTTTAATTTTTTATTATTTATATTATATTTAAATTTAAAAATTCTATATCTATTTTTAAAAAATTACAAAAGTTTTCATATCTAAAATTACTATATTTTTCGAATATAAAGTTATAAAATATAAAAATATAATAAAGTGATATTATTTATACTAAATAAAATAAGTTTTATTAAAAAAATTAAATAAATAAATAAATAGGCTGCTCACAGGCTAAATAAACAAATCTATTTAAGTCTGTTTTTTAAACAGACCTAAAATGACAAGTTCCAATACTGCCTATTATAGGCCGGTCACTGGCTGACCTGCGGGCTTTGACTTGTTTTAACACGACTAGGAAGAAATCGTTGTAGAGGTGAAGTCATATTAAGAAAGCATTGAATGACAGAGGTGAGGAATTGGTTTTTATGAAATTTCAAATTATGATTGAGAATATATTTATCTTATAAAAATATAAAACAAATTATTTTGCACATGTTTTTTAATAAGCTAAAAAAATTTACTTATGAAAATAAGCTAAAAATATTTTTTTGGGATCAATAAGTTATTTATTTAAATTTATCCAAATGTTTTTTTTACATAAAAATACTTATACTAATGAAGAAATTCTAATAAATTATAAGTTATACTATTCAAATGGATACTTAATCAATAACTCTAAAACTAAGAATCCAACTAAACAAACGATACCATCTATAGAATAAAGTCAGACTGAGAGAAAATTGAATGACAGAGGTGAAGAATTGGTTTTTATGAAATTTCAAATTATGATTAGAAATGTATTTATCTTGTAAAAATATAAAACAACTTATTTTGCACACGTTTTTTCAGTAAGCTAAAAAAAATTATTTATGAAAAGAAATTAAAAATATTTTTTTAGGATCAATAAGTTATTTATTTAAATTTATCTAAATATTTTTTTTACATAAAAATACTTATATTAATAAAAAATTCTAATAAACTATAAGTTATGCTATTCAAATGAATACTTAATCAATAATTCTAAAACTAAGAATCCAACTATACAATCGATACCATCTATAGATTAAATTGTTAATTTAGCCCAAATAAAAATACAAAATTATTTAATACCATGTTTGGTAGCTAGCCTGCTTGCAGGCCCTCTGCATGAAGTTGAGACTTAACATTGTATATAAAGGAAGACGTGTCAACAACGTTGACACGTGAATGGTCTATGTCGTTTTGAGAGTTTACAAGTCCAAGAAATCTAGAAAAGGAACTTTGTATCTCACAAATAGTAACATCTCTTAATTAATTTTTATTTCTATGACTCAAATGGACGAAAACGACAGTGCGTGTTGAGATAAGCACTTGCTCGCATGGCCATACTTGGAGAGCACTGATCAACACTTCCCTTGTAGGACGGGATGAGATTTTTTTTAAGTGATTTATTGTTAATTATCTGATCATGCGATTAGATAATTAGCGTTGAAATAATTTATTATTAGATTGAATGACTTAAATCTAAATTATATATAATTTAATTTTTTATTTTAGTATATGAGTTGAAATACATGAAAATACACAAACAATATCTTGTTATTATAAAAAATTATTGAGGTCCCATTTGAGTACATAAATTAAATTAAATACTCTCCAATAAAATAATTCACTAATATTTATAAAATACTAAGCAATGAAAACAATTCACGAATACTTTTAAAAAAAAAAAAGGAGAAATTGTTAGTCAAAAGTTTCAAGGCATGAAGCATGAATAATGGTAAGAGCAAGGTTCTGTAAACTGAGCCAGTTATTAAATCGATGATTAAAATATAATTGAATCGGTCTACTTTAAAATATTAAAAAAATATATATATGATTAAATATGATTAAAATTCAAGTAGACTAATTCAACCAGTTCAATTAGCATCAGTTCTTATTTAATTTAACCAATTTAATTATTTTTTAATTTTAGTGATTATTTTGAATTGGTCCTTAGACAATTTACAATCCAACTAGTCAAAATTGTCAGTCCAATTTGGCTCTGGAAACACTGGATAAGTGCGATGTTAGAAGACAAAGCTAAGTGTTGGACAACTAGAATGATATATGCTAATAGAATCGATTAGTAATGGGTGTCCACCAATCTCTCCATTATGTCATGAAGCACCATCATGTTATAGGTGTTAGGTGATCATGCTTCACATTACTTTATACTTTATATATATTCAACATGCTCAAGTGTTTATCTTCTTCTTCAACCCGCCTTCACCATTCAAATCTGTGCCTTTATGTTTGTTTATATATAGACAGATTTGGCACTTGAAGACTTAACAAAGACAGCATAAATTTGCTCGAGTGTTTTTCTTTTGGGACATAAGTTTTAAGAGGTTTTTGATAGTTATGAGTTTGATTTTTTTATTATTACGTAGTTTGTAATATTAAAATATAATTAAAGTTTCACATCGAATAAAATAATATGTTTGTAAAAATATTTAAATAATGTTCCTCTTATCAAGTCTAAATTAATTTAATATAAAAATGAGATAATATATATGTATGTATATATATTATATGTCATAATTGTTCAAACTATATATATATCTTATTACATATAAATAATCTTTAAAGTCATTTTATTCTCTAGATTTATAACAATTCCCTTATTACACTTTTTTTTTGATGTCTTGTGCCGCTTTTGTAAAAAAAAAAAAGTAAAAATAAAGACATTATAATTAGTTTGGCATTATCAATATAATCTTAATTGTTTAAGTGGTTCGATATTTGTTCTTCTTAATATTTCAAGTTTGAGTTTTGTGAATGATAAAAATTAGCATTATAAAAATTTTACATATTCGTAATTTGATTTAGCTTGAACTAGATTTGTAAGAGCATAATAAATTTGTCTAATACAAGTGGTTTTAAATAGAAAGATTAATATATTTGTATCATCGCATATTCAATATGTTTGGTAGACAGTAAGGAAAAAAAAGAAAATGAAAATAAAGTATTTTACTAAAATATTTCAATTTATATATATATATATATAGTATTTTTTAAGAAGATAATTTGAACAAATTTTCACCAATTTTTTTTTACTTAACCCATTACATCACCCCCCCCCCCCAAAAAAAACATTGCAAGACATGCTGTTAATTATAAATCACTTAAGAACAATTTATTTTGATTGTTGATTTGATTGAATTTTCACATAAGGAAATTTAATAGATGAGATAACTGAAATTGATAAATTATGACCAATTTGGCAAAGTCAAGTCTACTAAACTCACATATAATTTTTTTATATTTTTGTGATAATTTTTTTCACTAAAAGTATAGATAAATTTTTTGATAAAACTAAAAAATACAGCTAAGCTGAATGTTTTAGGACTTATTTGATAAAATATGCCTAGATGGGTTGAACTATATATTAGTTTCCAAAACAAAGTAAAAAAGAAAAAAGAAATAAAGAAGAAATTAATACAAATTAGTTTAAAGTGAAAATCAATGAGTAGATTCATTTTTTTTCTTATGTGCTGGCACAATTTACTTTTTTTCACTGTGTTAAAAAAATTAATTTATGGAAATTTAATATACAAGTTAGTTTTAAAAATAAGAAAAATTAAAAATATCTTTAAAACGAAAGCATTTAATTTAGGATTTTGATAAGTGAAACCACATTGAATTATGGAAACATGATTTATGGGAAGAAAAAAAAGAGAGAGAAAAATTAAATTTTATTTTGTAAATTATAATTTAATTACAATTTTAGTATCCAAATTTTAAAACGAGATAGTTTATCTTCTCAAATCAACATAAATGTATTGTTTGGTTGGTGGGAAGAGGGGAGCGATTTTTTTTAAATTAATTTTGTTTGTTTCAATTAGTTGGAAGAAATTGAAGGAAAATTGAATATGAAAAATTCTTTCCTCCCTCTCATTTTCTTTCTCTCTGAAAGTAGGAAGATTTGGAGGAAATAAAAATTATAACAATGTAAAAAATATAAGTGTACTCAACAGTATTTTTTAATACCAAGATTTTCCTATAACTTATTTCATTTTGCTCCTTAAATAACCTATTTATTTATTTTTTTTGGTATTATTATTATTATTGTTATACGTAAATAATATATTATAGGCAAAAAGATATTGTATGCCCCTAAGGTTTACACAAATTTTGTTTATGCCCCTAATTTTTTTTTTGTCTGTTTATATTCTACATGTTTCAATTTTTGTCATATATACTATTTTTTTGTAACTCCATCAGTTAAGTTAAAGAAAATGTTGATTGGGCAGCCACGTGTACTCTTTAATAATAAAAAAAATTTCAATTTATTTACTTAACTCTTTGGTCAAAATTTCATTTTGTCCTTTACTTGATATAAACTTGTCTTCTACTTTATTTAGATCCTTAGTTTAAGAATATATTTTATTTTTTGTCAAAATTATCCACTACAAACTTTTTAATTTATTCACTTTAGTCCATTTTCTTCACTTTAATACTTTTTTCTCACAGTTTAATCCTCCAAATCAATTCATAATTTTATTTTTAATCATAATATAATTTAATATATCATTTCTACCTAAGAACAATATAAATTAATTAAAATTCAAGTTTCAAAGGTTGCATACTTACAAAGAACAAAATATATTTTTAAACTAGAGATCTAGACGAAGTAGAAGATAAGTTTATATCAAGTAAATAAAAAAATATTGCTTCTTCTAACAATAAAATTATTTAGTTTCTTTTCTTATTATGGTAAGAGTAAAATTAAAATTTTATATGATTTTTAAAACATATTATATATTTGAAATGCTTTTTAGATGAGTCAAATTGAAACTTGTAAAATGTTATATTATTTCACCATAACAAATGAATCAACTTATTTAAGTATAAGTAATAATAAATTTATCATGTTCTGTTGGTCATACAATCAAATGGCTATAATAGTGATTTTATTTTATTTTTCCTCCCTTCTCCTTACAAACCAAACAAAAAAAGTATATTTTCCCTCTCTTCCCCTCTCATCAAGTTAAACCAAACAAAGAAATTTTATTTTTCCTCTCCTCTTTTCCGTTAAACCAAACAATCCCAAATAATTGAAATATCACATGTCAGTTAAAATTAAGAGCAAATTATTGTTTTAGTCTTCAAAAGATTATAGATGTTTTAATTTGATAATTGAAAGATTAAATGGCTCAATTTAATTTTTTGAAAAATTACATTTGTTTTGATTTGTTGTTTTTAATTGTTAAATACAAAATTTATTATTACTAAATCTTAATTCTTCGTTGTAAAAAATCATTTTAACAAACAGTAAAAATAAATTGAGATAACACAATATTTTATGAACTAAATTGAGATGCTTGATTTTTAAGAACTAAATTGAGATGATTATAATTCTTTAAAGACCAAATAAATAGTTTACTCTAAAATTAAAATATTTGCTACATATAATATCTCATACTTTTATCACCTTCTCTATTTTTTTTACCCTTTAGGACATCTAACATGCATTTTTTCTTAAAATTATAGTTTTTAACAAGATTCAAAAAATCGAACTAGTCAAGGCACCGATTCAAGGTCAACGGTTGTATCGTGGCCAAACTGCAATTGAATCGGTGATACTTAAAATATATTAAAATATCAAATATATAATTAATGTATATATTACAAATATTAAAATATGAAAATATATGCTTTTGTTCTTCATATCTCTAGAGATTCAACCTCATAATCTGATTCTGATTATGAGTTGGATGTTGAGAATTTCTTACACTCCTGTAGAGACTACCTATGTCTTTCCTTAACTGTCCTTGATCAAATCAAAGGTGATGAGCCTATACAAGACTCAAAATCAAAAGAAGCTCAAAAGTAAGACTCCTTAAGAGAAATATCTTTTCGCTTATTTGAAGTCTAATAAACTCATAAGGCTCAAACAATTTCTCTTAATCACAAGAGGCTACCCTCTCCTCTTGTTCAAGCTTTCATTCTTCTTGACAAATATAAAAAAACCTATTAAAGTTATTGTCTACATGGATATAAGAGTTGCAAAGACTAAAATGAATTCCTCCATTCTTCCTCTTAAATGTTGGGAACAAAAACATATATGTTAGTGCTATAGAAGGTGATACTTTTTCAATCAAACTTATTATAAGTAAAAAATTGGGATACAATTCTTTCCAACTGCATCATACATGCATTCATATGAATGAGAGAAGTTGAAACATGAAAAAGTTTATTAGCGCCAATTATATAATATATATCATCAAATTAGAATCAAAAAGCTAAGTGGTTAACTCTCAATAATGATGTCAACTTTACGAACGTTGTTAACTATTATAGAAATAGAGTAATCGATAATCTTGTTGTCCCGAAGCCGACCCATTTTTCTTCACATATTCGTTACTTTTTACGACACTTAAATGGTTATAGTTTGTTGATTCAAGTAATATGATATTGATTTTTTAAAATAAATTTTTTAAGTTTAGTATTATAAATAAATAATAATAAAAATATTTATTATTTCTTTGATGTTTATACTAAATTTTAACTTTATTTTTAATTTTTTTACTTCAATTATATCTTATATGTTTCAATTTATGTTTTAAATCTATTATTTTTACTAATATCTTCTATTCTATTGACGAAAAATGTTGATAAAGTAGTTAGTAAAACAAAGTAAATTAAAAAAAAAACATGTATGACATAACTATATTGTAGTTTGTTATTAATTTGATTAATAAAAAATTACAATTACTTTAATTTGATCTTTATAAAAATTAAAATTTTTAATTTAATTTTTAAAAATTATATTTTACAATTTTATTCAAATATAAAATTTAACAAAATTAAATCTTTAAGATTTAATATCACCTATTTTTTTTTTATGTAAAAGCACATAAAATCCTGTTTTGATAGCATAATTTATAGTTTATTAGAGCTTATCTACTAATATAAATATTTTAATGTAAAAAAAATTTTTTGGATAAGTTTAAATAAGTAACTTATTAATCTCTCAATATTTTTAGCCTATTTTATGAATTTAATTTTTTTAATATTCTCGAAAAAGCTTGTGTGAAAACTCAAATTAACATAATCGAAAAGTTATTTTGTACTTTTACAAAATAAGTATATCGTCAATCATAATTTAAAATTATATGAAAATCAAACCTTCATTGTTCCCCAATCATAATTTAAAACACTTATTCAAGTATATATCCATTATCCAAACACTAAATAACTTAATGTAAAATGAGCTTATAGTATAAAAATTTTTTTATATAAGACATTCTTTTTATAAGCACTTAAATAAATTATTTATCCAAATAGAACCTTATACTAATAAAAAAATTTTAATAAATTATAAGTTATACTATCTAAACGAGCCTAAATATCTATCAAACTACAACATAACAAACATACTTACTAAAAAAGTAATCTTGGAAGACAATTATCTTGCCTTAATTTCTTCGAAAGTGGTGGCTTGAGATTTGGAGGCACTTGAGTGAAAACTGAGCAAAGCAACACAACATGTTCTTCAAGATGTAGTCAAAACTTGGCATTGAAGGAAACTCCAAAGAGTCATCTAACCAAAAACATTGTATTTTACGCCTTCTTTCCATGCTTGCTTTCTCACCCTTCGTTAACTTTAATGTTTTTTCTCCTAACTGTTAAAATTTAAAAAGTTATTATATTCTAATTAATCTGGTTCAATAGTATTAACGGACTAATTATATGTTGTACAGTTAATGTACTTAATTAGTTATTAGGTAATTAGTCGTTAAATCGTATTACTCCTCTATTATATATACTTCAATTATATTTAATAATATTACACTTTACTCTTTCTGTCATTTCCCTTATATGGTATCAAAGGCAAAGATGAAATGCTCTCTTAACATTAATTTTTTTATTCACAAAATCAAGCTTGAAATTTTACTAAAAGTAAATATCAAATTACTTGAATCAACTAACAATAATCATGCTATATAGTTAATAATATTAAAATAGAATTGAAGTCGCATATAGAATACAATAGAATATTTGTAAAAATATTTAATTAATGTTCCTTTTATCAAGTCTAAATTATATGTGTGTGTATGTGACTTGGGGCTTTGGCTTCTGGTCGGGTCTTCATTTACAATTAGTTATTATTTTTTGATAAATTTATTTGAAATAATATATCAATTAAATTTTGAATTATTTTAATAAATTTAAAACAATGTGTTGGTTAAATTTTAATTCATTTTAAAATTCGAACATACATGTTGATAAAATTTAAATAGACACATCTGTTGAAAATTAAACAAACATATTTATTAAAAGTTGAATGGATATAATTGTTCAGATCTTTATATATATATATATATATATCCTATTAAAATTCTATAATGGATAATTTAGATAAAAAAAAATATCCAGACAAAAGTTTTAAAATGATTTTATTATATATTGAAAGAATTTATTTGTGATTATCTAATATATAAATATAAATTCTTTAAAAATAATATCTGTCAAGTAATTTTATTTTATATGTTTTTAAGAAATCATTTAAATGTCAAAAAAGTAACGAAGATATGAAACAAGGGGGTCGGCTTTGGGCAGCATGATTATCGCTTACTCGATTTCTTTAATAGTGAACAACGTTCGTAAAGTCGATAACATTATTGACAGTTAACCACTTAGCTTTTAGATTCTAATTTGATGATATATAACTGGCGTTTTTAAACCTTTTTTTTTTTGAGAAATTATATGGCACCCCTTGAATGTATTTATAGATTATATTTACAATGAAACGAAGATTAATAATGAAACATGCAAATTTAGAGTCAGCTATATATTAAGGTATTGACTATTGAGTATTGAAAAGAGATATTTTGGATATGAAATTCAATTTTATACTATGGGTTGACCCCAGTCTATATACTATTTAGGAATAGCATAACACTATAAGGTCAACGAGTCTAGATTATGTGAAAGACTTAGAAAGTCAACACCTAGTATTTTGCTTGGTCCAAATTTTATGATCTTTATTTTGGACCATCATGATATTTTGGACTATTGATTTTTAGATCACAGCATAAATAATCGAAATATGACTCTTCTTTTTTTTAAATATTGTTTTTATAAAATAAAAATTTAAAATTTGAGTTGTTTGTATCGAAAAGTTGGTTCAGATGGACTAATTAGAATTCTTAGCTTAGAAAGTCAAGTAAAAAATCTAAATCTAAGATCAACTATTGTTAAATGCCTTGAATTTTGTTGTAAACCGAATTTATGACCTGATCTAAAATTTAAGAGCACGACCTGAAAAGATAAAAGATGAGATATATGTGGTGCAAACAGAGTGAGGACCAATACACCTGACTTGTTTTACGTATTTTATTTTTGAAACGACTTACACTGATTTGATTTTGTATATGTTGTATTCGATTTTTGAATCATGTAACTTGTAATAATTTTGTTTGAAGAATAAAAAATTTCTCTCTATCTATTGATGTAGGTCACATCAATTGAATCACATAAATTTTTATATGTTCGGTGACTTTATTTTTATTTTTCTTCTCTATTTTCTTTATAATTTTCGTGACAAGAATATTGTTACTCACCTAATTATTTGGATAAGCTTCTAACTCACTAAAGTTTTAACTAAACTATTTTCACATTCATTTTTGCGATCTAATTGGATATTAATACATGAAGCACTATTTTACTAATTACCTTGTAATTAGAAGAACACAAATATGTTCGCCAAAGCTAAATCCTATAGATAGCACTAAAAAAGAAGTTGTCTAATAATCTTTTTCAAATTCGTCACCTAATTGTTTTCATCCTATAGTTCAATGGCTTATCTAATGCTTAAGAAAGTTGATCAAAGCTACACGAGAGAGCTATTCAGATGCACTATAGTTACTCGTTGTGCATCTCCTAACTTTGGCAAAAATGATATTTTGGTCTTCTATATTTATTTTAGGTTTCGATTTGGTTCTCTATATTTTAAAAGTTTCATTTTGGTCCTCTATATGTTTTAAAGTTTTATTATTCAAGTTTTGTTTTTCCATTAGCATTATTAATTTATGAAATGGAGTTGACACATCATCATCTAAATATTGAGATAATTGATCTACATAATTGTTGACTCGATGTTAGTTTGTTTCCCATCTCCTTCGTACCCTGACATGAACATTCTTTAGTAGCAAAGTGCTCACTTCTTTTTCAGTGTTACACATTTAATTCCCAAAATGTCATTGAAACACCAAGAAAAGAAGACGCACAAGGAAATGAAGGAAGGATAAGGACATTTTGGATATTATAAAAATTACACATGAGACATTAATATCTAATCAATAATCATGTAGATCGATTATGTCAGCATTTAAAAGATAATGTGTCAATTTTGTTATATAGACTAACGAGACTAACGAAAAATTACTAAAATAATAAAATTTTGACAATAAAGGATAAAAAAAATTCTAAAATGTAGAGGATCACACAGAAAACTAATGATTATTCATTTACTAAGTTATAATGAAATGACATTTAATATTTAATACCACAAAAATAAAATAAATATTTATGTCCTCTGGTTGATTGTATTTCATGATTCACTACATTAAAACTTTAAATTGAATTAAATTTGATATATTCTGTATTAATTAACACAAAGAGATTTCACATCTAGGTTATTCTTCCCAAGTTCACATTTAATAACTACTTTTTTTTTGAAAAAATGATATTACTATATATTTTTATATTATATATATATATATATTTTAATTATATATAAATTATTAATCTGATTCATAAAAAATTACAATTACTTTAATTTAATTTTTAAAATGTTTATACATTTCAATTTAATTTTTAAAAATTATATTTTACAATTATATATATATTTTAACAATTAAAATTGATTTAATAACAATAAATTTAAAAATATGACAACATAAAAAAAGAAATTGAGACAATTCCAACGTTTCAAAACTAAATATAGAATTTAGTCTTTTATTTATTACAAATTTACAATACGTTTTTTATTTTTGGAAAAAAAAAAACAAGTGTCTCCGCGAAGGAACCAAAGCCCAAATGGAATGAGTCTCCCGATGTAAATTCCCAATGCAATTTTGAAAAGCCTCTCTCTCTCTCTCTCTCTCTCTCTCTCTGTGTCTGTGATACGAACTCAATTGCTGCTCGTGTTGGTTCGAAACCGATCTGCGAGCAGATTCAATCCATTCGGTGGTGAATGGATGCTATCAGAAAGCAAGCCTCCAAGCTCCGAGAACAGGTTGCTCGTCAACAACAGGTTCTCTCTCTATTCCTTACTCACGGGAAAAACCTATTTCATTTTGCGTGAGCCTGGACCAGATCTTTCCATAATCGATACAAATAGATCGTTTAAGTAGCTTTTATCCACTTCTTAAGCCCTATGAAATCGACTTATCTTTATTTACTTTTCGTGTCTTTTTTGTACTTGCTGCGGTTTAGAGCTATATTTCTAATGTAATTGTCTTCTTGCATCCTCTATGCGATTCTGAATGTCACGATACTTGCATTTAGTTTGGATTATAGTTACTTTTCACATGAATATAGCACCGCGAGTATTGGATCTATCGAACTGTGCACTTGCATTGCGGAAATTAATATAGTAAGGCTACACCGTACGAATGCAAGATAAGAATTTAAATTTGGAGCTAGTAGTATAGTTCCTTAAGTTGCAGAGGCATAGATTGGAAATTGAATTGGTGAATGGGAAAATAATTGATTCATTGCTTTAAGTCAAACAAGCTTCTGGAAGTATAACTGCATATGAAATTGGCTAGACGTCTTCTGAAGATGTCTGAATACTTAAAGGGGGAGTGGCTTGCATATTGGGTTACTCATTTTAGCTGCGATGGTTTTGAATGGAAATGAGTGGATTCACTCTATTGCAAAGACTGATTATCTCGAATATGGCCATGTAAGAAAAAATGTGTTAACTAGGAAAGTAGCCATAAAGATAATCACCATCATCTACGAATTTGGTAAATAAGTTATGATACTTTCTCTGGTGTGATCCTATGCTGCACATTTGCAATGCTTGGATATGGATATAAGTATTGCATTATATACACTATGATTGAGCTGAAAAATCTAATATAAGGGTATGACAGGATATTTAAATAAATATACATAAAAACATTGGAAAATAATTGTTACATGAAATGATTTATCTATATGTGCATACTAGAAAGCTAAAGAACTTAAATATTTTGTTGATTTTCATGGCATTTCATTTTTTAAAACCCATAAGATACATCTTGAAAACATAGCTATTAGTATCCAAGACTTAGATTGATTCAATATTAATGCATCACCAACATGCAAGTCTGTATGCTTCTCATTCATATATATAAACAAAAAACGATGGAGAGAAAAAACGGGGAGACACTTTCATATTAGATTGCCAGTAATTAATTCACCAAAATTAAAAAGAAGTTATTTCATTTCTGTTTTAGTTCCTGCCTTTAATCAGAGATCTGTCTCACTTAATTCTTATTTTCTTGCCTTTTGTGTGTGTGTGTGTGTGTATATATATATATATCCTTTTGTATATTTGTCCTGTTTTATTTGAATGATCAAGTTTCAATTCATTTCTTGCTCTTTTTACAATTGTTAAATGTTAAAATACTTTTGTTCGCTTCCTATGTTGATGTCTTAACCACATTTATTGCTATTTAGGCTGTCCTGAAACAGTTTGGGGCTGGGGGATATGGTGGTTCAGATAATGTGATTACTGATGAAGTAGAGCTCCAGCAACATCAGAAACTTGAGAAGCTTTACATATCAACACGTGCTGGAAAGGTTACCTGGTGTCCTGTGCTAATTTGCTATTTACATTTATTTTTCATCTCAATAGATCCCCTTTTTGATCGATGATAACATGCAATATATATATATATATATATATATATATATATTTTTTTTTGTTCAGCATTATCAAAGGGATATTGTCCGAGGTGTAGAAGGCTATATTGTTACTGGATCCAAGCAAGTTGAAATTGGTGAGTAATGTTGGTTGGTGAAATTTTTATGAAATTTTCTGGCATTTGGTTTACAGAACTTTATATTGTTATTCAATTCATGTGCATCTGGTTTAACAGGAACAAAGTTGTCAGAAGACAGCAGGAAATATGGTGCAGAAAATACATGTACCAGTGGTAATACATTATCGAGAGCTGCACTAAGTTATGCACACACCCGTGCTCAAATGGAAAAGGAGCGTGGGAACTTGCTAAAAGCCCTTGGCACACAGGTTTGACAAAAATTACAAGCACAGAAACACACGAGCAAAGTTTCATTTTGATGCTTATGGTTTTGTGCCAAAGAATATAGATAAAGGATTAAAAAAATAGCGACTACAGTGATGCATGATGGGTTGCTACCTTTTTCCCCTTTTGATGCACTTCATTTATCCAAAGACAACCGGGCCTGTGCAAACACATTAAGATCCTGTCTTTTGTTTATTAATTGGAGCGAGATTTTTAGCACTGCATGTGTTCTCTGTGTCTATCCGCTTGATACCTGAACTGTCTGTCTCAGAAATTCAGCTTCCACCAATTTGCTTTGAAGTCCTTATTTGTTTATTGGGTTCTGCTATATATTCTACATTGTTATTGAGCTAATTAACTGTGTATTCCCCTTGAAGGGAGGAAATGGTTGGGGCTTGTGACATCAACTGAAACTTTTTCCTTGGTTTATGTATGAGTTCATCAAGTAGGTAATTGTGATTGCAAGATTGTACGTTGTAGGGTTCAAATCTTATTTTGCATTAGTAATGATGGGTAATGTTTTCCTAACTGAACTGTTTTGCTTATATATGAATACGATTCACTAACTTTTACTCTACTTAATCTAATGAAAAAGGAATTTTGTAGGCCCGCTCTAACCTTGATTGATTCTAATTCATAGCCATACATGTTCAGCAAGTTCAGCTTTCTCACTGTAATAGTGTAATTATATGCTGACTTGTATTGTTGATTTGTTGTATTCTTCTGGTCATTATTATGTGGGTTAATAATTCTGTGATTAAGGTCTTCTTCAATGCCTAGGTTGCAGAGCCCTTAAGGGCAATGGTGATGGGAGCTCCTTTGGAAGATGCTCGGCATCTAGCTCAACGGTATGACAGAATGCGACAGGAAGCTGAAGCCCAGGTATTCTGGAATCCTTCATTTTAATTTTTATTTTTCACCCATTAAATTTAAAGTTTGTTTGATGTTCCAGCTCGAGTCAGAAATAATTGTTAATTGCAAAGTAGTGTTTTTTTCCTCATTGAACTTGTAATTACCCCGTCTTTTGAACCTAGACAGGCTATTGAAGTTTCCAAGCGCCAGGCAAAAATAAGAGAAACCCCAGGCAATCCAGAGAATACTGTGAAATTGGAAGCAGCTGAAGCAAGGCTTCATGATCTGAAGTCAAACATGGCCATTTTGGGGAAGGAAGCAGCTGCAGCAATGGCAGCTGTTGAAGCACAGCAACAAAGGTTGACCCTTCAGCGTCTTATAGCAATGGTAGTGTTAGTTTTAACATATGAATCTGCAATTCTTCAATTTTGATGGGTCTGAGCTATGGGAAATTTTAACTCCTACTCAATTCAACATCCTATATCTGATTGTGAAGGTCGAAGCAGAGCGTGCCTATCATCAGAGAGTTCTCCAAATACTTGACCAGCTTGAGGGAGAAGTATGCAACCATTTTTTCTTTTTCAAAAAAAAAAAACTATTCTGTTCTCCCTGTATGAGTCTATGAGATTGGACAGTTAGGTAAATTTTTTTTGGGTATAATTGTATGATTATATGCCATTTTATATTAATGATAGATGATATCAGAGCGACAACGAATTGAAGCTCCTGCTACTCCTAATATAAATGACAGCATGCCTCCACCTCCATCATATGAAGAAGCAAATGGTGTCTATGCTTCTCAAACACATGATGGATCAACAGATAGCATGGGTTACTTCTTAGGAGAGGTTTGTGAGAGACTGTATCTTGTGAATAGGTTGTTGCTTACAGTAAAATAAGTGTCTAATTACCTTTCTTTGTGATGTATTTTGAAGGTAATGTTTCCATACAATGCTGTGTCTGATGTGGAGCTAAATCTTGCAGTTGGTGAATATGTTGTTGTTCGGAAGGTTTGTAGTTTGCTGAATCTTAATTATTGTTTGGTTCAGTTGTCAATGATTCAACATTATTGTGGTTTGTGTACCGCAACTTTCAAGCAATGGTAGCTGACATGTCTCATGCTAGTCTTTATATAACTGATTGATTGTAAATTTGTAATACACTGGGTGCTGATTAACTACGATTACCAATTCAGGGTGTACATACTGCTCTTGTTTTCTTGATACCTTTGAAACGAAAGAACTTCCTATTTTTGGTTTAGAGGGAATTGGCAACCTCAATCCTCGCACTTGTAGCATGTCCTCAAATTAATTGCAAATGTTAATGTGGTTTTGACAGGTGACAAACAGCGGATGGGCTGAGGGTGAATGCAAAGGAAAAGCAGGTTGGTTTCCATTTGGCTATATCGAAAGAAGGGACCGGGTTCTGGCAAGCAAGGTGGCAGAAGTGTTTTAGATTTTCCTGCTGGGTTGGCTTCGTACCCTGGGGATTTTCTCTGTGTGTATGCTTTGTTTTGTGCTTAGAGGTTGATGATGTGTTCTTAGCGTAGAACAAGTTGTTTTGTTATATAGATTAGATGCATATTTTTCCCTCGTGATTATCAAATGATATGAATCCTTTTTATCTTTTGATATTTCATTGCTTGGGAATTCTTCATCCTATATTGTTACCAGTTACCTGGAGTGAAATTCTTTTATTGAGGCCTGTCTTAATATGCAATTGAAGTTCTTTTTCTCACGGGTAATGCAGGTTTGGTACTTCGAATTGTTTTTTATCAACAACTGTGTAGTGCATAGCATGGATCATATCTATAACTGTATTTGGAGGCTGATTATTTTAGGGAATGAGAATGGTAAATGATTTGCGCATGCTATCACGTAAGTGGTATATTTGAACTTTGTCAGGATCAAATTTTCATTTTGGATATGTTTGAGGACCTCTCTTTTTTTTTTTTTTTGTAATATTGACTTGGTACATTTGAAGGTTTATATATTTCCCAAAAAAAGTGACATCATGCTAATTCACAAACCCACAAAACATGTTAATGAAGTTACGTATAGAGCACTATATTAATTGATTAAAAAACACGTACGCGAGCAGACTGTAAAGTAAGAGGACTTTTAATTATCTTTTTCTTTTATAGCAACAGCCAAAAGGTTTAAAGGACTAAAAAGACATAAAAGAGAAAACTAGCCCATTTCAAAACAATCCAAAACCCTCTAACACCACCAATGAAAGCAACATTGTGAAAGACCAATCGACTCTCCCAATGCATTATGCATTGAGGCAGACTTCCTCGTCACCTTAATGAGATTCATACTGCGAAAATGTATGACATTCACAATATGTAATATTATAATGATCAAAAGTTTATTTGAAGTTTTTATTTTTTGGTTAAATATTATAGCCCCGCATGATAATAAAATTGAGAATGTAAATGAGTTACAAGATACTTTGTTGAGCACCCTTTAGTGCCAAGAGTGCAGCTCCATAGGCAGCCTCTGTTTGAAATGCAGATTTCACAGGCAATCCCAGAACTCTCTCTCTTATCTTTGTCCACTTTTCATTCTTAGCTCCTCCTCCTGCTGTGAACACTTCTGTTACTTGCGTTGCTCCTAGCACCTTTAGTAGCCCATATGCCTTTGCCTACATTCCACCGTACAAGATTTCATGGCCTTTGGATCTCTAGTTAGCATAGATTACAGAATCGAATCTGAAAAATTGATTCGACTAGGAATAGATTACTGGTCCAGTTCAATTAACTCAAAAATCAACTAGCAAATTGATTTTTGTAAAAATAAAATTTCTATTTACAAAATATAATTATTTTTCATACCATATAAGATTTAGTAAATTTCTATTTTTTTAATTTTTTTATTATTTTCTATCACGTTATATTTCTTTTTTTTTTAATTATTTTCATGAAAATATTTATTAATTTCTTATATTATATATTTTTAATATATAAAATTATATATATATGTAAAATTATTACTGGTTTAACTATGGCCAAAACAATAAACCCTAAATCAATACTTTTACCGATTAAGTAATTGATCTGATTTTTAAAATATTGCTACTTAGTTTATAAGGGATTTGGATCCTCTCAATTTGTTAGAGTTCTGACATCCACTTGAAGAGGAAAGAGATAACAAGTGCTAAGACCGACGCATATTAAGAGATCTTTGGATGGATCTCTCTCTCTTTGAAATTGACATGCTCAATTTCCTAAATGATTGAAAGGATCTAAATCCCTGTATCTCACCTCTTTTACAAAAAAGGATAAGATTTCGATCTCTTGAAAAGTCTAGTATTCTGACATATGTGTCTCAAAATGTGTGCATGGTCATCAATTATAATGTATTGCAAATTGAGATGATTATCCGAATTTCAAGATGCTCAAATGGTGGATAACTTGACATCCGGACAAAATCAAAAATGTATGACAAAAAAAAACGGAAAAAAATGATTCTACAAAAAGTTCTATATCTCTCAAGAAATTCAGTTTATTTACCTTCAAATATATCTTGAGATTCTCATTCTAGATTATTAATGAATATAGAAAGCCTAGCCTCTCATTTTTTTCAGATTCTTGCTTTGAATTTTTAATGAATGTTGCTACAGAAAGAACGATCTCTTTTTCAATTATTTATCCCTATTTTATGCTAGTCAATCTAAATCTCTAGACAAAAATAAAAATCAAGAGTTAAAAACTCACTTCCTACGTTGAGCATCCCATATAAATACTATTCTTACATCTGAACTAGCAAGTTGAGAACCTTAAGTACAACTAATGATTAGAAAATTATTAAAAAAAAAAAGAACCAACAAGATTATTACCTCTATACGTGCAATGGATTCCAAAATCCCATGCAAGTACTCTGCATCATTCTCTGGTCGTGGAAGTAGCCTGCCAAAGAAATGAAGAATAGAATTCAATCAGTTGGGATGAAAGAGCTAGTGATCTTGCTCGGTCATGGCATAAGCGCCGTTTGCTACTGGGAATCTCTCAACAGCTTTGAGCATTGCATATTTCAGCATCGATAATAATTAGAGGAAATGTATTTTTTGGGTTTTTAAAGATGTATATTTCAACTATTTCGCCCTTAAATTTTAAAAATACACAATTAAATGCTTGAAAGTTTTGAAGTAGCTACTCATTAGTCTTACATCAGTCAAAAATTGAGTAGATACGAGACAGACGTACATGCTTTAAGGGCAAATGAGTAACAAATTAAAAACTTTCAGGACTAAATTGCGTATTTTTAAGATTCAGAAACCAAAAGTACATTTCTTCTAATAATTAATAGCACAGACAATAATTAGAGTCACAATTTTTCTTATTTCTTCATGAAAGCAAAGAGTATTAAGTACCTTGGAGGCAAATTTGGATCTGATACTGGGAATCTCTCACCAGCTTTTGGCAGAGGATAGTAATCCAAGGGGGAGGCTTCCAAGGGATTGATCTGTTCACTTAGTTTCTCTAATTGATCATCAGTGAAAAGCTGCCTAAGAACGGCTCCACCAGAGTTTGAAGCACCACCAACAAGCCACTTATCATCTAGGCGATGACTATAGACCCCAAATCTAGAATCCTCAATCCTAGTATTACTCAGTAGTTTAATAGCAAGCGTTGAACCTAGTGAAGTAACCTAATCGGCATGATGTTAAAAAGAAAAGTCAGAAAAAGCCAATATGGATGTAGTTACGTAGATAAGCACAAGTTCTTGATACACTTTAGAGGCAATATCTAAACAGATTGTTTAGCAGTGACATCTCAATGCAAAATGATAAAAGACCAAACAATGCCACAACAAAATTTCCATGCTTTAAGTGATTTCTGCTATACATCTTTTTTGGACGCTAAAATGAATACAAAATATGAAATCTATAAATTAAGAATAAGTTTCTAAAAAATATGAAGACCAGAAATAGTCAATGAATAAATGAAGACAAGTGCAGCAAAATCCTTACAGCATTCCCAGGTTGAGAAACACGAGCCGCGAGAAATGCAGCTATACTGTCAGTGGTTCCAGTGCATACAACACAATCTTTTTGAAAACCTGAACGGATATGCACTCTATGTATATTAATCTCAACTTCATATGACCAAAATTTTTCGCCAGAACTCTGAATGCAATTGCATTACAAGGGCAATCAATGAAAAGAAAACATACCAAATTTAGTTCTAACGTCCTCTTTTAAATAAGCAACTGGAGTTCCTGGAGATACAACAGAAGGTAAAAGATAAGAATAAGGCTGATGAACTAGCCATGCTGGATATGAGTCCACTTCAGGATCATAGCCAACCTGCAAAACATTTAAAAACGATTGGATTTACCAATACGCAAATGTTACCGGACACAATAAACATTCTTTCTACCTTGTGAAGAAACACCTATTATACCTTTAGAGCATTGTTATAATCTGAAACACCAAGCTTTCCATGAAGAAGCCACAAAAGCCAGTCTGCTTGGTGCAGCAATAGAGCAGATTTTTGGTTTGAATCAATGTGGTTCCACCAAGAGACGAGCTTACAAAGAGTGGAGGAGCCAGAGCAAACTGTATGGTTTGGAGGAGCAACGGATTTTACCATTGGTAAAGCATCAGGACAACTCTCATTATAAAGGAAAGGCCTCCATAATGGTTCGCCTGTGTCACTGCAATACGTCATTCATATTCCTACTTCAGATGCAGTCTTAACATAGACGAAGATTATGAATTGAGAAGCAACAAAATGAATGTCTTCAACCTATCAACAATGATCGTAGTTGCAGAAGTCCCATCAATAGAGATGGCCACAATATGTTTGCGAACATCAAGTGGAATGTCTTCAAGCAGCAAAAATAGTGTCTCTTTCCATGACCGTACCCAGTCTTGTGTTTCTCCACTCTTTCTAGACAACATAAACAGGATTCTCAGATTTCCTTGACAGCAACATTAGCAGCATACAATCTGCACTGGTACTTGAAAAAAAGTAGCTGTATCGTGGACAATACTTATATGACACTCATCCAATTCGATGCAAGACTTCAAATTTCACTCATACACAGCACATTTTGATATTTTGCAGTGTTATATTATCCATATCATGTTGTGTCTTATATCTGTGTGAGTATCTGTGTGTATGTGCTTATTATATAATAAACCTACTAATTGCTTTCTTCTCGTTAATTCAGTGAGATTAGTAGCACATGAGATATGAATGTGGACTTAAATTGTTTGGGAAAGCAATTACGAAGATTGTGTAAAACTAATCTAACGCAGACAGATTATCAGGCCAAAAGAATATGCACCCCCGCGCGTGTGTGTACGTATGTATGCATAGTCAGTCCTGTTCCTCCAAAACCTATAACTATATACCTTTAATCGAAATCATCAATTTAAAGAACACGATATAGCATCTTATGATAATAATCTCACCACAAAATACTCGGCTAAGAACTCAGAATAAAAAAAAAAGTACCATGCAAAGTGGATACTCTCTCTTAGCCTCAGCTTGAATAGCGCCGCCATTGTCGATGAGAGCAAATCTCGCACCAGATGTGCCAAAGTCCAGACCTAGATAAAGCCTTTGATCTCCTTCTTCAATTGCCACTTCCGTCTTCCCCTTATTGCTTCCCGCCGACATTGCTATTGCCCTTGGTTTTCTTCTAGTATTACAAAACCTATTTCCTGAACATAAAATCAAACAATCAATAGATACTGCTCGTACTGATATACATATAAACTAACTAGCTTTTCAAAAAGGAAAAAGAACAGTACCGAATTTGTTGATTTTTGAAGGAGAAACTAAAATGGTGCTTGCTGGATTGGTTAATAATATGGTCCCCGCCATTTTCTTCTTCTCAACTGTTCTTCTTTTACCCACTTCTTCTCGCAGATAAGGGACTTGAGGAGAGGAAAAATGGAGGGAAAGCCACTCCTAAAAAAGCTATTTTTATTTTTTATTTTTTATTTTTTCAAAATGCAAATATTCCATGGCTAATTTTAAAATTTAACCTATATTCATTAAATTTATAATTTTATGTGATATAACTTTCATTAATTATTTTAATTTTAAATTTTTTACTAGCATTTTTATGTAAATATATATTTAAAATAATAAAAAAATTGTTATTTACTTGAAATGACAAAATGGATATGTTTTCTTTTATTAAGTTAGCTTTTTAATTTATATGAATAAATAGTGTTAAAATTCAAAAGATTAAACTGCACAAAATTAAAATAAAAAATTTAAAGGATAATTATTAACTGATGAAGGATATTTGGATTTTGGCCTTTTTTTGTTGTCACACACATTACTTTTTTTTTTGGGTCAGTTTGAAATACAATTTATGTTCTCGTAAGTAGACCCATTTTCTCCATGCTATGGATGGGCCCCAGTAATGGGCTTCCATTGAGAATGGGCCAGTTCGGCCTTTTCAATATGACCTTGTTTCTGGAACTGTGATACGTCAGTTATTTTTTTATAATTAAGTAAAAAAATTTTACGTGGTTAATATTTATAGTGTTTCATTTTTTTATTTTAAATATATTTTTTTTATTAATATTATCTATTCCATTGATATAAAATATTAATTTAGTGGTTAGTAAAAATTGTAGATTTAAAATATATATATATATATGTTGAACTAATACAATCTTTTTATGTTCTTAATGTTCTTTTATGTGTATATATTTTATTTTTATTTTAAATCTATTATTTTTACTAACTGTTTAATCAATATTTTTTGTTAATAGAATAAATGATGTTAATAAAAATGATAAGTTTGTAACAAAAATAAAATATGTAAGACATAATTGATACAAAAAAATGTTATGAATGAAATTGAAGTTTGATATAAATTGTTAGGGATGTAAAAAAAATTTTTGTCTTATTATTATTATTATAAGTGGCTCAAACTATGGCTCTTGATTTCCTAACTCACCTAAGCCTAAGCAATTTTTTTTAAAAAATGAATTACTCTATATTATTTGTAGGACTATAGTAGAGTAGCTTATTAAATTAAGTTCATTTTAACGACTCTGTATTGCCTGATTGATGTGCAATGATTATTGGATTCATGTGATCAAAGGTCATTACGCGTTCAGCCACCCGCTCTCTCTCTTTCCACGATCCAATGGCTCTAATCCGCTCACTTTTTCTTCGCGCGATGATCGTTAATCACTTTGATTCAATTGTCATCGCGCGCCAAATAGCTTACTCAACTAAAGCAAGTGATCAAGATTTCTCTTTTTTTTTTTCGTGAGCAGTTATCCAGTATTCAAACATTACACAAGTATCGACTACTTTAGATTCAATATATCTTCGTGCAATGATCGTTGATCACTTAGATTTAATGGTTATCACATGCTAAACAATCTGTTTAACTTTTTATGCCAAGACGGCAATTTTTTTTTTTTGAATAACCATCTAATATTTAAAATCCAAACACTACACGAACGTCGATTAATTTAAATTTCAATCAAGTAAAATCACAAATAATAACAAAACTCTCCCTATTAAATTTTACCTAAAAACCAGATAATCCAACTTCCATATTCCATTTGAACACGGCCACCGCAGAAGGAACATCAAGGGGAAAAAAGACGAGAGAAAATTAAATTGAAAAGATAGTTGAGTTGAGTGATGGAGTTTCCAAAGACGTAAACAGAAAAGTGTTGGAAGCTCACGTTAGTGGTGTGTGTGGGCTTGGATGTGAAGATGTCCCCAGAAGCATGTGAGCCTCTTTTAAAGTGGGAGGTGACAGCTTGTAGCTGCTTGCTTCTTCTCGCGGCCATACATCATATCATCACTTCAAAAACATTAAAAGAGGACCACTTCACTTCTGCTTACACAATCATAATAAAAAGGTTATGCCTCTTGCATGTGCCTTTGATTTCCCATATTCCCCGTAAGGTACACTCCAAGTAACACTATTCTCATGCTTTTCTATTACTATCTCTTTTATTTCTAAACTTTTAATATCAATATTTAAAGAACTAGATTGAATTGGCTAGTGCTATTGAAAAATTAATGAATTGTTCAAGTTTGTAATTCGAATTTAACCAAAAAAATCAGTGAGCAATTAACTGATAAAAACTAGTCGAACCGATAAAAATATCGATTGGTTTAATGGTTCAAACCAATTCTCTTTTTTTAACAAAATTTTTTTACTAAATATTATTATTTTTTTAAGAAATCTCAAAAAATTTAAGCCATTAAGAGAATATATAGAACTTGTATAAATATATATTTGTAACATGTATTGAATAATTTAATAATTTAATATTATATATTATATATCTTAATATTTTAATATCTATAACATATACAATAATTTATATTTTAATATTTTAATATATTTTAAATACTATTAATTCAACTATAGTCAAATCATTGGCCCTTAAAGCGGTGTCTGAACCGATTTAATAATCAGTCTGGTTTTTTTAACCTTGTTAAATACAACAGTATTATTCATATCTTGAAGTTTAACTTATGTTTCAATTCTCATATGTTTTTAAGTAGTGTCAATTATGTTTCTAAGTTTAAGATCATTTAATTATTTAAGGACAAACTTTGATATGGCCTCTTATTTTGCACATGTCTGCACCAAATCATCAATTTTGAATGTGTTACATCATATACCAATTTGAAAATGACCTCATAAACCTTCATTAATAAAAAATGAATGAGGAAATTTAGAGAGTTCACAGGGTGTTATTTTGATCATTTTAAGTTTGTATTTGAGGTAATACATTCATAGTAAATTATTTAGTGTTAACGTGTACAAGATAAAATATCACTTCAATATTTTTTATTAATTAATTTTTAAACAGCGTTAGAATTAAGGACATAATCAAAACTAATTAAAAACATATGAGTTATATTTGACACGAAATAAATACATAAGTTATAATTAAAACATGGGTCCACATTTATACTTTTGCCATTTTTAAAATTAAATTAATATTTTTACTTTAAAAATGTGCATTCTCTTTCTTATAACTACAATTTATACTACACTTTAATTTAATTTTATATATTATGTCCAGAGCAATATGTTATAGTATATTTGTTCACATTTGATAAATTAATGTTACATATCTTTTGACTAAAATACCTTCTATTAATTTAAAAACATTAATTTATACATGTGACACCCCATTTGTTTATGGAGGAGAATTTGCGTTTCTAATTATGGCAAAAAGCATGATCAATATGACAAATACCATTACACTCTCAAGGGAAAAAAAACTGTCCCCAAAGGTTATTTTGTTTGATACGTTATTTTCCTTCGTTTAGTTTATGGTAGAAAGCAATAAAAGAAAACAACACAATTAGTATTGTACCTGAAAAAAAATACATTATCATAAAAATTAAAACAACTCATGATAATAGAACCAACTCATGAATTCAGCACCAATAGAGAAGAAACATATAATGCTTCAATGATTCTTTTAATTACTTCCAATATCTCAATTATTATGCTTTAATATATATATATATATATTGTTCTTTTTCTTTATAGTATATAGTAATAGTATATTTTGAAACCATATATATTTGTCTTGAATCAGTTAAAAATTGTTATTAACCTATACATGCTATTATATTTATTAATCATGAAAAATTGGTGACTTAACTAATCTATCATGTTATATCATGTATATATGGATTATTAGGTCAAAAAATTATTTTATTTTATTTTTTTGTGAAATGAAATCTATAGCTGGAAAAATTCTATTATTTACTAAAATACATGTCAAATAATTTTTTTTTGGAATGAACTAATTCCTTAGAATACTCTCTCTCTCTCTTAGATTAATACACGATATATTAGTTCAAAACAACACTAAAAAAAAAGGATTGTTGTGGAACTCTTTAAAAAAGGAAAAAGACTAAAATGTATCAATTTTGTTGTTATAAGAGACAAAAATATACATTTTGAATATGAAGAAAAGGAAATTGCAATTTTAAGTACTTATAGCATCTACAATTATGAACCTTACTTGAATTCTTATTGTGGATCATACCGTGCCACATTCATTTAAATAACTATCTACCAATTTATGCAACTCTCTATTCCAGTGGTGAACCTTTTAAGAATTTACAAATGAGTATCACAATCAACTCTCCACTACTTTACCATTTATTACTATCTACTAATATTTATTGTAAGTTAATTATTTTATTATTACTTTTTGTATAATATCCATTTCTTATATAAAACCATTCTTATATGTGGCAGCTAGCATGATGAACTACAATAGTGAATCAAAATAAGAATCAATTTTTAAATTTAAAAAACTTCTTAATAACTACCACTATAAATATTTTTATGAGGGTTTAGTCTCCAAATAATCAAATAAAAAAATGTGCATTCAGAAACCAAAAAAAGTTTAATTCACTCTTAAAATTACTAGTCAGTGTTATCTAATAAAATGATAATTTTTTAATATTAACTCTCTCTCATTTATGAATAAAATATAAATAAATGACATAATAATTTATAAAAAATGAATTATTTAACCGACAACTCCTATTGTGTTTTAATATCTATAGCATATACGTTAATTATATATTTTAAATACTACTAGTTTCACTATTATTCAACCACGATTCGACTATTAATCATTGAACCGATGTCTCAATTGATTCAATGATTAATCTGATTTTATGAACATTAGTTTTTTTCTGTCATTTATGTTAATTACTTTCCATATATTTTATTCGATTTTTTCTTGCTGATATTGCTGATGCATGCATGGTAGTTGGTTAGTTGAAACAAATCTATCCTTTTCTACCTATAAATTTGTTCTAATTAACAAGACCGCACGATTACATATCACTTTTTTTTTTCCCTCAATACTTCAAAGTTTTCTAATCATCACCATCATCGGTCGGACCAATTGGAGAGAATAGATGATTTGAATTGTGATTGATGGTTCTTTAAGTTGGAAGCAATAAATCAATCATTTTTCAGTAGTGACAATGGACAACTTTCTTCAATTATTCGTTCTTTTTATTTATATGTTCTGAACTTTAACATTATTTGTCTATATAAATTGAAATGGACTATATAAGTCTTATCATAATCTTCTCATTCCATCATATCGATAATCTTCAACTCATCATATTGATTTAGGCCATTTAAGATTTTAAGATTATATTTTATAATATTCACAAAAACAAATTAAACATAATTTACTATCTACGGTGTGTGGCCATTAGGAAGGGATTGAGGAAGAAAGGGATCTAAAATAAGCGATCGAATTCCATTTAACAAAATAATAATAATAATAATAATAATAATAATAATAATAATAATAATAATAATAATAATAATAATAGATCGAATTGAGATATTAGTGACACTTTAATTTGTTGGTGTAGTAATGGAGTTGGGCAAATCACGTGTATGCCCAAGTATTTAATTCACGAGTGGGTAGCTCGGGGTAGTTGCTTTTTTTGTTTTAATCATCATTTCAAATTTAATTTAGATGTATCAAAAATGAGTTGGTTCAGTCTTTGGATTGAGCTGGGTTTGAACAATAAAAATTTGGCAAAAGTATTATTTTTACATTAAATTTTAATTTTGTCTAAATATTTTTTTCAGGTCAGTTATGTTTTATATATTTTATTTTTGTTTTAAATCTACTATTTTACTAACATCGTTTATTCTATTAATAAAAAATGAACATTAGGCGGTTAGTAAAAATAATAGATTTGAAACAAAAAAAAAATATGTAAGATATAACTGAAGTAAAAATAAAAAGTATGATATATAATATGATTAGTTTGATAATTTGATTCAATTTAGCATTTTTTTTTCAAATTACAAATTAAACCAAATCGCTAAAAAAATATCACATTGTAAATCAAACATTAATAAATTTTAATCATTTTTTGTTTGTTTCAATTTAACTCTGTTCGACAAATAAATTTAGACTAGTTTTGACTAATTTGAATTCTCTGTTTGATCAATCAGAGTTATCCAATTAGCACTGATAAGGGAGTCTATGTGAACCCCATCTGATCAAACGAATGTTTGGCTAAATAGAAATGTTCAATTGATACTAACAAATAGAATTCATGTGGTTTCAAAGGTTTTATTGTAGTTTTGAAGAACTTAAATCTTTTGTTTAATTAAACAATATCGTTTGATTAATATTGACGTTTATTTAATCAAATAATACTAACCGACCAAAGAGTAGATGGGGGACAGTTTTGAAGGCCCCTACACTCAAATACAGTGGAATTAGCCTCGGATGGCTAAAACAAGTGCCAACACATAAAGGCCATAGCATGTGGAAGCTGGAAGTTTGGGACAGTGAATTTTGTGCACTCATTTAATCCAATCATTTATCAATAAATTAAATTACACACTTGGTGGCTCCATTTGTGCACGACACTTAATAAGGACTCCATTATTTTATGGCCTCACGCTGTAACGTATAATCTCACCTTGTCGTGTTCTTCAAACCACAATAAAATTGGAATTGACAATTCAGGAGCCTCCCCAATAAAGTTTAGTCCAACTAATTTCTTTATATATATATATATATAACACACACACGCATAAAGGAAATCTTTACAGGTAACACTTCATATTTTTAGGGATATAAAAGGCGGTCATTGATTTGTGAAATACTTAATAATTGTTTGGTTCAATAGAGATGAAGGGAAAGAAAAGAATTTTAATGGAGGGGAAGAAAAGGAAAGAAAAGGGAGAGGAGGAGAGGGAAAATAAATATTATTTTGTTTGGTTTGTAAAGGGAGAAGAGAGAAAATAAAATAAAATTACTATTATAGTAATTTAATTGTATAACTAATAGAACATGATAAATTTATTATCACTTATATTCAAATAAGTTAGCTCATTTGTTATGATGAAATAATATAACATTTTAGCAGGTCCAATTTGATTTATCTAAAAAATATCTCAAATATATAATGTGTTTTAAAAATCATATAAATTTTTAATTTTATTTTTGCCGTAATAAGAAAAAAAGCTAAATAATTTTATTGTCAGAGGAAAAAAAATTAAGTAAAATTTAACTAACTAACTAAAATCTTATTTTGGTCTCTCACATATGTCTTTTTTTTTTTAATTCGATCCTTCATAGATTTTTATTATCAATTTTGTCCCTTACAGATTGATATATTATCAATTCAGTCCCTTAAAAAAATTTATATTCTCAATTTGGTTTTTTATAGATTAATATGTTATCAATTTAATTCCTCACTTATTTTCATTTTCTGTTTGATCTATAACAAATTGATATGTTATCGATTTAGTTCTTTTTTTGCTAGCCATAACTTTTGACAGTAACAATTTTTTATGAATAGACTAAATTGATAACATATAAATCTATGAGAGACCAAATTGAAAATAAAAATATGTGAGGGACTAAATTAATAACATATCAATTTGTGAGGGAACATATTAAGAATGAAAATCAACGAGGGACTAAATTGATAACATATCAATCTATAAAGGAACGAATTGATAATGAAAATTTGTAAATGACTATCTTGAGAGAAAAGACATCTGTTAGGGACCAAAATGATTTTTTGGTCCTTATTAATTTTATTAATAATAATAATAATAATAATAATAAAAAAACTTTTATATAATCAAAATATGTTAATAATATATTATTTAAGAAGCAAAATAAAATAAATTAGAAGATAATTTTGGTATTAAGAAAAATTATTGATGACACTTATGTTTTTTACATTGCTATAATTTTCCTTTCCTCTAAATCCCCCAACTTTCTGAGGGAAAGAAAACAAGAGGAATTGAAGAATTTTTCACTTATATTTGTTCTCTCATCCCTTCCAACAAATTGAAACAAACAAGATTAATTTAAAAAAATCTCTCCTCTCCCTTCTTCTCCAACCAAACGATATGTCAAGGATGAAAATTTCATTTCTAATTAGAGGTGCATTCAGAGACAAAATAATTTGTCCAAATTTAGAGACAGATTTAGGTAGGGAAATTTCATCTTTAATTAGAAATGAATTAAGAGACGAAAAATTCATCTTTGAATAGCCACAGAATTATTGTTTTGTATCAAAACATTATTTTAATTAGAGTCAAAAAAATTTTGAGACGAAATATTCTATCCCTAATTATAAGACGAAAATGTTTTATGTCTCAAATTATTTGCAATGGCCAAATCTGAGACATAATATATTCTGTTTTCTAAATTTGTTTTTAATTGTTCAGGGATAGAATTTTGCTTAATCAAAAAAAAAAAATTCTGTCTCTGATTCATTTAGTGTAAACTACATATAAAAAAGTAAATATAGAGTTTGTGGTTTAAGTAGTATGAGATTGGGTGTTATGATTTGAGCCCTTTGTCACTAAAAAAATGTCATGTGATACTTTACACTTTTATGGTATTCATATTCCTTGATTTTGTCTTATTCATGATCTAAATTAAGACTTGCATTTCTCTTAAATTTGTGTGATTTACTGATTTTTATATGTTAATTTCACTCGATTTGTTGTTTTCATTTTTTGTAACAATTTAAAGAGGGCAAAGTGTTACTTTTAAAAGATTGAGAATTAAGATTATAACTATAATTTAAAAGATGTTATATGCAGTTTTGTGGTGAGATTCTTTTTTATTTTTTATTTTTAAGTAGGTGGAGCAGTTGCTCTCATAGTTAAAGTCGGGATTTGTTGCTCTGCGGAGCAACATACTCCCCCTTTAGCAATGATTTTTATCGTTGTTAAAAGTTATGATAACAGTTGTTTTTTGGTTGTCATAACTTTTAACGACAGTAAAAATTATTGTTAAAATTGAAGCAACTTACTCCATGAAGTAGCAAATTTACGTTCAAGACTTGAGAGTGGTAAGATAAACATTTTTCTCAAAGTGATGACTCCGAGTTCAAACCCCTAACCTAGTTAAAACTTGTATGTAGCTTAGTTCACTTCAAGTGAGCTAATCACTGCTGGATATTTTATATATATACAAACACACACATAGATAATCCAAGTCCACTAACCTATTGGATATTATATCATATTTATAGTGAAGCTTATTAAGTAATGGTAGTTGGTTTATTTAGTAATGGTGGTTGATTAATGTAATACCCTGGGAGTTCGATTATTTTATAATTAAGTGATGAATAAATTAATATTATTTATTAGTCAATTTTAATAGATATACTAATATATTAGCATTTATTAATTTGATATAAATGAATATTTTATTGATTAATAATATTTCCTTGTTATTAAGTTAATTTTTATTATGAACTTTTGATTGTGACATGTTGTTTTATGTAATTTAATATATAAAAAAAAAACTTATTTTTAATTAAATTTGTAGATTTATGTTTATAATATTTAATTATATATATATATATTTTTTAAATATTTTAAAATATACTGATTCAATCACGATTTAATAATTGACTATTAAATCGAAGCTTTTACCTCACCAATCCAATTTTTAAAATATTACTCTTAAGTAACACATCTTAAATTTAAATTTTATGAATAAAGAAAATCAACGTTGAGAAAATTTTACAATGTTTGTGATCCAATCAAGTTTGAACCAGGTTAGAAAATTTACAAAACTTTTTATTTACAAAAAATTATAAAAAAAATGTAAAAAAGTAACTAAAAATTAATACGCATGCAATTTTTGAAGAGTTTACCAATAGTGTATAGTTGCAAGTTACAATAAAGTAATTAGAAATTAATACCTCCACTTAATTATTTATTTTGTTTCCTTATGCTGTGTAATTTGTTGTTACGTTATGCATTATCATAATTAAAATTATCAAACTTAAGAGTTTATCTAAATTTAATGAAAGAGGTGAACTCAAAATATAATCTTGGAACATAAAATTGTAAGAATTTACAAATGTTATTCCCCTATTCAATAAATTACTAAAATTATATATATTTTAACATATACACAATATCTTAGTTTAAAATTAATATGAAATTATTTTATTTCAATAATTATGATATTGCTATTGTTTGGTTCAATTGACTCGTTAAATAAAGTATAAATTGACAAAATAAAATAAAATATTATTTGAAGTTATAAGATGTTCATACATTAGAATTATGAGGGTTTTAGATATAGGAGACCCAATTTTTTTTTTTTGGGATTGGGTACTAGAAAAAAAAAATAGACTACTACTAACCAACTTGGTCGACTCAGTGTAAACTTAGCAAATTTAAATGAGTTTGACTAATTTTCGATTTTAAGACTGAGTTTGTTCGATTTAAAGACCTAAAATCACAAACTCAAACAAATTTAAAAGTTAACTTGATAGTTTAATAACAATACTACTAATGCTACAACATGCATTTAATTAATTAAGATAATTAATTAATTAATTAATTAAACAGCGATATTCAAGGATGGATAAGGGAGCCATCCAATATGACTTTGTCCATAGGTTCGTGAAATTTCTAATTAAATAATATGTACGATTCTTCATGTCCTTCTATTATCTCACGTAATGTATTTTTTTTAATTTATAGACATTAATTTCAATCTCTTTCAGTTGAATTTTTCCCAAAAATTATATCCTATAAAAGAATAATAAGTCGAGTTTAACCAAATGAAAGAATTAGTCTAATATTAATAATTATTCATGAGTGCATGGCTCAATTTACTTTTATTAACCATTAAGTTTTAAACATTGATTGAAACGTTGAAAGGAGTCTCTTTAACAAATATGCCATTGTTTGTATTTTAAAAAAAAGTTAAATTGTGATTTTGGTCCTTATTGTTTACTTAATTTTTAATTTAGTCTCTATAGTTTAAAATTTTATAATTGAGTCCTTATAATTTTATAAGTTTTTATTTTAATCCATATTATTAAAATATTGTTAATATTCTATTAAAATTTGGCTACAGGACTAATTATGTATCATCTTAACATTCTGAATATATATAACTTAAGCTAATTCATTTTAACTATTTAATATAAATTACATTACATGTCATATGAGTTAATATCAGTTAATTATTTACATTTTTTTATTGACGTAAGCCATGAACGTTTTGAGTGTTAATATGGATTTGATTAGCTATATAATCAAAATTTAATGAAAAACTTATGAAAGCTTAATAACATGAGCTAAATTAAAAATTTGTAAAACTATAAGGATTTAATTACAAATTTTCAAACTATAATGACTAAATTAAAAATTAAGTAAAACTATCAAACCAAAAGAATAATCTAATTTTATACAAATAAAATAAAACAAAATATTGCATACCTGTGAGTAAATGATTCAAACGGTATTTATTCATAATTAATCTGACTTATTTGTAATATATGCTTTAAAATTTTCCATGTTTGCCAAATAAGTCACGAACATGAACTTGAACTCAAGAAGACATGATGAAGCTTTGTTTATTTTTGAGTAAATTACACTCCATTTATTAAAAGTATTCAAAATTATACAGTGATTTATTTAAATACACATACTCACTCTCTCTCTCTCTCTCTCTCTCTCTAATTATAAAATATGATACACCGTACTTTAATTTAATTTTATATTTCTTTATCCAAAGAAACTATGTTTTCTTGACGTTAGATAGTTCGAGATACATATTTTTTTACTACAAAAATATTTTATTAACATAAGGATATCAATTTCTACATATTGTAACTAATACCATCATTTACTACTAATCTAAAATAAGATGTCATAAATATTTTAATTTATTGTAGAAAATATTACGCAATATATACTCAAGTTAGTGGATAATATTTTACCAGATCGGGCTGATTCGACCGAAAATCAATCTGAAATAACTTTTAAAATAGGTGAGTGATCGAATTGGTCAAAAATTGGTCGAATCAAGTAAAAATATATTCTAAATGAACTGGTCCACTTGAATTTTTTATTTTTATTTTTAAATTTTACTTATTCTATAATTAAGTATTGACGAAATTAATATTATAGATCAATTAATTTTAATAAAGATATCAATGTATTGAGATTTTATATATTTGATATTAAATAAATATATTGATTAATAATATTTTCTTGTTATTTGGTCAATTTTTATCATAAATTTTTATTGTGGATGTTGTTTTGTATAATTTAATATTAAATCTTAATTTTTATTGAATTTGTAAATTTATATTTATAGTCTTTAATTATATATATTATTTTTTAATATTTTAAAGTAAATCAGTTTAACTTCTGTTTAATTATAAATTTTTGAACCGGTATCTTTATTAATTCAATATCCGGTCCAATTCTCAAAACGTTACTATTAGATCATTGGATGTTAAAAAAATTAATTATAACATAAGAAAAGGAAGTGCATATTTAAAAAATAAACAAGAGAAACGTATAAGTTTAAATACTTTTATTATTATTATTATTATTATTATTATTATTATTGATGATGACAGTATAATTTACTTTTTTTTTTTTCTCTTGACGTGGATTCAGGCAATTTTGTGCACCATTAATTGGACATGTGGGAAACTGATCACCAGAGCTATCAATTATTGTGTTAATCATCCAGTTAGTGATTAAATGGTTGACAATGAGTCACTTTGAAAAAGGAAAAAATTATCACCAGCCAATTAATTACTGGTGTCAATCGACTTGTTAGTTGCGGGCTATTTCCAAGGCTAATTAGATAAGCTTTGAAATTTGAGACGCAATTCTTACACACATAAAGAGCAAAAAGAAACACTTTGAGGCAAGATCATGTGTTAGGTGTGATAGTGTAATCTTAACGAGTTACTTAAAATATTTATAATGATGGTTCTTAAAAGAATCAGTTTTTATTTTGATTTATCACTGTAATACGTCATATTGACTATTACGCGTAAGAACGGTTATTATATAAAAAATAATAATAAAATAATTAATTTACAATAAATATTAGCTGAGAGTAATAAATGATAAAGTCGTAGAGAGTTGATTTTGGGACTCATTTGTGAGTTATTAAGATGTTTACCTATGTAATGGAAAGTTGCTTAAATTAATTGAGAGTTGCTTAACCTGATGTGACATTGTGGGATATATAATAAAAATGCAAGTGAAGTTCACCACCATAAATACTTTTATTGTGAGTTCTACTATACTACATCACTACTTTTGACTTTAAGTAACTATATACTCTAAGAGTATTTATAGTTGTGGCTTTTAAGAATTTTTAAATTTAAGAACCAATTATTATTTTGATTAACCACTGTAGTTAGCTGCGCTGGCTACTATACGTATGAACGGTTCTTATACAAAAAGTAATATAAAATAATTAAGTTAAAATAAATATTAGCGGAAAGTAATAAATACTAAAATAATTAACTTACAATAAAATAATGTTTATTTTTTGATTATTTTATTAATTTTTCTTTTGTTATTGTTAAGAACGAGTTTGTAATACCCAAGAAAAATAAAATATAAATATTTGTTTACAAACTACTGTTACTATTTCAGTATATGGTACTATTCACCCGTATAATACTATTTACGTATACGATACTGTTCATTTATGCAATCGAAATGTCAAGTACTAGATGTGGTTTGGTCATAAGAGAAAACTAGAAAGAAGTTTGTAGGAGAAAATGACGTTTTATGTGTAAAAATACCCTCAGGGACTAAATTGAAAGGACTGATTTGAAAAGAAACTTAAAGGTTTAAGGTGAAAGGATAGTTTTTCCTTTAAGTTTTCAATAGTAATAACAGAAAAAATTTTCAGCCGTTGCCGCTATTTACACAATAACTGCATTATTAGAAATGTCATTTTCATAAATAGTAAATTGAATATTTTATTAACGTATAATATCAAATAGTACCCTTGACTTTTCCTATAAATAGGCGCTTTTATTTCACTTCTAAACTCACACCTTCAACTTCTCTTCTTCTCTCCTTAAGTTTCTCTTACTTCAATGCTAGGCCTCTGAGATTGTGGGCCTTTCCTTTTCAGCTTAGGTAAGGATACTATGCCCTTTCTATGTCTTTCAAATTTTAGAAGTTATTTTCTTAAGTATGCTCTGTGGTTGCGGCCTTGGCTGATCTTCCACATCAGAAAAACTGTCCTTAGCTGTTTATATGTTATTTTGATTCTCTGATTACCGAAATAGAATGTAAACTGTGAAGAATACATGTCTAGGAAAGTTCTGGCTAAGGAAAGACCTAGTTTTTAAGTGTGTCCAGTGTGACCCTCCACTCTTTCCTGGGAACTTACCTGATGTACTCTTTTACAGATTGTATTCTCTATTTCTGGTATGAATAGTAACCGTACGTATGAATTGTGACCGTACGTATGAATTGTGACCGTATGAATAGTGACCGTATATATGAACAGTAACCGTACATATGAACAGTATCTGTACGAAAACAATCCTAACGTATTTTCTCTAATCTTTCATGAAAATCTCTGTAGCGGTATACTGAAATTTATCTGTGTACTCTTGTCCGTAACGACTTAGAGAAGTGATACTCGTATAGAATCGAGGTGAGAGATCCTACCTTACCTTGTTTGCTTATTTAATGTATATATTAAAAGTATACTCTATATATATATGTGACATGAAATTCATGCATTCATATTATACATTGAAATGTGTAAATATGATTCTGTTGTGAACTTTTCCTGAAATGAGATACATATGGTTGCCTATGATTGTGTAATGTGGTTGTGTTTGATCTTAATAGAAACGGAAATAAAGTTTATGGGATCCCATAGGATGAAATAAGGGTGGAATGAAATCACTATAGCCACGTGATATTGAATATGATATTAGTCCTTTTAAGGACGGGGTGAAATAAGGTTAGACTACAGATTTGTCCCTTTGAGGACAGGGGTGAAATAAGGGAGGATACGGCAGGGGCCGTGGGGCAACGGCCACTTATTGTGGACGGGACCCGAAAAATGTCTGGGAACTTGATTTAGAATTGTATGAATTGTTTGAAATGTGATTTGGTTTGATCTTAAATATGTTGTTAATAATTGCGAGGTCGATTTGCTCACTGAGTTTAAAAGCTCACATTGTTTGTACAACCTTTTTGTTCAGATCAGGTTGCCAGTGAAGAATATCCGCTAGAAGAGTAAATCACTTTGGACCTTCCCGCTATCGGGTAGGCCCCTCTATTGTTGTAGATTATGTTGCTCTGTAATCATCTAGGACATCTAGTTCAGGGGTTTGGCATTTGGTTTGTATGTCAGCATAATAATGTATTTTATATTGAGAATCTATTATTACATGCAAATCATCTCTATGATTTTCAGATAAAAAAAAAATTTGATATATTTATCGGAAGGCTTACAGTGATGAGAGATTCATCATTGTGCCGGTCATGTGCCCAGAAAACGGGTCGTGACAAAGTTGGTATCAGAGCAATGGTTGTTAGGTCTCCTAGTGATTACAGAGCAAGGTAACCTTAGTGGGACCTCCTCTATCGTTGTGAACCCGGGCACAACTATAGAGAGACGGCTCTACTGAAGGTCCTGTAGGATGTTTCCATTTCCTTTCCCTCCGAGACTTATAGGAATTATGTTTTTAGTTTTAGACAGATGTCGCTACACTTTTGAACTTAGTAAAGGAAAGGTTATTACTTGTTTGATTCCGTTGCTGTCGGATCAAATATTTATATGGTGGATTTTATAAGCTGAATTCATGATTGAATTTGTGTAGCTATATTATTTTAGGGTACCAGCCAATAAAAGAAACCACTTGCATTAAAAAAAAAAACTGAAGGATTACATTGCAAAAAAGAAGAAGTTTACTCATGCATGAGTAATCTAAAAGCGAGGTGGTCTTGGATTAGGAGGGTTGTATTGTATCATCACCCCTCGACCATTCCTTGGAGCAAGGGACATAGCAATGTCGCGGAGGGTAGTGTAAATCCCATTCATACAATCAACACTTCTTTGTTGTTGATTGCAGAAGCACTGGGTAGACCAATAGAAGAACCTGTCTATTCTTGAAGTCATTTCTGCATGATTGCGTTTAGTTAACTTCTCCAGGTCTCCTATCATCTTTTTCAGATTTTTCACCTCCTGCTCTAGACAGGCGATTTTGTCCTCCGAGGTATGGCCGGTGCTAGTCTCCTCAGCTTCCTCGATCTTCTTCATTTTCTTCTCCTTCTGCTTCTCTGGAGACCCCTCAAAAGGTCTTTTGCCCTTGTCTTTGCCCAGACTTAAGTTTAAGTCGAGCTCTTCTTCCTTAGCCTCTACTGTGAGATCAATGTACTTCCTTGAGGCCATGATTTGGAAAAATTTAGAAATTTTCGTAAGAGTATGAGGCGAGAGGAATACTGGGGGATTGTAGGCTCAGAGATTATTACTCTTTGTGGTGTGGTAACTGAGAACGCTGGGAAGGTTTTTATAGAGAAAAATTTGGACTAAGAGACAAAGAAGATATCTCTTCACCGCACCCCTACACGATCAACCTATGGATTTCTGCAAGCTGGAAGCCAGAAGTCTAGGGTAGGCGTGCACACCGATAGCGCGTTGCATTAATGCTAAAACCATGAAAGTCAATTTTCGGTGGATTTGCGGCCGATTTTACTCGGTTTTCCCATTTCTCCCGTTGGCATTTTCCGAAATTCAAAGAAGTTGATAACATAGCCATCAAAGATTGCCTTGGATGCTTTTATGATGAACTGAAATGCATTTCTCTGTTTTATTGTGTTGTTCTTAAGAGCCTTCAGTTGAGTATAATATACATAATTGATTGAATCATGTTGTAATTACATGCATGTATGTTATTCATGCATAATGAGTGAAGGCTACGATCAAGGAGAATATGTGATGATCCTACATATACTCATAGAGATGTGAAATCAAAATGACTTGGATAGAATAAAATGTGTAGATGATGATATATCTTCATGGTTACACATACTTACATATAATGCTCTCGTGGGCAAATGAAAGGCAGTGATTTCCTTACATCATGATAATACTTACTGCATGTGACCGTAAGCAGTTAACTTTGTTTTAATATATATATATTGATATACATATATTATGTGTAAATCCAGAATAAAGACACCGATCAGAATCTAAGATAAGGCTAATATGAGACTACCCGATCATAGAGGGACATCGTGATATGGGATTACAGGATAAAACAAGTTAGAGGGAGAAAATCTCAGACTGAAGAGCGTAGTTAGTCAAAAGTTTGAGAAAGGTCAAGATTAGCCGAAAATTTTTTTGAGGAAATATTTGACTTATGTTAATTGCATTTACTATTTATCTGCATGTCCGACATTAATTGTTGGCATTGCGACATATGTGATCTGTAAACCTTATAGCGAGCGGCGTATAGGTTGTGGTAGCTTTAGCTCCAGGGGCTTCGGGTTGTCTATAAATCTTGTTTGCCCGTTACCCTACTCATCGCACCAAGCAAACCTACTTCTTTCATTACATACCTATTTCTCAATCTCCATTCCTTTCTCATTCGAAGTTATTTCTGATATCCCTAGAGCAATGGCCGATAATAAGTCTTTCAACTTGAATTTTGAGACTGGCAATGTAGAGCTTGATTTAAATCTAAGTCTCGGAGACAACAAAGGGAAGAGACCTGTAGATAGGTCACCAGAAATAAAGAAGAGAAAGAGGGATGTAATAGAGTTGGAGGAGGACAGTACTGCAACATCCTCAGAAAATAAGCTTGCATTCCTGGAGCGTAAGATCGAAAATCTGGAGCGTAAGATAGAGAGCCTAGAATACAAGATAGAGGACCAAAAGCGACTAATAAATCGTCTCTTTGAAAACCAAGAGAAACTGATAAACCGTCGTTTCGGGGAACTAGCTAATCGAGTTGATAGACATTCAATGTTTGCAACTCAAAATTTTCGTAACCAACAAGCAAGGTGTATTGACTGTATGAACGGAGTAACTTCAGCTCTTCGCCAAATTTCTCAGGCACTTCCTCCAGAAACTCTTTCTAGGCTGCAACGATTAGCTTCCTCCTTAAGGTCTGAAGCACCTTCCTCTTCTAGACCTGGAGCACCTTTTACATTTCAAAAGCCTCCTCGTCCTTAATTTATTCTTTCTTTTGTTTGTATCTAAAGCTATATTTGGTCTAAGATTCATGTATTAAAATTATCTATGTACTAGAAATAAAATTTAAGTTAGTATTTAGATCTTCTTTGTTGAAGTGATTCCTTTTACTGAAAGAACTTGAGGAATGAGAAGATGTTGGACTTATATTTCATACCTGATTATGGAAACTCTAAAGCAGAGTATGGTAATATCTTTTTGACTGAGCAGAGTTATTAAAATGATATTTCATTACACTTCTGAAATATGGAGGAATGCTAAATAAGTATTTTATGAACCTATAAGAACTATGAGTTTGCCCTAATCATTGAAGGGATACGACTCTATATGAGTCATTGAGGTGAGAGGAATTTCTATATATATTTATTTTATAATTATGCATGAGGAGTATGTTATTTACTTAACACATTTTCTGGGATTGTTCTTCCTAGAGATTTATGTAATAATTTTACGTGATTTTTCTTTTTATATGACGCATTCAGCTGAGAGTATCGCCTTAAGGTAGAAGGATCACCTTCGGGCAAGAATATTGCCTATGGCCAAAATGATGTCTTCAGGTGAGGTGTTTGTATTCGTAAAAGTTATAAGTTATGTGTGTGATAACTTGTGTCCTGATATTCAGTATAAACTAGAAAGACCACGTGTCACTTTTGAGAAGACACCTATTTGAGGTTTTACATAGAGACAGAGTTCGTCTCTGATCAGATGGTTTAAGTTTGGTAAAGGTTATGAGGATGAGACACTTTATGGTACAAAAGGTTGTGGAGAAGATCAAACTGATGAGGAAGAGATTGTTTGCTATTTAGAAAAGGCAAAAATTCCTATGAAAATTATTAATAATGCGGTCTAGAGTTCACAGTCGATGCTATAGTGTTCTTGTAAATCCTACCAAGGATGTGAAGATGTTTGGAAAGAAAGAGATACAAAGGATGAGATATAGACGAAGTAATCATACTTTTTTCAGTCTTGAGATGAGTTTTGAATTCGGGGGACCGAATTCTCTTAAGGGGGTGATAATGTAATACCCAAGAAAAATAAAATATAAATATTTGTTTACAAACTACTATTACTATTTCAGTATATGGTACTATTCACCCGTATAATACTATTTACGTATACGATACTGTTCATTTATGCAATCGAAATGTCAAGTAATAGATGTGGTTTGGTCATAAGAGAAAACTAGAAAGAAGTTTGTAGGAGAAAATGACGTTTTATGTGTAAAAATACCCTCAGGGACTAAATTGAAAGGACTGATTTGAAAAGAAACTTAAAGGTTTAAGGTGAAAGGATAGTTTTTCCTTTAAGTTTTCAATAGTAATAACAGAAAAAATTTTCAGCCGTTGCCGCTATTTACACAGTAACTGCATTATTAGAAATGTCATTTTCATAAATAGTAAATTGAATATTTTATTAACGTATAGTATCAAATAGTACCCTTGACTTTTCCTATAAATAGGCGCTTTTATTTCACTTCTAAACTCACACCTTCAACTTCTCTTCTTCTCTCCTTAAGTTTCTCTTACTTCAATGCTAGGCCTCTGAGATTGTGGGCCTTTCCTTTTCAGCTTAGGTAAGGATACTATGCCCTTTCTATGTCTTTCAAATTTTAGAAGTTATTTTCTTAAGTATGCTTTGTGGTTGCGGCCTTGGCTGATCTTCCACATCAGAAAAACTGTCCTTAGCTGTTTATATGTTATTTTGATTCTCTGATTACCGAAATAGAATGTAAACTGTGAAGAATACATGTCTAGGAAAGTTCTGGCTAAGGAAAGACCTGGTTTTTAAGTGTGTCCAGTGTGACCCTCCACTCTTTCCTGGGAACTTACCTGATGTACTCTTTTACAGATTGTATTCTCTATTTCTGGTATGAATAGTAACCGTACGTATGAATAGTAATCGTACGTATGAATAGTGACCATATGAATAGTGACCGTATATATGAACAGTAACCGTACGTATGAACAGTATCTGTACGAAAACAATCCTAACGTATTTTCTCTAATCTTTCATGAAAATCTCTGTAGCGGTATACTGAAATTTATCTGTGTACTCTTGTCCGTAACGACTTAGAGAAGTGATACTCGTATGGAATCGAGGTGAGAGATCCTACCTTACCTTGTTTGCTTATTTAATGTATATATTAAAAGTATACTCTATATATATATGTGACATGAAATTCATGCATTCATGTTATACATTGAAATGTGTAAATATGATTCTGTTGTGAACTTTTCCTGAAATGAGATACATATGGTTGCCTATGATTGTGTAATGTGGTTGTGTTTGATCTTAATAGAAACGGAAATAAAGTTTATGGGATCCCATAGGATGAAATAAGGGTGGAATGAAATCACTATAGCCACGTGATATTGAATATGATATTAGTCTTTTTAAGGACGGGGTGAAATAAGGTTAGACTACAGATTTGTCCCTTTGAGGACAGGGGTGAAATAAGGGAGGATACGGCAGGGGCCGTGGGGCAACGGCCACTTATTGTGGACGGGACCCGAAAAATGTCTGGGAACTTGATTTAGAATTATATGAATTATTTGAATTGTTTGAAATGTGATTTGGTTTGATCTTAAATATGTTGTTAATAATTGCGAGGTCGATTTGCTCACTGAGTTTAAAAGCTCACATTGTTTGTACAACCTTTTTGTTCAGATCAGGTTGCCAGTGAAGAATATCTGCTAGAAGAGTAAATCACTTTGGACCTTCCCGCTATCGGGTAGGCCCCTCTATTGTTGTAGATTATGTTGCTCTGTAATCATCTAGGACATCTAGTTCAGGGGTTTGGCATTTGGTTTGTATGTCAGCATAATAATGTATTTTATATTGAGAATCTATTATTACATGCAAATCATCTCTATGATTTTCAGATAAAAAAAAAATTTGATATATTTATCGGAAGGCTTACAGTGATGAGAGATTCATCATTGTGCCGGTCATGTGCCCAGAAAACGGGTCGTGACAGAGTTCTTATATAATAACGATTCTTACATGTAACAGTAACGCTGACGAACTCAAATGATGAAACTCAATAAGAATTAATTCTTATTTTTAAGAACTCCTATTGAAGATGCTTTTAGAAACATGATTTATTTTGTTTCCAAATTTACTTGAAAAACAATGCTTGATAAAACATAAATTTGAGTGAGATTTTATCTTGGAATAAAAATAATCAAATAAATGTTCATCACATTACTTATTTTACACGAGCATCTCTCATGATTATTGTTAAATTTGAAAAAATAACATTTTTTATAATTAAATTTAATTTAATTACATCTATAATTAATGATTGTACATATATAACTTTTTATTTTCATTTTTAAAGATATTTTTCATTAAAAATAATGTTACTTGAAAAAACAGTACATATATAACTTGTATTAATAATATGACATTTATATTAAAACGTCTCTTTTCCATGTTATTGCTTTAAGGTTGTGTGTTTGGGTGTGTAAATAAGATAACTTATAACTTATTTGATTAATTTATAAACTTGTTACAAGTGTTTGGTAAACTATATTATTTTAGTAACTTATAATTTATTTTAAAATACTACTTTGAGTAGTTTATAGTATATAGTTTATAACTTCTAATTTTTTATCATTATTTTACTCTTATCACTTTTCATAATACTCTTTATATTTCTAACTTTATTATAACATAAATTCTCAAATTTCTTTACTTGTTTATGAATAATTTTTATTTTTAATTAACTTTATATATAAAATATATTTTAAAGTCAAAAATCTGTTTTTGTTTTCTATATTTGGATCATAATCGAGCTTGTTTTATACTTTTTCTTTTTTCCCCATCAATTTCGTCACATATATTCTCAAAAAATTGTCAATATTTTTTTTAAATGTTAATGTCATGTAGTTTATTTTCAACCCTAAGCTTTTTCTTCCACTTCAAGGGTCATTAGGTAAATTTGATAAAATATTCACATTAATAATATGACTTTATACTTACATTTTTTAATGACTACATATTTTATTGGTCACCTAATTTTACAAAAGATTTGAATGACATTAAAATTAATAAAATAATAAAACTTGTATAGAGACATGAGATCAAATTATAACGACAAAACGACAAAATTAAAATTGATGAAAATTTGAGGGACAAAATTCTTTTGAGTAACATATATTCCAATTACTTTATTTTACTACGTTATGTCATATGTCAGCTAAAATTTTGCTTTTGTTGTTGCACAACTAGAAGATTCCCTTCTTGAGGTAAAATCATTTCATTCAACCTTTAAAAAAATGACAAAAACGGTAATTTGGTCCTCAATTTTTATTGTGAGTTTCATTATTTTTCTCTATGTTTTAAAAATTTCATATTAGTCATTTATATTTTAAATTTTGACTATTATAATTTATTTTTGTTAGAACTATTAATTTATATAATGAATTCGATATATCATTATCCTAATATTGACATTATCCATTTACATGACTATTGAGTAAATATTAATGTCCCACATGTAAATTTTAATATACCAAAAATGCCCCTATCTATACTATTGAGTGTAGTGGCTTGTTTAAGAGAGAAAATATAAGGACATTTTAAGTATTTTAAAAATTATACGTGAAGCATTAATATCTAATCAAGACCATGTACATATGTATGTGAACATTTGGAGAATGATGTGTTAATTATATTAATTAAACTAACAATTTTAGAAGACAAGTACTTGAAGAGTAAGACATTGAAACATATAGGATTAATATGAGACTTTTAAATCACAAAGGATCAACATAAAACTTAAAATAAATATAAATGACTAAAATGTCATTTTAACCAATAATTTTTAAAATAAAAAATTCACATTTGACAAAAAAAAACGGAAAAATCACTTATTTTGTGCCCAACTACCTTGCAACTGTGGCAGTTTCCACGACGCTACTTCGTCTCTTCACTTTCGAAAAATATTATCCGAGACTCTGCTGACGTGGCTTCGTTATGACCATTCATTGATAGTGGGCCCCATCCTTATGTCAATCCAACCGCTGCCATTATCTTAGACGGCCTTTTCGGGGACAGTTATTTACTTTTCACACCTTCCCCGTCATTTCAATCTGGTTGGATATTATAAAAAAAAAAAGTGGTTAGATTATTTTTAATAATAATTTTTTTAATTTTATTTTTTACAATTTAAGATTTGTATTTAAATTTTCATGTATTAAAAAGAATATTGACTCACTGTTTATAATTAAATTATATTTATCTTAATTTAATTTTTAAAATATTAAATATCTCAATTTATACTTTAAAATATCATATTAGACTGAATTTGACTATTTTTATTAATAATTACTATTATTAAATATCAAATTTTTAGTTGTTATAAAAATCACTTTAAAAAATGTAATAATAAAATTGAAACAAATATAATTTTTTATGGATTAAATTAGTAATTCATTCAATTAGTGTATTATCAAATTATTTTAATGCAATTAACTATATATTATGTTAATATATAAATTAAAGTTAATTCATCTAAATTATTTAATATAAATTATACCATATGACATAATTTAATTAATTTTTTAATTTACATAAATTTTCATATTTTATAAAAACAATATTTAATTCATTAATCACATTAGTAAAATTTAAATATAGATTAAAAAATAAAAAAAATACAAATTAAATGAGAAATTATTGAAAATATAAAATTTTTAAATATAAAAAATATATTAATATTCTAGTAAAATTAAATTGGAAAAAATAATTTAACATTTCAATTTATTTTTAAAAAAAGGAGAAAAATATTCAATTCATCAAACTTCAAAGCCGCAATTGAATTACCAAAACGCCCTTCCCAGAAGCTAGCTGTCAGTCTCTGAGAGCGAGTAGCTTTTGTTTTCCTCAGTCGGCGACGGGGGAATCTAGATATATTTTCTAAAAATCGTTTTTGTTTTTTACTGCAAATTCTATTTATTTATTTAAATGTGTCCTGATCGGTGCGGTGGCCGCTGTTATTCCCGCTCAAAGGTGTTTTTATTCAAAGATTTTTCTCTCTCTTTTTTGCCCTTTTTTGTTTTTTTGTGTTTTTGTTTTGGTTTTTGAAAAGTCTCTCTCTCTTATTATTGAGCGGGTGCTCCCACCTTTCAAATTAAGCTCCTGTACCCGTTATTCGCCACGTCATCATCTAGTAAAATTAGCTCCAATAATTCAAATTTGAATATATATTTAATTTTGTAGTGTTTGAAAATATGTTTTGTCCCTATTAGTTTTTAAAATGCGGACATTTCATTTTAATGTTGAATTATTCTTTCAGATTTTATAATTTTAATTAAGTATTAATAATTTAAATATTTACAATACTTTTATTTATAATTTTATAAATTTTAATTTAGTTTTTTATGTTAAATTTTTGTTAATATTTTATTGAATTCTGATGATAATCAATTTTGTACCATTCTAACATTTTAAAATACATATTAAGCTAGTTCTTTAAAATTATTTAAAATAAGTTGTATAAAATAATATTAATATGTGTTAATTTTATTTAATTATTTATTTTTTAATCGTATCAGTTATATATATATATATAAAGCTATATTAGTAAAATTTAATAAAATATAAAAAGTGAGTAATAGGACTTAATTAAAAAATAATGAAATTATAAAGAATAAATTACAAGTTTTTAAATTATGATAAATTCAGTAAAAGTATGTGTGCTGACTGCTAAGACTACGATTTCAACTAATTTTAGTCGTTAAAAAATTCCCGGTCGTTGATATTATCGTCAAGCTAAAATGAACTGTATGAACAATGAACTTATCCCAAAAAAATAATATAATATATATAAATAACTATATTAGTAAAATTTAATAAAATATAAAAAAATTTGATAATAAAGACTTCATTAAAAAATAAAGAGTAAATTACCTAAGACTATAGTTTCAACTAATTTTATTCATTAAAAAATACCAGGTCTTTGATATTATTGTCAAGCTAAAATGAAGTTATCCAAAAAAAAAAAAGAAGTGCATGAAAATTGAAAATGGTAAAAAAAGGAAAACAAATTTAAACTCGAACCATCTCCTCCATTCTCTCGCCCTCTCTCTCACCAGTTATTGATCTTCTTCCTCACTCTGCAACTGTCTTTGTCTTAAAGAAGACGAAACAATCTCACTCTCTCCTCTCATGTTTCTCTCTATTTGCCTCAGAATAATATCTTGAAGAGAGTCAAAGGAAGCAGGGAAGGAAGCAGGAAAAACGAGATTGTGCCAAATGTTCTTCGCTTTTGTTTCTATAGCCATGTGAGCACTCTGACACATTCTTTTCCTCTTCTTCTCTTTATCTCTCAGCATCTTACTCTTTCACTTCATTTTTTGCGGATTCAGCTGAGTCACCAGCTCGGTGAGTGAACTCAATGGCCTCATCGTCACGAGCAAGAAGCAGCTCACCGTTTTCGCACAGGAAATCATCGACTCCGTATTCCTCCACCTCTTCTTCTTCTTCCTTCGTGAACGGAAGGCTAATGCCTCGCTCGTGCTCTTCTTCAGCGTCGTCATTTTTCAACTCTGGCCGATCCATGACTCCAAGTCGTGGTCGCAGTGAGTCAATGTATGGCGGTCCACGCGGTTATGGTGGTTGTTCTCCTGTAGGGTTCGAGACAGAGGAGGCGATTGACGAGCCTCTGGATACGCCGAGGTCTGGCGATAGCATTTCGGTCACGATTCGGTTCAGACCATTGAGGTAGTGTTTAGATCTGAGGTTGTGGTATCAGATCCATCGGCGGTGGGATTTGGGGAGATTGAATCGCTTGATTTTGGAATTGTGTTATTTGAGCTAAATGTACTGAGTAGTTTGATTTTGGGGCATTTGGTTGCAGTGAAAGGGAGTATCAGAGAGGGGACGAGATCGCGTGGTATGCTGATGGCGATAAGATAGTGAGGAATGAGTATAATCCAGCTACTGCTTATGCATTTGGTATTGGCTTCATGTTACTTATTTTGTGTTTTAACTGTTTTTCTATTCGGTCATTTTGTGGTGCATTGACAGTGTTAAATACGTACTCGCAAATTGACCATCAATTTACATTGCCTGTAGAATTGTGGAATATTGATTTTGGGATTTTGAAATGGTTAATTGTGGCAGATAGAGTTTTTGGACCGCATACGACTTCAGATGAGGTTTATGAAGTAGCAGCCAAACCTGTTGTAAAGGCTGCCATGGAAGGCGTCAACGGTATGAAATCTTTGTCTCCGAACTCGACACTAAATCACAATGTGATATGTGGGCAAAGTCAGATTTGGTATTGTGTAGCTGAAAAACTATATTGCACTGGACTGGTTAATGCGTATTAGTTATTCTCAGGGGGTTTGATGGAGCTAGCTGAATTTGACATATAACTTACCCTAAACATTGCAGGGACTGTGTTTGCCTACGGTGTAACAAGTAGTGGGAAGACTCATACTATGCACGTAAGTATCTATTTTTAGCTTAATTCAAATCTTTCTATCTTGCATCAGTAGTATTAATAGTTTTCAATTTTTTCTTTGGCCAATTATATCAAGTACGATGCTATGTATTGGCTTCATCTCAAAAAGAACTTATTGTTAGTTACCATGCTCTGCGGCATCCTTTTGCATAATAATCAACAATAAGAAAATCTCTCAGCACAATGGTGCTATTCTTGTATGTCTGACATCTGTGCGAGGGTCGCATAGGAAGATCCTAGGTTTATGTTTTAGTAATTTTAGGTTGAAACCATGCATTTAAGGACCTAAGAAGGTCCACGTTAAAAAGCTCATTAAAAAGTAATCTATTAGAAGACGTGTGAGTAATAGAATGCCTTGGCATGCAAACATTTGGTAAACTTGCAAGTCTTATCATTTTTCACACTTTAATGTTTATTGCTTCTGTTTCATAACAATTTCTGCCTATGAACAGCTTGATATTAATGATAGATCATTCTAAATAGAATTGCTATTTTCATAGTTGGTGTTTTTCTATTTGATTTTTAATTATAATATGTGCAGGGGGACCAAAATTCTCCTGGTATCATACCACTAGCTATAAAAGATGTTTTCAGCATTATCCAAGATGTAAGTGTTCTTTCATTCTTAGTAGATGTTAACTGTGTCATTGTCATGTTGCCTATCTTAATATGTATGCGTGGCATTGTATTATTGTTCTTTATTTTCTGCATTGTATTATTGTTCTTTATTTTCTGCATTGTATTATTGTTCTTTATTTTCTGCATTGTATTATTGTTCTTTATATTATGTTTCTTGTAAGTATTTTTGTTTTTTTCCTTATTTAGTCTTTATGCTCAATTTAGTTAGTTACTGGAGCTATATGTGCTGAATGCTAACAAATCTTTGGGTAATTGTCTTTAATTTATCTACTAGTCACTGTTCATTTTGGAATGAATATGGAAGTGATTCCATTGTTATTGAATAAATACATATTCTAGTAATTTTCTTGAGATAACTAACTAGGATTTTGCTGCAGACTCCAGGAAGCGAGTTTCTACTCAGAGTATCATATTTAGAAATCTACAATGAGGTAAAAATACAAAAACTCTTTCCACCATATTTATGCTGAGTTTGAAGATCAATACTTTCAATGTGACTTCTGTTCCGTCTTACTATGTAGATGTAGATATGCTCATGCTTATTGTTATTATAATTATTATTTGAGCCTCTACAAATTTGCAGTACTGATATTAACTGTTGCATGCTGTATTCGGTTTTGATTATTTATTTGTCTGAATAAACACATTTTGACTTATGCTGCTGTTTCTCTTGGTATCAGGTGATAAATGATTTGCTCGATCCAACTGGCCAAAACTTGCGTGTTAGAGAAGATGCACAGGTTCCTTTATTTTGTTTTAATTGAGATTTTATTTACTGTCTGTTGAATACATATCTGTATGGGAAAATCAACTTAAAAGATGTTTTGGTATGCTGATAATATATTGGTCAATCATCATTTCTGGTGCTAGATACTCAATCTTTCACACCCTCTTCATTTTACCCTTGTGATGGTGTTGGTTTTATTAGAATTTCCAGCTAAGAAAAATAAATGATATACCTTGTTATTTGAGAAAAACCTTGGCAATTATATTTGATGTCAAACTGTTAATTCTTAAGACAATTTCCCTTATTTTTCTTTCTGAACCATTCATCACAATTGATTACTTTTGTTTGCTTGTATTTCAGGGCACTTATGTCGAGGGTATAAAGGAAGAGGTTGTTTTGTCTCCTGGACATGCACTTTCCTTTATTGCTGCTGGAGAAGGTGTCTGTGTGGAGATAATATTCATATATTTCCTCCCTTTTTGATTTATCGATTATGAATACTTGGTGGATAACGAAATTTATCAAGCTTGTTGTTTGATGGCAGAGCATCGTCATGTTGGATCTAACAATTTTAATCTTTTTAGTAGCCGAAGTCACACGATTTTTACACTGGTAAACATTCTTGATGTATTGCTTTAAACATTGGTGTCAAATTAATTCATGATTGCTGCGATAATAAAATTATTAACGTTTACATTTTGGCTTTTGGTTTCTCTACTTCTAACCTTGATTGTTATCTAATACATTTGTAGATGATTGAAAGCAGCGCCCATGGTGATGATTATGATGGAGTGATCTTCTCTCAGCTTGTATGGTGGAAATTATTTGTCATTTTCCTGAAACTTTCATACTTAAAATTATTAGATGATTCTTCTGATTTTTTTTTTCCTATTTTCCTTAATCAGAACCTGATTGATTTGGCTGGATCTGAGAGCTCAAAAACTGAAACAACTGGACTAAGAAGAAAAGAAGGATCTTATATCAACAAAAGTCTTCTGACACTTGGAACTGTAGGTGTACAATTTCTACATTTTTTGGTTTACATGGAAGTTTTGTTTTAACATTTTTTGGGACCAGAGATGATCATTATTGTGTTTTTGCAAAAACTTAGGAAATACTTTAAAAACTGCATGAAATTGATGGACTTTTATGACTTCATTTTTTGGGAATGTAGCTGCCAGAAATAATTATTTTGGTGGAGCTAAGTCTGTTAATTGTTGATGAATTATTTTGTTCCACTGAGTAACCTGTTAAAGAACACTCCTGCCTTGTGGGTGTCAAATCTTCTCTTTTTGTTTTCATTAGGTGGACAAAATTTGCATAATTCTTTTTTTCTATTTTGGGGGAAAGGGGGACAAATATGAATTTATGCCTTGATTTTATGTTTTTGATGTTCAGGTTATAGGAAAACTGAGTGAGGGGAAGGCATCACATGTTCCATATCGAGATTCAAAGCTTACCCGTCTCTTGCAGTCTTCACTTAGTGGACATGGCCATGTTTCGGTGAGTTTGAGATTCTATTTTCAGTGCAGTTCTATTGATTAAAAAACAAATGGTCAAATTTTGGTATCCCCTACAATTGCTAAGTTATTACAGTACTGTAGTATACTACTTAAATGCCATAATGAATTTTCTAGTGTTTTTTCTTTTGCATTCTACCCATGCCTGGATACAGTTGAATATTTAAGTACCGTATTAACATATGTTCTAACATGAAAACTTCAGCTTATATGCACAGTCACTCCAGCATCCAGTAACATGGAGGAAACTCATAATACCTTGAAGTTTGCTAGCAGAGCTAAGCGAGTAGAAATCTATGCCTCGCGTAATAAGGTTTGCTTAATACTATTAATTAGCTATAGAATTGCATGTCCAATAGCATGCAGTTGATGTCCCTGATTCTCTGTGGAATTATTTCTTGAACAGATTATTGATGAAAAATCTCTGATTAAGAAATACCAAAGGGAAATTTCAATCCTCAAGCATGAACTTGATCAGCTAAGGAAGGGGATGCTAGCTGGTGTCAGCCATGAGGAGATTATAACCTTAAAGCAGAAGGTTTTTAAATTTCCTGAATTGTCCTTTTGTATTCTGATTGTTGCGCAGGCTTTCTATGATTGTATAACTGGACTTTATTTGCTTCTACTGTGCTTATATGAGTAGTTGGAAGAAGGTCAAGTGAAAATGCAATCAAGATTGGAAGAAGAGGAGGACGCCAAGGCTGCTCTTATGAGTAGGATCCAAAGGCTAACCAAGCTCATTCTTGTTTCTTCAAAGAATACAATTCCTGGATATCTGACTGATATTCCCAGCCACCAACGAAGTCTCTCTGTTGGCGAGGATGATGTTAGTGCTTCCTTCAATACAATAGTGTAGATTCTGTTCCAGTGCTTATCAGAATTTTCATTCATAATGTGCAAATACTTTGAATTTCTCATTATTATTTGCAACTAAAAAAAATAGCAGGTTAGGATTCTTTTCATATTCTAATTTTCCATTGCTAAGACCAAATTTTTATGTCATTGACTGCTGGGCTTCTTTTAAGTTCAGCTAGGTAGTCATTGATTTTTCTGCTACAGAGTCCAGAACGTGGCCCTGTAATATTTTTAGACTTAACTATCCGTTTTCTAGAATCCATCTTTTATCAGAATAATACATGTATGAACCTGTCATTATGCTGCTATCATTTTCTAAATTGTTGAAAGATTTAGTAATTTTTTTATTCTCCATTTTTAGAGATATGATGTCATTGAAAGTGAGAATCAAAAAGATGCTTCTGCAACGTCATCTGATCTGTCTCATGATATTAGACATAAAAGATCATCCAGTAGATGGAATGAAGAACTGTCCTCGGCAAGCAGTATTGTTACTGAATCAACACAAGCTGGCGAACTAATCAGTGGAACAAAGCTGCCTGTGGTGAGTTCATAATATATTTCATTTCTGTGGTTTTATAACCTACGTTGCATGTTGCAAAGTCTCAGTCCTTTCAGTAAAGCCGCAGAGAGTAGTTTTGAACCTCTGTGCTGCTATTGTACCAAAAAAACAAAAATCCTGTGGCTACATACTAAGCATGAAACTCTATGAAAGGTGACTGGGTTAATTGACGGTTCATCTATATGAGGATTAGTCCTGTGTCTAGATATATACATTTTGGTAGCCATGTAGCTTGCAAGATTTATGGGCATGAAATTCCTTGATCTTTGCGTCTTAGTGACATGAATGCTCTAAATGATGGGACTAGAGCTGTAGACCATATAATTTCCAAGTTTTTGTATCCAAGGTCATCTAGAATCACATATATGATATGGCTTAGCCAAAGTTGGGGGAAATAATGGTCATTCTAAGATAAAGGAGGAGGAGATATTCAGTAAGAAGCATTTTATTATCTTAGTTCCATGATTCAAAATGATGACGAGTATTGGGATAAATAATAACATGAATTGCCTAAGATGATTTGGGCGTGTATCGTATGGATACTGGAGATGCAAGTGCTTTGGAGGGGAAGAGAAAAAATGTTAAAGTAGGTTAATCTGGGAAGTGAGTAGAAAAGTGCTAAATGACCTAAGTGGAGGAGGTGATAAATCTGGGCAAAGCTAAATATGAGGTGGCTAATTTAATTTTTATTTTAGGAGTTATCATGGGTTCCCTTGTGGCTTATAGCTTGTTTTGTTACTTTTATATCTCCTTGTTAAATTATCCATTGATAGACATAACAGTGCACCCCATTTGTATCCCTTACTACCTTTCATTTGTCAGTCCAGAATTGCATGTACATTGTACCGGAGTTGTTCTTATTGTTTTTAATACACAGTATTCTTGGTACTATGTTGGCATAATTGTATGGATTTTGATGCAAAGATGTCAAGTCCCTTTACTATTGAATCAACTTGAGATCTGTGCTTGGTGATAAAAAGTCACTTCCTACAGATGTCAAGGAGATCCAAGGGTAGGAGAGCTCAAGAGGTTGATCTCACCAAAGCTTTATTCTAATTATATTTCATTTCAGTTCCATAAGTGGTTGGTTACTCCATTTGATCTATTGGAAATTTAAAATCTTTATGTTGAATGCATATTGAATTGTAGGGAGGGATGACAATGTCTGATCAGATGGATCTTCTTGTTGAGCAAGTGAAGATGCTTGCTGGAGATATTGCTTTCAGTACCAGCACTCTGAGGCGCTTGATGGAGCAGTCTGTAAATGATCCTGAAGGCTTCAAAACTCAGGTATTCCTCCTTGCCTTAAAACTATGCTGCGTTCTATTGCTGATGCATTTTGTAGTTGTAGAATGGTGCTTATGAATTGTTTATGATCCCAAGTCTGGCCATAAAACATGGAATTTATTGTTTTGTTGGTAACTCTCTCCCAGCTTTATTTTTTTACTCTATGTATGTCAACTTTGATGTCTATAGGTTTCTGCTTGGTGTGATCACTAATGCCAAACAATTTTATACACTTCTTATGGGGCACAGATATATAGTGTGCCATGTCGGTGGACAACCAAGACTTCAGAGTCCTGTCCTCTGAACTTTCATTTTTGCCAATATCTTCGGCACTATTATTAAGTTGTTAATATATGAACGAAAAATGCTGCCTTAAACTCTGATAAGAATGCTAGATGTTGCTGATTTGTGTGCTTATGTTCTTAGAAGTTCTTTATTAAGGAAATTTGCATGTCAATTACAGATTGAGAACTTGGAACGTGAGATCCAGGAAAAAAGGAAGCAAATGAGTGTTTTAGAACAAAAAATTACTGAGAGTGGTGAGGCCGCAATGTCTAATGCATCACTGGTTGAAATGCAGCAGGTAGCAATGTTATTGAAGTTTTTTATATTCTTATAGTTATGAAGGTTGCATATTTTTTGTAAATGCCTAGATAAAGATAATTTATTTTCCCCATTGTGTGTGTGGGTATATTGTAACAGACAGTCACAAGATTAATGACTCAGTGTAATGAAAAGGCCTTTGAATTGGAGGTAGGTACAATTTCAGCTTATATTAGATTGTTTTTAGAGTCAAAAATATATTTCTTGGTATGCTCAAATTTTCTGCACTAATATTTAAAATAGCATTTTCCTTGTCCTGTATGCTGCAAATTTTTCTATTTGCTAATTGGCATTGGTCATTTAATTATAATAACTTCTCTTTACAATTTTTATAGATAAAATCTGCGGACAACCGTGTTCTCCAAGAACAGCTTGATAATAAGGTAAGGATTGTCTTTCTTTGTTATTAGCTTATCTTTTTGCGTTTTTTTTTTTTTACTAAGAAACTTTATTTTGATACTTTATGTCTTTAACTCAAACATGATACAAACATCTTTTTTTAAAGTAAGTTGATTATACTGATAATTCACATTCTCCCTCTTTTTTTAATTTTGTTGGCAGTGTGCTGAGAACAGTGAATTGCAAGAAAAAATAAAGCTGCTAGAGCAGCAATTGGCGGCTCTTTCCAATGGTGGCTCATCAATGTCTTCTGAACAGTATGTATCTGGTGAACACATTGATGAGTTGAAAAAGAAAATACAGTCCCAGGTAAGTCAAATTTTTTGCTTTTATAGGTCCATAGCTTAATGGAATATGTATTAGATTGGATTGACTTTTCTTACAAAAGCTTAAAAGTGTTTTTGGTGTAAAGGTTATATTTTAATCTTTTTGACTAATTGAAAATTTAGGGTCTGATTGGTTTTTGAAAACATTTCCTGTTTTCATTTTCAATCTTCATTTCTTGAAATGCATTTCATGAAACATTGAAAACATCTTTTTTGTGTTTTCAGATTTCGGCTTATTTTAAAAAATGTTTTCAAGAAAACGGTTTCAGTTAACTCAACCAAACGCATTTTCAAGTCTATTTTCTGTTTTAAGTGAAAATGAAAACAAGAAATGTCCAAACCAAACAGGCCCTTAAATTTTGGAAAAACCTGACTCTGTTGGTTTCTTTACTTTTCTTTTTTCTATTTTCTCTTTAAATTTAACAGCACAGTAATGACATTGTTGCTTGTCAATAGATTTCCTTTCACTATTGGTTATAATAAATGAAACATTGTCAGGATTAATATTCTGTGTGAAGCATATACTAAAGTATAAAGCAATATAATTGTTTTTTCTCATTCAAATTCAGTTTTTCATTCAATTGAACTTCCTAACTAATTGGCGCTTTTGTTCTCCCCCATTTACAGGAGATTGAAAATGAAAAACTAAAGCTAGAGCAAGTTCAGCTGTCGGAAGAGAACAGTGGGTTGCGTGTGCAGAATCAGAAACTCTCTGAAGAAGCTTCTTATGCTAAAGAACTGGCCTCTGCTGCTGCTGTGGAACTGAAGAATTTGGCTAGTGAAGTGACTAACCTTTCATTGCAGAATGCAAAATTGGAAAAAGAATTGATGGCTGCTCGAGACCTGGCCAACTCCAGAAGTGCTGTAATGCAAACTGTTAATGGTGTTAACCGCAAGTACAATGATTCAAGATCTGGGAGGAAGGGGAGGATTTCTAGCCGTGCTAATGAAATTTCAGGAACTGGTTTAGATGACTTTGATTCATGGAGTCTTGATGCAGATGACTTGAAAATGGAATTACAGGCTAGGAAACAGCGAGAGGCAGCTCTTGAGGCTGCATTAGCTGAGAAGGAATTTGTGGAAGAGGAGCACAGGAAAAAAGTTGAAGAGGCAAAGAAAAGAGAAGAAGCTTTGGAGAATGATTTAGCAAATATGTGGGTCCTTGTTGCTAAGTTAAAGAAAGAAGGGGTTGCTGTCACGGAATCTAACATTGATCAGAAAAGTGATGAGACAGAACAAATGAATGATCAAAAGACAAATGGCTTCGAAAATAACAATGTCCCCAAAGAGCAGGCTTTTGATGTATCAATACCTGATGACGAAGTTCCTCAGGAAGAACCCCTGGTTGTTCGTCTTAAGGTACTAGACTGCAGTTACTAGAACATGTCATAAGAAACTTTGAACTGACTGTTGGTTTCGTTAGGCCACTGGAAGTCCGGATCATAACAGCGCCAAGTTTAATTCAATAGAATCTTTATGTTCAAATCTGTTGGGTCGTTTAGTATGAAAAAGCACATAATTACTTTGATATGTACTGCACAATCTCATAACTTAACTATTTTTTTAAAAAAGGCGAAAATAGTATTTTGGTCATTTATCTTTATTTTTTAGCCCTCAATGTTCAGTTTTTTCATACTGGTCTTTTATACAAATTCGCATGGTTTCAGTCATTTCTTGTCATTACTGTTAGTCAATTTAACAGAGTTGACACCTCATCATCCTAATGTTGATATGGCATGTCTACTTGGAGGTTAACTATATACAAAATAGGATGATATAAGGTGTCAATTCTATTAAGATGACTAATAATTTTAATGAAAAATGATCGAAATAGTGTGAATTTAAAACATAGAGGACTGAAATGAAAACTAACATAAAGATAAAGGACTGAAATACTATTTTTGCCTTCTAAAAATTTCAAAGGGGATATGGTTTTTTATCTGTCACTTGTGATTTCAGGCACGCATGCAAGAGATGAAGGAAAAAGAACTCAAGTACCTTGGGAATGGAGATGCCAATTCCCATGTTTGTAAAGTATGTTTTGAATCACCGACTGCAGCAATACTCCTTCCATGCCGACATTTCTGTTGTAAGTCTCTGTCCAATTTTTCCATATCTTTTTGTTTAATGTTTTTGTGTCGTTCGCTTTACATTTACATTCTTGATTCTATAACTTACAGACTGTTTTGTAACTTTGCAATTTGCAGTGTGTAAATCTTGTTCACTTGCTTGCTTTGAGTGTCCAATCTGCCGCACAAGTATTACGGATAGGCTTTTTGCTTTTACCTCTTGACCTCATTGAAAGGTCTTTGAAATTGTTCTATAGTAATTTTGTGAAACATATTTATATATTGCACTACGCCTACAGGGATAAAATTAACTTTTTTTTTTTGGCTGCTCTAATTTTTGCAGGGCTCAGTCTCATTTGAGTTGATGCGTTCCATGCGACTATGGGTTCAATTCTTTCATTAGTTTGCTTGTATGTATAACTGTCTAAAAGGTATATCAATTTCTTTCTTACTCTACCCCCGCGTAACTGTATAATATGGGGAGACAAAGGGGTGGAAAAAAGAATGTAAAAAGGAAAAGGAAAGGGTGTAAGCAGCACTACTGAATGACGTATGCACATTGCTGTTTTAAGCAATACAGCAGAATTTTGTTCTTCCTCCCTGTGTTCTTTAGTTAGTTTCCTCTTTTTAATCCCTCTCCCCGTAGAATATGATTTTCTCATAACCTCCATTTTCCTTGTTTTACGTCGTATGTATCAAATACTTTTACTACTTATGGCCTAGTGCGCTGTAATACCTTGGGCTAATTAAATGGGAAGGCGTAGAAACTAGGAAAAGGATGATAATCTGTTTTTGTTGTCTTGTAATGTGCCTACCTGTTAAATCTGTGTTTTGCATTTTGTTAGTACCATGGTTCTGAGAATCGGACCGAATTTTTGATTTCTGGAAAACTAGTGAATTGGCTAAGTCTTCGGTTTGGTTTGGACCTGTGAACTGGTGAACATTTAAATTGATAGAAAATCGATTGAATTGGTCTTGAATTGGTAAAATTATTCATTTCAACTTTTTTTTTTGAATTGTTACTCTATTTTATGTTGCGTTGGATGTGTGGTCATAAACGAAGAGATAAGATTCGTAATGATCATATACGAGGTAGAGTTGGGGTGGCACCTATTGAGGAAAAAATGGTTGAAAATCGTTTAAGATGGTTTGGGTATGTGCAAAGGAGACCGTTGGAAGCGCCAGTTAGGAGAGTTGAGCATATAGTTTGGAGCCCTATGAAAAAAGGTCGAGGAAGACTAAAAAGGACACTTAGAGAAATTATTGAACGTGATCTTTTAGTAAATGAGATATCTAAAGAGTTGGTCATTGATAGAGCTCAATGGCGTCGTGCGATCCATGTAGCCGACCCCACTTAGTGGGATAAGGCTATGTTGTTGTTGTTGTACTCTATTTTATGTATATTTAAGAAATTTTTAAAAATTTAAATTTTTAGGAGATGTAGGACTGCCCGAAGGTGATCTGCATTTGTACATTGAGGGCTAGATATATAATTGGCAGACCAACACTTAAAACAAGATGTTAAATTCAAGTTTTATCTGCATTTGTACATTGTGGGCTAGATATATAATTGGCAGACTACACACCAACAGGTCTTAAATTCAAGTTTTATAAATAGAAAAAATTAATTATAAAAGAGATTTGTACTTTTATAATCAAACTTGATTCGAATTAAATTAAAAATTTAATAAATTTTTGGATATTGATAATTTAGTTAAAATTTTTTTTTACTCAATTATGTGTTTTGCATTTCATTATTCTCATGTTAATAAGAAATGAAAAAAATGAAAAGAGAAGAGCGTGCTATCATTCCAATTTTAGTGTCTCATCATGAATGACCTGCCTTCTTTTTTGCTACGCACTTGGAGAGATATAATTAGCTATACTCAGTCTTGTTGCTTACAGCTCACTGATTGCATTTCTTCTTTTATCTTATCAATTAAATATTATCTCCCTTGTTATAAATGAAAGTGTTGCTTAACTCACTTTTATGAAGTAAAATTATCCTTTTAACCCTTACAGTTTTATTCAATTTCCAATTTGGTCTCCATAACCAAATTAAAAATCGAGTAGAGTTACAACTTACAAGAATTGAGAGAATAATTTAACCTGTAAAATAACTCAAGTCCACATAACCCTCTTCCTTTACATCAACATTTATTAGGACCATTTTCTGTGTTTCTATTACTATATTTAAATTTAGGTACTTAAAGTTTAGTTCAATCATGTAAGACACTTTTTCAAAAAGCTCTTGTTCCTAGGATAACATTGCAAGAAGAAAATGCCATGTTACTAGTTTATCAGAGTTAGTAGTGCACTAAAATAAAGACTAATTTGGATTAATTTTGAATCATAAGAACTAAAAGAAGAATTAATGAAATTTTGTGGAGGACTAATATTGAATCAATGGGTTTAGTCAGTGTATATCCAATGCGCACAACTCCATACAATTTGTAAATACTAATCAAATTCTTAATATTAAGTTCATTTTAATTTAAACAACTAAACTTATTGTCGCTGAAATTATCAACTCATAATCTCGTGAGAAACCCAAAATGAAAATATATAAGCTCATTATTTCCTTTCTTTAGTTGTTAATTGGACTTACTATTTTCATTCTGTGAAAGTGAAAAAGATATGAAAATCATGCAAAGCAGAAGAAATGGTGAAGTTCCACATAACCATTAGCCAAATACTATATCAGTCTCATTATTATTATCTTATTTAATTGGAGGTGGACAAGTTATAAATGGTCAAAATTCATATGATATCATTTATTTAATTAATCCATTTAATAAATCAAATTTACTAAACAATGTCTTACTCCACTTAAGTTAGAATTGTCAAAACAAAATAGCTTAATGGGTCAACTTGTTAAACCTTAAAACAATATATAGGATTAGACTCAAAAAAATTTATTAATATTCTAGAGCTTATTAGATCTAAACTAGTTTGATTCAAGTTGATCGGACTACAAAAATAAAAAATTTTGCTAATATTGATTTTTCTATTCACAATACTTAAATTTATAATTTTATTTTATAAAAATATATATGAACAATTTGAACTAATCAATATTGTGTTGTCATCTATTCAGATCTAACATTTTCCATGATATAGAAAATATTTTTGTCTTCACACACATCCATTTTTCTAAGCCAGTCAACTTCTCTTTTTTCCATCGTGTTTTCATTTAACTGCTAGACTTGATATGTGAACGAGCATAGAACGAATTGCAATTTGAATTAAGATGTAACACTAGACTCCCTCCCTTCAAATGAACTTTCATTTTAAGAAAATAAATAAAAGCATTGTTCTCAATGACACATTAATTAATGACATTTTTTTAAGGTGTCAACTTGGAAGACGAAGATAAAAGATTTGTATAACAAAAATAGATAAAAATTTAAGAAAGGTTGATTTAATAGATTGTTATTTCACAATTGATATATATACATATATATACAATACTGAATATAATGGTATATGTTAACTAAGTATAAAATATCATAGTATTTTAAAATTATCATGTTTAATAAATATGATTAATTATAATAAAATAATAAAAGATACACTGCAAAAATAATTTAAAAAATTAACAATTATGAGATTGCCATAATTTTGAGTGTCCATATCCCATGCTTCTAGATGACATTTGGCTTCTTGCATACTAACCCCTCAAAACTACTAGTATTTCAAGAATTTATTAGGTTTCTATTAATTTAATTTGAGTTTAGTTATATTACAGAAGTATAAAATTGTCTCAACCAAACTTAAATTAAGAGGAACTAGTGTCAATTACCAAAAAAAAAAAACTAATTTATATTAAACGAGTAATTTATAAGAACTAATTCATTTAACACTTTAATTTCAAAATATAAACGAAAAAATTTGTAAGAATTAATTTATACATTTACTGTTAATTTATCAAATTAAATTTTTTGTCATATCTATTTTTCTTCATCAAGCAACTTTGTCAGTCTCCGTCATTCAATTGCAAAAAAAAAAAAAGAATTGCTTTTGTAGAACCACATCTATTATGCAAGTCAAGCCTAACATACGTGACATGCAAAAATAAATAAAAAGTCATTGTCGGAATTACCAAATGAAAAAGAAGGTAGAATTTTTATTTACCATTTAAAAATCCTCTGAACATCTAGTTCCTATATTCTTTTTACATTTTTCAGTAAAGTATAGGACACTTTGTTCCGTTAAAAACATTCCCGTATAAAAAAAAGCCCTTTTTGTCAAATTTAACAAGATGTATCATTTGTTGGAGTTCTTGGCATTCAAATAAATTAACTCTAAATTCTATGCTGTTATTACCAATGCCAATTTATGAAGTAATTTTGTTCAAAGTATTGTCAGGCATTAATTATAGGTATTTCTCTCAATAAAAATTTAAATTTAAATTGATCATTTTTTAGAGGATTAATTCCTTATGTTAGACTTAACTCTCATGGGTAGATTTAAAACTGTTTAATTCACTATTTCCAAATAATTGTTTTAATATTTCAATATGATGGTATGGATAATTAGTTATGAAATAGATTTAATAAAGTTAAGAGTTAATTATTTTTTATTCACGATGTTTGAACTTTAAAATCTTGCTTAGAAAAAATATTGTACTCTTCGAACTAATTAGTTTTATATTATCATATGTTAAAAAAATAATTTGCATTTATTAATTTTAGTTGATTGAACTATAAAAGTGTAAATTTTCCCCATATTAATTTTTTAATTCACAATATTCAAATTTAGAAGACTCTATTTAAAAAATAAATATCAAACCATTTGAATTAACCAATATTTGTTAGCGTTATTTTATTACATATATATTATTTATTTTATAAATATCATTTAACGTTGATAAATATTTGTGTAGACTGACATATTAATTATTGTATATGTCTACATAATTTTTGAAGCATATGTATTAATGTTATATTTAATTAGGTCAATTATAAAATCTTTATTAAAATGTGTTAATGACCTATTTGATATATATTTGTTTTGATCTGCAGTGTTAGTGAAAGTAATAAATGTTTAGATGCCCGACTCTAAATAATAACATTATTGAGGTGTTATTATAAATTGAGTCAATTTATAGGTCGACCAATGGTAGATAATTTATGGATAGTGATTCCTTGTGTTGTATAAGATTGGTTCACTTTTGGTTAGTTTATTGGCCATTTGTATTTTCTATCAAAAAAGTAAGAGAGTGCCAACTTTATATTTTTTCAGAAGAGCCTACCCTCCTTCGATTCTTTTTCAAGTTAACAATAGATTAATGTACACTATTTATATTGTTTTCATCTTTGTATTCTTATTATTTGTTAATATTTATAAACAGTAAATCATAGAATTAAATTTTTTTACATTTGAGTTTTATGATTTTTTACTGTTTGACTGTTAATTATGCAAATAATCCTTTCAATATTATGTATCTAACATTATTTTCCACGACATTGAAATCATTTTTGTCTTCGCCAAATTTTCTAAGTTAGTCAACTTCTCTTTTTGCCATCAGCGTTCCTTTGGGGACATAGGTCTACTAGACTTAAATTGCAAATGAAGCAACGTAGCATGAAATGAATTGTGAATATTTGAGTTGAGATGTGACATTATGGTCCCTTCAAATGAAATTTATTTCTCTTTAAAAAAATCAAATGAAAGCATTGTTCTCAATTAGACATTAATCACATTTTCTAAGGTTTCAATTTGTGTATTGAAAAAGAAGACAAAGATAAAAATTTGTATAACAAAAATAAATAAAAATTTTAGAAAGGTTGGTTTGATAGGCTTTTATTTCACAAATGATATTTTTTTGTAGGGTATTGAATATGATGGTATATATTAACCAAGTATAAATTAAATATCATAGTAAAATTAATCATCATGACCTTTAAGATCAAATTTTACAACTGGCTGAAGATAAGAGTCAGTTGTGACCCATATTGAACCTGAGGTATTTTTGAAATTAAAATTATTATCATTTTTTATTTATTATATATTTTATTATACATAAAAGGTTATGTGGAGAGTTAAAAAAAGGAAAAAAAAACAATTAGTAAGTTGAAAATTTAGATTTTTGAAAAAAAAACATAAAATTTGAAACTTGAAAAGGTCGAGAGGATCAGTTTTCCTAAACATACATGAGATTGGTATAATTTACCTTTTATACAAAATTTAGATGTCAATTTAAAAATATTAATTTTAATAAAATTATGATATATAGATACTTTTTACAATATGTTTACCACTTTGAAAAAAAATTATATCATTTAATTTTTTTAAACATTTAATAATTTAAGTGATTTGATACTTGTTATTTTTAAACAAGACTTCAAATTCAAATTTTATAAATGTTAAAAAATCAACAATACAAAATTTTTGTATTTTAATAATTTGACTTGAATCAAATTAAATTAGTCAAAGTTCAATAAAATTCTCGAATTAAATTATTGCTTGCATTTCAGTGACTGCATCTTATATATACTTGTTTTATGTTCTTATCGATTAAATATTATCTCCCTTCTTATAAATTAAAGTGTTGCTTTCAATCACTGGCTAATTAATGAAGTCTTTTAAGGTGCCAACAAGGAATTTCAATTTTGAAAAATAATAGAATTAGTATGTTGAAAAATCTAAATAAAATTAAAAGTAGATAAATGTGAGATTCTTGTAACTTAAGTGTCACTCTTTATGAATTTTTTTTTGGGTTAAAACAGGAAATATTTAAGGGTTGTTTGGTTGGAGGAGAATGGAGAGAAAAAGAGGAGAGGGGAGGTATTTTTTTCAAAATAACATTGTTTGCTTCTGAAAATATTTAGTGTCACTCTTTATGGTTTTTTGTTTGGATAAAAGATGATATATTTAGTGTCACCCTTTGCTTTAAGCCTTTTGTATACCAATTATAATGACTTGTAATATTCAAATATTAAAATTTTACAATTTATCGAACACAATATTCAGGGATTTTTTTAATCATATTTATTAAACATTAATTTTATTCATAGTCAATTTTGTAAGTCATTCAACTTCTCTCTCTCTCTCTCTTTTATTTTTTTCATCAACGTGCTTTCATTTGATTGCTAGAATTGACTTGCAAATGAGTATGAAATGAATTTCGATTTGAATATAAGTAAGATGTGACAGTTTGACCCTTCAAATGAACTTTCATTTAAAAAAAATAAATAAATGAAAGCATTGTTCTCAATGACAGATTAATGGCATTTTTTATGGTGTCAACTCATTAGAAGACGGGGATAAAAGATTTATATAATAAAAACAGAAAATTTTTTACAAAAGGTTAGTTTAACAGATTTTTATTTAACAATGTTAACTAAGTACAAAGTATTATAATATTTTAAAATTGTCATTTTTAATAAATAAAAAATTAATAATTTGTTCCTAAAAAATTATAATTAATTAAATTTAATTTTTAAAAGATTGCAACTGTTACTATTTTATCCATTTGTAATAAATATTTGAGATTTAGCAATGATAAAATTTTATAATTTAGCAATAAAAATGAAAAAATTGAAGCAAACATAATTTTTAAAAATTAAATTGAAATACTTGATATTTTAAAAATTAAATTAAGACAACTTAAATATTTTAAAGAATAAATAATTGATTTATGACTATATTGACAACCCAAAAAGATATACAAGAGTCACTTATTTAGTCTTTAAAAGTTTAAATGTATATGATTTAATTTCTATATTTATGAACTTATTAAATATTGTTATTGAGTAATTTTTTTTTAAAAAAAGTAAATATATTATTTAGTCTTATAGAAGAACTAATTTATACTAAATGTATAACTAATAAAAAATAGTTGTTCAACACTTAAATTTTAGAGATAAAGAAAAAAAAAATCTTTCAATTAGAAGGTACATTTACTCTTAATTTATCCAATTAGAATTTTGGTCATATCCAATCTTCTTGGTCAAGCGATGTTATCGGTAAGTGTCAGGATGCCATTAAAATAACAAGAACTTTGTTAGTTTACAGTCATTGACTTGCAGGTTAAGCCTACCAGACTTGACCCTTGACCTACAAAAATGAGTGAATGATGAAGGATTATTGAATTCATTGTTTTATAATTTTAACAGTTTCCATGTAAAATTAATCCTCATGACCTTTCAATTTTAAAATTTTATGTTTTTTTTTCCTGAAAATCTAAACTCACAACTTACTAATCGTTTTTTTCTTAACTATCCACAAAACCTTGATGTATATAAAAAAATATGTAACAAATGAAAAATTGATACTAATTTTAATTTCAAGTATATATATCTCAAGATTGAAATGAATTACAATTGGCTTATCTTAAGAAATAATTAGTTGCAAAGTCTATAATCTTTTAAAACTGAATCATTAATTTATGACTCTATTAATAATTGACAAAAGTATAATTTATGTTCTTAATATTTATATCAATTTTCACTTATACCCTTACTATTTATTTTTGGTCGAATATATCTCACATATTTTATATTTTGTCAGATATGTCTTTTTTTGACGATGTCAAATATATTAATGAAAAATAACGACTATGCGATTCACGTGGCACATATCACTTTTCATGTCATGTGCCATATGAACCCATATCTAAAAATGCCAAAATTACCTTATATCTGTTTCTCTCTCCTCACTCTCTCTCTCTAAACCCTAGTTATAAAATATGATAAGAAGTCATTAGTTTAGAAGCTCAATAAAAAAAGAATTAGAGGTGTGGGTGTGAAACTTTTGGTAATTTGATCCAAAAGAGTAGAATCAGATTGAAGTGTTTGTGGAGTTGGATGTTGGCGCTGATGCAGAATAGAGAGATTCAGAGAGAGTGTGTGTGAGGAGGGAGGAAGCGGGTTTGGGTGTGAACCTTTTGGTGATTTGATCCAAAAGAGTATAATCAAATTGAAGTGTTTGTGGAGTTGGATGTTGGCGCCACTACAGAATAGAGAGATGTAGAGAGAGAGTGTGTGAGGAGGGAGGGAGGGGGGAGAGAGAGAGTTTTTGGCATTTTAAGGTATGGGTCCACGTAGCATATAACATGGAGAGAGAGAGAGAGAGAGAGAGAGAGAGAGAGAGAGAGAGAGAGAGAGAGAGAGAGAGAGAGAGAGAGAGAGAGAGAGAGAGAGAGAGAGAGAGAGAGAGAGAGAGAGAGAGAGAGAGAGAGAGAGAGAGAGAGAGAGAGAGAGAGAGAGAGAGAGAGAGAGAATTTTTTTGGGCATTTTGTGGTATGGGTCCACGTGACACATAACATGGCAGGTGATATGAGCCACATAGACTATCTAGCTAGCGTCTTCCATAAATATATTTGATGACGTTAAAAAAAAGGGTATATCTAACAAAAAATAAAACATGTGGAACATATTTGACAAAAAATAAATACTAGGGGCATAAGTGAAAATTGATATAAATGTTAGGGACATAAAGTTTACTTTTGTCTTAATAATTTAATCCCTAAAAAAGATACATGAGTCGATTGTTTAGTCTCTAAAAATTTAACTTTACATGATTTAATTAGTCCTCAAATTTATGAATTTGCTAATCATTATTATTGAGGCAGTCCATTAAAAAAAGTAAATATACAATTTAGTCTTATAGAAGGACTAATTTGCACCAAATGTGTAACTTATAGGAACCAACTAGTTCAACACTTAAATTTTAAGGACTAAATGAAAAAAATGCTTCTTTTAAGAACTAATTTGTAAATTTACTCTTAATTTATCAAATTAAAATTTTTGTGAAGTGATGTACACTTTTTTTCGTCAAGAAAAAATAGAATTGCACTATTGTACACACCTATTATGTGTCTGGCTATGCACTTATGTATCTTTGGGAAGAGGTACGAGACTTATGAGTTCATATTAGATCTCGTTAGAAGATTCTCTAGATCACCCATAGTACACAAAGGTAGAGAGGAATGGTTGAATATTTTCATGACATTTGATGTCTCTTTGTACATATAGAATTTACCACGATTAGCCACAAATAGATCGATCCTATTAGCTATTGTGATGTGATGACTTTTATTGCACACCCCTAATAGAACTAGCTAGGGGGATGCATAGCCTACAATTTAGCCATAGTGTTTCCACAATATAAATATATACAATGTATCCTTTGTGCAAAGCCTCTCGAAAAAAATGAAATTTGTGATTTAGGACAAGTGTGATAAAGATCTTTGGAAAGAATTGCTCAACTTTGGAAGCAAATGACATTCAAAGATTGTAGAAAGGTAAGCCCCTAATTAATTGTTGGGTTTTTGTCTAAATATGCAAAGTCTTTCAAAGAAAGGAGATATGATATAGTAATGCATCAAGTTGGGAAAAATGAACCTAAAAGACTACAAGAAGAGTGCAAGAGTATGAGAAAACATTGTATAGAGGAGATGAACAAGGAACAAAAAAGATAACTTGCAAAAAAAAGGAAGAAACAAGAATTTTGGGGTTTAATAGAGAAATTCTGAAAAATTGAAAAATTAAATCAAATAAATTATGTCAATCTCTTTTAGTCTTCTAAGTCTCCAATAGAAATGTCAACAACGAAAATACAACAACTAACAAAGACCATGGACGAGAAAAACGAGGCATCATCAATATGCATCTTCAACAAATTGCTAATACGATATATAGAAGAATTAAAAAGACTAAAAGAGGATAAAAGATTATTATTAGGGGATATGATTAGCCTTTGTTACTACAACTATGTAAGGCACTTTTTCAGAATTCTAAGTTTATCAAATACTAACAACTTCAGAAAGCTCTTGTCACTGCAACAACATTGCAAGAAGAAAATTTGTCATGTTACTACTCACTAAATTCATTATCAAAGTTAGTAGTGCACTAAGATAAAGACTAGCTTATATTAATTTTGAATCATAAGAACTAAAATAAGAACGAAAATCTTGTAAAAGACTAACTTAAAAATTGGTTTTTAAATGCGACATCTTTTATGGAAAAGATTTGACAAGGCACAGTTCTCGCATATTCATTATCAATTTTTTTTAATGAAATTACAACAAATATAATTAATAATATTATAGTGTTAAATAGTAAAAAAAATCTCGACAAATACATGAATCGTTTGTAGCCTATAATTGTAGATGCAGTTGACAAAGTTCATGACATACTGTAGAGATTAGAGATAGTATGACCCCACTGTAAGTTTATGGAGTATATTCAGTTTATATATGGAATCAAGTCTTGACAATGGCTTCTCCTTTTATATGGAAGGCTCACGCATCTCTCTCTCCTTCCTCAACCTCTATTTTCCGTGTTTCCCATATATTGGGAGCTTCTGCTATTCAAGTATGAAGAGCAAAGTATTCTTCAATATTTGGACCGTTAGACGAGTTTATCCGACGGTTCAGATCTTTTTAAATAATATTTATTTATTTTATAGTTATAAAAAATTTAAAAAATATTTTTTTAAATAAATTTTGAAAGATATTTTTTTGTAATTTTTTAACTTTAAAAAATATTAATATTTTAAAATTTATTAATAAATATTGTTTAAAAAAATCTAGATCATCGAATAAATTCATTTAACGGTTTAGATGCTAACAAGTACTTTGCTCAGAGGCTCCCAATCCATTCCCCGTTATGACTATTTAATAGGTCATATTATAAATATGGTGGGCCTGACATAACCATGAGCCCATAATGAACAGGCCACAAGTCCAATCCCTAACGATAGTGACCAAAGTCTATTGGAGCCGAAAACAAAAAACACCAATCAACCCAGAAACTCAAGCACATCTATAGTTCAATACCCCAACAATCAGAAATTAGCATTCACTAGATTGATTTCCAGAACACATATATAGTCTTGCAGGACACAAGGTTTATTAAATATTTCGTCATAGAACATCTTTACAAAATTGGACAAAACTCTATGACATTATAGAACCAAATAACTCGATTATAAAATGTGTTGTAATGCTATTAAACTATAAGAATTACAGCTAAGATATGTTAGGATTATATACAATTACAGTTAAAACTTCTATTGCACTTTTGCTCCCTTTCAAGTGTTTTGAGCGGTGAGCACATTGATTATTGCAAAGAAGAGAAAAGAAGACTCATCAAAGTGATGAACTGATAACGGTAATTCAAAAGCATTTGTCACAAATATTAAAAGAATGTGAACACCACAGATACTAAAATAATTATTTAATTTCTTTAAAAGTAGTTTAATGTGCTAAAACTCCATGAAGTACCCAAATAAGACACAAAGTAAGCCACAAATAGGACACAAAGTATATAAACAATGTGCCAATTTGCAGATTAAAAGAAAATGTAAACAAAGTTTTACTTTTTCTTGTGGATGCTTGGGATATCACTCCTTTCTGCCTTCTCCACTAACCAAAGGCAAGTCAGCTCAAAGGTCTAAATGCCAGATCTATCTATAATGATAATGACATGCGTTTTCAAGTAAAGCATGAGAAACAGACAATAGACAAACAGAAATTTACATGCATTTTATATATTTCTCTGACGAAGCCTTAGAATTAAACTATCTCTAAAGTTGGTAATAATCTCATCAAAATAAAACTTCAAAAACAAGACTACAATATTAAGACTAGAGCAAACTGATATAAAACAAAGCAAACAGAGAATGCCTACCATCAGATCTCTGTTGGGCCTCCAATTAAACTACAATATTACTATAGGAGGCAAGCTGATATGGGTAGGGAGATATACAGAAGCTAGTGGAGCAGAAAGCAAAAGGAATAACCAGCCCACATTCTGTTGAGTGTGCTATTGTCATTGTCATTTTCAGTTGTGAAAGACTCCTATCCCACTGATAGAGGTCTGTCATCAATATTCTTGAATAATATTTCAGTGTTTTACCACTTGTTCCTACTGTTTTGCTGTATTTCTACTGGTTTTGCTGTGCAGAAAGGGAGGGGTTCTAACAGTCTCTCACTCATCTTTTTTTATTTTATTATTTTGGGCGAAACCATCAATGTTTTGTTGAATTTCTTTTTTAAGAACACAACATATATGAAAGAGTAAAACTTCAGTAATGTACACATACAACACCCTCCTCTTCACCTTACTGTTTGCAAAGCACACAGGTCAACACTTCTCCACATTATCAAGTACTCATTTCAACCACTCACCATCATTTATATGCCATAACAGAACTGCATAATGACCAAAAGCACATGCCAACTCTTCCCTCTTCCTTTCAAGGACAAAACTTCTTGCACTCTCACCAATTCCCTCTTCCTCTTGGCTTCATGAAGACAGAACACACGCTTAACCACACAATCAAGCAAGGCAGAGAGAATTCAATTTATGAAGCAGTCCTACTTTGAAAAAGATCAATTAGTTTGTAAAAATTATGCTCTATCCTTTTTTTTTTTCGTTTTTATTGTTTATTAACCTTGGAACTTACATTTTTTTTTCACAAATTCAAGAGCTAAAGTAATGAACTTTGTACTTGTGGTTCATGTACTCAACTAAAGAAAACAAAATATAAGAACCATCATAGCAGTGTGAAACAGAAATTTATGTTTCTTTATATCAACAATCACCATGACATAGCAGGCTGTTAAAAAACATTCTAATTCTTTTGTATTCAGTGGGCCCAGGTCTGTCCAAGAAGGTTTTTGCAGCGACAAACACATTCAATGCCATTAATATATATAAATTCAGCTGCTATAATAAATAAATTCAATGCAGAGAGGCTAATCATTTGGGGCAAGGATGAAGGGAAAGGAATGGTTTCCCAATTCTTTACTTTCACTATCATCATTTTGTGATCATCATCACTTAAAATGGAAGCTTTATAGTTGATCTCCCCTTTTTTCCACTGTTTGATTAAGACATATATATATATATATATTTCAAATAACAGTACCTTCCAAACCATATTTCATCCCCTCACGTCATGGTTTTCCTTTATAATATATGAAGAAGTTTGGTATTTTCTTTACACGATTTAGCAAAGAAAGCAAGCATCGAATGTCACTTATATATATATGACCTATGTTCTGTCACATTGCTTTGTAATATCACGAAAGAGATTGGGCTTAATCAATCACATGCATCTTCCAGGGTTTGATTTTGAAAACTTATGTTCGTTCATTTATTCATGTATACAGTACACTGGAAAGAAACCACCCCCAAAAAAAAAAAAAAGAAGATACATATGAACTCATCATTTCATATGCGTATTTTATTTCCCCAATAGCGATAGAGATATAATATAATAGTATCTCACAAAGATAGAATACAAGACACAAGTGGGCTTCTAGAGATCCAAAATCTTCATGTGGTCCTACAATGAAGAAGAACACAGAGCCCCATAAGCTTTGCAAGGGAATCGAAGATCAAAATCTCATATTCATAGAACCAATATCAGTTAACAATAATAGTTAGAGCTAGCAGATTATTATAGGAAGCCTTCGCATCTAGCTTGAGCCCATATGGCAGATTATTATATGTCACATATATATATATATATATATATAGAAAAAAGTTATAATTGCAAATTGTGGTATACATGATGCTAGTTAAAATAGGTAGTTTAAGGTAAATAATAATGGTTATTTTGTAAATAATCAAATTAACAAAATATTGTAGCACTCAAACATGTTTCAATAGTTATTATTTTCTTTATGGTTAAACTATCTATTTTAACTAGAATCCTATTTACCATATTTTGCAACCATAATTTTTTTTTTCATATCATATGTATATTATTTCATATTTTTTGTTCAAATTGGCTATAATTTTTTTATATTTAAATATCTTAGTTCGAATAAAAAATTATTAAATAATATAAATTATTTAATACAGTATACTATTATAATATCAATTAATATAAAGGAAAAACGTGCTCCCTATGTGAACTATATATAGAATTACATTGACGGACCACAACATGATCCATATATAAAACACATTTTTTATTCTTTATACAATGTGCGACAGGTCAAAGTTTCACAGAAAGCTTGATCTATCAAACTTTGTGAGAGATCATGATAAAAAATTTATAAAAAGAACACAGATGACATATCTGTATATATATTTATAAGTCTTATAAATGAAATGTTTGAAAAAATAAAATAGTGCACTTGGGTTAGAAAGTCCTAATCTAGCTATCAGCCTTTTCTTCAATTTAATATGATGTCCGATCCAAATTAGGAGCCCATGTGATTTCAACCTCATCATATACAATTTTATAATTAAGAAAATATAGATTTTTTACACTTCAGTATACATTTTTTTATACGTTTTCATTCCTCAAGGTTGATAATTCATTGCGTGTGTGTGTATATATATATATATATATATATATATATATAGAGAGAGAGAGAGAGAGAGAGAGAGAGAGAGAGAGAGAGAGAGAGAGAGAGAGAGCCTCTTACTTAAAATAAAATAAATATATAATTTAATTAAATAAAAAACTCACGTGTAGTGGTGGTCAATTATTTTTATTATTTCTTAATTGAATAAAACAAGATTACATAGTAAACCAATAAGTGCCAACATGTGAAAATGGCAAACAGAGGCCAACAAGACAATTAGCCAGCTATTCAATGTGCGTCGGATGGCTGACATGTTACTTTTCAAAAAAAAAAAAATTAATACCCTCTTACCTGCCAACCGTTTGATTATGAATTGAATGGGTGACAAACGAACAAGAACGAGTCTTATCATGTGAAGAGAGGGTGGAGGAAAAGGACGTGAATCCACTCAAACATGAATCGTGGCTAAAAGTAAATCATAGCTAAATACATTTTTATTTTACAATTTTTATAGTTACAATTATAATAGAGAGTAAATGTAAGTTATAGTTAAAATTGTGACTAAAAGTACATATAACTTTCTTTGAGAGGATTTAGATCAGAGTGAAAATGTCGAGAAGAAAGCTACAAATGGACTTTTAAGATAAAACGAAAGTCAGAAATATTCTTTCTATTACAAAAGAAACGAATATCCTCTGTGATACTCCTTAGACCAAAGTTCGGATGTGTGTGGCCTTTTATCAACTTGATGACTTCCTTGCTGTTGCAAACAAAGCACCCTGCATGGTTGATTTGCATTACCTTATGTTTGAATTTTTGAATGATTTATCTTGGTTATTTCTTTGAAAGAGGCTTTGTTTATGGTTGATTTGAATATATACTTGATTTATATTTTCTATACAGTTAGAATGAATATTTTGGAGATAATTATAAGTCAATTTATAGAGTTATATTTAGTCAAAGTATGGTAAAATAGAAAGATTTAATTTAAAAAAGAAAAAGAAAGAAAAAGACTTGGCTTTCAGAATTAGCCTAAATAGGTTGAGCTAAAAATTCTTTAGCCTATATTTAAATAGAGTTTTATCTATACAATCATAATAATTAAGAGACGTTTGATACATAAGAATATTACATTCCTATGTTTAATCTACAATATTAAAAAATGATTGTCCAGAAACCAACACTTTTACAAAATTCACTTTTACAAAATTCTTATTTTTTCATTCTCACAAGGAGAAGTTGGAATGATTGATTCCCACGTGGTAATTTTTTTTAATAAAATGGAATTATCACTTTATCTTCATCATTCTTTTAATTATCAAAGTATCAAACCCTCGTTGTTTATAGCTAATTGAACGAGCACAAACTGAAAAAATATTAGGTTGTTTTAAATAGAATTAAATTGGCCAATCTGTTTAACTCTCAAGTCAAATAGGGTTGAATGGGTCGAGCTGAGAACTAATGTAGGGGGGGGGGGAGAGAGAGAGAGAGAGAAAGAGAGAGATTCTATTCCCGATATGGGCCATGAAAGTGATATTGCGTCCTCATAGTCCATCACAATTTATTAGAGAGAGATTGCTGATCCATCAATGCTATTCCTAATGTGGGCCATGAAAGTGATATTGCATCCTCATAGTCCATCACAATTTATTCAGTATTTATTGCTTCACTGTCATGAAATTGACACCACAAACCAAAGGGGCCGTTTGTATCCGTAAAAGTGCTGGAATGGAATGTATTATTCTTTTTTTTTTTCCTTTGTTTGGTAGCCAGACTGTAGAGAATGAAGCTTTCTATTATGTAAAAAAAAGGGTTTTCCTAGAGTCTTTTTCCATTGCTATCTCAATGAAAAATGTATTTCTTGGATGGAAAATATATATTTGGATGGTTTTGTCCCTGTGTCGAACTCTGTTGTTCTCTTCAAAGAAGCCAACGGACTGAGAGGGAGAGAGTCTGAGACGCCGGCAGTGAGAGAGAGAGAGCCTGGCAACCAGTTGGTCGATGCCTGGCAACAAGTTGGTCGGCTCCTGGCAACCGGTCGACTGGTGCCTGCAACTAACACCAACCCAGCAGCCGATCGACCGGCTCTTGCAACCAACACCAACCCAGCAACCGGTCAACCGACTCTTGCAGCCAATACCAACACAATACCAGGTTGACTAGCTCCTGGCAGCCAACATCAACGATAGGTCTGAATTTTTGGTTAAGGGCAAAATAGTAAATTATTTTTATATTTATTTTTTATTATCGTTAAAAAATTATAATAATATTATTTTCTTCCTTTTTTTTTCAATGCATACTAAACAAATTTTTTTTCCTTTTCCTTTTCCTTTTCCTTCTCCTTCTCCTTTTTTCATTTTCATTTTCATTTTATTTTCTTATTTCCTTTTCATTCCTACTTTTTCTTAAATACCAAATGACCCCAAAGAGTCCATGACAATTCACTATTTATTGCTTAACTGCCATGAAAGTGATATTGCATCCCTACAGCTCATTTTCCTTTCTACCTCATCCAACATCTCATTCAACATTTGCAATTTTTGGTGGATGCATTTAAGCTTAAGCAAATAGTAGATGTTCTCAAGTTAATTACATAGTCTTGTCCAACAAAGTCTTGAATCATATATAGTCTTGCTCAATTTAAAGTTAGAGTTATTAAAACGGATTAGTTTTATAGGTCAACCCATTAAATCCTAAAAGAATATGATGGATTGGGCTTAAAAAAATTAATCCATTTTTAATCGAGATGGTCTTAATTTGGAATATGGATTCACTCCAAACCCCTCTCTCCATATCCCTCCAGTCCCCTCTCAGCCATTCATCTTAAAAAGAAAAAGAAAAAAAAAAAAGGTGTGACAGTGTTAGATGGCAGAGCATCAAAGAAATAAGACGTGGCTCTGGAGAGGTTTGAGGTGAGGGAGTTTAGAGTGAATCTATTTTCCTTAATTTGGCCCAATCCTAAAGGCTAAATAAGACATTGACCAAAAAAAAAAAGAAAAAAAAAGGACTAAAAGAGACTAAAACATTAGTTTGGCCAGCCTCATCTTTTCTCTTAACCTTAGATCAATAAATCTTTAATGATTAACCATAAATTCTTTTCCTATTTATTTAGACCTCCTTCATATCTATTTTTTTAAAACTATTTTTATTTTATAATTTCTTTCTTTTTTAATTTTTGAATGATTTATCATTGTTATTTCTTTGAAAGATGCTTTGTTCATGGTTGGTTTGAATATATACTTGAATTATTTATTGTTGAAATTTTGAATATAAATATATATTTTTAAAAATTAATTGCTTTGAATACATGTTTAGTGATATATATTTAATAATACATACAGTCATACAGATATTGAAAAAATAAATAATCTTAATCATTCAATATTTAAATTTAAAAATAATATTTTAATATTTAAATGTGTATTTAGATTCAAACCTCTTACTTTGCTAATAGAGATCTTATTGATCCTTCAATCCCCTTCTTAATATGGTGAAGAAAATGATACTGCATCCCCAAAAAGTCCATGAGAATTTATTCATCATTATTGCTTCACTGCTATGAAAGTGATATAAAATAGATGTTATGGAGTTAATTACTACCTTATCTTTAAAATAATTGGCAGCTGCGTCTGAGCTTAAACATATGATAGACATCATGGGTTAATATTCAAATATACATTCAGATTTAATCCTCTTAATTTATGAATGAAGATCTTATTGATCCTCCAATCATATTCTTAAATGGGCCATAAAGTGATATTGCATCCCTAAAAGTCCATGAGAGTTTATTCATAAGGATGGCAATGGGGCGGGGCGGGGGCCTCCCCCGTTCCCGTTCTCGCCCTCAAAATCTACCCCAGTCTCCGCCTTCGATTCCCGTCGGGAAAAAAAAATCTTCTCCATCTCCATTCTCAGCGGGTCGCGGGGACTCGCGGGGACCCCACGGGGTTATTTAAAAAAAATTTAAAATGTAAAAAAAAATCAATAGTACATATTTTAATAAAAAATCTTTTCTTTTCTCTTCTAGGTTGGAGAACAATTAGAAAAATTCAGCACTCATGTATGCAAGACTAACAAAATAATCAATTTTGGGGAAATGAGATTAGAGTTTTATTTTTTATTAAATTTATTTTAATTATTTTGAATATAAAATGACTAAAAGATCTCTAATATATTATATATATATATATATATATATATATAAATATTAGTGGTATTTTGTAAATTTATTAAAATATCCTTCGGAGACGGGGACCCCGCGAGGCGGGGAGTGTGATCCTCGTCCCCGTCTCCGTTTAACTTTTGGAAAAATTTTTTTTCCCGTCCCCGTTCCCGCGGGGGAAAATTCTCCTTCAACGGGGCCCCGAATGCAAGAATTCTCGCGAATTTCTCCAAATTCAGGTCCCCATTGCCATCCCTATTTGTTCACCATTTATTGCT